>CM059425.1:31873671-33298256 GCA_030390025.1 Squalus acanthias | reverse complement strand
CCCCCCCCCCCCCCCCCCCCCCCCCCCCCCCCCTGGTTGTGTTGACCGTAGTCTTCGTCAGTGCTCCTGTGGCCTTCAGCGGCCCTTCATGGTAAATAGAACTAGCCTTCGGGTGGAGGGTGACCCCCCAGGCCGAGGATTGGGAGCAGGGGGATGTTGTTTAATTGTGTTTCATTAATAGGTTTTATTGCTTTATGGTTTAGATGAGGGGGCATGTACACTTGGGCTGAGGTTGCTTGATTGCTGTATTGTCCACAGATCCACCTGCGTTCCACTAAGAATACTCCTGTTTAGCCATCATATTATGTACCTGGTTGGCGGTGTTACTGAAATATGCAGTGTCAGTGTGTTTAACAGTCTTTAAATGTTGCACTTGTTACTGCTCCCTCCTTCCACCCCTGAACTTGACTTTGTCCCCCCGCCCACCACCCCCCCCCCTCCAGTATTCTGTAGGAAAATGTATTTGTTTAGATCGTGCTGCTGCTTCAATGAGCAGAATTATTCTTGTTCTGCATTCGTTTGGGATTTTTTTCTAAATGGTTCTTTTGAAAGTAAAAACAAAAGTAATTGCTCATCTCACTATATTCTGTATGTCGGAATCAACACCAATTACTGCTACGTTGTTCAAAATGTTCAGTTTAGTATATCTCTGACAAAATTCTGACCCAAGATGGGGTAGACTAGTATTTTTTCATGTATTGTCATGCCACGATATGAAAACACTGCACATTTTGGGTTGATTTTTTTATTTAAAGGGAGGAAAAAAACACTGTAAAATGGTTATAAATCGACAACCCCAAAACCCGTTTACATGCACACTAAGCACATATGGGAATATAACATTTAAATCAGATTGTTGTGAATTAACATGGGTAATCCAGTATTTTTTTTGTCTTGGGTAATCCTTTCTCATGTTGGGACTTTTTAACATTAAATACAGTTTTTCATGATCACTTTAAGAAAAATATTAATGTTCAGTTTTCAGAAAAACACCAGTTGAATTTTGAAGGAAAACACATTATCTCACCGATGTTTTGTTGATGACTAGAAAAAGTCAATGCTAGTGTGTGTGTGTGTGACCTTTTGCCATCCACCCATGGAGGGTAAGGGTGCGATGAATACGAACATGGAGTAGGCCACTCGGCCCTTCGAGCTTGCTCCGCCATTCAATAAGATCATGGCTGATCTGATTACTCCACATTCCCGCCGACCCCCGATAACTTTTCACCCCCTTGCTTACCAAGAATCTATCTACCTCTGCCTTAAAAATATTCAAAGACTCTGCTTCCACCGCCCTCTGAGGAAGAGAGTTCCAAAGATTCACGACCCTCTGTGAAATTTCTCCTCATCTCTGTCTTAAATGGGCAACCCCTTATTTTTAAAGTGACTCCTAGTTCTAGATTCTCCCACAAGAGTAAACATCCTCTCCACATCCACCCTGTCCAGATCCCTCAGGATCTTATATGTTTCAATCAAGTCACCTCTTACTCTTCTAAACTCCAGCGGATACAAGCCTAGCCTGTCCAACCTTACCTGGAATGGGCGGGTTGTCTTATGAGGAATTAGTCTAGTAAACCTTCTCTGAACTGCTTCCAACGCATTTACATCCTTCCTTAAATAAGGAGACCAATACTGTACACAGTACTCCAGATGTGGTCTCACCAATGCCCTGTATAACTGAAGCATAACCTCCCTACTTTTGTATTCAATTCCCCTCGCAATAAACGATAACATTCTATTAGCTTTCATAATTACTTGCTGTACCTGTATAGTAACCTTTTGTGATTCATGCACTAGGACACCCAGATCCCTCTGCATCTCAGAGCTCAGCAATCTCTCACCATTTAGATAATATGCTTTTTTATTTTTCCTGCCAAAATGGACAACTTCACATTTTCCCACATTATACTCCATTTACCAGATCTCTGCCCACTCACTTTATCTATATCCCTTTGTAGCCTCCTTATGTCCTCTTCACATTTACTTTCCTACCTATCTTTGTGTCATCAGCAAATTTAGCAACCATACCTTCGGTCCCTTCATCCAAGTCATTTATATAAATTGTAAAAAGTTGAGGCCCCAGCACTGATCCCTGTGGCACACCACTCGTTACATCTTGCCAATCAGAAAATGACCCATTTATGCCTACTCTCTGTTTCCTGTTAGCTAGCCAATCTTCTATCCATGCCAATATGTTACCCCTTACACCATGAGCTTTTATTTTCCGCAATAACCTTTGATGTGGCACCTTATCAAATGCCTTCTGGAAATCTAAGTACAGTACATCCACCGGTTCCCCTTTATCCACAGCACATGTTACTTCCTCAAAGAACTCCAATAAATTGGTTAAACATGATTTCCCTTTCACAAAACCATGTTGACTCTGCCTGATTACTTTGAACTTTTCTAAATGCCCTGCTATAACGCCTTTAATAATAGCTTCTAACGTCTTCCCTATGACAGATGTTACGCTAACTGGCCTGTAGTTTCCTGCTTTCTGTCTCCCTCCCTTTTGTGAATAAAGGAGTTACATTCGCTATTTTCCAATCTAATGGAACCTTCCCCGAATCTAGGGAATTTTGGAAAATTAAAACCAATGCATCAACTATTTCACTAGCCACCACTTTTAAGACCCGAGGATGAAGTCCATCAGGACCCGGGGACTTGTCAGCCCGCAGCTCCAACAATTTGCTCAGTACCACTTTCCTGGTGATTGTAATTTTCTTGAGTTCCTCCCTCCCTTCCATTTCCTGATTTACAGCTATTTCTGGAATGTTACTTGTATCCTCTATAGTGAAGACCGATGCAAAATACCTGTTCAATTCAACTGCCATCTCCTTATTTTCCATTATTAACTCCTCAGATTCACCTTTTTAGAGGACCAACGCTCACTTTGTTAACTTTTCTTTTTTAAATATCTATAGAAACTCTTACTATCTGTTTTTATATTTTAGCTAGCTTTCTCTCGTACTCTAATTTTTCTCTCCTTATTAACCTTTTTGTCATTCTTTGCTGTTTTTTATATTCTGTCCAATTTTCTGACCTGCCACCCATCTTTGCGTAATTATATGCTTTTTCTTTAAGTTTAATACTATCTTTAACTTTTTTAGTTAACCATGGATGGTGGGTCCTCCTCTTGGAATTTTTCTTTCTTGTTGGAATGTATATATTCTGTGTATTTTGAAATATCCCCTTGAATGTCTGCCATTGCAACTCTATTGACCTATCCCTTAACCTAATTTGCCAGTTCACTTTAGCTAGCTCTGCTTTTATGCCCTCATAATTGCCCTTATTTAAGTTTAAAATACTAGTCTTGGACCCACTCCTCTCTCTCAAACTGAATGTAAAATTCAATCATATTATGATCACTGCTACTTAGTGGCGGCTTCACTATGAGGTCATTAATTAATCCTATCTCGTTGCACAATACCAGGTCTAGTATAGCCTGCTCTCTGGTTGGCTCCAGAAAGTGCTGTTGTAAGAAACTATCCCGAAAACATTCCATGAACTCCTCATCTATGCTACCTTTGCCCATCTGATTTTTCCAGTCTATATGCAGATTAAAATACCCCATGATTATTGCCGTACCCTTCTGACAAGCTCCCATTATTTCTTCCTTTATACTCCATCCTACCATGTGGTTACTGTTAGGAGGCCTGTACACCACTCCCACAAGTGACTTCTTGCCTTTATTATTTCTCATCTCTACCCAAACCGCTTCTACATCCTGGTTTCCTGAACTTAGGTCATCCCTCTCTATTGTGCTAATACCATCATTAATTAACAGAGCCACCCCTCCACCTTTTCCCACCTTCCCGTCCTTCCTAAATGTCATGTACCCTTCAATATTCAGGTCCCAATCTATGTCATCCTGCAGCCATGTTTCTGTAATGGCTATCAGATCATATTTATTTATTTCTATTTGCGCTATCAGTTCATCTGTTTTGTTTCGGCTGCTGCGTGCATTCAGATGCAGAGCCTTTAGTTTTGTCCTTTTATTATTTTTGTAACCTCTAGCTTTATCTGTTGATTTACTCTTAGATTTGTACTCTCTATCCCTTCCTGTCACGGTCTGTTTATCATTTCCCATATTAATACCTTTCTCTATTGCCTTGTCTCTAATCTTTGAATTACCACATCTTCCCAAATTTGATCCCATGCCCCCAATATTTAGTTTAAAGCCCTCTCTACCGCCCTAGTTATATGACTCGCCAGAACACTGGTCCCAGCACGGTTCAGGTGAAGACCGTCCCAATGATACAGATTCCACTTTCTCCAGTACTGGTGCCAGTGCCCCAGGAATCGAAACCCATTTCTTCCACACCAGTCTTTGAGCCACGCATTCATCTCTCTAATTTTATTTACCCTATGCCAATTTGCTCGTGGCTCAGGTAATAATGCAGACATTATTACCCTTGAGGTTCTGCTTTTTAATTTAGCCCCTAGCTGCTCATACTCTCTCAGCAGAACCTCTTTTTCCTAGTTCTACCTATGTCGTTGGTACCTACATGGACCACGACCACTGGCTCCTCCCCCTCCCACTGCAAGTTCCTCTCCAGCCCAGAGCAGATGTCCCGAACCCTGGCACCGGGCAGGCAACACAGCCATCTGGACTCTCGCTCTTGGCCGCAGAGAACTGTATCTATCCCCCTGACTATGCTGTCCCCAATTACCACTACATTCCTATTAATTCCCCCCGCTTGAATGGCTTCCTGTACCTCGGTGCCATGGTCAGTTTGCTCAACCACCACTTTCATCCATACAGGCCGCAAGAACCTCAAATCCGTTGGACAATTGCTGAGGCTCCTCCACCTCCTGGGTCCCCATACCTGCCTCACTCGCAGTCACATCC
Organism: Squalus acanthias; assembly: GCA_030390025.1. Classification (NCBI taxonomy): domain Eukaryota; kingdom Metazoa; phylum Chordata; class Chondrichthyes; order Squaliformes; family Squalidae; genus Squalus; species Squalus acanthias. The sequence goes on along the minus strand of CM059425.1, from coordinate 33,293,404 downwards.
TCCTGTCCCTGACCACTGACCAAATCAGAAGACCCTATCCTAAGGGGTGTGACTGCTTCCTGGAATAAAGTGTCCAGGTAACATTCCCCCTCCCTGATGCATCGCAGAGTCCGCAGCTCGGCCTCCAGCTCATCAACTCTGAGCCGAAGCTCCTCAAGCCGCAGACACTTACCGCAGACGTGTTCGTCCTGGATCACACTGCCGTCCAGGAGCTCCCACATACTGCAGTCGCAACACATCACCTGCCCTGCCATCTTTATTGAGTCTTAATTAATTAATTTTTATTAATTAATAATTAACAAACCCTACTACACCTAATCAGATTTATTACTGCTAGTAAACTAGTACTAATAAAACCTTACAATTACTAATAAATTTCCTGGGCTTTAAAAGATAAGGGAAGTGAGCAAAATACTCACCAACCAATCACTTACCCTTTTCCCTGTGATGTCACCTTTTATTTTTCTCCAAATGCGGTTGGGGGGTGTCACAGAGCCGAACTCCTGCTGGTTCTCTGTCCCCTCTTGTGCATCTTTTTAGCTCCTGCTCTCCTGGAAGCTGACAAAGATAGAAAAAGAAAGGAACACCTCCCTCCCCGAACTCCCTCACTCACCAAACTCGCAGCTGTACACACTGTTCTGAGCTGCACTCCATGACAAACTGCACTCAGAGCAAGGGAGAGGGGAGAATACAGTGTTGAGCATGGTTCAAAGGTGAAGAGATAGGGATAATGGTGGAAGTAAGGGGTTGGTGAAGGGGTAGGGGGCATGATTGGAGCGATGGAGTGTGGAGAAGCGTGCGTTATTGGGAAATGGGATGAGAAGGGAGCCAGTGAGGGTGACATTTTCCCCACAACCATTGCCCCCCTGTGCAGCCTGAAGCTATTAGTGACTCCTTTGATGATTAGAGCAGAGGTACGCTTTATAAAGTAGTAGTGTGCAAGCAGTTAGAAAACATGCATGTTCCCATGTTGAGGTATTTGTATATAACAGCCCAAGCTGTTTCCATAGTGATATTTTCTTCCTTTGGACATTTTCAATATCGGAATTTATTTTCTTCAGACACGCTGTTTCCAAACATAATGCAGGCAAATCCACTTTACAATAGTTTTGTTCTGATGATCCTTAATATGTGTAGAGGTGCTGTATTGTGGTTGATTTTTTAAAATTCATTTTTTTATGGGATGTGGGTGTCGCTGGCGAGGCCAGCATTTATTGCCCATCCTTAATTGCCCTAAATTTAATTTGAACACTTTGCATGTAATCTAACAGTAAAAGCAATAATCTCTTCAGGTCTGGCAGTGCATTGTATGTGAGAACTCAAATGTGACTGCATTTTCTCTCATCTCAGGTTGTATATTGCTGAAGAAGGCAATACAGCTTCTTGGCTAGAAGACTATCTTGTAAGGCAAGTCTGGGTTAAAATGCTTGGAGATGTTACTCAGCTATTTCTCATAATCCAGCTTGATCTCGGGTGAAAGCACTTGAAACATCTTGGATATGTTTTCTGATACCTTCATTGGTCCAATCAAATTCAGCACATTTGCAAATCTTTATTATCTCATTCCTCTTGTCACTGACATGTGGCACCAGGCTGATCCAGGTTGCATAGATGTGTTCCATAAATACAGGGTTCATTTGCGTATTTCCAAATCTGATTAGCTACTCAAGTCCATTAAATACTGCAGCTCTCATTTGCCATGTTCATTTTCAAAGAGAGGCTCAATTGCAAGTGCCGCATTGATAAGAATGGTATTTGCATAATTCTCTTGCAGCTGATCTTGGATCTGCTTGACAGTGTCTCATTTGCTATGAGATTGTTGGGTTTCGACTTTGCATCCAACACAGAAATTATTGCAGACAACATATTGGAGTATTGTTTCTATCTTGAAGCTCCACTTGCAGCATTCCCTAAACCTTTTATAGAGTGTCACTGGACGAGCGGAGAACCATTGTTCAAGCATTGCAGCAATCTGTGAGTAATAATTCAGACACCACTGACTGATTTAAAAGCTCTTCAAAGAAGGCAGCTACAGTAATTTTCTGACTTTTTTGTGTATGTTAATAAGGTCGAGTGAGTTGCTCAACAATGTGGATCAGATGAGGGACCACATATCTGCTGATTGCACTTGCCAGTAGCTTAACACCCTTGAAGTGGTTTCCTAGGCCCTTAATCAGATCCCACCCTCTGCTCTCTTCCATGTTTGTAGCATTACCTTTTCCTTGCATCAGGACAGCTTGATGTATCTCAACAGAGACATAACAAGCATGAATGTTACTGAATTTCTGAGGCAGGCAGAAGGTTTTCCTATCCTTTGGCATTCTGAGAAAGACACTAAGGAATTGGACCTGGACACCTGGAACTGATTTGAATTCGAAACAGCTGAATAATTGGGCATACAGAATGTTTATTACTGTTTCTGACTCATAGAAACATAGAAAAATAGGAGCAGGAGTAGGCCCTTCGAGCCTGCTCCGCCATTCAATATGATCATGGCTGATCCTCTATCTCAATACCATGTTCCTGCTCTCTCCCCATACCCCTTGATGCCTTTTGTGTCTAGAAATCTATCTATCTATCTCAAATATATTCAGTGACTTGGCCTCCACAGCCTTCTGTGGTAGAGAATTCCACAAGTTCACCACCCTCTGAGTGAAGAAATTTCTCCTCATCTCAGTCCTAAATGTCCTACCCCGTATCCTGAGACTGTGACCCCTCGTTCTAGATCCCCCAGCCAGGGGGGAAACATCCTCCCTGCATCCAGTCTGTCTAGCCCTGTCAGAATTTTATACGTTTCAATGAGATCCCCTCTCATTCTTCTAAACTCTAGTGAATTCAGGCCTAGTCAATCCAATCTCTCCTTATACGACAGTCCTGCCATCCCAGGAATCAGTCTGGTGAGCCTTCGCTGCACTCCCTCTATGGCAAGTATATCCTTTCTTGGGTAAGGAGACCAAAACTGCGCACACTACTCCAGGTGTGGTCTCACCAAGGCCCTGTATAACTGTAGTAAGACATCCTTGCTCCTGTACTCAAATCCTCTTGCAACGAAGGCCAACATACCATTTGCCTTCCTAACTGCTTGCTGCACCTGCATGTTTGCTTTTAGTGACTGGTGTACAAGGACACCCAGGTCCCTCTGTACATCAACATTTCTCAATTTATCACCATTTAAATAATACTCTGCCTTTCTGTTTTTCCTACAGAAGTGGATAACTTCACATTTATCCATGTTATACTGCATCTGCCATGTATTTGCCCATTCACTCAACTTGTCTAAATCGCCTTGAATCCTCTTTGCATCCTCCTCACAACTCACAATCCCACCTAGTTTCGTGTCGTCAGCAAACTTGGAAATATTACATTTGGTTCCCTCATCCAAATCATTGATATATATTGTGAATAGCTGGGGCCCAAGCACTGATCCCTGCGGTACCCCACTAGTCACTGCCTGCCACCCCGAAAAAGACCCATTTATTCCTACTCTCTGTTTCCTGTCTGTTAACCAATTTTCAATCCATGCTGGTATATTACCCCCAATCCCATGTGCTTTAATTTTACACACTAACTTCTTATGTGGGACTTTATCAAAGGCCTTCTGAAAATCCAAATACACCACATCCACTGGTTCCCCCTTATCTATTTTACCAGTTACATCCTCAAAAAACCTCCAGTAGGTTTGTCAAACACGATTTTCCTTTCATAAATCCATGTTGACTTTGTCTAATCCCGTTGATATTTTCTAAGTGTCCTGTTATCACATCCTTTATAATAGACTCTAGCATTTTCCCTACTACTGATGTTAGGCTAACTCAGGCCTATATACCATTTCATGAAGAGCACAGATAGCAGCTAAAGATTACTGGATTGCTGACGCGACAAGCGATGCTTTGCTGCTTTCATACAACAACCTTTAGTTTTTAAGTATTTTAATTGCAGTTTAGGCTAATGTATTATTTCTCAGTAGTGTTTTCTATATATCATTAACGTACTTTCCAAAGGGAATAGTGTATCTGAGGAGACGACGCATTCTGTGAAGCCAGAATGGAGACGACAACAACTTGCATTTATATAGCGCCTTTAACATTGTAAAACATCCCATGTGCCACCTGCTGCTGAGTAATTAACTATAACTGTACATACTTCGATTAGTCCAGAGAAATCTCAAGGCTAGTCCCATATTTTCTAATGATGTTCCTAACCAGAGAAACAGCACAGGAACTGTTGCATTTCTCATCAGTAAGTCCTTACAAATCGGGAAGAGTAGCGTTCAACTAGGCATGAGCCATGCATTTTCGCAGGAAGAGCTGTGCCTGATCCAGATGTAATGCATAGTACATTGTGCAAGAGATTGCACAACTCTAACAGTAATTTTAAAAATCGGCCATTCTATCTTGTTTGCGCAAATACTGACCGATGATGTCAAAAACATTTTGACGATGATTGCCCTGAAGAATTTTAGGGTGCGACTATGTACCAAAAAAAAATACAAGATCAAAACTCTACTTACAATGCAGGTCTTTTTAATTGCACCACAATTATGTCATACTGTATTTGAAGTTGTTGAATATTGTTTGTTGAATAATTTTATACAGTCAATCTTCTCAGTTGCACACAAGTCCAATTGGATTTATTTTAGGTCAAGTAGGGTTAGAGGATGGAGGCTAATAGAACCAATGTGCAGGAAGGGGGCATGTGGGAGTGAGTAAAGGAGGGGAAGTGGGAGAGGGAAAGGAGTATGAGGAGGGGGTGAAGGAAGGTAGGGGGAAGGGGAGAGTATTTTGAGTGTTGAGGAAGGGGAATTCAGATTGGGATGGGGGTGTAGACTTAATTGAGGCATTGAACAACCAGCGAAAGGAGAGGACAAATACACCCAGTAGTGGCGGTGTGAGAGGAGTGCTGTGGAGGGGAAATCTACATTAGATTAATGTAGCAAGAATAGGATAAGAAGAATACAGTATACTGTTTTTTAAAGTCAAACGATAAAGGAAGAGAAAATAGAACTAATAAAGGGATGACCAGGTGAGTACCTGTAAAGTGTTAAAAATGATTTGTTTCCTAAGTTTTATTTTTACAACATTTCAGTATATGATGAACATGCACTTATTTATTAACCTTAATGTGAGGTTATATTTAATTTTAATAAATTAGTATTCTGTTTAGCATGGTGTGCTCTTTTGTTTCTAATCTATCTGTTGATTGAATTTAGAATCATATTGTCTGCTTTGTTATTTTAGACATTTGACAAGGTTCAATATAGGCGATCATTGGCTAAAAAGTCATAGAAAAGTGGGTGGCATGCACAGTAGAAAATGAGTACAAAAACAAGAAGCACCACAATAGCACACTACTTTTAAATTGGAATGGAGTTGTGACTGGGAAGTTCCACTGTTCCCACCTTTATTTATATTTTTCTGTATATTCGTGTTATTTTGAAAGCCAGATCTCCAGGGTTGCTGAGGATTCTAAAATTGGAGCATGGGTAAATAATGAAAAAAATACATAGCAACAGTCAGTGCACTTCAATGTAATTCGTTATGTGAATTGCTTTGGGGTATTTCTAAAAGATGTGATTAATACTGTAAACACAGGGTTTCCTTTTCTTTCTACTAGGTTCAGAAAGATTTGGATTTTTGTTGGGTGGGGTGGAAACCAGTTGATATGCCAAAATAGTGAGCTTGTGTTTAATGGGACTATTGTGTAAGAAAGACATTTTGGGGTGTTGGATGGGACTATCATGCAGTTAAAGAATTTGATTCTTGTGCAAAAACGATTGAAACAATCAGCCTAGTGCATGCCAACAGTTAAGAACACGACTCTGGATTATATTAACAGAATGATAGAATGCAAATAATGAGTTGATGCTGCATGAGTCATTGCTTGGGTATCGCTTAGAGTTTGTAGTATTTGTAGGAATGCTAGTATCTTGAGAGAATGCAACACAAGGCCGCTAAACTGGTATAGTAGCACCTCACATGAGAAGAGGTTAAGAATGTTGAGATTGTTTCTGTTAGAATAGAGACTTTGAGGTAACTGCGACATAGTTTTGAAAATTGCAGAAGGACTTTTAGTTAATCCAGACAAATTGTTCACACTTATGAAGGGTTGCAAAATGAGGGAATATAATTTAGCAATAAATAGGCAGGACTATTTCAGACAAAGAGTAATAGACATATGGAATAAGTTTTCAAGTAAGCCTATTGAAGCAAATAATATAAATGGCTTCAAGAAAGAATTAGGTTAGCTTTATACTATATTCTTTGGGAGCTCAAACCATTGTAAGGCAGCCTTGGGGAGGTGAAGTCTCCTACCTTGGGCTTTAGTGCATTCAATAATCTTCAGAGTTAAAACCTACTTCTTTCACCAAGCTTTTGGTCATCTGCTCTAATATCTCTATGTGGCTCGGTGTCAAATTTTGTTTGACAACACTCCTGTGAAGTGCCTTGGGACGTTTTGCTATGTTAAAGGCGCTATATAAATGCAAGTTGTTGTTTATACTGCCACTTTTACATTGATGTGCACCCAGAGAATGAGATCAAATCCCACCATAGCAGTTTCAGAATCAATCTGGAAATAAATAAATAATTAAATTTATTAAAACATGTGTATGTTGCTGCATTAGGAAAACATTTGTGAAACAAAAGAGCTGTATTTTTAGCATAGCTATTCCAAAGCAAAAAAGGAAAATCGAAGTATCTATCAACATTTTTTGTCTCTGTAACCTGGTGTCAGGTTTTCCAATTGGTTCAATGTAGGCTCGAGTCCCAATTTTCTGATGGAACAATCAAGTAGTAGGAAACCGCTCTCTTTCAGGTCATTATGGCCCGGAGTTTGCAGTGGTAATGATGGCGAGCTGTCAGCGTTCACCATCATTACTCCTCTGAAACGGACCGTAACTTCAGGATTTAGCGCTAAATGCCGAAATCCTGAAGTTGCGGTCAGTCATTCACTGCTTCGCCACAGGCTGCGTTGTGGACTTCCCCCATAGCTGGCAATCAGTGGAACTAACGAAAACTTAAGCTTTTCCGTTCTAATATCGCTGTTAAACGCCCCATTAAATGTTAAGCCTTGATGTAGGTGTAACTGGGATTTTCACAGCGTATTGACTGCTAAACAACTGTTCTGGCCCTGAAAAACTAATTTTAGCACCAGCATCCCCACAACGAGTGTGGATGAAACATCTGTGCAACATATTTTTCAGAACAGACATGCAGTAAACATTGGGGAGACCAAACGCAGATTGGGTGACCGCTTTGCGGAACACCTCCGTTCAGTCCGTAAGGGGGACCCCGAGCTCCCGGTGGCCTGTCACTTTAATTCACCGCTTCACTCCCACTCTGACCTCACCGTCCTCGGCCTATTACACTGTTCCACGGAAGCTCAGCGTAAGCTCGAGGAACAGCACCTCATCTTTCGTTTAGGCACGCTACAGCCCTCTGGACTCAATATCGAGTTCAACAATTTTAGATCATAACCTCAGCTCCAATCACATTTATATTTTATTTTATCCACCCTTTTATTTGTCCCCCCCACCTTTTTTTTTTCCTCCTAGAAGCTGGCAGCTGTCCTTCATTCTGCCAGTGGATTTCACACTTCATTCAGCCTTAATCTGTCACATTAACACCACCTCTAGCCTTGCATATCTCTTAATGTCTCTTAATGTCTCTTCATCTCCTCCTTTGTTCCTTTATCCCCTCCCCCTTTTCCCAGCTTTACCCTGGCCTTAAATCTATTTGATTTCCAGCTCTTCCCAGTTCTGATGAAAGGTCATCGACCTGAAACGTCAACTCTCTTTCTCTCTCTCTACGGATGCTGCCTGGCCTGCTGAGTTTTTCCAGCGTTTTCTGTTGTTATTTTGCAGTAAACACTAGTATGGAGAGGGAGGAGGTACTAGCGGTTTTAGCGGGCTTAAAAGTGGATAAATCCCCAGGCCCAGACGAGATGTATCCCAGGCTGCTGTGTGAGGCAAGGGAGGAGATTGCGGGGGCTCTGACACAGATTTTCAGAACCTCTCTGGCCACGGGAGGTACCAGAGGACTGGAGAACAGCTAACATAGTACCATTGTTCAAGAAGGGTAGTAGGGATAAACCAGGGAATTACAGGCCAGGGAGCCGAACATCAGTGGTAGGGAAATTATTGGACAGAATTAGTCTCCACTTGGAGAGGCAGGGATTAATCAGGGATCGTCAGCATGGCTTTGTCAGGGGGAGATCATGTCTGACCAATTTGATTGAATTTTTCGAGGGGGTGACTGGGTGCGTGGATGAGAGTAGTGCAGTTGATGTAGTCTACATGGACTTCAGTAAGGCTTTTGACACAGTCCCACATGGGAGACTGGTCAAGAAGGTAAGAACCCATGGGATCTAGGGCAATTTGGCACATTGGTTCCAAAATTGGCTTAGTGGCAGGAGGCAGAGGGTGATGGTCGAAGGTTGTTTTTGTGACTGGAGGCCTGTGTCCAGTGGTGTACCGCAGGGATCGATGCTGGGTCCTTTGCTGTTTGTAGTGTACATTAATGATTTAGATATGAATGTAGGAGGTATGATCAGTAAGTTCACAGATGACACGAAAATTGGTGGAGTGGTAAATAGCGAGGAGGGAAGCCTCACTACAGGACGATATAGACGGGATGGTTAGATGGGCAGAACAGTGGCAAATGGAATTTAATCCTGAAAAGTGTGAGGTGTTGCATTTTGGGAGGACTAACAAGGCAAGGGAATACACAATGAATGGTAGGACCCTAGGAAGGACAGAGGATCAGAGAGACCTTGGTGTGCATGTGCATAGATCCCTGAAGGCAGCAGGACAGGTAGATAAGGTGGTTAAAAAGGCATATGGGATACTTACCTTCATTAGCCGAGGCATAGAATATAAGAGCAGGGAGGTTATGATGGAGCTGTACAAAACGCTAATTAGGCCACAGCTGGAATACTGTGTGCAGTTCTGGTCGCCACACTATAGGAGGGATGTGATTGCATTGGAGAGGGTGCAGAGTAGATTCACCAGGATGTTACCTGGGCTGGAGCGCTTCAGCTATGAAGAGAGACTGGACAGGCTGGGGTTGTTTTCCTTAGAGCAGAGAAGGCTGAGGGGGGACCTGATTGAGGTGTACAAAATTATGAGGGGCGTAGATAGAAAGGAACTTTTCCCCTTAGTAGAGGGGTCAATAATCAGGGGGCATAGTTTCAAGGTAAGGGGCAGGAGGCTTAGAGGGGATTTGAGGAAAAACTTTTTCACCCAGAGGGTGGTTGGAATCTGGAACTCACTGCCTGAAAGGGTGGTAGAGGCAGGAACCCTCACAACATTCAAGAAGCATTTAGATGAGCACTGGAAACGCCATAGCATACAAGGCTACGGACCAAGTGCTGGAAAATGGGATTAGAATAGACTGGGCTTGATGGCTGGCGTGGACACGATGGGCCGAAGAGCCTCTTTCTGTGCTGTATAACTCTATGACTACATTTTAAACTGAAGTAAAAGCTGTTTGTGAATATTCTGCACATATTATGTATGTTTGGTTAAATGTTGTTCTTGGTGGATAATTGTTGATATTAGTTTTACCTGGGTCTGTGTGCCTGTCAACGGAAAACATATTTAATAGCATTAATGCTGGCTGGCAGTTTATGGATGATGGTCACCCAGAATCGGAATTACAAGAATAATATAAAATCAGCTATATAGCAAGAAATCGAATAAGATGGTTATTGTCACCTTTTGCCTTTATTAGATCACATTAAAATGTTCAAATTCACAGAAAAATGCAAAGTTATTAGTTCCAGCGCAAAGGTGAAGTTGCACTTATTTTCTTAAGTTTAGATGCAGTCTCGCGGCCTGGATGCTAACTGAACTTGTGTGAAGTTTTGATTTTAGAAAATCTGAGTAATTTAAACATTGCACAGCACAGATCTTTGCCAAGAGCGATTTTCCTGTCTGTAAAGTAAATCTAATACTTTTAATTCTCACCAGGTGTGAAAATTCTTAAAGGGATAACTTTTCTCCTATGAAGTTAGAGGCTTATCCCATTTGTATTTGAAATAGTATTTCCTTGAAGGAATGAGGAAGGCTTCACTTGTAGCTATTCATCCGCCACTTTTTGTTTTGCAGGGCAACGCACCCCAGATGCAAGTGGATAAATCTTCTGCTATTAGCTACCGGATGACTTCTGCAAGTACAGTAGAAATCAAATTGATAAGCAGAGTGAGGGAAAAAGTACAAGAAATTTAAATTAACTTTATTTTGCCATGCCATTACCTTTTGGGATAAAATTAAAAAGAACACGAAGATATACCGTCTCCAGTAAGAGCTGTTTGGTTGTACGGATCCAGCTGCTGGATAATGGATTTCTGGAATTCACCCTTTCTGTTGAAAGCACAGGTCAAGAATGCTTGGAAGCTGTTGCACAGAGATTAGAGCTGAGAGAGGTGAGGCGTCTTATTTATAGAGCAAAAACAATCAGTATAGCATTTTCTTTTAGCTTGTTAATGCCAGGATTATTGTTGGGATTTTGGTAAAGAATAATGGTCAGTATAATGGTCTTGGTAGGCAATGTTCAACCTTGTACATTGCTGCCCAGTGTTATACAGGAAAATATAAAAAATTGAACATTTGGCTGATTTTTGAGTGCAGTGGCCCTTCATTATCTTATGAAGGCAATGTTCCCTTCAGTCACTTTTAGCCCTTTCCCCAGTTGTGTCTCTACTCGTAATGTGTCATCTGCAGTCAAGAGGCTTGCCCCAGGAGATGCATGAGAAAACCCCAACAATAATTTTCTTGGTTTCATCTCTGCAGCTTCACAGCAAGGCAGTAAACTTCACAGAATCCCCACAGTGCAGATAGAGGCCATTTTGGCCCATCGAGCCTGCACCGACACATATCCCACCCTATCCCCGTAACCCCACGTATTTAATCCCCCCTAACACTAAGGGTCAATTTTTTTTTTATCATAGCCAAATCAACCTAACCCGCACATCTTTGGACTGTGGGAGGAAACCGGAGCACCCGGAGGAAACCCACGCAGACACGGGGAGAATGTGCAAACTCCACACAGACAGTCACCCGAGGCCGGATTCGAACCCGGGTCCCTGGCGCTGTGAGGCAACAGTGCTAACCACTATGCCACTGTGTTGCCCTTGAAACTTGTGGAACTCAGAGGCTTGTGGCAATTGTGGACATCAGTCCAAAAGTTCCACAACTTTGTGGCGTCATGGTGTTCTAATGGTCTGTACTGCTAGCCTAGTTACTTTTAATAATTACAATGGATTCGTTATTTTAAATCATCTGATATGTTGCTCATCTGAGGCTAACATGATCAACCTGCACTAATTTTGTTCAGGGCAGAAAACAGAAACCTATGTAGTTGTGGATATCTTGCAGTGAATAGCTCTTTTAACGGAATGGAGTGTCCAGTTAAGTCAAATCAAAAATTTGTATTTGCTAACTTCTTTTGCTGTGCTTGTTAGCACCTTCTGCTGTGCTTAAGTGTGTCTGGGCACATCCATGGAGTTCAACAGAACTCCAGGTTATTATAAAATAACAGAGGCTGGCCCACTTGTTTGGTCACTGGTTCATCTAGTCATGCTCATATGTGTTAGCCTGTGGACTCTGCAGTGAGAAACCTACTGAGATCCACAGAAGATATCACCCCAACTTGCCTTCGCAAGTTTCCATGAAAGGCTTCAAGCGTTGTTTAAAAGAGAGTTTAAAAACTTTTTTTCTAGTGTATGGGTCAAAGTATCTGCTGATGCTTTGAACATCGTGAATGTTTGAAAGCCAATGGATTTATTTTATTTATTTATGTAGTTTTTTTTTAATATGGGGAAATGATTTAAGTATGTTGCTTTGCTTCAAAAGAATGGAAAGATGCTAAGAAACAGACTAGATGTGAGCTGTGCTTAAGGCATGTTGGTCCTTTTGGTTATCCTCACTAACTTATAGGCCCAATATGCTTTAAGTGCTTTTTGCCAACACTGAATACACTAATAAACTGTGCCACAGAGTTACAGGGTGCCTTACTGATACTTTACAATGGCCCAGATTTTCCTGTCAAAATAACAATGCAACAACAACAATGGTGCTCGCTGTTATTAATGTGTAAATGGTACAGCATCTACAGGCGAATGCCAATTTGAGTACACGCCCATTATCCCTACTCTTTGTCTCCTACCTCCTAACCAAGTCCCTATCCAAACCAATAGGTTGCCTCCAATTCCATGCACTCTCATTTTTGTTAACAGTCTCTTATGTGGAAACTTGTCGAATGCCTCAGGAAGTCCATATAAATAACATCCATAGACACTCCCGAATCTACCACATTAGTTACCACCTCAAAAAAAAATTCAACTGGGTTTGTTAAACATGACTTACCCATTACAAATCCATGCTGGCGCTCTCTGAGCTTAGATTTGTCCAAATGCTCAGTCACTTTGTCCCTAATAACAGATTCTAGTAACTTCCTTACAAACGACGTTCGACTAATAGACCTATCATTTCCTAGTTTATCTCTTGCCCTTCTTAAATAGTGGATTAACATTGGCAATTCCTGAATCGCAAGGGTTTTGTAAGATCATGACGAACGCATCAACAATTTCCTTACCCATGTCTTTTAATACCCTGGGGTGGAAACCATCGGGTCCTGGAGATTTGTCTATCTTTGATAACATTAGTTTCACCATCACCATGTTTTTTTACTTGTATTGAATCTAGTTAGTCCCTCCCCTTGATTTACCTTAAGTTTTCCTTGGATCTCTGGTATTTTATTCTCATCCTCATCCAAGACTGATACAAAGTAGCTATTTAGTAAGTCTGCCAGTTCCTGATTTCCAATTACACTATCACCTGCGTCTATCATTAAGGGGCCCACATTACTCTTGGCCACCCTCTTGCTCTTAATATTTTTGTAAAAACCTTAGTTTTGTCCTTGATATCCCTCGCAAACTTTTCTGATTTTTCCCTTTATGTGGCTCTTACCATGTTCTTTGTATCCCTTGCCATTCTTTTTATATCTCCTAGCCCACGGGATCTCTACTGTTCTTTCCCTTTGTATAAGCTCTTTCTTTTAGTTTTATACTATCTCTCACTTCCTTTGTTGACCAAGCTTGTGGGCTGGGACAGAAATTGAGTCTGATGAAGTCAACTTTGGATAAACCTGAAAATTATAATTGTAAACAGAGCCAATTCCTGTTTGGCTTGAATCATAGTTGCACAAAGCATGACAAATTATATATCTCATCATCTTCTATAATCGTATTGTGGTTTGTTGAAGCAAGTTGCATTATCTAAATGTATTTTCATTACATATTCACTTTGCACTCAAGACAATTCTCTATTGAATTTGGTATTGAAACACCAGGTCCCGACATGCATGTGTGTCATTCTTGTGATATTGTGCATATTGCATGCTTTGTGTGTTATGTACAGCACACTGTGCGTTGGACATTCTGAATACGAAGTACTGTATCTTGGAACTTGATCTTCAGTGTGAAGTATAGCGAACAATTAGGGGGTTTGGAAAAATGGGGAGAGAATCTATTTTTACTGATCCACCAGCCCGAAAAAAAAATCTGAAGTTATGTTAAAAATCGCTAAAAGCTGACTTTAGTGAACTGATCAGTTAAAGACTGGTGTTCAAAGATGGGTGGGGCAGCATTGTTTAAAATGTAGCTTTTAACACACACTGCTTGCTTCAATAGGGTCTGTTAACTTGGTGCGTATTTGTGGGGCCTGAAATATCATTTTAAAATTGCAAAGTAGTTCTGCTTATAGAATGCATAGTGTAAACCTCTAAAATAATGGAATTTTGCTGTGGTCCATCATGTATCTTGCAATTGCTGTCTGAAAGGTGTATAATTTTGAACCATTTTTGCTTTGGCTTAAAATGTATAATGTGAGTGTTTCCTTTTAATGTGGTCGGAGATGGAACTAAACACATTTCTACAGCAGTTTTGGCTGTACTTTTGAGATGTCCAGTTGTGCACCCTCACATTTTCAGTTTGCTTCAATCTTCAATATTCTTCCAGATAGCATTCTTTTAGATTGCATATATTTGACCAAGTAACCTATTCTTGGTCTTGTAATCTTTTCACAATTTGACATTTCTTTGCATTAGATTGGTATGGGGCTTGATTGATGCTTGTGAAAACCGGAGAGACAAAAATCTTGAGGCTCAATTTTCATTGGCTATCAGCACCAGAAAACCCTCAGCACCTATATTAAGAACATAAGAACATAAGAAATAGGAGCAGGAGTAGGCCAATCGGCCCTTCGAGCCTGCTCCGCCATTCAATAAGATCATGGCTGATCTGATCCTCACCTCAAATCTAAAGAACACAAGAAGTAGGAGCAGGACCCGGCCACTCAGCCCCTGGGCCCACTACGCCACCCACAGGGCCTCGACCGATCCGAACTCAGCCTCATGTCCAATTTCCTGCCCGCTCCCCGTAACCCCTAATTCCCTTTACTTCTAGGAAACTGTCTATTTCTGTTTTAAATTTATTTAATGATGTAGCTTCCACAGCTTCCTGGGGCAGCAAATTCCACTGACCCACCACCCTCTGAGTGAAGAAGTTTCTCCTCATCTCAGTTTTGAAAGAGCAGCCCCTTATTCTAAGATTATGACCCCTAGTTCTAGTCTCACCCATCCTTGGGAACATCCTTACCGCATCCACCCGATCAAGCCCCTTCACAATCTTATATGTTTCAATAAGATCGCCTCTCATTCTTCTGAACTCCAATGAGTAGAGGCCCAATCTACTCAACCTCTCCTCGTATGTCCACCCCCTCATCCCGGGGATTAACCGAGTGAACCTTCTTTGTACTGCCTCGAGAGCAAGTATGTCTTTTCTTAAGTATGGACACCAAAACTGTATGCAGTATTCCAGATGCGGTCTCACCAATACCTTATATAACTGCAGCAATACCTCCCTGTTTTTATAATCTATGCCCCTAGCAATAAAAGCCAACATTCCGTTGGCCTTCTTGATCACCTGCTGCACCTGCATACTAACTTTTTGATTTTCTTGCACTAGGACCCCCAGATCCCTTTGTACTGCAGTTTTATTCTTATTCAAGTAAAATTAAATATGATAGCTGATGCAATTGATTCTGCTTAATAGAGTTTATTTTTCTCTTTCCAGTTAAAGTGAACATATTTTTCATTTTGTTTTCATTTGGCATAGTGCCAGCAGTAATAATGGGGGGAATGGAGGACTCTTACTTCTTGTGTAATGTGGGTTGTAGGTTGGTTGAGTGATGATTTTTCTCTTCTACAGATTACTTACTTCAGTCTTTGGTATTACAATAAGCAGAATCAATCTCGGTGGGTGGATCTGGAGAAGCCCATCAAAAAGCAGCTGGATAAATATGCCATTGAACCTACAGTTTATTTTGGTGTGGTATTCTATGTGCCAAGTATTGTACAACTTCAGCAGGAGATTACAAGGTATGGAACATTAAGGCTCAGTACTAGATTGTGTTTGGAGAAAATGCCTCAATATAGTCTTCAAGTTAGCACTTAAAACAATTGTCATCGATTACCTCAACCTTATTTGATTATTAAGTAGGAAATTCAATGTATTGTGTACAGCATTTACATGTCCAAGATTCAAAATGGAACAGAAAATGCTGAAAGGTCATTGACCTGAAACATTAACTCTGATTCTCTCTCCACAGATGCTGCCTGACCTGCGTATTTCCAGCATTTTCTGTTTTTATTTCAGATTTCCAGCACCCGCAGTATTTTTCTTTTGTTCAAAATGGAATAATTTGTTTGGATATTACTCGTTCAACATTGAGTTTAAGCTAAATATCAAAAGTCCTTCAATCCTGAATCTCAGATTAACAGAATGACTGGCTACGTTACTTGTGCACATGCAATTAAATCTATTAAATTTTTAGTGGTAGAGGTCATATTATTGGCCATAGCCCCCTTGGGGTAGGGAGAGCTAATGTTCTTGTTCATTATTGTGCAGTACCTCCTGGTATAATTAGGGAAGAAAATTGTGTATGGGGTTAATTATTTCAAGTGCTGCAATTTTTTTCTGCAGATACCAGTATTATCTTCAACTGAAGAAAGACATTTTAGAAGGTCGCATACCTTGCACACTAGAACAAGGAATTCAGCTTGCTGGTCTAGCTGCACAGGGTAAGGAAAGATTAATTGGTTGATAAATATACTATTTGTGAATGGCAGGTAACCTTAATACAGTCTCGTAGGAAAAATATGAAAGCCACATATCTGTTCTGGTTTTCCAATTGATTTTATCTTCTATACTTCGTCACTGGATGAGTAGATCCATCTCCGGACAAGGTGTAGCATGTAGTTACTGTCCTTATTTTTCCCTCCCCTTTGCCAACATTGTACATGTTCCTTCTCGGTTACTGTCTCCCTCCCTCTCAAAATCGCTATCATCTCTACTCTCTTCAACAAAAAAAAAACAACCATCGACTCCTCTCTCCTTGCAAACTACTGCCCCATCTCCAAACCCCTTACCTCTCCATAGTCCTTGCACATGTTGTTGCCTCCCAAATGCGTGCGCATCTTTCTCACGACTCCATGTTTCAATCTCTCCATTTGAGTTTCCATCCCTGCCACAGCACAAAAATGGCCCGAAACAAAGGCACAAATAACATCATCTGTGATTGTGGCCATGGCGTATTATCCTTCTTGTCCTTGTTGACCTCTCTGCAGCCTTTGATGTGGTTGACCACACCATCCTCCTCCAACATCTCTCCAATGTCCAGCTGACTGGGACTGCACTCACTTGGTTTCACTCTTACCCATCCGATCATACGCACAGTATCTCTTCCTGCCCCATCACCATTGCTTTGCAAGTTCCCCAAAGTTCTATCCTAGGCCTCCTACTCTTTCTCAACTACATGTTGCCCCCTTGGCAATATCATCTGCAGAGATTGGATCAGCCTCCATATGTACACTGATAACACCTGATCACCTGTCCACTGCCTCTGTGCTGTTGGACAACTTTGTCTGTCATCCGTCTTGGATGAGCCACAATTTTCTCCAGTTAAACAATGGGAAGACCAAAGCCATTATCTTCGGCCCTTGTCACAAGCTCCGTACTCTTGCCACTGTCATAGACTGAACCAGACTGTTCACCATCTCGGCTCCATATCCTGTGCATCAGAAGGACTGCCTATATCCACCTCCATAACATTGCCCATCTCGGCTCATCCTCCTGTTTAAATCCCTCCATGACCTTGCCCCATCCTATCTCTGTAACCTCCTCCAGCCGTACCCCACCCCACCACCCCCCCCCCCCCAACCCGGCAAACTTTTCCTTAAGCTGTTGGTCACGGCTTCTAATTTTTCCTTTGGCACAGCAGCTTTTTTTTCTGACTTATGCCTTTGTCAGATGCTTTGGGATTATTTTAATGTTCACAGTGCTATATAAATGCTAGGTAGTATCGTAAGTCTAACCAAGCTGTTGGACCAAACCCAACTGAAGAGATTGAACTTGTATCATAGGTATGAATAGAGCAATTTCAATGTACGTTTGAATTCTGGGTATTATCAGGTCCAGCTGATAATGTATTGTATTTCCAGAATCAGTAGTTTAAAAAAAAAACTGGTATGAGCAAATGTGGATATTCCTACAGTCTAAATGCTATCTGTACTGTGTTCCTCTGAGAAATTGGAGCTAATATTAGGTAGGCTCACCTGTGAGTGCTTATTCTTTGTACAATGACTGACTGATAAAGTTGTAATGTGGGACATTTGAAGTAACAATTTTTTAACATCTGAAGTATTGCTCAGTTAGAGGAATATTTATTTTGCTTGGTCTCTAACTGACTTGGACTTCTGGTTTCTTTTTCTTAAGTGAGCTTGTTTGTCTATCTGCATACATAAACATTGACTTGTCACGTCCGTAATCTTAAAAGTTTAATCAAGTGATTATTTTTTGAAAATGAAAATCATTTTATTGCATCCTGGGTCCATTCACCCTATACTGACATTTCTTTGTGCAGCTAACTCTGCCAGTGAACCAAGATTTGTCACCTCCGATAATGCCAAAAATTAAAGTAATCATTGTAAAGAATTTGTAAGTAATGCCTCAGATCCATCTCATGAACATTGTGATGACTTTTAAATACCTGCACAGATTTGTACTAGACTTTGAAGTCAGCTTCTGGATTTCTTTCAATAATTGGTGAGCTGAGAACCACACAGATATTTGTCTGCACTCTCACTGGCACAAACATCTTATTCTTAACAAGTTACAACACTTTTAACAGATTTCTAATAAGTCAGACAAGTGTCATACTCACCAGTTATTGTGTTCTTAATGAAAATGCATGTTCTGGAGAGTTTTTGTCTAACAATGCATCTGAAACTTGTCACCTTGTTCTTCAGAAATGCTCTTAGATTTTCCCTTTCCACTTTCTTGCAACCCCCCCCCCCCCCCCCCCCCTAAAAATTGTGCTTGATAGCTTGGCTTTTTTTAAACTGGGAACTACCTATTCAACCAATCTTGTGTACGTGTTCAGGTGTCAGTTCTAAAGTGCTTTTATTTTGTTTTCAACAATAATACAAGCTTAATGTGCTACCACAGCATTAAATTTTATTTCAGTTACACGTTTGCTTTTTGTTGCTTGCATTAATACCACTCTGAGGAAAGTGTAATCCCAGAAGTTTTACTGTTATGATAGCATATCTTTGTTCTAATCTTAATATTTTCACTGAATTATGAAATGGATTTCAAACCCTTGACTATCAATACACTTTCCAGGTGGCAGTTTTTAGTGTTTGATTAGCTGTGTAATCTGATTCTTCTGTGATTTTTTTTTTTTTCTTCAGCTGATTTTGGAGACTATGATCAGTATGAATCCCAAGACTTCCTCTACAAGTGTGATCTTTTTCCAGTTGTAAGTTCTGTTAGTGTTATATAATGCAGAAACTTTTAAATGCAGAGTATTTGTTTTTTTTTGAAGAAAACAATTACTAGCTGTTACAAAGTATGAAGCACTCTTTCTACCCAATCCTGACTTATCTAACTGTTCCAATGTCTGTGGTAGGTGAATATATTAATGGAAAGAAACTTGAGATTATTCAAGACAGTTTTATTTAATTTTACTGTTCAGAGTGTACCTAAGGTGGCATGTGAATATCGTATTGTTATGGGGTCAGTAATTTTATAAAAGTTTAGACTTTATATTTATTTGTCCTATGTGATATTGAAATGAAGGTGAACAATTGATAGTGTTACGTCAGAAAGTTCAAGTGGTTAAATAGTTTAACTTCCTTTACTTAACAAGACTATTTTGTTTTATATCTACCCCCACTCTCCAAAGAATTGGATTCAAGATGAGCGGATGCTTCAAGAAGCAACACAGAAAGTTGCTTCTCTATATCGGAAATTCAGGTGAAGTACATATTTTATATTGATCTTTCCCACCACTGCACTGCTGAAGGATTCTGCCGAATAGTGGGATATATATTCAGTCACTCATGTGGCAAAGATCCTGAGATCTCAGCTGTGTTGTGTGGGAACGTGTTTAACTGAGACCAAAGATCTTAGAGATCAGAGAAAAATTAGAATGAAGTGAGGTCATTCAAGCGCTGCGCTTGTGTACCTCAATCCAGCAGATTCGGAGCAGCATTGCAGATGTCTGAGATCAGGCCATCAATCGCCTTGGCTACAGTTGTTCGGCTCAGGGAATAAAGGAACCAGGAGAAAAATGTAATTTTATATTTAAAAAAAACTGTTGTAGTACAACATCACTGATATCTGTGTCAGTGAATTTACTCAAATTAAGACATGTATAGGAAAGGACTTTACAGTAAAATTGTAAGAATGAAAAGGCAAGGATCAAATAAGTGAGACTTCTAGCAAAATGAAAAGTAATACTTTTAAATGTAGAGATTTAAAACCTCTTTTTTAATTAAGGAGTGTGTGAGATGAGCCTTCTGGATTGCTTTTGTCCAGCTTTTTCTATTTTAATTGACGAGATAATATTCTGGATGTTGTTTCTGAAATCCATCTTGTCGTATTATGTGCAAAATTGAAGTTCAGGAACTCTTTTTACATTTATTTTTACTCTGCTTTATTTTTAGGGGTCTTACTCCCTCTGAGGCAGAGTTATTGTATCTTCAGGAGGTAGTGAAAATGGAAGGCTATGGCCATGAAAACTATACAGCCAAGGTATGAAATGGGGGGACAAAAATTGCAAATAAGATTAAGAAACTAAGAGGAATATAAAATATTTTACACATGCTTGTTATAAAGAGGGTTTTGTAAAGGTTTGTGAGAAAGTATGTTTAGTGTATTTTTAAAACAAATAAAATCTATTCCAGAAATGCGCCCAGCTCACAACATAACTAATTGAACAGCTTAACTGTAAATATAAATTTACATTCATTTAAATTGCCTTAAATTTCTAATAGAATTTGCATTATATAGTAAGAGTGAATGAAATTAGGAAAGTATTAATGTTGATCCTCAATGCAATCTTCTTTCATTGCATTTAATTTATCTAACAGTCCTAAGCAGTAAAGGGCTTCCTCATCCAACCACATTTTCACAGCCTATTCCAGCTAATTATTTAATGTGATCATCTGTGACTTATTTGAATTTACTTGCTCTGAAACACATTAACTGAGCTCAGTGTAAGAACATATATACAATGCTACATGTCAGAGAAATTCAAAACTACTCTATGTTGAAAGCTATTCTGTGGGATGTTCCATTTTATTACAAAGTCAAAAATAACTGCAATACATGCATAAATCTATCCGCATAACTGATGCAGAGCTTTTGCGAATCTGCATACATATATGCAATTGAATTTGGTTACATAGAAACATAGAAGATAGGAGCAGGAGTAGGCCATTCGGCCCCTCGAGCCTGCTCCGCCATTCAATGCGATCATGGCTGGTCATCCAAATTCAGTACCCTGTCCCTGCTTTCTCCCCATATCCCTTGGTCCCTTTAGCCTTAAGAAATATATCTAACTTCTTCTTGAATATATTTAATGAATTGGCCTCAACTGCCTTCTGTGGTAGAGAATTCTACAGGTTCACCACTCTCTGGGTGAAGAAATTCCTCCTCATCTCAGTCCTAAATGGCTTACCCCTTATCTTTAGACTGTGACCCCTGGTTCTGGACTCACCCACCATCGGGAACATCCTTCCTGCATCTAGTCTGTCTAGTCCTGTTAGAATTTTATAAGTTTCAATGAGATCCCCTCTCATTCTTCTAAACTCTAGCGAATATAAGCCTAATTGACCCAATCTCTCTTCATATGTCATTCCTGCCATCCCAGGTATCAGTCTGGTGAATCTTCGCTGCACTCCCTCCATGGCAAGAACATCCTTTCTCAGATAAGGCGACCAAAACTGCACACAATACTCAAGGTGTGGTCTCACCAAGGCCCTGTACAACTGCAGCAAGACATCCATGCTCCCGTACTTGACTCCTCTCGCTACGAAGGCCAACATACCATTTGCCTTCTTAACCGCCTGCTGCACCTGCATACTTACCTTCAGCGACTGGTGCACAAGGACTCCCAGGTCTCGTTGCACTTCCCCTTTTCCCAATCTATTGCCGTTCAGATAATCTGTCTTCCTGTTTTTGCCACCAAAGTGGATAACCTCGCATTTATCCACATTGGGCAGATGCAGTATAATCACCCAACCTGTCCAAATTATACTGGAGTTTCTCTGCATCCTCCTCACAGCACACAATCCCACCCAGCTTTGTGTCGTCTGCAAACTTGGAGATATTACATCTAGTTCCCTCGTCTAGATCATTAATATATATTGTGAATAGCTGGGGTCCTAGCACCGATCCCTGCGGTACCCCACTAGTCACTGCCTGCCACTCGGAAAAAGACCCGTTTATTCCAACTCTTTGCTTACTGTCTGCCAACCAGTTCTCTATCCAAGTCAGTACCTTACCCCCAATCTCATGTGCTTTAACTTTGCACGCCAATCTCTTATGCGGGAGCTTATCAAAAGCCTTCTGAAAGTCCAAATACACCACATCCACTGGTTCTCCCTTATCTATTCTACCAGTTACATCCTCAAAAAATTCCAGTACATTAGTCAAGCATGATTTACCTTTTGTAAATCCATGTTGACTTTGTCCGATCCTGTCACTGTTTTCCAAGTGCTCTGCTATTACATCTTTTATAATGGACTCTAGCATTTTCCCCACTACTGATGTCAGGCTTACCGGTCTATAATTCCCCGTTTTCTCTCTACCACCTTTTTAAAATAGTGGAGTTGCATTAGCTACCCTCCAATCCATGGGAACTGTTCAAGAGTCTATAGAATTTTGGAAGATGACCAGCAATGCATCTACTATTTCTAGGGCCACTTCCTTAAGTACCCTGGGATGTAGATTATCAGGCCCTGGGGATTTATCGGCCTTCAATCCTGTCAATTTCCCTAACACCATTTCCCTACAAATACTGATTTCATTCAATTCCTCCCTCTCATTAGACCTTATGTTCCCCGACATCTCTGGGAGGTTATTTGTGTCCTCCTTTGTGAAGACAGAACCAAAGTATGTATTTAATTGGTCTGCCATTTCTTTGTTCCCCATTATAAAATCCCCTGATTTTGACTGCAAGGGACCTAAGCTTGACTTCACCAATCTTTTTCTCTTCACATATCTATAGAAGCTTTTACAGTCAGTTTTTATGTTCCCTGCAAGCTTACTCTCATTCTATTTTCCCCCTCTTAATTAATCCCTTTGTCCTCCTTTACTTTTCAGTGCTTATAAAATTAAATACAATTAATGTGGTCACATCAAATATTGACTCAATTTATGCATTAACGGTAATGGCTGGGTTTTTAATAGCAATTTCAAAGTTTTTACACAAGAATTATTCAAGAAGCAATGTAAATAACACAGCTAAGTAGGAATTCAGAGCTTTCAAAAACAATTTGAATGATCAGATAATTAAGTTGCTTGTACCTAATATTGTATGGATAGAAAGTAAGGGTAATTCTTTGCCTTGGACACTCCCAGCACAGAGGGAGTGTTGGGTGCACTGAAGATGAAAATTTAACCCATTTTGCTGTATTTCATTATATCTGCAAATTAAATTTACTGCAAAATAATTGTTAATACTGGTGCATTATTACCAAGTTTAATTTCATTGTTACAGTTCACACTTTTCCCCCAACATATTTTCTGTGTCCATTGTTAGATTGTAGTTTTCATAAACTGACCAGGTCTCTTATGAACTGAAACCTGCATCTTTATATGCTGATATGCGAGAGTTAGCACAAGTCTAACAATTCATGCCAAATCATGGTAAATTGCTTACTAGAAGGTGCATGGAATTCCTGCCACTTTCTCCTACTCAGAAGGCAAAAAGATAACATGCTGCAAGACAACTGTCTAAAAACTACTTGTCTAGATTTATTGAGATATAGATATATTTATCTGTGCCTAAAGGACACAGCTGGATACTAATACAGTACAGTACCCAAACTTGCACAATATATAAATGGATTTAAACTTTTTAAAAGAAAAAGGGTGGGACTCCCAAATCCAGAGCCCCCTGGATGTCAAGGAGCATACAGGGTAGGATAAGGAATAAAAAGGGAAGCTTTTGTCCGGTACCGAGAGCTCAATACTACAGAAAGCCGAGAGGAGTGAAAGTGCAAGGGTGAAAGTAAAAAGGAAATTAGGAAAGCAAAGAGTGGGCATGAAAAAATATTGGCAAGTAAAATTGAGGAAAATCCAAAGATGTTTTATAAATACATAAAGAGCAAGAGAATAACTAAGGAAAGAGTAGGGCCTATTAGAGACCAAAAAGGTAACCTATGTGTGATGGCAGAAGACGTGGGTATGGTTCTTAATGAATACTTTGCGTCTGTCTTCACAGAAGAGAGGGACAATGCAGACACTGCAGTTAAGGACGAGGAGTGTGAAATATTAGATGGGATAAACATAGAGAGAGGAAGTATTAAGAGGTTTAGCATCTTTGAAAGTAGATAAATTGCCAGGCCCGGATGAAATGTATCCCAGGCTGTTGAGAGGCAAGGAGAAAATAGCGGCGGCTCTGACCCTCATTTTTCCAATCCTCTCTGGCTACAGGCGTGGTGCCAGAGGACTGCTAACGTTGTGCCATTGTTTAAAAAGGGAGAAATAGATAGACCGAGTAATTACAGGCCAGTCAGCCTAACCTCGGTGGTGGGCAAATTATTGGAAAAAAATTCTGAGGTACAGTATAAATCGTCATTTTAGAAAGTCATGGATTAATAAAGAACAGTCAGCATGGATTTGTTAAGGGAAGGTCGTGTCTGACTAACTTGATTGAATTTTTTGAGGGGGTAACCAGGAGGGTCAATGAGGGTAGTGCATTTGATGTAGTCTACATGGATTTTAGCAAGGCCTTTGACAAGGTCCCATGTGGCAGGTTGGTCAAAAAAGTAAAAGCTCATGGGATCCAAGGGAAAGTGGCAAGTTGGATCCAAAATTGGCTCAGTGGCAGGAAGCAAAGGGTAATGGTTGAGTGGTGTTTTTGTGACTGGAAGGCTGTTTCTAGTGGGGTTCCACAGGGCTCAGTATTAGGTCCCCTGCTTTTTGTGGTATATATCAATTATTTAAACTTCAATGTAGTGGCATGATTAAGAAGTTTGTAGATGATACAACACGGTGGCATAGTGGTTAGCACTGGTGCCTCACAGCGCCAGGGACCCGGGTTCGAATCTGACCTCGGGTGACTGTCTGTGTGGAGTTTGCACATTCTCCCCGTGTCTGCGTGGGTTTCCTCCGGGTGCTCCGGTTTCCTCCCACAGTCCAAAAATGTGCGGGTTAGGTTGATTTGGCTATGATAAATTGACCCTTAGTGTTAGGGGGGATTAAATATGTGGGGTTATGGGGATAGGATGGGATATGTTCGGGGGAATTAAATACGTGGGGTTACGGGGGTAGGGTGGGATATGTGTACTGTGGGGATTAAAGCAGGGACAGGGTACTGGATTTGGATGATCAGCCATGATCGTATTGAATGGTGGAGCAGGCTCGACGGGCCGAATGGCCTACTCCTGCTCCTAGATTCTATGTTTCTATGTTTCTATACAAAAATTGGCCGTGTGGTTTATAATGGGGAAACTAGCTGTAGACTGCAGGAAGATATCAGTTGACTGGTCAGGTGGGCAGAAACGTGACAAATGGAATTCAATCTGGAGAAGTGTGAGGTAATACATTTGGGGAGGGTTAACAAGGCAAGGGAATACACAATAAATGGTAGAATAGTGAGAAATGTAATGGAACAGAGGGACCTTGGAGTGCATGTCCACAGATCCCTGAAGGTAGCGGGACAGGTAGATAAGGTGGTTAAGAAGGCTTACGGGATACTTTCCTTTATTAGCCGAGGCATAGAATATAAGAGCAGAGAGGTTATGCTAGAACTGTATAAAACACTAGTTAGGCTACATTTAGAGTACTGCGTACTGTTCTAGTCACCACATTACAGGAAAGAGGTGATTTACGAGGATGTTACCATGACTGGAGAATTTTAGCTATGGGGAAAGATTGAATAGGCTGGGGTTATTTTCTTTGGAACAGAGGAGGCTGAGAGGAAACTTAATTGAGGTGTACAAAATTATGAGGGGCCTATATAGAGTGGATAGGAAGGACCTGTTTCCCTTAACAGGGAGGTCAATAACCAGGGGGCATAGATTTAAAATAATTGTTAGAAAGATTAGAGGGGAGTTGAGGAGAAATGTTTTCACCCAGAGGGGTTTAGAATGCACTGCCTGAAGTAGAGGTAGAGGCAGAAACCCTCATCACATTTAAAAAAGTACTTGGTTATGCACTTGAAGTGCCATAACCTGCAAGGCTACGGGTCAAGAGCTGGAAAGTGGGATTAGGATGGATAGCTCTTTTTTGACCGGCGCAGACTCGATGGGCCGAATGGCCTGCTTCTGTGCTGTAATTTCTATGATTCTATGAAAGTCAAACTTTTGCAGCTTTTTTCAGTAAATTCTTGGTGAAACAAGCTATGTTGGTGATTTACATGAGATGATTGCTCATGGCCTATCCTGTATTACTTGTGAAGGTTAGTTGAACAGAAGAATGAGATTACACGGGGATCACTGGATTAAAAGGACAAATTTTTCTTCACAAAATGGCTTTGCCCACAGCTTTCTTTTGCTCACATGACATCTATCAAAAGCGCCACTATCGTCTACTTTTATCTCTATTTATTATGTGGGACACTGTTGAAAATAAATAACTAAATTAAATCAGAAATGGTTTGCAGCTCTGGCTGAATTCCTAATTTTATTTCTTGAACTACGTGAATCAGGAAAACTGACAGGATTGTGGGATAGCAACCTTGCTAGAAGTAGTACAAGTCTGCAGCATATCAAGTAATAACAGTTTTGGAGTGGAGCGAAGTGATTGTGAACCAAAATGTCAGAGGGAGGCAGGGAATGAGTTTCCAAAGGGAGGAGAATAAAGATTTTGAGACAGAGCAAGTAAACTGAAGAAAGCAAAGAATCTGCTTCCGATCACACAACACGCATAGCACCACCTACCAGCAAGAGCAAAGATAAGAGCACAGTCCATATAAATTTGTGAATAATATCATTTCTTTTTTTTTTCCCCCATGTTGCTATGATGGTGTAACATTGCACAAATTCATGATTAGATTTGCTTTAATCATAATGTGAACTGTAAAAGCTCTATTGTCTCTCTTAGTCAATGTATTCTCCTGATTTTTTTTATGTCTATAGGACAACCAAGGAAATGATCTTCTTATAGGTGCATGTTTGGAAGGCATCTTTGTGAAGCACAAAAATGGCAGACCTCCCTCTGTTTTCAAGTAAGGACAGCAACAGTGCATTCTAGATTTAATGACATAATTGTTGCAAAAAGGATGTGATAAACATCAAATTAAAAAAAAAAAATCCCCATGGTACTTGGTTTGAGTGCTATTTCTTAATTGGATTAATGTTAGAATTACTAATACTGCAAATTTACCAACCAGTCTGTCAATTAAAAATTAATAATTTTTCTTATTTCCAACAGAGTACTTCTATTACCCCCCCTCAGAGCTACTATTTTAGGGCACATATGTATTGCAGTTCTGTAATGTACCAAAGGCTGCTGGTTTGGCAGGCTTGTGCATGTGCACTTGATCAAAATTAATATTTGCGACTTGAAGTTCCTAGTCACAGACTTCATAGCCTCTGTTTGACGTCTGAGATACATTGCCTCCAGGTGCTTCTTGAAAACCCACTTTGTGAGGTGGTCCTCGGTACCTTGGAGGTACTAGCCACCTTGTAGATCAGATATCAAGGAAGATCCATGGCCAGTCCTGATTGTGATTTGGAAGCAACTGAATCCAAATGTCTCAAGATAAAATGGGGCTATTTTTTGTGCAGTAGTGTAAGTTTTTAAATGGTTAAGAACTGGTGCAAATTGTCAGAATGGTAATGTGCTAATAGCACTCAATTTTCTTGGCTCAGTCCAATAGCTCCAAGTGTGGATTTGGATGGGTGCAGGGAGCACACTGGTGGGAGTGGAAAATTGTGCATTGGTGAAATTTAAAGGGATGCAATTAAAAGGAAGTAGCAGAGAACTATTGTATCTTTTGGAAATGTTTAGAGGCATCTCAACCCATTGCCAGCTTTTTTCTGAAGAGAGAGAGGCTAAGTCATGATGGGAAAAATGAAAGAAAAGGGAACCTAAAGTGCAGACATGAGTCTAAAGGTAAATGCAGGACCATCCCAGTAACCAGCCCCTGTTTGGCTGCTGAAGTGGAGCTGCATGAAGTGTTAGTGGGAAGGGTGGCACTCTATCATTCTACGATAACATCCCTGCATTGCAGCTTACCTGCAAGGAGTAGAGCTAGGTTTGAGGCAGCTGCTGATCAGTAATGTGCCAGTCCTCTGGTGTATGTTAGCAGCATGTATCCTTAAAGAATATGGCACAGCTCTACATCTGGTATGTGGATGACTCTGTATAGACAATTCCACATACTTATTACCAGGCAGGTGTAACAATCCCTGCAAATAATGGCTGGTCAGACCTGTCGAGATGCCTCCAATCAGGCTTTTCTGACTGATAGATCACCCTGGCATGCTCTCTTTCATGCAGTACCACTGAAAGTATGACATACCACTGTGAATGGGTGCTTCTAAAGAACCATCCAGCATAACGATTAGTCATATCTATCTATGCCATTGGGCCTATGTTACAACCTATCTTGATAGTTGGATTGTCCACACATACTATCCTCTGCCAAAGCAAGATAGCACCACTATCTATAGATGCATAGGAACAGGAGTAGGCCATTCAATACCTTGAGCCTGTTCCACCATTCAGTAAGATTATTGGTGATCTGTATCTTAACTCCATCCACCTGCCTTGGCTCCATGTCCTTTTATACCCTTGTCTAGCAAAAATCTATTGATCTCAAATTTAAAATTATTAATTGATGCTGGCATCTTCTGCTTTTTGTGGGAGAGAGTTCCACACTTCTACCACCCTTTGTGTGAAGGAGTGTTTCCTAACTTCTCTCCTGAATGACCTGGCTCTGGTTTTAAGGTTGTGTCCCCTTGTCCTAGACTCCCCCACCAGCGGAAAAAGTTTCTCTCTCTCTACCTTATCAATTCCTTTCAAAAACCTAAAAACCTCAATTAAATCACCCCTTAACCTTCTATATTCCAGGGAATACAATCCTAGTTTATGTAATCTCTCCTCATAATCTAACCCTTGGAGCCCTGGTAACATTCTGGTGAATCTGCGCTGTACTTCTTCCAAGGCCAATATATCCTTTCTAAGATGCGGTGTCCAGAACTGTACACAGTACTCCAGGTGTGGTCTAACCAGGGCTTTGTATAGCTGTAGCAAAACTTCCCTTTATATTCTAGCCCTCTAGTTATAAAGGCTACTGCTGGGTGGACACAGAATCCCTCTGGTGCAGCTTGATCTGCTTAACAGCTCTCTGCTAGTCTTCCTCTTCCTCCTCCAAAAAGCTCTCGTTGGAAAACCATTGTTGACACTAAGAAACCATAAAGAAAAAAATAAGCAGCAGAGAAATTGTCACAAAGTTGAGGTAAAAGATCAGCCATGATCTTGTTGAATGGTGGAGCAGGCTTGAAGGGCCAAAGGACCTACTCCAGCTCCTTGTTCTTATGTTCTTAAAACCTAAATGGTGGTCGTGAAAGGCGCTATAGAAATACAAGTCTTTAAGTCTTTCTTTAAAAATCAAGTGAAACTATCAGGTTGCCTTTTGGTGGTATTCTAAAGAGACTGGGAAAATTATTTGCAGTTAAGGAAGGATTTTTTTTTTTTTATTCGTTCATGGGAAGTGGGCGACACTGGCAAGGCCAGCATTTATTGCCCATCCCTAGTTGCCCTTGAGAAGGTGGTGGTGAGCCGCCTTCTTGAACCGCTGCAGTCCGTGTGGTAAAGGTACTCCCACAGTGCTGTTAGGGAGGGAGTTCCAGGATTTTGACCCAGCGATGATGAAGGAACAGCGATATACTTCCAAGTCAGGATGGTGTGTGACTTGGAGGGGAACTTGGAGGTGGTGGTGTTCCCATGCGCCTGCTGTCCTTGTCCTTCTAGGTGGTAGAGGTCGCGGGTTTGGGAGGTGCTGCCGAAGAAGCCTTGGCGAGTTGCTGCAGTGCATCTTGTAGATGGTACACACTGCAGCCACGGTACACCGGTGGTGGAGGGAGTGAATGTTTAAGGTGGTGGATGAGGTGCCAATCAAGCGGGCTGCTTAGTCCTGGATGGTGTCGAGCTTCTTGAGTGTTGTTGGAGCTGCACTCATCCAGGCAAGTGGAGAGTATTCCATCACACTCCTTACTTGTGTCTTGTAGATGGTGGAAAGGCTCTGGGGAGTGAGGAGGTGAGACACTCGCCACAGAATACCTAGCCTCTGACCTGCCCTTGTTGCCACAGTATTTATGTGGCTGGTCCAGTTAAGTTTCTGGTCAATGGTGACCCCAAGGATGTTGATGGTGGGGGGTTCAGCGATGGTAATGCCGTTAAATGTCAAGGGGTGGTGGTTAGACTCTCGCATGTTGGAGATGGTCATTGCCTGGCACTTGTGTGGTGCGAATGTTATCTGCCACTTATCAGCCCAAGCCTGAATGTCGTCAAGGTCTTGTATGCGAGCATAGACTGCTTCATTATCTGAGGAGTTGCGAATGGCACTGCAGTCATCAGCGAACGTTCCCATTTCTGACCACCTGTTGGAGGGAAGGTCATTGAAGAAGCAGCTGAAGATGGTTGGGCCTAGGACACTGCCCTGAGGAACTCCTGCAGTGATGTCCTGGGGCTGTGATGATTGACCTCCAACCACCACAACCACCTTCCTTTGTGCTTGGTACAACTCCAGCCAGTGGAGAGTTTTCCCTCCCGATTCCCATTGACTTCAGTTTTACTCGGGCTCCTTGATGCCACACTCTGTCAAATGCTGCCTTGATGTCAAGGGCAGTCGCGCTCTCCTCACCTCTGGAATTCAGTTCCTTTTTCCATGTTTGGACCAAGGGTGTAATTAGGTCAGTGAGCAGGTTATTGGTGAGTAAGTGCCACTTGATAGCATTGTCGACGACACCTTCCATCACTGCTGATGATTGAGAGTAGACTGATGGGGCGGTAATTGGCCGGATTGGATTTGTCCTGCTTTTTGTGGACAGGACCTACCTGGGCAGTTTTCCTCATTGTCAGATAGATGCCAGTGTTGTAGCTGTACTGAAATAGCTTGGCTAGAGGCACGGCTGGTTCTGGAGCACAAGTCTCCAGCATGACAAGCCGGGATGTTGTCAGGGCCCATAACCTTTGCTGTATCCAGTGCGCTCAGCTGTTTCTTGATATCACGTGGAGTGAATCGAATTGGCTGAAGACTGGCTTCTGTGATGGGGACCACAGGAGGAGGCTGATATGGATCATCCACTCGGCATTTCTGGCTGAAGATGGTTGCAAACGCTTCAACCTTGTCTTTTGCACTCACGTGCTGGGCTCCACCATCATTGAGGATGGGGATATTCATGGAGCCGCCTCCTCCTGTTAGTTGTTTAATGGTCCACCACCATTCACGACTAGATGTGGCAGGCCTGCAGAGCTTTGATCTGATCCGTTGATTGTGGGATCGCTTAGCGCTGTCTATAGCATGCTGCTTCCGCTTTTTTGCATGCATGTAGTCCTGTGTTGCAGCTTCCCCAGGTTGGCACCTCATTTTTAGGTACGCCTGGTGCTGCTCCTGGCGTGTTCTTCCACACTCCTCATTGAACCAGGGTTGGTCCCCTGGCTTGATGGTAATGGTAGAGTGAGGGATATGCCAGGCCATGAGTTTACAGATTGTGGTGGAATACAATTCTGCTGCTGTTTATGGCCCACAGTGCCTCATGGATGCCCAGTTTTGAGCTGCTAGATCTGTTCTGAATCTGTCCCATTTAGCACAGTGGTCGTGCCACACAACACGATGGAGGGTGTCCTCAGTGTGAAGACGGAACTTCGTCTCCACAATGACTGTTCAGTGGTCACAGATGCATCTGTGACAGGTAGATTGGTGAGGACGAGGTCAAGTAGGTTTTTCCCTCGTGTTGGTGTTCTCACCAGCTGTCGCAGGCCCAGACTGGCAGCTATGTCCTTCAGGACTCTGCCAGCTCGGTCAGTAGTGGTGCTACTGAGCCACTCTTGGTGATGGACGTTAAAGTCCCCCACCCAGAGTCCATTCTGTGCCCTTGCTTCTTCCAAGTGGTGTTCAACATGGAGGAGTACTGATTCAGGTAGGTGGTAATCAGCAGGAGGTTTCCTTGCCCATGCTTGACCTGAAGCCATGAGACTTCATGGGGTCCGGAGTCAATGTTGAGGACTCCCAGGGTCACTCCTTCCCGACTGTATACCACTGAGCCGCCACCACTGGGATGGTGATGAAGGATTTTGGGACGTTGGCTGAAAGCTATGATTCTGGGAGTATGACTATGTCAAGCTGTTGCTTGACTAGTCTGTGGGACATCTCTCCCAATTTTGACAAGTCCCCAGATGTTGGTGAGGAGGACTTTGCGGGGTTGACTGGGCTGGGTGTGCCGTTGTCGTGTCCGTAGCCGGTGCCGAGGTCGATCCGGTTTTATTATTCTTGTTTCTTGTAGCGGTTTGTTACAACTGAGTGGCTTGCTAGGCCATTTCAGAGGGGAGTTAAGAGTCAACCACATTGCTGTGGGTCTGGAGTCACATATAGGCCAGACTAGGTAAGGACGGCAGATTTCCTTCCCTAAAGGACATTAGTGAATTTAGGGATTTGAACTCGCGTCCCTGGATCATTAGTCCAGGTCTCTGGATTACTAGTCCAGTAACATAACCACTATGCTACTGTTCCCTACAGTTTTTTAAACCAATTTTTGTCCTGCTACAACACCAAGAAGTGGTGGAGGATGCCTATCATAGAATCATAGATTGATACACCACAGAAGGAGTCCATTCAGCCCATCGTGCTTGTGCCGGCTCTTTAGTAGATCTATTTAAATAATCCCACTCTCCTGCTCTTTCCCCATAGCCCTGTAAATGTTTTCCCTTCAACTATTAAGTAGTTAAATGGAAGTTTGAGCGTCATTAATTTTTTTTCCCCAGGATAGGAAATGTAAACTCATGCTTAACTTGAATCAGTAGGAACAAGAGTAGGCCATTCAGCCCTATGAGTCTGATCCACCATTCAATTAGATCATGGCTGATCTGTACCTTGGCTCCATTTACCTGTCTATGATGCATATATATTGATACTGTTGCCCAACAAAAATCTATTGATCTCAGTCTTAAAAATTTTTAATTGACTGAGCAACCACAGCATTTTGTGGGAGAGTTTTCCCAGATTTCCACTATCTTTTGTGTGGAAAAGTGCTTCCTCATGTCACTCCTAAATGGCCAATCTCTAATTTTAAGGTTATGCCTTCTTGTTCTGGATTCCCCCACCAGGGGAAATAGTTTCTGTGTGTCTACCCTATTAAACCCCTTTATCGTTTTAAACACCTCGATTACATCACCCCTCTACCGTCTAAACTGAAGGGACTACAAACCAAGTTCATTCAACCTGTCCTCATAATTTAACCCTTTAAGCCATAGTATCATTCTGGTGAATCTGCCCTGTACCCCCTCCAAGCCCAATACATCTTTTCTGAGCTTTAGTGCCCAAAACTGAATGCAGTACTTCAGATTGGCTCTTTGCAACTGAAGCATCACTTTTGAATTCCAACCCCTTTGAGATAAAGGCCAACATTGCATTAGCCTTTTTGATTACTTTTTGTACCTATGCACTATCTTTTAGTGATTTGTGTACATGGGCACCTAAATCCCTTTGCTTCTCAACAGTCCTAGTCTCCTCGTCTCTCACAATTGAGAATAAATTCCAATTTGTCTTTCTCCGATCCAAAATGGATGACCTCTCACTTCCCCACATTGAAGTTTTGATCTTAAATACAAAAAATACATTTAGCTTTGAAATCCACTGTTTTTTCTGTTTAGTTTGGCATCTAGAACAAAAAGATTTTGTTTCCTTCTGAATTAGTGGAGCTCATCACTGATGTCAGCTGAGTAATGTTCTGTAATTTTGGGTCCTTGCAAAGTCATGGGGAGGAAACAAAAAAATGATTTCTCCCAGTAGATACAAGTTTTTAAAAGACTTTGGACTAAAAAAGGTTGAATATTTTGCACGGGAAGTACTTGTCTTTTTTTCTCGCCTATCAGTAATGGCTCTTTTTAAAGCCGTCAGTGAGTGGCATTACTCAATCACATGGTGATATTAAATTAATGCTACATGACATGATCAGTTTTACATCGGCTACCTAAACAAAATACCTTTCCATGCCCAAAAAACCCTCAATATTGTTACTAATTCAGCTAAAAGTCTACTTAAAACCTTTTCAGTTGAAGTAGAAGTGGCTATATAAAGAAATTATCTTTTCCTTTTTAGATGGAATGACATATCCAACTTGTCTCACAACAAATCCTTCTTTGCATTAGAGCTGGTGAACAAAGAGGAGACCATCCAGTTCCAGACGGTGAGTATTCTAAAACTATTCACTTCAGCTGATGTGCATTTCTACTAATTTGGTTTAAGAAGGGAACAAAGTATTTTCATATATATCCTTCAATATTAATTTAATGGTTCCGTAGTGATGTAATCTTATCTGGTTTTAAATATTAAACAGTTGTATAGAAACCAGCTTAGGAGTATTTCATCTGAGTAAATAACTTCTGTGCACTATAAAACTATGTTCATGGTAATAAACCCCCAAAAGTTGGAAAAGTCTGCAATTTTGTTTCCCAGCATACATTAATATTTTAGTTATGGTTTTATAAACCAGATAAACACACCTTATTTCACTATTTGTACCACCATAAAGAATAACATTTGTGTGCAAGATTTCCTAAATGGTGAGTCCCTAATCTTGAATGGAAGTCGAGGAATTTCCAAAATGAAAGATTGAGAATCTGAGGGAATTTAGCAGCCATGCAGAATGGTGTTTGATGTTTGTAGAAGCCTTGGAGCATACTCTTGGCCAATGAATGGTCCAGTGCACGAGAGAGGTGTAGCTAAAGAAATGAAAGAGGGAAAAAAAATAAAGGGGAGGAATGGGGCGGGTCCTGTAATTGAAATTTTCAAGCCTGAGATGGATAGACTTTTGCTGAGTTAAGGTATCAACTGATATGGAACAAAGCGGGTAAATGGAGCGGAGTTATAGATCAGCCATGATCTAATTGAATGGTGGAAAACGCTCAAGGGTCTGAATGGCCGCTAGTATTACTATGCGTTACCAGCCCCTAGATCTAGTAAGATGCGCACATGTTATTCTATTCAGTAATTTGCAGGTCATTCAACTCATCAACCTCTTCTCTGTGATTGGACTGTTGGTTGCTTTTTCCCCTGCCTCCATTTTTCGAACCTTACTAAAATAGTTGCTAATCTTTCAGTTCTCAGTTCTGAAAAATGGTTACACCTGAAACATTAAACCTATCTTTTTGTTGCATACTTCCAGCATTTTCTGTTTATGTTGATACCGAAGTTATGAGTTTGATTTTCTTTGCTGAAGTGTATAATTTTCTGTGATAATTTTATACTTAAAAGTAGGAGATTGTAGAAGCTGCTGTTACTGTTTTAAATTTTATTTCTATAGGAAGATATGGAAACATCCAAATATGTATGGCGAATGTGTGTTGCACGACGCAAGTTTTACAGTCTGAATAAAAACTGTAACTTGTAAGTATGACTCATCTATTAAATCAGTACTGCAGACCAATGTCCCCTGTAAGCTGCGCTTTGTTCTGCGCGGCCTGTTTCTTTTAATGCGCGGTCCTTTTAAATTCCTGAGCATGTACAATGTAAAAGCCCGTGAGCGGCCAGTGCGGGACCTTTCAGATTGCTGCGCACGCATGCACCTCAGTGGAAACATTGCTACAGACACTATTTTCTGGTATTGTATTTTGAAACTAAACAGATAAAAATGATGGAAGCAAAATAGCTGTCTGAAGTTTTATCTATATTTCCCCTACTTTTAGAGACTCATCTGTATCATCCCCGGGTGAAGGTTCCAGGAAGCCTTTGCTTACTTTTTCCTTTCCCCATTTGCCTTTACTTTCCCGTCCTTCTCTTCCCAGCAAAGGGTGAGCCAAACTGTGTTTTTGTTTTTCTCGCCTCTGCATTATAAAGGTTTGCTATCTCTGTCTGAGCTGTGCTATTTTTCTTTCTTTAGAATTGTTATTTGTAACTGAGCAGTTGATGCAATTGTTTTGGTTTGAATATATGTTGACACTCTCTCTGATCTGCTTAATCATAATCTATTACAGTATGTTAAAATTAACAGGTATAAAGAAAATGAACAGGCAAAATATTTAGATGACCGTGTAAACTCAAAAGCATATCATGAGCGTTTATAAATATTTACTCGATCCTAGGATTATTCTGCAGTTTCCTATCAATGTATTTTTTCCTCCTTTCCTGAAGGCATTAACTCTTGAGTACGATTTCCTGGGTGCTGGTCAATCTCCAGTAACTTGCTCGAGTGGCTGTTATTCATGTATATGCTTATAAGGTTCACTTGGTGTCCTGACACACTCGCTTCCATCAGGTGTAGCAATTTTCCTCTCCCTAAGCCAGGGCACTGAGGTCAATTTTAGTGCACCCTTCACACTCCCAGCTAAGATCAACTAATTTGGCACAGAATGGGGATTGAATTTAGGATCTTCCTGGTCTGTGTGGTTTTTGAAATAAAGGCCAACATTGCATTAGCCTTTTTGATTGCTTTTTGTACCTGTTCACTAGCCTTTATTGATTTGTATACATGGACACCTAAATCTCTTTGCTCCTCCATAGCTTAGTATCCACAGGCCCAGGTCTATCACTCCTGGTTGGCTTCCAGCGTGCTCGCTGTGCCTGAATAGCCTATTTTCTATGCTTTAACATTCTAAGATTATATGGGGCATATTGATTTTCAAATTTCTTTAGATTTTGATTTACAGCATGAATTATATTCGAATATAATCGGGAAAAAGACTTATGTTGAAAGTTGTGAACTAAAACTCAAAGGCTACTTAGTTTTGCAGCAATGTAATGTGTATAGTTACATTGTCTCCTCTCCCCTTCAAAATATTTCAGCAGCTGTTGGAGAGCTGTCAGTATTCTAGAGTTTTAAAATGGTTTACTGTTTAATACCTTGAAAAGTTGTTTAAGAGCTTTTATTTTAGAGGGAAGATTGATTTGTATTACAATGATCTGTCCTCATATTTGCTTTTCAATTTCAGACAAACTCAAACTGCTTCAGTAAGTCCAGTCCGAAGGAGCACGTTGTCGAGAATGACTTTGGTAGGTGAGATGAAGCCTTGTAGCTTTCATTTTTTCCCAACCTGATTTTTAAACTGTAAAATGCCTTCTCTAGTACTGCCATCAAAAAATTAATAGCTATCTTTTTTATTTTAAAGAATAATCCTATTCATTATTCAACTAATGTTGAGAACTTGCATGACGTGTGAACCTACTTTACATTGTTCACTTAATGTACTGTGCAAGTGAAAGTATACTTCATATTAGATGAGCATTAGTTGCTTTACAGATTTATAGTTTCTTATATTTATTAAACAACTTTTAACTCTTTTCAGGCAGATGCAGGGATAATACTGTCCGATTAAACCTTCTGTCATTTTAGATTTACAGTAGCAGCATCCAGTTGCTTTCCTTCAATCATTTTTTAATTATCCCTAAACTAATTTGCCTACTTTTAATTGTTATTTCTTAGTTTCACAATCATAGTTATAAACATCACACATTATAATCTAATCTATTCTATTACTTATGCTTAAATTTATATTATGGTTAATGACGACAACAACAACAACAACTTGTATTTATATAGCGCCTTTAACGTAGTAAAATGTCCCAAGGCGCTTTCACAGGAGTATTATAAGACAAAAATTTGCCACCGAGCCACATAAGGAGAAATTAGGGCAGGTGACCAAAAGCTTGGTCAAAGAGGTAGGTTTTAAGGAGCGTCTTAAAGGAGGAAAGAGAGGTTTAGGGAGGGAATTCCAGAGCTTAGAGCCTAGGCAACAGAAGGCACGGGCCACCAATGGTTGAGCGATTATAATCAGGGATGCTCGAGAGGACAGAATTAGAGGAGCGCAGATATCTCTGGTGGTGACAAAGCCCTGTTCTTCCTCCTTCTCTCATTAAAGTTTTCAACTAGCCAACTACGAGGGATGTCTTATCAGTGTTGCCTTCACGACTTGTCTGCAGTGAAGTGCTTGTCTGGGTTTCTAACTCTGGCTAACTCCACTTTCCCATAATGCGTATTATATCAGCCATTTTATGTTAATATCTCTAAAACCTACACCTTTGGTCAAATCAGATGAGCCATCTCTTTTTGCAATCTTGAATTAGATCATTCTAGAATATGAGAGTTTCCAATACTTAGAGCCTGGTGTGTCCTACATAGAAATTACAACACGGAAACAGGTCATTTGGCTCAATCAGTCTATGTCAGTGTTTATCCTGCATGCAAGAAAATAGTCTGAATGACATTTACCTATCCTGTTTCCATATACCTTCAACTCCTTTTTCTTCATGCACCTATCCTATTGCCAAAGTTTCTGCCTTAACCACTAACCCTGGAAGTGAATTACACAGCCTCATAACTCTCTTTAAAGAAGTTTTGCTTGCTCCCTGTCCTAAATTTCTTACATTTGATCTTGTATCTATGATCCCTCAACTACTGTAAACAGTGTACTTCTATTTACCTGGTTCTATCATTTCATAATTTTAAACACATATTGCCCTGTAATCTGTGTTCTAACAAACAATTTTTCAAGTCTTTCATTATATTTGTAATTCTTCATACCAGACAGCATCCTAGTGAATCTGTGTTGTAACCTCTCTAAAGCCTCAATATCCTTCCTACAGTATGGAGCCCAGTACTGCATACAGTACTCTAACTGAGGTCTTATTAAGGTTTTATATAGGCTCATCTTGGCTTTTATATCAAAACTCTTGAGATAAAGCTGAGAATTCAATTAGATTTTTTTAAAGACTTGGCAACCTGAGGTGCTGCCTTTTAATGACTTGTAAGCCGGTACACCCAGTCCCTCTGCTTTTCCGCAGCACTGTGCCTCCTTCCATTTAGAGTATAATTACTGCTGTTTTATTTACCAAAATGCATCACCTCACACTTGCTGACAATTCCATCTGCCAATTTTTATCCCATTCCCCCAACTTACCAATATCCCTTTGCAGCTTCCTTTGGTCTTCTAAAGAATTAACTATACCTCTTGTATCTACACATTTCAACATCACTCCTCCTAGGCCTATATCCAAATCATTGATGGACACAACGAACAGAACTTTTTAATCCAGTTTTCTATCCTCCTGCTAATTCCATACCCCTTTAATCTTCTCTCGTATATCTTCCTGTGTGTATCTAAATAATTTCATCCTTAATGGAAGACTGTAAATTTCCTCACCAAAATTAACTACGAGAAGTAGAATTGGGCTACTTATCCATTGCAACTTCTTGTAATGGCCTGCAAGAGCTGCTTGCTTTGCATTTTCCTCTAGGCTATTTTTATATATGACCACAGCTGGAAATTATGTATCTGTTTTTACAGCTTGAAAATCCTGTTCCTACATTATAGCACCTTTTATTTTTTTAATCTCAACTGATTCCTGATCAAAAGGAATCTCTCCTTTCTCTGGCTGTCTCCTGCCTTCCATTTGTATCTAGTTAAGAGAGCAGCCTCCATTTTAAACCCTAGTTACACAAAACTATATGAAACTAATGGTGGAAATTATTATTTTTGTCATGGTATGTTTTTAAAAGGTTTGTCTTCACTTCCTTCGCCCTACCATTGGTAGCTGTACCATCAGCCATCTAGATTCTAAGCTCTGGAATTCCCTCCACCAACCATTCAACCTCCCCACACCCCTCTCTCTTCCTTGAAGACCCTCCTTAAAACCCACCTCTTGACCAAGCTTTTCATCACCCTTTTTAATATCTCCTTTGGCTAAGTGTCGATTTTTGTCTTCCATGAAGTGCCTTGGGACGTTTTTCTCTATTAAAGGTGCTTTGTAAATGCAAGTTGTTGGTTTTGAAATTGCTATAAATAAATATTTGAGTCCGAATGTTTTTCTATGTATAAGACTAATCATGCAAGACTTGTTCAGATCAGGTGTGTGTTTGATACTGATTCTTGTGTACCTTTTTGTTTGCTTTATTTCCTGCTTTTAGCCACTTTTTTTGAACACATTCCCAAAAGTGCTGTCCATTCCTGTACAAGTTTTAGAATGTGTCGTGGTTTTACATAAAATTGTAGTTAGCAGTTAATTTGCTATGGATTGATATGCTCTTTATCACTCTTGTTTTCTTTTAGCCAAAACCTCATCAATACCTGATGCCTCTACCCCAGTTACATTACAATGGACACTACACAGAGCCCTATAAATCTTCCCAAGGTAAGTACTTAATCAAGGAAATTTTAGGCAGAATTGTTTAAAGCCATAAATGTGGCATTATCTTTATCCTTTACAAATATAATTTTCTTTCTATTACCTTTTTAATGATTCAAATTTAAGTGCCCAAGGAAATGGTAACAATGAAATGCAAAACGTATTTGATATTTATTAGAAATTGTAGTTGCAGAACTCAATTTCAAAAAGTATATAAAGAAAACACCAAGTATGTAGTACTCTGCTAAGTTAACTTGTAATATACCATTAACGTTAGATGACAAGTTGAGTATTGGTGCACAGGTTTATTTCCTATTTTTAAGATCACTGATTGTGGAATTAATGCCTGTGCATAAATAAATAGTTTTACAAATTAGAAAGCAGATGCAGTTTGCTAGGCATGAATATTTGCCATTCTTAATCTATGAACCTAAGCAGTGCGTTTGACCAGGCTACTTGATCACCATGAGCCTGATTGTGTCCTCTTCACCTGATACCCACCTGCATGTACTTCTAACAGGGGTCACTGAATAGCAATTGAGAGCAAGAATCTAGTCAATTTTCTCCTTCGTAACCAAGGAACACTGAGGCCACTTGTAACACTCCAATTGAGATCAGTGAACTCGGTATTAATGGGAATTAACATCTATGTCTGACTGGGAAGTGCCTTCATCCACTGGCTATTTTTAACGATGAATATGATTCGTTCGTAGTTCTTAAAAAGTACTAGAGGTTTTTTTGCTTTTGGACGTGACTTTGAACTTTGAGTAACTACTCAAAAATAACAACAGGAAATGGATTTTAAAATTTGTTAACCTCTATGAAATAGTTGTTTCAATTTTATATTGGCTTAGTTTTGTCCATTAAAATTATTTGATCTGAACTCCAGGAGACCATGAAAATAAACTTAACCTACTGAATTTTGCTGCTCTTCTATTGAATACTATTCATTTAACAGTTTGAAGTAATCTGACAGACTATTACATAAATATAAATCTGGTGTAAAACGTAGCCTCTGGGATACTGATACGTTATGGTCTTGATCGTTAGCATTGCTTCAGCCCATTTCACTGCTGAGCTTACTCCTGTGTAGACTGGAGATCAAACATTGAATCTTAGATGGTATGCCTACTCCTGTTCTGCATAATTTTCACCTTTTACTTTATTTCAGACAATCTCTACATGAACAATCAAAATAGCTGTTTCTATCGATCTCAAACCAGTTTGGACAGAGCTCCATATGAATACAATGGTCGAATCCGAAATGGCAGTATTTATAGTGCACATAGCACAAGCTCTTTAAATAATCCACAGCACTTTATGCAAGCATCTCCTATGTCTTCAAATCCTAGTATCACTGGAAGTGATATAATGAGAGGGGATTACATCCCAACGAACAGACATAGTACTATTATTCCACCTTCCTATAGGCCAACCCCAGATTACGAGACTGTTATGAGGCAACTCAATCGTGGAATGATTCAGAATGAAAGGCAAAGCCATTCTATGCGAAATCTCAACATAGGCAATTCATATGCCTACAGTAGACCAGACCCACTTGTGTACAGTCAGCCAGAAATCAGAGAACATACTCAGTTCAATTCCCAAAATGTGAATCAGTACCCTTTTCATTTGAACTACAGTTTCCATAGCCAGTCACCATATATAAATTCAGTTGAGCGACGTCCTGTCGTTGGGGCTGTTAGTGTGCCAGAATTGACTAATGTTCAATTACACGCTCAGGATTACAACGCAGCAAATATGCTGAGAACTCAAGTGTACAGGCCTCCACCGCCATACCCTTATCCAAGACCTGCAAACAGTACACCTGACCTTTCGAGACATCTGTATGTTAGCAGTAGCAATCCAGATCTGATAACTAGGCGTGTGCATCACTCTGTGCAGACATTCCAGGAGGATAGTTTGCCTGTTGCACATTCACTGCAAGAAGTCAGTGAACCCCTAACCTCTGCCAGACTACATGGCAACATCCATAAACGCAACAGCATTGAGATTGCAGGACTTATGCACAATTTTGAGAATTGGAGAATAAAAGAAAGGACTATGTCTACACCAGGTGTTGAAACAAGCTCAGCAAAGGTAACTGCTGCAGGTTCACAACCAAATGTTTACTTTGAACGAACAAAGCCAGGAGATAATGCAGTTCATGAAGACAAAAATTACAACCATGGGCGATCTCTCTCGGATGCAACTATGCTGATTCACAGTAGTGAAGAGGATGAGGAGTATGATACAGGGTACATTGAGCAGAGAGTACAGATGCCTACTTTTGACTCCACAGCCCAATTGACAGCTGTGTTAAACCAGTTCCCCAATGAACCATTGCCAGACTATCTATATAGCTCTACCTCTGCACTAGCCAGCCAGCACAGTTTAGAGAAGCAAGTACGAGAGAGGGAGGCAAAGGAAGCAATGCAATATCTTCCATCTGTGTCGGAGTCTGACCTCAATACAATTGGAAAAAGCCACGTAAGAAGAGAGTCCTCCAAGAAGAGACCTATGTCTGAAGTGCTTTCTGGAAGATTTAATGCAATGGAAGCTCTCCCGCCACTTGGGGTGAGTAGTTTAGTGCTGGTTCCTTTTCTTCACTGCAAATACATCAGTTAAAAAATGGCACAATATTGCAGAACTGTTTATATTTGCACAAGAAAAAACTTTGTAGGGGCTCACTTATTGGTGGGAAGTTTAAAATCGTGCTACATCCCCTCCACCCACCCCCACCCCCCCCCGAAAACTGTTGTGCTGGAATTTGCGTTGGGTAATAGCGGTGAACTAATAGCGTTCCCCATTATTACCCTTTTGAAACTGACCGCAACTTCAGGATGTAGCACATGCGCATCTAAACACAGAAATCCTGAAGTTGCGGTCAGTCATTCACTGCTCCGACACTGGCTGCACTGTGGACACCGCCCCCTCCCCCCATACCCGGCAATCAGTAAAACTGACGAAAACTTGGGCTTTTCTGCGGTAATATTGCTGTTAAATACCCCATTAAAAGTTAGGCCTTGTTGGATTAGGTGTAACTGGGGTTTTAAGTGTATTGACTGCTAAACGTTTGCCCTGAAAAACTAATTTTAATTTTGTGGAGTGTCAAATTTCTCCATTATAAAAAATTATAATTTTTCAGAAACTTCAAAAATAATTATATTAAAAGTTTGTTCATATTTATTTCAGGTTTAATTTTCCCCATGTGAGAGCCCCAATCTTTGTTTTGCTCTCCGTAACATTTTTTAACAGTCTGAATAAAAGAAGCTTCACTTTCTGGTTCCCTGTCTGAGAATTCTGCATTGTGATTGGCTGCTTAGACAGCTTGTTGATGTCACAGCAGAGCGCTCTAGGAATTCCACATTATAGAGCGCAGCAATCTCTTGCGAGTTGGAAAAGGCAAACTTCTCGCCACCGAGATCTTTGTGGGCAGGTTTCTTCGGGGCCAGTGGCAAACGCCTTTGCTTCGCCGCTGACTGCAAATTCCGGGCCATTGTATACAGGTTCACAATATTTGTGGTAAGACTATTTTCATGGGTCAGAGGAAAATGTGAAAATATTCTTGTTGCAAACGAAAACAGTTCTATAGTGTTGATGAGGCGGCAGTTTAATTGAAATAAAAACAGAAAAAACTGGAAATACTCAGCTGGTCAGGCAGCATCTGTGGAGCGAGAAACCGAGTTAACGTTTCAGATCGATGACCTTTTGTCATATACTCGATGTTTTAAGGTGAAACCTCTAATATACTGAGTGCATAAATTAAGTTTAAAATATCTTCTGCTGCTGGATACATTGAAGCTGTTAATATTATAAGACAAATATAGATAATGATTTCCAAAGCACTTCTGAAAGAGAATCATAGAAATTTACGGCACAGAAGAAGTCCATTCGGCCCATCGTGTCTATGCCAGCCGAAAAAGAGCTATCCAGCCTAATCCCACTTTCCAGCTCTTGGTCCGTAGCCTTGTAGGTTACGGCACGTCAAGTGCAGAGCCAAGTACTTTATAAATGTGATGAGGGTTTCTGCCTCTACCACCCTTTCAGGCAGAGAGTTCCAGACCCCCTCAACCCTCTGGGTGAAAAAGTTCTCCTCAACTCTCCTCTAATCCTTCTACCAATTACTTTAATTCTGTGCCCCTTGATGTAATAACTGCATAACTTATAGATCAGCTGTACTGTTTGTAAAGAAAAAGACATGAGAACATTGGGCGAGCAGGCTTTAGGCATGTATAGCACCCAATTCCATCAGCCCATTATATTCTGGCTGTATACTAGACAGATTTTGTGGCATAGCCTAATGCATGTAAAAATATTTTAATACAAGTGTGCTATTTTCCAGTTTTTTG
The DNA here is from genome assembly GCA_030390025.1 of Squalus acanthias. Lineage (NCBI taxonomy): Eukaryota > Metazoa > Chordata > Chondrichthyes > Squaliformes > Squalidae > Squalus > Squalus acanthias. The sequence goes on along the minus strand of CM059425.1, from coordinate 33,249,133 downwards.
CACCAGGACTGCACATTGTTGCATCAAAATACATTTTCAGTGGGTGCAAGTGAAACTCCATGTATAGTGGAGCTCTTACAGTGGAACAGTCTTTGTGTGTTTCGTTTGGTTACAATGATTACAGTACCCTTTAAACAATTTTATGATTTTTTTTTTCTAGTTCTGAAATTTTTATTAATATCTGTAATCTATTTTGGTGGATACAATTTTTATTTACTCATTAGCTTTGATGCCCTGAATAGGATAGTCCATTATTGTATGCTAAATCACTGGAAATGAGACTGCATGCAAAGCATTTACATGATTTAGAACAGGACAGATAAGGCACATGCAAAAGGATTCTTACAATACTAGCTTTGACATGAGCTCAAGGAGCTACAAGGCATGCAGAGTCTCATGGCGAGTGACAAATATGATTGAGTTCGTTTGGATGTGCCCCCAATATAGTATTTCATGATTGAGATGGTACAAGACAAAAGCAGGCACACTGGGGAGACCAACAAGCACCTGAGTGGTACTGGCTGGACCTGTCTTTGTCACCAGCTATATTTGCAAGTCATAGCATACCTACATGCTAATGCAGGCTCCAGGTGAACCAGAATTAAGTTGCAGAGCTTTGCCATTTGCTGCAAGGACACCTGAAGCATAGATGTGTACTGCCAGTGATGGTCAAGGTGACCACCTCAACTTTTCTGCCTCCAGCTTATTCTAGGCTAGCTTTGCTATACCAACTAATGTGCTGGTCACATATGCAGCGTAGTGGTAATGTCACTGGGCTAGTAATCCAGAGGCCTGGACTAATGATCCAGAGACGTGAGTTCAAATCCCATGGCAGCTGGGGAATTTAAATTCGGTTAATTAAATAAATCTGGAATAAAAAGCTAGTATCAGTAATGGTAACCATGAAACTATCGGATTGTCGTAAAAACCCATCTGGTTCACTAATGTACTTTACCTGGTCTGGCCTATGTGTGACTCCAGACCCACAGCAATGTGGTTGACTCTTAATCTGCCCTCCGAAATGGCCTAGCAAGTCGCTCAGTTGTAACTAACAGCTACGAAACATAATAAGAATGAAACCGGACGGACCACCCGGCATCGACCTTGGCACCGGCTACGGCAACGGCACACCCAGCCCAGTCAACCCCGCAAAGTCCTCCTCACCAACATCTGGGGACTTGTGCCAAAATTGGGAGAGCTGTCCCACAGACTAGTCAAGCAACAGCCTGGCATAGTCATACTCACACTCACAGAACCATACCTTTCAGCCACTGTCCCAAACTCCTCCATCACCATCCCTGGGTATGTCCTGTCCCACCGGCAGGACAGACCCACCAGGGGTGGTGGCACAGTGGTATAGAGTCGGGAAGGAGTGGCCCTGGGAGTCCTCAACATTGACTCCAGACCCCATGAAGTCTCATGGCATCAGGTCAAGCATGAGCAAGGAAACCTCCTGCTGATTACCACCTACCGCCCTCCCTCAGCTGATGAATCAGTACTCCTACATGTTGAACACCACTTGGAAGAAGCACCGAGAGTAGCAAGGGCGCAGAATGTACTCTGGGTGGGAGACTTCAACGTCCATCACCAAGAATGGCTCGGTAGTACCACTACTGACCGAGCTGGCCGAGTCCTGAAGGACATAACTGCCAGTGGACAGGTGGTGAGAGAAAAACCTATTTGACCTTGTCCTCACCAATCTACCTGTCGCAGATGCATCTGTCCATGACCGTATTGGTAGCATTGACCACCGCACAGTCATTGTGGAGACGAAGACCTGTCTTCACACCCAGGACACCCTCCATCGTGTTGTGTGGCACTATCACCATGCTAAATGGGATAGATTCAGAACAGATCTAGCAGCTCAAAACTGGGCATCCATGAAGCACTGTGGGCCATCAGCAGCAGCAGAATTGTATTCCACCACAATCTGTAACCTCATGGCTCAGCATATCCCTCACTCTACCATTACCACCAAGCCAGGGGACCAACCCTGGTTCATTAAGGAGTGTAGAAGAGCATGCCAGGAGCAGCACAGAGCTAAGCGATCCCACAATCAACGGATCAGATCAAAGCTCTGCAGTCCTGCCACATCCAGTCGTGAATGGTGGTGGACCATTAAACAACTAACGGGAGGAGGAGTTACCATGAATATCCCCGACCTCAATGATGGTGGAGCCCCAGCACGTGAGTGCAAAAGACAAGGTTGAAGCGTTTGCAACCATCTTCAGCCAGAAGTGCCGAGTGGATCATCCATATCGGCCTACTCCTGAGGTCCCCATCATCACAGAAGCCAGTCTCCAGCCAATTTGATTCACTCCACGTGATATCAAGAAACAGCTGAGCGCACTGGATACAGCAAAGGCTATGGGATCCGACAACATCCCGGCTATCGTACTGAAGACTTGTGCTCCAGAACTAGCCGCGCCTCTAGCCAAGCTGTTCCAGTACAGCTACAACACTGGCATCTGTCCGACAATGTGGAAAACTGCCCAGGTACGTCCTGTCCACAAAAAGCTGGACAAATTCAACCCGGCCAATTACCGCCCCATCAGTCTACTCAATCATCAGCAAAGTGATGGAAGGTGTCCTTGGTAGTACTATCAAGTGGCACTTACTCATCAAAAACCTGCTCACTGATGCCCAGTTTGGGTTCCGCCAAGACCACCTGGCTCCCAACCTCATTACAGCCTTGGTGCAAACATGGACAAAGGAGCTGAATTCCAGAGGTGAGGTGAGAGTGACTGCCCTTGACATCAAGGCAGCATTTGACTGAGTATGGCATCAAGGAGCCCTAGTAAAACTGAAGTCAGTGGGAATCGGGGGGGAGGGGGGGAAATGCTCCATTGGCTGGAGTCATACCTAGCACAAAGGAAGCTAGTTGTGGTGGTTGAAGGTCAAGCATCACAGCCCCAGGACATCGCTGCAGGAGTTCCTCAGGGCAGTGTTCTAGGCCCAACCATCTTCAGCTACTTCATCAATGACCTTCCCTCCAACATAAGGTCAGAAATGGGGATGTTCGCTGATGACTGCACAGTGTTCAGCGCCATTCACAACTCCTCAGATAATGAAGCAGTCCAAACCCGTATGCAACAAGACCTGGAGGACGTTCAGGCTTGGGCTGATAAGTGGCAGGTAACATTCATGCCACAGAAGTGCCAGGCAATGACCATCTCCAACAAGTGAGAGTCTAACCACCTCCCCTTGACATTCAACGACATTACCATCGCTGAATCCCCCACCATCAACATCCTGGGGATCACCATTGACCAGAAACTTAACTGGACCAGCCACATAAATACTGTGGCAACAAGAGCAGGTGAGTGCCTCCTCACCTGACCATCTACAAGGCACAAGTAAGGAGTGTGATGGAATGCTCTCCACTTGCCTGGATGAGTGCAGCTCCAACAACACTCAAGAAGCTCGACACCATCCAGGACAAAGCAGCCCGCTTGATTGGCACCCCATCCACCACCGGTGTACCGTGGCTGCAGTGTGTGCCATCTACGAGATGCACTGCAGCAACTTGCCAAGGCTTCTTCGGCAGCACCTCCCAAACCCGCGACCTCTTCCACCTACAAAGACAAGGGCAGCAGGCGCATGGAAACACCACCACCTCCAACTTCCCCTCCAAGTCACACACCATGCTGACTTAGAAGATCCTTCATCGTCGCTGGGTCAAAATCCTGGAACTCCCTACCTAACAGCACTGTGGGAGTACCTTCACCACACGGACTGCAGCGGTTCAAGAAGGCGGCTCACCACCACCTTCTCAAGGGCAACTAAGGATGGGTAATAAATGTTGGCCTTGCCAGCGGCGCCCACATCCCATAAACGAATAAAAAAAAAATGTATCAAGCAGGTGACTGTCTCCTTTCCCACCAAAGAACAAGAGGTTGATGTGGCTGCCAGGTTTGCCAAACACCTGCATTTCAGAAAGTAAACATTGTCATTGATGGCAGCCATGTGGCCAATTGGCCAGCTCCTGTTCCACCACCACTTGATCCTCCTCACCCGTGTATTGTGACTCACCCAATTCTACCTTCTCAAACTTACCAACCGGATCTTCTGGCAAGTGTATAGCTGCACTGATGCTTCCAAATGTTGATAAGAGGGGTACATAATGGTCTGTGATGCTGTCTTGTTCTGGGCTGCTGGTATGCTGTTCTTCTAAGCCTACAAAAACAGAAAAAGAACAAATACTAGAAGGTTGGCTGAAAGAGATGCCTGTTAAACAGAGCTTTTTTGCCTTGTAAAGAAGTGTGTGATATTTGTGTGGCAGAGTGAGAAAGGGGACAAGACATAAGAGCAACTTGGTACTTTCCCTGAACTTGAAGGTCTGTGACTTGGGGAGAGTTTATTTCCAGGGACAGTTGCAGAAGGATGTGGGGTTGGAAGGGCATAGTGGGATATAAGTACGGTATGGTCAGAATTGGCCTTGTTTATGATCGAGACAAAGGGAGTAGAGGCCACAGGAGATAGCATAGCTGAGAGAGTGGCGCTGAATATTGGTTTCAAGAAGGAGGCAGACTGATGACATTGCTTGGTTGTATAATGCTAAATTGTATTTATTTTTAATATTTGTGCTTTTAATGGACTCAATAAATATTTATTATAATTCTTTCATCAATTGTGGCCTGATAATTTTCATCTTATAATTGTGAGTGAGTCCATTGTTATATCTTGACTAATCAGGCTGACCATGATGACATTGTGCTATCTATCTTGGGGAGAAGTGGGGAAGGGGGAAAATGAATAGCTGAGTGGTTTACTAAGGCAGAGTCTATTATGCAGAAGGTTGATTTTTGGAAAATATGACTTAAGTACTTCAGTGTGACCATTTAAAAAAATCTGGTTTGTCCATTTGAATTGTCCTATCCTGTTGCATGTGGCCTGTGGAGTAACTAAGTTATTTTTCGTTATACAGTGTTATTTTCAGTTAACTGTTATATATTCCTTCTGGTTGGCAAACTATATGGAATTTTGTCATGCAGTTTCTGTGCACTGCTAAGAGTAAAAGCATTCTTGATTGTTATGCCTATTAGCTGCTGGCTTTTGGACTATTTAAATGATTCTTAAATTTGTTTTAAGGATACGAGAAAAGGAAATCGTGCATCTGATATGAGGAAAATTGGGCCATTGAAGATGGCAGAATTAAATGGATTAACACCATTTCAAAAGCCCTTACCTGATGTTATTAAAGATGAGCCTATCAAGACATCATATGATGAAAGGGTATGGTATGATATCTTTCACATTATATGTTCAGAGTATTAGACTAGCTGAACATTCATCTGTTAACGACACAATATTTGTTGAAACTCTGGCTACCAGCAGAAACTATATTTGTTAGTAAATATTAATAAAGTAACACTGTGTTGGATAAATTCACAATGTAGTATACCACTGAGGTTTGATCTGTGGGCAATGGTATGGGCTCTACAATTGGCCTTGTAGTTCTACAGGAAAACTGCCCAGAGTTCCTCGTTCTTATTCACAATCCAGTAATCCCTGTTGGAACTGTGCATCTGTGGATGGACAGTTGGATGAAACAGAATTGGATTTGTGTGTGCGTGGTGATGTCTATAGTTTAGTCATCTCCATTGTAATCTGATAGTCTTGCCACCTAAACAAGGCACTGGAGGCTCACCACCCATGAAATGGTAACCCAGTATGATTCACCTTTAGGAGAGGAGGGGGAAGAGAGAAAATTGGAGGGTATAAATACTGAAATGCACAAGAGAAAGAACTTGTTATAATCAGTATTTTTTACAATGAAAGTGTATCTGAAATATCAATAAACAAAATAAAATTTCAATGATAATGGTAATGTTTTTTTTAAATTATCTTTCCTGATATTTATCCTTTATCTCCCTTCCCCCATGAAGGAAATGACTTGTATTGGGATACAAATCGATAGGTGTCAGCAGCTTCCAGCATTGCACCCGGGTGCCATCAGATTTCAGTACCTTGTCCGGGTGTCTATTTGTATGTCGGAGCCTAAATATGGAGTGTTGAGAGGGTGTGGTGACCATGGCTGAGCCTAATCCCTTCCTTACCTGCCATCTGTGCACATACACCTCCAGCAGGGGTCACTGTTGATTCCCTCCTCCTCCCTCCTCCCTCCTCCCTCCTCCCTCTCCCTCCTCCCTCCTCCCTCCTCTTCCTCATCCAGACATACTGAAGCCATACTGTGCTCCTACTGCCACTCCAGCAGAGAGAACCCAACTTGCTGTTAGACATTTCTGGCCTTAAATGCCTCAGTTGCCACACCAGTCAGTGAGCCATCAGGGAGCTTGCTTTGGTTAATTTCATGATGTACTTAATTGTTGAGTTTCAAATTGGTTTTTATATAAAGGCTTTTTGGGTTAAAAGTTTAATCTTCAGGACTTAAAGGGAAGATGCTTTTAGGGAAAAGGTCATAGAATGGTTACAGCACGGAAGAAGGCCATTCGGCCCGTTGAGGTCTTTTGTATAAAAATTCTGCAGAAGATAATGCATTCTTTAAATCATTGCATTTAGTAATTCAGTGAGAACCATGCCTCAGCTTTTGGTTATTGAATTGTTTAGCACACCAAAAGGAAGTTTTGGGATGCACCTGGTTTCTAAGTTATGTGCTGAAAAAATGTCCTCACTGAAGATCACTTTTGTAGTATTCCAAATAGAAGTTACCCTAAACTGAATGACAATTACTGAAAATGATAATTATTTGCAGTAAAACTAATGTAACACTTCCAGTAGTAACACTGATGTTTAAGGGTGTACCATATGCCAACATGATAGTGCTGGCTTGGACTAAATCAAGTTGAGTTTTTTTTTTAAGTGATTTTAAGAAACGAATGCCGATGACCTAAATGGAGGAAGTGGCTTGATTAAATTGCTGTGCCTTAGAAAGAGATCTGAATTGACCAATAATATTGTCATTATTCCAGCCTGCTTGAGCTGCCGTGTCATTTTAAACATATATATTAACTCAACTCCTCACTGATGATTTCTGTAACTCTCGTTACAAAACATAGTGAAAACTGAAATACGAGGGTAATAAGTTAAATGCTGGTAATCCTGCTGGGGAAGGAAGAAAATTAGCAAGGGCAAAAATTATTGCAAACCATTTTTAAAAAGGCTTTTTTGAAAAAGGAGTCTTAATGGTGAAATGCACTTTCAAAATCTGTTTACTGCATCAATGCTTCAGCAGTTCCATTTTATTTTAAAATGACTCTTGTAAATGCATTTTTAGTGCAAAATCTTAGAGCAGCGACTGGATCAGAAAATGGTGTTTACGGAATATGAAAGAGTTCCAAAGAAAAGTCTAAGTGCAGAGTGTACCATAGCACTGCTGCCTGAAAATGCAGAAAGAAATCGATTCCCAGATGTTATTCCTTATGATGATACCAGGGTGGAGCTAGTGCCTACAAAAGAGAACAATACTGGTTACATAAATGCATCTCATATAAAGGTAGCTACCAGAGTTTTTATGTGAATTTTCATACATGGTGTTTGTTTTGTAATTGTTTGGGTTCACGGAAAGCTACAGGTGTGGCATTTCTGCAGATTCCATTGAATTTAAGTACTTACAAGTCTGAGTTTTGCCAAAATTCTTCACAAATTTACAATGACTTTGTCTTAACTTTCCTATGGTTGTCAAATAACTTGAATCTTTTCATTACAGGTGACGGTTGGAGGCAAGGAATGGAATTACATTGCCACACAAGGGCCACTCCAAACCACTTGCCTTGATTTTTGGCAAATGGTGTGGGAGCAAGGAGTCGCCATCATTGCCATGGTTACCATAGAAGAGGTATTTCTTGAGTTGCTCATGCCCTGTGGCTCTAGAATTAATATCTGCCTTTTCTGGGCACTATTTGAGTTTCATCTAATAGAAAACACGGATAAGTATACAGTAATAGAACTAGACATCCTGGATTCTAAGTGAAGGTCTGATGTTTCTGGGTCCTGCCAGAATTCGCATCTTGGTCAAGCTTCCTGCACTCGGCTTGCACTCCAGGACTGTCATTAGGGCTCAGGAATTTTGGCCCTGAAAATTATTTGTGCATGCTTCTGTTGGTCACAGCAACTTAAAATATATAGTGTTGATATTCTAAGTAACTATTTACATTGTACAGATAATTTTAGCGCAGATGTTAAGATTTTACTTCAGTGTCACAGGAACATTTATGTGGTCTGAAAGTATTCTCTTTCCGGTATTTCTCCTCACAAATGATCTCTTCCTTGTTCTAAATTTCTCAAACTGTTAGGAAATTTGTGCATCTTTTTACCTACCGAATCAGTACTTTGAATAGAATTTTTTTTTAAATGGTTATGTAAGGTTACTTTCAAACCATGTTCACAATGCAATTATTAAGAGTATCCAACCAAATTACAAAAATGTATGTCCTCCAGTGTTAATTGAACCCCTCGTTGTAATTATGTTACAGGAGGGAGGGAGAGAGAAGAGCTTTCGGTATTGGCCTCGATTAGGCTCCAGGAATAACTCTGTCACGTATGGAAGATTCAAAATAACTACACGATTTCGAACAGACTCGGGCTGTTATGCAACCACAGGGTTAAAAATTAAACACCTATTGAATGGGCAAGAGCGGACAGTATGGCACTTACAGTATACAGACTGGCCAGAAAATGGCTGCCCAGAGGATATCAAGGGATTCCGATGTAAGTTTTATTTCATTCTGATTGACCACACTTGTCTGTTTTAGGTTTTTAAAAAAAATATATATACAGGTTTATATTGAAGCATTTTGTCCCACTTACATAAATAATGCCTGTTAACTTATGATTTTTATTTTTCATTGCCATTGCAGCTTATTTGGATGAAATCGAGTCAGTGCGTCGTCATACTAATAGTACAACAGACAGTAAAAACCCTGATGCACCTGTACTTATACACTGCAGTGCTGGTGTTGGAAGGACAGGTGTTGTAATTTTATCGGAAATTATGATTGGCTGCCTCGAACACAATGCGGTAGGATTATCCTTTTTATTGAACTTGTCCAGGTACTCGGTCCCTGTCCCTGATAAATTCCAGTAACTTCCCCACAAATTATGTTAAACCAACAGATCTGTAGTTACCTGGTTTCTCCCTTCTTAAATAATGGAGTGACATTTGCAGTTTCCAAATCCAAAGACACTATTCCTGAACCTAGAGAGCTTTGGAAAATTATGACTAACTTATCTGCAATTTCCTTACCTGTTTATTTTAATACTCTGGGGTGGAAACCATCATGCCCTGGAGATTTGTCGATCTTGAGTCCCATTATTTTCTCTGTTATCATTTTTAATCATTTTAAATCCAATAAGTTCCTCCCTTCGACTTATTTTTAGGTTCCCTTTGTAACCGCTGGTATTTTGCCCTCTTCCTCCACAGTGAAAATAGATACAAAGTACTCATTCAACAAGTTTTCCATTTTCTTATTGTCCATAACAGTCTTGCCTGCATCTGCCTTCAATGAGATTACATTCCCCTTTATTTCTCTATATATTTATAAAAATGTTAGCTTTGATATTGCTTGTAATTTTTTTTCATATTCCTTTTTGCACTTATTACTTTTTTTGTATTCATTTGTTGCTTTTTATAGCTTTTGCAGTCTGCTGGATTCCACTTTTCCTTGCATTTGTGTAAGCCTTTTCCTTTTGCTTGATACTGTCTTATTACCTCATTTGTTGACCATAGTTGCTTAACTACACAACTACTGTCTATAGGTTTACCCATTAACAGTTCAGCCCAGTTTACTGCAGTCAATGTATATCTCATCCCTTCGAAGTTTACCTTACTTAAATTTATAACCTTGGTTTATGACTCTCCCTTCTCGCTTTCAAACATCACATCAGATTCAATTATATTATGGTCACTATTTGCGAGATGCTGCCTTACCTCAGATTGTTAACTAATTCTGGTTCGTTACTCATCACTAAATATAACATGGCCTATTCCCTTGTCAGTTCTAAAGCATATTGTTCTGGAAATACCCCAAAATCATTCTAGAAATTCATTTTTGCTAATTGAGTTCTGCTTCGCCCAGTCTAGGTGAAAATTAAAATCTCCTATTATCGCCTATTATAACCACATTGATTTTGCTACATGCTTCCCTGATCTCTCTTTGTACACGCCCCCACTACATCACTACTATCAGGAGTTCTGTAGACAACTCCTGTCTTGCAACTTTTGCTGATCCTTAACTCTATCCATAGTGTTTCCACTGCCTGATCACCCTTACTGAAATCCCTTCTTTCTACTGTGGTAATTGTCTTATCAATATTACTACACCCTCCTCCTTTCCCAATTTCCATGTCCTTTCTAAAAATCCCATAGCCTGAAATATTTAGCTCCCAACCATGTTCAGCTTGTAGCCAGGTACCTGTAATGGCTACTACATCATACTCTTTCAGCTGAATTTGTGCTTTTAACTCACTTTTATTTCTTATGCTACATGTATTCATGTATGGAACCATTATTTGGGTAACTGTTTACACCCTACCCATATTTCCTGCTGGTCTTTTTCTCAGATTTTTTGACTTACTGTGTGGATTTCCCTTCACAACCCCTTAACTAGTTTAAATCTTTCTCCACTGCTCTATTTACCCTTTCTGCAAGTACATAGGTTCTTCTCCGGTTTAGGTGAAGGCCATCTGTCTGTACAGCCTTCCCTGGCTCCAAAAATAGCCCCAGTGTGCCTTCTGCACCATGCATCCAGTCACGTGTTGACAATCCTAATTTTTCTTTCCATTTCTAATGATGTGCTAGGAATATTCCAGAGATTACTACCCTGGAGATTCTGCTCCTTAATCTAGAATTTAATTCGTCTAATTCCCTCTGCAGAACCTCAAATCTGTCATTGGTTCCCATGTGAACCACGACCTTTGGCTGCTTGCCCTCCCATTCCAGAACCTTTTGTATTCGCTCCTGATGTCCAGAACCCTAGCTCTTGAGAAGCAGCATACCATGCAAAGTCTGCTCCAGTGGAGTGGAGGTTGTGTACGGGTTAGAGAATAACATCTGGAGTGTGTCAGGTCCTGGGTATCTCCACTCAGTTTACTGCTTTGGTACTGCACAGTGATTTGGTATTGTGGGTGGACGGTTCTTCGACTCCATTGTATAGGGGGAAGGCTTGGGAGGTTTTGATAGATATGTCATTTGCTTCATCACCCCTCTGCTTTATTTTCCAACATTCTTCTTTATTCATTGGGTGCCACTGAGTTTAGGAACATAGGAACAGGATTAGGCCATTTAGCCCCTGAAGGCTATTACGCCATTCAATGAGATCAAGTCTCTAACATTTTCCAGTTCTGACGAAAGGTCATCGACCTGAAATGTTAACCGTTTCTCTCTCCTGCTGAGTATTTATTTACAGCATTTTCTGTTTTTTATTATTTTACAAATCCATGCTGGCTCCCTGTCTGATCAGCTGAAAATTTTCAAGGTGTTCAGTCACCCTATCCTTAATTACAGACTCTAGTAATTTACCGACAACAGATGTTCGGCTAACTGGTCTATAATTCCCTGGTTTCCCTCTCTCACCATTCTTAATTAGCAGAGTGACATGCGCAATTTCCAATCTAAAGGAACAGTTCCTGAATCGAGAGAACTTTGGAAGATTATAGTTAAGGTATCTGTAATGTGCTCACCTACTTCCTTTAAATCCCTGGGATGGAAACCATCTGGGCCTGGGGATTTGTCACTTTAGTGCCATTATTTTCTTAATTACTGTTATCTTGCTTATGTTAATTTTGTTGAGTCCCTGTTCCTGATTCAATATTGGTTTCATTGGGATTTCCGGCATGCTATCCTCTTCCTCTACTGTAAATACTGATGCAAAGTAACTATTCAACATGTCTGCCATTTCCTTGTTATCATTTACAATATCACCGTTATCAGTTTTCAAGGGGTCAACATTGCTCCTGACCACCCTCTTTTTCCTAATGTAAAAAAAAATTGTTGATTTTGATACCCCTTGCAAGTTTCTTTTCATACTCCCTTTTTGTAGCTCTTGCCATCTGTTTTGCCACCCTTTGCTGTTCTTTGTATCTTTCCCATTCGCCAGGATCTGTGCTATTTTCTACATTTTTTTTGTTTGCTTTTTCTTTAGTTTTATGTTGTCTCTTACCTCTTTAGTCGTTTATGGCTTTTTTTGGTAAGTAGAGCTCTTTCCCCTTAGGGGTATAAACTAGTTCTGTATCACATTAAATTAATTTTTGAACACCTCCTATTCTGTCGTTTGCCCATTAACAGTTTACTGTGGACAGTCTCTGTCTCATCGCATTGAAGTCAGTCTTACCTAAATCTAGAATCTTAGTAGCTGTTTTGCATTCCTCCTTCCAAACATTACGTTGAACTCTATCATGTTATGATTGCTATTAGATAAATGTTCACGCACTGTTAGGCTGTTAGCTAAATCTGGCTCATTATTCATTACTAACTCTAATATGGCATGTCCCCTTGTTGGTTCTAGGACATACTGGCCTGGAAATTGCGGTTGGAGGCTTGCTGCCCGTGTACACCTCCAAACTGCAAGAAAATTCCGTACTTATCTGCTGTCTCCGGAGCTTCGGACTCTTGCGGTCCTGGGCCTGCAAGCGTCCCTGGGATCACGTGGGCCAGGCTAACCAATGACAAAGGGGGATTACTATTATGCTTATGGGGATTCCATTTGCGACGGAAATCCCCATAAGCATAATAGAAATCACCTAATAAATAAAATTTCACAACACTGAAATAAAAATAAATAATCACAGGTTCAAAATTAATTAAAATACCCTTTAATTAAACATTTAAAATAAAAATTTAACTTTTTGAAAATTAAATGTAAACATTTTTAAGCGGGACAAAAATAACAAACTAATTTTAAATGTAAGTAAATGTTAAAATTTTAAAAATGATTTGAACATTTATTTTAACCCTTGCGCTGGTAAAAGAAGGCCTTACGCCAACTTACCTCTCGTTATATCCTCTTATCATCCTTAATCACTAAGGCTATACCTCCCCCTCTACCATTTTCCCTATCTTTTCTGTCGACCTTAATGTTAGTGCATTATTTCTTGAACAATTTCATGCTTCCACTCACTTATCTGTGCTTACATTTTTGAGTTTACCTGCTGATAGTAAACTAATAGCCAACATTCACATTTTTGATCTCCGTTTCCATGATATGCAACGTCTGATGACTTTGATATTTTAAAAATTTGTTTTGTTTGCATCTGCATGTATTGGGCACCCGGGACTGTGATTTTTTTTTTTCTGACTAGATACATTGGGACTTCTGAGGGTTGATTAAGGAGCTGTCACGTACTGTTAGGTGCTGCCCCATTTTAATCAATTAGTCACAATGTTGTGTTCACAGTGCCAACCACAGGCATCCTAAGACCACTACCGAGTTTTCATATATAATTGGTATTGTTTTAATAAGCTTCAAGTGCAGAGTACAGAAAATTCATTTGTTACACATTATCAGCACCCTTGTCTAAAACATCGGCGTAGAAATTCGATGACACTGCGCTTGTTTTACAGGCGTAAAACAGCTGTCAATATGGCGGGGGGCATATGCGTGCACATTCTGAGCCGCTCACCATGTTGATATATGCATTAAAAGAGGCGTCCGGGGCCCGTGCCTGAAATGGGCATTCGGCTTTTTGCTTGTACTCTTATTTTGAGGACCAGGCAGCAGTTCTGTAAGACTTTGCCTCGGGTAATGAAATATAAGGATAGATTATACGTGGTCTGGGTAAGATACACATAAATAGTCTTTCCTTGTTTGTATTTGCTTATGTCTAAATATTCTAAAATGGTCATTAATCTTTTGGACTTTGTATCAATTTACGGGAACGATAGCATAGTGGTTATGTTACTGGACTAGTAATCCAGAGGCCTGGACTAATGATCCGGAGACGTGAGTTCAAAACGAATTTAAATTCAGTTAATTAAATAAATCTGGAATGAAAAGCTAGCATCAGTAATGGTGACCATGAAATTATCGGATTGTCGTAAAAACCCATCTGGTTCACTAATGTCCTTTTAGGGAAGGAAATCTGCCGTCCTTACCCGGTCTGGCCTATATGTGACTCCAGACCCACAGCAATGTGGTTGACTCTTAACTGCCCTCTGAAATGGCCTAGCAAGTCACTCAGTTGTAACAAACCGCTACAAAGACTGCAGCGGTTCAAGAAAGCAGCTCACCACCACCTTCTCGAGGGCAACTAGGGATGGGCAATAAATGCTGGCTTTGCCAGTGACGCCCATATCCCATGAACAAATTTTTAAAAAATTGGTAAAGACCAGTTCAATTTTTTTTAGAAAATCCATTCTACAGTGATAATCTGTATTGATATAAAGGATGCATTTAATCATTGTGATATATATAAATGTATCTAACTTTTTATTCCACAGATTCTGGATATTACTACTGTGTTGAATCTGCTCAGACAACAACGGATGTTAATGGTGCAGACAATTGCACAATACATCTTTGTCTACAAAGTGCTCATTCATTTCCTGAGAAGTTCTAGGCTGATTTAACCTTGTGTTCACTGTATGCTGCAATTTTGCAAGCAAAACAGCTGATTGCGGAATTGATTTAAGTGAAGGAAAAGTTTCCCTAGCCCCTTTAGGGGAGGAGGAGAAAGAATAAACTTGCATCAAAGAACTGTGCATAAGAGGACATGTGAAGTGGACAAAAGAAGCACCAAATCTAATGGAAAAGTACATGTATTCCAGTGTTCTGTTATTTTTTTACTACATTAGAATAGGCACTATGCTTCACATGGTGGGAAACTTAATGAAGAAAATGTGTTTATTTCGGTAATATGAAATAAGTGAAACCTACCTTATTGCAGTTTATCTATGTAAATTTGGGTGAGAATCTCCAGTTGTATGGATTGGAAAGTAGTTGATGGCTAAGTAACTTTTAACCATCATTTCTTGCCCTGTGATGAACATTATTGTCACCAAGAAAGTCATAGTAGGACAAACATTATGAATCCGCCATACCTGGTGCATAATCAGTTTTAAGCTTTAGTGTGAAAGTATTTTAGTTTAATGGAAATATGATGAGAGTGATGATGGCTGTTACTTTTCATTATTAGGAGGAAATGAGCATGTGCAAACAGAATGATGAGTGGATGTGAGATTTAGGGAATAAGATTGAACTGGTGCAAATGAAGGTGTTTTGTTAGAATTAATACTTCTAGAGCTGGAATTAGTGTGTAAAATAGTTGATGAATCTTTTTTTTTTAGGTTTATATTGTATCACAGGTTACAGAAGTAATGAAAGTGTAAATTGCAAGTTTCACTTTCTGCTGAATGATATGGAATAAATCAAACCCATTTATATTTTTAAATAGACAGATGTTCAGTTAGACATAACTATCCATTCAGTAAAATGTCTGGTTTGTATAGTTTAATTAACGGACTGGATAAATCATTGAAAACCTAATAAGTTACGTAATTGCTCACTAAAAGCAAAGTAAGCTATTCTTCTTCAGGATTCTATTCTAATTGTGTTAGAATTAATCTTATATATTTGAATTACTTTTAGTTCATAGTGCTAGGTTTAAATTTGATGAATATTTTAGCATTGATAACTATTTGATAAAAGTAGTAGAGATAGTCTGCACACAACTGGCTTTTGTGTGACTCTTTGTGTAATATAATTCTACAGTAAAGCACTTCAAACATAAACTATGAATTGGAAAACTGCTGCTAAGTGACTTGAGTTTACAAAAAGTGTAAAAGTGAAGGATTCCTGCACAGTGTCCATATTGTTCCCTTTAAAGCTTGTGTAAAAGCATTTTTATAAATCTCCTCTAACGCTGATCTACCTGCATTCACCTCCGCTCAGTGATTCAGAATCAAAGAATGGTTACAGCACGGAAGAAGGCCATTTGGCCTTGTCGAGCACGTGCCGGCTCTCTGCAAGAGCACTTCAACTAGTCCCATTTCCCCGTTTTCCCCGTAGCACTGCAAATTTCTTTCATCAGATACTTATCCAACTCCCTTTTGAAAGCCGTGATTGAATCTGCCTCCACCACCCTTTCAGGCAGTGCATTCCAGATCTTTACCACTCGCTGCGTAAAAAAGTTTTTTCTTGCGTCGCCTTTGGTTCTTTTGCTAATCACCTTAAATCTGTGTCCTCTGGTTCTCGACCCTTCTGCCAATGGGAACAGTTTTCTCTCTCTCTACACTGTCCAGACCCCTCATGATTTTGAACACCTCTATCAAATCTCCTCAATCTTCTCTGCTCCAAGGAGAACAACCCCAGCTTCTCCAGTCTATCAACGTAACTGAAGTCCCTCATTCCTGGAATCATTCTCGTACATCATTTCTGCATCCTCTCTAAGACCTTCACATCCTTCCTAAAGTGTTGGACACAGTACTCCAGTTGGGGCCGAACCAGTGTTTTATACAGGTGGTTCATAATTTCCACACTTTTGTACTCTATACCTCTATTCATGAAGCCTAGGATCCTGTAAGCCTGTTTAACTTCTTTCTTAACCTGCCCTGCCACCTTCAACGATTTGTGCGCACATACCCCCAGGTGTCTCTGTTCGTGCACCCCCTTCAGGATTGTACCATTTAGTTTATATGTCTTCTCATTCTTTCTACCAAAATGTATCACTTCACATTTTTCTGCATTAAATTTCATCTGCCACGTATCCGCCCATTTCATCAGCCTGTCTGTCTTCCTGAAGTCTATCACTCTCCTCCTCACTGTTCACTATACTTCCAAGTTTTGTGTCATCTGCAAATTTTGAAATTGTGCCCTGTACACCCACGTCCAAGTCATTAATATATATCAAGGAAAACAGTGGTCCTAGAACCGACCCCTGGGGAACACCACTGTATACCTTCCTCCAGTCCGAAAAACAACTGTTCACCACTACTGTGTTTCCTATCACTTAGCCAATTCCGTATCCATGCTGCCATTGTCCCTTTTATTCAATGGGCTTCAATTTTGCTGGCAAGCCTATTATGTGGCACTTTGTTGAACGCCTTTTGGAAATCCATGTACACTATGTCAACTGCATTACCCTCATCAACCCTCTCTGTTAACTCATCCCTCAATTCCTTCAGCATCCTAGGATGCATCCCATCTGCTCCTGGTGACTTATCTTCTTTAAGTACAGCCAGCCTTTCTAAAACCTCCTCTTTATCAATTTTTAACCTATCAAGTATTTCCACTACCTCTTCATTTACTAGGTCTATGGCAGCATCCTCTTCCTTGGTGAAGACAGATGCAAAGTACTCCTTTAGTACCTCAGCCATACCCTCTACGTCCATGCATAGGTCTCCTTTTTGGTCCCTAATCAGCCCACCCCTCCTCTTACTACCCTTTTACTATTTATATGCCTATAGAAGACTTTTGGATAACCAGTAGTTATGAGAAAAGGAGTTTATGATGAATGGAAGTTCACTTCCTTTAAGGGACAATATAGTCAATCATGGGAGTATGAAGGACAATCTGTAAAACATTTTTTGTATATATAAATTAAGTAGATCACATATTCTAAAATGAATTGGACAGGATTCTACTTCATGAAGATTACGTGAGTGCATGCATTTGTGCTTTTGTATGTTAAAGTCAACATTAATGCCATATCATTCTTTTACGGTGTTCTTTTTAGATCAGGTGCTGTATGACTTGTACATTGATTATGGCTTTACAAATGTGGCATATAATGTTTTGTAAAATTGATGGATTTTGTTTTCTTATGTAATACTAGAAGCGCTCCTGTGGTGTTGCTCATGTGGTAGAGCATACTGTTGTAACCCACCCATCTCTTCAGTGAAAGATCTCCCCAGAGATGGTGAAATATTTTTTGATTGGTTCGTGGAAAATAAGTAAACCACGCTTCCTTACCCACTGCCGATACATACATAAATAAATACCACTCTAGCAACTCTGCATAATTTGGCTGAAGCATCTGTTTAGAATGTGGCTTTTTATGGTAAAGTTCAAGAAATAAGTAATCTTTTCTTATTTGCATTTTTCCTTCTTGACCAAATATCTCTGTGGCAGTACTTGGTGTATTTAAGCAGAACCATTTGGTAAAATGTATCGTTTATAACATTTTCAGAAACTTTCTCCAAGCTTAAATAAATGATGCAGTCCTTCCAGAACTTGCAACCTTTACATTCTCGATTTTAAAAAGTACACTCAAAATGCATTACAAAATGACAAGTCTTCTACTTTGAAATTTGGTGTGCTTTAATGTTTCATTTGTCATCCATGTAACATGACATGAACAATCCCATGAATGTTCCTACATTTTTTTTTCAGGAAAATTACCTCTGCAAAATTGAAGAGTTCATGCTTTACTTTCTTGATGTTTATACAAAAAAAATTATTTACACTGTCAAAAAAGTGGTTTCCATGGAGGTTTTAATTGTTAGTCATTTTGCATTGATACACCAGCGTAGAGGAGGGTCAGTCTTACAAACATTCCTGCTGTCAATGATGAATTGTGCTACAAGTTGACGGCACAAGTGTATGCTGGGAACTGTAGCCTGCTAACTTGACTTTCTTCAGCTAATAGTGAGGCTATATACAAGATGTGGACATCTCACATCGACACACGCCTTGGATGGTAAACATAGAAAACGTTAATCTATAGATAATTTTAATCATTTACTGGTAAATTTTGTATGTCATTATGTTACAAATCTTACTCCCAGTAAATGCTTAAATTTGGTGGAGAAACCAAAATAGCGTAAAATGCATCCAAACATTTTTTTTTCACAAAATAGTTGTCATTTGATTTGTTCACTGTTTCCTTTTACTGGTAGATTTTGCTAACTGCTCATTCTTTAATTATTTTTATGTTCTTAATAATTCCTCATTAGAAGTTTGCCTACCCACTGCCATTGCATTAGATTGATACACAATTTACCTTTTCAGTTATGATTGGCTCATATTTATTAAACTGCAAATTAACTGCAAAAAAAATTGCATATAGAAAGGTATCATGCCAGAAGTCTGACATGGGGATAAAATTTATGCTAGATTTAAAAATCTTGCATCTGGTGCCCACAAGCTTTACTGCTTTATCACAATTGTTTACGTCAACATTTAACACTGAAGATAACTATCTAAATATTTGTCACTGTTTTATTGCTACTTTTTTCTTCAGTAACTGAAATTTCTAATGTTCAAAATAATGTTTTGAATGGAAAAAAATACATATTTCACAATAACATAAAATTTACCTACTAAATTCTCTTGTGTCTTTTAATACCTTCATTTAAAGTTTTTACTTCAAGGTCTCAGCATCTCTCAAAGGTGTCAAGGTCTAGCCATCCAGGCTTTGACTGGATTTTTTTAAATCTGTTGTTGGAGATGGCTTTTAACCACATCTAAGCATGTACAGTTTGTAGAATTTCCCAGCATGTAGTCTCTGCATTAACAAGAGTTGAAAAGTAGAAGGGTGGGTCCCTGTGAGGCTTTGAGAGTTTCTTTGCTTTGTCCAAAAAGAAACTAGAGATAGAATTCTCAAAGCTTTATTTCAGGCAAACCTCACATTGAATTAAGTTTATTAACAAATGCTGTTTTCTATTATAAACTGCTCAGACAAACAACACTAGAGAACAGCAGCACCTGTGATTGTGGTTTCTTTATAAACAATCTGCTCTCTTTCCAACAGTTAACAAAGAATGGATTTTTTATGTCACTTGTTTATTGCTGTTGCAAATTCAGCAACAAAAAAAACTAACCTATTTTTGAACATTTTAATTTGGAAACTATACAGTAATCCTTTAATAAATAGACAAAAGCTACCTTACAAAATACTTCAAGCCTGTATAAGTTGGCAAACTCACCTTAATGGTGTACTAAATGTTCTGCTTCTGCTTGCCAAGCACACGCCAGTAATGTATATTAGGAAATTGTGCACCCCCAGTCTTTGATTTATTGTTCATTAATTTTAAGAAGCCAAAACTTTATGCTCAAGTGCTTTAAGCAGGAACATAGACAGGATCTGTCTGATAATGGGGAAATTGGTGGAGGGATATCAGTGTAATGACTTGTGAGCAGGTTGTGGGAAGCTTAATGGGTGGGCACGTGGTGGAGCTTTACAGCCAATAGTTTGAAAAGGACTAGTGATAATTTGGGCCCTTTTATGTCCTGGGCCCCATCCCCTACAATATTGTTAGACTCTGCTTCCCTCTCAAATACTGCCAGACCCCATATTCCAAATCACTCTCTCCACTCCCCTCCTCCCCAGACTTCTCACTCCTAGACCCTATAAGTCCCCATTAGTGCTCACAACATTAGATTGTATTCCCAGTGCTCCTAGAGTCTGAGATCCCCTCCTCAATATGATAAGATCCTAGAATCACTCTCCCAGTGATCCTAGGACTTGGGCCCATGTTCCTGGGACGTTCCCCTCCCTGGGAAGGGAAAATAATACTGCATCCTGTGATTCACAAACCAATACTGCCAAATCCTGTGCTCCTTCCCATTAATCCTAGATACTAGGGTTTCCCCCAATGCTGATAAATCTGTGCTCCTGGAAATACGACTTCATGTAAAACCCCAGTACTTATAAAATCTCCCACTGTCTGACCGTAACATCACAGGAAGTATGCTAGTATATATAATGAAAAATCTTGTGTTCAGCATTTCCTGTACACATTAACCTTATTCACTCATTTTAATAAAGGAAAACCCATATGTCATATTGGAAAATGCTACCTAAACATCTCAACATTTTATAATGGAGAAATCCTGTTAAAACCTGTCAACATTTCACCATCATAGTTTGTTGATGAACCAATGAAACCACCTTGACTTGCTTTTTGAAAAATAAATTGCCTTTTTTTGTAATTTTCTAATGTCAAAAATAAGGTTATAAGCAAAATAAAAATATATATTTCACTAACATATTTATTTTTGTGTCTTTTAATACCTTCTTTAAAAATTTTACTTGATGTCTCTCCGAAAAGCCTGGACATGAACTTTGATATTTTTACCCAGAGAGGTGATTCCAATAGCTGAAGGTAGGTCCTGCAGTCTTAGGATGTGGAATGTGCACAATTTCCCTGGATAAATCAGTAGTATTTAAGGTAGTTAAATTATTCAATGCTTTTTTTTAGTAACAAACAAAAACCATATTTGTTTAGAAATTTAAATATGCTTTCTGAAATTCATGAGTATAATTTGAACACCAACTAAAAGCTACAACACCTGTAATCAATGCAGTTAAACATTTCTTTGTGTCTCATGCACAGATAGTCTATTTTAAAAAAATAAAGTTTTACCTGTATATAAAGCTTTTGAAGTTAAAGAAAAACAGGCAGTCTTTCCTCAGCCTAATTTGATTTTTTTTTTAAACTCATCAGTTGAAGTTTGAAAACAATCAAAGTCTCTATCGCCTGATTTTCACTTGGGTTTTGTTGATAGAAAATGTAAACGTTTTAATTATTGGCACCTATGAGACAAGGAGGGAGACAACCAGTGATTTTCCTCATCCTAATTTGAATTTTTTTTAAAGTTGCATGTTGAAAGTAAGCAAAGCCTCCAATTATCATGTGTTTTGTTGATAGTTCAAAAATGTACACATGCTGATTACTGAGGCACTGATGCAGATCAAGAGACAGATGCAGAGAAACACTTTCCAAAAACCAATCAAAACACCAAATTTAATGCTTGCTGAGATATTTTAGAAAGTGCTGCCTATCCGGTTGTGGTAATGTACAATTCTGCTGCTGGCCCAAAGTGCCTTATGGATGCTGAGGTTTGGGCTGCTAGATCTGTCCTTGGCCTGTCCCACATAGCACAGTAGTAATGCCATATTACACAATGGAGGATGTCCTCATGGTGGAAATAAGACTGTCATAAAGACTGTGCAGTGCTCAGTTCCACCAGGGCTATTGTGGGAAATGTCTGCCACAGGCAAGTTGTGAGGATACGGTCAAGTAGGTTACTTCCTTGTGTTGATAACCCTCACTACCTGATGCATGCCCAGTCTGGCACCTATGCCCTTCAGGGCTTGGCTAGCTCGGTCAGTGGTGGTACGGCTGAGCTGGTCTTGTGGATATTAAAGTCCCTCACCCAAAGTACAGTTGTCACCTTGGTTCTCTGATATTTGTTTAATTGCGTGGCTTGCAAGGCTACTTCAGAGGCATTAAGAGTCAACCACATAGTGTGGGACTGGAGTCACGTGTGGCAGACCCTCGTGCCTGATGAGTGAATCAGTTGGCTACCTTATAGGAGAAGAGGAGGAACAAGAGAATCGGGATAAAGTTGAATATGGAAAGCCCAGATTGAGAAGAGACCAGGGCAAAAGGAAAGATTCCGGAAGATTGAAGAATGGGTGGCAAGAATATTTAGGAAGGATTGGTGGATAAAGCATGCTGCTGAGTTCAGGGCTAAGGGTCGAGAAGGTAAGAGTAGGACTGGGAAGCTGAAATAATTTCAGTTGTGCAGGCGGGGAGAGAGGGGAAAGCGTGAGCAAGATCAGGCCTGAGGCTACAGACAGGTAAAAATGGAAATTAGATTTTTTTTTTAAATGAACAGAAGCTGTAGGTCACAAAAGGAATGGGATAGACCCGGAAGGAATGGGGCTGGAGAGGAGGTATTAAAATTTGAATAGACTACAGGAAAGTGGAAAGTCTTTTGGAGGCACAAATCTATACATATAATAAATGGAGTTTTTAAATCTACAATTGATTTTTTTTTTTAACCCAGAGAGGTTGAGGAACAGGAAATCTTTGGCTCTACAGTAAAAGCATGATGGGGAGCTGTGTTAATCATGAAATTAGCATTGAAATTCCTGTTGAGTGCTACCTACTGGCATTATAGAGAAATCCAATGGCTAAGTGTGGACTAAATTGCATATGTAATCCATCTGAAAGGCCCCGCAACTTCCGGGTTTCTGCATGCGCGAAATCCGGAACTTGCAATCTGTCAAGGTACGCCTTGACAGACCATCCGGACCGCATGGAAAATCAGTATTGCTGGTGTAGTGTTGGGCTATTTGCCCAACAACTGCCCAGCAATTGCCCACAAAACTCTTATGGCTGGTAAAAGCAGGCATAGACCCTGCTTTCATCAGTGTAAGGGTAAGCCTTAAATTAAACATTTAAAAATCAAAAATGGTGCACATACACTTTAAATTAGTTTATGCAAATATTGGCCTGGATTAAGATGTTTGAAATTACTTTTTTTAATTAAATTTTTATTGAGGTTGGTGCAATGAAGGGACTTATGAATCAAATTGAAATTCAGTACATTTAAATTTTAGAATTATGTACATTGCATAATTATTTGGGGATTCCCTTCGTAAATACATAGAAACATAGGAGTAGGCCATTCGGCCCCTCGAGCCTGCTCCGCCATTCGCTGAGATCATGGCTGATCATCCAAACTCAGTACCCTGTACCTGCCTTCTCCCCATATCCCTTGATACCTTTAGCTTTAAGAAATATATCTAACTCATTCTTGAATATATTTAATGACTTGGCCTCAACTACCTTCTGTGGTAGAGAATTCCACAGGTTCACCACTCTCTGGGTGAAGAAATTCTTCCTCATTTCTGTCCTAAATGGCTTACCCCTTATCCTTAGATTATGACCCCTGGTTCTGGACTCTCCGACCATCGGGAACATTCTTCCTGCATCTAGTTTGTCCAGACCTGTTCAGAATTTTATATGTTTCGATGAGATCCCCTCATTCTTCTATACTCCAGCGAGTATAAGCCCAATCGACCCAATCTCTCCTCATATGTCATTCCTGCCATCCCAGGTATCAGCCTTGTGAATCTTCGCTGAACTCCTTCCATGCCAAGAACATCCTTCCTCAAATAAGGCGACCAAAACTGCATACAGTACTCAAGGTGTGGTCTCACCAAGGCCTTGTACAACTGCAGCAGGACATCCCTGTTCCTATACTCAAACCCTTTCGCTATGAAGGCCAACATACCATTTGCCTTCTTCACCGCCTGCTGCACCTGCATGCTTACCTTCAGCGATTGGTGCACAAGGACACCCAGGTCTTGTTGCACTTGCCCTTCTCCCAATCTATTGCCATTCAGATAATAGTCTGCCTTTCTGTTTTTGACACCAAAGTGGATAACCTCGCATTTATCCATGTTATATTGCATCTGCCACGCTTCTGCCCACTCACCCAACCTGTCCAAATCATCCTGGAGTTTCTCAGTATCCTCCTCGGAGCACACACGCCCACCCAGCTTTGTGTCATCTGCAAACTTGGAGATATTACATTTAGTTCCCTTATCCAGATCATTAATGTATATTGTGAATAGCTGGGGTCCAAGGACCGAACCCTGCGGTACCCCACTAGTCACTGCCTGCCACTCGGAAAAAGACCCATTAATTCCTACACTCTGCTTTCTGTCCGCCAACCAGTTCTCTATCCAAGTCAATACCTTGCCCCCAATCCCATGTGCCTTAACTTTACCCGCTAATCTCTTATGCGGGACCTTATCGAAAGCCTTTTGAAAGTCCAAATACACCACATCTACTGGTTCTCCCTTATCTATTTTCCCAGTTACATCCTCAAAAAATTCCAGTAGATTAGTCGAGCACAATTTACCTTTTGTAAATCCATGTTGACTTTGTCCGATCCTGTCACTGTTTTTCAAGTGCTCAGCTATTACATCCTTTATAATGGACTCTAGCATTTTCCCCACTACCGATGTCAGGCTTACCGGTCTGTAATTCCCCGCTTTCTCTCTCCCACCCTTTTTGAATAGTGGGGTAACATTAGCTACCCTCCAATCCATGGGTACAGTTCCAGATTCCATCGAATGTTGGAAGATGATCAGCAATGCATCTACTATTTCTAGGGCCACTTCCTTAAGTACCCTAGGATGTAGATTATCAGGCCCTGGGGATTTATCGGCCTTCAATCCCGTCAATTTCCCTAACACCATTTCCCTGCAAATACTGGTTTCTTTCAGTTCCTCCCTTTCATCAGACCCTATGTTCTCCAACATCTCTGGGAGGTTATTTGTGTCCTCCTTTGTGAAGACAGAACCAAAATATGCATTTAATTGGTCAGCCATTTCTTTGTTCCCCATTATAACTTCCCCCACTTCTGACTGCAAGGGACCTACACTTGATTTCACTAATCTTTTTCTCTTCACATATCTATAAAAGCTCTTACAGTCAGTTTTTATGTTCCCTGAAAGCTTACTTTCATATTCTATTTTCCCCTTCTTAATTAATCCCTTTGTCCTCCTTTGTTGAATCCTAAACTGCTCCCAATCCTCAGGGTTACCGCTTTTTCTGGCCAATTTATATGCCCTCTCCTTGGATCTTATGCTATCCCTAATTTCCCTTGTTAGCCACGGTTGAGTCACCCTTTTTGTTTTCTTCTTATGCCACACTGGGATGAATGGAATCCTTCTTTGAGATTGGAGGAATCCGAACTGCCTGCATCCCTGGGATCCATGGGCCTTTACGCTGCTGTACGCCTGGAGGCCCGAGTCTGGATGTCTACGCAGCCTGGGCACCTGGAGGTAGGTTCGGAAAGGTTTCGCGGGTCGGAGGCGTACTCCGGAGGTACGCCTCCAACTGCAATTTCTCGCCCATTATATTAAATTTCTCCTTTCTTGTACCAGATATGCACTCTGCTTTCAGCCTGTTGCAACAAACGCAGCTAAAATACATACCATTTTCTCTAACTAAATGAGTAATGCCACAGGGGATTCACTAAACTGTAGATATGTGGTTCATAGATAACATATTAAAAACAAATTTAATATGCACAGATATTACACTGCAAATGTTGGAGGTTCAAAACAATCTTTTGAGAGGGA
This sequence comes from Squalus acanthias, assembly GCA_030390025.1. Taxonomy (NCBI): domain Eukaryota; kingdom Metazoa; phylum Chordata; class Chondrichthyes; order Squaliformes; family Squalidae; genus Squalus; species Squalus acanthias. The sequence continues at coordinate 33,223,351 of CM059425.1, read as the reverse complement.
AAAAAAGATTTTTAGTTCATGTCTGATGTTTCTAACCTGGAGCTGAGACTGTCCATCCCTTAATCTTCAAATTTCCTTGACCAAACAATTAAATTGAGTGACTTGAGTTTGTGTTTACTTAAACAATTGTACTTTGTTGTCTTAAGGAGACACAGTTTCACCCGAACAAAACAGTACATTGTTCATTCTATTGTATACAAATTCTGTCCTTGTAAAACAGCATTACTTCCGACTTACCATGTATATATCCACTGTGGTTTTGTCCACAAAGGATCAGAGGTTGCAGCATTGCAAGGCAGTGTGCTGAGGTGTGGAAGTGGGAAATACAAAAAAAAATTTGGAAAGAAGTTTCACAACTCCGCAGAGACCACAAAGTGTTTTTGATTGGTTCCTGGAAAATAAGTCAATCGTAATTTCCTTTGCACCTCACTGCATGTCGATAAATACATTTATTCCTTCACATGATACACTTGCCATAAATAAATCTTTGTATGTAATATGGCAGAATAGCTTCCTTGTTCCTCCTTCTGCATGAACCTGAAATGTTAATCTAACCTTTTTCCTTTCTCCACAAATGCTGCCTGACTTGCTGAGTATCACTTTTCTGTTATTTTAAGAGTTTTCTAAAACCTGTTTGTACTATGTGCACCAATGGTAGACTAATCCATATCTTTATTTCTAATGGACTACCTGCATTTCCCCTCTCCATTTTCTTTAAAGGAGTGCTAGCCTTGAAAAACAATCTATTGCATGTGTGATGCTTTTTTTCTGAAATTTTCCAAAACAGAGTGGGACAAACTGGAAGCGCAATGATCTGACATATTATCATGGGATGGGGGTATGGTGATGGGAAGACGCAGTCAAAATTATTACAGCCGCTATATTATTAATGATTGGGAAATATATTCTAGTGGTGAATAGTGGGAGATACTAGGAACTAAAGGAAGAGGCCTAAGGAAGAGCAGATGCTGGTGGGATAAAATGAGATGCTAAAGTGAATGGAATAGAAATAAACTTCTATTTATATCACACCTTATCACCTCACCGATGTCTCTGTACTTCACACGAGGAATTACTTTCAGAAGTGCAGTGACATTTTATGTAGACAGTAGCAGTTTCAAAAGAGCAACATCCTATAAACAGCAACAAAAATAATTGCCAGTTAATCTGTGATTTTAGAGGCAAGGAATGTTGATCAGGATACCTGCCCTTGATTGAATAGTGCCGACATAGCTTTAACATCTGCCTCAACAGGCAGATGGGACCTGGTTCACCATCTCATTCAAGAATAACTTGTTTTGCTCTTGGCAAGTCTTGCTTTGTTCTGCATTTGAAGCACTTTCTAAATGTAAACAAGTGATCCAATATGATTCATTTCTTTCCTTCCCCCCTCCCTTGCTGGCCCCAAATTAAGCTGCATTCAGATTAATCTGAATTTTGCTGATGGCTCAGACTAAATTTAAAAGTGTATTGTTTAAGTTGACTGGTGCTAATTCAACAAATGCTAAATAAACAAGTGCTAACAGTCTTTTACTTTTGAATGTTGCCAGGATTTTCACTGATCTTAAAAGTAAATGGGAAGGCTTTAACAAAGTTGAACTGGGTCAACACCATACTCTGTTGCATCCTGCTTAATCAGAAAATATATCTCACACGGTTCAGCAAATGACCCTGTCTCCAGGGGAAGCAGGGCGCTTTGCTACCAAACTCTTGATAAAGGTAAGAAAATTATATTTGTACCAGCTGCATATGCTTCTGGTTAAACAGTCGCTTTCCTTTATCTTTCCAGTTCATCTGGGACACTCCTGAGATGGTGTGTCTCAAAATCCTGATAGTAAATATTTTGCACTGTATACTGTTTGTCTATATTACAGAATATCTGTCTAATTACTCATTTAATGTCATAATTAGCAGTATTTTTTATGAACTTGGATGGTTGCTGATCTGCAAAGCTGAAATGCTTCAAGACTGTGTCTGCACTAATCAATATTTCCACTTGGTGTCACTCTACCTTATTACAGGAAACTCTTTGGTATCCGGGACCGGCGTGGTGCCGGTTGATCAAAAGTTCCGGATAACGGAGAGTTATATCTACCGAGGCTATTTTTAACAAACAAAAATAAAAAAATCAAGAAATGTGCAGTATACAGTATTTGGGTACTCACTTGTGTTAAATGGATGGTGGAAGATGCTTGATTAAGTACAGTACTGCCAGTTGAGGGTAATCCATAACTCTTTAATTACTTAACAGTAAAACAAATCTTATAAACGACTGTATACAGTACTGTAGTTGACTGTACACTTATTCCGAGTCATCTGGTTCATCAGAAATATCCGTGCCAGCTGGGTCATCAGGATAGAAACATAGAATCATAGAAACATAGAAAATAGGTGCAGGAGTAGACCATTCGGTCCTTCGAGCCTGCACCGCCATTTAATGCGTTCATGGCTGAACATGCTACCTCAGTACCCCATTCCTGCTTTCTCGCCATACCCCTTGATCCCCCTAGTTGTGAGTATTATATCTAACTCCCTTTTGAATATATTTAGCGAACTGGCCTCAACAACCTTCTGTGGTAGAGAATTCCACAGATTCACCACTCTCTGGGTGAAGAAGTTCCTCCTCATCTCCGTCTTAAATGGCTTCCCCTTTATCCTTAGACTGTGACCCCTGGTTTTAGTTTTCCCTAAAATTGGAAACATTCTGCCCGCATCTAATTTGTCTAAACCAGTCAGGATTTTAAACGTCTCTATAAGATCCCCCCTCATTCTTCTGAACTCCAGAGGATACAAGTTCAGTTGATCCAGTCTTTCTTGATATGTCAGTCTGGACATCCCAGGAATCAATCTAGTGAACCTTCGTTGCACTCCCTCAATAGCAAGAATGTCCTTCCTCAAGTTAGGAGACCAAAACTGCACACAATACTCCAGGTGTGGCCTCACCAAGGCCCTGTACAACTGTAGCATCACCTCCCTACTCCTGTACTCAAATCCCCTTGCTATGAAGGCCATCATGCCATTTGCTTTCTTGACTGCCTGCTGCACTTGCCTTCCCACCTTCAGTGACTGATGTACCATGACGCCCAGGTCTCGTTGCACCTCCCCTTTCCCTAATCTGCCACCATTCAGGTAATAGTCTGCCTCCCTATTTTTACCACCAAAGTGGATAACCTCACATTTATCCACATTGTACTTCATCTGCCATACATTTGCCCATTCACCCAACCTGTCCAAGTCACTCTGTAGCCTCCTAGCATCCTCCTCATTGTTCACACTGCCTCCCAATTTAGTGTCATCCGCAAATTTGGAGATATTACAATTAATCCCTTCGTCCAAATCATTAATATATAATGTAAACAGCTGGGGCCCCAGCACCGAACCCTGCGGTACCCCGCTGGTCACTGCCTGCCATTCTGACAAGTACCCATTTACTCCTACTCTTTGTTTCCTGTGTGCCAACCAGTTCTCAATCCACGTTAACACATTACCCCCAATCCCATGTGCTTTAACTTTGCACACCAATCTCTTGTGAGGGACCTTGTCGAAGGCCTTCTGAAAGTCCAAATACACCACATCTACTGGTTCCCCCCCCCCCCCCCCCCTGTCCACCCTATTGGAAACATCCTCAAAAAATTCCAGAAGATTTGTCAAGCATGATTTCCCTTTCACAAATCCATGCTGACTTGGACCTATCATGTCGCCACTTTCCAAATGGTCTGTTATGACATCTTTAATAATTGATTCCATCATTTTACCCACCACCGATGTCAGGCTGACCGGTCTATAATTCCCTGCTTTCTCCTTCCCTCCTTTTTTAAAAAAGAGGGGTTACATTAGCCACCCTCCACTCCTTCGGAACTGATCCAGAGTCTAAGGAATGTTGGAAAATGATCGTCAATGCATCCACTGTTTCCAAGGCCACCTCCTTAAGTACTCTGGGATGCAGACCATCAGGCCCTGGGGATTTATCAGCCTTCAGTCCCATCAATTTCCCCAACACCTTTTCCCGACTGATGAGGATTTCCCTCAGCTCCTCCCTCTTACCAGATCCTTTGATCTCTTTTATTTCCGGAAGGTTGTTTGTGTCCTCCACAGTAAACACCGAACCAAAGTAACCAAAGTACTTGTTCAATTGATCTGCCATTTCTTTGTTCCCCATTATGACTTCCCCAGTTTCTGACTGCAGGGGACCTACGTTTGTTTTTACTAACCTCTTTCTTTTTACATATTTATAGAAGCTTTTGCAGTCCGTTTTAATGTTCTCCGCAAGCTTCCTTTCATATTTTACTTTCCCTGCCCTAATCAAACCCTTCGTCCTCCTCTGCTGAGTTTTTAAAGTTCTCCCAGTCCCTGGGTTTGCTGCTACTTCTGGCCAATTTGTATGCCACTTCCTTGCTTTTAATACTATCCCTGATTTCCCTTGTTAGCCATGGTTGAGCCACCTTCCCTTTTTTATTTTTACGCCAGACAGGGATGTACAATTGCTGTAGTTCATCCATGCGATCTCTATATGTCTGCCATTGCCCTTCCACTGATAACTCCTTAAATATCGCTTGCCAATCTAACCTCGCCAATTCACGCCTCATACCCTCAAAGTTGCCCTTATTTAAGTTCTGGACCATGGTCTCTGAATTAACTGTTTCCTTCTCCATCCTAATGTAGAACTCCACCATACTATGGTCACTCTTCCCCAAGGGGCCTCGCACCACAAGATTGCTGATTAGTCCTTCCTCATTACACAACACCCAGTCCAGGATGGCCTCCCCTCTCGTTGGTTCCTCAACATATTGGTTTAGGAAACCATCCCTTAAACACTCCAGGAAATCCTCCTCCACCGTATTGCTTCCAGTTTGAGTAGCCCAATCTATATGCATATTAAAGTCACCCATGATAACTGCTGCGCCTTTTTTGCATGCACCTCTGATTTCCTGTTTCATACCCTCCCCCACCTCACTACTGCTGTTTGGAGGTCTGTACACAACCCCCACTAACGTTTTCTGCCCTTTGGTGTTCTGCAGCTCAACCCATATTGATTCCACATCCTCCAAGCTAATGTCCTTCCTAGCTATTGCATTAATCTCCTTTTTAACCAGCAATGCTACCCCACCCCCTTTTCCTTTTATTCTATCCTTCCTGAATGTTGAATACCCCTGGATATTCAGTTCCCAGCCTTGATTGTTCTGGAGCCACGTCTCTGTAATCCCAATCGCATCATATCCGTTAACATCAATTTGCACAGTCAATTCATCCACCTTATTACGGATACTCCTTGCATTATGGATCATGCAGTTCCACAGATTCTTCAGGCACTTCCGCTGCTTCGACTCTTTTGGAAGCTTTCTTAAACATGTTGCGGATGTCGGTTTGCTTAGTGGACTCTTGCCTTTTCTGTAGAAACGTGGAATGCAGAATATGGAGTTGCATAACTTCTTGGGCAGAGTAGCAAGTCTGCCTTTCAGCAAATTTGAGGATTGAAGAAAATCCTTCTGCAGCTTTAGCCCATGAAATCTTGTTCTCTTCAGAAATATCATCCTCTTCACTTTCCATCTCACTTTCCTTTTCTTTCTTTGGATTCAAAACATTCTCAATTATTTCATCATCACTTAGCATATGCACAACACCAACTTCTCTATCTGCATCAACCCACTGCTCGATATCACTTTCACTGAGGTGACGTAGAGGGTTTGCTGGGCCTGCATTTTTCACCATGCCAGCCATGTCCATTATTGTACTCTTCTTGGGACGAACATTAAACCCATGAAATTCCTCCTCTGAAGAAGAACCTTCAGCAAACATTACAGAAGGCCACAATTTGCACCAGGCTTGCCTCAGAGTGTGACCTTTCACAAAGTTCCAGGAACATGCAACATTATATAGATGGCATCTTTAATATTGTATTCCTTCTGAAATGCTTGAATATTGTCATCTTGGCTTATCAGTTTACATAGGAAGTCTTTCTTGTAATGACACTTCAGATTTTGGATAACGCCCTGGTCCATGGGTTGGATGAGAGAAGTTACATTTGGTGGCAAATAAATGGTGAAAATATTTCCCGAAAGCAACTCGGATTCATGCGGATGGGCTCTACAATTATCAAGCAATAAATGCATTTGCTATCTTCAGGTTTCCCTATTTTATGGAAATGTTCCCTCACAGATGGAACAAAAATATGATGGAACCAATCAGAGAAGATTTCCTTATCCATCCAAGCATTTTTTTGAGCTTTGTACTCAACAGGTAAGTGCCTCACATTTTTAAATGCACGGGGATTTTTATACTTCCCGATAACAAGAAGTTTAACCCGGTGTGATCCAGCAGCGTTCGCACATGTTAGCACGGTTACACGATCTTTATTTTTCTTGTAACCTGAAGCATTAGCCTCACTAGCCCCAGCAAGCGTTGATTCTGGCAAAAACCTCAAACAAGCCAGTTTCATCGGCATTATATATCTGTGCTGGCGACAAATCATGTTGCTGCACAATCCGATTGAAATAATCGCAGTATTCTTCTGCGGTGTCGTGATCAGCTGATTTCTTCTCCCCGGAAATATCGAGTCGTCGTATCCCATGCCGTAACTTGAAGCACGTTAGCCATCCATCGGAGAAAGCACACTTGTCAGTGAGCTCCATCCTTTCGTAGAAATCCTTCGCTTTCTTGATTAGCATGGGTCCGGAAATTGGAACACCCTCTGAACGCTTAAGAGAAAACCATTCATAAAGCACGGTATCCAGCTCTTCAAGCTTAGGCTTACGAAGCATACGCTGTTTCTCTACACTCTTAGATGTCTCCGAGCTTGAATAAAACTTGAGCAGCTTATCCTTCTGCGATTTGATGTCGTAGATTGTTGACGAACCGATTTTGAATTCATAATGTTGATACGCTTCTCTCCCCTTTCTAGTCGTTGGCATATCTCGATTTTCTGTTTTAAAGTTAAGACCACTCTCTCTTCCTTTTGCTTGGACCAGCTTTTGGGAATTCCATAATGCAAGATGGGGGAGATAATTCCCGATAAAGATGGAGAGACACACAGAACAATGGTAGCTAGGAAGAGACTACCAGCAGCGTGGGAGACACACAGAACAATGGTAGCTAGGAAGAGACTACCAGCAGCATGGGAGACACACAGAACAATGGTAGCTAGGAAGAGACTACCAGCAGCGTGGGAGACACACAGTAAAATGGTGTATCAGAAGAGACTCCCGGCAGCGCGGGAGAATCAGACTCCTGTTACTGCAGTGTTCGGACTTCCGACAGTGCCAGGAGGCCGAGTAGTGGCACTATGGAGAACTACCCCCACTGACTAACTCGGCGTTCGCGGGAGACTCGGACTCGGCAACATTGCCGGTTATTTGAGAGGAGTTTTCGGAGTACTCGGCGTTCGCGGGAGACTCGGACTCGGCAACATTGCCGGTTATTTGAGAGGAGTTTTCGGAGTATGATTTTTGCCGGTTGAGAGAATTCGGATATTTAGGTGCCGGTTAAACAAGAGTTTCCTGTATTACACATCTAATCTTAATCCTACATTCTTGTAACTTGTAAAATATACATTTCCCAGTTAGTATAGAAATAACTATTTTAAAACTGATGCACATGCAAATGCTGTGCTGCTATTTACTATTTAATAGTCTAACAGAGCAACTAAAATTAAGTAAAGAATCTTTGTATGTATTTTTATGTAATTTATTGTGTTTTGGATTTAACTTACCCAATTCATAACTTCATATCTACACTTTTATTAGGGAGGGTGGTAGCTTTATTTCTGTTTGCATTCTGAATCTAAGTGCTTGTTTAGTATTTTTGGAATTTTCGTAAAATACAATGCATGTTTAGTGTGTTAACATTTTTGAGTTCTACCTTTGTGAAAGGTAGTTGCAGTGGAGAATTAGCAGTGTTTTTATTCAATTAGTGACTATAGGAGAGGCTGATGGTGTATCTTTTGGCGGGGTTACAGGGACCAATTAATTTAACCCATTGCAGTTCAGTATAAAATAAGTAAGACAAAACAAAATCACTACATATAATAACCAAGACCACTGATTTACAGTTTCCACACAATTGTAGACTGAGGGGGAAAAATTCGGCCCATTGGCACCAGTAGATGGCGCTAATGGGGTGCTAGACCAGTATTGGCGAGGCGAATCCAGCGCCGCATGCCAAATCAGCCCCTGTAGCGCCGCCGGTAAGAGGTATCACCGGGAACATCAACACCAGGTAGATCATGATGTCTGAGTGTGCAACGCTCACTGACCGCCTGATTTGCAAAATTGATTTTCGCCACTTACCTCACCGCCTGGAGTAAACACCGACCGGGAGAGCTGACGTGCAGCACCAGGAAACTGGCTCCAGGAATGTTATTTAAAAGGGATCATCAGTAATCACTCGCAGTTGTCAGGTTAATGCAGTTTGTGGTTTTTCTTTTGTTAGTTTCACCCACTGCAACAGTTTCATTCAGTAATTTCAAGGTTCTTTTGAATCAGGAGTCTTGTGGCAAGTAACAAGTAGCTACATTTATTCTCCAAAGATTCAAATTGCTACACTTGGTAACATTAATGGGGGCTGTACTGGAATGCCACCTCACCCTCCAGGATCTACGGCGGAGGGAGCGTAGGCAGCGAGAAATACAGGAACGTGTGCTCAGAGATGAGGAGGGAAATCAGGGCTCTCGACAGGAGACCTTACACCCTCCGAGGCTATTCAGAGAGCACTTCTCCTACCTTCAATAAGCGAGGAGCAGTGTATTAGATGGCTCCACTTCACCAAGGAGGTGGTTACAGAACTCTGCCACCTTCTCCAAACAGACCTCCAGCCTCACACCAGGATGACTTAAACCCCAGATCCCCTTTGCTCACCACATCCCCATCATTCCATCCCTCTCGCAGGCCACATCACAGCGCAAAGCTGAAATGAGAGACACTACAGAAGAATGGTAAGTGAAGTAATAAATTTATCAAAGTAGTGGACACATATTTACACCAAAAATATTTACTTTTCACCCTTGTGCAATCCCTTAGTGCCGGTCATTACCGTGCCTTTTCCTGCTCTAGTGCTCCTACGAAGTGTTGGCCCAGTGACTGCAGCACGACTGGTGGAAGGCTGCTGAGTGTCCGTGCGGGAGACTTCAGATGGCCTTGCAGGACGCCCTCGACCAGCTCTGGACCTGGAAGGCCTGGCTGTAGACTGCACCATCTCAGCGTGGGTGGCAGCAGTGGTGGGAGCAGGAATGCTGTCATCCCGAGAGAGAACAGCGGGTTCCTGCTCCACTGCCACTCCCCCAGGGTAGAACCTCAGCATCCCTAGCAATCTGTTGGAGCACAGATTGCTGGCCTGCTGCGACACCATGAAAGCCCTGGTCGATGGTGGTAGACCCAGTGACGATGGCAGCAGTCAGAGCTTGCGTGGCATCAAGCTGAGACTACATGAGAGTAGTCTGAGATTGGATGCCACCAAGCATAGACTCCATTACAGCACTAAGACATTGCGTCGCTTCCGCCTGTGCTGCAATGGAAGCTGCCAGATCGCCCATCACACGCGGCATCATGTCTGGGTCGCCACGGTCTTTCCAGGAGTCTACCATCCTTTGCAGACTGGAAATGATGGGCTCCATGGTGCGCGCAGAGCCTTGTGCAATGTTGCAGGCGGACTCCTCCACGCTCCTTACCATTGCTGAGAGGCTCTCTGGCACCCTTGCCATTGCACCTTTCATCTCCGTGTGCATGCCCATCACCCTTCTTCGAAAGGCCTCCCCATCGAGGTCCTCATCTGAGTCCTGTGCAGCAGAACTTGCCCTCCAGGGAGCTGACCTCTGAGCTACCCTTTTCCCCCTGGCCTTGTTACAGCCCACTCGTCCCATGTGCCTTACCCTGTGCAGATCTAAAGAATGCATAGTGGCAGTATCTGAGCTGGTGTCTGCGGGTGAGAGATGCAGTGACGCGGTGTGTTCTTCCTCCTCGCTCTCTATTGTGCCCTCGGGGACAGGCTGCTCAGGTTCTTGTGCCTTTATGCTTTCAGATAATCAGCAAGAGTCGTGTTAAGGTGAGGAGAGGAGGCAGGAAGGGAGAAATGCATGCATACAGCATGATTAGCTGGAAAGTGCAAAACGCTTGTGCGGTGAGGGAGAAGTGGGATGTGAGAAGGAGTAGGGATGAACACACCGTTGTCCCCAAGGGGATCAACGTTGCCGGTGGCCCTGGCGCCCACCACCTGGCGCCCAAGGATTTGCAGCACTCGATTCTCCAGTGCAGACAGTGGTTGGGTGTCGGCTTGTCCCCCGCCTGTGCGCTCTTGTTCCCTCCTGTTGTGCGCCACCTTGGCCTGCAAGAGAAAGGAAAGTGTGTGAGTGAGTGTGGAGCAATGTGTTTGGGTGATGTGCCTGCCATAGTTGAATAGCTGTCATTGTATGCAAGGTGTGAGTGTTGGTAGGTAGAGATTGGGGGTGGGTGAGTGCTGGGGGTGTGGTGCTTTGGGCAGCGTGTGAAGATTGTGGTACAGATGGGTATGTAGCATTTGTTGAAGCATTCACTCACCCTGACCACCCGAGTGAGGTCAATAAATTTCTTCCTGCACTGTGCAGGCGGTCCTGGGGACCACAGTGCTGCCCGAGACATGCTGTGGAAGACTTGTGGCGAGGGCCTCCTGCCACTTGCCGGATAGAGCATCGCCCTCCGTCTCTCCACAGCGAAAACCAATGCCTCCAATGCTTCATCAGAGAATCTACGGTCGGTCTCCCTGAGGCGAGGACCTGCCATGAGCACACCTGGTTCAGTCCTCCGGCACCTTCTCCTTGTTTTGCTTTTGCTTCTGCTTGCTGAGGCAGCTGCACAGCCAGCAATGCTGAGAATGAGGTGCTGCAGCATCAGTGAACCTCCCCTTTAAGTAGTGAAAAAAGCCCGTGACAATGATGAGTTGCGATTAAACGGCACTCGATATTGGTCCACCCTTTAAGTCTAACGCTAATGAGCTTGGGTTTTAAGACTTGAGTTAGGACTCCAATCATTTTATTGAGCAGTGAGCACAAATTTTTCGTGCAGTCTAAAGCATTTGCGCCTGGTGCTAATTCTCCAACTTTTGTTCTGACACTGCCCATTTCTTGGCTATAACGAATTTCTAGCCCTTAGTTTCTTAAATTAAACCTGAAAATATCCCTAACACTCCAATACTTTATTTAATCACCATATATCAAGAGCCTGCTAATATGTGTGTTACACAGAGCTCCACTACCCACAGGGCCATGACCGATCCGAACCTAGACTCATGTCCAAATTCCTGCCCGCTCCCCGTAACCCTTAATGCCCTTTACTTCCAGGAAACTGTCTATTTCTGTTTTAAATTTAATTAATGTTGTAGCTTCTACAGCTTTTTGTGGCAGCATATTCCATGGACCTACCACCCTCTGAGTGAAGTAGTTCCTCCTCATCTCAGTTTTGAAAGAGCAGCCCCTTATTCTAAGACTATGTCCCCTAGTTCTCGTCTCACCCGTCATCGGGAACATCCTCCCCGCATCCACCCGATCCAACCCCTTCACAATCTTATATGTTTCAATAAGATCGCCTCTCATTCTTCTGAACTCCAATGAGTAGAGTCCCAATCTACCCAACCTCTCCTCATATGACCACCCCCTCATCCCCGGGATTAACCGAGTGAACCTTTTTTGCACTGCCTCGAGAGCAAGGATGTCTTTCCTTAAGTAAGGACACCAAAACTGTATGCAGTATTCCAGGTGCGGTCTCACCAATACCTTGTACAACTGAAGCAATACCTCCCTATTTTTATATTCTATCCCCCTAGCAATGAAAGCCAACATTCCATTTGCCTTCTTAATCACTTGCTGCACCTGCATACTAACCTTTTGAGTTTCGTGCACCAGGACCCCCAGATCCCTTTGCACTTCAGTACTCTCCAGTTTCTTGCCATTAAGATAATAAATTGCTCTAGGATTTTTCCTGCCAAAGTGCATCACCTCACACTTTCCAGTGTTGTATTCCATCTGCCAAATCTCTGCCCACTTACTTAGCCTGTCTATGTCCCCTTGCAGGTTTTTTATGTCCTCCTCACTCACTACTTTCCCTCCCATCTTTGTATCATCTGCAAATTTTGATATGTTACACTTGGTCCCTTCCTCCAAATCGTTAATATAGATTGTGAAGAGTTGGGGACCCAGCACTGACCCCTGTGGAACACCACTAGTTACTGATTGCCAGTCTGAGAATGAACCATTTATCCCAACTCTTTGCTTTCTGTTAGATAGCCAATCCTCTATCCATGCCAGAATATTACCCCCAATCCCGTGATTTTTTACCTTAAGCAATAATCTTTTGTGTGGCACCTTGTCAAATGCCTTTTGGAAGTCTAAATACACTACGTCCACTGGTTCCCCTTTATCCACTCTATATGTTACTTCCTCAAAGAACTCCAGCAAATTTGTCAAACATGACTTCCCCTTCGTAAAACCATGCTGACTTTGTCCTATTAAATTATGATTATCCAAATGTCCTGTTACTGTTTCCTTAATAATGGACTCCAAAATTTTACCTACCACAGATGTTAGGCTAACCGGTCTATAGTTACCAGCCTTCTGTCTACTGCCCTTTTTAAATAAGGGTGTTACATTACATTTGTTAATCTATATCTTATTAGAAATCTGACATCTGTACACATTTTCTGTCTAGATGCCTTACTTCCTATTGTGACATTTTGTCACATTTATGTAACTTGTTCCATTATAAATTCCTGTAAACTTGTCACCATGTAATTACAGAAGATGTCTACTAGGTGGTGCATTATTATTTTTACATCAAATTTCTGAAAACTTTTCAACTGCTATTTTTTCTTAGTAACTGAAATTTGTAATGTCCAAAATAAGAGTTTAAACATTTTTTAAATCACAATTTTATATTTCATAACAATTAAATTTATCCATTGAATTGTTTTATGTCTTTTAATGCCTTCACCAAAGTTTTACTTTAAGGCCTCAGTCTCTCTCAAAAGTTTGGATTTGAACTTGATTATTTTTGTCCAGAGCTGGGGCTCTGAGGTGAATGGTCTGAACATGTGCAGAGTAACCAATTTTCCAAGATGCTTCATTAATTTCTAAGTTTCTACTCAGTTGTTTTGCAAAATTGTTTGAAGAAATGCTTGAAGACAAATTTCAAAAACTTTAATCAGATAAAGTTTATACTAAGTATTTTATTTAAAAGAGAGGTTGTATGTGTGAAAGAAAGAAATTAAAAAATACAGCCTACTGGTTACACAGATGGAGCTTTTGTGTTGAATAAGCTTCAGAATGTGAATTAAGCTGACAGAGACAGAATGCCCTTTCTCATTGAAATTTGGTTTCACAAAAAAATGGATGAGGTGGACTTGATGGCTTGCTGTTCTTTTCAAATATTCATCAGTCAGTGGAGCCCATGAATAAAAGAAAGGTGAACAAATCCAATCAATCAAAAACAAGTCATTTCTTCTGTCTTTTCTTCCCAATAACTGACGTTTCTGCTGTCCAAAATAAGGTTTCTTTATATTTTTAACATTATTAAATCCACCCTGCCAGGTTTCCATGGGAGTGCTAAGGATCAATGTCCAGCACAGTACCTTTTGCCTGCCCCTGTTTTAAATAGGAGTTCTTTGCACCACAAACAACTGCTTCCTGAAAATTGCATGGCCCTGGAAGCTGATGTTAAGTGGATGGTACCAAATGCAACTGGCTTTCATGACCATTTCTGAGTGTAAATGAGATGAAAATCAGTCCCATTATCCTATGACTTTCCATTAACAGTGGATAGGTTATAATAAAAATGATAGATCTAGTACAGACATCTGTCATACTCCAGAAGTTATACTTTGTTGTAGATGTAAAACAATCTTAAAATAGTCAGAGCTTCTGACTTGAAGCCTGAAAATAACCTGCATATTCCAATGTTCAAAGTTCCCTGACCAAACAACAATTAAACTTTCATTGACTGAGGCTTGGTTCACTTATCAACAATTAGAATTGGTGGTCTTAAAGGAATCTAGCTCCACTTTAGCAGAATAATATATTGTGTATTACATGGTATAACATTCTTGGCTCATTAAAGTTATCTTTTAATAGTTTGAACCTGTGTCTTGTCCTGTTCCCTCAATTTAACTTAAAGTAATATTCCAGATTTACCTTTCCAATACCATTTACTATTTTATATACTTTTCCTTGCTTCTGAGTCAGAAGGCACTCCAAAAACTTGAGCACAAAAATCTAGGTTGACACTCCAGTGCAGTACTGAGGGAGTGCTGCACTGTCGGAGGTGCCGTCTTTTGGATGAGACGTTAAACCGATGCCCTGACTGCGAACTCAGGTGGACGTAAAAGATCCCATGGCACTATTTCGAAGAAGAGCAGGTGTGTTATCCTGGTGTCCTGGCCAATATTTATCCCTCAATCAACATCACTAAAAAAAAAAACCCAGATGATTTGGTCATTATCACATTGCTGTTTGTGGGATCTTGCTGTGTGCAAATTGGCTGCCGCGTTTCCTACATTACAACAGTGACTACAATTTAAAAGTACTTCGTTGGCTGTAAAGCGCTTTGGGATGTCCTGAGGTTGTGAAAGGCGCTATATAAATGCAAGTCTTTTCTTTTTGTGAGATTGCTTCTCAGACACCTTCTTTCCAGGCTGAAAAGCTGTGTCTCTGGGAACCAATGATCCCTGGTGTCAGGGATCGGCATAACTCAGACCCCTGACACCAGGGATCTTTCTCATGGCTCTTCTCTGCACTGTATCCAGCACTCGAATGTCTCCCTAGTGTCTCAGCAATCAAAACTTCAAGTTGTGGGCTGACCAGAGCACTGTACTGTTTGATCATAACTTCCTATGCAGTTCAACATTCCATTGGATTTGTTAATAATGGCCTGGATTTTGTGGTCGGCGACATAACGAAGGATAACGCCTCCAGCATACAAACCGAATGCGCACTTACCTGCTGGGGACCCTCCTCCGAGAAGTTGCTGTCAGATGCTGCGGAGTAGGGGGTGGCGTACCTGGGATCACGTGGGCCGGTGCTCCAATCAGCAAACAAGGTCTTTCATTAATCGTATTAGAGATCGTAGGGCTATTCTCCATTTAAACTTAAGTACTTCAAAAATATACTTAAATTTGTGATTTGGGGATCTGGGGTGTTTCAAAAAAAAGGTATGGATAGCTCTAAATTGTGGTGATTATTTTGCTTTTTAAAAAAGTGCTGATTTAGAGCAAGTTACATTTCCAATAATTTAGATTGTAAATCACCACTACCCCTTTGGGCTACACACACCAAGTGTTCTCCAGTTAGAATGCTTCAATCCAGAGAGGTCTGACCCCAGACCTGCTGCGAGCAGAGCTTTAGAAGTTTTCTCTCTGCAAAGCAAACTTGAAGTGTGGCTTTCTTATGCACATTGGAATTCCTATAGTCTCTGGGAGCTCTGCTCAATCTTCCATAATATGCATTTCTGAATCATCTAAGCAAATCAGTAATATTTTCATGTACAAATTGGAAAGTTATTTTCACCACTTTGTATTACTGTTTAACTTTCCTTTTTAATTAATGGAGTGCAATTTCTTAATTATTTTGTCAGGAGGTATCTCCTTACGCTCTGCAAACAGGCCCTGCGCCTGTTTACACCAGCCGTAAAATTTTCATATGTAATTGCTGGGCAGTTGGGGGACATTTAGCCCAACTCCGCGCCAGCAATTAGGATTTCAGTGCTGGTGCGGATCATCTGTCAAGTTGGAACTTGACATTGCAAATTCGGGATTTAGCTGAACTTGCTGTCCATTTCAAAGGCGTGTCCATTTCAAAGGCAGTATGACGGCGTATTCGGAGAGTATGCCGTCATACCGACCGCAAATTCTGGCCCATAGTCTTTCACAATCCTCTCAAAATTGCTATAATTCTAATTTGATGCCATCAGCAAATTTCAATATTTGTCTCCTAAATCCAGATCATTTCTGTAAACAGTCATTATCTTGACATCAGTAAGGCTGTGTAAACTGTTTGTTGGTTAGAGCAAATTGTATTCTTTTAAGCCAGTTATTTTCTGTCTGAAGAGATTTAGTTTTTTTTAAAGTAATGTCCAATGTATAGTCATTGAACTTTAATATTCATATCAGCTTGGCCTTATGGAAAAACTGAATGGAAAAGGGAAAGGTAGCAAGACAGAGTTGAGAGAGAAAAATGAAAGGGAGGAGGGATTGAGTAAAACAATGGCAGCAGGCATGAGATGGAAATTGGAAGAGGGAAGTGAAGGGGAGACAGAAACGCAGGAAATTAGAGAGTGGGTACGAGAGAGTAAGGGAAAGAGCATAATCCATATTTCAAGTAAACAGTCGGCAAAAAAATCATATCCAACCACATTCTCGCTGATATAAATGCCATTTTACCTTGCTCTTATTTTCAGTTTTGTCCATTTTGCATTCGTATAATTTATCAAAAATTGGAAATAAGTTGCTGTGTTCATGCCCGGTGTTACTGCATTTCGAAATTCTAACTGAGCGCAATGTGGGTCTCCGCGCAGGCGGAGGTTTGACACGAACGGCACGCGGTCCGTCCCAGGGTGCCCGGCTGCGGCACCGTTGCTGAGGCGGCCACGACACGGAGCGGAGGGGAAGAGAGTTCGGACACGGACACAGGACGGGGAACGGGCAGCGGCGACGCTCTGATGGTCAGCGATGGAAATAGGA
Source organism: Squalus acanthias (assembly GCA_030390025.1). Taxonomy (NCBI): domain Eukaryota; kingdom Metazoa; phylum Chordata; class Chondrichthyes; order Squaliformes; family Squalidae; genus Squalus; species Squalus acanthias. The sequence continues at coordinate 33,206,665 of CM059425.1, read as the reverse complement.
ACCGAAATCAGCCGCAAGATCAGAGTAAGTCTGGCCGAAGCCTGGGGTGGGGGGGCCGGACGAGGACAGGACAGTAACCCCGCCGTGACCGGAGCTCTGATATCGGCGCCGGGGGGCCCCCGCGGGCTTCGCATTGGTGCCGCCGGCCGGAGGTTGGTTAACGGCCTGCAGCCGCCGGAACAATGCAGGGAGTCGGATCCAATCCCAGTGCCAGTAGCGAGGAGTTAACGCGGCCCGTGCGCCGCCTGCGGAAAAGCTTTCTTGTGTTTTGTTCTTTTCTGCCGTGTGGCAACGGCTGCCGCCCAGACCCGGGCTTCAACTGGCTCTGAATTCCGGGCTTATCTTCACAGTGAGCCGGCGCAGCGCCGCTCAGTCTGCAGACCTGTCTCAAATCGCAGAGATGGTAAAAGTATTTGCATCATTGCTGAAATAATCGGGGGAGGAGGAGGATCCCCGTGTGACGCCAGGCTGGAAGCTCATTTCTAACTTAACCCGAAATTGTTACTTTAAAAAAACACACAGTTGGCCGGTAAGTTCTGTGCCAGAAACGTCGGCTTGTTGCTCCCGTTTGATCTGCTGAGTGTTTCCAGCGTTTTCTCTCAATTTTTAAAATGTTTATGCCTGTCGCTTTCAGCTTTATTCTCTTTCCATCATAGGTTGTAGAGAACACACCACTAGTAAAAGCTGTATGGCAAATGTCTGCATTTTATACAAAAGCAAAATACTGCGGATGCTGGAAATCTGAAATAAAAACAGAAAATGCTGGAAATACTCAGCAGGTCAGGCAGCATCTGTGGAGAGAGAAACAGAGTTAACCTTTCAGGTCGATGACCCTTCGTCAGAACTGGCTTGACCTGCTGAGTATTTCCAGCTTTTTCTGTTTTTATTTCTTCATTTATATATTGGCCTACAAATTCGTTATGCCTGCCTGTTGTACAAAAGACGTTGAAATCCATTTGATGTTCACACCTGTGCACTTTCCAGCAGAGGCCAATAATTGTTCCCCCCCCAGGAAACAAACTGGATTCAATTGTAATGTATTCTAGTTGAGTTTGGCTAGATCTCTGATTTAAGCAATCATTACTGATTGAACCTGAAATCGTCCTTATGGTTACTGCTGACTACCACATGATGTGATGCATTTTCCCACTGAGTTAGGAACAGAAGTATGTCACCCAGCCCCTCGAGCCTGTTCCCCGCCATTCAATTAGATCATGGCTGATCTGTATCTTAACTCCATTTACTTGCCTTGGTTCTGTAACCCTTAATACTCTTGCCTAACAAAAAATCTATTAATCTCAGTTTTGAAATTTTCAATTGACCTAGGCTCAACAGCTTTTTGGTGAGAGTTCCAGATTTCCCCATCTCTTTGTGTTATCACGGGAGCTTTTCTGCTGGCATGTTTGGGTGGCTACATATGGAATTGGATGAGGATGAGAGTTGCAGTGCATACCACAGGAAAAAAAATAAAGACAATACAGAATTTTGGGGGGAATTCATTTATTTTTGCCATTCAGTTCTAAAACTAAATATTCACTGATGGGTTCTGATTTGAATTGCAATAATCAGTGAAAGAATACAGCTATCGTTTTATATTTAATGAATGCTTTAAAGTAAATTTATATTTAATCTGAATATTTTGTTCTCTGAACTCCTATCTGATAAACACAATTTCTGTATTAGCTAGCCAAACCATACTCATAGTCAGACCATAGTGATTCAAAAGTTCGAATTCCTCTTCAATTACAATATCAAGCTAAATGCTGCTTTTAAATAATACTGCTGTCTCTAAATCCCCTTAATCACTGTAATAACTGTCATTGACAATGATTAGTGACAACCTTATTGGAATTGCATTTTGAATTATGGTACATTTACTGTGTGTCTATTCTATTTGGATGGATGGTAAATGCAGACTCCACTTTCTAATTTTTCTTTCATTCCTATTCCGATTATCTAATTTTCTCTCTTTTCATGGTTCTATGCCTTTTTCACTTATGTGCTTTGTGGCTTGAACTTCTTTCCCGTCATTTTATTGATTTCCTCTCTCTTTTTCTCTCTGCATATTTTCCTCCTTTCTCCTGGTTCGTTTGTCCCTTTCACTCTTGGTTTATTTGTGCTTCTCCTGTGCTTTTGCTTGATTTCTACTGGCACTAATTTCCAGATATTGCATCAGTGTTTTTTTCCAAGAGGCCAGTTCTACTATCTTACAGAGAGGTTTAATAAAGTACCACATAACAGACTTGCTCAGAAAATAGAAGCACTTGGTATTAAAGGGACAGGGGAAACTTGGATACATAATTGGCTATGGCATAGGATGCAGAGAGTAGTGGTGAATGGATGTTTTTGTGACTGGAGAGAAGTATGCAGTGGGGTCCCCAGGGGTTGGTATTGAGACCATTGTTTTTCTTGTATATAAATGACCTGGACTTGGGTATAGGGAGTACAATTTCGAAGTTTGCGGATGATACAAAACTTCGCAACGTAGTAAATAGTGAGCAGGATAGTAGCAGACTTCAGGAGGATGTAGACAGACTGGTGAAATGGGCAGACACAATTTAATGCGGATAAGTGTGAAGTGATGCGCTATGGGAGAGGCAGGATAATCTAAATGGTACTATTTTGAGGGGGTGCAAGAGCAGAGGGACCTGAGGGTGCATATTCACCAATCCTTGAAGGTGACAGGGCAAGTTGAGAAGGTGGTTAAGAAAGCATATGGGATACTTGGCTTTGTAAATAGGGGCATTGAATACAAAAATAAGGAAGTCATACTAAACCTTTACAAATCACTGGTTAGACCTCAGCTGGAGTATTTACAATTCTGGGCACCACACTTTTTAGGAAGGATGTTAAGGCCTTGGAGAGGGTACAGAGGCGGTTTACCAGGATGATACCAGGAATGAGGGACTTCTGTTGTGTAGAGAGGTTGGAGAAGCTGGGATTGTTCTCCTTAGAGCAGAGAAGATTAAGGCGCGATCTAACAGTTATTCAAAATTATGAGGTGTATTGATAGAGGAAGTAGGGAGAAACTGTTTCCTGTGGCAAGTGGGTCGGTAACCAGCGACCATAAATTTAAAATAATTGGCAAAAGAACTAGAGGGGAAATGAGGAGAAATTTCTTCACATAGAGGGTTGTTAAGGTCTGGAACACACTACCTGAAAGGGTGGTGAAAACAGATTCCATAGGAACTTTCAAAAGGCAATTGGACATGTACTTGAAGAGAACTAATTTGCAGGGTTATCGGGAAAAAGCTGGGGTGTGATATTTAATTGGACAGCTCTTTCAAAGAACCGGCATGGGCCGAATGGCCCCCTTCTGTGCTGTATTATTCTGTGATCTCTTAAGGTTGTGGTGGTGGTAGACCCCTCCTAGGGTCAGTAAAGGAAATATTCTGCCTTCTCCTTATCACCAATGTATGCTGTTCACCCACAGATTGCAGTTGACTAGGGGAGTGGGTGGGGAAGATGAGATGTATTTAAAATGATACAGGTTTTATTCGCTTATTATGTTATATACTGTATTATATGCCTTCTTTCACCACCAAATCTATATTTCAGGAATGATTCAAATACTTTTACCATGTCTGCAATTTGAGACAGATATCTCTCAGATTAACTACGTGTGCTACGCTGGTTCATTGCGATGATGTTCCGTAATTCAGAGTGAGTTTTGATGTCTGTTCAGGAGCTGCTGCTACAAACCAGAAAGGACAAGAAATTACATTTTCCGTAGGTGGTGGGCAGGTTGAATTAATCCTGCTATTTATAAAGACATTGTAACTTTATCTGTCTTCCCTTTTATTATTAGAGTGGGAGCAATTTGGGCCACAGCCAGGAACTAACCTTCCAATGGCGGTGCGTCACATCGATGCGAGATGTTGGTTAGCCCTTTTAGGTACTGAAAAATAATTAAAACGTAACGGGTAAGTAGGAATTCACAACAGAAGTTTGCATTTCTATAGTGTATCATGCGGGAAGGCATTTCAAAATGCTTTGCATTAAGCAGGAGAAAACACAGTGGGTGCCGAGTGGGTAGGTTCAGAGAATGTTACAGGTGAGGAAAGCAATTCAATTCATCTTGGTTCATCCATCCAGAAATACCTTAGTTTCCCCCATTGCCGCATCCAATTAGTTCATAAATGATTCCAGGCGTTTTGCCTGCGCTACTCTATCTGGACGTCCATTCCATATATTGATCACTTGTGTGATAAACATCTTGCTTGTATCAGTCTTAAATTTGCCTTTTACTAGTTTGAACCTGTGCCCCCTTGTCCTACTAGTGCAATTTTTTAAAAATTCATTCATGGGCTGTGGGTGTCGCTGACAGGGCCAGCATTTATTGCCCAACCCCACGATATTTAAGAAAGGAGGAAGAGAAAAAACAGGGAACTATAGGCCAGTTAGCCTGACATCAGTAGTAGGCAAAATGCTAGAATCTATTATTAGGGACGTGGTAAAGGGGCACTTAGAAAATCATAATATTATTAGGCAGAGTCAACATGGTTTTATGAAAGGGAAATCGTGTTTGACAAATCTGTTGTTTTTTCAAAATGTAACTAGTAGGATGGATAAGGGGGAAGCAATGGATGTGGTGTATTTGGATTTTTAAAAGCATTCAATAAGGTGCCACACAAGAGGTTATTACACAAAAAATTAGGACTCATGGGATTGGGGTAATATATTAGCATGGATTGAGGATTGGTTAATGGACAGAAAACAGAGTAGGAATAAACGGGACTTTTTTGGGTTGACAGGCTGTAACTAGCGGAGTACCACAAGGGTCAGTGCTTGGGCCTCCGCTATTTACAATCTATATTAATGACTTAGATGAAGGGACTGAGTGTAAGTTTGCTGATGATACAAAGTTAGGTGGGAAAATAAGCTGTGAGGAGGACGCAAAGAAGCTGCAGAGAGACATAGACAGGTTGACTGAGTGAGCAAGAACATGGCAAATGGAATACAATGCGGGGAAGTGTGAAGTTATCCACTTTGGTAGGAAAAACAAAAAAGCAGAATATTTTTTGAATGGTGAGAGACTGGGAAATGTTTGCATTCAGAGGGACCTGGGTGTCCTTGTACATGAATCACAGAAAGTTAACATGCAGGTACAGTAAGCAATTAGGAAAGCAAATGGTATGTCAGCTTTTGTAACAAAGGGATTAGAGTATAAGTGTAAATAAGTCTTACTACAATTTTGCAGGGCATTGGTGAGGCCACACCTGGAGTACTGTGTACAGTTCTGGTCTCCTTACCTAAGTAAATACATACTTGCCTTAGAGGGAGTGCAACGAAGGTTCACTAGACTGGTTCCTGGGATGAGAAGATTGCCCTATGAGGAGAGATTGAGAAGACTAGGCCTCTATTCCCTAGAGTTTAGAAGAATGAGAGGTTGATCTAATTGAAACATATACAATTTTTAAGGGGCTTGACAGGGTTAATGCTGAGAAAATGTTTCCCCTGGCTGGGGAATTTAGAACACGTGGTCACAGTCTCAGAATAAGGGTTGGCCATTTAGGACTGAGATGAGGAGAAATCTTTGGAATTCTCTACCCCAGAGAGCTGTGGATGCTCTGTTGTTGAATATATTCAAAACAGAGGTCGATAAATTTTAGGGAATTAAGGGATATGGGGATAGTGTGGGAAGGTGGAGTTGAGGTAGAAGATCAGCCATGATCTTGTTGAATGGATCGAAGGGCCAAATGGCCTACTCCTGCTCCTATTTCTTATGTTATCTAGGGAGGGAGTTCCAGGAATTTGACCCAGCAACGATGAAGGAACGGCAATATATCTTTCCAAGTCAGGATGGTGTGTGACTTGGAGAGGAACATGGAGGTGGTGGTGGTGCCATGCGCTTGCTGCCCTTGTCCTTCTAGGTGGTACAGCTCGTGGATTTGGGAGGTGCTGTCGAAATAGCCTTGGCAAGTTGCTGCAGTGCATCTTGTAGATGGTACACACTGCAGCCACGGTGTGCCGGTGGTGGAAGCCGTAAATGCTTTAAGTAATGGACGGGGTGCCAATCAAGCGGGCTGCTTTGTCCTGGATGGTGTCGAGCTCCTTAAGTGTTGTTGGAGCTGCACTCATTGAGGCAAGTGGAGAGTATTCCATCACACTCCTGACTTGTTCCTTGTAGATGGTGGAAAGGCTTTGGGGAGTCAGGAGGTGAGCCACTCGCTGCAGATTGCCCAGCTTCTGACCTGCTCTTGTAGCCACAGTAGTTAAGTTTCTGGTCAATGGTGACCCCCAGGATGTTGATGGTGGGAGATTTGACGATGGTAATGCCATTGAATGTCACGGGGAGGTGGTTAAACTCTCTCTTGTTGGAGATAGTCATTGCCTGGCACAAGTGTGGCGTGAATGTTGCTTGCCACTTATCAGCCCAAACCTCAATGTTGTCCAGGTCTTGCTGCATGCAAGCCTTGTCTTTTGCACTCACCTGCTGGGCTCCGCCATCATTGAGGATGGGGATGTTCATGGAGCCTCCTCCTCCCGTTAGTTGTTTAATTGTCCACCACCATTCATGACTGGATGTGGCAGGGCTTGGATCTGATCCGTTGGTTGTGGGATAGCTTAGCTCTTTCTAGCATGCTGCTTCCACTGTTTAGCATGCATGTATACCTGTGTTGTAGCTTCACCAGGTTGGCACCTGGTGCTGCTCCTGGCATGCTCTTCTACACTCCTCATTGAACCAGGGTTGGTCCTCTGGATTGATGGTAATGGTAGAGTGAGGAATATGCTGGGCCATGAGGTTACAGAATGTGGTGGAATACAATTCTGCTGCTGCTGATGGCCCACAGCATCTCATGGATGCAAAGTTTTGAGCTGCTAGATCTGTTAACATAAGAAATAGGAACAGGAGTAGGCCCTTCGAGCCTGCTCCGTCATTCAATGAGATCATGGCTGATCTTCTGCCTCAACTCCATTCACCAGCCCTATCGCCATATCCCTTGATGCCCTTACTAGTCAGAAATCTATCGACTTCTGTTTTGAATATACCCAATGACTGAGCCTCCACAGCCCTCTGGGGTAGAGAATTCCAAAGATTCACCACCTTCTGTGTGAAGAAATTTCTTCTCATCTCAGTCCTGAATGGCCTACCCTTTATCCTGAGGCTAAGGCCCCTGGTTCTAGACTCCCCAGCCAAGGGAAACATTCTCCCAGCATCCATCCTATCAAGCCCTGTAATAATTTTGTATGCTTCAATGAGATCCCCTCTCATTCTTCTGAATTCAAGAGAATACAGGCCTAGTTTACTCAATCTCTTCTCATACGACAGTCCCACCATCCCAGGAATCTATCTCGTGAACCTTCGTTGCACTCCCTCCATGGCAAGTATATCCTTCCTTAGGTAAGGAGACCAAAATTGTACACAGTACTCCAGGTGTGGTCTCAACCAAGGCCCTATATAATTGGAGTAAGACTTCTTTACTCCTGTACTCAAATCCTCTTGTAATGAAGGCCAGCATGCCATTTGCCTTCCTAATGGCTTGCTGCACCTGCACATTCACTTTCAGTGACTCATGTACAAGGACACCCAGGTCCCTTTGAGCATCTGCATTCCCCAATCTTTCACCATTTAGGAAATACTCTGCCTTTCTGTTTTTTCTACCAAAGTGGATAAGGAGTCTGGGACATTAGCTGAAATGTATGATTCTGTGAGTATGACTATGCCAGGCTGCTGCTTGACTAGTCTGTGGGACAGCTCTCCCAATTTTGGCACGTGAGGAGGACTTTGCAGGGTCGACTGGGCTGGGTGTGTCTTTGTCATGTCCGAATCCAGTGCCTAGGTCGATGCTGTCTGGTTTTATTCTTGTACTTTGTCGTAGCGGTTTGGTACAACTAAGTGGTTTGCTAGGCCATTTCAGAGGGCAGATAAGAGTCCAACCACATTGCTTTGGGTCTGGAGTCACAGTTGAAAAGAAGGTTTCTGAGGAGGTTTTTGAAAACATGAATGGAGATGGCAATGCAGAGGAAACTAGGCAGGGAATTGCAGAGACCAAGGGTGTGGTCATCAGTGGTAAAGCAGCAGACAAGACCTCCAATGGGCCTGCAGAGAGATTGGTACCAAATTAGGAAGAGCATATTATTTGAGTAGCATTTCTTGGGGACCCGATCATCAAGGTATATGTTTGTTTTTATAGGTGTACAGATATCTCCCCTCCCAATATTCACGATTGTGTGACAATCATTGATCAATGCTTCGCTAGATTTTTCTATCTACCGAGTTCCTGAGATTCTTTGTGCTTATCTGCCTAGTACCAATATTGGGCTTAACTACGACAACTAAATTCCCATCCGCCAGCTCAGCAGTAACGATGGAGCCGAATGAATCCACTCCATTTTTGTCGGTTCTGAACTAGCCTGGCTGCTTCAGTCATCTGTACCCCATTCTGTGACGAGCCACTCTTGACATTGTCTATCCAGTGCTTCCTTGGTCTTTCTTTTGTTGGATTTGAAGCCACTGCAATATATAATCTTGAAAATGGAAGTGATACATCTTATATGTGCCAACCTCCAAAACTTGGAACAGCTGATGGACAGATTTTTTAGAAAGCTGACTTCTCAACAAAAAAAAATGTTTAACTGAAAAACAGCCCTAAGTAAAGGCCTATGATCAAGGCGACTGAATAAGTTAAACTCCTTTTTTGGAAATTGTATTTCCGGATTTTTCTTGGTGTTTTTGGGGTCACATTTACTAAGTCAGTTTTTTTTGTAAGAACTGGAACCTAATAGCCTCGCGTAGCACATATGAAAATGGGAGTGCAGTGGAACATTAACTTGTCATGATAGGTGCTCCAGCTATACCCATGTTGTATTATAAGGGGAAAAAGAAACAACACAAAAGTGCATTTAACTACCTTGAAGTCGCTATATAAATGCAAGTTAAATACTTTTTTGTCTGAATATTATTTGCCAGAATTTGTAAAGTTCTGGTTTGATGCTTGATCTGCTCAAATAAATTAATCTGTATTTAACTTTCAGACTGCCATTAAGGGAAAACTGCAGGAGCTTGGGGCTTATGCAGGTATGCTGTTAATGATGCTTGGTATCAAAACTGTTAATTATAATGCACATTCACTGAATAAGTGGAATTCTGTGATTGCACAATTTTGGAGAAAAATCCCAGCAGAACATGGAAGGTGCATTTTTTCTGTATTAAATTCAGATCACTCACTACTGTATGTCGCTGATAATAAATATCAAATATATACTTTTCACTAGAACATTGTACTGTAGAAAGTTTTGGTATAGTATCTTGATGGTTTATGTAAAGTTTCACAATTTTCACATAAATAGGTTATTCACATAGAATATAATAAGCATATAATTGGAACTGGGAAGTATTAACTTTAAATTGCTTCTAAACATGACCAAGAACATCAAGACCTGTTTAAAATATCTTGTGGATAATATACTGATGGTAGTTTTACTGTAATAGTGTGAAGATTGTTATTTCCTAGCATTGCTGCATTTGTAGATAACATCAGTTTTGTGGAAAAACAAATGGACTGTAAAAGATGCAGTGTTATATTTAAGTACACAAATGCGTTGAAGGAAACGCATTGTCAGGGGTCGTGGTTTACTATTTTAATTTTTTCTGCATTTGGTGTTTATTTTTCTTTTTGGCTTTGACAATTTTAGTGTTTTCCATATTTGTTGGGGAGGGGGGAACTGTAGCAAAAAAAGCAGATTCAATGTTTTAAAATGGCTCTTGCTTGCCCTGGTGGGATTACATTGGAAAATTGGGCAGGAGCAGCTTTGAAAGAGCAGATGTATCTGGTGTAAAGTTTTTTTTTACATTAAAATTAAAATCTTGGATTTAGTGGGATTTTTTTAATTGGTTTTCAAACCTGAACTTTTTTTGCACTCTCTAAATTGGCTATTCAGAAGACAGAGTGTGTGGCATCTTAGAGCTAGATTTAAATGAACCTTTTCTAGCCTGTAGTTTTTGCTTTCACTGTGAAGGTTAGAACTGAACTCGGTTCCCAATGGATACTAGAAACATCACAGAATTGACTACAATTGTCAATAGGAATTGAAAGCCTGCAGAATGGAATTTCTTTGAGTGGGTAAAAGCAGTTTCTGCCTGTACAGTATGCTGAATTTTTTTCTTTAACTCTATTTTTGCTTCTAACGTACAGACATTTTTCCTTCCCATGTGTAGATGAAGAACTACCAGATTACATCATGGTTATGGTAGCCAATAAAAAGAGCCAAGAACAGATGGCAGAAGATCTTGCTCTCTTTCTAGGAAGCAACACTGTCAAATTTACTGTATGGTAAGTTTACCTTTCGTGTAACAAGCTTTAGTTCCTTTTCTGTTCGATATAATGTGTTTCTATATTTTAATACTTGTGTTTTATATAGAAAGTTTGAAAAATTATACTTTCAGAAACCAGTGTTTAAAATTATAAAAACATTGAAGTTGTTCTAATAGTAGTTTTGTGATATATTCAGGGCCCCTAGGTTTCTGTGACATCTCAAGGGCATATTCTGCAGCAAGCCCAACCAATTTCTGCAGCTTAAAAATGTATTTCTACAGGAAGTCAATCAAGGGTTTGGGGATTTCTCAACCTAAATCATAAAAGGAGTACCAAACAAGTGGTCTTTATTTGGAAAAACAATGATTCTAAACTGTTTAAAAGCAGCATATTGTGGTCAGGTTAATCCTTTGTGTTGCTTTGCTGTTACAGTATTAGCTGCCACTTACAATTAGCTGTCTCACCTGACTTTTCACCAAGCCAGGTGAGACTGTTTGAGCTGAAGCAGTGGCAATTAGAACCTGGTGTTATGAATGCAAATCATGTCAATTGACACCAATCTTGTAATCCCATTGATTTGCAATTCGATCTCTATGTATTTTACAATTCAAGCATTTATCTTCTAATTTATAAGTCTGCACCACTGGAGACTTCACCACCTTCCCAGTTTCCATGCTTCCTCCCCACTCTGCTATTCTGCTGTAACCATTTACACACATCCTCTGGATCTCGAATACATTTTTTTATTTCTCTAATTTCTCTCATTATTGTCTCCTTTTGTCTTACACCATTATCACTTTTGTCATTTAATCATCTCCTGTCCTCCACCTAACCACAGACAATGTTTTGTTTTTTTCCTGACCCCTTTTACCTGGCACTGTTGCTCCTTATAAGCTTTTCATCTGGAACATCTCTTGGTTCTGACGAAAAGTCATTGAACTGAAATGTTAACCCTGCCTTCCTCGCTCCACAAGCATCTGTGGAGCCTGACCTGACTCTTTCCAGCATTTTCTGTTTTAATTTCAGATTTTCAGTATCTGTAGTAGTTTGCTTTTCATTTACCTGCTAAACTGGATTTCTGCAAAGCCAGCTGGTTAACCAGCACAGATGAATGGGGTTACAAGGGTTACAGAATCTCAACATTTCACGCCTCGCTCTCTGAACATAAGAACAGGAGTAGGTCAGTCAGCCCCTCGAGCCTGTTCCGCCATTCAATTAGATCATGGCGGATCTGTATCTTAACCCCATCTACCCTGCCTTGGTTCCTTAACCCTCAATACCCTTGCCTAACAAAAATATGCAGGTGAAGTGTGCATGATGTGAACTGCATTTTGATGGTGATCAGAAGATTGGTGCCAGGTGATGCAATTCGGTACTGGTATCAGTATACTAATTATTGGCTGCAATATAATGTAATGGGTAAAACTAGGGAAGTAAAGCAAGAAAAAAAAATGGCAGGGGAAAAGTGCTGTGGTGGATGCCAAATTCTGCAGAACACTAGGGGCCCCTGCTATATTGTGACTTATGCAAGATCCACAAGTGTTCTGTGGATAATTGTAATCTGTGGAGATTTTGATACTCGTGTTTACGTAGAAGTCTTTAATTTTAAGTAAAGGATGCGACTGCTGCCAGCGACATAAAGTAGTTGTGCATGCACAGTTCGTGGTTTTTTGTTTGTTCTCACCCGACTTCCCGCAGATTAGTGAGAGAAAGATGAGGGATGTAAATTTCAGGTATTGTGAGGTCTGTAATGTGACTTAAAGGTGATATTAGGATGTTGTCAGCTTGTGAGAGTTTTATTGTACTCCTCTCGGAGTGTGTTTATCGCTACCGGGTCCTCTGTCTGCTGTGGTTGAACACGCAGGACGTTAGGATTTAATTGGCTGGGAAAAGGATAATTGAGAAAGAGAGTAGCGACAGTGTAGAGAGATAGAGAGAGGAGCGCTGGACAAAGAGACTGGGGGCGGAAAACGAGAGGGAGGACGGAGAAGGAATGCGAGAAGAGAGTGGCAGTGGTGTGATTAATTCATCAGAATGAACTGCTAAAACTTCCAGTAAAATATAACTAGGAAATGTGACTTGAAGGTGATACTAGGATGTTGTTCGCTTGCGAGAGTTTTATTGTACTCTCGCTGAGTGTGCTTATCGCTATCAGCTCCTCCGTCTGTTGTGGTGAAAGTTACTTTTTCATATTTGGGACCTGACGTTTATGCGCAGAATGCTTCTGCGCAGCTTCCGGTTCGTTGGCAGCAGTCACTCCGTTAAGTAAAAGTGAAATATGTATCTTTATTGGAAGCCTTGGAGTATTTTAGGAACTTAATGTCCTGCTTTTACTTAGGCTGCATGGTGTCCTTGACAAGCTACGCTCTGTAACTGTTGGTAAGTACACCTAGATAACTTTTAATTTTAACTTCAAAACAGTGGCATTCATATTCAAATCAATGTGCAGAACTTAAATTTTGAATAGATAATCAGAATTTAAATTTTGAAGATTGAACTGTGAGGAACTCTGTTTTATTACTGTTATTTTTTTTTTCTTTTTTGATTCACAGAACCCACCAGTTTAAAGCAACAATCAAAGTACACAGATTGCAATGCGTTGTTTCCTTCGGAGAAGAGTCGAGCAGCTGTCAGTGGAAGCACTGATCAAAGTAGTGAAGATGTTCGTATTCTTGCTGTCTCTAGCACACTTTCTGAAAAAAATGATTCTCGGGTTTCTACCAGCTCATTACAAGAACAGACAATCCCCAATATCCGGTAGGAGAAATTAAATTCAATAGTTTTTTTGAGTACCAGTTGTAGATTCTGTAGGTGAATACATAGCTTGTAAAACAAGTGGTCATTTACTAGTAAAAATTGGATGAGTTGTTTTCAGTTGAAAATGTGTTTTTTTTAAAAGAAACTTGATACCGTAATGCCATGCTCAGCTGAATTCTTCACAAACGACACACTCAATTTACAGCCTGGGAGTTGCATCCCCCTCTCGCAGTACCTGTAGCTCAATCATCAAATCTATTTGACCTGAAATTCTGATTTGCTTCCTCAGTTCCCTTAAGTAGGCTGATCCACATCTGTTGGGTGTCCATTAATAGGTAATTAAAGAGATTATCAAAAAGTGCAACCTTTTATTAATCACAACTAATCTGATAGTGACCTGAAAAGTTATGTCATGATTGGCATCCATTTTTGTTTTAGCTAATCCTGAGAGTAATGCACGTATGAAAATATTTAATGATACAATAGTTGGGAATCTATATCCGAGTTGTGTTTTGCAGTAAACTGTTATCCTAGAACCATACTCATCAATTTCACAGGAAACATCTCTGATATCAGCAGGTAAAATGTTTTTCAGAAAGATCAATGCACATTGGTTAATCTGTGTATTTATAGCTGCTCCATGTACTCACCCCCCCCCCCCACACACACACACACACACACACACACACACACACACACACTCATCAAGGTTCCATTGTTTTTTTTATCACACAATAATACTTTGATTGTGTGGGGCAGTACCGCTATTGCCATCCTTCCCTAAATGGTGTAGTTGAGTTTTTCAGCTAAATTTTTCATGACTTTCATGACTTGAAATTAAAAACAATTTGGGGGGGAAATTCGGCATGTTCGCGCCGGGGGGGGGGGGGGGGGCTAATGGGTTTGCGGCAGGGCACGCCGAATCCAACCACGTGAAATTCACCCAGGATTTAGCGCTGCTGCTAACAGCGCGTAGGCCTTTAGCGTCTGGCAGATTGTGACGTCACTGAGTTTGCAACGCCCCGTTAACGGCCCAGATGCAAAACTGACTGTCGCCCCTTGCCTTAGCACCTGGCCTGAACGGCAGGAAGAGGAGGCGTTGCTGGGTGTAAAGATAAACCCAGCAACTACAGGCCAGTCAGATTGACCGTGGTCGTTTTTTAAAAAATATTCGTTCATAGGATGTGGACGTCGCTGGCGAGGCCAGCATTTACTACCCATCCCTAGTTGCATTTGAGAAGGTGGTGGTGCGCCGCTGCCTTGAACCGCTGCAGTCCGTGTGGTGAAGGTACTCCCACAGTGCTGTTAGGGAGGGAGTTCCAGGATTTTGGCCCAGCGATGATGAAGGATCGGCGATATATTTCCAAGTCAGGATGGTGTGTGACTTGGAGGGGAATTTGGAGGTGGTGGTGCTCCCTTGCGCCTGCTGCCCTTGTCCTTCTAGGTGGTAGATGTCGTGGGTTTGCAAGGTGCTGCCGAAGAAGCCTTGGCGAGTTGCTGCAGTGCATCTTGTAGATGGTACACACTGCAGCCACGGTACGCTGGTGGTGGAGGGAGTGAATGTTTAAGGTGGTGGGTGGGGTGCCAATCAAGTGGGCTGCTTTGTCTTGGATGGAGTCGAGCTTCTTGAGTGTTGGAGCTGCACTCATCCAGACAGTATTCCACCACACTCCTGACTTGTGCCTTGTAGATGGTGGAAAGGCTTTGGGGAGTCAGAGGTGAGACACTTGCTGCAGAATACCTAGCCTCTGACCTGCTCTTGTTGCCACAGTATTTATGTGGCTGGTCCAGTTATGTTTCTGGTCAATGGTGACCCCAAGGATATTGATGGTGGGGAATGCGGCGATGGTAATGCCATTGAATGTCAAGGGGCGGTGGTTAGATGCTCGCTTGTTGGAGATAGTCATTGCCTGGCACTTGTGTGGAGCCAATGTTACCTGCCACTTATCAGCCCAAGCCTGAATGTCGACCAGGTGGGGAAGCTTTCAGAAACAGTAATCCGGGACAAAATTAACATTCACTTGGACAAGTGTGGATTCATTAAGGAAAGTCAGCACAGATTTGTTAAAGGCAAATCGTGTTTAACTAACTTGATTGAGTTCTTTGATGAGGTAACAGAGAGGGTTGATGAGGGTAATGCAGTTGACATAGTGTACATGGATTTCCAAAAGACATTTGATAAGTGCCACATAATAGGGCTTGCCAGTAAAGTTGAAGCCCATGGAATAAAAGGGACAGTGGCAGCATGGATACGGAATTGGCTAAGTGATAGGAAATGGAGAGTAGTGGAGAATGGTTGTTTTTCGGACTGGAGGAAGGTATACAGTGGTGTTCCCCAGGGGTTGGTTCTAGGACCACTGCTTTTCTTGATATATATTAATGACTTGGACGTGGGTGTACAGGGCACAATTTCAAAATTTGCAGATGAGACAAAACTTGGAAGTATAGTGAACAGTGAGGAAGGGAGTGATAGACTTCAGGAAGACATAGACAGGCTGGTGAAATGGGCGGTTACGTGGCAGATGAAATTTAACGCAGAAAAGTGTGAAGTGATACATTTTGGTAGAAAGAATGAGGAGAGGACATATAAACTAAATGGTACAATCCTGAGACCTGTGCACAAATCATTGAAGATGGCAGGGCAGGTTGAGAAAGCAGTTAAAAAGGCTTACGGGATCCTGGGCTTCATGAATAGAGGCAGAGAGTACAAAAGTGTGGAAATTATGATGAACCTGTATGAAACACTGGTTCGGCCCCAACTGGAGTACTGTGTCCAATTCTGGGCACTACACTTTAGGAAGGATGTGAAGGCCTTAGAGAGGTTGCAGAAAAGATTTACGAAAATGATTCCAGGAATGAAGGACTTCAGTTACGTTGATAGACTGGAGAAGCTGGGGTTGTTCTCCTTGGCGCAGAGAAGATTGAGAGGAGATTTAATAGAGGTGTTCAAAATCCTGAGGGCTCTAGACAGAGTAGATAGAGGGAAACTGTTCCCATTGGCAGAATGGTCGAGAACCAGAGGACACAGATTTAAGGTGATTGGAAAAAGAACCAAAGGCGACGTAGGTATTTTATGCAGCGAGTGGTTCAGATCTGGAATGCACTGCCTGAAAGGGTGGTGGAGCCAAATTCAATCACGGCTTTCAAAAGGGAGTTGGATATTTACCTGAAGGAAAAACGTTTGCATGGCTACGGGGAAAGGGCGGGGGGAGTGGGACTAGCTAAAGTGCTCTTGCAGAGAGCTGGCCTGTGCTCAACGGGCCGAATGGCCGCCTTCTGTGCTGTAACCATTCTATAATTCTATTCTATGATTCTATGCATTCGGATGGCCGCTGTAGGAGCGGTATTTAAAGGGATCAACATCCGCTTTAATTTTAGTGGCCAATCAATGCTACCTTCTTGGTTTCACATTGCGAAACAGCCGTTTTCAGTGAGTTAAACGTTTCTTACTTTCAGGAGTGTTCTGCCTGCTAAAAATTTGTCACTTTCATTCTGCTAAGATTTCGAAGTCCTACACTTGGTTACATTAATGGGGGCTGTACTGGCACTCGACCTCGCCCTCCAGAATCAATGTCAGAGGCAGCGGAGACCGAGACAAAGATTGCAAAATGTGGCCAGAGGGAGAAGAGCAACAGGGCTCTCAGCAGGAGACCTTACCCTCCCAAGGTATTCCGGGAGAACTTCTCCGACATAAATTTAACTGAGGAGCAGTGTCTTAGAAGGCTCCGCTCCAGCAAGGAGGTGGTCACAGAGCTCTGCCACCTCCTGCAGCCAGACCTCGAGCCGCCGATCAGGACCACTACGGCTCTCTCAGTGGCAGTCAGGGTCACCGTCTCCCTCAATTTCTACGCCAGCGGATCCTTCCAGTCTGCAGCAGGAGACATAGCTAACATCTCGCAGTTCGCCATCCATTGCTGCATCTGGGAGGTCACAGAGTCTCTCTACAGAAGGAGGAGGGACTACATTTCCTTCCCCATCAACAGAGAGAAGCAGGACAAGCGTGCATGTGGCTTTTCCAGGATAGTGGTCTTCCCCATGGTGCAGGGCGCCATTGACTGCACCCACGTCGCTTTGCGGGCACCCCATAACAATCCTGAGGTCTTCCGTAACCGCAAAAGCTACCACTCGCTTAATGTCCAGTTGGTGTGCGACCACAGACAGCGAATCTTCACCGTCCATGCCCGCTATCCTGGCAGCAGCCACGATGCCATCATCCTGCGCCAGACCAGTGTGCCAGCACTCTTCCAGCCACCACATCAAGCTCGCGCTGGCTGGTCGGAGACGAGGGCTATCTGATCTGCACCTGGCTCATGACTCCCCTCTGCAACCCCAGCACTCCTGCCCAGCACTCATATAATGAGAGCCATGCCGCCACCAGGAACTTCATCGAGCAGTGCTCAAGTAACAGTTCCGCTGCCTTGACCGCTCAGGAGGAGCCCTCCAGTACTCGGCTGAGCGGGTGTCCCTTTTCGTCGTGGTGTGCTGCATGCTGCGCAACTTGGCCACCATGAGGGCCCAACCATTGCCACCAGGCATAGCGGGATCACCTCCGGAGGAGGAACAGTGGCGAGGGAGGAGGAGGAGGCAGCCACTCAATTGGCTTTCTGGAAGGACGGTCCGTGACCGCCTCATCAGACTGCGGTTTCAATAAATTCTACCCCACATCCCGGTTGCTCACCACATCCCCATCATTTCACTCATTTCGCATGCCATATCACAGTGCAAAGCTGAAATGAGGGACCATATATATATATATACACACACAACAACAACAATATTAACTAATCACCCTTGTGTGTAAACCCTTACCTCCCCTCTTTACAGTGCCCTTTCCTAATCTTCTGCTCCTACGTAGTCTGTCCCCAGTGGCTGCAGCACGGCTGGTGGAAGGCTGCTGAGTGTCGGTGCCAGAGACTACAGATGGCCTTGCAGGACGCCCTTGACCAGCTCTGAGCCTGGAAGGAACAGCTGTACACTGCACCACCTCAGCCTGGCTGGATGACGGGCAGCGACAAGGGCAATGGTGGAGTGGCAGTGGTGGGAACAGGAATGCTGTCATCCTGAGAGGACAGCAGCTTCCTGCTCCACTGACGCACTGCCACTCCCCTGGGGCAGCACCTCAGCATCCCTACCAATCTGCTGGAGCACAGATTGCTGGCCTGCTGCGACCCTGTGAGATCCCCGGTGGACTGTGGTGGACCCAGTGATGATGACAGCATCAGAGCTTGCGTGGCATCAAGCTGAGTCTGCATGAGAGCAGTCTGAGACTTGATAGCAGCAACTATTGACTGCATTACATCACTAAGACGTTGTGTGGCTGCCACATTGCCCATGACACGCGGCATGAGGTCTGGGTCCCCATAGTCTCTCAGGAAGTCCACCTTGTAGACTGCCAAGGATGGGCTCCATGGTGTGCACAGAGCTCTGTGCAATGTTGGAGGTGGGCTCCTCCATGCTCCTTACCATTGCCGACAGGCTCTCGGGCACCCTTGCCATTGCACCTATCACTCGGTGTGTATGCCCATCACTCTTCTTGTGAACGCCTCCCCATCGAGGTCCTCATCCAAGTCCTGTGCAGCAGAACTCGTGTGTGAACTCGCCGTCTGGGGAGCTGGTTCCCAAGCTACCCTTTCCCCCTGCCCTTGCTGCAGCCCGCTCGTCCCAGTGCAGTCCCCTCTACTAAATTTGCCTCTAAAGATTGCGTAGTCTCAGTATCTGAGGTGGTGCCTGCGGGTGAGACATGCAGTGATGCGGTGCTTTCTTCCTCCTCCTCTTCTCTCGCCTCACTCTCACTGGAGGCTCAGGGACAGGCTGGTCAGCTGGTTGCTGATTACCTGAAAGCATAAAGGCACAAGACTCACGTTAAGGTGAGGGCAGGGGGGCAGGAAGGGAGCAAGGAATGCAGACAGTATAATGAGCTGGAAAGTGAGAAAGGCTTGTGGTGTGAGGGGGAAGTGAGCTGAGCGAAGGAGAGGGGATGAACATACTGTTGTTGCCCCCAAGAGGGTCAACGTCGCCGACGGTCGCAGCACCCACCACCTGGCGCCCAATGACTCTCGGCACTTGCTCCTCCAGGTCTGTAAGCTGTTGGATGTCCGCTTCACACCCGCCTGTTCGTTCCTGCTCCCTCCTATTGTGGCCCAGCTTGGCCTGCAAGAGAAAGGGAAGTGTGTGAGTGTACAGCTATGTGTTTGGGAGATGAGCCTGCCATAGTTGAATAGCTATGATTGTAGGCAAGGCGTAAGATGTGGTTGTGAGTTTTAGTGGGTGGAGATGCTTGGTGGGGGTGTGGTGGTTTGTGCAGTGTACAAACAGGTTCAGATGCTGGTATGTAGGACTTGTTGAAGCATGTACTCGCCCTGACCACCCGAGTGAGGTCATTGAATTTTTTACGGTGCTGTGTGAGGGTCCTGAGGACCACACTGCTGGCCGAGATGTCCTGGGCCACTTCCCTCCACATTGCCCTGAAGACCTGGGGCAATGGTCTCCTGCCAGTGGCCGGGAACAGCACTGCCCTCCTCCTTTCGATTGCCGTGACCAATGCCTCTAATGCCTAGTCGCTGAAACGGCGAGCGCTCTCCCTGGGACTGGGATCAGCCACGAGGATAAGAGGTGTAGCTGTTGAGTTGCTTGGAGGTCGCCTTCAGAGCCAGCAATGTTGAGAATGAGGTTGTGCAGAATGATTGAATCTCCCCTTTAAGAACTGGAAGGAGCCAGTGTGAATGATGAGTCCCGTTTGGAGTACACCTGAAATTGGTTATCGCTCTGCGGGTAGCGCCCCGCTCTCTGTGTGTAGCGCCCTAAGTTAGGTGATTAGCGCTTGATTTAGTGCTCCAGTTCTTTCTTGGAGCGCTAACAATCAATTTAGTGGGAGGTCAGAAGGATTAACGCCTGGCGCTAATTCTCCAACTTTTTAAAATTTAGCGCCCCAACTGGGGCGATACCGAATTTCTAGCCCTATAATTATACAACTTTAGTAAAGTATTGAAGTGGTGCTTTAAAACTGATGTTAAAGGTGATTTAAAAATGGTCTGCTTTTGATAATACTCCAAATGAATTAAGATTCTTTGCTGTATAAGCTGGGTTTATTTAGAAGCTTGTGAATTAAATTCTGTAAGACTGTCTCTGATGCTTTCTTCAACCATTTTATCTTATTTATACATAGAACAACTTCTGTGGAGAGGAGCACATCTCAATTAACATCAGCAGTGAAGCCTTTAATGGAACTGGTCTCCTCGGAAGCAGTAATTGACATTAAACCTGAACCAGATGATCTTATAGATGAGGATCTTAACATTTTGCAGGAACTTCCATCATCTGCTAAGAAGAAGCCTGTGGTGACAGTTACCTACAGTATATCTCGTCCTTCTTTTGAGGCCTTTAGGCCAGAAGAAAATGTTTCACATCCATGCAGGGCAACTGAGAATAGCACTCCGTCTTTCAGGATGTCTCAAAACAATGTGCAGCTATGTAAGTTAGGAGAAAGCAACTTGCATGGCTATAGGCCATTAGAAAATACTGGCCATGCTTACAGATCATATGAAAGCAGCTTGCAAGCTTACAACAGATTATCAGAAAGTGATGTACAGGTTTACAGGTCATCAAAGTCTAACTCTGATCGATCAAGTAGAGATGTGAGTATAAATTAATAACTACCAATGTTTGGATAGATTTAGATTGTTGATCCTTTTGGCCTCATTTTCCATGATATTAATGTTGCCTAGATCATGCAAGTTCTCTGTTTATTATCTCCAGGACTCTGTGTGGCTTCACAACTGCTTTAAGCCCCCACTGCCATAGTGTCCCTGATCTGTTCCCTTTTCACTACCCCTAATGCTGTATCCTCCCCAAGTCCTTATTACCTCACTTCCCACTCACCCCTCCATTTTCTCTCCATTCTTCCCCTCACCATCGATTCCTTCCAGCTCAATTATCAATCCTAACTGCCCTTCTCCCTCCCCACACAGCCTAATTGCAATCGCAGTCCCCTATCTCCCTCATCTTTCTTTTTCACCCCCCTCTCCCAAGCAGCATGATACCAAAGCACTGCAGTTAGTGCTGGGAAAGTGGCAGTTTTTTTTTTAAAGTGCTCTAGAATACCATAAATAGAGCAAATTGCTGCCTTAGTACTGGGAGTAGTCAGAGGCATCATGTGGTATAGACCAAAAGAATATCAGGCCCAATAGATTGGTGAGCCACCAGCTGCATTGATGTAGGGCTGGAGAGTGCGTACATTGTGTGTGCACCTACTACTTCTCACGAAGCCCACTGTCACCTCATTGCCTAACTCCCAATTATTCACTTCCACAAGTGCCCACTTTTCATCCTCCACACTGCTCGTTTACCCACCAACTATCACTATCCCATACTCAATGCCTTCCCCCTCCTAATACTCAATAACTCCAAACATTCACTTTCCCTCATGAACTCAAGTTCTCATAATCCCACACCTCCATCCAGTCCAAGTACTTTCAAAGCCAATCTCCCAAATACTCCTCATTACTAAATCCGCTGAGTACTGACTACTCCTCAAATACTCAGTACTTTCCTCACAAAACTACTTACTTCCCCCTTCCCACAAAGATTTAGTTTGCTAGCCCCCTTTACTGTTTCCACATTCCCTCCCGGATCCTTAAAAACCCAGCATTTGCCAAACAATATATCCTCTGACTTAGCATGAGCAACATCATAAAGGATCATCTTAACAGATGTTATGTCCTCCAACATCTCGTGAGGAACTTCCATGAATGATATGAAATGGTGCGTCTACTGTTTCCAGTTGGCTTGGTGATATCTAATTGCACCATTCACTTTAATTATATGAAATTCAATTTCTAACTAGATACCTCGCATGATTAGAGAGTTGCAGAATTTAGTTCCCATTCTACAAGTGCACTGTTGCCTTTTCAATGGTGTATTCTTAAAAAGCACAACTGAAGTGATAAAAGCTATTCAGTTTGATTGCATGTAGATTGGATAATTATATTCTGTAAAATTATTTGGCATTTTTTTGTATTATAGGATGAGAGTTCCAAGAAGAGAAAGGCATCAATCATCAGTTCTGTGGTTAAAGTAAGCAAAACTAGTGATGGTGAGGAAGATGATGATGATTATGGCTCAAGAACAGGAACTCTTCCCAGCAGTATTTCTGTCCCAGCAAAGCCTGAAAGAAGGTATCAAAAGCATGCATTCATGTCATATAATTCTCTCTTGTTAAGGCATACCGTTGCAATATGCAATCAGCAAAATTTTTCCATCTAAGTTAAGATGTTGCACAAGATTGTACATAATATTTAATTTTTTATTTTGTGATGTATTAATACTTTTGTTGTTTCTAATTTTGACTATGTAAACTTTTACAGATTGAAGTTTACGTTCTATTTATTTAACTAGTAAGCCAATATGATTAGGGAGTAGATCTATTTTTTTTAAAGAAAAAGTAAATAATTGTTCTTAACTGCAATCCTACTCTGAGTGTTTTGGACACTGCTTCATTGTATTGCAGAGCAGCTTTATGTTGGTGCTGTCATTTTTGACATGGGGAAACCATTGATCTCCATTCTGCAGTGCATTCTTAATAGCATATCATTGTGCTTTGGTAATCTATATTGCTAGGCTATGTACTATTTTGCCATTCTAGTTATTAAGTTGAGAGAACAGAAAGCAAAATATTGCAGATGCTGGAAATCTGAAACAAAAACAGAAAATTCTGGAGACATTCAGCAGGCCAGGCACCATCTGTAGAGAGAACAAACAAGTTAATGGCCCTGAATTTCCTGGACTGCACTTAGGCTGAAATTTACTCCGGTTCCTACGCTGTTCTAGCTGACACAATTTCCCGTGGAGTGCCAGAGCATGAAAATCAGCGTAAAACAAGTGCAAATGCAGCATCGCCAATCGGGATAATAGTGAGTGTGCTGCTATCTTCTGCCATGGTGCCTCACTCTGAGTCTCTGCTGCTCCTTTTCCATAATTATACTGAGCAGCAGTATGCCAATTGGGAAAGCCATTCCAGTTGCTTGGTCCTTCTGAATGCGTGGGGTAGGGGGTCCAAAAACTTTTGGGTGCACTGAAACTGACAGTGCTTAGTTAAGAAAAGTGCAAGAATCAGTAAGAAAAATTCCCCCAAAAACTGCGAAGAAAATGGCTATCAAACTCCAGAAATCTCAGTTACACCAATATCCAGTGACTTTGGGCTGTGCTGCGCTTAAATTTTGGGGCAAAAATCGAAGCCAACGCATTACTGGTCCAGATGCAGGAAACTCGCGTGAGCTGGTCTTTTGCACGGGGGCAGTGGGTTTCTGTGGATTAATCTCGAAAGTGGCGCGTGTCAATGTTTCAGCGTAAAACTGACGTAAATCAGTTAAGTCAAGTTTCCTTGGAAACAAAAAGTTACGCCGAAAAGTTCCAGTAAATTCCAAGCCCATGTTTCGGGCTTGCATCCTTCGTCAGAACTGGAAGATAGTACAAATGAGCAGCATTTATAAAGAAATGGAACAAGGGGAAGGAAGAGGGGGAATAAACACGAACACACACAGGAAAATAAATAGAATAACATGTACAGTTCTTGCAGGTGATTTTCTGTAATGAGCGCCATAGTCTAGTTCCCAGAAAATATCATTAGCCTTTCATACAATTTTTTTTAATGCCGGCACCATGTTAGGGAATCCACATAGACCTCTGGATTGTTCCTAATATTACTTTCCACAAGGCATGAGAGATAACTGTTTGCCTACTTTCATGCTATCAGAACTCAAGAAAATAGCTCACATGTGATCTATAGATTCTGCTATAGAAGTGCATGAAGATTAAATGGCATTTCCAGCATTTAAGAAGGAAAATATCAACTCGGGCTGCCATCCCATGGACCCCTTGTGCTGTCTCTGCACTCCCAGAAAAGACCTGGTTTACAACAAGCAAAGTGTTTTTTTTGTGCATGTTAACCATATATACAAAGAGTTTGAAAGAAATGTATTCGGGGTCAGTTAGTTTGTTTGTTTTTCAGGCCTACTTTACCACCTTCTAAACAGGCCAATAAGAATCTAATACTAAAAGCTATCACAGAGGCCCAGAAATCTGTAAGCAAGACAACAAGCTATCCACCAGGTAATGTATTTTGTATGAATCTACATGTCAAAGGTAGTTTTCATCTTGTGTGCTCTGTGATACAGTTGTAGTGAATTATACAATAGTATAATTGATAAATGTTAGCACTAAGATATCAGGATTTGTTGTTAGCTCTAAGTTGGTACCTTGAATACTTCCCTCTCCAAGCACATTTTCTTTCAAGCTCTTCTGAAAACATCTGTTAGTTTTAGTTTGACACATTCGTTCTTTATCAGGGCACTGAAACTGAGCTCTTCTACTCTCCTATAATCCTCCGATGTTTTAAAAGCCAGACTTGACAACATCTAATCACTATTTCCTGATTTGCCTCGTTTTCCTTCCGACCCTTGAACCTCACTAGTGCCCTGCACTACAGAACTTGGCCCTTCACTTAGATTTGTTAACTTAAAAAAGGAAAGGAAGTAACTTTTATTTTAAAAAAAATACCAGTGTTTATGGTTGTTAGTATTTTTTTCTAATTGAATTTATAATGGCGCTTGTACAGGTGCAAGTGGCAAACAGCATATCAGGGGGTGCACAAACTTGCATCTCCTATGTAATACCCATCTTGAGGTTGCATTGCTCACAAACTATGCACATGCTAAGGGTCTATGGAATGAATATTCTATATTTAATTTCATAATCTATACTTTTATTTTGGAGGTGCGGAGTGATCAGTACAACATTTGGTTTTGATGGTATGTTGTCTAATCAATTTCAGGCCCTTGACACACACTATCCAAATTATAACAAATGTTTGCATAAATGCATCTCTGGTTTTGTAATGCTGTATTTATGAATGAAAGTGTTTGTTACAATTTGGATATTTTGCATTAATGGGCAAGTGTTCCATCAAAACAAAATGCTCCATTCTAATGTCACTTCCATTTTCACCCCTCAATGATGCCCAACTGATTGATTAATTCTTTTTGATCATCGTGGGATTGAAGCGGTGTAACTTAAAACTTAGTTCAGTTTTTCTACCAATGGGTATCCGACAGTTGACCTGACTTATCTGGGAAAGTTAATCTAAAATTGGACAAACATATAGATAAAGGTGTTTTTTGTAATTGCAAGTTTTCCTTTTGTACAGTAGTTGCACAGAGACAGACAGTACCTGTGGCTCCTAGAACTCGGGCCATACGTGAAAGCAATGAAATTGAAGTGATTAATGCAGAAGACAAACCACATCAGCATGGCTTACAACCACAGATCAATACCGCTGAACAACCTGTACAAAAGTATTACTGTAAGAATCAAAATTACTTTTGTTAATGGTAATGTTGACTAAAATGTCTCAGAAATTGACATCAGAAGACTACTATAATTAAAACTTTTTTATTGAACGTTAAATGAATGATGTATTTTGGAATAAAGTAAGTAGATGTTTTCCATTCTTGTATTTGTAGCCTTTGCAATCTTAGTTTTAAAAATATTTTTTCTTTTTTAATGCCTTTTCTCTTTTCCCCTCCACCCCTCAGGGTAGTGACTGTTGCAGGGGTATAGTTGCTTGAGTACCTCTCAACTTAGTGATCGACATCACTAATAGTTCCCCACAAGCTCCATTTTTTTCCGACACCAGGTTACACGTTGTTCCCCATTCCCTCCACCCCATCTTTAGTGGTTGCTCATTCAGCCAAATTACTCTTGCATTCTCGAACTTTGTCCCAAAATTAATTTTCCTTTTTGCCTCCCTCCTCACTTTCAAGCTTTCTTAAAACTTTCATCTTTAACTTCCTCCTTGATCACTTTTCCCTTTTCCTCTTGTTCTGCGTCCACTGTTTTTCTCAGCAGCGTAAAGCACTTTACACTCTACTTATATATGGCGAGTGCTATAGACTTCAGAATGTAACATTTTGAAATATTCCATTTCTTGAAGTTGTGCTGCAATTTTATCTTTTTTTCCTACGGCACGATAAAATAACAACTGCTCTTTTCATGAGGTGCTGTTGTTCGACAGATTGTGCCACATAGCTCCTCTGTGAGTTTGCTTAAATCACAGTAAAAATGCTTGGTGAAATATGAATTGTTAGATTGAACCATTTCTGTGGTCAAGACTAGTGTAATAAAAAAAACTTCACGTCCTTTTAACCTTTGATCATATAAAAATAAACCTCATAATTGTTTTGCATATTGTAGGACAGCAGTTTTCATTTATTGTATATTAGTCATTTGTTTGAGAGTATAAATACCTCTTGTCTCCTCAGTTTATCCAGACAGCTGGGCAGGAGCATATTCCCAGGTGGCAGCTAGGAAATATGTGAAAGCTGCACCCGTGAGACTTTTCCCAACTTAGCACATGGCATAGTTGAAGTCAGAAGCTAAAGAAAGTGGGAATAAAGCCTGCATCCCACCATTTTTTTAACCTTCCTCTTTCATGCTGCAGTGTACTGTATCACCTCACTTGTTCTACAGTGTCCACCAAATGGAGAATTTTATCTTTTTTCACAATTATTAATTGTAAAACTTTATAATATAATCTTTTATTGGTTCTGCAGTGGAATCAATAGAAGCAAGACCAGGTGGTGACACTAGATCATTCATCTTGAAGAAGCCTGTATTGGAAGGAGTGGAACCTCAGCTCCAGGGAAAAGCTGCAATTTACATGGAAGGTGTATCAGCAGAACAAGATCGTGTAGTGAAGACCAAGTGAGTAGCCCTTTCATGTACTGTTAGGTTTAATAGTATTCAAGCATGATGGCTTTTTCATTTTGTTTAATTGTATATTTTAGAATATTACAGGAAACTTTCGTTTATCCGGCACCCAAATATCCGGAATTCTCGCTTAACCGGCAAAAATCAGGTAAGTTTTATTGTACAGACAAGACCCCGATTCTGACCTTTCGCCCCCACGAAAGGGGGGTCAACGTTCTTCCGACTCGGACCCGTCACGGCCACGGAGGAAAAAGCCGGAGTCTCGTTTACTTTCCCTCTCCGGGTCCCAATTGTTAAGCCTGTGGCCGTGTACGGGGCTCTCGTACCTTGGTAAGTATAGCTCTCTGTAATCCGGCACTTTCGATCAACCGGCACCACGCCGGTCCCGTCGGTGCCGGATAAACGAAAGTTTCCTGTACAAACATTCCATGAATCACAGCCAAAGTTTCTAAATTATTCCTTGTGTATTATATGATTTAAATGTTTGTCAGTTAAAATCTAGTCAAGATAGAATCATAGTCTGTTGCTCCCTACTTTCCCCACCTACATCACCTCCTATGTGAAGTCCTCAACGTGCTGGCCAAGCTACCAGGCAGAAGCCGCCCAAAGTTCAAAATACCTGCTCCAACTTCCTGACACAGCACAACAGAGGGGGAAAAGTGAATTCTAAGCCTGCACTCTCATTGTCATGTTCAGCATTGCAGGTTTAGCAATCTCAAAAACAGCTGATCTTCCAGTTCCAGATTTCTTTTTTTTTTCCTGCCTCCACCCCAGCGGTGTGCCTACCTGCACGTATTGACCACAGTTAACAACACTCACAGGTAAAGGCTGCTTATCTCCTCCAATCCTTCAGCTTCACTTAACCCAGAAGATCTTAGCCTAACCTCCAGCAGGATCAAAACCCGCAGCCCAAGCCCAGGCGATCATACTGATAAATGCCAGGCAATATAGGTGGGAACCATCGCCCCCCTGCTGGCTTTATCCACCCTTGAACATAGGATACACTGACCAATACTGCAGAGACCTCAAGTCTGCACACACACTGGGGAAGATACCGCTCACTAAGGTGATATCCCTTAGGACTGGGACAACCAGAGCACGATCAGGCTCACAGCTGCAAACAACGCCTACAAACACATTATAACAATAGCTGCCAGGGCGAAACCATCCCACTGATGTCCCACCATACTAAACATCCTTCTCAAACTTCTTGAGGACTATTAATGCGGACTATGCTTGTGAGTCAGCACAAAGTGACTGAGACAGCTCCAGGCCCCAAAGGTGGGCAGACAGACTAGACTTGCCAGCTCTGTCCCAATGGAAGCAGCCAGATAAGAACTTTCTAGTATCTGTCCAAAGCATGGCTGTAGAGATCAGCGACCTCTGCAATGCAGCCACCCAGGTGGAACACAAACAAGTGAGCTGGAAACTGTGTCTGCAATAACAGGACTATGGTAACAGTACTGAAAACCAATGTGGACGCTACAATAAAATTATTTTCAGCTATCCTGAAGTATTGGAGAAAAACGGGCCAATACCTATCATCCAACATACCCTCAGATTCTTCCTCACTTGCGTGGACCTGACACTGGACAGAGTCCACGGAACACTGGCTTCCATACCCACGGATCTGCACTGCCTGAGAGCCTTTGTAGTGCATGTGTGCAACTTTCAGTCCAAGGCCTTATAGGGGCAATTTTCCAAGTACACACCAGCAGCGAGGAACCTTGCCAACAGTGGACAGAAAATTGCAGGCAGTGCAGCCATGATTTTTTAATATGCAATTGTTGTGAGCAAAGTTTCTTGCCAGCGTCAACCGTTCAAACAATTTAGGCTATAAGGTCCCGAGCAAGAGCCAAGTATGCCTGTAGTGCTAGTATCTCTACATTTCCACAAACCTATTACCTGAACTTCTCCAGACGTGTAAGGCCTCTGGCAATATTCAGCTTACATCTGAAACCTAGGTATTGAATACAGCTGGTCTAACTCTCCAAATTCTGACCGAAAGTTCCCCTCTCCCTATTGAATTCCCAGAGCAGACAGGAGCTTCCTGATGGGCAGAAGTGTATTTAACCCACCATGCCCTCATCCCACCACATAGCAATGCCAACTCAACAGAGGAAAGAGGAAATCCTCCTGCGATCTGCAGGAAACTCAACCCATTCCTCACAGACATCTGTGGAGAACACCACTACAACACAAGTGGCATCCTACCCGCATCTGGGACCAAAGGATGCCGATCCAAGGCCTCTTTTTCTCATCATCAAAGTACCAGCACAAATGATTAGACAGAGACTATCAGTAGAGACAAAAAAAAAAGTCCTCTGAACCCTCCCCAACTCTGTGCCGAGGATTGGACCGTCAAGCTGCCAGTCAAAAACATGATATTAAATGAGATGCCACTCCTTCAATATGGGAGCTCTTGGCACCTGTATGCTCAGTTAAGCTGCTTGCTGGGCGCACAATGAAAGACCTTTTATCATAATAGGATCCTATCTAACCGACCTTATTGTCTGAAAGCTAATGTAACGTACAAAAGTACACAGTTTAACAGCTATTCCATTGGTAGTTCCATTCGGGAACCATCTTAACTAACATTCTAAACTGGCTGTAAATATTAAATCAAAAAGATATGCCGTATTCCCTGGGAGCTAGCCTTTATAGTAATGTCATAACATGAATTAAAACAAAATCACTTTTTCAGGCCAAATAATGTAAAAGTCCTGAAATGTTAGACGGGTTATTTTGTTTCATCCTTCTCTCCCATCACCCCCACAACCCTCCCAAAATGTTCTAGTTTACATTTTTCTACATTAAACTGCATCTGCCCCTCTTTTTCCTATCTTTCCACTTGACTAACTCGTCTGCCTTTCCAGAATCTCTTGCATTCTTCCAAATTTAGTATCATAATTGAAACTTCAATGTCATTCCGTTCGTGTGTATATCTAGATGTTTAATGCACAGAAGGAGATCATTTGTCCTGTCGTGTCTGTGCCAACACTTTGCTAGAGCAATTTAAAACTAATCTCACTACCCTGCTCTCTCCCTATAGTCCTGTATCTTCCTCTGCTTTATATTAGTAAAGAGATCCCAGCACAGATCTCTGGGCACATGACTACCCACATCCCGCCAATCCGAACATTCTTTTGCCTGTACGCTCTGCTTTCTGTCACCTAACCATCTATCCACATTTATTTTAATACTATGTGCCTTAATTTTCGCAACAAGTCTCTTACATGGTACCATCAGGTACCTTTTCAAAATCCTTATATGCAACATCCACCACATTCCATTATTCTATGATCTGATTTCCTTGAAAAATTCAATTCAATTAATTAAGCCTGACCTGCCCTCTACAAATCCATACTGACAGTCATTGATTAGCCTTTTTAAGTGTTCACAAGAAAAACAGGAGTCTCTAGTGGTTGTGCTCATCAGGTCTAAAATCACTGAAGCAGTGACTCATTTAGTTGTTAAAGCACCTGCTCTACAGGAATTCCTGTGCTCCTATGCAGAAATTCCTGTATACTTTTACTCCGATTCTTTAAATCATTTTTGTTATACCTATATTGGGTCATGTTGTACCCTGTTCCAGTATGCCTTGTGGAATATATAATCAAAAAATGCTTAACCTCGTTATTAATTACTGTGTTTTTAAAATTTCCTTGGTAGAGATCAACATGACTCTGTGGAATCAAGTCCTAAATTTATTGTGACACTGGATGGCATTCCAAGTCCTCCTGGATGTATTTCAGAACAAGAAGAGGAGACTGAGCCAATGGAGCAGGGCGGTCTTTTGCAAGAGGCAGGGAGGAAATACAGATTATCAATGCAGACTGTTGCTCAGACATTGAGGGAGTCTGATGGTAATTACCTAATCATTGATTTTTAGAATTCTTATTAATACAACAGAAAATCCAGACTAAAGAAAGGCCATTTGGCCCATCGAGTTTGATTCATTCAGAGCCCATACCACTTGTTAATTCCCTGCAACTAATTTATTTTCATTCCCTTGCCTCCTTGGGGGTGGGGGGGGGAAACAGTGCTATTAATATTTCTATTATCCTCTATCTTCCTTAACCAATATTAATCTAGCTCCCTTTTAAAGGTGTCAATTGATTCTGAATCAATTACCTTCCCTGGGAATCTGTATTACACAAAAATAATGGTGCAGGAAAGGTTGTGAACAGCAACGTTTTGGACGAGGTTAAGTTTATGGAGAGTGGAGGAGAGGGGGCCAGCCAGGAGAGCATTGGAATAGTCAAGTCTCAAGGTGACAAAAGCATGGCTGAGGGTTTCAGCAGCAGATAGGTGGAGGCAGACAATGATCTAAAGGTGAAAGTAGATGGTCTTTGTGATGGAGAGGTCAGAAGCTCAACTCTGGTCAAATCAGCTGCTGAGGTTGCAAACAGTCTGGTTCAGCCCGAGACAGTGGCCAGAGAGTGGGATGGAATCGGTGGCAAGGGTATGGAGTTGTGGCAGGAGCCGAAGACGATGGATTCTGTCTTCCCAATGTTTAGCTGAAGGCAATGTGGCTTATCTAGGACTGGATTTCGGACAAGCAGTCTGACAACATAGAGGCAGTGGAGGGGTAAGAGAGAGACAGAGCTGGGTGTCGTCAGCACACGAAGAGTCTGACCCCATGTCTACGGGTGATGTCGCGAAAGGGCAGCATGTAGATGAGGAAGAGGTCCATGGACAGATCTTTGGGGGACTCGGTAGGGTTGCAGGGGTGATAGAAGATGCCATTGCTGGAGATGTTTGGCTCCGATTAGATAGGTAATAGTGGAATCAAGGGGAGGTGTTTTAGGAGAATGGCGTGGTTGACCATGTCAAAGGCTGTAGAGAGGATGAGGAAGGATAATTCATCACAGTCACAGGCTGTCATCTGTGGTTAGGGCCATTGCAGTCCTGTAGCAGGAGAGAAACCTGATTGGAGTGATTCAAACAGGGTGTTGCAGGAAAAATGGGCATGGATATAGGAGACTATGACATATTCAAGGACTTTGGGGAGGAAAGGGAGGTTGGAGATGGGGTGATGGTTTGCAAGGACGGGAATTTAGTAGATTTTTTGACGTGCTATGGGGAGTCAGGAAAGGAAATTGGATGGTAAGCAGTTTAGTGAGAATGGGGAGCAGGAGGTGGATCTCATGCACAGGATTGAGTTTGGAGAGAGCATGAGGGGCGATGGTCAAGATACTAGAGAGAGGGAGACACAGGTTCAGGGCAGCTAGAGATTGGGGTTAGGGTTTGGCTTACTGGGCATTGGGAAACAGCAGAGGCAGCTGAATGGATAATTCTGGTGACAAAGAAGTCCATGAGGTCCTTGCACTTGTTGGAGGTTGGGTGGATAAGAAGCCAGAGTTTATTTTTGCTTTCCATGGTGTGTGGATGGTTTTAGCAGAGGAGCACGAGGCCTGATAGTGATTGATTTGGTCCAGCCAGATCTGGTGGTGGATGGCTGAACCAGTTGTGTGCCAGATATGCTCAACCTGTTGCACTTGAGGGAGTGATGATTGGGGCCATGCCAGGGAGATCGACCAAGATGGAAGACAGTAAAGACTTATTATGTTGACTTTTAAATACTGAATTCAGTTTGAATCATGAAAATAATCTTGTTGCTTGGAATACCTTTCTCTAGTCTTGGTTAATGAGTCATCATTAACTTTTTAAAAAATGAATCTAGTGTTCGATTACAGATATGCATTCAATGTGAGCCAAATATATTAAATCATGTTCTTTTCTTTTCATTTTTTACCTTAGAAGAGATTGATGACGGCGGCTTTCAAGTAAAACGGCAGAAAGTTCTAGAACGATGCAAGTACTGGCCAGCATGTAAAAATGGTGATGATTGTATGTATCATCATCCTGTAGCTTCATGCAAGTGAGTATCTTTTAAGAAAAAGCCCAAAATATTTGTCATTTTATGACAATCAGGATTGCTCTATTTAACTTTTATTGAGCGTTTCTTTGTCTTCAGCTTTGTGCATTTATTAAATGAAGCTAGAAATGAGCTTTGCTTCAGTGCTGGCCGATAACTGAAGACTTTATTTGAAGAGGACTAAGATTTAAGAGCAAATCGGGATCTAGTGGTGCTTTACTGTCTTAGATTTTATTACTGTTTTAGCTTGGTTAACAGAAAAACTTTGTTTTTAAAATTGAACAATGAGTCCAGATAAATGACAGTAAATTGGCCTGAATTAATGACCTTTAAATATGGAGCTGTTCACAGTTGTTATTTGAGGGCTAATCTGAAAAACAAAACATTAAGATGACAAGAATTTCCGTCTGGACAGTTTTGATGCTGGCTCGGATTCACCACGACTAAACTCCTGGTGCTTGGATGTCCACAAAAGAGATGCACAGAGAAAGAAATGGATGTCTCAAATAAAAAAACTCCGTTTGGAATCTGCCGTAGAGTTAATTTATTTAGACACTAATAGCTAGGTGAATAATGTAAAATAATCCCTGCCATATACTTTAAGACAACCTGTCCATCCAAGACCGTAATTCAGTGTGATATTGCTCTGATCATTTGTATGGACACAAAACTGTTGGAGTAATTGCAGTCACTTACCCGTTGTATCATCCATGTAAAATTTTCTTCTGTAAGGCCAATTTTATATTGATATAGCAGCAGTGTAAGCAAACAAAATAGTCATCCATATAATCACCCTGTGATGCCTGTTTTGTTGATAAACCAAATTTTGTGTTTAGTCTGTATACAGATGGAAATATTGTATCTACGTTAATGCCTTTAGGTTACCTGAAGGTCACTAGTTGTTAAAGAGGATGTTTGACAAGAGTGTTAGTTGTAATGGTAACAGTCCCTGCACAGAGCTTATTTTAAAATAACCGTTTAGAGGCATTGGTGATATTATCAATGATGGTGGGTATCCTATTTTAAAGCTATAACACCCTTCACTGCTTACTGACCATATCCAAGTGTTGGAAAAATCATCCACTGTCATCCAATAAACTGCTACCTGGTATGTCTCTAAATCTAGAGAAACCATGCTGTTTCCTAACATTAGTCTCTTCAAAGGGTCCTGAATCATTCCAGACAAGGGCCTCCCTCACTAACCCTTTGCCAGATTTATATATGCTATTAAGTGGGCTTCTTCTATCTCTTCTCAACTCTCCACCTCCCTTCTGATCTACATTTGCAGATTATGGCGATTTGAGGGGGAGAAGTAAGAGCTACATTGTATTGAGTTACATGTGCATCAAAATGCAAAATGAAATTTCCAAAAGTTTTGCACATCCATAGACTTATTCCAATCAATTATAGATTTGTTAGAGCTTTTTGGCACGCACTATATTGTAAAGAGGATAACTCAGTTGCTTGGTACCTGGAGCAGATTATACTTGAATAGCAGTTCTAGTATAATTTGCTTCAAATACCTGTATAATTCAGGCTCATTATTGACAAGCAGCCTTGCACTGCTTTTGTACTGCTGCTCGCTTATTTCCGATTCCAAGGGCTGGATTGAGGTCAGGATACCCGGAAGAACGAGTTTCCCTCAGGCCCTGCCGAATTTAGTGGCAGGACCTGATTAACATTTTTTTCCCTCCATTTCCCCGGCTGCAGCCAGCCAGACTGAGAGGCTGGCTGGCTGTCGAACAGGTAGGCCTTCGGTGCAAGGCCGCAGCCGGGGAGAGGAGGGAGGGAGGGATCGGGATCGGGGATCTGAGGAATCCGGGGTAGTGGTGGGGGGGGGAGTGGTCGAGAACAGAGTCCTGAGGGATTGGAGGCCAGGGGGTGGAATTTAGAGGCCGGTGGCGGGGAGGTAGGGGGGGAATGTTGGCGAGGCACGTACGCTGCATCCAGCAGGTAAGTGGAAAGTCACTTGCTTCCTGGATCCGGTAGCAATATTCCCCGTAATTTTCTTTTGGTCGCGCGGCCCCTCCACAGTTTTGAGCATGCACGAAATTTAACATTGCGAAAGCCCGTCACAGGCTGCACGGGACCAGTGGAGAGCTGCGTGGCTGCACAGCTTATTGGGAATGTTGTCCAGCAGTCCTCGTCTCCGTTTAGCTGGCGGGTTTCCTGAGGCCTGGGAAAGCCGGCCGGCCAGCCAGAGTTAAATTTGAAATCGTGGATCAATATGAGGCTCGCAGCCTCATTATACTTAAATTGCCAGCCCGCCGCCGTTAAAACTGGAAGTAGGCAGGTTGGGGTCGGGATTCAGATTTTTAATACTTTAACCTCCCTCCCAACCCAAACCCACCCGTTTTTGGGGGATAAAATCCTTTCCCTCTCTCTCTTTCCGCCCCCCCCCCCCCAACCCCCTCAAGAGACTGTGAGCTGGCTCCCTGTGCTTAAACTACTAAATCTAGCTCCCTTGTCTCAGCAGCAGATTTGTAAACCCACAAAAAACGGAGTCTACAATTTTGCCGTCCGGTTGAAGGAATCGGATTTATTGGTCTAAACGCAAGGAGCTAGCGTATTGGATGCCAGTCTCCCAGGGTCCAAATAAAATGACCCCCAGTATAAAAGTGGAACAAGAGTAGGCCATTCAGCCACTCGAGCCTGTTCCGCCATTCAATGAGATCATGGCTGATCTGCGACCTAACTCCATATACTCGCTTTTAAGAGCATAAGAATTAGAAGCAGGAGTAGGCCATACGGCCCCTCAAGCCTGTTCCGCCATTCAGTAAGATCATGGCTGATCTTCGAC
Organism: Squalus acanthias; assembly: GCA_030390025.1. Lineage (NCBI taxonomy): Eukaryota > Metazoa > Chordata > Chondrichthyes > Squaliformes > Squalidae > Squalus > Squalus acanthias. The sequence goes on along the minus strand of CM059425.1, from coordinate 33,171,207 downwards.
CTCAACTCCACTTTCCTGCCCTATCCTCGTATCCCTTAATTCCTCTACAGTTCAAAAATCTATCTACCTCAGCCTTGAATATACTTAATGACTGAGCATCCACAGCACTTTGGGGCAGAGAATTCCAAAGATTCACAACCCTTTGAGTGAAGAAATTCTGCCTCATCTCAGTCTTAAAAGGCCGGCCCCTTATCCTGGGACTATGCCCCCTCGTTCTCCAGCCAGGGGAAACAACCTCTCGGCATCTACCCTGTCAATCCCCCTCAGAATTTTATATGTTTCAATGAGATGATCATCTCATTCTCCAGAGAGTATAGACTCAATCTTTCCTCGTAGGACAACCCTCTCATCCCAGGGATCTAGTGAACCTTCATTACACCGCCTCTAAGGCAAGTATATCATTCCTTAAATAAGGAGACCAAAACTGTGCACAGTGGTCCAGGTGTGGTCTTACCAGAGCCCTGTACAATTGTAGCAAGACTTCCTTACTCTTATACTCCGACCCTCTAGCAATAAAGGCCAACATGCCATTTCCCTTCCCAATTGCTTGCTGTACCTGCATGCTAACTCTGTGTTTCTTGTACTAGAACACCCAAATCTCTCTCTTTGTCCCATATCTTAAATACCTTTGGTTAACAAAAAGCTATCAATCTCAGATTTAAAATTAACAATTGATCTAGCATCAATTGCCATTTGCGGAAGAGAGTTCCAAACTTCTACCACCCTTTGTGTGTAGAAGTGTTTCCTAATTTCACTCCTGAAAGGTCTGGCTCTAATTTTTAGACTATGCCCCCTAGTCCTAGAATCCCCAACCAGCGGAAATAGTTTCTCTCTCTCTACTCTATCTGTCCCCCTTAATATCTTGAAAACTTCGATCAGATCACCCCTTAACCTTCTAAATTCTAGGGGTAAACGTACTGTAATTGTGCCTGTTTACAGATACTGAAATTTTAGTTTATAATTCAAACACATTTGTTTTTTTTTTAAAAAAAGGATTCCTATTTTGAATAATAATTTTTATATTCTATAGAGGAATATAAATTTTAATTTCAAAATTATGCAATTTGTTTGGAAGTTCATTTGTGGTGTTCTTGCACTGACTGAAACTTTTGATTGCAGTTCACTTAATAAATTTTACCTTTTCTCAGAACCTTTCCAAAATGTAAATTTGGGGACAAGTGCCTGTTTATCCATCCAAATTGCAAATATGACTCCAAGTGTACTAGACCAGACTGTCCATACACACATGCAAGCAGACGAAGTGCAGTAGTGCCAAAACAGCCAGGTTTGTATAGTAAAATACTGATTCATGTATATAGCCTTGAATCTCAATACTTAAGCTCACCAGAAGGTAACTTCGCAGTAATAAGGAATTAAAAAAATTCAACTGGGTGCTGTAATTGCTGAAATCGAATTATAGGAGCTCATTCTGTAGTAACCTTGTAGGAGTATTTTAAGTTTATATTGTTTGGCGTGCAGGTGAGATGTGTCAGCCATGGCCAGATGCAGAGTGAAGCTGCCTCTATACTACCCCACAGAATGGCAAACCTCAAGAGAAATCCTTCCTGCATCAGTATCAACTTTTCCACTTTCCATATCAGCCACTCTTGCCAGCTTAGTGCCAAATTCTGGGTAATTTTCTGCTGTAGATCAAAGGTCATTTGGAATTGGGTTATGGCTGCCCAAAATCATTTCAAGTAGGACCCTTGCAGCTGGCAAAGTAGATTTTCACCCCATCAGTGCAGACTGGATTCGTACCAAAGACCCAGAGACAAAATGGCAATGTATACAGATCCACTGCATCAGCCTATCTTGAAGGGAAATTTTATAAAACAGAATATTCTAACCAAAAAAGTTCTCTAGTGGCTTTTCAATGATTACGTTGAGCTCCCTGATGTCTTAGTGCCACACCACATGGTATATTTACCTACTAAGATGTCCAGATGAAAAGGTTCAATTTGGTAAGATAATGGAGCAGCAGCTGGGATGCTACAATTTGGCTCAGTACCCTTGTGCCAGGGAGGCCACAGATGTCCAGTGACCCTTATTGTAAAGATCATGTGTGGAAGGATCAATCTTGGTTATGAAGCCCTCAAGAATGGAATTGCCTGTCAGCATTCACTGTCTACGTTCACACATGAAGTATGGTCATTTAGGTGAGCTACCAGAAGATTTTTGCCATTTGTAGAACTGTACATCAGCATGGGTTAATGTCTTCAGGAAAGGAAGTGGAAAATAAATTGATCTGTTCCTATGTATTGTTGGTATATCTGATTGTTCTATTTTAGAGTTACAAATCTTTTTCTGACATGATCTTAAGCCTTGTCCAATGTTGAAGTAAATCACATTTTTAGTGAACTTTACAGAATTCAAGAAAAAAATAAATCATGCACTAAATGCATTGTGATTTCCAGAGGTTTCCTCTTGTACTATATACTCCATTCAGGGGCTCATTTTGTGTTGGACAAAAAGTGTTTTTTTTTTTTTAAACACAATATATTGCCGCCACCTCTTATATGCTGGAAAGGGCTTACTCGCTACACACTTGGCCTTTTGCACTCTACTGTCTCCTTTCATCCAAGAACTAAAGGTAGATGTGCACTGCCTCTCGCCTACCATGGCATTGCACATTGGGAGTGCACTTTCTGGTTCCACAAAAATCTTTTTTTTAAGAAAAACAGAAACTTACCCAGTTTTGGAGTGCCTTGCAATGAACGTTTTAAGAACCGCTGGATAGGCTGCTTAACACCTGATATTTAGCACATTGGATTCAAAATTGGCTTTGTGGCAGGAGGCAGAGGGTGATGGTCGAAGGTTGTTTTTGTGACTGGAAGCCTGTGTCCAGTGGTGTACCGCAGGGATCGGTGCTGGGTCCTTTGCTGTTTGTAGTGTACATTAATGATTTAGATATGAATGTAGGAGGTATGATCAGTAAGTTCGCAGATGACACACAAATTGGTGGAGTGGTAAATAACGAGGAGGGAAGCCTCAGGCTACAGGACAATATAGACGGGATGGTTGGATGGGCAGAACAGTGGCAAATGGAATTTAACCCTGAAAAGTGAGGTGATGCATTTTGGGAGGACTAACAAGGCAAGGGACTACACAATGAATGGTAGGACCCTAGGAAGGACAGAGGATCAGAGGGACCTTGGTGTGCATGTACATAGATCCCTGAAGGCAGCAGGACAGGTAGATAAGGTGGTTAAAAAGGCATATGGGATACTTGCCTTCATTAGCCGAGGCATAGAATATAAGAGCAGGGAGGTTATGATGGAGCTATACAAAACGCTAGTTAGGTCACAGCTGGAATACTGTGTGTAGTTCTGGTCGCCACACTATAGGAGGGATGTGATTGCATTGGAGAGGGTGCAGAGGAGATTCACCAGGATGTTACCTGGGCTGGAGCGCTTCAGCTATGAAGAGAGACTGGACAGGCTGGGGTTGTTTTCCTTAGAGCAGAGAAGGCGGAGGGTGGACCTGATTGAGGTGTACAAAATTATGAGGGGCGTAGATAGAAAGGAACGTTTCCCCTTGGTAGAGGGGTCTATAACCAGGGGGCATAGTTTCAAGGTAAGGGGCAGGAGGTTTAGAGGGGATTTGAGGAAAAACTTTTTCATCCAGAGGGTGGTTGGAATCTGGAACTCACTGCCTGAAAGGGTGGTAGAGGCAGGAACCCTCAACATTCAAGAAGCATTTAGATGAGCATTTGAAACGCCATAGCATACAAGGCTACAGACCAAGTGCTGGAAAATGGGATTAGAATAGACAAGACTTGATGACCGGCGCGGACACGATGGGCCGAAGGGCCTCTTTCTGTGCTGTATGACTCTATGACTCCTCACTATTGACTATCCCCCCCAATTTGGTGGTATCCGCAAATTTAGAAATTGTGTTTTTGATTCCAGAGTCTAAATCATTAATGTAAATTGTGAACAGCAGTGGTCCCAGCACTGATCCTTGTGGAACACCACTACCCACCTTCTGCCACTGTGAATAGCTACCCTTTACTCCCACTCTCTGCTTTCTGTCTTGAAGCCAGCTAGCTATCCATTCTGCTACTTGTCCCTGACTCTGCATTCTCTGACCATATTCGTTAGTCTATTATGGGGTACCTTATCGAAGGCCTTTTGAAAATCTAGATAAATTACATCTACTGCATCACCATTATCTACTCTCTCTGATACCTCTTCTCTGCAAAAATTCAATAAGGTTGGTCAAGCAAATTTTTCCCTTTTGAAATCCATGCTGACTATTCATTATTATACTTTTCATTTCTAGATATTCTTCTATTCTCTCCTTTAGTAGGGATTCCTTATTTTTCCTACCACCAATGTTAAGCTGACTGGTCTATAATTCCCTGGACACGTTCTATCCCCCTTCTTAAATATCGGTATTGTGTTAGCTATCCGCCAGTCCTCCGGCACTACACCTTTTTCTAATGAATTATTAAATATGTATAGTAATGCCTCTGCTATCTCTTCCCTAGATTCTTTTAAAATGAGTGGATGCAATCCATCCAGACCAGGGATTTTATCCTCTTTTTGAGTTTGATTAGTTTATTTAATATATCCCCTTTTTAAAACTTTAAATGCACTTATCTCATTACTCATCTCATCAGCCAATGTCATGCCCACCTGTTCTTTCTTCCTGGTAAATACTGAAGCGAAATAATGATGTAATATTTCTGCCAATTCCTATCGTTACCTGTGGTATTGTCCTGTCCATCCCTTAATGGCCCTATTCCCATCCCAACCTTCCTTTTTTATTGATGTGCCTGTAAAATATTTTACTATTTTGTTTTATGATCCTTGATAATTTAATTTCATAGTAGGATTAGACAACATGGTATAATTCAACCAGGATGTGCAGATGTAATTTAGTCCCCATTTTTAAGTCTTGCGTTCTGTCCTTGGTTTTTATTTTTCCATTATAGATTCCTATGTCCACATTATAATGAAAACTGCCTGCATACACTTGTTACACTGTAATTACACGCTCCTGGTAGTAGTGGTGTTGCAGTGTCTTCCGGGTTGGGGTGTAATTATAGCATGACTAGTTTACACGGGTAGTTTCCATTATAATTTGAACATAGGAACTTATAATGTGAAAACTTGACAAGAAGTGAGTGTAATGTAAGATTTTTAATATATAGATACAGCAGATTGGGGAAATTACTGACATTTTACTCTGCATGGTCTTATCTGTTACTAAAGTTCACTATTCAGCATATTTTCCCATAACCACTTGTTTTTAGACAAAAGTACATATTTAGTTATTGACTTCTGGTTTGTTCAGTAAATCTTGTAAAAATGTATTCTTATTCTGTAGCACCTGTGCCAAGCCAAGGCAGTTCTTTGTGTCGATTCTTTCCAGATTGCAAAAAGGTGGAGTGCCCTTTTATCCATCCAAAGGTATGCAAAAGAATTTGAAAAGATCACAGCGTTTGTTGAAATGAGAATATGAGGGGAGAAGGAGGGAGTGATGACTTTACTGTTATGTTGTTCCTAGCCATGTCGATTCAGCACACATTGTAAGAGAGCCGACTGCACATTCTACCATCCTGCAGTTACATTACCTCCACGCCATGCACTAAAATGGACCAGGTCTCAGCAAAATAGGTAATTTAGCTTTGGAAAATAAAAACTTTGTTGTAAATTATGTAAATATAAGTTCTGTAAATATTAATCACTTGTAAAATCATTGCAGTGTTTCTGTTGAATGTGATTGAAGTCAACGCAACAAGTTTAGCTCCAATTCTTCTTAATCATAAAATAAGTGTTTGTTTTATAAGCACGGCCTGTAGGATAATAGCTACTAATCATCTTATAAAATTATCTGAGATTTTTTTTACTTTTCTTTTTCAGTGAATGATCAGTTTGGATTGCGCAGAATCGCATATTGTGGATATGATAAGGCTGCAAATATTTGAAGATGTAGCATTTTGCAAATTTTTATTGTCCCTCTTCCAATATTCTTTAACATTGAAAATCAAATATTTTAATGTTAAATGTAATTTTCTCCTGAATGTGAATTGACTAGACTATTTTTCCCATAACTTAGATGCAGACTCGCTAACATTACTCAGTGATGGGTTTTGTAAGGTGCATTTTGTAACTTGTGTTTTGTGCTGTTACAGACTAAAGTTTTCTACTGGATGATAAAATATCCAAAAAGAAATGCCACTGTTTGATGTAATACCCTTTTTGTTGACAACAAAATGAGTCTACAGTAAAAGAGTTGATTAAGAAGCTTGTTTAATGAATCAGTCACTGTTGTATTTCTTGCACCACCTCTATTTAGGCTCATTTACTCTCATGGCCACACAGTTCTTTCTGCTATTCAGCACATTTTTTTAATAGGTCACTGATTATGTATTGCATTTAGGTGTTAAATCCTTTGAGACCATAATTGTACTACACAAACAGTAAATTTTCTTGCTACTTCCCAAGCCAGTGTCCCAGGAGTTTGAAACTGTTGTAGATGGAAGTTTAGGGGGAAAAAATCATCAGATTTGCTAATTAATTGTTTCCCTCCTGGTTTATATAAGCACTTAAAGAAACACACATGGTCAACTCAAAAATGTTATGCTTAATAGATGTTTTACTTTAATTGGATTTTGAATTCCTTTTATGAAAATGTTCAAGTTGGGAATTGTTTGGTGCCTTAAAATCTGGTATTAAATTCAATAACTGAGTCACACCCTTTGTGTTACACGTTCTCTAAATTTGGAGGAGTAAGTTCCAGAGTTTTTAATCATAGGATGCCTAGAGCTGTGGAAATGGTGGCATGTTTCATGCGTGAAGGAACCCACTCTGGTTTTCGTTGTGGAATTGCTTGGAATCTTGGTTATTGGCATAAAATTTGAATTCCATGCTCAATTGGAGTTTGTACAATTCATTAAATGTTCTTTTGCTTTAAACCACAAAATTGGCGGGAGGGTAGAATCTGTTCCACCACTTGCATAAACCCAGATTTGTGACTTGTCAGCAAATGCTAGAATGGTTCAAGCCAAAAAAAAGGCACCTGAGAAATAACATTTGTATGTATTTATGCCTGTACATACTAATTGTGATATTTTGATGGTGTTTCTACATTGCATACATTTTCAGTTACACTCCAGCATGTATGTAGTGTGACCATTTAGTTATTTAAGCATACTCCATTTTGAATCCGTACATCTCAACTAGCCAACACTCCCAGGAAAAATGTTTCCTGTATCTCCCCTTGCAACATTTCATTCAAAAGTAGTCCATACTGAGGGAGTTGCTAGTGAGATATTTGTTTTTCTTGTGCAACAGTCTCAATACTCATTAGCAGGATTTCATTAATATGAATCCTGCTCTTCAAACCTAAACATAATATACTACTTGTGTGATTTGTTTTTTCATGTAACTGAATTTATCAGAAATGTCACTGGATAAGTACAAGGGGTACAACAAAATCAGGAAATAAAAATTGCTTGAGGTTTACAGACTTCATGGCACAATGCATAATTTCAAGTATTCAAGTTACAAAAATGCAGTTTGATGATGTTGCATAAAAGTTATAGTAAATTATGGTTACTAACAGTGCAATTACTTGAAACAAATTTGAGATTCATTTCAGTAAATTTTTTTATCACCTTTACAACAATAAACCATTTGGATGGACTTCAATCATGGTAGATGAATAAACTATTTAGAGTATTAAAAGGAAATTACTTGTATTTAATTTTGTTTTATAGGGTTAACGTGAAACTATTTGAAACATCAGCATTATTGTACATCTATTTTAACATTACAGAAATTGTTTAGCTATTACTTAAAGCTTGACATCAGAAACTTAAAAAAATACAAGCAGCAATTCAATACTTTGTGATCCTATCAGATTGTTGATAAATGCACCCTGGGAATATGCAGAGTACAAGTCACATTTACTGTGTGCTTCAGAAAGCTGCATTTTATTTGTATACTATATAAATGGAAAAAATGATAATCTGCAGGATCACTGATTTGACACCTGCAAACACATTCAAAGATACAAGATAAAAATTAAAAACAATTTTTATTACACTGAACTAATTGTTCAGGTAGCCACAGTGATTGGTACAGTAGTGCATAGTATGCTTTGGCATGCTTGCTTCAGCTTTTACACTGATTCAAAATATTACTCGGCTGGTACATTCAGGATGAAGGCCACTAGATACTATTGTTTATTCAGAACACTGTCATCAGCATTGCAAAATTTTGAAAAGCACAAGTTCACTATAAATGTCTTAAGGCTACTTACCAAATCAACTACAGCACAACATTGAAGATATTAAGCTCTCGTGTTATGTTTAGCAGTGTGTACTTGCAGTATATTAGTTAGCTTTTTGTGTATTGATAGAACTCAATTAACCATTTTGATGGCATTGCCACATGATTGTTTAGGAATTCTGTCCTCGACAACAGGACCATAGATGTAGAATGGTCAAAGTAATTTGTACATCAGCATTGAAGTTAGAATACAAGCTATGCCCTAAGATTCATGAATATGATTTGAATACTGTTACAACTGCATCAATATACACACATGGCTGTGCAGTAGAAAATCTGACAAATTGCCTTAAACCAAAAATAGCTGAAAATCATTTTTAATTTATATTTATGAAATCAAACTGCCTTCAATTTATTTTGCAGATAGTGCTAGCTGCCTTATTTTCATACGTGGAGCTTTTCCTGGGATTTCTTTTTGTTGAATTGAATTTCTTGATTCTTATCATCCAAGCTCTGTTTCATGGCCATTTGTATTTTCATAAACACTTCCAGACAAACAAGCTTGAATTGGAAAAAAAGGAATAAAGTCTGTTGCTTTTTGAAATGTAAATTCTGGAATTGACATTTAGCTTCTTAAACAAGGAGACATCACCTTTTATCAGTTTTTCTTGTTTACTACAAATATTGCGCATTATATTTGCCTGCAGTTCTAAACATTCTTATACTGAGACTGAAGAACAGAAGTTAATACTGTAGGAATAAAAAAGCATTTAAATTGTGCAAATCGTACCTACAATCCTGTCCTCCAGCACTGACGATATATCTGTCTCCACTCGTGAACTTTATGTTGGTGATCTGGGCAGAATGACCCAGATACTTTTTGTGTTTTGCCTGTGTGTAAAAAAAAAAAAGGGATTTATCATCACTAACCTACTTTCTCCAAAGAGGTATTGCTAATCTGGGGTACTCCCCTCTGCATTACAGGAACAGGATAAAATTATTTTCTTTCCTATCATTTCTGCAGCAGTGTATATGTTATCATAACAACTTGCATTGAATTAAGGTAGGAAAACATCCCAAGGCTCTTCACGGGCATAACCAGACAAAAATGGATGCCGAGCCAAGAAGGGGATATTAGGAGGGATGACCAAAAGCTTGTCAAAGAGGAGAGTTGAAGAATGAGAGGGAGGTGGAGAGGTTTAGGTGGAAATTCCAAAGCGTGGTGCCTAGACAGCTAAAGGCACAGCTGCTAATGGGGTGAAAGGAGGGGGATGCACAAAAGGCTAGAGTCGGGAACAGAGAGTTCTGAGGGCGGGGCGGGTGGTGTTGTAGGATTGGAGGCAAGAGATCGGGAGTGCCGAGGCCATGAAGGGTTTTAATCACGAGGATGAGAATTTTATATTGGGGGAGCGGGAGCCAATGTAGGTCAGCAAGATCAGGGGTAATAGGGACTTGGTGCAGGTTAGGATATAGGCAGCAGAGTTTTGAATGAGCTGAGGTTTAAGGAGGATGGGAGGCTGACCAGGAGAGAATTGGAATAGTGAAGACTAAAGGTGACATGAAGATTTCAGCAGCAGATTGAGTTAGTTGCTGTTAGGGAAGTGGAAGTAGGTGGGCTTTGTGATGGAGAGGATATGGTGTCAGATACAATGGGGTCAAATATGATGCCACGATTGCAAAAAAAATGACTGGGGAGGAGGCTGCAATGGCGAGGGTGTGGAGTTTGTCGTGGGGGCAGAAGATCATGGCTTCAGTCTTCCCAATGTTTAACTGGAGAAACCTGCAGCTTACCCACAGCTAGATATTGAACAAAACAGTGACCACACAGTGGAGGGGTTGAGCGAGGTGGTGGAGAGGTAGGGTTAAGTGTTGTCAGTGTACATGCAGAGCATCCAACCCCTTATTTGTGGATGATGTTGCCAAAGGGCAGCATGTTGATTAAGAGGAGGGAGCCAAGGATATTCTTTGGAGGATGCTGAAGATAATGGTGCAGGGGCAGGAAGAGAACCCAGCACTGGAGATGTTCTGGCTGTAATTAGATAGTAAGGAAACCAAGGGGAGGGCATTCCCACTGAGCTGGACAACAGAGGAAAGGCTTTGGAAGTGGATGGTGTGGTTGACTACATTCAAAGGTTGCAGAGGGGATATCATTTAATTAGGGTAGTTTTGCTGGTGTGGCATGGGTGGAAACCTGATTGAAGAGATTCAAATATGGAGTTATGGTTGACATGAACACAAATTTGGGAGACAAAAATAAGTTCAAGAACTTTGGAGAAAAGAGCGAGGTTGGAGATGGGCTGATAGTTTGGAAGGCCAGAGGGGTCAAGGGTTTTTTTTGGAAACAGGGATGATAGTTTTGAAAGTGAGGCAATATCGGAGGAGAGGGAACCATTTACAATTTCAGGCAGCATAGGGGCAGGAAGGGAAGTTGCTCAGTCAGGAGTTCAATGGGAATGGGGTCAAGGGAACAGGAGGTGGATTCCATGGACAAGATGAGCTCGGAGAGAAACTAGAGAAAGACGTGGGTTCAGAGCTAGGGCAGGGGAACGCCTGGGATGAGGTTTGGTTTGATAGCAAGGGGAGAAGCAGAGGCAGACAAACTGATGGCTCAATCTTAACAAAACTTGAGTTCCTTGCACTTGTTGGAGGGGGGCAGAAAAGAGTAGTTTAAGGAAACGGATTGTAGTCGAGAAAAGAAACCGAAGGTTATCTTTGCTCTCCGCCATGATCCTGGAATGGTGGGCGGTTTTGGCAGAGGAGAGTGAGGCCCATTAGAGTTTGATGTGGTTCAGCTAGATCTGGTGGTGGATGACTAAACCAGTTGTGTGCCAGATATGTGACAATTGGACTTCAAGGAGCGAATATAGGGGCCATAGCAGGGGAACAACCAGGATGAGAAAGAGTAAAGGTTTTGCTGGGAAAAGGACATCAAAGGTGGATGTGAGGAGGTGGTTGAGCAGATCAATGGCTGCAGAAGTATTGTGAATGAAGAGTCAATGGTTAGGCAGTTGGGATTTAGAAATGTGCTGTTGTAAGTGACGAGGGAGAGTTTGTCCAACAATGGATATAGAAGGAAGTGTGATCGAAAAGGAATAGGAGAATGGATTGTGAGGCATACAAGGAAGTGGTCGGAGATAGACTGGGAGTAGGGAGGCCACAGGAGACTGCAAGGCATGTACATGGGTATGAGAGTTTACTAGGAGGGAGAGGGTTAGGGAAGACAGGAGGTCAGTGAATTCAGAGGAGGCAAGGGAGCTGAGATTATTGGTTCCCCTTGTCCTCACCTTTCACCCCACCAGCCTCCACATTCAATGGATCATCCTCTGCCATTTCCGTCACCGCCAGCGTGATCCCACCACCAAACACATCTTCCCCTCCCCTCCCAGCATTCTGAAGGGACTGCTGCCTCCGCAACACCCTGGTCCAGTCCTCAATCACCCCCAACAGCCCCTCCCCTCTCCACGGCACAGCGCAGGAGATGCAACACCTGCCCTTTTACTTCCTTCCCACTGTCCAGGGCCCCAAACATCCCTTCCAGGTGAAACAGCGATTTACTTGTACTTATTGCAATTTAGTATACTGTATTCGCTGCTCACTATGCGGTCTCCTCTACATTGGGGAGACCAAACGCAAATTGGGTGACCGCTTTGTGGAAGGGTGACCTCCGTTCAGTCCGTAAGAGTGACCCCGAGCTTCCCGTCGCTTGTCACTTTAATTCTCCACTCCACTCTGACCTCGGCCTCTTACATTGTTCCAATGAAGCTCAACGTCAGCTCGAGGAACAGCACCTCATCTTTCGATTAGGCACTTTACAGCCTTCTGGAGAGTTCAACAATTTCAGACTATAACCCCTACCCCTATTTTTTCAGGCGGCAGCTGTTGATGATTCTGCCGTCCCCATTTGCAACATTTAATCTCTCCTGTCTTCCATCCTAGCAGACCGTCCCTTTTGTTCCCTCCTCCCCTCTCCCCTCCCTCCCCCCACCTCTGCACCTGCTTAAAACCTGTTACATCTCTAACTTTTTCCAGTTCTAACGAAGGGTCACAGACCTGCAACGTTAACTCTGTTTCTCTCTCTCTCCACGGATGCTGCCTGGCCTGCTGAGTGTTTCCAGCATTTTCTGTTATTTCAGATTTCCAGCATCCGCAGTATTTTGCTATTGTATTGAGATTACTGGTTGTCTAGGCACCAGTTCCTTCTACATGCATCACCTTGTACCGAACTTATGGAAAGTAGCCTCTAACTAACCCCTTATTGAACTAATAGCTCTCTGACTTTCTCTTGTACCTTTAACTTTCAGCCCACCTTAACTTCTCTTCCTACTCTCCAGGTGCTTTGCTTTTAAAATGTTGAACATAGTAAAAAGAATGAAAAATTGAGGGAGGTAAGGAACAACAGTTCAAAGAGCCAGAGAGAAAAATTATTTAAATCAGAAGAGTATTTAAATACGTTGTGGGTGTAAGGAGGAGGAAGAATGAATAGGATGATGTATTTGGAGTTTTGAAGGAACAAGGAAGGAAAGTTTAAAGGAACAATGATTGGTCAAAGTCATTTTTGGAAGAGCTGGTTCGAGAGACTGAGTATATCCTCCTTAAATCAGAGCTAGTTAGGTTTAGAGGAATTACCAGAAAATTTATATTTAGCCTGCTAACAGGAAGACTGGGATATTTTATTTTCTACGTTACAAGGAAAATTGTGAAATAATTCACTAATTACTGTTTGTCCAATTATGGTTTGTAAAATAAACCAACTTAATTGATTTATATTTTGCCTCATCTTCCTAAAGTGTTAATCAGTTTGCCTTTTAGAAGAGTGGAAAAGTGCATGTGGTAGCACATGTGTCTAACAGCATCTGGTTCAGATAACAATGAGTTTCATTATTACTGAGTCATACTATTGAAGGATTAGATAATTGGACAGTAAAGATAAACTGATCATCGGGGCTATGAGATCTGCTTAGGGGAGTGACGGGTGATGTTGAACCTGGGAGAATTTCAAATACAGGCCTGAAATTTGTAACAGGCTTGCAGCAGATCTGTCTTCACTAAAGAGGAGGTAGTAGAGAAATAGGATAAAAATGAGGTAAAAAGTAGAAAAGTCACCCGGTCCAGATGGGATGCATCCTAGGTTGCTGAGGGAACTAAGGGTGGAAATTGCAGAGGATCTAGCCACAATCTTTCAATCATCCTTCAATATGGGAGTGGTGCCAGTGGACTGGAGGATTGCAATGTTACACTACTGTTCAAAAAAGGGAGAGGGATAAACCTGGCAACTACAGTTCAGTCAGCCTAATGTCGGTGGTGGGGAAACTGAGATAATAATCTGGGACAAAATTAATTGGAACTTGGAAAAATATGGGTTAATAAATGGAAGCCAGCATGGATTTGTTAAAGGCAAATCGTGTTTGACTAACTTGATCGAGTTCTTTAATGAAGTAACAGAGAGGGTTGATGACTGTGTGGTTGATGTGCATATGGACTTTCAAAAGGCATTTGATAAAGTACCACATAATAGACTTGTTAGCAAAATTGAAATCTGTGGGATTATAGAGGCAGTGGCTGTGTGGATATGAAATTGGCTAAGGGACAGAAAGCAGAGAGTAGTGGTGAACAGTTGTTTTTCAGACTGGAGGGATGTATACAGTGGTGTTCCCCAGGGGTCGGTATTAGGACCACTGCTATTTTTGATGTATATTAATGACCTGGACTTGGGTGTACAGGGCATAATTTCAAAGTTTGCAGATTACATGAAACTTGGAAATGCAGTAAACAGTAGAGGAGGATAGTAACAGACTTCAGGAGGACATAGACTGGTGAAATGGGCAGACGCAATCTAATGCAGAGAAATGTGAAGTGATTCATTTTGTTAGGAAGAATGAGGAGAGGCAATATAAACTAAATGGGACAATTTTAAAGGGGGTGCAGGAAGAGAGAGACCTGGAGCTGTACGTGCACAAATATTTGAAGGTGGCAGGACAAGTTAACAAAGCATTTAATAAAGCATCTGGGATCCTTGGCGGCATGGTACATCGGCGAGACCATGCAGACACTGAGACAACGTATGAACGAGCACCGCGCAACAATCGCCAGGCAGGATTGTTACCTCCCAGTCGGGGAACACTTCAGCAGTCAAGGACATTCAGCCTCGGATCTGCGGGTAAGCGTTCTCCAAGGCAACCTTAGAAACACACGACAACGCAAAATCATCGAGCAGAAACTGATAGCCAAGTTCCGCACTCATGAAGACGGTCTCAATCGGGATCTTGGGTTTATGTCACGATACATGACGTGATCCGGACTCGAGTCGTCATTAGCTTGTTCACAGATGTGATTCCCAGTAAAAAAGTAAAAATTTTAAAGCTTTTCGTTTTACATACAGACAGCAGCTTTTGACACGTTTGAACCCCTGCGACTACACCTCATTGTCTCAGTTGTATCTTGCTATGTCTTTGATGTGGTACCTTCCTGGCTGACTTAATTAACTTTATCACACCTCGGCAGATAGTCAGGATGATTTAATTTAGTGGTCTGCAATTGTAAGGTACACATGCTTTGTTTTCTATCTATATATGCTTTGGCGATTCTGTATCTAATTTACTTCACCTGAGGAAGGAGCAATCGATAGCTCCGAAAGCTTGTGATTTCAAATAAAACTGTTGGACTATAACCTGGTGTTGTGCGACCTCTCACTTTTATAAATAGAGGCATAGAATACACTTTAGGAAGGACGTTAAGGCCTTAGGGTGCAGAGGTGATTTACTAAAATGGTACCAGGGATGAAAGACTTCAGTTATCGGGAGCGACTAGAGAAACTGGGATTGTTCTCCTTAGAGCAGAGAAGTTTAAGGGGAGATTTGATAGAGTAAATAAGGAGAAACTGTTTCCAGTGGCAAAGGGGTCGGTAAACAGAGGACACAGATTTAAGGTAATTGGCAAAAGAACCAGGTGACATGAGGAAAGGAAAGTTTATGCAGCGAGTTGAATACACTGCCTGAAAGGATGGTGGAAGCAGATTCAATAATAACTTTTGAAAAGGGAATTGGATAAATACTTGAAGGGGAAAAATTTGCAGGGCTATGGTGAAGGAGCAGCTGAGTGGGATTAATTGGATAGCTTATTCAATGACCAGGCATGATAAGCCAAATGACCACCTTCTGGGCTGTATCATTCTATGAAGATGTAGTAATTAAGCCATTGCCCAGCAAGAGGAATGGTGGTTATGTGTCCTCTGATCTGCAGGAAGCTGATCAATCTAGAGTGGAATTATTAGTGAGAGTGGGTACGATTGGATGATAAAGGAAAGAAATCTGAAGTAATAAGGAGCAGAGAGGTCAGCAATATTATGGAACCAGACCTTTAGACTTATCTAATGCAATGCCAGATGATTCACACAAGCATTCCAGAGATGTGTAATATAGGCAACATGATCACCAGTAGAAGAACATGTCACAAATCAACTATTTACAATCTATATTAATGACTTGGATGAAGGGACCGAGTGTACTGTAGCCAAATTTGCTGCCGATACAAAGATAGGTGGGAAAGCAAGTTGTGAGGAGGACACAAAGAGTCTGCAAAGGGATATAGATAGGTTAAGTGAGTGGGCAAAAATTTGGCAGATGGAGTATAATGTGAGAAAATGTGAGGTTATCCACTTTGGTAGGAAGAATAGAAAAGCAAAATATTATTTAAATGGAGAGAGACTGGGTGTCCTCGTACATGAAACACAAAAAGTTAGCAGAGGTACAGCAAGTAATTAGGAAGGCAAATTTAATGTTGGCCTTTATTGCAAGGGGGAGGGAGTATAAAAGTAGGGAAGTCTTGCTACAACTGTACAGGGCATTGGTGAGACCACACCTGGAGTACTGCATACAGTTTTGGTCTCCTTATTTAAGGAGGGATATACTTGCATTGGAGGCAGTTCAGAGAAGGTTCACTAGGCTGATTCCTGGGATGAAGGGGTTGTCTTATGAGGAAAGGTTGAGCCTATACTCATTGGAGTTTAGAAGAATGAGAGGTGATCCTATTGAAACATACAAGATTCTGAGTGGGCTTGACAGGATGTTTCCCCTCGTGGGGGAATCTAGAACTAGGGGGCATAGTTTCAGAATAAGGGGTCGCCCATTTAAGATGGAGATGAGGAGGAATTTCTTCTGAGGGTCGTGATTCTTTGGAATTCTCTACCCCAGAGAGCTGTGGAGGCTGAGATAGACAGATTTTTGAACTGCAGGAGAGGCAAGGGTTACGGGGAACAGGCAGAAAAGTGGAGTTGAGGCCAAGATCAGATCAGCCATGATCCTATTGAATGGCGGAGCAGGCTTGAGGGGCCGAATGGCCTACTCCTGCTCCTATTTCTTATGCTCTAAGCCACGCTGGTGTTCATTGCTTAGATCTGAATCTTCAAAAATATGGATAACTTGAGCTTTAACAATAACTTCCATACCTTTAAAACATACCGACGTAAAGCAAATACGTGAAAGCAATACAACCTGAACCTACAATATCAGAGACAGGAACGACCAACCCCACCCCTTGGGAAAAGGAGATCAAATGGCCAGACACTGGAAATGCTATTTATGTTTATAACAAATGCAATTTATGGAACAAGAAAGCCATTTAAAGTCATGCTGTCCCATTCCTCAAGAAGAGCTCAGAATGGGCACAGTTTGTTTAGCTCCTACATATTTGCAATGTTTATTACATATGACTATTCTCAGTCATACAAAACTGATATGGATTCTGGATTTTCACATAGTGGCTCTTACTTAGAAACTGCATCACTGTAGCTTATTCATCTTTGGTTAATGCATACTTGTTGATTGTTTGATTTAAATTTTCTTTCTGTATAAATATGGAACTATTAAGATATTTTAGCTGATGTTACATTGATTAAAATTATGAAATGTAGTTATAGACCAACAACTACTTTTACATTTTCACATTGAGGTTCACCACTTTAGGAACATAGGAATGTACAGGACAAGAAAAGTCTATTGCAGTCTAGCTGGTTGGACCAGTATCCAGGAAATATCCTGTCACACCTTTCTATCAAATTTTTCAAGGTACCTATCAAATGACCTCTTGAATTTTCTGATACAATCAGCCCCCACTGCCTCCCTTTGCAGTCCATGCTCTCGTCAATCTAAACTATCTCTTCACCCTCTAACTTTGAGACCGTCCCTCTTCTTGTAGAATCTGAATTTTATTTATCTTCTCTGTGCTGTTTAATGTCTTGAATACTTGTATAAGATCACCCCTCTGCGTTAACTTCTCTTGAATACTTCTCCAGCTTAGGGAAAGGAAGAAAATTTGCAACTGGAAAATATATTTTCTTCAAAAATTTGACCCATTTTTCATGAGCAGATAGAAAATAAGACTTACAAATTTCTCTGTGCATGGAAAGTCGAAGAGTTTCACCATGCCAAAATCATCTCCTGTTACAATGTTCAGGCCCGAGTGAGAGACACAGGCACAATTCACATCAGCTTTATCGAGATTTCGAGACCAAATTCCAATGACCTCATCACCTAGAATACTACAAGAAAGAAAACTTGTAAATTGTTAATATATCCCCCTAATGTCTTTTAATTCCTGTGCTCAGAGAAGTTAGAGATATCTGCTTTAATATTTCTTGACACATCCATTCTAAGTTTGAGACAATCATTGTATCTTCTAATGCTGGTAGAAAAGCATCACAGGTACAAGTTTTTGGATTTTTGTCCACATATTTGCATAATTACAGATGTAAAATCTTCCATGAACCAGTGCAATTGGGCAGTGTAATATAACATAAATATTTAATGTAAAGGAAATAAATAGTTATGTATTTTTAAAAGTGGTAACCTGGTGCAGTTTTATTAATACAGCTGAAATGGGTTTATCACAAAAAATAAGCATTTTAATAAGAGTGTCATCACCTGTGAGTAACCTGATTTTAAATCACTGAAAATGGCTTAAAAAAAATAACACAACCATTTACTAGTTTAATTGATGTACAGTCAGTTTTAGTAAATAAAAATGTTAATATTTAAAAACTTTTAAAATGTGCCTTTGCACCTAAAATAACAGTATAATCTGAAGAGTCACAAACTGGCGTCATCGACGGAAACTCGCCATGCTCATTATGATGAATTGTGGGCGGGACCGGCTTTCAGCACGATGTTTTTTAAACCAGCATTAAAGATTGCGGAAACTTGATTTATGCTCAACGTAACTTGCGCCTAAAATTCCAAGATCTTTTACACTAGTTTGGCTGATCTACCGGAAACTCCCACAGTATCTGGTAATGTAGTATGCCCAGGAGTTGAACAGAAACAATAAATCCTATCTCCTATACCTGGTGTCCCCCCAAGGATCTATCCTTGGCCCCTTCCTATTTCTCATTACATGCTGCCCCTCAGCACCATCATCCAAAAACGTAGCATCAGTTTACACATGTACAGTGATGACACCCAGCTCTACCTCACCACCACCTCTCTCGCCCCCTCCACTATCTCTGAATTGTCAGACTGCTTGCCCACCATCCACTACTGGATGAGCAGAAAGTTCTTCCAACGACTGAAGCCATTGTCTTCGGTCCCCGTTACAAACTCCATCCATCTCCCTGGCAACTGTCTGAGGCTGAATCAGACTGTTCGCAACCTTGGTGTCATATTTGACCCTGAGATGAGCTTCCGACCACACATCCGCACCATCACTAAGACCGTCTACTTCCACCTCCGTAACATCGCCTGTCTCCGCCCTTGCCTCAGTTCATCCGCTGCTAAAACCCTCATTCATGCCTTTGTTACCTCTAAACTTGACTATTCCAACGCACTCCTGGCCAGCCTCCCACGTTCTACCCTCCAGTAAACTTGAGGCCATCCAAAACTCGGCTGCCCGTGTCCTAACTCGCACCAAGTTCCGTTCACCCATCACCCCTGTGCTCGCTGCCCTACACTGGCTCCCGGTTAAGCAACGCCTTGATTTAAAAATTCTCATCATTGTTTTCAAATCCCTCCCTATCTCTGTAATCTCCTCCAGCCCCACAACCCCCCCCCCCCCCCGCGATCTCTGCGCTCCTCCAATTCTGGCCTCTTGGGCATCCCCGATTTTAATCGCTCAACCATTGGCTGCCGTGCCTTCAGCTGCCAAGGCCCTAAGCTCTGGAATTCGCTCCCTAAACCTCTCTACCTCTTTCCTCCTTTAAGATGCTCCTTAAAACCTACCTTTTTGTCATCTGCTCTGACATCTCATGTGGCTTGGTGTAAAATTTTGTTTAATAACGCTCCTGTGAAGCGCCTTGGGACGTTACAGGTGCTATATAATACAAGTTGTTGTTTAGCTTACTGGATACATCATTAGCCCTCCTCAACCATGGGATTTAAAACAGAGAGGATGCTTTTTGGCCTGCTCGTTTGTGGATCAACAAATTGGAGTTGAATAGCTCAGCTTCGTCTTGGGATCAAATTATGCCGGTCCTAGAATTTTGAATAAACTGAGACATTTCCTAATCTATTTTCAGAATAAAACAAGTAGATAATGTTGCAGTTAAAACGGTAGCATATTAATGCCTTCCTGACTAATACAACAGACATTTGCCTGTTTTTCCTCTGCTGTGTATCAACTACACTGGCTATTCTTCAAGTGAACCTTGTTTTAACCCCTAAGGTATCATAACATGTTGTTACAGAAGTCATATTTAATCACAGTTGGAAAAGCTTGGTGGCAAGATTGATATAATTGGAAGGCTGATGCAATAATGGGCCAAAGACAACTTTTAATACAAACAGAACAACAACTTGCATTTATATAGCGCCTTTAACGTTGTAAAACGTCTTAAGGCGCTTCAGAATACTGTTGTGATAATCAAAAGAAATATACCAATATAGTGGTTTGAGAACAGCTCGACTCAAGGCGGTTATTAAAAACAAGAGCTGTAGTTAATTAAGTAGAATGACAACCAGTTCAGAAAATGAGGTAAAGAACTCAAATCTCTTTCAAATGAGGGACCACAGTGCCACATTACCATCAACAAAGGGAGAAAAAGAACTGAGGACTGGAGTTCAGTATTTCTGCTGTGCGGAAACGAGGAGGATCACGCGGCTCTCATGCAGCAACCATAAGCTTCACTCTTAAAGGGATCTTGGGGTTGATTTTCAACTGGAGAATGTGGGCGGTGTATGCGTTACACCCACCCAATGCCTCCAACGAGAGACCCGAATCATTTGCATGATCGAGCTTCATCTAAATATTTTGGGCAAGCAGCCAGCGCCAGTACACAGGCAAGAGGGCGGGCGCACAAAAACCACTGTTAAAAATCTTTGTGGCCGTTGTTTAGACTGCTGGTTTGGCCACTTAATGCCTGGCACGTTCTGCCCATTGGTACACAAAAATAGCATTGAGGTCCTACATCTGGCGTAGGATGCTGATTTAAATATTTTATTTAGATCTCTGCCTGTTTCAGGCGAGAGCTCTAGCCATCTATTTCAAAGCCCCCTTGACAATGTGTCGGGCAGGCCACAGGCGGCCAGTGAGTGAGTGATTTGTTTTTCCAATTTTCAATCGCTGGCCGCCCGTTTATCTGCGTAAAAGGATGGGGAATAGTTGAAAATTGTCACCCATGTCTCCCAGTGGAGGTTGGCACTATTCTACTACAGTGGATTAATACGATGGCAACCAGAATATCTTGTGCCCTGGCCAACTGTTTAAATAACTTGCTTACCAAAGAAAACCTGCTTTGTTTGTATCTAACTGTGACAAGCATCCTGTCTGGCTGGTTGCAAAAATATGAAACTGAATTAGCAAGGCAGACATAGTAAGGGACTCAGCAGTAACTATAGACATGCCATTTTTCAATGTTCAGACAATGTGGCAATGCAATTAAAACCCTAGGATCGTATTGCAGAAAAGTAGAATACAAGTCTTAAGAAGTTATGCACTAGTCAGATCACACTCAGAGTATGGTCTTCAGTTTTAGTCACCACACCATGAAAAAGATATATATATATATATATATATGAAAAAATAGATTAGAAATGAGAGAGAAGAACAAGAAGACTGATACTAATTGTAAAGAGCACGTGCTATGAGGAAAGGTTGGAGAAATATGTAAAGGGGAGCAGTAATGCGATGGTAGCAGTAAACTTGGACAGCTCAGCTTTACAATGCAGAAGGAGAATGGCTGGAATTTTCCCATTAAAAAAACGAGTGGGTTTGGAGCGTGGGGGCAGTTAAATTGTTAAAAATATGAATCTTGATCTGATCCCGCCTCCAACCCACCCACTTCCAGTTTTGCCGGAGGCGGGACGGGGGGGCAGGCGACCAACCCGCTCCCGGGGACGTTACCTGAATTTAAATATTGTAATGAGGCTGGAAGCCTCTATTTTCCCCTCCATTTTGAATTTAACCGCCTGTGGACGGGTTTCACACAATTCGTGAAACCCGGCAGTTAAACAGAGGCGGGGGCTGCTGCATCCAGGAGGTAAATGGCTTTATACCTACCTCCTGGATCCAGGGTCCCTGCCTAACCACCCCCTGCGATCCGAGAACCCCTCACAAGGCCTCCGATCACCGCCCCCACCCCAGGTCTCCGATCCCCATCATGAGGCCTCCCACCCCCCACATGATGCTGAGGCCAGCCACAATCCTCCAGTGGCCAGCCACGATCCTCTCTCCCCCTGTCGATGTTCCGGCCGACCCTCCCCACCGATCCTCCATCTACCCCCCCCCCCCCCCGCCCTCCAAATCCCCGGCCGACCACCCCCACCCCTCCCCGTGATCCCTGATGCTGACCCCCTCCTGCGATCCCTGATGCCGACCCCCTCCCACGATCCCCGATGCCTCATACTCGGGAATCCGAGGCCTCACATGCAAATCAGGCCCTGCGGGAAACCCCGCCTCGGAGGCCCCCCCCAGCCGTAAAAATGTACTGCTACTGCCACATTAATACTCCCCTTTTAAATCAGTGAATTAAGGTTCAAATTATGAGTAACTTGAAAAGTTCAGTTCACCTGGTCCAAGTAGCCCAAGTTATTCTGTCGATCTGAGACTGCTCAGTAACTTGTTTCCCTAAAGGTACCTCATACACCAGTCGTTTGTAAGATCCAGTAGAAACCTGCAAAATCAATAAGCGTGACCATGACACACAGCAAATAGCCACATAAAAAAGTGAGAATTGGTTGAATGCTTTTGCTTAGATAATTGAATTCTTAATGACAGAGTAGGCTTTATTAAATGGATAACAATACTACAAACATTAGCCTTTGTCATTTTTCTGTCTCATACATGCTGTATAGAATATGGTTCATCGTCTCGTTAACACAGATATCACTTTATATATCCAGAGAAATTATGGTTTTGGCATATAAATTATACAAGGTATTTCATTTAACAAAGTTTTGTTTTTTTTAAAACTGCATTTAAAATAGTACAAGATGAACTTAAGAGTGATAAAAAAAATACATAGTATTCCATCTTTGAAGCAAATTATCTACTTCAAAGTGCTTTAAAAAATGTCTAGTATTCGACTAAACATATTGGTTTGCATAATTTCAGAATCTTACAGCACCAGAAGGTCAAAATATATAGACTGCAGTTAATACCTGGATATAACTGCTGTCTGCTGAGAAGTCGATTTGGATAACGAAGCTGCCGATATCTCTACTATAGCTGATTCGATTTAGTGCTGGTCCTAATGTGAGGTCATAAAAGTCTATGGCATTCTCACATGTCCCCACGGCCAAATATTGAGAGCTGGGACTGAACCTGAACAAGAGATTTTAACAATCAAAATAAATTCTTGATAAAGATATAGTGCAGGGAAAGTAAGTATCTTATTTCCAAACTTTGAAAGTGACCATCATAATGTTGTAGTATAATTAATACTTCAAACCATTATCAGGTCTGAATCAGATTTATGGCTGACTGGTCCGTAGACCCACCAATTATGCAGAAACAGCCACATGATCCACTCTAATTGGATCAATGTGGCCCCACCCCGTATCCATTTCCAATGTCGAACCATGCAGCACCAGTTATTGCAACATTTCTGACACCTGGAAACTTGCTTCTATAGCTACACGGAGAAGGCGAACATCCCAAAATACTACTATTTTATAAATATCCACATAATCGTCACCTTATAAACATCTTTAGTGCACATTTTATTTTTCCAAATACAGATGAATAAAAATCAGGTAGCACTTTTCCACAGTACATTAATATGTAGTATTAAATATGACTTCAATTCTTTCCTACGTTACAACAGTGACTACACTTCATTGGTTGTAAAGCGCTTTGGGATGTCCTGAGGTCATGAAAGGCATTGTATAAGTGCAAGTCTTTCTTTAATAAAGATTAACAGTAATGTTTCGCATTGTAATGACCGACATTCTTAAAGTTTGTCTTTATCTGCTTACTTGATGTCTTGAATGGCAGATCTTCTGTCTCGTTTCTTGCCCCAGATTGTCAGTGATGTCACCACAAGTATAATGAACTCGCCATTTTTCATACCAATGGCTACCATATCTCCCTCTGGACTGTAGGCAACTGTTCGAGCAGGGTGCCCCAAATTTACTTTATTCAGCATCTTCTGTTACACAATTAAAAACAAGGAGGGCTTAGAGCTGAAAATGCACATTAAAATTTCTCAATTTACTTACTATTGGTTTAGCCTTTTAACGCTCAAACATTTTAATGATTATTTAGCAGGGGGGTGGGGGAGGGAAGTAATTTTCTTTTAAAGTAGTCTTCATTCTTAAAATTCAATACGTAATGACTGAAAGCCAGTTTCCTCCACAGGGGTTGGGGTGTGGGTAAGTTATATAAGTTCAGCACAATACATCATGCCATCACAATACCTTCTGCACAAATTGATACTACAGGAAACTCCCGTTTAAACGGCACCTAAATATCCGGAATTCTCTAATAACCGGCAGAATTCATACTCCGAAAACTACAGTATACAGTCGTTTATAAGTTTTGTTTTACTGTTAAGTAATTAAAGAGTTATGGATTACCCTCAACTGGCATTACTGTACTTAATCAAGCATCTTCCACCATCCATTTAACACAACATTCTGTGGGGGAGTACCCAATTATACTGCACATTTCTTGATTTTTTTATTTTTGTTTGTTAAAAAATAGCCTCGGTAGATATACCTCTCCGTTATCCGGAATTTTTAATCAACCGGCACCATCCCGGTCCCGTCGGTGCCGGATACGAAAGAGTTTCCTGTATGTAGTTTCCCCATATCATTGTTTTTTTTAGGTCTTTTTGATTGGTGAAAACATTTGTTTGCAATCCTGGGGGAAACCTCTTCTCTGCATTTTTTTATAGTGAAACCATAGTTCCTGGTTTTATATCCTTGCAGGTAAAACTAGAAAATGATACTCCTATTTGTGGCTAAAATTTAGGATAAGCCGTCATGGTTTCCCTTCTGGCTTGTTTCTCTTATAATAAAGTAATTTCACTAAAAATGGCTTGCTCACTCTGACAGCAATAAATTACTTTGCAAGGCAATGACATATTGATGCATGATTAGAGTTGCTCACTACCAAAATAATTGCTTGGCAACATCCTTTTTAATAGCCATCATTTAGTGCTGCAATTTAAACTACACACTTGCCTTTTCGGTAATGTCCCATAATCTAACAGTCCCATCTTCTGCTGCAGACAGAAAGATATCTTTAATAGGGTGAGTTGAAAGACCCCAGATTGGTCCGTCCATGTGATTGTTAATTAAAATGTTGCATGCAGCATTCTTCTCACCAACTTCGATGATCTCTGCATTTCTCGTTCCAACCAGAATTTTTCCCTGTTAATAAAACAAATCTTTAAAAAAAAAACTTTCACCACAGATATCTTTGAACTGAGTTATTGCAGAATATTTAAAAGTTTTACCCAAGAAGCATTTAAGTACCTCTAATCTTAATCTCTACTGGTGTTTGAACATTGCGTAACAAATAAAGCTAATATAGACTGCAAAGAATTTAAAAAATGCATATACAGAGGACACCAAGTGGTTAACAGCCACATATTTTACTCAGTTTAAGGTGCTTTCACAATAGTGTTAGGTAGGGAATTTCAGGACACTGACCCAGTGACGATGAAGGAATGATGACATATGTCTAAGTCAGGATGGTGTGTGATTTGGAGGTGATGGCATTTCCACAATGTTACTGCTCTTGTCCTTTACGGCGGTAGAGTTTGCAAGGTTGGGTGGGAACATTTATTCCCTCAGCACAGGTCCAGACAACCCCACCACACTTAGCAGAAATTCAACCAAACCCCCACCCCCACTGAGAACAAACTTGATGTTCCCCACCCCCTACTAAAGGCAGAGGTCTTGCCATCTTCCTACTCACGAAGACAAAACCTGGCCTTCTGCCCTGTTCCATTTGAGGATGAAGATGACCTTACCCACACCCCCAACAAACAAAAACCCGGCCTTCCCCTCACCTCCACTGAGACTAAACTCGGCCTGCCCCTTTCTCATGCTAAGAACAAATCCCCACTTCCCGTTTGTACCCGCCATCTCCACTTAGTGCAAATGTGGGACCAATTCCTGCCTCCTATGAGCAGTAACTCACCTACGCCCTACCCAGCTGCTGAAAAATACCTTGCGCCACTTACAGCCTTTTATTCAGAAGCAACTCAGCACCATCCTCCACTCTCAGCCAGAAAACTCCCCCTCTCCCGCCCCACCCCCGCCACGAGAAGAAAAAATACACTGCCCCCACAGGAGGTGGAATTGGCCCCTGGCGAGAGAGCAGCTGCTCCTCCCACCGAGGGGAAAGTTGGCTGTGGTCCAGTGCCACCCAACCCTTCCCCATCCCCATCCATGGTTGCCCCTTGTACATAAGAACATAAGAGCGAGCAGGAGTCGGCCATACGGCCCCTCGAGCCTGCTCCGCCATTCAATAGGATCATGGCTGATCATCCACCTCAACTCCACTTTCCCGCCCGATCTCCACATCCCTTGATTCCCCTAGAGTCCAAAAATCTATCTATCTCAGCCTTGAATATACTCAAAGACTCAGCATTCACAGCCCTCTGGGGCAGAGATTTCCAAAGATTCACAACCCTGAGTGAAGAAATTCTTCCTCATCTCAGTCTTAAATGGCCTACCTCTTATCCTGAGACTATGCCCCCTAGTTCTAGACTCTCCAGCCAGGGGAAACAATCTCTCAGCATCTACCCTGTCAATCCCTTTCAGAATCTTGTATGTTTCAATGAGATCACCTCTCATTCTTCTAAACTCCAGAGAGTATAGGCCCATTCTACACAATCTCTCATCATAGAACAGCCCTCTCATCCCAGGAATCAATCTAGTGAACCTTCATTGCACTGCCTCCAAGGCAAGTATATCCTTCCTTAGATAAGACCACCAAAACTGTGCACAGACTCCAGGTGTGGTCGCATCAAGGCCCTGTACAATTGTAGCAAGACTTCCTTACTCTTATAGTCGAACCCCCTTGCAATAAAGGCCAACATGCCATTTGCCTTCCTTACTGCTTGCTGTACCTGCATGCTAGCTTTCTGTGTTTCTTGCACGAGGACACCCAAATCTCTGAACACCAGCATTTGAAAGTTTCTCACCATTTAAAAAATATTCTGTTTTTCTATTCTTCCTACCAAAGTGAATAACCTCACATTTCCCTACATTATACTCCTACTGCCCACTCAGTCTATCTATATCCCTTTGCAGACTCTTTATGTTCTCCTCACAGCTTACTGTCCCACCTAGCTTTGTATCATCAGCAAACTTGGATACATTACACTCGGTCCCTTCTTCTAGGTCATTGATGTAGATTGTGAATAGCTGAGGCCCCAACACTGATCCTTGCGGCACCCCACTATTTACAGCCTGCCAACCTGAAAAAGATCAGTTTATCCCTACTCTCTGTTTTCTGTCTGTTAACCAATCCTCAATCCATGCTACTATATTACCCCCAACCCCATGAGCCCCAATCTTGTGTAATAATCTTTTATGTGGCACCTTATCGAATGCCTTTTGGAAATCCAAAAATACTACATCCACTGGTTCCCCTTTATCTACCCTGCTAGTTACATCCTCAAAAAACTCTAATAAATTTGTCAAACACGATTTCCCGTTCATAAAACCATGTTGACTCTGCCTAATCATGTTATGATTTTCTAAGTGACTTGATACCACTTCCTTAATGGATTCCAGCATTTTCCCGACGACCGATGTCAGGCTAACTGGCCTGTAGTTCCCTGTTTTTTCTCTCCCTCTTTTCTTGACTAGCGGTGTTACATTTGCGACCTTCCAATCCGCTGGGACCATTCCAGAATCTAGGGAATTTTGAAAGATCAAAACCAATGCATCCACTATCTCTTCAGCCACCTCTTTTAGAACCGTAGGATGTAGGCCGTCAGGTCCAGGGGATTTGTCGGCTTTTAGTCCCATTAGTTTCTCTAGCACTTTTTCTCTATTTATATTAATTACGTTAAGTTCCTCACCCTCATTAGACCCTTGGTTCCCCACCATTTTTGGTATGCTTTTTGTGTCTTCTACTGTGAAGACAGATACAAAATATTTGTTTAACGTTTCTGCCATTTCCTTATTCCCCATAATAATTTCTCCTGTCTCAGTCTCTAAAGGGACCAACGTTTACTTTTGCTACTCTTTTCCTTTTTACATACTTGTAGAAACTCTTACAATCTGCTTTTATATTTCTTGCTAGTTTTCTCTCATATTCTGTTTTTTCCCTTTTTATCAATTTTTTGGTCAACCTTTTCTGGTTTCTGAAACTCTCCCAATCCTCAGGCTTACTATTATTCTATGCAACATTATAAGCTTCTTCTTTCAATCTAATGCTATCCTTAACTTCTTTAGTTAGCCACGGTTGGATCACTTTTCCTGTGAGTTTTTGTATACCCCTGCCCTCTTCTCTTCCACTCCTCTTCTCCCATCTCCCTCAAACAAATCAATAAATGAATATATTTGTGAGCACCCAGTGAATTAATGCAGCAGTGATCACCAGTGCACTAATAGATTAATGGAGCAGAGGACAAACCAAATCAATGGGCCAGATCTTGCGAGAGTGGGGTGCCTTGCGGTGTACGCTATTAGTTAGACTTTTACCTGCACCCTTCAGCTCAAATTTTTTTGCGCTGTATCTTCCTGGAAGTGCGAGCTTATAATGGCGTGGGCGAGGGCAATGGGGTATCTGGGACCTTAGTGAACGGTGGGACAACAGTGTATCTCCTTAACCAATGAGATTTAAAGATCGACAAAGAAACAGAGGAACGACAGAGAAGGAGGGCGAATTAGAGTCAAATCAGGTACAGAAAGAGATATAAAGCGAGGGAAATAAAGTTTGGATTAAGAGAGAAAAAAAAGACAAAGGAAAAGAAAAAATACTAAAATTAAAAATTTGATATTTTTAAAATTTCTAACAACAATTTACTATATGCAGGAATGAGATTGAACAGTTGGAAATTGTTCCCTTTCTGAACCAGAGAGGTTGATTGGCATTGCGTTAAAAAGGTACTTCCGGTGTTAAATTCTAGCTCTAACTTTCTGTGGCGAGTTTAACAGGCAATTAATGTGCAAATCGTGTACGTGCTTCAAAATAACGGGGAGGCTAAGGGCAAGATGCCGTTTGTGCGAAGCAAACGACAGAATGGCGTAAATCGACCAGCAGGTTCTGGAGGTTCGCAACTCATGGTGTATCTTTTTATCCCCTGAACTTGCTGGCTGATTTGTGCATTAATAACGGAGGGAGTCGTTAACACCCTGTTATTTTTCCAGCAAGATTCGGCCCAATAAATGAATGGATCAGCGGGCATCAGTGAATTCGTGCCTTCTTCCTACTGCCTGCTGCCCTCCATGGCTACTAATTGACTTTGGTCGGTTTCCTCGGCAGCTTACTTTTACAAGTGCTCCGAGCGTTTATAATAACTAAGAGCATCGATACTTGAAAGCTTTCACTTCCATCTGTGGTTTAGTGCTTGGCTTCTGCTCAGTGCCTCCCTCTCCCTTTGTAACATGTCAGAAATGGCAACACTATGTGAAGTGTAAAATTGTGTCCCGCCAGCTCTCCCAAGCTAATTAGACTCTAGCGTGTAGATTTTGTTTTCGTTTGGGGCTGGAGACGTACCTTGCACCTGCAGACTGAACGCACAGCGTCTATCGCCTGCCCAGTTTCCAATCTGAATGCACGACAGCGCTTCAGTTCCTGATCCCAGAGTTTCATTGCTCCTCCTTCCTTTGACCTGATAAAACAAAATCATTGTCTGGGTTTCATAAACATCGGATTTTTCCGACATTGATACATGTTCTAGGGTTTTAAACATTTAGGGGGTTAACATTGCCTTCCCTTGCTAATTTTAGTGCAACAATAGAAGTGGTGTAATGTAAATAAATGATTTGTTTGCGTTTAGTTCTGCTGTGAGGATTGCTACCCATTCAAAAATAGATTGATGAACATTGCTGAAAGTTAGGAAAAAGGCTTATTTAACGTTTTAAAGGACTTGCTAAAGGCCAATCACAAAAAGCTGGATTATCAGCTGTAGAGGAGCCTAGAAAAGTGTGTCCTTTATCGTCCTGCTGGTCAGATCTGGGTGATTAGTATCTTCGCTGTTCCCTCACTCTTCACTGCACATTTGCCTCCTTCATGCAACCCACTGTAGGTGTGATGACATCGTGCGTGAAAGGTTATGAGCAAAAGAACATTTGGAGGGAAAGATTGATGATGCTCAGTGTAACCTGTACTTTATGGGCATTCATAACAAGCATTGAATATAATTTAAACAGTGAGAGAACAAAGTAATTGTAAGCATCATGGATGCTTTGCACACTGAATTATTTGGCTGACCTGGGAAGGCCATTAAGCTTTTTACTACCCTGCATCCAGGTATGTTTCTCATGTTGCTCATGCCATTCTTGTTGGGCAACTTGCATTGAGGGGGGCTGCAACCTTCTGCTCCTCCTCCCACAACTCATTTCTTTCATTAGAACTTCTGTGGTCCCATGGGAGAAACAGGCCATTCTGTGCCCTCCTAAAATGCTCCCAGATATGATGCTTTACAAATAATGATGCTTGCCCCTTTAAGGTGCTTTCGGCCTTTAAATCCTTCAGTAGGACCTGATTTTCTACCCTCCAATAATAGTTTTTTTTCTCCACATTGTAGGCTCACCCCCATTACACAAATGATGCTGACCCCGGAAATCTGCATAGGCTCAGCGCATTCTTCCCCACCTTGTGATACTTTTGAAATACGACGGCAAATAAAAATCTTCTGCTCTTCTGACTGTCTAAAAGTCATTGGTGTAGTGTGGCTGCATAAATGAACTGCAGACCTCCATAAACTTAGTGAAGTTAATAGACAGTATCCATATATTGCTCTAAATTCTACAGCTAGAAGTATTTTAAACAATTTACATCAAGAGTTAGAGCTCTAACAATAGGAGGATTAAAAATATTTAAATTAATTTAGACAACCCCTTTAAACAGATGTGAACTTGTAAATCCTGTACATTTCAACATGTATAAGGAGGCCTCACTGCTTACACTTGGACTAAACGTGAAATAATGTGTTGTGAATGTATACTTTCACTCACGGTCTTTCTTTGCCTCCTGTTACTATCAGACCATCTCGTAATGTTGTGTACATTGTAAAAACAGGCCCATTATGAGCTTTGGCTACAATTCGGACTAAAAGATGTTCCCTCCAAACATAAACATCTCCACTGATGGTACCTGTAAAGGTCAAATTATTCTGCAAGAAAAAAAAAGAGATTGGCTTTAATGCAGTAACTGAAAAGAAATGAATCATTGTAACAATGATGAATGCACTTTTCTTTGCCATTCTATACAACAGAAGGGCTAACATTCAAGATTTCAGTACCATGAAAGCCTTTAATTATTTTGCTTAGTTTTTTTCTGGGCATACATCATCCTTTTTAATTGGTATGAACGAAACAGAAAGAGCTGGTTTAGTAAGGGAAACTGAAGTTATTGATAAGGGATAAGTTAATTAAATTCTGCATATATGGAGTTGTATTTTAACTTTTATATATTATGTAATGCAGAATTGTGTGGATTATCACGTGGAGGGAGTAAGTAAATGTATAAAAGCTGGCCGTATGTAATGAGTATTTGGATTTGTAACATACTCATCTCAGAACTGTAACACGTTTGAGTCCCTCAACTAAACCAGCAGGTTCAGTTGTAAACACTGTCTTTTAAGTGTATGTTTAAGTACTACTATACATGTACTCTATACTTAATAAAGCTGTGACACTTGATTTTTAATGTTTAGAATCTTATTGATTTGAGGAGTAAATTATCAATAAGAACCCTCCTCTAACAAGGCCATAGAACGACGTTTCTGGAACCCACCAAGCAGGGGCAGAGCCTTCAGTGTACAAAATAAGCATTTCTAAAGAAAATTAAATGATCTTTTCTAAACAAATACATGCAATGTAAACACCAAACATTTCTTAGTACTGTAGCACCAACGTACAGAAAGCAATTTTGTGATGTTCTGACCTTATAACTCACTTGTTCTTGGAAAGCTTGTAAATTATTATTCTTAAGAACTGTTGTTCCCTACTGTGAACCTACTACAGTACATAGAACAGTGTGAGCAATGGGGATCTGTAAGAGACCTATATATTTGGTGTGATTCAGCTTTAAAAAAAATTTCTAACATATACAGTAATCCCTCCCCAACCGCGGGGGATACGTCCCTGAAAACCCCCGTGGTTAGTAAAACCGCGGTTGGCAAATACAGTATAAATGTTCAAATAATACAATAAAAAACATAAAAGCAATAAAATCATGTTATTTACCTTAATCCTAAATTTAAAACCGCGTATACGCAAAATTCACTGCCACTGTTGGCAAAAGTTGTCGCAGAGAGGAAACCGTGTATACTTGAAATCCGCGTATGGCAAAACTGCAGTTGGGGCGGGATTCCTGTACCTATATAAGCATGCCATTTTAACATTATTTTACTGAAAGGTACTTACAGCTCCAAAAGCTACAGCTAGCATTGTTTGCATCCTGGCATCTTCAATTGAATTTAAGTTGCCTTTTTTGCTCTGTAAAGCTTTGCCAGCGAAGGTCCAAAACCGTACATGTTTCACCCCCACTGACACAAACTGGGTGTCTGAATCTGGCCTGAATTCTGCAACAAAAATTCTCTTGGTGTGACCACTTCTACTGGCAACTTTGGTACCTAAGAGGAGGAAAACAGGTAAAGTAGATGCAAATAAAAAATACTACTTCTGAAATAAATTGCAATTATAATTTGTATATAACATTCTAAATGCCTTTTATATTTCAAATTTGCTTTTGGCATATTAAAATTATGACTAATGATATGTTACATAGCATTTACAGCACAGAAACAGGTCATTCAGCCTAACTGGTCTATGAAAGGTTATGAGCCTCCTCCCACGCTACTTCATCTAGCCCCATCAGCAAACGATGGGACGGAGACAGTATTAATCAAGTTAATTTTATTCTATTTTATGTTACTATTTGAATGTTTCTTGTATGGATTCTTATATTAATTTTCTTTAACTACAAAAACTGTTGACCCAGAAAAAAATGAACAAAAATGATTAAATGATCACTGTTGTTCCTCTGCCGTCTTCTTGTTTCATCCTTACCTTCTTGCCACCTCCAGACAGTGATAGTATATTGAGGGTCTAGTCCTACTGAGAGGAGGAGTTTCCCCGTGGCACTAAAGCTGACACAGCAGACACCCTTTGAATGATAACAGCGTAACACAGAATGCGTCTGTTTGGTTGTGGCATCCCAAATATGAATCAATGGGGCAATACCTGAGAAAAAGAATACTATAATCAGCTATAAGAGCTACAAGCTGGTGTCACTGCACCAACATCAATCTCGCACCAATGCAAGGCACAATTAGAAGTAGAATTATTACTCTATCCTGACTTCCAGATCAAAAGTTCAGATGTTGAACCCTGGATTAATGGGGTGAAAGTGCAGCAAGGTTTGGTATAGTAATAATGATCTACCAGTTTAGCAAGCTTTGTAACTATCACATTTAGTAAATACATGAAATTATGTATCAACATATAAAACTGTACTAATTTTTGAAAGTTAAAATTATAAACTGTCCGATTTGGACATATTTGTTTTTTTCCTTTGATGTCTAATTAGAATTGGATGCTTGGCTATTTGACGACATTAAATACTGCTGAAATGGTTTAAAATGTTCATCATGAAGGCAACTTGCCGAAACAACACTGTCATGCAAAATTTGCTTTCCTTATTCTTAAATGGTCTTATGCTTGAGTATTCAGGCATTCTTTGTTGAATCTCAAATCTTAGAATGCTGCTCCAGTACTTCAGTCTCAGAAAGAATGCAAAAATGAGGGTCCTAACTGGCAAACCAGCCAAAACATAGTGATTAGAAGTGAATTTGATGTAGGAGTATTTCAGTATGAATACTCAGCATTTGTCTATAATGCCCACTAGAGAGCCTTATTTTGCAGGACTCCTTCAATAGAATGATGTTGTTTTTCTATTTCTGTATAGTATGCTCTATTATCAATTTAACTAGAAAAACCATAACTGCCCAAACCCAACAATTTACAAGTAACCTATTGGTAATCGGTTTCTGCAGACAGGAGTAAGGAATAGATTTTGTTACTCCGCTTGATATAAAGAATTGTTTGGGTGCAGCCTAAAGGAAAATGGGGAAGGGAGGATCACTAGCCTCTAACAGATGGAAAATCGGGCAGGCTTCATTACACCAAGTGCAACAACAGGAAAACCTACCCCTAAAGGCTTGTTCTGACATCCACTAATTGTTCCCAACACATGGTATTAACTTCCCAATTCTTGGCTTGTCAACCCTCTCCAACATCACAGCAGATTCTCCTATTTTTGAGCTCTCCAATGCTCTCTGACTTACAGTTGATCTTCCCGATTCAGAGCTCTCATATTGCAAGGAACGTATAGCAATGTTCCTTGCAATAATGAACAGCTGCTTATAGCAGACAAAGAATGCTACACAAGTTACTCCATTATAAACAACTTTCACAGGTATCTACCCTTTACTGTTTTACAATATGGTCACTTCCTGGTAGTGAAGTAACAAATTAATTTTGATACCAGTCAGGTGCAATAAATTGCATTGATATAGCACCTTTAACATAGGAAAACGTCCCAAGGCACTTCAGAAAAGGCAACAATGTTTTAAGCTTGGCTCCTTAGCTCTGCTTTTCTATCGCAGGGCATTTCAGTTAATGTTCATCTTATAAATTAGTTTTACATTTTTGTGACAGACAACTTTTTGTCTTCTACTTTTCTTTTGATATATTTTCACACATGAAGCTGAATATCCCCCAAAATCTATTTTGATCGAGTATCAGTATTGTAACTATGATTTAGCTAAATTGCAGTGATTTTTATAACTCACAGTTCTTCTTATTGTTTGCTCCTTAAATGGAAAATGAATATAGTCTTCAGTAATTTAACAAAACAAAGGAAAATAACTGCTCTGAAGATCCCAATGGAATTATGTTTGGCCTCCTGCATCATGAAAACTATGCCAGATGAATTAATTATTGATAATTAACCAATCTAACCAAATTATGTTTCTAATATATGAACGCTTCTTGCGCATACAACCTTTGACTTTGGACATAACCTGTTTCATAATTAAAATAATGTTGCCAAAATGTAAGTGGTAGCTTGCACTCCATTATATAGTAGAAGAGAAGGGTGTAGGCCAAATATTTTAGATTTCTTACCTGACATCTCAGCAGAGTCACCTTTAAGTTATATCATAGCCAAGGTCAGAAACAAAATTCAATACAAAAATAAAACAAAAATAAAAAAAAAATCACAGTTAGAGTAAACATACTGTAAGTACTGGTAAATATACAAAAGCACACTTTCACTATAAGCTGTATCTGTTGCAACTGTTTAAAATTAGTGTTGCTATTTCTGGATATCTAGCAGTACTTAAAATTATAGATAAAAAAACAAGAATAAAAATTACACTAAAATGTTTGCAATCAACAGATGTCAGCGCCGCGTGCATGTCTGTGAAGGTGATTTTTCTTGAAGGTTCTAGTGGACATGCTACCATATTCCTGTATTTCCTTATATTTTAATGAAAGAGCATTGCTATTTTAGTTGTGTTCACAAAAATTGCAACAAAATGGCTTAATTTTTCAAAATGAAGCTGCATACTGCAGCTAGGCCAATGGGGGTGTCCAGCAGAGGTGATTGTTTGTCTACAGGGGAAGAGGAAAATCAGAATAAATCCACATTGTTATTGCACAACCTGTAGGGAATATTTCTATCCGAGTTAGTAATCTTATACTTGGCTGTGTTTTACAATTGACAATCGAAAGAAATTTTTTACTGCTACCGACGTTGTGTGATATGGCAAGGGCTGTAAAATGGCCAATCGTGTTACACTTGTGATAATGCTCATTTCACATTTAAGCAACTAACCAACCAAATTACTTGTATAACAGAGAAACAAGCAGTTAATCCAACTGTGTAATGTGCAAAACAGAAGCATTTACAAAAGGTTAATAAAATGTTCAGAAAGCCTAGTTAATGGCCTGGGACTAGAAGATCCTGCTGAACTGCCTTTTTGAAAATTGGGATGACCTTTTTGGCCTGAGGGAGTGGACTACGAACATCGTTAGAATCAAATCCTTACAGACCAGGTCAATTCTGGTTCTACTACGCTGAAAAGCTTCAATGAAACCCATTAAAATTTAAGACCATCAAGTTGAAGCAAAAAATAGGAACATAGGAATGTAAAGGGGTGTGATTCATCTGATCGGTTCCAAAGTTCAAAAGATATTACTGCAAATGTAGCTCATCTTAATATTGTGATGAAGGAAATAACAGAAGGTTTTTTTGTTGGGGGGGGGGGGGGGGGGAGGGGGAGAGATGTCCTCCATTCACTATTTGTATGGAAATCAAAAATGCATTCTTCATAACTTTTGTTTAAGGTTTTGCTCCAATTTGCCTAAATACGAATTCTTCCTGCTTAGGAATTCTAGGTAAATGCCAAAAAAAAGTTTAATCAGAGAAATGAATGAACAGCTATGAATTCAGCACATCTCAATATGGAGATGACGGATATATATGGATGCAAAGTTAAAAGTCTAGATGCTGAAAGCTATTTAAAATCACAGACAGAAATGAATCAATGAGATAAGGAGGTGAAGGACATTTATGGATAGGAATTTAAAAAGAAGTTAGTACATGTATGGAAGCAAACAACAGCTTGGCTGAGTTGTAGCACACTTGTCTCTAAGCTAGAAGTTCATGGGTTCAAACCTGACTCCAGGACTTCAACACATAATTTAGTTTGGTACCGAGGCAGTGCTGCATTGTCGGAGGTGCCGCCTTTCGGATGAGACGTTAAGCCAAGCACCTGTTCAGTTGGACGCAGAATATCCCAGGAAACTATTTGAAGAAGTGCAGCTGGGGGGCTTCTTTAGGCCAACATATACCCCAGTCAACATCACTAAAACAGATCTGATCATTTATCTCCTTTGTTGTTTGTAGGACCTTGCTCTGTGCAAATTGGCTGCCACATTTGCCTACATAACAATAGAGTCTACACTTTACACAGTCATTTATTAGCTGAGGGTGTAAAAGGTGCTATATAAATGCAAGCTCTTTCCTTACGGTACTGGCACATAATAATGTTAAGAAGGATGTAGCAAGGAAGACAGACCTAATGAAAATATCAGGCTGCTCAATTTACGATAGCAAAGCACAAGGTTTTTTGGCAATTACATGGTCGAAATCTCCGTGTTGATGTACATTACTGTTATGTTTATGCAGTAAAATGCATCCAACAGGAGTAACAAAGGTGATTTACAAAACATCAACTTATCCATACACACTGATTTCGCACAAGTGCTTAACAATTCACAAGAGGAATATACGGAACAGGAGTAGGCTATTCAAACACCCAAGCCTGTTCCGCAATTCAGTTAAATCATGGCTGATCTGTACCTCACCTCCATTTACCCACCTTTATTCCATATCCCTGGATACGCTTCCTAACAAAAGTCTATCAACCTCAATTTTGAAAATTTTAATTGA
This sequence comes from Squalus acanthias, assembly GCA_030390025.1. Taxonomy (NCBI): domain Eukaryota; kingdom Metazoa; phylum Chordata; class Chondrichthyes; order Squaliformes; family Squalidae; genus Squalus; species Squalus acanthias. Next base: position 33,133,888 of record CM059425.1, on the reverse strand, counting down.
CCCAGCATCCACAGTCTTTTGAGGGAGTTAGTTTTAGACTGCCACTGCCCTTTCTGTGGAAAAAGTGCTTCCTGATTTCACTCCTAAATGTGAAATGTTAATCTAATATTAAGATTATGCCCTTTTGTTCTTGTTCACTCCTCAACCTTCTAAACTCAAGGGATTACAAGCCAAGTTTATGCAACCTGTTCTCATAATTTAACCCTTTAAACTCTGGTATCATTCTGGGGAATCTGCGATGTACCCTCTCCAAGGCCAATATATCTTTCCTGGGGTTCAGTGCCCAAAACTGAACACAGTACTCCATATGGGACCTGACCAAGATTCAATACAACTTCAGCATCACTTCCTCACTTTTGAATTTCACCCTGAGATACAGGCCAACATTCCATTAGCCTTTTTGATTACTTTTTTATACCTGTGCACTAGCTTGTAGTGATTTGTGTACATGGACACCTAAACCTTTCTCCTCTACAGCTCCTCGTCTCTCACCATACAAAAATATTCCAGTTTGTTTTTCTTAGATCTAAAGTGGATGACCTCATATTTCTTCACTTTCAACTCCACCTGCCATTGGTTTGCCCACTCACTTAGTCTGTCTGTCCCTTTGTAATGTCCTGTTCCCATCCACACAACTTACTGTGCCTGTGACACCTGCAAACTTAAATTCTCTATTCCATTAACCAAGTCAGTAATATAAATGGTGAAAAACAGAGGCCCCAGTACAGATCCCTGGGGAACACCACTGGTCACATCCAGCCAATCAGAGGACTTTATCCCTACTCTCTGTCGCCTACCTCCCAACCAATTACCGCCCCATGTCACAAGGTACCCTCCAACTCTGTGCACTCAATACAATACCAAATTGATCAGTGTGCTCATGTACTCAATATTCACTCTGTGTGCAAATCCATAAGACATCTATATTAATACAAATTGTTAGTTTTAGTAGTGCCTTATGCCCAATGGTTTGACATATCTCATGAGCTGCTTGTAGCATTTTTTCTATTTGATTCTAGCTTGGTCTCCCCCTGCCCCCTTAGACATAATGGCCAGGACTTTCCTCCCCATTGACAATGCTGCCACAGAAGTGTAGTGGTCAGGACTGCTAGTTTGTGTGATTTTCTAGGGTCAGGTTAATTTCCATATTATGAATGATCTCCTGGCAGGAGGAAGAGGGGCAGAGGAAGAGGGGAAAGGGGAGGGGGGAGGAGAGGAGAAGGAAAGGGAACAAGGAGAGGGAATGTGGTGGGAGGAAAGGAGAGTGGGGGATAAGGAGGAAGGAAGGGGTGAGGAGTGGAGTCTGAGGAGGAAAGGAAAGGGGGAGAGGAAGAAAGGAGGAGAGAGGGTGCCAAGGTGTGATTTTTTGCTGGGAGGAAGGGAGCTTGTGTTGGATAGCATAGGAATATATCAAGGCCAGAGATACACTTTAAATTAAATGTTAGAAAATGTTTTGCTGCAGCCTTTTGTGTTGTTTTGGCAGTGAAGAAACAGGACGTACTATTGTATGTAGCTGTAATTTTTGTAGTTAATGCCATTTTAAATGATTTATGCCAATCTAATTGTGAATTCATAGCTTATCATGACAGTAAACATTTTTTACATTTTATTTCTCCTGCTGGTAGCTACAGTAGAATGGATTTTTTTGTAGTGTAGAAGATTCTACCTATTATACCTAGAATGTGTGGAAGGAAAGTCTACACAAACAAACTAGTTCATCTGCTGTGGTATTTTCAATTAACTTGTGAAGTATACTTTTAAAAAGAAAAGAATTGACACCAAAATGTTATCATAAAGTTGTAGTATTGTACTCTTAAATTGATTTTTTATACAAAATGTAATATGTTCTGTGAAACACTTCTCTTTCAAAGGAAAATTACTGTCTTGGATTCTGATTAACAAAATGAGAACAGAATCTGATGTTCAGACATTTGTATCACATCTGGCAAAAACCATGGGAACAGATTAGTATTGCTATATTCACTCCGCCACTTTTGTACGTACCTACTTGTCCTGTTGCTATTATCTTTTGAAATTTGGGATGCTGGTTAACAGTTAAGCACAGGATGTCATCTGTATGTTCAACATAAAAAGACTGAAAACCTAAAGAAAATTACAAGTAAAAGGAGCAACAGTTAATTCAAATACTTCTTGAAATGCAAAATAAAAAAATCATTACGAACATAATAAAAACTTAATTCTTCCTTATTTTTCACTGGTCTTTTAAGGACTGTGCCACTGCACTATTTTGGTCAGGATCAATCGTTCTACTGTATATAAGGCCTCTCAATTGCTCCCTTAGTTTTTCCCTCCTAGTCCTGAATATGCTGTTGGTACGTAACAGGAAAAGAAATGTTTTCAACCTTTTGCAGTTTTTATTTCACTACAAAATTAAGTGTAGCTGAGCAGTAAACAAGTTAGAAACAGTTTGCGACAACATTTTGACAGCTTTTTATCTTTTGGAAAGATCTGTGTGATGTTTTACTTCGGCTTAGACATCAATGCAATTGTCCGTGGCTTGCCCACCTGCCTTTGACTATATGACAAGACACATCCTTCATCTCCAGTTCATGCTGATTTTAAAATTTGTACTGCACATCAAGAATTCTTCCCAGTGACCAATACCATGAAACCTAACTGCACTATTTTTTGATGTTGCAAGATTTTCACAGTTTCAAAGCTGCACCAGAGTTACTAGGAGGGCTCCATGCACTCATTCTGATCACCGGAAGAACTTTCTGATGACTCTTCTCTTGCAAAAGAAAACAATAAGGCATCAACCATGTCTCCCACCCCGTTCCGCTCCGAATTTCTGAAGAAGTTCTTCAGCACTATGGTCCTTACGGTCATTGTAATCATAACAGGATCACGCCCGTTGACAACTTCTGCTGCTCATCCGGACTACTTTCTGGGGTTGGGGGATGTGCCCTCATTTACATATCAATTATGGATTGCCCGTGTTTCTATGGGCCCATCTAGGGCATCAATCTTGCTGTCCATGGAACCTCCCTAGAAAGTGCCTCAGCACTGCAAGACCAGACTATTAAATTTCAAACATCCCCCATCACCCTAGAAAGGGTGGATATCATGGACTCCTAGGCGTAGGCATCCAGTGTTGGTAAGGGACACAGAGGGAAATATGTTGTACGATCTCCACTTCTTATAGTGGGCTTGTTGGTGCCAATGCGATTGGCCAATACTGTGCTATACTGCGGTACAGTAGAAGTTGTGTGCCTCAAAGACTCCAGAGCGACCTAGTCTAGCAAAGCCTCAGGGAATTTTTACAACCCGCCAGGCAATGGGTGTGGAATTGACAAAGCTTGAATAACTATCCACATAAACTCCTTGCAGCATTTCCTGCAAAAATCAGATGAGAGAAAGTGTTACAAGGGGTTGATTTCATGAAGATCAATCGGTCATTAAAAGTTCAATAGTTAATGACAGGTAACCGCACTTGAACGAGGTGTGAACAGCTGCTGAATGGCCCAAAATAGCCGGCACGCTTAATACAGTCTAAGTGGCGCCTTTGTAATTGACGCCTATGGTAATAGCAAATAGCTCGCACCATTTGCCCGATAAAGACGGCTGTCCGAGATAAACGGGGATGGCGTAATTGGTGGGACTGTATTATCATCATTTAAATCACACAGTAATTTTCCCGCACCCTCCCCCCCCCCACCCCACACCTTGGTGCCACCACACTGCCCTCCCTGGTCCCAATAATTTTTTGTGGCCATGGTCTGTATGCCACCTCGTCCAGTCAAAGAACTAATAATGTTGTTTTTAATGAGGCCTTGTATACAGTGCTGGAAATCATCTGACTAAAGTGGCAGCACTATGATATATATTTCTTAAAAAGACAGTGATCCTACATTATAACCCCCACCCAGCAGTATCATATTTGCACACAAAGGTTCAATTTTTTAAACATATAAAAAAAAATCTTTTAAATAGAAAATTATTGTTCTACCTGTGGCAATATTGTGGACAATTCCAACTGATGCTGTGTGATAAATGATATCAGCACCATCATTTAAATAATGCACATTATTTCGGCAGTCATTACCACGATATCCAAATGCCAACACCAGTGCGAGGTCCTACCAAATAGATAGAAAATAAATTACCACAAAATTCTACCTGGACATATGAAGGAGAAAATTCCAGAGACTATGTATATCTTAGTGTCTCATCGACACTATTTTCTGGAAAGCCAAGCATAAATGGGTACTCAGACAAGAACATCGTCAGCCAGAATGGTACGTATCTGAAACAAGTTAGCTCTATACACCATAGTCTAGACATCCTACCACCACCTGCCTGATTTTGCGGCACTAATTGGGTGGATGGGAATGGGAAACTACATTGAATCCCCACCTACTTTTACACCCACCTCATTTCCATTGCTCGGCAGACGTTCCCGCCCATATTTGGACGGACACATACACAAACGAGATGTCCACAATTTCTATCCTTTCTGCTCTTTCAGAATTGTCTCAGTGTAAAATTAGATGCCTAGGGTTGCTAGGTGCTACCTTGAAGGTGGAAGTGAGTTTAAAGCTTACACGACATTTATAGGTGCTATAAAAACCCTTGACTTTTCTTTTTTTTTGCTGTTAAAGGGTTAAATTATGAGGACAGCTTGCATAAACTTGGTTTGTATTTCCTTGAGTTTAGAAGGTGGGGGAGGGGGAGGGGCATCTAATTGAAGTGTTTAAAATCATAGAATAGTACAGCATAGAAGGAGGCCATTTGGCCCATCGAGTCTGCGCCGGCTCTTTCGAAGAGCAATCCAGTTAGTCCCACTCCCCCGCTCTTTGCCCATATCCCTGCAATTTTTCTCCTTCAAGTATTTATCCAGTTCCGTTTTGAAGGCTAGTATTGAATTTGTATCCAGCACCCTAACAGGCAGTGCATTCCAAATCCTAACTACTCGTTGCGAAAAAAAGCTTTTCCTAATGTCACCTCTGGTTCTTTTGCCTTAAATCTATGCCCTCTGGTTATTGACCCTTCAGCCACTGGAAACAGTTTCTCCTTATTTACTCTATCTAAACCTATCATGATTTTAAACACCTTGATCAAATCTCCTCTTAGTCTTCTCTGCTCCAAGGAGAACAACCCCAGCTTCTCCAGTCTATCCACGTAACTGAAGTCCCTCATCCCAGGAACCATTGTAGTAAATCTCTTCTGTACCCTCTCCAAAGCCTCACACTTTTCTGCATTGAATTTCATCTGCCATGTGTCCGCCCATTCCACCAGCCTGTCTATGTTCTCTTGAAGTCTATTACTATCTTCCTCACTTTTTACTACACTTCCAAGTTTTGTGTCATCTGCAAATTTTGAAATTATGCCCTGTACCCTCAAGTCCATGTCATTAATGTATATCAAAAACAGCAGTGGTCCCTAGTACTGAACCCTGGGGAACACCACTATATACCTCCCAAAAATGATAAACAGATCCGATAGAGTAGATTCCTCTGGTGGGGAATCCAGAAATAGAGGGCATAATCTTAAAATTAGATCTAGGCCATTTAGGACTGAAATCAGAAAAAAAAATTTCCACACAAAGCTAGTGAAAATCTGGAATTTGCTCACTTGCATCTCCCAGCAAGCTTATTGAGACTTTTTCTAGTGTTGAGTTGCCATGCTTGGGGCGGTCATATTGGCACTCTGCCATGCTGCCCTCCTGCATTGCTGCTTTCCTTGGGGGTGCACGTTGCTCCTTGCAAGAAGGTGCTTCCCTCCTCTGCCTTACTTCATGCAGAAGCACATCTTTAATTTTTTTTTTGCAGAATCGTGGGGCTCTCCAGCCTCCCTCAGGGCACACAGGTATTCTTCAATTGCAAACCTTATAATGTCCTGACTGAACAATTTTGGCTGTGGTGTCCTTTATAAGTTGCTGCAGGCTTTTAAATCCTGCATCAGCACCCTAATCCCCCCTCCCTCCTCCCCCCCCCCCCCCCTCTCCTCATGGCTTATTCCATTCAACAGTGTTCATAACATAGGGAGCTCATGAATCATGCTTCTCCAAAGTTCTCCTCAGGATTTCACTCAAGTGGAAAATCTAGGTTAAACATGGATCATTTTTCAAATCAATCTTCAATCACTTACCTCAATGGGTTTCTTTTTCTTCCCAACATTATTTGTTTGCAGTTTCTCAGGCTGAGGCAGTGCCCTACTAACAGGTGGTCTGAAACAAAGAACTGTGAATAAGAAAAGCCCGTCTGTCACCCATTCCGTTAAGAAACTTACTTGTACACCAACAACTCAAAGCACTTACACTTATTCCTCAGCTGCAGATGCTTCAAGAAGTGACAAAATATCTGTTGCCACAAAACACGTTTGCACTAGAAATGTGTAAACATATTTTTGTGATATGCATATTTAAAAAATATCTACCTTTAGTAAGCTATTTCTAGATCTACAAATGAAGTCATCCTACAATGAGATAAGCAGTCATCCAACAGGAGAAACCATAAAAACATATGCATAGGACTTTCCCCTCGAGCGCTATATGTGTACATGGACAAATTGAGTTTAAGATAAAATGGCCAAAGCAAAATTAAGAGTCATCTCTCTTTTTTTTTTAATAAAATTGGAATTTGTTGCCTTTTCCTGCTCCAAAGTGAATGTTTATCATTCAATTTCTCCCAGACACTAGACTTTCTAATTTTGGGGTTTTATTCATACAAAAGCAAAGAACCCTGTAGGTAATCTATGGTCCATTTGTAAAGTACATGGAATTGAACAAAAGGCGTGAAAATTATATTCTGTGAAATCTGGAACGAGTCCGGCAAGGAGAGAAATTTGGGGTGAGGTTTGAGCATAGTCCTAACACATTGCAAAGCCAAATAACTTGATCTGTGGTACAGCAAAGTCTGTTTATTGGAGAAGAGAATCAACCTGATCATTGAATCAAAACGAAAAACCTAATCTGTAAAGTTATTTTTCCAGTTACTTAAGAGATAGTATTCATAGTGTGCAAGAAGGGGCTATCATCTGAAGGTACAACACACTTTCTTTGAATGTACAATGACTGTGTGATTTCTCCCACTGGATGACTAGTCTAGTACACAAAGGATACTAAAGGTTGCTGCCAGTCTACTGGGTCAATTACAAATTAATCCCACAAAACTTTCACTATAGCTTACAGAACAGGATTGCATATTTGCAGTGCTAAAGCAAAATCATGTCTATAATGTAATTATCCTGAATTTGAGGTTGACGCTGATCTACACAAAATGCTACAAATACACGTTGTAACTGCTTTCAGAAACATTTAACAGTATGAGACTTTATGAAGCTGAATGTTAATTTTTTGGCAAAAATGTTAGAAGTGGGCAAATCCTATGAAAGCACTTAGACTCAAATTAAAGATTTAAAAGAACCCATGCAGCAAACCTACACAATGCGCGGAGTTAAATTTCAAGGTCTTATATAATACAAAATGTTCAAGCATCTGCAATGGGAAATTTTACTTAAGTAATAATTTTACTTTACAATGTTAGTCTAGCACAGAATTCTATTATATTAAATTCTGAACATCAGAATACTTTATTTCCAAATCATGTTGGTCTAGACTTACGTTTATGATTGAACTAGGATGACTTGAGTTTTGATCAAACTGATGTGACTTTGAATGGGAGGCTGTAAGTTTGTATTAGTGCAAATGCAGTCATAGGATTCATATCATAAATTAGTTGTAAAACATTCAGACATTTGTATTAGGTATGCCTGGATTATATAAAATAGTAAAAGTTTTACATTGTTCTTCCATTAAGAATGCATTTATATTTGTATTTATAAAAATTCACTTGTGGCATTTGAGAGTGAATCTCCATAAATACACAATGTACGAAACATAATTAATGTATGGAAAATATAATTACCTTGACCCCCTTGACAGCAGCAGTCAAGACAAAAGCAATAGTTAGTATATGTGGTATGATTTCTTATAACATTGGATACATCCTTGTTGCCAGAAAACATGGAGATAATACTTTGTATTCGTTAATAAGGAAAAGAAAGTTGTAGACTCAGCATTTTCCCATTATATGGTAAATATATTAGTCACGTAGGAGACAAGTATTATATATGTGTCATACTTATTTTAACCAATTAGGTATTTAGCTCATTAATGGCAGATTTCCTTATACAACAACTTGCATTTATATAGTGCCTTTAATGTAGAAAAACATGCCAACTGTTTCAGAGAGGAAAAGAACAGATGGCAAACATTTGTCGGAGATTTAGAGTTTGACTGAAGGTGGAGAGAGAGCCAGAGAGGTTTAAGTAAGGAGTTTCAGAGATGGCTGAAGGCTCTTCCACCAATGGGGAGAGGGGAGGACCAGAGTTCGAGGCAACTAGTGGATGGTCTCAGTCTTTGAGATGGAAAATTCAATGAGTTCCTTGCATTTGGTTTTAGAGGTAAGGGTGGAGGAAAGGTATTTGAGGAGGCCATCAGTCTTGGAGAAAAAAAAATGTGGACTGTCATCACCCTTCATAAATCACATTAATATTGCAGATCTGCTTTCAATGGAACGTAACCTGATTCCAATTGTGTGATGTTTGTCCCATTTAAATCACGGGGGCAGATTTGGCAACACCAGATAAACTGCACATGCAAAATTTTCACTTATGTCATTACTCAACAGTCATCAAAGTGACTTTAATGTAACAGTGTATGCATAGTAATTACAAAGTCACATTTATAGCCATCATAATGGAAAAAGAGCCGTTGATTTGGGGAAAAATCTGTAAAGACTAGAAATGTGAATATTGTACTGCTGGTCTGTGCCAGTGGGCTGAGAGCTCACCCATATCCACAATATCTTTGCCTTTAGAGGCAAGAAATGAACACCTGGTAAGGTGTGTTTGGTATCTACAGAAATTAAGAACAGCTGCAGCATAAGATGGCAGCTATATATATATATATATATATATATAAAGCACAATCAAATAATGAAGACCACAGCAAATGCAGGTAACTTAACTTTCTTCCTCACCTATGCATGCTACGTTAAGATTAGGATTAGGTCTAAGTCATAGAAATGTCAAAAAAAAGACAGGCTACCTATGCGAAAGCTTGGCTTAAGGATCAGTGTGCTTAAAAGAGCATCTTCTTTGGAAGCAGTCAGACAATTTTTGATTTTTCAATTTTCTCTCAAAAGCATCGACACTTCCCGCAGTATGATTCCATGGACAGTGGTTGGCCTCCTGCACCTTGCTCAAGTGAGTCTAGACAGCAAGTGTAATAGGCTATTTGACCATTGAAGAAATCACAGCCTAGTTCAACCTTGTTTTCCACGGACATCCACCAACATTCACTTTTCAGCAGGAGTCATAGATAGCAATCAAATGTGAGAACTCTAGCTGATTTTCCCCCTCTATAACTAATGGGCACATAGTCAACTGCAACACCCTAATTGCTATGCCACCTTACATCAACTTTTTCATCACAGACCAGACATCAATCTTAAGGCTTTCTACTCTGAATGTCTTAGTAATATACTGGATGGTGCTTTTATCTTTTCGGCCATTGCGAAAGCTCAATAATAGGGTTTAATTAATGTGTATGGATTGTTTCACATGGCTACCTTACAAATGGAATAGAGAACAAATTTTCTCAGGATGATGTCAGGGATGAGAGATCATATTTACAACCAACCAGAAACTTGAGATATTGGGAGTATTTCCACTGAAGCAGAGTAGGTTACGAGGAAGATACAATACTATGGGAAGAGAGCAGGGCATCGAGATCATCTTTGGACTGCTCTAATGAAAAGTTGGCAGAGACACAATGGCCCCGATAATAACTGCGAGGCGGGAAGCGAGCGGGGAGTTGCAACCGGGAAACCCAGAAGTACGGGTTTCCTGCAGGTCCTGCTTAATTTAATTTAAATTAAAACATTTTCAGTCTTGCTAGTTGTCGAGCAGGAAGGCAGCCAGGGAGCGGAGCAGACGCAAGTCAGACCTCACGGGGGCGGGGTGTTGTCAGACATTCATGGGGTTCCCATCGTGTGGAGGTAAGCTTGGTGGGCTGGCGGAAGCACTCCTGCTCCTCCTGGCCCACTAGCAGTGCTGCAAAGGCACTTGCCTGATGGATCCGGCCCTTCACCCCTCCCTTCAGCTGCAGGGTTTCCTAAAGCCAGGGAAACCTGTCCTGCAGACGTTAAAACTAAAAGTTAATTGGAGGCACACAGCCTCCATAAAATATTTTAGGGACCGACCCGCCTCCTGAGAGCGGGATGGTCGCCCACCCCCGTGAAAATGGGAAGTGGGCAGGTTGGGGGTCAGGTTGCCTATTTAAAAAATTTTTTTTTAACCCCACACCGCCTCCCTTCCCCTCCACCCGCCCTAGGGGGTTAAAATTACCCCCCAATAGGTCAAATGACTTCCTTCTATGCTGTAAATGTCAATGGTTCTTCAATGGCTGTTATGCTGGGGGAGGAGGTAAACATAGTGGGACTTCAATGAGGCATTACTCTGCTAACATTGTTGACCCATTTATAACAACGGTACTGGCTATTTATGGCATGTTGCCTACATCACATATGCCAGATGTAAAGCACTTTAAGATGGGCTTGTAGTAATAACTGTGTACAGCTACTGACAAGCAGATCCCATCTCATTTTCAGCTCCAAAACATTTCAACTTATAGTCAACAGTAAGTTCAACTGTCTAATCGGAGGTAAATTGACATTATTTAAATTTGCTCCTCGGACACCAAAAATAAACTACTTATCCTGTGCAAATGATTTGACTCATTGCACTGGTGGCAGGAAAAGAGGGAAAATGGAAGCCCAGACAAGTCGCATTTCAGTGAAATAGAACTTTATACATTACTTACACAAATACATCCGACTCACAATAATTCAGTCATGTTTTATACTAGAAAAATTGAATTATCCATGAATTTGAATTAAGCAACACCGAATTAAGAGGATTAGACTGTACAAAAATCAAAGCATGCATTCTTTTGCAAAGAAAATGCATCAACCACAGAAGACGCAAGGCATGGGACATCATGATTAAAAAAGTTAATAAATATGCCCAAGTGCCTATGACCATAGAAGAGTGATGCAAATAGATTAACTTGCAAAGCTTAAGAGTTAAACTACAGCAGCATAGAATCATAGAATGGTTACAGCACAGAAGGAGGCCATTCAGCCCGTGCCAGCTCTCTGCAAGAGCACTTCAGCTAGTCGCACCCTCCCCGCCCTTTCCCCATAGCCCTGCAAATTTTTTCCCTCAGGTACTTATCCAATTCCCTTTTGAAAGCCACGATTGAGTCTGCCTCCACCACCCTTTGGCAGTGCATTCCAGATCCTAACCACTTGCTGCGTAAAAAAGATTTTCCTCATGTCGCCTTTGGTTCTTTTGCCAATCACCTCGAATCTGTGTCCTCTGGTTCTCAACCCTTCTGCCAATGGGAACAGTTTCTCTCTATCTACTCTGTATAGACCCATCATGATTTTGAACACCTCTATCAAATCTCTCAACCTTCTCTGCTCTAAGGAGAACAACCCCAGCTTCTCCAGTCTATCCACGTAACTGAAGTCTCTCATCCCTGGAATCATTCTTGTAAATCTTTTCTGCACCCTCTCTAAAGGTCTTCACATCCTTCTTAAAGTGCGGTGCCCAGAATTGGACACAATACTCCAGTTGAGACTGAACCAGTGTTTTATAAAGGTTCATCATAACTTGATTGCTTTTGTACTCTATGCCTCTATTTATGAAACCCAGTATCCCGTATGCTTTTTTAAACGCTTTCTCAACCTGCCCTGCCACCTTCAACAATTTGTGCACATATACCCCCAGGTCTCTCTGTTCATGCACCCGCTTTAGGACTGTACTCTTTAGTTTATATTGCCTCTCCTGATTCTTCCTACCAAAATGTATCATTTCGCACTTTTCTGCATTAAATTTCATCTGCCACATGTCCGCCCATTTCACCAGCCTGTCTATGTCTTCTTGAAGTCTATCACTCTCCTCCTCACTGTTCACTATACCTCCAAGTTTAGTGTCATCTGCAAAGGAGGAAATGCAAATCAACCAAGAAGAACAGCAGACGACCACGGAAATGGCTCTCTGGACCAGAGAAGATGATAGGAAAATTGTTGAACTTCCAAAGCACAGCTACTGTAACATCAAAGACTACTGCTGAGCCTAGAAGTATCAATAATCAATATTATCTGCTCTCTATTGTACATAAATAAACCACATCAGCACAGAAATATCTATAAAGGTTTCACTAATATGCACGCTCATAATAAAAAGAGAAAAAACCTTACACTTGTATAGTGCCTTTTACATCCTCAGGATATCCCAAAGCACTTCACTCAATGAATTTTCGAATGTACTTATGGTAGTTTTGTAGGCAAATGCAGCAATCAATTTGTGCACAGCCAAGTCCCACAAACAGCAGCGAGATGAATGGCCAGTTTAATCTATTTTTGGTGTTGTTGGTTGTGGGATGAAAGTTGGCCAGGACACCAGGAGAACTCCCCTTTCTTCTTCAAAAAAGTGCCATGGGATCTTTCACATCCACCTCAACAGGCTTTTGTATTAATGGCTCATCTGAAATCCGGCACCTGCGACAATCCAGCATTTCTTTGGTACTGGACTAAACCCTGTTTAAACCCACAGCTTGCTGATTCAGAGATGAAAGTGCTACTAACCGAGTCAAGCTAAGACAGTACTGGGGCAAGTCTTCCTATTTCTCAGAGTTCCCTCTGTGTTTCCCTTTCTGCTTGCCTTGCTGTTTGCAAACCTTCTAGTTTACAACAATGGGGCAAAAATTCAATTTCTGAAAATCTACTTATAATGGTCTGCGTCATCAATTATTCAATTTCTCCGGTAAAAGTATTCACTTTGCGTGCTGTAAGATTATATAATAAATGACCGTCTTCTGCAAGAGTCTAATTTGGAGAAATATGCGGTCGTTGCATAGTAGGGACTCAATGCTGATAGTGATTTTTGCAGAGATAATATTAGAATGCCTGTATATTGCGTTCAATGGGTAAAAGTAGCGCACCAGCAAGAGTTAATAAGGGAAGTAGAGGTGAAGCTAGTAGCATTATTATACTTGGTTACAAATGCCTGCATTGATAGGTCTAAGGAACTAAAAGTATAACATATGGTGGGCAAGTTTAAGGCAAATGGATCATGCACACTGTCCTTTAACCTCTGGGATTTGGGTTCAAATTCAGCCCAGGCTGCCGGGAGAAGTTTCTAAAATAACAGATATAGATAGTCCCAATATATCCAGGCCTGAGCCATGCTCTGAAACTTTGGTGATACTAGATAAGTATACACCTTCAGATACTTTGTGGGCTAGTCAGTACGCAGCAGTAGTGGCTGGGACAGATTAGTCAGTGTCGGAACTGCCTGATGATTGCTCTGAAGCTAAGGCTGAAGCCAGGCTTGTGCTGGTTGCATCAAAACAGCAGGATAGACTTCATTGGGGTCCAGCCTTGTCTGAAAGCTTTCCAGAGCTAAATCTAGCTATTCTTCACAGCTAGGTTTTGATGGAAGGCAATAAGGAGATATTTAATGACAGATGGTTGCTAGGGCTGCTTCACCAAACAACGTAGACAATTTAAAGCCTAGATGGAAATGTAATGGGGAACATTTTGTTGTAAACTGTGTTGCAAAAGCTACAGGTCTGGTAGAAACATTATGAGGAAATCAAGAAAATCTAAAATCATAAAATCTAAGTAACACATTTAAAGTGATGTTTCCTTTGTTGGATAATGGGCCTATCCTACCTTCTGTAAAGAACCAAAAAATGAGCAAGAATAATAGTTTTAATGTTTCAAATATCACCGTTTAATAAAGAAAAATTATTTTAAAGTAATCAAATTCATTACTTAATGCATTGTTGTTTGCTGTGTTTTAGGAGAGCTAAGTGTACATATATATATATATATTATGCTTACCTGACTATTCCCTGCCTTCAGAGAAAGCAAGACACACAGAAAAAGGAGGGAATGAGCAAGAATTAGCAGAAAAGTTTGAAAATAGATTATTTAGAGATTTCAGCTTATCGGTCATTATGTGAGCAACAAAAATACGTGTGGACTTAATATGAATAGCTGCATTTATATAATGCATTTCATAGCAAAATGTCTCAAAGTGCTCTTTACACAAAAAACTACTTTTCTCTTAGTGACTGTTATATAGACAAATACATATTTTGCATTACAGGAAGAAAACGTTTTTCAAAAAGTTGCATGCGTGTTGCTATGCCGAAACAGATTCATGAAGAACACAGCATCTATTTTAGGTCATATTTTCCCCTTTGCAATGCCAGTACAAAACTACAAACACAGCAACAATGTAGAGCATAATATCCTGCAATAGCACTCCAAAATGTAGAATAAATAACCAATTAGCTGGTTCTTCAATAAAGGCATACAAAATCCCATAATAATAGTCTGAATGCAAGAGTTGCTGCAGCAGTAAAAATAATTAAAAAAAAACACATCCAACACAGCAAAAGGCACTGTTACAGAAGCTAAAACTTTCTTTACCAAAAATATACTGGCCAAGAGTCTCCGCTTTGGGTGCAATCGGCGATCCGGGCGCAAATTGCGCTCAAAATTGGGCTAGTTTGAGAAGTGTTTTATTTTCTCAAGTTCCACTCAAACTCATTCGTATATCGGCAAACATAAAATCTGCCATGAACCAGCACAATCGGTAGCGTTTTAGAATGTCATTTTTAAAAAAAGAATTTTTACATTAAAACATTTTCCTTGATATATTTAAGAGTGGTAACTTGAAGCAGTTTTATTAATACAGCTGAAAATGGGTTTATCACAAAAAATAAGCATTTTTAATCAGAGTGTCTAGTCCACCACCTGTGACTAACCCGATTTTAAATAACTGAAAATAACTTAAAAAACTATACAGAACCATTTACTAGTTACATTGGTGTGCAGTAGTTAGTTTCTTAGTAAATTAAAAATTTTAAAGCTTTTAAAACGTACCTATTAGTGTCCTTGCGCCTAAAAAAAAAAGCAGCCTCCTCGAAGGCCTGCAAACGGATGGCATTAGCAGAAACTCGCAATGGTAATTAATTCAATGTGGGGCATAGGCAGTTTCGTGGGCGGGGCTGGCTTCTAGCGCAACGTTTTTTAAACCAACTCAAAAGATCGCGAAAACGCGATTTGCAAACGTAATTTGTGCTAAAAATTCCGCAACCTAGCGGAAACTCCTCCCCACTATGCTGCAGGCATATATTACAAAAGTAAAGGCCTATTATAGCTAAACATTTAGAGAAATTAAATCCTGAGTATATTTAACAAAACAATTAAAAAATGGGTTGGAAAGGCGATCTTATGGACAACTGCTGGAGTACTTTCCTAAAATAGCAATGGGTATTGACTATTGAATCAGGTTATGCTAAATCTAACAGTCAGGCCTTGACGTGAGAGAGCAATATATATCAGGCAGGTTTTCCACTTGAGTTTGTCATCCAATGACCCTGCTGAAAGTGCAAGAATTTGGATGTTAGGTGAGGACAGGATTAGGTTTAGCTTTGTTGGCCTTCATGTTAGATTCGCCTGCAGATGTTCACATAGTAAGAACACCCATTTAGGGAAGCTATGGGAAAAATACCACCTATGGAGCCATACCCTAGCATGGGTTGTTGCATTCAGAAGAGGGTGCCGGATAAGAAAACGGGATATAATGTAACCATACATTTGGGGCAGGAAAAGGACTTGCATACTAATTTGATTTATAAACTTTAATAAACTGCAAAATTATTTTCTGCTTATATCAACTATAGGTAAAAGAAGGCCAAAGGTATGCCAATGTATAATGGCTTTGTTCCAGTAATTTCCTGTAGAAAAGGTTTGTAGTCTCAGCTAGACCATCTTCTTGTGATTAGGAGAGATAAATGTTAAGGGAAAGCAAACTGGATTGTTGTTGTGGATCACATAGCTGCTGGTTCAAGATTTGTACTGGCTAATGTCTGGAAGCATGGTCTTGACCAGGGAATGTGTGGTAATGTAGGACTTGACAACTGTCGAAAACTTTACAGCGCAGGTCACTAGATTGAACTGGTGAAGCAATTACTAAAACAAAAATAGAAAAACATATAACACAAAATAATTAAAAATTGTCAAGCTTCTAAGGTGAAATTGAATTGTGGAATAATTACATTTAGTGTACAGAGCACAGAAAAATTATAGGGGAGCAGATCCATTTGAAATAGTCACAGATGGAGAATGGAACACAAAGAATGGGCAAAAAGATAAATGTGGAAAATAAGAACAACAGGACAAGACGACAAGGTAAGCAGGATTAAAGTGTTAAGTGTGTATTTTAGCTTTATTAGGGTTAATATATGGTAATCAAGTTACTCCTGATATGAGAAACTTTATTGTTTCAATGCTAATGTTACTACCAGCACCACAATGCATGATTTAAAAAGAAACAGGACTCAAAGAGAGACATATTTTCCTGGACATTTTGGCAGACTAAAGGTTAATTATATTGCTGACCTATTTTCCAAGAAAAACAATTATTGCGTCCAGATTTTACTAAAACCAGGAAGGCGCTAGGTGAATCCACTCAATAAATCTGAATCCTATGTATAGAAACCTGAAATAATATTGAAAAACAGCAGTCCAGGATACACATTAGCCTGAAGTAAACATGTAATCATAAAGCTATATTGAATCAGGATAATTCTTAATCTAAGGAAAACTTGTATACAAGTTGTCTTGGCTAATCCTTTTTTTTAAAATAATGGTGTCATTTCAATCAAGCAAACAATAAAGATCAATTTCCCTGCAGTTTTACTGATAATTTACTCATATTTTGCTAAAGTATTGCCTAGTGTACCAAAACCTTCCAAAAGCATAATCCATATGAACTACAGTAGAATGCAAGGACTTATGCAGATTTTCTGTTAGATGTAAGATACCTTTCCTCTTGGGAAGGTTCTTTCTGCTGTAGATGAGGCTTGATTCCAGACATCGGTCGAAGACTTGTTGCAAAGGCCCTAATGGTGTAATTGATTTCATTTTCCCGGGTAACATCACTGTCATAACCTACAACAACAAGCATAATATATTCAAGACTGATGTACATTAATCTTTATGACAACTCATGGAATCAGTGAAGAAAACTGTTATTTGGAAATATTAATCTGCCAAGAATAATTTTACTTCATCATTGGAAGAATCACTAACTATTATGATATATAACAATCGTTAAAATATTTAATCTTATCTGATATCTGAAGAGATCGGAACCTGAAAAGAATAGAATGACCATTTTATTCTTTAAACTGGATCAGAAGGCCAAGATTCTAAGTCAGGCAAAACATCATAATACAATTCACTGAGGGGCCAGTTATTCTAGCCCATGTCCAAATATAGACAATGCTGTCCATGTGTACCACCACAGAGTTCCTACCGAAAGGAGAAATATAGGAGGAAGCTAATTCAAAGCAAGTTGGCTGTTTCTACACAAATCTGACCCAGTAGAAGGTGATCTACCCCTTGCAAATATAGCAGATGACATTGCAACTTTCAAAAGGTCTATTTTATCAACGCATTTTAAATAATCCATTATTAGGGTTCTAAGTATGCTTAAAAGTTGTGGTAACCCATTAAAATAGTGGGTCAAAGACAGTGTGTGCCTTACTGCTACAGAACTCTAATCTGGTGTGTGTGTGTGTATGTGTACTTTACATCCCAGTACACTAATTCTATGCATCTTAGTGCACAAACATTGAAGGTTAAACCAGCTAAAATGACAGAAAATGTGCGTTTACTTTCGATCCATATTCCATGAAGTGGTCTAATCTTAGAAAAAATATTATGGTCTAATCTTAAATCTGCGCTCAAAATAATATTGTTCTTTTGATCACGATTGATTCACAGCCCTATCATCAAAAAATGAGAGCATAAAAACAGGGAATCTTACAGTCCTCATCTTGGAAAGGTATTTATCCAGATGCAATTCTGAACATTTAGCTTATGAATTCCCTCAAATGAGGGACATAGTGAAATTTCAAGAGAGTAAAGGGAACATTAGAAGGGCAAATGACTTCAGGTGGACACTCTAGATGTGTGCGTTGTAAATTATGACTTGTGTTGCACAACATTTGCCCCACACCTTTGACGTGCCAAATTAATTGAAATTAATTTGAATAGTTGTTTTAAGCTGTGTAAAACGGTTTTAGTTTGTGGTATTTTCCCATCGTTTTAGACAATGAAGATGTAGCAGGAATCCTACAACAATTCCAGTAAGCAACTTACTGCATTCAGAGTTTACTGTTACAGCTGGGTTACATTCTTTCAAGCAAGACCATTAAGCTAATGATGGATTTCAGGTTGTAAGGGATGTTGTCTTCTTACAGAAGCTGCAAGGGTGTTCAAATGTCTATTTAGTCAAACAATTCATAGAAACCTAGCCATATTTAGGACAGAATACAGATGAAACTTCACTGTAATTTTAGTAATCAATGCATCAACATATTCATATGAAATTATTTTGCTTTTTGAATAAAGGTGTTAACCCATTTATTTTTAGTGGATTTCATTATGAATTGCTGAAGGACTGCAGAAACCACATTAATAGCCTTAAAATGGTGGCAAGATGATCAGAGCACGTTGGGAAGGCTCAATTTGACATAGAAACCATACCAAAGCAATCGGTGTTAGTCTTGGAAGAAGAAATTGAATCCCAAAGTCTCAACAGTCTGGTAATAGTAAAATCTACTTTTTTTTGAACAATCTCCAAACACATTGAAGTATTAGAAAAGTATTGTTTATAACAAGTAGTTTAAGCAGCATGACAACAGCAACTTCTAGAGTCTCCAACAGACACACGGAGAAAGCAGTCTCTCTCAATTTCAAGCACACGTTTAATTTCAAACAGTAAACTGTATAGAGTCCATCTGGCTATGCTGCATCCCAAGTGGATGATGGAAAATAGTCTATTCTATTTTGGGGTTGGAAGTGTGAGAAGGCTGGAGGATTTGTTGGTGAAGAAGTTTAACTTTCAGTTGTATTGCAGGGTACGGCACATTAAACACTCTGGCCTCACTCAAGCCAACAGAGTTATAACTATCTTAGTCACAGGTTCTCCAATTTTCTCAAATTGAGAGAATGACTGAACAGTGTCAGCTTGGCTCAGTAAATTGTACTTGTACCTCTCATTCAGAAGAATGTGGGCTGACATCCACTTGGCACTTAACTAGACTGACGCTCCAGTTTGGCACTGATGAAATATTAAACTGAGGACCCATCTGCTAGTTTCACTGGCTTAGCTGGATATTAAAGATCCAATGGCACTATCCAAAGAGCAGAGAGTTCTCCCAATACCCTGGCTAACATTCTTCCTTCAACCAACTCCACCAAAATTTGAATAACTGGCCATTCACCTCATTTCTATTGCTGTGTGCAAAATGGCTGCCACATTTACCCACATAACCACTGTAACTGCACTTCAATGTAATTTATTGTATGCAAAATGCTTTGGGATATTTTGGAGAGATGTGATAAGACACTATATAAATGCAACGTCTTTCTTTCACACTTGCTAGCAATGAATATCAAGTACAGGTACACACGCTTTTTGTAGGAAAACAGTTCCAATGTACGTGACCTGCTTCACTCAGCCCCACACACACTTATTCTACATACTGGTGTTCACTGCCCGGTGATGTGGGCTTTAGCTTGCACTGTTAAATAAATAGACAGCTTGAACTCTTACACTGAAAGCAACAGAGTGCTAATTCACAGTTTGAGCTGTTGATCTGGCTTGTCTTGCTACAGGTGAAGGAGGGGAATCAGTGTGATTCAGCTGTTTGATGCTAGGATTTTAACACTAATATGGTAATAATTTGGTATGAAAATCCCAGTGCAACAACAAACAACTTGAGTAAATGTAGCACTGAAGTAGATATATTGGTGAAATACAATCAAAAAGTAAACTTCATTGCATCATATTTTTGCCAAAACTTTGTTAAAAACAAAATTTCAACCTAGAACTTTGCTTTCCTCTACTACAGCACTACTATGCAAATAACCTTGGTCTAGATCCAATAAAGGAAATGGTGACAAAAATAATCTATTCTCAGTCACAGCACACAATTTACAACTAATTCATGTGTGTAGAATTTACAGGGCTTGCAACATTATTTAATTGCATCCTACATTACAACAGTGACTACATTAAAAAAAAGTACTTCACTGGCTGTAAAGCACTTTGGGACGTCCAGTGGTCGTGAAAGGCGCTACATAAATGCAAGTCATTCTTTCTTTTCAACCCTATTTTAAGATCATACCTAGTTAATTTGATGTACCGAATAGCCACATAATATAAATTATACCCACCTCCATCTTCATCAGAATCAAAATCAGACTCTTCACTGTCATATTGTCTGGAGTGCTTGTGTCCCTCCCCCTCGTGTGTCCAGACCATCACTGTTGTGTCTGCTCCCCCAACTGTAACGAGCAAACTGTCATCATGTGTCCAACGTACATTTGTTACGTGCGTGCTGTGAGCCACATATCTTTTGAACTTCCCATACATTCCCTTAATTCAAAGAGGAAACAGATAAAAATTACTTTAATTTACATTTACAAATGTCAAAGAGACAACAATGACTATAAGCGGGATGTAATTTTTTTTTTTTACAAAATATGCCGCAGTCTCAATTTCTCTTGATAAACTATATAAAATAAATAAAATAATTTTTCGTAGACAAAAAATTTTTTAATTTTTCAATTATTTGCTCCTTTATTGGTTTCTACTTCAATGGATAAACAAATAGCAAAATATAGAACTTTATTACTCCATTATTCATCACTCAAACAAGGCAGACCATGTATTCCTCGAAATAGTGTCAGTAAGCCTCACCTGTTAATTTTACATAAATATAGGTAAAACTGTAATTAGTGCCATCCCTGGCAAAGAACAGATAATTTACTTTTTAACATCATTTTGTATTTTTTTCCATTTTGATTTATTGAATACAAAAAGAAACACAGGCCGCGATTTTACTAACCTCGGCGGGTCTGTGGTGGGCGATGTCGGTGGCGGTTACCGACCCCGCTGCTGGCTCCATCCCGCTCTGTAAAATTAATTTCCCTTGATGGGGCTTGTTAAGCCTGCCCAGCGCGTTTGCCGGCCAATTAGAGGAAGCGAGTCTGGTGACGTCATTTGATGATGCATCATCAGCCAGTTTCCTTAAAGGGACCATGGCCGACTTTATTTTGACATTTGTGCTGTCAGTGTTCTACAGCACTGAGATGCTGCAAACACTGACAAGCACTGCACAGAGGTGCACGGCTGCACCCAGGCTCTCCCGTAACTCTCCATATGCTTATGGAGGGAGTCACAGCACGCAGGGAGGTCCTCTTCCTTTCCCATGGGCAGGAGAGACCTCCCCAGGAGATCAACACAGCCTGGTTGAACATTGCAGAGGAGGGCACAAGCAGGGATGTGGTCAGGAGGACCTGGGTGCAGTGGTGCAAACCTTTCAATGATCTCATTAGATCAAGAAAACACAGCCACATTCAACCTCATCCTGCTGTTCCACTCATCACATCCCCATCATCCCTACCCTACTCCTGCACATCCTTACTCACATCAACTTACCTTGCACCTCCACCCATCCCTCTCTATCTATATTATCACATCCCCATTTCACTAGCCACCCCTCACCCCTCATACCCACCCTCATCCTAGTGCAATTATACCAACTAACAACAAGGCTAGGCACTGGGTGTTTTATTCAATGTTCATGTAAAGTTTCTGTTAATGTGGTGTCAAACATTGATTCCTTTATTTTCAACACTTTACGTTCTTGGACAAATTTGTGTGCACCTTTGGAAGTGGCTTAGTGAGCTGCAGTGAATGGTGAGACATAACGCTACCCCCCGCAATAGTGATGAGTGTGAAAGGAATGGCTTGGGCATTGTAGCGATGCTTTATGGTGTTGGTGTGGGGTGGTGCCAACCTGGCGCATCATGTGGCAGCTAGGGTGTACAGCGTCAAGTGAAGTAAATCTGGTCGTGGTGAGGTCATTCCTGGCCTCCCAAGCAGCAATGTGGTTGAGTGCTGATGCCCTCTGTTCTGTGCAGCATCAGGTGATTGCAGAGAAGGTTGGTGGTGTTGTTGGTGATGCTGGTGTGCCTGGGGCTGCTGGTGTTGGGGCTGATCATGGTGGGATTCTGAGGACCAAGGTGAGAGAGTATAAAGGGCACCCATGCTGACGGAATAGATGGCAGGTGAAGTAGAGATGACAGAAGCGATCTGTCAATGGTGAGAGAGATAATGAGGTCAGACAGGATGGAGACTTGTGTAAAGACTTGCAGCATGGTGAATCTGTTGTGGAAATGCAGTGAGGAAGAGTTTGTGGCTGAGGGAATATATCTCTAAGGTGGGAGCTTTTACTGTACATTTGAAGTGGTCAACTCCACATCTGATTCAATGGCCACTGAACTCCTGCCACAGCTTGACAGACGTGGTCCACGACCAGCATGGACCCCGTGGGCGAGCTGTCAAATGCAGATGATGAGCTGAAATTCATTCTTAAATGGCTCTAAACAAGCCACTAATTATTTAAATTGGGTCCCCCGCCGCTGCGTGTCGGGTCTGCTCAGCGCTGACAGACCCAACATCAGGGAAAGGCACGTGGCGGCGGGTTCACAGTGGGGTCCCGACCCACTGGGGGAAAAAAACACTTTCCCACCCGAGCCGCCACCGATCGCGCCCACTGACCCCCGGGAAAATCCAGCCCACATTTACTAAAAAGGCAAGAAAGTTGTTTCAACAATCAAAGCAAAAATTAAAAAGTGTAATTACCTTCACTGGGTATCGGAACAACTTCACAAATCCAAAGTCATCTCCTGTAGCTAGCACCTTTTTGTTACTAGTAAGACAGGATGCAGAAACATCTGTGACCTCGCTTACCATGGGCCAAATAGCTTCACATGAAGGACCTAAGACACAAGTCCAAGACGTCCAGTCTATCTTCTCCACCTGAAAAAGTAAGTTTATTGCTGTGATAAAGTCTATTAATTGATATAAATTCTCTCTCATAAAACCTATTAGTGTACAAAAATTGTACTCTACTGCATATTATTCCTTGCAGGACTGTTTTCTCCTCTTTTGAAATCATTGTTTGAGTACTACAGTAAGGCTTTGTTGCCTAACAAATGTTCACCAAATTTGAAATATCCTGAAAGAGGCAAAAGTTCTGTTTGTACAATTTATTTTGTGCTAGTTTTTACTGATTTCAACAAATCTTACAAAACAACGATCAGCTTGTTAAAGACACTACATTAAAAGTACTTGTTTAATATTGGCCCAGAATTTGCTGTAAAACAACAGGAAGTTTAATGTGTATGTCGTCATTAATGTGTAAATCATCCAGCAACTTGTGGTGAGGAAGAAATACCCCGTGAATTACGAATCACCACGAGTTGCTGGACTATTTCGCCGCTCTGCCGTTAGCCTCACAAAAAAGACAGCTCACCCCCAACCTCCGTGAGTTTCAAGAAATTGCTGCATTTGCACATTAAGTGCCAATTAAACTCGCCGCAGAAAGTTACAGCTGCTACTTAGCCTTTTTAACGAGATTTATGTTCCTGCAATGCCATGTAACCTCTCCGACCCAGAAAGGAAACAACTGAAACTGTGGAGTCTCTTTCCTACAGGTAGTAAATCCTACAGGTAGTAAATTGTTGTTAGAGAATTTTTAAATATTAAATTATAAATTTAAAAATATTTCTCACTTTTCATTTGTCTCTTTTTTCTCTCTCTTAATCCAATCATTCTTTACTTCTCTTTATTTCTCTTTCTGTACCTGATTTGACTCTAATTCACCCCATTTCCTTCTCCGTTGTTCAGCTGATTGTTTCTCAATCCTTAATTCTCATTGGTTAAGGAGATTGACTGTTGGTCCCATCGTTCACCAATGTCCCAGATGGTCCGTTGACCTCTCCGGGCTGTTATCAGCTTGCACATCCAGTACAAACATTTTTTTGAGCTGAAGGGTGAGGGAAAAAGTCTAACTCACAGGGCATGCCATGAAGTGCCCCACTCCAGCAAATTCTGAGCCATTATATTTGTCTTACCTCTGTCTTATTTATAATCTGTGGTTTTCCACGAGGAGCTTCAAAGAATAACTGTTCCTTAGCACCAGTATTAACTTGTAAAAGTTTTCCTGTTGAAAAGTGAAACATGTTGCTCAACACCAATAACCTTTCCATCAATCCTCAACTTCAATAAACTGGATTGATTAAAAGAAAAGAACCAAAGAACAATTTGATTTCTGTCTATTGTTTAGTGAGTGATATCAATAGAATAAACAGGACACTGTTGAATATGTGACACCAAGGGCGCGATCTTGCCAGCCCTGGGGAGGCGGGTTTGGAGGCGGGACTGCCGGGAAAATGGCAGAATCTGGGGGCGGGTGCCCATCCCGACCCCAACCTGCCTCCGTGCCATCTTCCCAGGAGGCGGGTAGCCGACGCACGCCGAGTCCCATCTCCTGCAGGCAGGAAGGGGATTACAACCACTTAACTGCCTGTTAACAGGCAGATAAGAGGATTATCCCCATTTTGCCCACACAAGTGCGGGCTTCCCGAAGGTTGCGAACCCTGTCAGGGTCACCGAGGCGAGCAGTGGGTCTGCGGGGGTCGGAGGGGTGCAAAAGTGCGCTGTGAAGGTAAGTAATGGGTGCAAGTCTGGAGAGGTGAGTATGTGAGGTAAGTGGAAAGTGTTAGAAAAAGTTTACTTACCTTTGTTTCTTCCTGCAGGCTTCAATCGTTGGGGATGCGGAGAGTCGCGCGTCTCCGCGGCAGAGATGACAGATGGCTGCTGCATTCTCCAATGCAACAACCATCTAATTTCTGCTAAAGAAAGAGGTTTGATGAGTCTTGAATACAAGAACTCATCAAACTACAGAGAATGTCAGTGTTTGACAGCTTCACAGAGCTGTCAAACGGTGACAATTCATCTGTCAAAAATTTTTGACAGATGAAACGTCATACACTGACGTTCTCTGTAACCGGCTTCCCCTTAATTGGCCTGCTAAGCCCGCTGGGTGGGCTTAACAAGGTCAATCAAGGGAAAATAGCGTGGGTTGGCCAGAAGTCGATGGAGGCGGGACTAAAACCCGACAAGTGGGAGTCCCACCTCCAAAAGCTCCCCATTGGCAAATTCCAGCCCCAATTTTCAGCATTTTGAATTGCTTGGTTCATTTACTTAAAGATCATTTTACGTCTTTAATCAAAAGATCCAAGTGGTTCATGTCATTGATTTAATTAGCAGCATTGCTTGTTATATTGTGCAGCCTTGTATGTTCGATGCAGACAAGCTCAACATTCATATATATCAAGATATTAAAAATTGTATTTTACGATGTCCGTTAGGGTGTGGTAGTATAGTAGTTATGGTACTGAACTAGAAGCCTAGAGATTGTGAATTTTAATCTCACTATGGCAAGTTATGAAACTGAATTCAATAAATCTAGTAATTTGTAGGCTGGAACCAGAAAATAAAATACTGAAAGCTGCCAACTCGTAATAAAAACCCAACCTGTTCACTAATATTCTTCAGGGAAGGGAACGAGACATCCCTACCCTAGCTCGTCTACACAACTTCAGTCCCACACTATGTGGTTGACCCTTGATGCCCTCCGAAGTGGCCTAGCAAGCCACTCAGTTGCAAAAACAATCAACACTCAGTGGTCCAAGAATAACCTTCTCAGGGCGACTAGGATTGGGCAATAAATACAGCCTTGCTAGCATCACCCAATATCCTGAGAACAATTTTTTTTTAAAGTTCTTTTACCGTTAATAAATAATAGAGTAATATTGAATTTATCCAGGGATTTCTACATCAAGTGGAAATGTTTGTTTTGGCACCTAAGGGGTTAAAAGTAGGAGTTTGAAACATGTGTTAGTTCTTCCAAAATCTGGTCCTTAATTAGAACAAAAGCCTCAACTTCACTGCTTGAGGATATATTAGTGCATATGATTTGAGAGAAGCTAAAACAGGCTTCCCATTAAAATATCATATCCCCAGTCCCCACCTGCCAGCCCCCACGATTAGTAGCCTCCTTCGCCGGTCCCTAGCGGCAAATGGCCTGCTCGCACATGGACTCAATTGTCTGCGCACTAAGCTGTCTGGAACATCCTCCTTCCTTTGCTGTAACACCCACACTTCCTCCGTCTAAGGTCAGCATTCTGGCCATTTCCCTCGGCCCCACAGCCAGGACCTGCGCCTTTGCCTCCACCCTCCCCCATTGAGTAGCACTCTAAGCCTATCATCTTGCCCCATCCACTGAGCAGCATCTCATGCTTCCCTCCCCACTCTGAACACATTCCTCCCTTAAACAGCACTGTTGAACATTGCCCCCGCTAATGACAAAGTATATAATCTTTCACCCTCCCCCCACCAACTAAGCAGACCATCACAGAAATACAACACAGTCTATGTTGGCGTTTACCCTCCACACAAGGAATAGTTCTAATCACATGTACCACATTTCCCTTCAATCCTTTTTCCTTCATCTCACTGTAATGAAATACTAGTTTGAAGGCCATGATGTACCACTCAGCTCAAAAATATTAATATTTTATCCAGCCTATTCCATATGCGTTCTACAGTACTAGAACCACTTTTTATTCAATTGTTTTCATACTCAGCATCTGTATTGAATTGCCAAAGTCCATTCTCCCTGTTGACTTTGGAATTTTAAGTGATGCTTTGTATCATCATTTTGCCTGCAGCTGGATAAGTATTATCAAGTTGCACTCAGAGCCCACGTTGCACTATTTCTGCTGGTGATATTATGACTCATGGCTGTCCATCAATTTCACCATTTCCTGTGAATAGAAATGAACCATGGAACTAGCCAGAAATTCAAAGTGGCTTTGTGATACAGGGCTAGAAATTGGGCACATTAGCGCCTCCAGTTATCGCCTCCGGGGGGCGATAACGGGGCGCTAAGCATTTACCGACTGGACGCGGTGAGAAGATCGACTCCCACTATATTCGGCGGGAGTTTTGCGGTGGCAGTATGGCGTTGTGCCCCGATCTCCTTCGCCCGGAGATCGTGACGTCATCGCCGTGCGCATCGCCCCGGTTGCACCCCGGACCCGAACTTCGGTTCTGCCCCCTGCAGCATCGCCGGGCAATGACACCGACAGCTGCAGGAGGCGTTCATCGGGAGGCCGGGTGCTTCGGGGGCGATACTTAAAGGCAAGGTGGCCGAGGCAAGTTGAAAAAATTCTCAAATGGTCTTTCAGTTTTTTTTTTCCAGTTTTCTTCGCCAGCAATCGATCAGCCCAGCACTCTGCTGCAGTGCATCGGGCTGATCGGGCCGGATCACAGCTGCCGTCGGGGACCAGGGACGTTTTCCCCTTGCAGAGCCTACAGCGATGGCCCTTCCCTTTAAGGGAGGGAAGGAGCCTTCCAACGCGGCAGAGCTGCACGGCCCAGTGTGCAGCACTGCTCACCTACCGCCCTGCCTGCTGTTTGCTGCGCTCCAGGAAGGAAGTAGAGCGCTTGATTTAGCGTTCCACTTCCTTCCTGGAGCGCAAAACCACATTTTTTTGAAAAACATTAGTGCCTGGCGCTAATTTTTTTAAGTTAGCGCCCCAAACAGGGCTATAATGAATTTCTCCCCCAAAATGTCTAAATATATTTCTACAGCTGTTGTTCTCAATCCTGCCTTAGGGCTTTTCCCAAGATCTCAGTCAAGCTAGTTCAGGGAGAGGAGAGACAGCTTATTTTCTTTCTGGATCAGTGTATTTGTCCATGTACATAGCAACAGTATGTACGTAGATTCTATTCTGGCAGTTTTTCCAGAGAGCAAATTTATGATGTTAGTGGGAGCTGTGGAAGGCCAGTTGACTAAGACCCTACAAGGTAGGTAAACTAATTTTTTCTTCCAGTGCAATGAACATTTGATTGAGGTCTTGTGCTTACTAGTACCTGGTGGTATGAAACTAGACTTCCACTTTGCTAATGGTATTAAAGTCAACATCAGTCCCAGAACCTAGGAGTGTAAACTTCATGGTGTTTGGTCTGGTGTTCTGACTCTACTGAGAATCCATTGCCCAATGGGTCAGTACGAAGAAAGACTATGGCAATTTATCTTAAGGGGTAGAAATTAGGTCGCGCCTCATTTGGGGCGCAAATATCGTCTGGACGCAAATATTAGCGCCTGGCGCTAATTATCGGCACTGACTGGAAACTTCACTTTTACCGCCCCGGGAGGTGAGTGGAGCGCTAAAGCAGGCGCTGCACACCTCTCTTAAGGCGCAAAGGCCAAGGAGTGAGGCGCTACCTCAGAGCGCTGGCGAAGCTCATGTAATGTCAGTCAGCAATGGAACACACACACAATGGCACGGGCCAGTTCTTAAAGGGGATGGTTAATCTTGCTTTCCATCCACATCCTGTTCATTGCAGCCTTGAATCTCGGCCTGGAGAGACTTGCACATCAAATGTGCTGGAAAGAACAATGGAGAGTACCAGGCAAAGAGCTCAGAGTGCAGCTCCCACAGTCTCTGCTAAATCGATACAAGGAATGGCAAATCAAAATGAACCTGCAAAGTGCTGCTCAGTACCCAAAACTCCTTCACACAACGTTGAATCTCTCCAGAAGTCTCTCCCTCTCTCTCTCAGAATGCGTAGTTCAAAAATGCCACCAACAATAAAAGACAGGAAGAGGGTCCCTTTAAATAGCGCCCCCCTCAGCCCCACAGCGATTGATAGCGTTCCAGTCTTCCGGTCGTTGGAAGCGCCAGGCGGTAAGGCAGGGGGCGCCACTCAATTTCCGCTCCGGGGCGCCACAAGGGCGTTGCACCATGGAATGACGTCACAATCTGCGCGCGCAAGTGGTCGCAGCGGTAAGTTTTAGCGCCGCCGCACAATCTCAAGTTAAGTTCTCGAGCGGCGCAAACATCGCTGCGCCCGGGCGTTAGCAGCTTTGCGCCCCATTAGCGCCCTCTTAAGGCGCTAACGGGAGGCGCAACCAACTGAATTTTTACCCCTAAGACTCTCCAACGCTATTCTGTTTGATGACATGGTCTTTCAGAATAACTTGCCGAGAGGCATGTTTTATTAACAAAAGATGACAGACACTAAGAATAACTCAAACATGTTGGCACTTCGAGCAGTGGTTCAAGTGGGTATTAAAGTCACCTTAACTAAAAATAAAAATGTTTACTATTTGAATAATGTGGTCAAAGTACAGAGAAGTGTCTGAAATCAGGATTTGACTTATGAGGTGAAAAAATGTATTACACCTGTCTTACACTTAATTCTCCCTACTGGTGTCCTGGGCTTAGTTCTGTTTAGTACATGGAAGAATTGTAATTAAGGCCAGGAATTTCCTCGGAGCTGCTCCTGCTCCACCACTGTAACCTCACTGGAATTGTGGCAGAAATCCCATTTACGTGCTGCACTTCTGGTGAAACTACGGTGGTGGAACAGGAGCAGTTCTGTGAAAAAAAATTGTTACTGCAGAAACATTTTCTAATTACGCATTTTTCTTTTAAATGTCAGAGAGACAGACAGACAGACAGACATGTGTACCTCTTTTGTCCCAGTCCAAATGTGTTATATAGCTGGAAGCTCCTTTGCAGATTCCAACTCGTTTACTACTCATTATATTGTAGATGTCTACAAAGTTATCATGAGATGCTACAGCCAAGTACTTTCCAGGACCTGAAATTTTAAAATTGCATATCATTACTTCTTAGAACTCAATTAAGAAGAAATTAACCCTAATTTGGCACTGAATTGGAAATTTCACTTAGATAAACCACAAGATGGTTGGCATGAATAGATAAATGTCATGCTGGCCCAAATACAGTCCTGTGTGCGCCTCTCATGTTTGCGATGAGGCATGCTGTTGTGGCAGGGTAGAAGGAGCTTTGTTCTGCATTCTACCGTGCTATACATGACCTGGGAGAGCTTGATGCTGAGGGGTATCAGAAATTGAAAAATGGTCCATTCCCCACCACTAATATCTCTTGACGAGCAAAATATTCACATAAAAATAGAGACATAAAAGCAAATCAACCAGTTAATGGGCTCCCCAGTAGCCACTGCAAAGTTGCACTGGATTTTTAACAAGGAAAAGATGAATTTGGATCCCAGCCTAAACTAACATTTGAACGTGGTCTTGACATGTGTTATCTTCCTTGATTGAGTTATCTGTGGGAATGGACGGAACATGATGAGGAAAGCATATTGTGACCAACCAAGGAGTGCTACTGATGGCATTGATGGTGCAGTCCATGGCCTAACCACCTCAA
The DNA here is from genome assembly GCA_030390025.1 of Squalus acanthias. Lineage (NCBI taxonomy): Eukaryota > Metazoa > Chordata > Chondrichthyes > Squaliformes > Squalidae > Squalus > Squalus acanthias. The sequence goes on along the minus strand of CM059425.1, from coordinate 33,103,580 downwards.
CTTCATCGATGCAGATGGATGAACACAGTAGGGAGAAAATAGGAAGTACAAGGGAAGCAACTTAGTTGTTCCCAGAACATGTATTATTACATGTGCATTTGATAATTATTTTCTCAGCACACATTACATAAATAGTTATCTTATAGTCTTCCTATTGTCAGTGTTTTGGATAAAGACCTGAACAATGTTCTTCATACAAATTTTAATAAAAAGGTTAAAGTTGACTTCTAATCCAGTATCGTGTGTTATGATTCAGGACATGTTTTTTAAAACACTGTGCCCATTACTGATGGCATAAATAAGGTCAAAGGAAGGAACAAGCAGAAAGGGAGTAGGAAGCCAGGAAAACAAATACAATCCCAAATCCTGACAAAACCATAATATTAGGGAACTTGGCATTCAATTACTACCCTTTGAAGCTACGCACCTCAGACCTGACTGCAATCCCTTAGAAAGGGAATAAGGGCAACTAGTTTTAACCAAGTGATCCATTCAGCAATTTAAAAAATTCTCAAGAGTGGCTCATGATTTTTCTCAAAAATAAGTAGAAATAGTGCACCCATGATACTGCGTGACATAGAGCTTGTTCAATCATTTTATGATTGGGACTATGAATTTCTTGAGTGAAATGAGTCTGGCAATTCTCTTTTGAGTTACTAATGGGCAACACGGTGGCATAGTGGTTAGCACTGTTGCCTCACAGCGCCAGGGACCCGGGTTCGAATCCGGCCTCGGGTGACTGTCTGTGTGGAGTTTGCACATTCTCCCCGTGTCTGCGTGGGTTTCCTCCGGGTGCGCCGGTTTCCTCCCACAGTCCAAAGATGTGCGGGTTAGGTTGATTTGGCTATGATAAATTGACCCTTAGTGTTAGGGGGATTAAATACGTGGGGTTACGGGGATAGGGTGGGATATGTGTCGGTGCAGGCTCGATGGGCCGAAATGGCCTCTATCTGCACTGTGGGGATTCTGTGATTCTGTGGGCAAAAATTCACAGCATAATTCAAAGTTAATGGGCAGCTTTGCACAGAGAGCACAAGGATAGTTAATGTGGGAAATGGAAATGTCACACTGATAAAGGAGTGGGTGCTCTTTTCAGGCAAGGGGTAAGGTACATCACTGCCTTAGAATATGGAGAGAATCTCCAAGAAGATCTCCGCATCATTAGAATATAGCAGTTGCTTCCCTGTAGAGGGCAGCGCACTGTTTTGGCTCTCTAATTACCGCCAGTTCCAATGTAAAAGTCTGCGGGCAAGTGTAAGTGTAATGAACGGCTAGCACCGTTCGTTCCCAGCCGACTGCAAAATCTGGGTCAATAAATGAGCACACTGGATAAAAAGAATGATAAAGTATTCTGTTCTCTGACACTGACATCATCACCCCCTCCCACCTCCAAGAACAAAAAATTCCTAAAATATTTAAAATTTTAAAAGTGTTTTCAATGTTTTAGAAATAAAATGTTATTTTTTTTCTGCACCTTGAACTATTGTAAACATTTCTAATATGCAGACATTTTGGCCTGGGTTTTTCAGAAGATTGTATAATTCTCATCACACTGTATAATGAAAAAATTACCAGAATTTAAATACGTTCGTGTATTTACTAAAACTTATCAATTTTCAGACAAAGCAGAATAACTGATTCAATAATAGTTGTTTTAGCGTAGCCTACATACCTGGGGAAAACCTAATATCTGAAATGTGCTCTTTTCTATGATGGAATGAAACAAGATCTTCAAGAGTATCTGAATTCACAATCAGGAAACTGCCATCATTTAAGCCAACAGCAAGAGATTTCCCATCAGGAGAGAAACAACAACACCTGCCACCTATAATTATGACAACATAGACATTGTATTAGTATTAAAGTGCTAAATGCTGCTTTTTCTAACAAACCAATTTTACAATCTGTTTTGGAATGGATACTCTTCATAACTCAAAAAAAAATGCACAAAAGAAACTGATGCAGCATTTAAAAAAGATTGCAGTAATATTATTTCACCATTAAATATAGACCTCCTGTGGCTTTGCTCACGCATTGTCCAGGACCTAGAGTGAGGTTTCTGTTTTATTCACAGTCCCGGTTCATTCATCGCTGTAATACAGTAAATTTACTGAAGCAATATATCACATGGCTAATGAAGCAAAATAATATTATGTACCCTGATACGAAAAGACAAAGGCGTCACAGATAGAATATATTACTTACCTGTCACTTTACAGAACTCGCTTAAGGTGCAAGTAACGTTGTTCTTCTCTTCCCAAAACCTGTTATTCTCAGTTATTTACATTATTTTATTGCTCTACCCACCATGGAGTTGCAGTGTTTACTTAAGGTGCAGGTACTTGTATTTTTGTGATTATTCTTCTCTTTTTCCTCCCCAAAATCTTCCGTCTAGTTAATTTTATGCATATAAAACTTACTGATGGTGAATTTATAATTTTTGTTGAAGTTGGAACTGGCAAACTTTTACAGCATTTCGCAAAGAATATTCTTCTGAGAACTGTTAAAAAGATATCCCAACTGTAATGCTTCGTAAAAACATGCATATTGCCCTAGTCATGCTGCATCTTGGAGATTGCCTCAAGAGCAGCTCTTCTACATGTTGGCTCAAGAAATGACCATTGGACAATTAAAATTGAGCTCTAAATTTACCTTGCCATGGAGTAACACAAGGGTCCACCATCAGTCTATGTCAGCAATTGGTTTACTCAAAACCCCACAAAAAGAAACAGTTACCGAGAGCAATAGACATTTTCAGTGGATAAAATTTAGCATTGATTTCTTGAGACAAGTGAAAGATATAACTTCCGGCATAGAATTTGGATGAGGCTTTGGAACTACTCTATCCACATGCCATGCAAGACAGGGTGTGGCTACCACCAATGCGTGCAGCTCATTAACCCTTTGTGACCAGACAAGGGTTAGAAAAGTAATTGTTTTGAGTGAAGGATACATTCATAAGAACTCACGTTCAAACGGTACAGACATCAATTTTCTCTGAACAAAATTCAAATCTCACACAGGGTAAACCTGATTAATGCTATGTTGCAATTTGCAGGTTCTTTTCATAAACCTTTCATAAACCAGGACAGCAAAGAACATTCTTCAATTGCCAACAATGGCAGATTACAATCAGAAATAAGAACAGTATGAACTTGGATGATATTATAACATTTAAGTTAAGCATAAGAGCTCACTGTAATCACAGAATTGCATAGAAATTGCAACATGGAAATTGTCAGGGGCTGGGCCTGTACTGGGGGTATCCCCAGGCCACGTTCATGGCCCAGGACAGGAAAATGCAGTACATATGGGTTTGGAAAGACAGAGCACACTTTGGGCATGCTGTTCCAACCAGCACCAGGACAGGCTGAGGAACAGGAAAACCAGCCCTATAATGTTCCTCTTTCAAAATGCTTCTGAAATACTTTATTCTGCATTCTTTCAATAACATTATTTATACTAAACTCCAGTATGGATCACCCTTGACTGACAGTCCAAACTAGCTAACATACAGGCATTGCTTCATTCAATGGAAGACTAGGTACAAGGTGCATTTGGTTATAGCATGGAGATCATTGCAACATAGTTTAAAGTATTCAATAACTGGAATATATGCTGAATACTAACATTCACAAACATTTTAACTGTTATGGCTTACTTACTCTTTTTTAGTTTGCGGACAGCAAGCATACAGTGGCTTGGGGAGAGATCCCAAATTCGCAGGGTTTTGTCATCACTAACAGTAGCACAGATAGGTAAATGGGGATGAACAGCTAAACCCCATACTTCACCCTCCATGTGACCCTGCCAAACAAATGTACAATATAATAAACTTTAAAATGTTGATCTTAAATGGGCGCATGAAAAATTTAGTACCAAAGAGTCAAGGGTCAATAATCAGATATTTATTATGGTTTAATATACCTTTGCAATGTTATAACTGATAGCAATTCTCTCTTCAGCCTGATTAGTTTTCATTTTAAACAACTGTCACTGGTACCTAGATATAAATTTGAAGTACCAGGCTAAAATTCTATACAGCAATCTGTATTTTCTGTATAACTATATCCTGTCCAGGAGTGCGGATGCCAGTGTCATAGCTGCATTGAAGTACATTGGCTGAGGAAACTCTAATTCTGGTGCACAGGTCTTAAGCACCACAGCCAGGATGTTGTAAGGGTTCACTGCCTTCGCTGTACCCAGTGTACTCAGATGTTTCCCAATGTCACATCTAGTAAACAGAGTTGTCTGGATACAGGCATTTAAATGGTGGGGAACTCTGGAGGGCCGAGTGAGATCATTCATTTGGCACTTTAGGCTAAAAATGTTTGCAAACACCTCAGCCATGTCTTTTGCACTGATGTGTGGAGCGCCACCATAGTTGAGGATGGGGAGGTTCATGCAGCCTCTTCCTCCCATTAGCTGCCTGATTGGCCATTTTCAACTGGATGTGGCAGGGCTAGAGCTTTACTCTGATTTACTGGCTGTGGAACCACTTAGCTCCACCTGTAACCTGCTCTTAATGTGCTTAGCATGCAGATAGTGCTGTGTTGCAGCCTCACAAGTTTGGTGCTTCATTCTAAAGTATACCTGGTGCTATTCCTCCCTTCTACACCCCTCCTATTGAACCAGGATTGGTCTTCTGGCTTGATGGTGATCAAGGAGTGAGTAATGCCTTGGACTGTGAGGTTACAGATTGTCGTGGTATACATTTCTGCTGCTACTGATTACTTACAGCTCCTGGATGCCCAGTTTCAGGCTGCTAAATCCGTCCTTAGTTTTCCCCACTTATCATGGTGGTGTTGCTACGCTACATACTTTAGACTGATGTGACCGTCAAGAAGAGATATTGCCTAAGCAAAGACTCTATAATGGTGACTCCTGGTAGTACAGAGACATTTCTGCGACAAGTAGGTTGGTGAGGGCAAGATCAAGTCGGTTACACCCACCTGATTGGTCCTTCACCACTTGATGCAGGCCCAGTCTGGCAGTTATGTCCTTCAGTATTTGACCAGCTCAGTCAGTGGTGGTACTACCAAGCCACTCTTGGTGGTGGTCATTGAAGACTCCACCCAGAGTGATGTTCAAGTATAGTTGCTAATCAGCAGGACATTTCTTTGGCCTCCTTTGACCTGTAGCCATGAGACTACATGTCACAGCAGAGATCACCCTGGGGCACATCATAACCCACCTTTTTTTTTTAACATTAGCCATTCTGCAGTCCTTTGGCACAATTCCCATTTCCAAAAATATCTCCCACGCACATGCCCACCACCCCCCCCCCCCCCCCCACCAACCCTCCTTCACTGTTCTGGAAAGTGTACAGTCTGGGTCTGGTGATTTTTCTACTTTCAGTCCCATTAACTTTTTTTCAATCCTGTGTACTTTGAATATTTATCTCCAGAAATGGCTCTTGCGCATCCTCCACAGGTACTCCTATAGTCCCACTTTTACTGTCCTCTGCAAAAACTGATTTAAAATACATAAAGAAACTCCATTATTTCCTCACTTTTTAGTAAAAGATGGCCCCCCTTCATCTCCAAGTGGCCCAACCCCTTCTTTCGCTATCCTTTTACTTCTTATGTGCTTGTAAAAACTCTTGCTGCTTCCCTTTAAGGTCATGATGCGGAGATGCCGGTGTTGGACTGGGGTGGACAAAAGTGAGAAGTCGCACAACACCAGGTTATAGTCCAACAGTTTTATTTGAAATCACAAGCTTTCGGAGCGCTGCTCCTTCGTCAGGTCCTGACAAAGGAGCAGCCGCTCCGAAAGCTTGTGATTTCAAATAAAACTGTTGGACTATAAGCTGGTGTTGTGCGACTTCTCACTTTTGTCCCTTTAAGGTGACTGCCCAGTCTTCTTTCATACACTTTTAGTTTTAATCTCCTTTTTGTTTCTATACCTTCTTTATTTCTCCGCTTCCTTCTCTAATATTATTCCCCCTATATCTTGTCCATTTATATTAAACATCTCCCAATGCCAGTTTGCTATTTGATCTTCAATTCTTTCCAACCAAATAGTTGGGGATAGGTCCCCTTTATTCAACTGAAAATGACTGGGTCACCCAGGAGCCAATTTGTTTCAGGTCAAGTTTAATTATGAAATTTAGCACAAGAAAGGTTACTTTTTGTTATTTTCTTCATTTCAAAGAAGAATAACCAAGTTCTGCACATTACTGCATATCTGTTGCTTGTCGTTTCTACTGTCCACTTATCTATTTGTCAATAAATCTTACACACTATCTACAGCACAGAAACAGGCCATTTGGCCCAAAAGGTCCATGTTTATGCTCCACATGAGCCTCCTCCCACCCTTCATCTCACCCCCATCAACATATCCTTCTATTCCTTTCTCCCTCATGTGTTTATCTAGTTTCCCCTGAAATGCATCTATGTTAGTCACCTCAACTACACCTTGTGGCAGCAAGTTCCACATTCTAACCACTCTCCGGGTAAAGAAGTTTCTCCTGAATTCCTTATTGGATTTATTAGTGACTATTTTATATTTATGACCCCTAATTCTGGTCTCCCCGCAAGTGGAAACATCTCATCTACGTCTACCTATCAAATCCTTTCATAATCTTAATGACCACTAGCAGGTCACCCCTCAGTCTTCTCTTTTCTAGAGAAAAGAGCCTCAGCCTGTTCAATCTTTCCTGATAGGTATAACCTCTCAGTTCTGGTATCATCCAAGTAAATCTTTTTGACACCTTCTTCAGTGCCTCTATATCCTTTTTATAATATGGAGACCAGAACTGTTCACAGTGCTCCAAGTGTGGTCTAACCAAGGTTCTATACAAGTTTAACATAACTTCTTTGCTTTTCAATTCTATCCCTCTAGAAATGAACCCCAGTGCTTTGTTTGCTTTTTTTAAAAAATGGCCTTATTAATCTGCGTTAGTGACTTGTGTATCTGTACCCCCAGATCCCTCTGCTCCTCTACCCCATTTAGACACTTATTTTCCAAGGAGTATGCGGCCTTCTTATGCTTCCTACCAAAATGTACCACCTTACACTTATCTATATTAAAGTTCACTTGCCAATTACACTCCCATTCTGCAAGTTTATTAATGTCTTCCTGTATCTTTGACAGTTGTGTGGGCTGTAAACAGTCTGATAGAACGCTTATTCAAACTGCCTTCCAAAGTCGCGAAATTCCTGTGAGTACAATACATCCAGTAAACTGAAAGATAGCAACAAAGGGTTTCTGTTTGATCTCTGGCCATGTTACATGACACGATATTCTGGGTTTAAAGGTGCACTCCAACTCATAGGGAGTGAGGGATAACTTACTCATGTAGAATTTGGCACTAAGCACAAGTAAGCTAGTGATGTAAATGAATGCTGGGATTTCATGAGTGCTTTTTGAAAGCAATGAGCACAGAAATGGGTGCAACATGTTCAAGTACCTTGGAGAGGAAAGGTGGGCTAAATTTGGTTTGGAGAGGACAAAGAAGTGAAAGATTTTTTTTTAAGAGGATGGCAAGATGACAGTACTCTGAGCAACAGGAGTCATTTCTGATGTTGGCAAGAACTGAGGCAGAGAGAGGTAGCTAAGTGTTCGGGAGTTTAAGTATTAGTTCAATGGCAAGATTTTACAAAGTTAAAAAACAGTTCAGATGGGTTTGCTAAAACATTCAATCATAGCATGTGATTTGCTTATTTCAAGTAAAAGCACTGACCATCATCAATAAGTGTACTTGAATAAAATAGTCTCTGGGACTATTGATGAACAACCAACCATTAAATTAATTTTAGCAAAAATTGCATAACAGTGTGTAGATGTGATACCTGAACCAGTAGGGTTATGGGACCAGTTTTTTCGATTTCTAATATCTCTCCATTCTTTGTACCCACTAGTATATGGCCATGGCCTAATGTTATGGCACGAATAGAAGGGTTGTCTTCTAGTAACAGACCTAAAAATATAAATGGTAAATCAATAATTCAGAGATCTAATTTAACCCTGCCACAACAGTATTTCTAGACCAAATAAAAAAATACAAGTTATGTAATTATTGTGATGCAATTTGCATTACTTAGCACCACTAGGGAAAATGACCAATACAATAATGTCCATCCTTTAGAGATAGAATTTTTCTACAAGTTAACTTGTGATGGATAAGACCGTATTATTATGGACCAAGATAAATCTGGAAAGACTGGATATATGTAATCCAGACTACAATTTTGGAGTCAGAGGCGAAGTTGAGGGTGAAGGGGCTATTCAATTTTACAAGACAAGTTGCAGTCCAACAGAAAAATGTGGATTAAACAGGAATTGATTAGGAAGGTAATTATTAGGGTACATCTGTCAAAAATATTAATCTTCAGCTAAAAATTAACTCCAAAGTGAGTTGGGAGCGGGGTACTGTGGCTGCGGGAGCGGTGGAAGAGTCATGTTGGTGCTGGGAAGTGTCAGGATGTAGAGAGGAAAGTTAGGGGCAACAGGAAGGTCTAGAGGAGCAGCAAAAAAATGTCAGTCAGAGTCAAGGTAGGAAAGAATGAGCCGGAGATTGGGCAGCAGGCCAAGGAGACCAAAGAGTGGGAGAGCTGGGAGATTAGACTGGGAGGAGGGGGGGAAACAGCACCACTAGAGGTGGGAGGCCTGCAACTACGCCATAGCAGTTAAGTGTTTACATAAGGAATACCGATAATAAATATCTACATGGACAGTTGCAATTATAAATGCTAACATAAAAGCATTAACTACAAAATTGTGATAACAAGTAGTAAGGTTTCTGGACAAGATGTGCATGCTATAAACAAGACTTTTAATAATACTAAATATTGTGCGACATTGTTCGCAGTGAGGCACAGCCTTTATCTTTGTGCCAGTCCCATTTTGTCTTGCCATCTCTTCCCTCGTCTCTCTTTGCCTGAATATCTCCCTCTGTTAATCCCCAACCACAGAACTAAAAACGGATTGGTATGAGGAGGTTAAATAGAAGTCATACCTGGTGACAGTCAGGGTCTGAGTGAACTTCATTAGAAATTTAAGTGACTAGTATGTCAGGAGTCAGCAGGCCTCGACAGTCAAGGCAGCAGGCAGGAAAGGAATTAAAATGGCGAGTAAGGATTCGGATGGGGATAGAGTGGGTGGTCAAATTTTTTTTAATGAGCAGTATTAGCTAAGAGAGTGTTATGCAAGGGAAATGGTGATCAGGGCTGGGAGGGGAAAGACAGCTGGTAGGAAAAAAAAATAGCCAGTACAGCTGAAGAATGCGGGAATCAAGAGTGTAAAGAGTCACGAGTCAGGGAACGAATGGCAGGGCAAGGAAGAAAATGAGCAGCTAGGCCAGGAGAGGCACCTAAGCAGCAGGACCAGGGCCAAGTCAGCAAGCAAATGGTGGGGCAAGGAAGAGGAGCGGGGCAGGAGTGGAGGATGCAAGGCCAGGGGCAAGGCTTGAGCAGTGTGGTCAAGATTTCTTTTTGAATTTTGGTAGTGGAGCCATGATGGGCCCAGGTAGAGGCAAAACTAGGGAAAATCGTGGCAAAGGTGTCAAGAGCAGCCAAAAAGGCCAGTGAGGAACTGGGATGAGTCCAAAAATGTGCGGGTTAGGTTGATTTGGCTATGATAAATTGACCCTTAGTGTTAGGGGGGGATTAAATATGTGGGGTTACGGGGATAGGATAGGATATGTTAGGGGGAATTAAATACGTGGGGTTACGGGGATAGGGTGGGATATGTGTCGGTGCAGGCTCGATGGGCTGAGATGGCCTCTATCTGTACTGCGGGGATTCTGTGTGAGAAAGCAGGGACAGGGTACTGGATTTGGATGATCAGCCATGATCGTATTGAATGGTGGAGCAGGCTCGACGGGCCGAATGGCCCACTCCTGCTCCTAGTTTCTATGTTTCTATGAGTTTAGTCAGGGGAAGAGGGGCTAGTAGGTAAGGAGGTCAAAGTGTAGGAGATGGGATTGGAGAGAAGCCACTTGTGGAAGGAGGCTTGCAACTACATCATGACAAGCAAGTCTTGTTTCTGTTACAATTTCTGCCAATGATCTGATTGGTCCATGGTGTCACAAGTTAGCATGGACCACAATCAACAACTTCAGAGGTTCACAATAATACTTCAATCATATAATACAAGCAATTTTTTAAATGATGTAGGTTGGTAGAAACGTGATTGAATAGGCTGATAGGTGATTAGTTAAGTAGCAACATTAGAACGTATAGCACTAGAAAAGCCCATTCCAGTTAAACAATAAAATATGCAATTCATTAATTGTAAGGTGTCATCGACAGTGCTATCAAGCAACTTACTCACCAATAACCTGCTCACTGATGCCCAGTTTGGGTTCCGCCAGGACCATTCGGCTCCAGACCTCATTACAGCCTTGGTCCAAACATGGTCAAAAGAGCAGAATTCCAGAGGTGAGGTGAGAGTGACTGCCCGAGTGCATTTGACCGAGTGTGGCATCAAGGAGCCCTAGTAAAACTGAAGTCAATGGGAATCGGGGGGAAAACTCTCCATTGGCTAGAGTCATACCTAGCACAAAGGAAGATGGTTGTGGTGGTTGGAGGTCAATCATCTCAGCCCCAGGACATCGCTGTAGGAGTTCCTCAGGGCAGTATCCTAGGCCCAACCATCTTCAGCTGCTTCACCAATGACCTTCCCTTCATCATAAGGTCAGATGTGGAGATGTTCGCTGATGACGGCACAGTGTTCAGTGCCATTCGCAACGCCTCAGATAATGAAGCAGTCCATGCCCGCATGCAGCAAGACCTGGACAACATTCAGGCTTGGGCTGATAAGTGGCTGGTAACATTTGCACCACACAAGTGCCAGGCAATGACTATCTCCAACATGCGAGCATCTAACCACCACCCCTTGACATTCAATGGCATTACCATCGCGAATCCCCCACCATCAGTATCCTGGGAGTCACCATTGACCAGAAACTTAACTGGACCAGCCACATAAATACTGTGGCAACAAGAGCAGGTCAGAGGCTGGGTATCCTGCGGCAAGTGTCTCACCTTCTGAATCCCCAAAGCCTTTCCACCATCTACAAGGCACAAGTCAGGAGTGTGATGGAATACTCTCCACTTGCCTGGGTGAGTGCAGCTCCAACAACATTCAAGAAGCTCGACACCATCCAAGACAAAGCAGCGCTCTTGATTGACACCCCATCCACCACCTTAAACATTCACTCCCTCCACCACCAGCATACCATGGCTGCAGTGTGTACCATCTACAAGATGCACTGCAGCAACTCGCCAAGACTTCTTCGGCAGTACCCCGCAAACCCACGACCTCTACCACCTAGAAGGACAAGGGCAGCAGGCACATGGGAACACCACCACCTCCAAGTTACACACCATCCTGACGTGGAAGTATATCGCCATTCCTTCATCGTCACTGGGTCAAAATCCTGGAACTCCCTCTCTAACAGCACTGCGAGAGTACCTTCACCACACGGACTGCAGCAGTTCAAGAAGGCGGCTCACCACCACCTTCTCAAGGGCAACTAGGAATGGGCAATAAATGCTGGCCTTGCCCACGACGCCCATATCTCATGAACGAATATTAAAAAAAATTATATCTCTGAATTGATTTTCTCACCAAATGCCTCGTCAAACTTCCTCTTAAAATTACTGCTTTGATCAGCCTTAATCACCTTCTTGGGGACAGATCAGATAAACCTACTTTATCATCCTGTGATGGTGATCGCCCTATTCACTTTCCCTCTTCTCGGGGTCAGGGTAAACAGTTTCTTAGGGTTCAACTTCTCAATACCCTTAACCATCTTGAACACCTCAATATAATCTTCTCAGTCTTCTCAGCTTCTGTAGTTGTTCCTTGTAGCTCAACTGCCTACTGTTAAGTATCAGGCTGGTAGCCATTTACTGCACCTTTTCCAGTGGTATGATGTCCCTCCTGTAATGTGGCAACAGAAATGCACACAGTACTTGAGATGGGCTCAAACCAACGCAGTGTATAGGTTATGTATCACATCTGTATCCATGTTCTACTCCATGTGTTATACAATTCCAGATCCTATTGCAGGTAGTTTCAGTGATCTGTCCACCAATAACCTCAAATCCTTTTCCATTTAGCTTATAGTATTTATTATTTTTCCCTAGTCTCATCACTTTACAGTTGTTGACACTGAATTTCATTTGCCATTTCTTAGCCCACCTTTTCCAATCTACATCCCTTTGCACTTGAGCAGCCTGCTCTTGATATTTTGCAACTTCTCCCCTGCACTGCTGACAATGACAAATATTGACAGTTTTATCTCAATAGAGAGATGATTTTGTAATTAGGCTCAAGAATATACTAGATTACATAACAAATGTTTGGTAAATTAGTACCTTTAGAGCCGGGGGCAAGTGCAGAACGTTTGATCCCATACGTTTTCAGATACCTCTCAAAAGTATCATCCCAGAGTACAACGACACCATCTTTTCCACCAGTCACAAATCCCTGGAGAAAGAAGAACAAGCTAGCATAAAGAATAATAATAAAAATACATTTTTCTGACATGTTTAATCCAAAATAATTCAAAAGATCTGATGACATCTACAATATGTAGAAGCGATGATGCTAGAACTTTATAAATCACTGGTTAGGCCTCAGCTGGAGTGTTGTGGACAATTCTGGCACCCCACTTCAAGAAAGATGTAAAGGCCTTAGAAAGGGTACAGAGGAGGTTTACCAGGATGGTATCAGGGATGAGGGACTTCAGTTATGAGGAGAGGTTGGGAAAGTTAGGACTGTTCTCCTTGGAACAGAGAAGGTTAAGAGGTGCCCTAATAGAGGTTTGCAAGATGATGAGAGGTTTTAGAGTAAATAGGGAAAAAGTATTCCCTCTGGCAAGTGGGTCAATAACTAAGGGTCATAGATTTAAAATCATTGGCAAAAGATCTAGAGGAGAGATAAGGAGAATTGTTTTCACTCAGAGAGTTGTCAGGATCTGGAACGCTCTACCTGAAAAAGTGGTGGAAGCGGATTCCATAAATAATTTTAAAAGGGAATTGGACAGTTACATGAGGAACTTACAGGGTTACGGACAAAAAGCACGACTGCTCTTTCCAAGAGCCAGCACAGGCACAAAGGACCGAATGGCCTCCTTCTGTGCTGTAAGTTTCTAAGATTATATATTTTCCTGTCAGCATAGTTAGGCTCGTACATATTCATTAACAATAGTGTAAATCTAGCAGAACAGATTAACCTAGTTTTGTGATTTTGTTCTTCTAAAGTTTATAAAATGGACAGAACTAAGTTATTTTTTAAGCACTTTTCCAATAGAATTATACATCTAGTGTTTTCCACTCTTGTAATTAGCTAATAAAAATAACTCTTCATGCTACGAAGAGCAAGGCACTCATTAAATATTCATGCATTAAAACATGTGTAAGATTAAAAAAGATAGGATCTTAAAAAGAAAAAAAAAAAGAAACTAGCTTGCATTCATATAGCACCTCGCACGACCTCAGGACATTCCAGATAATGTTTTTTTTAGTGACGTTTGTTGAGGGCTGAATGTTGGCCAGAGCACTGGGAGAACTCCCCTGCTCTTCTTCAAAAAGTGTAATCGGATCTTTTACATCCACCTGTGAGAGCAGACAAGTCCTCACTTTAATGTCGCATCGGAAAGGTGGGGCTTGGACCCACAACCTTCTGACTCAATGGCAAGAGTGTTCCCACTGAGCCAAAGGGTAACATCTAATAAACTTGTGACCCTACCCTTAAGGTAAAAAGCTGGAAAATAGGATAACAATAATTTGCACTTGTATAGCACCTTTAATGTAGAAAAAAGCCCCAAGGTGCTTCACAGAAGCGTAATAAGACAAATATTGACTCCAGCCAAGGAAGGCGATATTAAGAAAGGGGTGACTAAAAGCTTTGTCAAGACACGGGTTTAAAGACGGGTCTTGAAGGAGGAGAGGGAGGTGGATGGAGGGAATTCCAGAGTTTGGGCCTAGACACCAATATTGGGGTGAAGGGATTTCATGATGTATGAGAGACCAGAGTTAAAAGAACGCAGAGTTCTTGGAGGGTTGTAGGGATGCAGACGGTTACAGAGATAGGATGGGGCAATGCCATGAAAGGATTTGAACGAGGGTGAGTACTTTAAATTTGAAGCATTGGGGGCCTGGGAGCCAATGTAGGTCAGTGAGCAGAGAGGTGATGGGTGAATGGGACTTGTTGCAGGACAGGACATGAGCAACAGAGTTTTGGATGAGTGTAAGAAATAACTGTTAGATTCAAAGATGGGTTTTAATTCTTAGAACAGAGACTGACAACATGCAGCCAGGAACAGATAGCAAAAATGCCAGCAAGGTCGAATATCAAGCATCAAAAGACAATAGAAGTGATAAGGGAATCGTAAAATGCAAAACAACACAGGGTGGGGGATAATAGACAAAAATGGAGCCGAAAAGTCATAAAATGTCCTTAAAGAAACATAACAAAACATTCCTCAGAAAGGTAAGAGGGAGGCCTTGTCAGTCATGCAGAAAGGGACGGCGAGGGATGCCTTCCCACTTCACAATTGGACAATAGGATGGGGGATCAAATGATTGACACCAGGTGATTACCGGCCCACCGAAATAACTATAAATATAGACGACCGAGAGAGGAAATCAGGCAGTTAGGGGCGAAGGCTTCTCCGAGGTGGCTACGGCCTAACACCTTGGTCAAGTTTAGCCTCTGAGGTGGCTGACGGCCTAACACCTCCAACAGCTCGAGAGATGACCCAACGGAAGTGACCGCTGCAGCAGACTGCAGGAATCCACCCAATCCGAGACCACCGTACTGTCTCCCCATCCGTCCGGTCGTGGCATTCTGATTCGGGAGTCGTAGATCGCTCCTACTGTCACAGGTTGTATGTCTATTATACTCGGCTTAAACCATATGTAATACCTGATTATGCTTCAAAACTGTAGCTCTTTAATAAAAGCCTTACAACTTCTAAAACCCTTTTGGGTAATCTGTGTGAGCCTGTGATCCGGATCTTACATGAGTGAAAGTTTATGGAGGGTGGAAGATAGGAGAGTGACCAGGAGAACGTTGGAATAGCCGAGTCTGGAAGCAACAAAGGTATGGATGAGGGTTTTGGCTGCAGATGGGCTGAGGCAGGAGGAGAGATGGATGATGTTACGGAGTGAAATTAGGCAGTTTTTGTGATGGAGAGGATTTAGGTTCGAAAACTTGGCTCAGAGTCACATAGGACATCAAGGTTGCAGACAGTGCGATTCAAGTTGGAACAGTGGCCGTGGAGGATAATGGAATCGGTAGTAAGGGTACGGAGGATAGATTCGCTCTTCCCAATGTTTAACTGGAAGAAATTACAGCTCATCCAGGACTGGATGTCGGACAAGCAGTCTGACAACACAGGCAGTGGAGGAGTCAAGAGAGGTGGTAGAAGAAAAAACTGCATGGCATTTGCATACATGTAGAACCTGACTCCATGGGGGCGAGCTTGCCAGCCCTGGGGAGGCGGGTTTGGAGGCGGGACTGCTGGGAAAATGGCAGAATTTGGGGGCGGGTGCCCAACCCGCCTCCATGCCATCTTGCCAGGTAGCCGTCCTGCGCCGGGTCCCGTCTCCTTGGAGGCGGGAAGGGATTAAAGCCAATTAACTGCCTGTTAACAGGCAGAAAATAGGATTATCCCCTTTTTGCCCTCAAGTGCGGGCTTCCCGAAGGCTTCGAAACCCGCCAGGTCAGCGAGGTGAGTAGTGGGTCTGCGGGGGTCGGAGGGGTCCAAAAGTGTGCTGTGGAGGTGAGTGATGGGTGCAAGAATGGAGAGGTGAGTATCTGAGGTAAGTGCAAAGTGTTAGAAAAAGTGTACTTACCTTTGTTTCTTCCTGCAGGCTTCAATCGTTGGGAATGCGGAGAGTCTCGCACCTCCGCGGTAGAGATGACAGATGGCCGTTGCATTCTCCAATGCAACAACCATCTAATTTCTGCAAAAGAAAGAAGTTTGATGAGGTCTTGAATTCAAGACCTCATCAAACTACAGAGAATGTCAGTGTTTGACAGCTTCACAGAGCTGTCAAATGATGACAATTCATCTGTCAAAAATTTGACAGATGAAACGTCATAAGTTGACGTTCTCTGCAACCGGCTTTCCCTTAATTGGCCTGCTAAGCCCGCTGGGCGGGCTTAACAAGGTCAATCAAGGGAAAATAGCGGGGGTTGGCCAGAAGTTGATGGAGGCGGGACTGAAACCCGACAAGCAGCAGTCCCGCCTCCAAAAGCTCCCCATTGGCAAAATCACCCCCCATGTCTTCGGATGGTGTCACCAATGAGCAGCATGTAGATGAGGAATTGGAAGGGGCCAAGGATAGATATTTGTGGCACTCCAGAGGTAATGGTGCTGGTACAGGAAGAGAGACCATTGCAGGAGATGCTCTGGCTCTGACTGGATAGGTAAGAGTGGAACCAAGCGAGGGCAGTCCCACTAAGCTGGATAATGGAGGAGAGGATGGTGTGGTCAACTGTGTCAATGCTGCAGAGAGTTCAAGAAGGCATAGCTAACACCCAATACCCTTGTGGGAGAGTGTTTCTTTTTTCAATAAACTTGCATCCTTTGAAAACAGAGTTCAGACAGTCTAACCTCAGAGCCACTACAGGTAGCAAAGAGAGAAAACATAACCCTTTCAGTCTCCGTTGGATTTGAATCCAACGCCTAGAGGTGAAAAAGTCATGTACAACCAACTGTGCCACCCAATCCCTAAATAGTGGAAAAAATCCAATTTCAGTTGCTTTACATAATTACAGGTGACACAAAGAAGTCACAATTTTTAAAAAAGGACCCAGTACTGAGTGTTACTTCTTTGTATTCTGTATGCTCGTGGTTGCAATTACCACTGAAAAATTATTAGAGGCAAAAAATACATTTTAAACATTGCTTCCTGCTTCCTTGGAGGAGACAGAAGGATTGATGATAGAAAATGACATTGCAGGCTGTAATGACTATAGGAGGTTTAATCTGAAAATGAAATCGGCCTTGTGTCTTCCAGATGTTGGTTTTAAATCCAGTTGTGAATAATAGATTGAGAAAGCCCTGTTTCTAACAACTACAGTCTTGTAACTTAAGGCTTTCCTTATTTCTTACTTTTTCTAGAGCATGCATGCTGAAAATTGGTCCATCATGGGCTTTGACTCTCTTAATAATGAACATATCTTTCCATATACAGACATCGCCAGCTGATGTGCCTGAGAAAACCATCTCATCTGTCCAACCATATACTACACACATTATGGTTTCCGTCTTCCGCAGACTTCCAAAACAGCCCTTTCTTCCAGTCAGTCCTCCACCTTGTAGAGTAAATTAATAAATACAATTAGACAATTTTTAAGAACTTGCATTATAACTTCACCCAATGGACAATCAGAAAACAGTTTGCAAGGCCATTCGAGGAGTTCTTACGGTCTTAAAAGTCTGCTGGAGTTCAGCACCTTGCAATTTCTGAGGAATGGAGACAGATCCTACAAGCCAAGGGCTAGACCCCTTAATGAGTACCTTTGCCTAGACAAGCTGAGTACATCACAACTTCCACTTGGAAGTGAGTCAATGATGACGACCATATCCCAGGCAAGTTTGTAACAGGGTCCATAGGCCTTTCAACTACTTGGTAACCACAGAAATTCAGGCAACAGTAATTCACCATTTAACATGTTACAGAAATACAGAAGAGGTATTACTGTACATACCTCCCTTTAAATATATAAAACTTCTACCCCATATAATGTGTTCCCAATACACGTCGTTTATATAAACAAATTCTCCAATTGCACACTGTGAGAGGCAAGTTCACTTTCATGTGTCTAGCATTTACTTATTAAATGTATTACTACATTTTAATCACTTTCTCCAAAATGGCATTCTGGAAAATGTGTTTATGAAAACTTTAATTATTTAGCCAAATTAGAAAAAAGCTGAATAACATTTTTAAAGTTTTTATGTGAATATACATTGCGGTTAGTAAAGCTATGAATAAGCAGAAGTTTACTGAAATTGAGGAATTTCTGTTTGAACTTGTATATATGCATGTCACTACAGATAGTAGTGTGTCCAGAAAAAAAATTCCCTAAAAACTAGAGATTCAGAAAACCTGTAGCGAAGTGGAAATCTAAAATACAAGCCATCATTTGAAAAAGAATATTACAGTTGTAAAAATAGTAGCATTTACTGTCCTACCTGCTCGCTGCCAGAACTTGATGTGTTTTATTCCAGCTGTCACCAACTTGTCTGGTATATAGGGATTCAACTTGACAACAAATATCTTCTCTGCACTTCCTCTAAAGAAACAGTTTTGACTTTTACTTCATTGTTTCCTTTCATAACCAAATGACTTAGAAAATGATCAATATTAGCAAATGAAAATACTTAGCATAAAATTCTTCATTTATCATTGCAACAGAAAGATGGGCTGGATTTTGAATGACCCATGGAGTCGGGTTTGGAGGCGTGTGGGGGGTTAAATTTGCGGGGTCGGGGGTCCCGACCCCATCCCGCCTCCACGCAATTTTGACAAAATCGGTCACGGAGTTCCCGACTCCGTCCCTCCTCCAAGAGGCGGGAGAGGCCATTAAAGCCCTTAACAAGCCCTAAATTGGCTCTGTAATGCCATTTTGAAACGTTTTAGCTAGTTTAACCCTTTTCCGACGTGAAGTACGCCTGATGTGAAACACTCCAGTGAAACCTGGCGGGAGCACAAGTGGATAGCTGACTATAAGCTGCAGGTCCACTATTACAACGGAGATGTGATGACGGTAGTAGTAGTATTAGGTGTGAAAGTCGCCTCTGATGCTGCTGCATTGAATGTCTTCAGAGACTGCATGGCATTTTTCTCTCTCTCTATTTTTTGCATCCAGGTCCACTCACATCAAAAGCCAGGCAGGTCCTCTCTCACCAACAGCCAGACAGTCTCTGAGACCAGGCAATCAGCAATGATGACATCATCAGAGGCAACTAAGCACTAATTAGTTCATCGGTTCCCACATGCTGGAACTCAATTGCCCAATTAAGTGAAAATTGCATCATTCATCCACATTAATCTGGAGTCGGGGGGGGGGGACACGAAATGTGGATGACATGACCCCAACCCGACCCCAAGACAAAATCCAGCCCATTGTATACAATTTAAGTATTCGGCCTTATCAGTCAGTGTGTGAAAATATATAAATGGTAAACTACAGTACTACCTAAAACTGAACAAGATATCATAGGAGCTACTTCACACTTTCATTTGTCCATTTATGAAATTTACTGACAGGTGTGCAGTGGATGAAAATTCATATGAAAAAACAATGAATAAAAGCCAAAATGGACAGATTCAAGAGAGTTAACTGCTTTGCATTTTCATTTCAACTTAAAAAAAAGAGATCCAATAAATTACAAAATGTATTTAAACAGGGAACCAGTAAATATTTAGGGGGGAAAATTGAGTTGCGCCCCCTTTGGGGCGCTAACTTTGCGCCTCGAAAAAGTTAGCGCCCTCGCGGCCGAAATTCATCGGTAGCACCCCAAGAGGGAAGCGGGGTGCTAATGGAAGCGGCCCGCCTCCTCTTGGGGCGCCGTGGTACTGCAGGCCTTCCTCCCCTTCTTAAAGGGGAGGAGCCTTGCGCAGTGCGACCCGGGGCGCAGCGTGTCCAGCTGGGCCACAAGGGATCAGAGTGCCGGCAAAAGAGCCCAGCACTCAAGAGAAGTGCCGGGCTCACGGAGCGCAGCAAGCACTTCAGAGGAGGCCAGGGACGGTAGAGGGGGCAGGTGCTGGCAGGCGGCCAGCAACAAAAATGGCCACCTGGCACCTTCCCTTTAATTAGCGCCGCCCCGGCCGCAGGTAGGCCCCTCTAACCCCATCGGACATAGCGTCTGGCGGTAAGTCAGGGGGCGCTACCGAAGATCATGGCCGGGGCGCTGCGCACGGCAATGATGTCATCGGCGGCGGCACAGCGCCGCGGGGCGCTAACGGTCACCGCCACCGCTAACCTCCCGCTGAATTTCGCGGGTGGCATTGGCGGCGCCGTGCCCGGGCACTAGTGGCTTTACGCCCCGTTAGCGCCCTCTTCGGGCGCTAACGGGAGGCGCAAAGCAACCGAATTTTTAGGCTTTAGAAACTAATAAAAGGATTTTAAAATATTTGAATTGAAGAAAGAATGGCTAAATAAAGCAAATCTTTGATAGCAACAGAACAAAAACATGTCATTTGATAAAATTCCTTATGTCATTTGATAAAATTTCACAAGTATGACAACAGATAAACTGAAGACATGAGAAGGTGAAATGATATGGTACAAACATGATTGATTTTATTTATGCCCAGGTACAGTCCAGGGAAATAATTCACCTAAGGTTATGCATAGTATGAGCCTAACAGTTGCCTGAAGGAGATCCTGTAGTAAAGCACAGTACTAAACGCCTACCTTACTGAAGAAAGTTTTTCTCCTTTCTTCCAATCCCAGAGAACTATGGTGTGATTTTCATCCAGCCCTACTGATGCCAAACGTTTTCCATCCGCTGAAATAAATAAAACATTAAACTTTTTTTTTCAACGCGATCATATTTTGTACTCGGAACATATATACTGGACAACGCATCGTTTAATCCTATAGAACCTAAAGTCCCTAGTTCATAACATCCTAGAAAGCTCAAAGATCCACCCACTTGTGAATCTCCTAGCTCTGCTAGGGTGCAGAGAGAGGTTACTAGTATCCAACAAGAGTTTTGGAAGCTGTTGGCAAAATATCAATTAAACTAATCAATGGGAAGGGGATTAGCAAAAAAAATCAAATGATAATAAGCTACACTGTACTTAATGAATATTTAAGGAGCCTGTGGATTGTCACTACTCTGGTTTGGCAACCATGGATTTTACACTAATACAAAAGCAAAATACTGCGGATGCTGGATATTTGAAATCAAAACAGAAAATGCTGGAAATACTCAGCAAGTCAGGCAGCCTCAGTGGAGAGAGAAACAGAGTTAACGGGCTGGATTTTCATTGACCCGTGGAGGTGGGTTTGGAGGCGTGTGGGGGGTTAAAATTGCAAAAACTGGCGGGCAGGCACAAGTCCGCCTCCATCCCGCCTCTACACAATTTTCATTAAATCGTGTCTGCTGGTCCTGACTCCATCCCGCGGAGATAGGCTGTTAAGGCCCTTAACAAGCACTAATATGGCTCTATAATGCCATTTTGAAAGGCCTTTGTGATTTTAACCCTTGTTGTACGTGAAGCACGCCTGTTCTGAACCACGATTGTGAAACCTGGCGGGAGCACATTTTGAAAGCTGCCTATCAGCAGGTCCACTATTACAATGGAGTAGTAGTAGGAAAATCTCTCTCTCTCTCTCTCTCTCTCTCTCAGGGCTGCTGCTGCTCATTTTGCATCCAGGTCCTCTCACAGCAAAGGCCAGGCAATCTCTGAAGACCTTCAATGCAGCAGTAATGATGACATCATCAGAGGCGACTTTCAGACTGAAAACACGAATTGGGTCATGGGTTCCCACATGCTGGAACTCAATTGCCCAATTAGGTGAAAATTGCATCAATCTCCCACATCCAATTGCAGTCGGGTGGATAACACGAAAAGTGGATAACACGACCCCAACCCGCCCTAGTATCAAAATCCAGCCCAACGTTTCAGGTCGATGAACTTCCGTCAGATGAATTGAAACTTTAACTCTCTTTCTCTCTCCACAGATGCTGCCTGACCTGCTGAGTATTTCATGGATTTTACATTAATAGTGGCGGTCATCATCCTTTCAAATAATGGGAGGCGAGGGCACACAGGCACATGACTCACAGGAAATTCCCATATCTCACAGTAAGTGCTATAAAACCAGATTACTTTACCATGGATCCAGAGTTTGAACTGCCCAGGGAGGCAATTACACAACGGTTTCAAAAACCAGCAGAGGACGTATTGATCCCCTCCACGACTATAACTGCTCTGCCTGTTGCCATGAGGGTTACAATTTAACTTTTTACTATTGGATTATTTCAATTACCTGGCAGCAATGCCAGAGAAGGATACCCAGCTGCATTAAAGATGTGACAAGTGATCTTTTCTACAGTGGATGCACTCAATTATTTGCACAGAAATCAATTACACAGAGAGAGCATCAATTCTACATCATTGTGGGCTTCCTCAAGATTCGCAGTATTAACTGCACATAGATGGAGATAACTGTGTCCAGTCAATCTGATGGCCTACAAAAGGTTTCCATTAGAAGTCCAGATGAAAGAAAGACTTTCATTTATATGGCACCTCATCACGTTTCTCTGTATACTTCATATGCAAAAAATTACTTTCAAGTGCAGCAACTATTGTTATGTAGGAAAACACAGCTACCAGTGTGTGCAGACTGGGCTCGCCAAGCAGCAAAGAGATAAATGACCAGCTACTCTGTATTCTGTTGGTGTTGATTGAGAGGAATGATGGCTAGGATATCAGGAGGATTTTTCTATTGTTTAACATCCACTAGAACAGGCAGACTGGATCTCAGTTAAATGTCTCATCTAAAGATGGATCGTCCAATAATTCAGCTCTCCCTCGGCATCAGTCTGCACCGAATTATATAGAAATTACTAAATGGAAACAGGAAATGGACCATTTGGCCAAACCAGTTCGTGTTGGTGTTTATCCACCACATGAGCAGTAGTCCTAATTCCATGTGCCTGCCCTTTTCCCATATCCCTTTATTCCCCTTTCCTCCAACCACCTATTTTTAAAATGTTGACATGGCCTCTGCTTCAATCAAGAACTCTGCTAGTTCATTCCAGTCTAATAACCCTCTACGTAAAATAGGTTTTCTCCAACTCTGTTCTAAATCTCTTATATTTAAACTTATATTTTTGTCCCCTCATTGCACACATCTCATTGACTAGAAACGGTCCGTTTCTATCTACTCTGTTGCATCCCTTCATAATTTCAAACATCTCTATCAAATGATACCATAACCTCTGTGTAGATTATGTGCTGAAGCCTTGGAACCCACAAGACTGAGACGAGAGTGCTAACAACAGGGCAAAACCATCACATGGTCTGTAAAATGTAACAAAGAATCTTACATGTCAATGCACAATTTCAGAAATCAACATGACACCTTCATCTACAACCGGTTGTCTCTGCCAGCAGTAAGTGAACATGAGTGATTGACTACAAGCTGGTTATTGTGTTTTGGGTCTAATGATCCCTTTGGACAACTCACATAGAAACAATCATGCACAAAAAATTACATGCTCCATCATTTAGCAAACTTACAGTATTTTTAAGCAGCAATTGAAGTGCCTTAATTGTTTGAGGAACCTACATCTAAATCCTTAGTGAAGGCTGAGGAACTGGGAGACAGAGGTAGAGGATAGGAAGGTACAGGAGCTTGAAACTGAAATAGCATCAATTATGCACATGCAGCAGAGTGCAAGCAACAGGAGTTACAAAATTAACAATGAGTGTTTAGGAGGAAGAGGGAGTTCACAGATACTGTAAATGGAACGGATATTCACCAGCAGTTCCAAAAATATTCTCTGGGCTTGCAAGCTAAGGCCTGACTAGAGGTCAGGGAAACTACCTACTTCCACCTCCGTAATAATGGCCATCTCCGCTGTGCCTCAGCCAATCTGCGACTGAAACCCGCAACCATGTCGCTGTTTCCTCCAGATTCTACTATTCCAATGCTCTCCAGGCCGGCCTCCCACTTTCCACCCTCTATAAACTTCAGCTCATCCAAAACTCTGTTGCCCATATCTTAACTCGCACCAAGTCCCGTTCACCCATCAACCCTGTGCTCGCTGACCTACATCGGCTCCCGGTCCAGTAACACCTCTAGTTGAAAATTTGCATCCTTGTGTTCTAACCCCTTGCCACACCCCGTCTCTGTAACCTCCACCAGCCATACAACCCTCCGAGAACTCTGTGCTCCTCCAATTCTGGCCTCTTGTGCAGCCTCGATTTCCACTGCCCCAACATTTGTGGTCGTGCTTTCGGCTGTCTAGTATCCAAGTTCTGAAATTCCCTCCCTAAACCTTTCCATCTCTTTCTCCTCCTTTAAGACACTCCTTAAAATCTACCTCTTTGACAAA
Organism: Squalus acanthias; assembly: GCA_030390025.1. Classification (NCBI taxonomy): domain Eukaryota; kingdom Metazoa; phylum Chordata; class Chondrichthyes; order Squaliformes; family Squalidae; genus Squalus; species Squalus acanthias. Next base: position 33,079,531 of record CM059425.1, on the reverse strand, counting down.
GCTTTTGGTCACCTGTCTCTTTATGTGGCTCGGTGACAAATTTTGTCTGATAACGCTCCTGTGAAGCGCCTTGGGATGTTTTACTACGTTAAAGGTGCTACATAAATGCAAGTTGTTGCCTTCTAAACTTTAATCTACCTTAAGTACTGTAATATTGTCCATGGTAAACTTGACTGAATCTAAAAGTGACCAAATGTACCGACAAGCTTTGAGGGCAAGAGACTGCTTGGCTAAAACATTTGTAAAATAAGTGATGTGCTGGTTTTTTCCTCCAAAAGATAAGATCTTGAAAATTCTGTGAGAACCAGGAGTCAACAACCTTCAAATTGTGAAAACGACGACTTCCTCCAACCCTTGAATATCTGGCCTTGGTTAACTAAGCGTCAAAACAGATAGAAAGTGAGAGAGAGAGAAAACAACGTTAATCTCACAGTTTGGGACACGAATGCTGTGGGCGAGTTGCCACTTTTTGCGGTATAAGGGATGTTGTAGACTGACACTCGTGGCTGCAGTCGTGGGCGACCTGGTCAGTTGCCAGTTAAAGTCATACGTCTAGTCATCGCTGAATTGACCTCTCACTGGTGTTAGTACATATGTGGTTGCTTATGATCACTTGAGCTTAAAGTAAATGATTTTAGACTCACGCGTGCTTGCTTGTAATAAGTAAATGAATTGAGTACGGTTTGCATTTGGTACTTACTTGTAACCTCTTGCTGATTTGAAGTAAAGAATAGTTTACCCTGAAATCGTTGTCCCGAGTTGTCTGTTCCACGGGTCTGAACTCTATAAACTGTCAGACAATCTGAACGTCTTACACAAACAGGGAAGATAAGAGTTTAGATAGCAAGGTGAGTATTCCCTGTTGAATATTCAAGTTTAAAAGTAGTAGAATGCTCAGCAAGAAAATATTTTGCATCATATCTAGTTATTAAGTGTGCAGAGGCCTCAAAAATTCACCAACAGGAATCATATATTGCACTTGTATGGAGTACAAAAGAGGATCACATTTGGAGACAGCATTGACTGTGAAGGAATTCATCAGAAGATACCAAAGGTTGTTGAATACCTATATTTGTATGTAATTTGCCTTTAATATGCAGCACAGGTACGGGATTATAATAAATAGTGTTATCCTTTACCTGAAAAATCTACTGCACAAACCCCAAACTGGTGATGTCCTTTTAAAATTGATAGCGGCTTCAATACCTCCGCATCCCAGATATGAATTGCAGAATCACGGCTCACCTAAATAGACAAAGAAAAACAATTTACAATTATTATTTCCAGACGAAGAGAGATTTTTTATGATGTTAAATTCTTACTGATATTCATGAAAATAATACTGCTCAATTACCAGAACTGGAAGTATACTTCGCATACAACAGGTCGGTTGCTTATTCAGAGGAAATTTTGCAATGAAACTTTTTGGATGGAACTATATGGTTATTCTTGAGTACAAGGATAGCTGCGGGAATCTTCAGGATTTAAAAAAAAAACAATTCTCTCCCCCTTCTCTCCTGAAAGTGCAACTCATGCCGAGGTGTGGTTCAGTCACCTCGCTCAGGAAACCAGTCTTTATGTATAATCCTAGATAGTTAATGTCAGCGGCTATTCAAACATGGAGTGCATCACTGCCTCATCCTGTTCTCTCCTAGCTTGTTCGCACTCACACACTTCAGCAGAGGTCACTGAACAGCAATCCGGAGTAGAAACTCTCTTTTATCCCCCCACTCCTTATTCCAAACTAAGGCTAAATGCAGTGCTCAGATCAGCTAATTCAATACAGATTGGAAATTGAATCTGAAATTTTCTGATATGTGTGTGACTTAATACTACAACAGACACCTTAGCCACGAGGTCATTGTTACATTTATTTTTAATCACCGGAAAGAAGTTAGAATGTGATCCCAGAGGAACTCAGAGTTGAAAGGGGAGGGCCATTAAAATATTTGTAATTTGAAAAAAAGGGTTTAAGATGTAAAGCAAACTATAGGATTTTGTTTCATAATTGTGTACAAATTATTGTTTACAAACATTTGCCAACATTATTACTTTCTATTAGACAATAGAAGATGTACGATAACTGGAATATACCTGAAATTGAATAATATTCAGTATGACAGCTAATTATACAGCACCAATCATATATAGCTTATACCAAAGCACTAACCCCATAATAAATATGCCCATTTGGAGGTGTATTAAGTGAAATGAGCACAGTTCAGCAATCATATGGTATATATAATGCTGTAATGAGTGTCCTTTAGGAACAGACCCATGAATGGTATAATTTGGGTGGTATAATTAAGTTCAAGAAACTGCAGCATATTTTCCTGATCTGGTGTTGCAGCAGCAAGATGGAAGTGGCAATCCAAGGAAATCAGAGCATACCACTCAGGAAGCTCACAGAATGCCTCAGGACAGCCGTGTAGGATCACTACAATTTAAATTTGATACTCACTATGCTACAAATTCACTTACTTCTGATAAAAGCTATTTTCAGCATGCCGTAAGGCATTAGATGTCCAAATCTACCCACAGATAAACTAAGAATTGCTATTTGTTTGCCTGTATATGTAGCTCTATGGAATTAAGCGTGAGACACGGCAATATCTGTTGTGTTACAGGATATTTAAGTGGGGAGCAAACTGTGTGGTGAATTAATAAACTACTTGTGTGTGAATCCTACTTCTGACTCATAGAAACATAGAAAAATAGGAGCAGGAGTAGGCCATTCGGCCCTTCGAGCCTGCTCCGCCATTCAATATGATCATGGCTGATCCTCTATTTCAATACCATATTCCCGCTCTCTCCCCATACCCCTTGATGCCTTTTGTGTCTAGAAATCTATCTATCTCCTTCTTAAATATATTCAGTGACTTGGTCTCCACAGCCTTCTGTGGTAGAGAATTCCACAGGTTCACCACCCTCTGAGTGAAGAAATTTCTCCTCATCTCAGTCCTAAATGTCCTACCCCGTATCCTGAGACTGTGACCCCTCGTTCTAGACCCCCCAGCCAGGGGATACATCCTCCCTGCATCCAGTTTGTCTAGCCCTATCAGAATTTTATACGTTTCAATGAGATCCCCTCTCATTCTTCTAAACTCTAGTGAATACAGGCCTAGTCGACCCAATCTCTCCTCATACGACAGCCCTGCCATCCCAGGAATCAGTCTGGTGAACCTTCGCTGCACTCCCTCTATGGCAAGTATATCCTTTCTTAGGTAAGGAGACCAAAACTGCACACAGTACTCCAGGTGTGGTCTCACCAAGGCCCTGTATAACTGTAGTAAGACATCCTTGCTCCTGTACTCAAATCCTCTTGCAATGAAGGCCAACATACCATTTGCCTTCCTAACTGCTTGCTGCACCTGCATGTTTGCTTTCAGTGACTGGTGTACAAGGACACCCGGGTCCCTTTGTACATCAACATTTCCCAATCTATCACCATTTAAAGAATACTCTGCCTTTCTGTTTTTCCTACCGAAGTGGATAACTTCACATTTATCCACGTTATACTGCATCTGCCATGTATTTGCCCACTCACTCAACTTGTTGAAATCGCCTTAAAGCCTCTTTGCATCCTCCTCACAACTCACAGTCCCACCTAGTTTCATGTCATCAACAAACTTGGAAATATTACATTTGGTTCCCTCATCCAAATCATTGATATATATTATGAATAGCTGGGGCCCAAGCACTGATCCCTGCAGTACCCCACTAGTCACCGCCTGCCACCCCGAAAAAGACCCATTTATTCCTACTCTCTGTTTCCTGTCTGTTAACCAATTTTCAATCCATGCCAGTATATTACCCCCAATCCCATGTGCTTTAATTTTGCACACTAACTTCTTATGTGGGACTTTATCAAAGGCCTTCTGAAAATCCAAATACACCACATCCACTGGTTCTCCCTTATCTATTCTACCAGTTACATCCTCAAAAAACTTCAGTAGGTTTGTCAAACACGATTTCTCTTTCATAAATCCATGTTGACTTTGTCTAATCCTGTTGGTATTTTCTAAGTGTCCTGTTATCACATCCTTTATAATAGACTCTAGCATTTTCCCTACTACTGATGTTAGGCTAACCGGTCTGTAGTTCCCCATTTTCTCTCTCCCTTCATTTTTAAATGGTGGGGTTACATTATAATTTAGTTATTTTGCTTAAATGTGCCACTACTGTGTAAATTCTAAGTTACCATGAATACTATTTAATGCTGCCAGACATATTGCACCCTGACAGCTAGCAACAGGGAAATACTCATCAACCAAAGCATGCAACAAGAAATAATCATCTGGCTAACCAACCCCACCCCCTTTTTAATCCCAAACCAAATTTTAAAATATTTAATGTTATATATAAAATTGGGCAGATCAGCACATTAGAGCCACAGAATGCTGGGACACCAGTTCACTCTGTTACTTTGTGGAGTTGCCAATCTCGGTCTCATCGCTACAGGCTGACAGTGAATAGAGGCTCGTTGTAGGTGGGAGGAAAACTTGTTTGAAGAGTCTCAACAAGGCAGCTCTCATGTGCTGACTTGCTATCTTAATCTCTACCATTCCCTTTAATATGGCAATGAAAATCTTTGTTCAATTCTTCAAGACAGTTTCTTCATGTATCCCCAAATCGAACCAACAGCTGCTACCTCTTATCTTTGATAGGCTCCACTTAGTCCTTCTTCATATTGATACTCTTGGCCTCACTAATTCCTCTGACCTCAAACGGAATTATTACATCTCCATTGTTAAAGCTGCCTCCAAGAATGCCTGTTCTTTCTTTTGTGCCACTTATTCTCCTGCTGACAACTCAAGTCTTGAAAATCCAAACCTATCCAACACTTGAATTGTGCTTCCATGTTTGTGTTGGCTCTTCTTTTTGCTCCTAGACAGAATGCAAGAAAAAGCTTGTTGTCTGGTAGGTAACCCCCCTCTCTCTTGTAGCCTCATATCTCTTGGGAACTAAAAGCCTTACAAAAACCTTCTTGGCAACTTTGATACTCACAAGGACTTTGTACTGAGGTCAGAGTAGCACCATCTTTCCAATATACTTCAGGCAATATTTCATCACTGTACCTCTACAATAGCTATCAAATGGTTTAAGTCTCTCACATTAAATGTTATTACCAATCCAAATGTGTGGCCAGGAGTGGCAGCATAAGAAATTCCCGAGACAAATCAGACACTAGTGTCATTGGCATCTTCTGATGTCTATTGCAGCTGAATATAATTTTGTTTGTATGACATGGTCATCACAGGAATTGAAGCGAAGAATCTTTGCAAAACATGTCACAATTCTCCCAAATGCTAGTGGACATAATTCATCTGATAATTAGCAGTAAGAATCTGTATAATGTTACATTTGGTGACCCACTGACTGTAGGACTGTAAGAAGTATGACATTATTGGCTCTGCAGTGAAGAACTTATAGCCACTTGGACCAGTTCCTCAGATTTTAATATATTCTGTCCTTCTGTACAGATACCTCTGCTTTAAGTGGATTTTGAATCACAGTATAATTTCTATGACTCACTCCCTATGGACACACATACAATCAAATAGTCTTCAACATTGCAATGCAGATCTCATATGCAGCTAAATCAGATTAAGGAAAGTTGCTGAAGCAGTATATCTGGCCTCTAGATATGAAGAATCTTCTGGACTCAATTTAGAATTTGAAATTTGACATAAATGTAAAGTAAAGTTCTAAACACTAATGGCAAAAAGCATTACTGTGTGGACAAAAGGCTTCTCTCAATGGAGTCAATACAATGCAACTGGTAAGAACAGGGAGGAGAAAAAGATCTAAGATGAAAGCAGAGAAAGATCTTCATGGCATGCACTGAGACTAGAGTGCATTAAAGTTGGCATTAACTGAGGCACTGCAATATGGGCCAACACCCGTGCCAGTCATGGAACACAAGATCTCATAGGGAGTAATACAAAAAGGTAAAATACTGCAGATGCTGGAAACCTGAAATTTAAACATAAAATGTTGGAAATACTCAGCAGGTCAGGCAACAACTGGCCTGCCCTGCTGAGTATTTCCAGCATTTGCTGTTTATATCTTGTAGGGACTGATGTCCATGGAGGTTTTTTTTGACTAGGGCTGGCCTAGTTAACAATCAGCGATGCCTGAACTGGGAAAAATCAGAACCGACTGAGTACCAAACCATTCAGACTTTTCTGGGTTTAACACCGTCTCATCAGCATCCAGACTGGTCCCAGATACCGATATCTGAGGAACTAATCCCTGAAGGCCCTGTAAATATCAACATTGCAGCAACTCCAACATGTGAGTGGAGGCTCCAAATGATGAATACAGTAATAACATTATTTTTTTCCTATTAGCTAGGAACTCTTCACACAGTTTTTTTTTTAATACTACATAGCTGGAGAAATACGTTATGTTAAAGTACTCCCCCTGTGCTATCCTCTTCCATCAATAGTTATTCAAATAAACTTACACTACCTGGCCTGTTGATATATAATCCTTTAAAGGATGAATTGCTAGACAGACAATGTCATCATCATGGCCAAGGTAGAATCGTTGTATATTCTGCTGACGATTATATACTATTCCTACTGCTGCAACATGGTATACAATCTCTCCAGTTTGAGTGTAAAATAGATTGTTCCTGCAGTCATAGCCCCTGTAACTGAAAGGTAAAAAGAAAGTTATATATCAGTAATGTCAATTTTTACTCCTATACTGTGTTTTCTTCTGCTGTTCCTTACAGATGGAGCCTTTCTAACATCTGTGGAAGGAATGTACTAGTGGATAAAACGAGCGAGGCTTCACTCCTTCAATTAGATTATAAGGCCTTTGTCAGCCAATTAATTTCACCTTGTGGGATTGTTTGTTCTTTAACTTATCCTTGGTATAAGGATGAGACTGGCAGACTTGTCAAGAGTCACCTATGTTGTAGTGTCAGGCTTTAAATAGAGGGTCAGTTAGCAGCCTAGTTGAGTGTGCGCCCCCAGGACAAGAAGGCCGACAGCTACAGTCAAGACAGAACATCTTCTGGTGCCTCCCAGATTTGGTAACGATCAATCTGTTCAGTTTGCGGATACAGCTCGTTAAATGAAGAACATTGCTACATGTACTGTCTCATTAAATTGAACCGTTCCAAAAAAAATAATTTCCCCCCCAAGAACATCCTACCCATGAACAAAATGTAAGCGCACACTGCTGTCTGGAGCTTTTTCCCGTTTCTTTGAAGTTGCTGCTTGACGCTTTTCTTTGCATTTCTCTTTAAGCTGAGGTAGGTCTTCTTTGTAAATCTATTGAAAAGAAAAGCAGATTTAAAAACATTGAAAAAGAAACATTAACACATTAAAGTGGTGCAATTAGAAAAGTGAGCCGCTGAATAGATTTCAAACTTTTGTGTGTGGAGAACCCACAGAAAATATGAACTTGCTCCCAGGACCTCCTGTTCTATTATTAGGGAATCTGATGCACCACATATACTAATGGTTTTGAATTGATGCAAAAGTGATCTGACTCTCAACTGCACTAAAGAGATAAGAGATGCACAGATATAGATACTCAAGTTGGCAGTGCAGAGAAAAATGGCCACAAAAAGGCAACTGGAATTCAGGATTTTATACATTGGGGCATTGACTATAAAAGCAAGGAAGTGATGTCAAATTTGTAACAGAAATTTCTTAGACCACAATTTGGGAGTATTTCATGGAGCTCTGGACACCCCACTATAGGAAGGATGAGAGCCATGGAAAGAGCACAGCAAAGATTAATTAGAATGATACCACAAATGATAGCTTTGCAGTTATGAAGAAAGACTCTTAAAAATAATGGCCCCAAAACTCCTAGGTCCCCAGTGTGCCAGTGGAATTGTGGCAGGGTGGGACTTCTGTCTGTCAATATGCAAGGACACTGACCCCTTCAGAAGTCACAGCATCAGCTATTTTACTGAATGCTGGGCAGGACAAGGATGTGAGTCCCACCAGAGCCAGGCCAGATATGCCTAGGATTCCAGAGGGGGGCGGGGGGTGAAAAATTTGATAATAGGACGAAGCAAGATTGTGGTAAGTGGGATAGCAGCTGCGTGAGAAGAGAAAGGGTGATCATCGAAAGCAAAAAAATGCAAGAAAATGAGGAATGGGAAGGCAAAAGGGATTAGAGTAGATCAATAGCTCCAGTAAAAGGGCTAGCTTAGATGTGATGGACCAAATGGCCTCATTCTGTATTGTAATTTCTATGATTCTAAGAGAGACCACCTCCAGTAGTAGTCTCACAATGCTTAGCTCACTGTTGACCTACCTGGTCATTTTAAACTTCATTTGTAATATTCTTTACATTAGCAGAGGGCAGACACTCCCATCTCTTTATTTATGTCAAAAATTAACCTACATTCGGAAGCCATTAATGGCTATCTGCACATTTGACCACAAGTGGGAGACATGGCCATAACTTAGATGCAATCTCAATATACAATTGGCAATTACCTGTAGTGCAACTGGCATCCAACAGGTACACCGGTAACTTATGCAAAATTGCATAACTATATTAACAGCTAAGACCCTGGAGAGTACAGTGTCAATTGGCAAAGTGTGCAGTACAGAGAATAGTTCAATTGCAAGGCTAAAGGTCATCCCTCTCCATTCCTTGCACAGATTTTACTGCTTTCTAAATATGGTGCAAAAATGCTTAGTCAACACAATTTATAAATACATTAACCTACCTGCCGATGATAACTGATCTGTAATTCTTGTTCAATCTCAGAATCAAGTTCTGGTACGTCAGATTGATCAGAGTCGGACTGGTCACTATTGGAGTCTGCAAAACTTTCTGTAAGAGAAAAGGATTATTTTAATCTTCAAATTAAAACAAAATAGATTACTTTCTGATCTCTAAAGTAGGGTCCACCATTGGCAGCCATGCCTTCAACTACCTGAGCACTAGGCTCTGGAATTCCCCCCCAAGCCTCTATGCCTCTTTCTCCTCCTTTAAGACACTCCTTAAAACCTACCTCATTAGGAAACATTAGATGGGGTCACCAAAAGCTTGGCCAAACAGCTGGGTTTCAAAGAGTGTCTTAAAAGAGACATATGTAGAGAAGCGTAGGAGTTTAGGAAGGAAATTTCAGAGCATGGGGCCTAGGTCGATGAAGGCACAGCCACCAATAGTGGAGTGAAAGGAGGAGAGGGGGGGGGGGGGGGGGATGTATGAAAGACCAAAATCAGAGGAATGGAGAATTGGGGAGTGGGGAGATTGTAAGGGTGAAGGAGGATATGGGACATGGAAGGATGATTAGATCCACTGTGTTTAAGGCTGCCAAGAGATCAAGGAGGACAAGGAGGAATAATGCATTATGGTCAGTCACAAATAATCTCATTCATGACTCGGTTAAGGCAGAAAGCTGACTGCAGGTATTCAGGCAGAGAGATGCAGGAGAAATGGACATGGATCTGAGAGGCAGCAAAACGTTAAAGGGCCTTAGGGAGAAAAGGGAGATTGGGTTGGTTAGCAAGGATTGATCCCTGCCATCACCTTCTTTCAAGGCTAAAGAGCCCTAGTTTCTCTAACCTTTCCTATTAACTCAATTCTCAGGGACTAGTTTCATAGCTCTTCTCTGTCCACTGACTTGAATATTTTCCTTGGGTCTTGGGTGACCAAAATTGTACACAAAAAGTCAAGGTGCATTCTGACCAGAGCATTGTACAATTCTGCCATTATAGTGTCAGATTTGTATTCTACTAGTATAGCAATCAGTAGTTCAAGACTTTGGTGCAGCAATAAACAAAGTTTACTGCAACTAAATTTATTCAAATGTGCTACTTCTGATCCATTCAATTCTACTCTTCCAAAAAATGCTGTTGCATAGCATTTTCTTTAGGAGGCTACCACAGGTTGATTCTGATAATTTCTTGATTTTTAGCCTGGATTGTCTGGTCAACCACCACAGACAAAATAGAAGGAATGAACTTGCATTTATATAGCGCCTTATAACATCCTCAGGAAGTCCCAAAGTACTTTACAACCAGTTATTTTTGTAGTTCAGTCAGTTCTTATGTATGCAAATTAATTAGCACACAGCAAGGTTCTGCTAACAGTAAATGGCCAGTTAATCTGTTTTTGGTAGTGTTGGTTGAAGGAGCAACGTTGGCCAGGACATCAAGAGAACTCCTTACTCTTCTTCAAATAGCGCCATGTGAACTTTTACAATTACCCGAACAGGTAAACAGGGCCTAAATGTGATGTCTCATCTGAAAGATAGCACCTCTGGCAATGTAGCACTTGTTGAGTACTGCGCTGAAGTGTCAGCCTAGATTACAAAGGGATTATAGTGTAAGAGTAAATAAGTCTTACTACAATTATATAGGGCCTTGGTGAGACTACACTTAGAGTACTATGAACAGTTTTGGTCTCCTTATCCAAGGAAGGATATACAGGAAACTCTTTATTAACCGGCACCGACGGGACCGGCGTGGTGCCGGTTAATCAAAAAGTCCGGATAATGGAGAGTTATATTTCCCAACGTACGAGAGCCCCGTACACACTGACATGCGCCTGCATTCGGAGCTCCGTCTCCCCGGGGACCGCCAGCTGACCATCTGTCGTGTCCGCTGCCTACCCGGGCTGCACATTCCCCTCCCAATCTACATGCTCCGATACAAGGCAAACGCCTCGGGGTTTTTTTTAAAGTTATTTTTAAAGGAGAGATGAAGGAAAACCCCGGTTACCTACTCAAGAATTTTGCCGGTTAAGAGAGATTTCCGGTTATTTGGGTGCCGGTTAAAAGAGAGTTTCCTGTACTTGCCTTACAGGGAGTGCAATGTAGGTTTACTAGACTGATTCCTGGGATTGTCCTATGAGGAGAGATTGAGTAGACTAGGCCTATATTCCCTAGAGTTTAGAAGAATGAGAGGTGATCACATTGAAACATGTAAAATTCTTAAGGAGCTTGACAGGGTAGATGCAGGGAGGATGTTTCCCCTGGCTGGGGAGTCTAGAACTAAGATTCACAGTCTCAGAATAAGGGGTCAGCCATTTAGGACTGAGATGAGGAGAAATTTCTTCACTCAAAGGGTTCAAATATGCATTCAGAGATCGATAGATTTTTGGATACTAAGGGAATCAAGGGATGTGGGTTTAGTGTGGGAAGGTGGAGTTGAGATAGAAGATCAGCCATGATCTTACTGACTGGTGGAGCAGGCTCGAAGGGCTGAATGACCTACTCCTGCTCCTATTTCTTAAGTTCTTATGACGTGCTCAAATCTTGGAGTGAGGCTTGAACATGTGACCTTCAGACTCAGAAGGTGAAAGTGCTACTAACTGAGCCAAGCTAATGTATAACCGGGAAAAACAGAGAGAGAGACAATAACTTAAACTTAGTGATCAGCACACTGCACTAAGTATGGTGATCATTGGCTACAAGTTTAAAAATAGTTACATTCAACATGTTTTAAGACCATTAATAGATGTTTTAGACCATTAATAGATTTTTCACAAGGGGTGAAGTACGCTCCAAGTTACTGCTGCAACATTCCTTGCAAAACTTGAAATGCAAACAAAAACACCACAGGGGTAATTCATAGAATAGTACAGCACAGAAAGGAGGCCATTTGGCCCATCGAGTCTGCGCCGGCTCATTTGAAGAGCGACCCAGTTAGACCCACTCCCCCGCTCTTCCCCATATCCCTGCAATTTTGTCTCCTTCATGCAGCCAATTCCCTTTTGAAGGCTGCTACTGAATCTGTGTTCACCACCCTATCAGGCAGTGCATTCCATATTCTAACCACTCGTTGCGTAAAAAGTTTTTCTTCATGTCACCTCTGGTTCTTTTGCCAATCACCTTAAATCTGTGCCCTCTGGTTATCAACCCTTCAGCCATTAGAAACAGTTTCTCTATCTAAACCCTTCACAATTTTAAACACCTCTATCAAATCGCCTCTTAGCCTTCTCTGCTCTAGGGAGAACCTGTTTCCCATAGCGGGAAACTGGCTGGATCAGATCAGCCACCCGTTTTACACCCCACCCGCTTTTACTCTCTATTGACTTTAATGGAAAATAAAATCAGGTGGGTATAAAAAGGATGGCCAATTCGATTCCCTCAGTTTTCCACTGGACAGGTTAGGTTAAAATTACCTTCCAAATTTGTAATGTGATTAGTGCAGTAAAATAATAATGCAGTTTAGAGTACATAATTGAAGTGCTTGCTCACCTTGAAGTACAATATGAAGAAATTCTTTAGACTTTCTTTCAGGGATAAATTGCCACTGGAAAACTGAATGATCTGCTCCACCAATAGAAATAACCCACTGGTAATCATAAGACCACCTCACATTGGTCACATGTGCTGAATGACCCATGTATTTCTTAAACTTTGCTCCTGAAAAAAAAATTACATTTCTGTAGGAAGAAATGTGCCACATATGAAAGATTTCAAATATGAAAAACATAATTTTTCTTTTACTTATTTATACCAATTTCAGAATCTCAACCCAATTCTTAATTTTAACTGTTGGAAGCTTTGTTATAAATTTGGGTCTGCTAATAGATATCTTCTTGGGTTCAGTGGCATCAGTTACTCTCACAAATGGTCTGAGCACCTTACTTTTATGGGAGTTGATTCACACTGTCCTGTACCTAAATATGATAGCGTAACCCAGGGGCATAACAATAGTATCTGTTATGATTTGAACTGGAGATTTGTGCTTCTTCAATCTCCTCAAAGGCAGACGGAGCAATCACTTGGTGAGACAAGGCGGGATATGAATTGATAAGCTGCTTTATTTCATAGTAAGGTGCCCATACAGAATAGCAGTTCTGATCGGATTCAAAAAGTGCAACTTATCTTTGTGCAATAATACAAAATAAAGAACATGCTACACTTTCCCACAGAGCTATCTTACTTCATTTAAGCATGATAATTTCTGACGATTCTGTCCTTCATTCCAAACTTCGTGCAGCCTTTGCTGCCTGACTGCCTCACATCAGCATTGTTTCAAAGATTTCCCCGACTGCCCGAGTCGGTATGTTTTAATCACTTGCCAGAAAGGGGATCAAAGACTGTCCAAAACAATGGGTTGGAAGTGTTCTGGTTGCCGAGACAGTCTAATGAATTGCCTTTCATTTATCATCTATGGGGAAACATCAACAACACTAGCTCATTTGCATCTAAATTACCTATCATCTCAGTGTCTTTTTTTATAACCTTGCACAAATACACTAAGCTTTCAAAATCGCAACATTGAAAGTAACTTTTTTCAAATACTTTGTGAAAGAATAGTTTTTAAAAGTCCCATGACAAGCTTATATATTTAAATGCAGTACTTTTCAAAATTATTCCTTTTATGAAAAAAGTTAAATAGCTGTTCTGACAGAAAATAATATTTCTGAATCATGAACTTTGAACTCATTTTCTTTTGTTCTTGACAAATCAAGAGCACCAAGCGAATGTAAATCCAAAAGTAACTATGCGTCTATAGACAAACTTTCAGAACCATAAATCAAATTTCTGAATCATTAACTTTGAACTAATTTTTTTTTGCCCTTGAGGTATCAAGAGCACTAAGAGAATGTAAATCAAAAAGTAACACAAATGTTTCTATAGACGAACTTCTTCAGAACCATAAATCACCTGACGAAGGAGCAGCGCTCCGAAAGCTTGTGATTTCAAATAAAGCTGTTGGACTATAACCTGGTGTTGTGCGACTTCTCACATTTGTCCACCCCAGTCCAACACCGGCATCTCCACATCATAAATCATTTAGGAAGCACACTTTTGCATATGGTTGATACAGTGCTCACAATACAATTGGCAATTACCTATAGTATAACAGATTGAGATAACCATAGAAGCCTGTTAACAGAAATACTATTATGACTAGTATTTGCCCTAATGAAATTGTTCCCCATTAAACAAACACTACAGGGATGGTATGGGAATGAAACAATATATACCAAGTAGTAATCTCCGATGGCTATTGGGTAAATGTATGCATGCTAATCTAGAAGACCCTCAAAAGCAGATTAACAGCTATTTAAAAAGCTCCTGGCCCAAAGAAAAGCTGACAACTTGAATGGCACTGAATATAAGCCTATGACATGTGAAAACAAGTAACTGAACAAACTACAGTGGGACAAGGGCTTGTCGAGATTCCTGTGCATCAGCTAGAGTATACCTGCTAGTTGGCAGGTCATTGAGGATTTCAGTGGCATCTCTACATCTACGCTTGCAATCCTTAGTAAGTTGGTGTATGGATCATAAACTTGTTTAACTGCAAGGTTCTGAGCTTTTTGGATTTTTTCCTATTTGTGGCATTTACACGCATTAGACAGCACCACATATGCACAACAGTGTTTGAAACTGATGGAGTCCAGTGTTCAGCCAGTATAATTGGCTTCTTTCTCAATAAATTGTTTCTGAAAATTCAACAGCAGGGACTAGTACTACTTAAGCCCCCAACAAAGCACCAAATAAAGATTTATCCATCATCCACTCATCTTCCACAATTGTGCACAAAGCTGGGAAGAGATCTCAAATTTTGTGGAAGAGTTCTTTATTAGAATGCAGGCAAAAAAAAATTATTGATACTATACCAAAAGGTGAGTAAAGGTGTAGTTATATCACATTTAAAGGACTTAGACTGGTATGTGTCGAGTGGAGTGCGGTGCAGAGTTGGCAGTTATACTGTCGAATGTAAGTTGCTGCAGGTCACATTGAAGTCTATCACAAAGCACTCTCAATTGGTACATGTACAGAGCTACGCTCCTGGGTAGCTATCCTTTAAATCTTAGGACAGAATTGGCACATGTATCTTTAAAAAGATGCTTCCCACAGGGCTGAAATTATACTACAGCCAGAGAAAACTCAACATAGTGTAAGACGGTCTTTTAGCAGGGCTAATTCCTCCCCACAGCTGGAACTCACTGCATTCCACTCCCTTAAAAGAAATTTACTTCTCATTCTGCCAAAAACTCACTCTGATGTAAGCTTCCAATATAACAGTTAACAATTTACAATATAGTCTTAATGGTATTCTGCCACGATAAGTATCTTCCTGAAAAGCTTGCGAATGCAAGTCTTCTGCCAAAAGATTTTACAACACAAGAAGATACTTGCAGCAATATAAACAAATGTAGACTCAAAACAATTTCACCTCTCAATGGCATTCTTTGCCTTGTGTTCCATTTCTGCTATATTGAATTACATGATAACTTTATATATTTCCACCTATCCTTCCTTCTGAAGTAATTTGATCCTTCTAGTACACGGACGATTGTTAACGTATTCTGAAGCAGGAATGGCATGGAATTTCATGACTTTGCTAAGCAAACGGGCCAGAAAATTGTGTATTTTTTCTCAATTCACAGAAAAGCTAGAAAGCAAACCTCAGTTGTGCATGGAGACCTGGATTGAGGTATATGACTTACAAGTAAAATGGACAGGTAACTAATAAAAATACAAACCAAAACATTCAGATATTTAAAAATTTTTTTTAGAAACGTACCTTTTTTAAAACCAGGATATCGAAAAAGTTTTACTAATCCATAGTCATCTGCAGTAACTAGAACTTGGTCATTGAAATTTGCATCCACTGAATTAATATCATTAACATCTAAATATTTGGGCCATATTCCATTCACGTCTGGGCCTGATACACAAGTCCAAGTTGCCCACTGTACATCCTTTATTTCTTCTTTATTTGCAATTTCTTTACCACCTGAAATAGCATTAAAATAAAAAGACACCAGAAACTAAATTTGAAACAAACACAAATTGATGGAAATAGACAGTAAGCCTGTCAGCAGGTGAAAGGAGAAAACAGGGTAATGTTCTGGATAGAGTTCATTCATCAGAACTGAAAAATCACATCACCAAGCTCCTTTAGTGAGCTGACCAAAACAAAGAATGGTCATGAATACAGAAGCATAATTGCAGTTACAAAGGGTTAGCTAATGGGGTTAACTGCTTGTAAAACAGATTTGTAGTTAAAAGCTGGAGAGATATAAATTGGGGATTGATGTACAAAGACAATCTTGGCCTGTGAAAAGGATCAAAAACAAAAAGGTAAGTAAAAAGATGAGTGAATCTACTCCAAAATGAAAGGGAACAACATGGAATATGAATGGGAAAAACCAGCAGCAAAAACAGGGGAAGGCAACCAGATAGGAAATTGGTAAAGTCAACCTTCAGCTCCTCATGTTGCAGGATTTATCTTCTCACCAGTTTGTTTTGATCAGTTCTGTAAAGTGGCTGGCATCTTTTTTTTCCAGTTCTGACAACTAAATTAATCTCTCTCTAAAGATGCTAATGGACCTGAACCTTTAAAGCATTTGTAGCATTTCTGTTTTTAATGCGCCTACAGGTAAACGTGAAAAAAACAGGCTTTTTTTATGCTAGACCATTTTTGTGCAGAAGCAGTCTGAATGAGCAAGCATCTAGATCATATACCTGAATAATCACACATCATCTATCTTCATTGTCCTCCACTGACTCCCTAGTGCCCAGCAGAGAGTTCACAACTCTTACTCTAATTTTTGTATCCATCCATGGCTTCACTTCACTTTGCCTCTACAATCTTGTCCAGTCCTATGTCCCAACATATATCGTCCAAGCCTTTAACTCTACAGTGTGTTCCCCCCACCCACCTCCCTACCATTGGTGGCAGAGCCTTTAGTCATCAGCCTTCTACAGTCTGCAATTACACAGCTTTCCCTGGTTACCTTCTTAATTTTTCTCCCTCTTCCTACTGTGTGTTCGGATCCCTTTGGGACATTTTGTTACATGAAGGGCATGCAATTTCAGAAGGGGTCTATCACAAATAAATCAATACCGCTTAAATCAATATAACAGAGTTCAAACAGACAAATGAAGAAAAAGTAAACATGCAATTACACATTTATATTCATCAAGGTGAAACCCTTACTTGGCATGTTGTAAAACAGTCTTTTTCCAGAACCATCATTAGTTTGTAAGTATTTACTATCAGTTGACCAATCCATGTGTGTGATGAAGCTCAAAGATCCAAAACATTCGCCAACCTTTTTATATCGTTGCAGAACTCCATAGATATCAATGGAGCTATCATTTGAGCCCACAGACAAATACGTTCCATCAGGTGAATATTTTAACTCATGAATTGCTTCTTTCCTATCTTTAATGTGAACAACTTCAGTCATATCTCTGTAATAGTAAAAACAGTTTACCATGAAACAGGTCTAAAATACAGCCTCAAAAATACTACACAAAGTCACAACTGAGTTGCTCGACAGGGACTTCAGGCAGCTGCAGTTTGCACATCTTCACATTAAACTGTTTGAACCACCTTTAAAGGATCATACTCAGACATGTGTCCAGGCCATCTGAAAGGTCACCGTCTTCCTATGCATGAACCTTTCTTGTAGGAAGCATTCAGGGTTCTGAACACATATTTCCTCTCCAGACACAGTTGCATGTTCTGGGACTGCCCCCTGGTTAGGCCTTGTGCCTAAAAGTCAGGCACGAAATATGAGCCTGCAGCTACACTCTGAGCCTTGGGGACTGGCGTCTTCTGTCTGTTGCTGGACAGCCTGAGGGCTTCTGCTCATCCTGGGGTGGGTCAAAAAACAAGATCCTGAACATGCCTGGAGTTGCTTCACCTTCCACCCAAGACCTTTCCATAGACACCCCTCTGCTGGGGTGGCAGGTGAGTGCTGATAGAGGAAGAATGAGACAGGAGGCTGGGTATGGCCCTCTCATCTCATTAGAATAGGTGCACTGAGCCTGTGCCTACTACAGGTTCAGGCCCAGTTACACTTGCTAGAGAAACACCAAGAAATCTGAGGGCAACACAACAAGGATAGAGATCTGACACAACAGGCCCCTGCCCGTTACTGTTCTTCTCTACGATTCCCCAGGCACAGGACGAGGAAAATCTCTCCTTAGAGAAACATAGAAAAATAGGAGCAGGAGTAGGCCATTCGGCCCTTCGAGCCTGCTCTGCCATTCAATATGATCATGGCTGATCTTCTATCTCAATACCATATACCCCCTCTCTCCCCATACCCCTTGATGTCTTTTGTGTCTAGAAATCTACCTATCACCTTCTTAAATATATTCAGTGACTTGGCCTCCACAGCCTTCTGTGGTAGAGAATTCCACAGGTTCACCACCCTCTGAGTGAAGAAATGTCTCCTCATCTCAGTCCTAACAATACCTCTAACAATTATAAATTATATATTTCTTGAGGGATAAAGATCACTAAACTTATCCACTGCATTAACCAACCCTGCACAGCCTCTCTCCAGGCTCTTGGACCTAATATCTGCTCCATTAGCAGAGCTAGCTCTCCATCTTTATCTTCCTTGTTGGTATTTCCCAGGCTCCAGTGGCAGCACCACAGTACCATTGGGGAGAGGTTGTAACTGCAGCATGTTTAGATAGGCAGATTCCATTATAGATGTGGATATGGGAATTTATAATGGAAAAAAGTTGACAGGAACTGTGTAAGATTGCAGGATTTTTAACATATTACTGTACTAGTTGATATTCCGTGGCGTTATCACACAGGGAGTGAGGGCTATGCTGAATCTCCATGTGAAGTGGGGTTACAGGGTGGGGCATAATTAAACCAGAGCAGGGAGACATAATTCAATCTTTTAAAATCATACATTGGGTCTTTATTTTTATATTAGTTATAAATTTCTATATCCACATTTATAATGGACCGTTATAAACTGCTATATCTACATTTATAATGGAAAAAGTTGACAGGAAGTGCATGTAGAGGTAAGATTACAGATATTGATAGACACAGTAATTATGTAAAAAATTGTGGAATAATTTTTCTCGAATGTGTATAAACTACTGAACATAATTTCTTTATATTATCGTACATCTAAATGATACAAGTGCCTGTGCATCAGTTTCTGTGGTGATTTCCATGGAAGTATGAAGGTTGATTATGGGACAGTTGGAGGAGGCAGGAGGTTAAACTGAAGGGTGGAGAGGAGTAAAATCTCAGGGGAGGAAACAGGTCGGCTTTGGACAGATTGGTAGTAGTGAGTGCAAATGAGGTTGTGGTGGCAAATGGATGGTAAAAGTTGAGTGGCAGAAAGCGTTGAAAAGTTTGAAATTTATGCGCGTCCAGAGGATTAGGTGGTTGCGAGTGATGAGTACAGAAGTTAGTGGGATGATGTCAGAGAAGGAAAGGAGGAGTTAGACCAGTTACAATCAAAGAGAATTGAGAGAGAAAACAGAGAGGATAGGCAGAAAGATATAGAGCACCTTTCACAGCCTCAGGACATCCCAAAGTGCGTCACAGCCAATTAATTATTTTTGAAATGTAGTCACTGTTGTAATGTAGGAAACATGGCAGCCAATTTGTAGACAGCAAGGTCCCACTAACAGCAATGACATAAATGGCCAGATAACCTGTCTTTAGTGATGTTGGTTGAGGGATAAATAATGATCAGGACTCCAGAAGAACTCCCCTGTTCCCTTTGAATAATGTCATGGACTCTTATGTCCACAAGAGGGCAGATGGGGCCTTAGTTTAACATCTCATCTGTTACAGCGGGGAAAAAATTGGGTGGCGCCCCGAAAAAGTTAGCGCCCCTCCACCGGAAATTCAGTAGTAGCACCCCAAGCAGGAAGTGGGGCGCTACTGGAAGCGTTCCACCTCCTTCTTGGGGCGCTACTACTGAAGTTCACGGTGCTACGTGCAGCAGCGCCGCGTCTTTGCAGGCCTCTTCCCCTGATTAAAGGGGAGGGGCCTAGCGCTGTGCACACCGAGGCCCTGCTAGACCACCGGGGAGCAGGGGTGCCGTGAAAACAGCCCGGCACTCAAGAGGAGTGCTTGGGTAAGCGATCGCGGCCGGCACCCTGAAAAAAAAAGGGAAAGGGGGCAGGTGCTGGCAGTCGGCCAAAATAAAAATGGTCACCGACACCTGCCCAAGTTGTGCTGCCGCTGTGCAAGAGATGTTTGCAGCCGGGGTGCGGCGCATGCCGATGATGACATCATCGACGGTGCAGCGCCGCGGGGCGCTACCGGCTACCGCCGCCACTAACCTCTTGCTGAATTTCGCGGGAGGCGTTAGCGGCGCTGCGCCGCACCCGGGCGCTCAGGGTTTTGCGCCCAGTTAGCGCCCCCTGGGGGCGCTAACGAGAGGTGCAAATCCACCCAATTTTCCCCCCATGGAATCTCCGACAATGCTGCACTCCCTCAGTACTGCAGTAAAGTGTCATCCTAGATTACATGCTCAAGTTTCAAGTATAAACCATATATGTATTGGGCAAGGGGGTCTTGGGAGGTTTAACAGTCTATGGACTATCAAGGAAAAAAGCACAAAATGAGAGCAGGATTAAAACAGCAGAAGAGTAGAATTCCTTTTTAAAACACCTGGGAATTGGACAGAGAAATAGAAACACTGGGAGCGGGAGTAAAAAACGGTTGAGTGGGAACAAGACTAAAAGAAACAGAAATACTGGGAGTGGTACAAAAAATACTTAAACACTTAAAAAAAATACTGAAAGTTGGAGTAAAAACAAAGTTAAAAGGAAACAGAAGTATTTTTAAAGGAACACTGGGAACAACACAAAAACAGTTCCAAAAAACAGAATGGAACTAAAAGATTAATAACATGGTTTATGGGACTTTAAAAAACCCAAATAGTAGCAAGACTGCAAAGATAGACAAAAAGGAGCCGGAGTAAAAATAAACGTGGTGCGCTATTCACGGGCAGGGCTGCGGAAGAGATCGGATTGTGGCTTAAGGAAGATTTTGGGTCGTGGAGTTGAGGATAACGGTCAAGGCGCCTGAATGATATTGTCTACTCATCAGAATATGACCATGACCACTTGAAAGTACTTTTTTTTTACGCCTGTATCCTAACTTGCTGCTTGTAGCTGTGCCGAGTTTGATAATGCCAATCCCTACTTACTACTTCATGATTTGAACTGAAGTGTCCCTTTCTGAGTGTACAATCACCCCTTTTTCTGTGCTCTACCTCATTACCTGTTTATTACCTCTTATGGCATCTAACCCAGGTATGATTCTTGCCTCACCCCACCACCCCCACATCCCCATGTCTGCATGACTCTCCTGAATGTTTTATCTCCCTTTGCCCCTTCTCCTTATCTTTTCCCATCTTCTTTCACTATTAACCTTCCACTCCCCCCCCCCCCCGCCCTCCATTTGGCTGATCTGGTATGCTCTTCTCTAACTGACCCCTTTATATCCCCCTCCAGGTGACCCCTCCCCGCCATGTCTCATTCTTTGCTGATTTCCCCATCACCGTCCCCTGCAGCCAAATGTTTGTCAGTTCCACCTGTAGATGATGTCCCCAAACTCCCTCTCTGCTTCCCCCGCCAAAAATCCCCAAATAATGCAATAAAATCACACACACTCTAATATATAAAGAGCCAATAACACAAATATAAAAATATGACTCACCACAACACTAAGTGAAGAATCAATAATAAAAATATCACCACCTATCTGAAGATATAAAGAGCCTATAACAAAAACATAATACCCCACACCATGACAGTCAATAACAAAAACATATTACCCCCTACATCAAGGTACAAAAAGACATATTGGGCCGAGGAGGTATACCTCCGACCCGAAAGAAATACGAAAGTATCTGCTGGCTCCCGGGCTTTGGGCCTGCAGGTGTACGCCTGTGTAAAGGCCCACGGATCCAAGGGACGCAGGCGGTTCGGAAGCATCCCTGGGATCACGTGGGCCAGGTTAACCAATTAGAAAGGGGGATCCCTCATGAGCTAATGGGGATTCTATTTACGAACAGAATCTCTGTAAGCGTATGAGAAATCTCCAAATAAATAAATAAATAATCAACACAACTGAAATAAAAATAATGTTCCCAGGTTCAAAATTAATTAAAAGTCCCTTTAATTAAGCATTCAAATTAAAGATGTAATTTTTTGAAAAATAATTTTAAACATTTTAATCCGGGCCATTAAAAAAAAATCCGAGCTGAAAGTGGCATCTTGCAAAACATTACAATTTCTTCAAATAGTAACGCTGGTTATATTCTAATGCAGAAGGTACACATTATTCAAAACATCACATGCATCTTTTAAAGCTAAACGCTAGCAAAACAGAAGATAGTTCCATTTTACACATACCTGATCCGTAGTACGGTGAAAGAACCATCCTTCATACCCAGAGCAAGATGGATGCCATCTGAACTCACAGCAACACAACGAATTGGTTCTTCCATATTGCATCGAGCAATCAGAGCATGATCAATAAGACTCCATATTCTGCAAACATAAATTCAGTCTACCATAAAAAGGCAAAATAAATAACTGAGCTGTTCAATAGTCTAAGCTTAACATGTTCTTTCCAATTGATCCCACACATTATTTTGTATTTTGTTGCTCATTCAACAAAACAAGTCAATAGATGGCCAAAGACTGAACCATCCCCTCATTCCTGACTGATGTATGCTGCGGGAAATTTATGGGGTTGGAAGAAGAGAAGAGAATAGAGGGGGGAAAAATTACCGCACAAAAATAAAGGTTGCATTTTAATTTGCTATGTAATTGATCATTTATTTCAATTGGAATACTATAATTTGAGAACCTACAGAGCAAATGCGTTATTAACTGAGCAAACAGAGTAAACACTCAAATAAAAAGACCTACTTTTTCTGTGGCTAAATACATATAATTTTCAAAGTGATCTCCCATCTTCTATGCTTCCAAGGAAAATGATGGTAAAATAATGTAAAAATTACCAAAGTACAGTACAAGTCTTATGTCCAGGTGTCCTTATATTCAGCGGCAGGTTACACACTGGCATAGGTTTCTGCACATCAGTCTTTAGCTATGGTTTCAAAGTGTAAGAATTTTCAGTTCCATGAGGCCAAAGCAGAAAATTGAATCTGAATGTGCAAAAAGAATCGCCTTAACTTTGGATTTAGGCAGATGGCTAGCTGCAATAACATGAAAAGTAGCTTAGAATAGCTATAAAATCAATATGGAAAGACAAGTGCTTTCTACAACTGTAATCACCAGATGTTATAAATAGGATTCTACTAGTTACTGCTGCAAAGCAGAGTAGTTTACCAGTTTTAACTCAATCAATATGCAAGTCATACATCGACAGAAACAGTACTTTTTTTTAAAAAAGGTATCTTTTTGATGAGGTCATGATGAGAAGCTTCACATTACTGAAGCTACTCATAGAAGGATTTTTTTTGCTTATATTTAATATTTTCACCCCTAAATTAATTTTATGGAAACCAGAAAGCTGGTCCAACAATCTCCTGTGGAAGAAGAAAACTGTTTTGTCACTGACCCTCAAACATGGTATAAACCACTGTTGTCCAATAGAAATTGCCACACACGTGACTACGGCAACACTGTTTTAGCCACGTGCACTAATTTTAGTAGAAAATGCCTTGCATGCACACAATACAGGTACTTCACATATGTACGCATTTACTATCACCACTCACTAACCAAGGAAATAAAAGACTCTATGATCAAAAAATCACTCACTCTGCTTTTCGTCTTACCACTTTGTCAACAAACACACAGAGGTTAATATACACACGCATACGCCATGCGATAATGAGATCACATGCCCAACGACAGTGTCTATAATCTCATTTATTATTTACTGATCAGAAATGCAATTAGCCATATGTGGCTAGTGGCTAACGTCTTGGACAATACTGATATAACCGAATCACACATTGGATGTTGGAATTTGCAAGTGTAGAGTTTAAAGTGCCATCTGGATGGAACAAAAAGTCCTTCTGAAAGGCTGCCTGAAATTTTGAAAAGCACCTTCACAAGACAGCCTCAGATTTTATTTTTAATTATTAATTCTCGGGATTTGGGTGTCACTGGCAAGGGCAGCATTTATTGCCCATCCCTAGTTGTCCTCGAGAAGGTTGTGGTGGGTCTTCTTGAACAGTTGCAGCCCATGTGCTGAAGGTACTCCCACAAAAGAGAGTAAAGTGGAGAGGGTAAAAGGTTTAGGATGAGGAAAGCTATTTAGCACATCTTAATTCAACCATCCAATTGTTACTTAAAACATTCCAGGTTTTTGACCTTCACTACTCTTCCTGGAAGACTAAATCCATATGTTGATCAATCTTTTGTGTAAAGAATAATTTCCTGACATCAGTCCTAAATATCCTTCTCTTCCCACTCCTGCACCATTACCTCTGGTGTCCCCCAAGGATCTATCCTTGGCCCCTCCTATTTCTCATCTACATGCTGCCCCTCAGCAACATCATCCAAAAACAGTCAGTGTCCACATGTACGCTGACGACACCCAGCTCTACCTCACTACCACCTCTCTCGACCCCTCCACTGTCTCTGAATTGTCAGCCTGCTTGGCCAACATCCAGTACTGGATGAGCAGAAATTTCCTCCCACTAAATATTGGGCAAACCGAAGCCACTGTCTTCGATCCCCGCCACAAACTCTGTTCCCTAACCATCGACTCCATCCATCTCCCTGGCAACTGTCTGAGGCTAAACCAGACTGTTTGCAACCTTGGCGTCATATCTGACCCAGAGATGAGCTTCCGACCACATATCCGCGCCATCACTTAAGACTGCCTATTTCCACCTCCAGAGCATCACCCGACTCCGCCCGCCTCAGTTCATCTGCTGCTGAAACCCTCATCCATGCCTTTGTTACCTCTAGACTGGACTATTCCAATGCACTCCTGGCTGGCCTCCCACATTCTACCCTCCGTAAACTTGGGGTCATCCAAAACTCTGCTGCCCGGGTCCTAACTCCTGGCCGCCTTTGACCTCACAAAGGCCTTCGACACGGTCAACCATGAGGGATTATGGAGTGTCCTCCACAAATTCGGCTGCCCTCAAAAGTTTGTCACCATCCTCCGCCAGCTTCACGACAACATGCAAGCCGTGATCCTGACCAACAGCTCCACCACAGACACAATTCACGTACGGACCAGGGTCAAGCAAGGCTGTGTCATCGCACCAATGCTCTTTTCGATCTTCCTTGCTGCAATGCTCCATCTCACCCTCAGTAAGCTCCCCCGCTGGAGTGGAGCTAATTTACAGAACAAACAGGAAACTGTTCAACCTCCGTCGCCTCCAGTCCCGATCCAAGGTCGTCCCATCCTCTGTTGTCGAATTACAGTATGCAGACGACGCTTGCGTCTGCGCACACTCGGAAGTCGAACTCCAAACCATCGTCAACACCATCACCGAAGCGTACGAGAGCACGGGCCTTACACTAAACATCCGTAAGACAAAGGTCCTCTACCAATCTGCCCCCGCCACACAGTACTGCCCCCCGATTATCAAAATCCACGACAAGGCCTTGGACAACGTGGACCACTTCCCATACCTCGGGAGCCTACTGTCAACAAGGGCAGACGTCAATGACGAAGTCCAACATCGCCTTCAGTGTGCCAGTGCAGCCTTCGGTCGCCTGAGGAAGAGAGTGTTTGAAGACCAGGACCTCAAACCCGGCACCAAGCTCATGATCTACAGAGCAGTAGTGATAACCGCCCGCCTGTATGCTTCAGAGACATGGACCATGTACAGCAGGCATCTCAAAGCACTGGAGAGGTACCACCAACGCTGCCTCCGCAAGATCCTGCAAATCCATTGGCAGGATAGGCACACCAACATCAGCATTCTCGCTCAGGCCAACATCCCCAGCATCGAAGCTTTGACCACGCTCAATCAGCTCCGATGGACGGGTCACATCGTCCGCATGCCCGATACGAGACTCCCAAAACAAGCGCTCTACTCGGAGCTCTGACACGGCAAGAGAGCCCCAGGTGGACAGAGGAAATGCTTCAAGGTCACCCTCAAAGCCTCCTTGAAACAGTGCAACATCCCCACCGACACCTGGGAATCCCTGGCCCAAGACCGCACAAAGTGGAGGAGAAGCATCCGGGAAGGTGCCGAACACCTTGTGTCTTTTCGCCGGGAGCAAGCAGAAGCCAAGCGCAAGCAGCGCAAGTCAACCCAAGCACCCCACCAACCCACCCCTTCAATCACCGTCTGCCCCACCTGTGACAGAGACTGTAGGTCCCGCATTGGACTCATCAGTCACCAGAGAACTCATTTTTAATGTGGAAGCAAGTCATCCTCGGTTCTGAGGGACTGCCTAAGAAGAAGAAGAACTCACACCAAATCTCCTTAACCCATCACCCCTGTGCTCGCTGACCTACATTGGCTCCCGGTTAAGCAATGCCTCGATTTTAAAATTCTCATCCTTGTTTTCAAATCCCTCCATGGCCTTGTCCCTCCCTATCGCTGTAATCTCCTCCAGCCCCACAACCCTCCTGCACTCCTCTATTCTGGCCTCTTGAGCATCCCCGATTTCAATCACGCCTTCATTGGAAGCCATGCCTTCAGCTGCCAAGGCCCTAATCTCCGAAATTCCTCCCTAAACCTATCCGCCTCTCTTTCCTCCTTAAAACCTACCTCTTTGACCAAGCTTTTGGTCATCTGCCCTAATATCTCATGTGGCTCAGTGTTAAATTTTGTTTGATAACGCTCCTGTGAAGCGCCTTGGGACGTTTTACTACATTAAAGGTGCTATATAATGACAAGCTGTTGTTATTATACCTTTTATAGTTTGAAGCCATGGCCCATTGTCCTACTCTCACAATTTCAAGTATTTTTTGAGATTTACCTTCAACAACTTGCATCTATATCATGCCTTTAACGAAGAAAAATGTCCCAGATGCTTCACAGAGGCGTAACTAGAGTCAGAGTCATACGGCACAGAAGGAGGCCATTCGGCCCAGCAAGTCCGTGCCGGCTCTCTGTAGAGTAATCCAGTCAGTCCCATTCCCCCGCTCTATCCCCGTAGCCCTGCAAGTTTATTTCCCTCAAGTGCCTATCCAGTGTCCCCGCTTCCACCACTTCCGTCGGCAGCGAATTCCAGGTCCTCGCCACTCGCTGCGTAAAAACGTTTTCCCTCACGTCTCCCCTCTATCTCTTGCCCAAAACCTTAAATCTGTGTCCCCTAGTCCTTGTACCATCAACTAGTGGAAACAGCCTTTCCCCGTCTAGCCTATCCAAACCAGTCATAATCTTGTACACCTCTATCAAATCACCCCATAACCTCCTTTGCTCTAATGAAAACAAATCCAGCTTCTCCAACCTGTCCTTGTAGCTAAGATCCCCCATCCCCGGGACCATTCTGGTTTGCACTCTCGCAAGGGCCTTCACATCCTTCCTAAAGAGTGCGGTGACCAGAACTGGACACAATACTCCAATTGTGGCCTAACCAGCGCATTATAAAGGTTCAGCATAACTTCTCTACTTTTGTACTCAATACCTCTATTTATGAAGCCCAAGATCCCATATGCTTTGCTAACCACCTTCAGGGACCTATGCACATTAACTCCCAGGTCCCTCTGTCCCTGCACACTCTTTAAAACTGTGGCATTAAGTGTATATTGCCTCTCCCTGTTCCTTCTGCCAAAATGCATCACCTCACACTTCTCTGTATTAAATTCCATCTGCCACTTGTCTGCCCATTCTGCTAGTCTTTCTTATGTCCTGTTGCAGTCGATTGGTATCCTCCTCACTGGTTGCCACACCCCCAAGTTTGGTGGCATCAGCAAATTTAGAAATTCTACTCTGTATTCCAATATCCAGGTCCATATATATATCAAAACTAGATAAAAATTGACACTGAGCCGAAGGAGGAGATATTAGGAGGGTTGACTAAAAGCTTCAAAGAAATGGGTTTTTAAGGAGGGTCTTAAAACAGGAGAGGGAAGCAGAAAGGCAGAGGCTTAGGGAGGGAATTTCAGAGTGCAGGGCCTCAACAGGTGATGGCACGGCAGTCAAAGGTGGGGCAGAGAGTGAGAGATGCACAAGAGGCCTGAGTTGGAGGAATTCAGAATTCTCAGGAGGGTTGTATGGCTGGAGAAGGCTACAGAGATAGGGAGAAGTGAGGCCATGAAGGGATTTAAACACGAGGATGAATCAAAGTAGGTCAGGGAGCACATGATGGGAGAACGGAACTTGGTGCAGGATAGGACATGGGTAGCAAAGTTTTGGATGAGCTGAAGTTGTTCCATCCCCTTAACTATCTTACATATCTCTACAAGAGCACCTCTCAGACATCTCCTTTCCAGACATAAGGAATCAACCTTCTCTGCATTTCCTCTAGCACCTGAATATCTGCCTTGTGTTTTGGTGACCAGAAGTGTACACAGTATTCAAGCTGCAGTCTGAGCAGCGCACTGAATAGTTTGGTCACAAATTAATTTGATTCTGCTCAATTGACGATATAGGTCAACATCCTATTGGCTTTGTTGATTGATGCTCTGCATTGTTTAGACATGCTGAGTGTTGAGTTTAAGACTCTTATGTCATCTGAAAGAGAAGAGGTCTGAACATACTCCACATGCACATCTAAACTGTATCATCTGCATTAGATGAAACCACCCCAGGCAATATTAAGTAAAACCTGGAAGTAGAATATGCCTGTCCTGCTGGTCTTTACTGCACTCTGCTGTGGGGAGAAAGGGGCATGTTTGAAAATAAGTTAAAATGAGTAGCTTGCATTTGAAAGGAAGTAGACAAATTATACCAACTAAAATCATAACGTGTGTCACTGTATTATCTGATAGCCATGGAATAATCATCACAATTAATTATACAAACCTAACAGACCGATCATCACTCCCAGTTACTGCCAAAGGCTTTGTTGGATGAGCTGCTAAGGCCCAGAGCTCTCCTTCACAGTGACCTTGCATAATTAGGAAAGGCTTGTTGCGTTCATGTACCACGATTTCAAAGATTTCACTGTCCTGCGTGCCAACCAAAATATGATCTCCTTGCCAACATACACTCCTCACTGAGAGACCTGGTAAAGAAAATGAATATTAAAAAAAAAATCAAATAGATTGCAAGTCTTCAAGAATTTAATTATTAGGTGTCTGTACAGCCTTAAACGAACGAGGCTAGTAATACAAAAATACACACAGAGGTGGGGGGGGGGGGGGGGGGGGGTGAAAGACACCAAAACACAGCAAGTAAAATTATTTGACTTTGGCAAATGTCATTATACAATCAGAAAATATATGAATGTGTAAAAACAGCCAAACATAAGAAGAAAGTTCACTTTTAGATTATAAGCTTCAATACAAATTTATCAATTAGTCTGAAAAGGTAATAAATAGAATGTTGTGGTGGTGGATTTATCGCAGGCAACTTAACACTACAGCTGAGAGATGCATGTAAAAATACGTTCATATACATTATTTTTCCCCCTTTTTTTTTAAATCAATGGCACATTTTTGAAAAGTGTAGATGAGCAAAAAGACCTTGGTGTCCATATACACAAATCCTTAAAGGTGGCAGGGCAAGTTGATAAGGTGGTTAAAAAAGCATGTGAGTCACTTGGGTTTATAAATAGAGGCATAGGATATAAAAGCAAAGAGATCATGCTGGAACTTTATAAATCACTGGTTAAGCCTCAACTGGAGTATTGTGGACAATTCTGGGCACCGCACTTCAGGAAAGATGTAAAGGCCTCTGAAAGGGTACAGGAGATTTACCAGGGATGAGGGACTTCAGTTATGAGGAGAGATTGGAAAAGTTAGGACTGTTCTCCTTGGAGCAGAGAAGGTTAAGAGGTGACCTAATGGAGGTTTTCAAGATGATGAGAGATTTTGATAGAGTAGATAGAGAAAAATGATTCCCTCTGGCGAGCGGGTCAATAACAAGAGATCATAGATTCAAAATCATTGTCAAAAGATCTAGAGACAAGATGAGGAAAAAAAAAAATTCACTCAGAGCCTTCAGCCAATATCTTATCTACATACAAATTTTACCCTGAATCACCATAGCTTTGAACTTAACTGGTAGCATTTCATGTGGAACTTTATTAAATGCCTTTTGGAAGTCTGTATGCTACATTGTAAGGTTTACCATAGTCTACTGCTCTGTCACTTCCTCAAAGAAGTTGGTCGGGCAAGGCTTCCCCATCTAAAGTCATGTTGACTGTTTACTAGGTGGTAGTTGGAGGGACTCGAGCTTATTCCTGATAACCAATTCCATTATTTTACATGGAATTGAAGTAAGACTAATTGGTCTGTTGTTGCCAGTGTCTGTTATGCTACCCTTTTTTAAACAGGCACCACATTAGCCTGCTTCTAATTTATTGGTACTTCCCCAGTGTCTATTGACTATCTCATAATGATAGTCAGAGCCTTGAAAATCTCCTTTCTAATTTCTCTCAACACTCTTAGATAACTACCCATCTATCCTTAGGGATTTATTTATTTAAGTCCTTTCAGCTTGTCCAGGATCTCCATCTCATTTGTATCAGTCCTGTATGTTTCCTTGGTACTGTCTTTTTAGAGAGGCACATTGTTCATATCTTCCCTTGTGAATATTTGGAGGCAGTAATTGTTCAGAATATTTACTATCTTGGGCTCACCTTCGGTTTCAAGGCTATTTGCATCTTTTAATATTTTTTCCTCCTCTCTGCCAGTCTTCTTTCCTATTGTAGTACGGTACTGAAATCATTTTTCTACTGTTTTGTTTTTCCTCTGCAGCTATGCTTTTTCTAGGTCTCTCTTTGCTCCTCTGATCAGCCATCTCCTTTCTCCTTGCAGGATTTGTAAAAGTCATTTTTTCTTTATTTCATTTTAATTTGTTTGTTGATCCACTGAGGATCACGCTAGTTTAGTCTCAGCTTACTGATCTTCGGTATGTATTTCTCTTGTATGTTTAGCATTATTCTTTTCAGGTGTTCCATTTTTCTTCTACTTAAACGTTGTTAAACATCCTCCTCCATTCTCTTCCAATACATTCATTTTAAATGTTCCCTTATCTCTGAAATTTAGCCCTTTTAAAAGTTTAAAACCTTGCTCCTGCTCCGGGTCATTTACAAATACCAGGCCAAGATGAGCACTGCCTTTCATAGCTTCTGTTATGCAATAAGCCGTGATGCAGTCATGCACCACATTTACCGACTCTGACTCGTTTATATGGGATTGATTGAAATCACCCATTAAAATAACTTTCCTGTTCTCACACACCCTTCTTTTCTCTTCACAGAGTAAACTGTCCCCTGCCTTGTGCTGACCTGCTGGGCTGTGGCAGACCTGCAGTGTTAACTTGGATTTTTTTCACATTAAAGATTTATATCTAAAGTAGCCTCACGTGCTGGACTACATAGTGTGTGGCATACATGTGTGCTGTGCGTACATGTATGTAAGTAATCTGTAAATATAAAATTTAATGAAGTGCCAACCATGTCAGTCAACATGAAAATAACTGACTGAGATTGCTCAACCCACTGACCAAAATTAAATAACTGATTCCCTACAAGCTACAAATCAGTGGCAGATCGATCAGTACACATCATGAATGCAAATGTCACAGATTTATCTCTATTCAAACCAGCTCCATGAAAAACCCATATGGAATCAGCGTGGCAGGGGTACAAAACAAAACATCTAGAAAGTTCCCCATGGTTTTTATAATATATAATTGAGAAATTTAGGTGAAAGGCCAGGGACACATACTGCAAGACAGCACCAAGTTTGGAAAAAAAGAAGTCAGGGTAAATCAGAAAGTGGTGATTCATGATAGCAAGCATGGTTTTAGTCTGTAGATAGTGTAAACGTATTGGAGATGTTGCACAAATCATTTTCACAATAGTTATTGGTGACTACTTTTCACAAAAGCACAATATAAATATGGAGGAGGAAGGCAACTCAACCTATCTTAGCATCTGTAATCAAAGCCTCTACAATCCCACTGCAGTATCTAATTGTTCAAATGATACGAGGATTTCTACCTCCACCACTCTCCCCAGAACTCCACTCTTTAGGCTGGTCACTGTGTGAAGAATTTCCTGTCATCAGTCCTAAATTTGCCTTTTACTAGTTTCTGCGTACTCTTGCCCTATTTGCACAGCTTAATTTGAAGTAAACTTCCGGATCTATCTTTTCCATGCTGCTTATCTAGTTCTAAAGATTATCTCTTGGCCAGCTCTCTAAGACTGAAAAGCCAATATTTCGCCAGTCTTTCCTCATATCCAAGTCTTTATGTTATGGATCAGCCTAGAAGTCTTTCCCTGAAGTGCCTGCAGGGCTTCAGCACCTCCACTGTGTTTCGGTGACGAGAAGTGGATGTGGTCTGACTGTGAAATTTGAACAGGAATTCCTCCATTTGCCTTCTACGGTGGCTGCCACTCTTTCGGCAGCTGCTGGCGGGAACCATGGCGGCCACCGTTTTCGTCCTTACCTTTGCGCTGCCGGTAGTTGGCAGCGCCGTCCCGAACAAAAGGCCGGCGTTGTGACGTAAATCGGCGTGCAACGCCGACTTGATGGCCCAAAAATTCGGCCCTTCCCGGGTGAGTACATAGTGCGTACTCACCCGTATTGCTTCCCGAAGTGCCGGTTTCCTGCATGCACTGCGCATGCGCGGGAAACCGGAACTTCCAGTATGGCGAAGGGGGCGGTTCCTAGGTGAACCGCGTGCGCGCTAGAGGCTGCGCGCACGCAGCACACTTAGATTTTTTTTCAGGTTTCTACGCGAGGGTAAGTATTGAAGATACTACGCTAATAAAAAGGAGGCGTAAGACCCCTTTTGAACAAGGTAAGTGGTTAATTAAGTATAATTTAAAAAAAATTTCAACAGGTTTATCTTTCTTAGATACTTTAAAGAAAGGTAAGTTTATTTTTATAACTTTTAAAAAGTATTTTAATTTTTTCAAAAATTTAAATTTTTGTTTAAAGTGGTTAATTTATTTAACTATAGTTATTTTATAAATGTGATGGGTTTTTAAAAAATTTATTTTAAGTTTAGCTGTTCTTTTGGGGCCGATTTCAATTCACAGATTTGACAGGTCTCCTGTCAAATCTATGAATGAAAGATGGTCTGCTGTCATTGGCTCTCCATGGCCCACGTGATCCCAGGGGTCGCATCGCACTAACTGCGCCCCTGGAACACGCAAGCACTGCGCGCCGGCAGTTGGGAGAGGCCCAGGACCCGAAGTTCCCGTGGGCCCAAAACACAACGGCAAGCGCGGTAGGTAAGAGCGCGCGCGATCCTTACCCCCGCGGCAAGCCGGACACGCGAATTTCTGGGCCAATGTCACAAGCACGAACTTCGACTTTAGCGCTGAATTCAGCGCTGGGTCCTAAGCACGCCAGGTTAACCTGATGTGCAAGCAGGCTGACAACGGCGATGTCTGCACCTCTTAAAGGGACACGCACATCGTTCAGGTAAGTTTGGATTTAAGGTTTTGGACTGTTTTTTTAAAATTTTATTGAAGTGGTGGCTTGCAGCAATAGATGTGAAAAGTTTTTTTTTAAGTGTGTAGAGTGTGCTGCTGGATGCTTGCAAGGGCTCAGATGGTAAATGAAGGCCTTTGAGAAAACAGAACATGCTGCAAATGCTCAGCAGGTCACGCAACATCAATGGAGAGAAAAACAGAGTTCACATCTCAGGTAAAGATGCTGCCGGACCAACTGAGTATTTCCAGCATTTTATGCTGTAATTTCACATTTACAGCATCCACTTGCAGAGGGAAGAGGAGGACACAGAAGAGGAGGAAGCCGCAGAGGAGGAAACAGAAGAGGAGGAATCCGACGGAAGGATGCATCCCAGACAGCCCCTTCATGGCCAGGATACCCGGAATGGAATCATCCGCCTGCGGTCCCAGTGACCGCAACCCCAATTCCCCTTTCAACATTAGTCCCACACATTACCTTCCATCTGTTACTGACCATCACAACGTCCTCTTGGCCACGATGCTGAAATAAAACCATCACAAAGCAAACTTTCTAATCCACCTATCCATCCAATGTGACATCAAGAATTCAACACATCACCCGTATTCATTCTCTTAGTGAGTGTCTTGTGTGTGCCTTTGCCTATCCTACTGATGTCACACAGTGCTACCCCAGTGGCTGCAGCATGGCTGTTGGAAGGCTGCTGACTTTCAGTGGGGGACACTGTAAATGGCCTTGCTGGTTGACCTTGAGGAGCTGGTGGCAGGGAGTGGCAAATCAATCATCTTTTCTTGTTCTTCTTCACTCTCCTCTCCCTGTTCTTGGTCACCCACTGGCTGGGCAAGCTGCATTTCTTGGGTGTGTGAAATGAGGAAGGTGGAGTTGTGGTGACGGGAGGGCAGGAAAGCATGAGGTGCCTGTCAGAAGGAGGATAACGTATGAGGATAACAGCATCCTTTCAGCCCCGCCACTGGCTAAGGGCTCAGCCATGCTCCTGCCAAGGATGGACTGCACCATCTCCTCCAAGGAGGTGAGGTGAGGCTAGGAATGGGAGATCTGCCTCATGATTGGTGCAGATTGTTGGTAGGTGAGTGATGTGCATTGAGCAGTGTGTGAGGCTAATGGTGCAGTTTTTTAAAATTTATTCACAGGATGTGGACATTTATTGCCCATCCCTAATTACCCCTAAGAAGGTGGTGGTGAGCCATCTTAGACAACTGAGTGGCTTGCTAGGCCATTTCAGAGGGCAGTTAAGAGTCAACCACATTGCTGTGGGTCTGGAGTCACATATAGGCCAGACCAGGTAAGGATGGCAGATTTCCTTCCCTGAAGAACATTTAGTGAACCAGATGGGTTTTTAAATGACAATCTGGTAGTTTCATGGTCACCATTACTGATACCAGCTTTTTAATTCCAGATTTATTTAATTGAATTTAGATTCCCCAGCTGCTGTCTCACGTCTCCAGGCCTCTGGATTACTAGTCCAGTAACATAACCACTATGCTACCGTTCCCCCTTGGTAGGAGACAGCTTTTGAAGATGCATTCACTGACATTGACCAGTGGTCATAAAGCTTCTTTGGGCACTGGAGTCAGGTTGTGGGAGCGACACTGCTGGCAGTAACGGCCTCGGTGATGTAGTCCCACATCATTCTTTCTGGAAGGCCTCCTGGCCCCTGCGGGTAGAGGGGCGCTCTTGCAGTGTTGACCCCATGCACAAAGATGGAGTGCTGCGGGCAAGACCCTGGGTGCCCCTTCCCTGGCTTGCCGAGCCATTTGTGTTCGTGCTGAGGCATTTTTCCCATTTTTTGAGGTTACGAAGGGAATTCAGCTTTAAGAGCTGAATATTCACATTTTGGACTTCTTTGTAATGTTAAATATTTTTTTAAAGGCAGAAAGGGCTGAAAACTGTATTGTTTCACTTCATTTTAATTTGTATTGCTTCAGTGTGCATGGCCCCTTTAATTCTCAGACCTCTTCATTGCCCACAATTCCTTGCGAGCTCCGCAGCCTTGCTTCCAGAAGCTGTGGGAAGCTCCAACGCCACACCTGTACACGAACTTCGGGTCGGATGCCTCCAGTAACGCCACCAGGACGGCGTTGCACGGCAGATAAGCGCTGCGCCAACAATCTCCATCGCCCCAGACGAATTTTGCTTCGTTAGCGATGCGGCCATTTTCAGCGGTCGTTAACTCCAGTTGCCGGTCACTGGCAACTTTACTGTCTAAAACGAACTCCTCCCCCTACATCACTGATGATGCATCTCACGCACATAGGGGGAAAGATTCGTCCCCTTAGTGCCGCCTGTTAGTACCAGTAGATGGCGCTAATGCACCATTGAGACCAGTACCGACAGGGCGAGGCGAATCCAGTGCCGCACACCAAATCGGGACACCCTGTAGCACTGTCGGTAACAGCTATCACCGGGGACCTCAACGCCAGGGAGATCATGACGTCAGTGAGTGTGCAATGCTCACTGAATGCCCGATTTTCCAAATTGCTTTTAGCCACTTACCTCACCACCTGGAGTAAACACCAACAGGGAGAGCTGGCGTGCAGCACCAGGAAGCCGGCTGTAGGGACGTTATTTAAAGGGATCATCAGTAATCATTCGCACCTGTCAGGTTAGTGCAGTTTCAGTGGCTTTTTGTTCGTTTCGGCTTCTGCAACAGTTTCATTGAATAATTTCAAGGTTCTTTTGTATCAGGAGTCTTGTAGCAAGTACAAAGTAGCTACAGTTATTGTTCAAAGATTCAAACTACAACACTTGGTAAGATTAATGGGGGCTGTACTGGCACACCACCTCGCCCTTCAGGATCTACGGCGGAGGGAGCGTAGGCAGCGAGAAAGACGGGAACATGTGCGCAGAGGGAGGAGGACGAGGACGAGGAGGAAGAGGACGAGGAGGAGGAAGACAAGGAGGAAGAAGACAAGGAACAGGAGGGAGGGAGGAGGCAGCCGGACAATCGGGCTTCCGGACGGGCAGTCTGTGATGTGGTGTGCCACTTCCCTCCACATAGTGCGGCAGACTTGTGGCGAGGGCCTCCTGCCAGTTGGTGGGTACAGGACTGCCCGCCTTCTCTCCAACGATAAAACCAGTGTCTCCAAAGCTTCATGGGAAAACCTGCGGGCTCTCTCCCTTGGGCAGCGATCTGCCATGAGGATTTGTAAATAAGTGCTCCTTCTTCTGGTTGTTGAGGCAGCTGCACAGCCAACAATGCTGAGAATGAGGTGCTGCAGCATCAATGATCCTCCCCTTTAAGTAGTGAAAAAAGCCTGTGGCAATCATGAGTTGCGATTAGACTGCACCCGATATTGGTCCAGCCTTTAAGTGTAACGCCAATCAGCTTGGGTTTTTAGACTTGATTTAAGACTCCCATCGTGTTATTGAGCAGCGAGGATGAATTTTGCGTGCAGTCTGGAGCATTTTCGCTTGGCGCTAATTCACCATCTTTTGTCCTAACACCACCCATTCCTTGGCTATAATGAATTTCTAGCTCTTTAAAATTTGTCCAAAGCAGTTTTAAATCCAAGGCTCAGGTAAAATTTCCAATGTAAACCCAGGCTTCAAAGAGAAGGGAGGCCTATACAAGGGAAATGCCTTGCAAGCATTTTTAACATTTTTATGAGTAACTGATTTCAGAATTGTGCAATTTTTACATATTTAGCTTATGCTATTTCTAGTTGTATACATTCACCAGGGTGAAGAAGGCAAAAGGCAGACAGAGAGATTTGATTGCATAGGTTTCTGCTGGTTACTCATTCTTCATCTGCACATTTTGCTGCATTTGATTTATTCCCATTAGATTTAGTCAATTGCATATTTGATTGGTAGCTTAACAGATGTGTGTTTTTTTTTTATAGACAATTAAAGAAAGACCATGCATTTATATAGTGCCTTTCACAGCAGCAAGACATCCTTCACAGCCAATAAATTAGTCATTCTTTTTATGTAGGCAAACATGGCAGCCAACAAACATGATCAGTTAATCTGTTTTTCTGGTGATGGTTGAGGGATAAATATTTGACAGGTCAGCAGGAGAACATCAGCCATGATCTCATTAAATGGAGGAACAGGCTCGAGGGGCCGAATGGCCTACTCCTGCTCCTATCTTCTATGTTTCAAGTAGTGCCATGGGATCTTTTATGTCCACCAGAACAGACATACATACGGAGCCTCAGTTTAACATCTCATCTGAAAGATGGTACCTTTCAGTAGATTATACACTCAAGTCCTGGATTGCGACTTGAACCCACAACCTTCTCACTCAGATGCAAGATTGCTACCAATTAGCCAAGCTGACACCTGACCCTACGAATGCACAATAATTGGAGGGAAGACACATCCGAGGACACGCCTTCAGGTTCTGACGAAAGGTCATCGACCTGAAACGTTAACTCAGTTTCTCGCTCCACAGATGCTGCCTGACCTGCTGAGTATTTCCAGGATTTTCTGGGGTTTTTTCAGGTAAGGTGACTTTGAAAAGTACCAGCCCACAGGAATGTAGCAAAGAATAAATTATAAAAATGACTACATCCTGCAGGCCCCACTTTGCACCACTACTGCACTAGCTCAATTGTACCACTGATCAGACCATACCATTGTTCATGGACTAAAAAAGCCATTTGGCTTACTAAGCTCGCTCCTAATAGACTATGTAAAATTTATATATCATAGATCCTCCCCAATTCAGCCACCAAGGGAGAAACAATTATAGTAAAACTCCATTTTGCTCATTTCCTTTGGAGTTCAGTTTAACTGGAGACCAGGTGGATAATGCCTACTTTGATTGCTGATCATCTTTGATTATTTCACTGTCCGTGGCCAAGCTTTGGGCAGGATATTCATGTCGACTTATTCTCTCTTCCCTTACTGGCCTGCTCACTGCTCCTGAAAAAGAATTTGATTTTGTATTCCTGCACAAAAAGAGACCCAGAATGCCCGGTATTTGCCCATCTCCAGGCTGAGGCCATAATTTTGAAGGATATTGCGGGGGGGGAGGGGGGCGGTGAAATTCTCCACCCTTTTCATTCCCCCAAAGTTAGGTAATTCCGTAAAACCAGTCCTAACAGTGAAGCCTAACAAAATCATAGCAGGATCTTTAGTCAAATATATTAATGCTCCTGGACTAAAATGCAAGAGAGTGAAGAGTATTATAGCCAACATAAATATAGAGGCACTGGAGAGGGTGCAGAGAATATTTACAAGGATGATACCAGAAATGCGAGGGTATACATATCAGGAAAGGATGAACAGGCTGGGTGGGTCACTTTTCACTTGAAAAAAGGCTGAGGGGTGACCTAATAGAGGTCTTTAAAATTATGAAAGGTATTGATAGAGTGGATACAGAGAGAATGTTTCCACTTGTGGGGAAGAGCATAACTAGAGGTCATCAAAATAAGATAGTCACCAAGAAATCCAATAGGGAATTCAGAAGAAACTTCTTTACCCAAAGAGTGGTGAGAATGTGGAACTCGCTACCACAGGGAGTGGTTGAAGCGAATAGTATAGATGCATTTAAGGGGAGGCTGGACAAGCGTATGAGGGAGAAGGGAATAGAGGGTTACGCTGATAGAATTAGATGAGGAAAGACGGGAGGAGGCTCGAGTGGAGCATAAACGCCGGTATGGACTGGTTGGGCCGAATGGCCTGTTTCTGTGCCGTATATCCTATGTAAACACTTTTCAAAGCCACTTATTGCTCTGCAAACCCAAGACATGCACACACATATAACCCACATGCAGTCTTTCAACAAGCCTTGACGCTAAATGACAGTTATAGACATAAAAAGCAACAGGTTATTCCTTTACCTCTGTATCCTTGATCAGTTTCCCTGAGATCAATCAAAGTGATGGGTTGGAAATTTAAATCCCACAAGCGAACACAACCATCTCGGCCTCCTGTGGCAAATCCCTCTTCACAGGCATTCATACTGAAGATTCCTGACTGAATGAGTTTTTAAATAAAATGTCACTTTGTTAATACTGTGAAGTTAACTTTATTAATATGAAGTCTTTATTTGCAGAATTTCAAAACAGGCACATTTTGAAATATGCATGCCGACAGATCAAACATTACTAACTTGGGTATTCTCAATTACAAAGAACAGCAAGCTGAACACGTTACTATTTGTAGTGCATTGAAACTTATAACTAAGTATGGCATCAATAGTACAATTAATGCAGTGCTTTTCATTTAGCTAGTTAGACTTATTTTCAAAACTAGACCTGTGCAATCTGAATGTTTAAATGAGTTCTTTTTTACATGAGGCAGGAGATAATGTGAGCATGCTGACCAGAGAGAAGAGCAGTCAAGCACAAGAACATGTGTGGGAGAGAGAGAGAGAGAAACACAGACAGAAGAAACACAGACAGAAAAAGAAAGAGAAAATTATTTTTAAAGTGTAGTCACTGCAGCTTTGTAGATAAGCACAGTAGCCAACATGCACACAGCAAGGTCCCACAAACAGTAGATGAGATAAATGACCATTTTTGGTGGTGTTGGTGAGGGATGAATGTTTCTACTGCATTTGCCAAAGAGGGTGGAGATACGAGAAATGATTGGAGAGGGAAAACTAAGCTGCCCGGACTGTGACCTGTCAACCTGGTGAGCTTGCTGCAAAGTAAACAACATACTTTAAATACTGACCTTCCTATTTATTTTTGTGTCGTCTTTGGCATTTATTTTGATCATA
Source organism: Squalus acanthias (assembly GCA_030390025.1). Classification (NCBI taxonomy): domain Eukaryota; kingdom Metazoa; phylum Chordata; class Chondrichthyes; order Squaliformes; family Squalidae; genus Squalus; species Squalus acanthias. The sequence continues at coordinate 33,039,634 of CM059425.1, read as the reverse complement.
CTTTTTTCTTTACAAAATACTTACTTTCTGAACAAAATATTACTGAATAATGCACCACGGAATGAGAAGCTGCAGAGTGCAATCACATGCTGTTACAGCAAATTACAAGTGCATTTTTTCGGCTGTGGTTTAAACCCACGTGTGACATTACTGGGTAACTATGATGAATGTCATGTCATATACCATTAAAGTTTCAATTTAAGAATCTATGGGGGGAATTTTAACACCCAAAAACAGGTGGGTTTGGGTCAGGTGGGATGTGAAAATTTAAAAAATCTCAAATCCGACCCCAACCTGCCTACTTCCGGTTTTAACGGAGGCAGGACGAGAGGGCGGGCAACCAACCCGCTCCCAGGAGGCAAGTTGGTCATTTAAATATAATAATGAGGCTGCGTGCCTCATATTTTATCTGTCTTCCAGGTTTTACCCTGGCCGGCCGGGTTTCCCGGGCCTCGGGAAACACGGCAGCTAAAGGGAGGCGAGGACTGCCACGTGGAGAGGCAAGTGCTTTTCCAGCACTGCTTGTGGGCCAGGAGAAGCAGGAGCGCTACCTCTCAGTCTCCCAAGCTAACCCGTTTCCCCCTTCCCAGGATCACCACCCGCCTCTGACCCCCCAGGATCGCAGACACCACCCCCCACCACAGATCCGAACGCCCACCCACCACGCTATCACAAACCTAGCAGCAGGCTCTCTACCTGTTCCTGGGCGTGTGGGGAATTCCTGACCACAACTCCTATCCCCCCCACCACTCAGAAAACCCACCCATGTCAAGATTGGGGCTTATGTTTCTAAAGGAACGAGGAAGATTGCAAGGTCACAATCAATACCATTTTACCCTTGAACTGAATTCTAAAGTGTAAAATAAGAAAAAAAGTGCAAATGCTGGAAACAACAACAAAAAAGCTGCAAATGCACAGGACGTCCATCAGCATCTGTAAAGAGAAAACAATGTTTTCAGTGAGAAAATGTTTTCAACATTTTGAGTGTGTGATCCTTCATCAGAATATAATCACAGACTCCAAACTTCAATAACCTGCCTTTTCTCTTTACAGGAGCTGATGGGCCTGCTGTGTATGATCAGCGTGCTCTGCTTTTATTACCAAGTTGGTTGAGCTATCACGTACATGAAAGTATTATGCACAGGAGAACAAATGCCCATAATCTAACAAGTAAATGGCATTTGGTTGCTCAAAACATCAGTATAAATTCTCAGTCATATTCAAACTTTTGAAACCCTAGTTCCAAAAAAAGAGACCTCAAAAACGAATTAACACATTTCATCATTTGGCATTTTTTCCATTCAAAAGCAATACAATTCCAGTCATACATACTTACCCCATGTGCACTGTGGACAGTTCGCACAAGATTAATTCCTTTCCATACATAAATGTCACCATTTAGTGCTCCTGAATAAGTAATCTCATCTCGTGCACAGGCCAGGCACAAAATAGTCTGGAGCTCTCCAGTTTTGCCAAATACACCCCGTTTTGCTGTTAAGGCATTCCCACATAAACTCCAAAACTGAAAAAGAAAAAAAAAAATCAACTTCAGGTTTCTACTACAAAAACACGTACACAAAAAGAAATGTTATTTCCAAATCTATAATTCAATACCTAAAGAGAAAATAGACTACTTTTGTTATACTAGAAGTCTGTGTCTAACACTATAAAAATAAGCAAGAGTATATTTGATGGCAGAGAGTATAGAATTTTTCTTTGTGACCAGAAATGATTAACTCTTAAATCTTTGCAGCAACACATTCTGTATATTCCCCCTCACAATCTTAATTTTGCATTCAATTACTTACCATTAACTATTCAGTTTATATCACAAGTGTGGTAGAAGAACAGAATTATAATTTAATGTTAAACTGCTTTCAGAATAGTTATGTGGATCAACTTTCACTACTGTCCAGACGAATGCTCAATATTTAAAAATTATATAAGCATCAATTAAAGTTAAAATTATGAGCATGTACAGCCTCAACAGTTACATAATATAAATTTGGATGTAAAGCTAACACCGTAGTGGGAAAATGTTTCAGATTTTTTTTAAAACAAGATGCCATCAACATTAGAAGGAAAACCAGTGCACATACTTATTTAGCTCATCAGCAATATCTTATTCTTTGTATGCAATCTGCCCTAATAAATCCCTCAAAAAAGTGATGTGGTCCAGAGACTACATGTATCCTACAATTTTCCACAGAACTACAACCATCAATGCAAAGATCCCAGATAGGAATAACTGGGTAGCCCAAGTGCAAATAAGAACGTAAGAACATAAGAAATAGGAGCAGGAGTAGGCCATTTGGCCCTTCGAGCCTGCTCCGCCATTCAATAAGATCATGGCTGATCTTCTACCTCAACTCCACCTTCCGGCACTATCCCCATATCCCTTAATTCCCTTCGTTCCCAAAAATTTATCGACCTCTGTCTTGAATATACTCAATGACTGGGGTAGAGAATTACAAAGATTCACAACCCTTTGAGTGAAAAAATTTCTCCTCATCTCAGTCCTAAATGGCCTACCCCTTATTCTGTGACTGTGACCATGTGTTCTAGATTCCCCAGCCCGGGAAAACATTTTCGCAGCATTAACCCTATTAAGCCCCTTAAGAATTTTATATGTTTCAATTAGATCACCTCTCATTCTTCTAAACTCTAAGGAATATAGGCCTAGTCTACTCAATCTCTCCTCATAGGGCAATCCCCTCATCCCAGGAACCAGCCTAGTGAACCTTCACTGCACTCCCTCCAAGGCAAGTATATCATTCCTTGTATGCCAAGGAGATGTTCATTATTCAGGGTCACTACGTGGTAAAGGAGTAGCCTTTTTCACATAAATACAGTCCCCACCACTTATAGCGGCGTATTCATGCGAACGCTATTTGTCCACAATACGCAATGGCCGGTATTAACATGATAGCGCTATTACAGTACTCTATTATATAACCAAGAATGATGTAGATCACGAATAAACTAAACAAGGCTACATGCAATACAACTAGCTTTATTTAAACTGCTGTCAGTGCTTTGTACAGACTGTAACCCCCACACAATTTAGAGGGGAGTAGAAGGGTGTATGTACACAAAAGGTAATTGAATAATAACGAGATGTTATTTAGTTACACAATAGCAAAATACTGTGGATGCTGGAAATCTGAAATAACAACAGAAAATGCTGGAAACACTCAGCAGGTCAGGCAGCATCGAGGAGAGAGAAACAGAGTCAACGTTTCGGGTCGAACCCTTCGTCAGAACTGTTATTTAGTTATGTTTATTTTGCATTCAATGCACTTTAACGAGGTGCAAACTAGTGAGTAAGCACAGCTGCTTCTGCCCAAAATAAACGGTGCATTTAAGACGCTATAACCGGCAACTCTGAAATTGACGTTAGTGCAAATGGTTATTGTTAGGGTTTTTTGGCCGATATACGCAACTGCCCATTTTAAACATGGACGTTTTAAGTGGGGGGACTGTACCTTGATGATTTAGAATAGGATTAAAATAAAAACATATAGCTCTACACATCCAGTGAAAAAACAAACTGAAAAAATGCTATAAACACACATCAGGTCTGTCAGCATCTAAGGAGAGAACAGACATGTTCATGTTTTGGGTGTGGACCCTTCTTCAGAATTGAAACACAAGAGGCAGGCAGGCATATTAATACAATCAAAAAATGAAGAGGGCGAAAATTTATGTATAAAAATAAAAACCTAGAAAGCAATCACGAGTGGCATGACATAGCAGATCATCTCAATCAAGTAAATCGACAGAAATATTAAAACATTACAGAAACAAAGGGTGTGTAAATAGCTAAGGAAGTGGGAGACCTGGGAAAATGCAAGAAAATGGGAGAAATGGAAAACAGGTTTCAAAATATGAAAATAGTTTAAAGTTAATGAAGTCAGTGTTCAGGTCAGAGGGTTGCAGGGTGACTAGGAGAAACAACAGATATTGCTCTTAATGCTTGTGTTGAGCTTCACTGGAACATTGTACAAGGCCGACGATAGAGATCAAAGTGGGAGTGGGCGGGGTACTTAAAGTGGTGAGCCACAGGTAGCTCAGTGTCACACTTGCAGACAGAACAGAGGTATTCATCAAAGTGACCACCTAATCTGCATTTAGTTTCCACAATGTAGAAGAGACCACAGTGAGCAATGAATACAGTATCTTCTTCTCTTAGGCAGTCCCTCGGAACCGAGGATGAATTGCTTCCACACTAGAAATGAGTTCTCAGGTGACTGATGAGTCCAATGCGGGACCTACAGTCTCTGTCACAGGTGGGCAGACGGTGGTTCAAGGGGCAGGTGGGTGGGGTTCTTGGGTTGACGTGCGCTCCTTCCGCTGTTTGCGCTTGGCTTCCGCTTGCTCCCGGCGAAGAGACTCGAGGGGCGCGATCTTGCCAGCCCTGGGGAGATGGGTATGGAGGCGGGACTGCCAGGAAAATGGCAGAATTTGGGGGCGGGTGCTCAACCCGCCTCCATGCCATCTTGCCAGGAGGTAGTTAACAGGCAGAAAATAGGATTATCCCCTGTTTGCCCTCACAAGTACGGGCTTCCCGAAGGCTCCGGAATCCGCCAGGTCAGCGAGGCGAGTAGTGGGTCTGCGGGGGTCAGGGGGGGTGCAAAAGTGTGCTGTGAAGGTAAGTGATGGGTGCAAGTGTGGAGAGGTAAGTATCTGAGGTAAGTGCAAATGTTAGTAAAAGTGTACTTACCTTTGTTTCTTCCTGCAGGCTTCAGTCGGTAGGTATGCAGAGAGTCTCGCACCTCCGCAGTAGAGATGACAGATGGCCGTTGCATTCTCCAATGCAACAACCATCTCATTTCTGCAAAAGAAAGATGTTTGATGAGGTCTTGAATTCAAGACCTCATCAAACTACAGAGAATGCCACTGTTTGACAGCTTCACAGAGCTGTCAAACGATGACAATTCATCTGTCAAAATGAAATGTCATACGCTAACGTTCTCTGCAACCGGCTTTCCCTTAATTGGCCTGCTAAGCCCACTGGGCGGGCTTAACAAGGTCAATCAAGGGAAAATAGCGTTGGTTGGCCAGAAGTTGTTGGAGGCAGGACTAAAACCTGATAAGTGAGAGTCCCGCCTCCAAAAGCTCCCCATTGGCAAAATCACCCCCCTTGTGTTCGGCGCATTCCCGGATGCTTCTTCTCCACTTTGTGCGGTCTTGGGCCAGGGATTTCCAGGTGTCGGTGGGGATGTTGCACTTTTTCAAGGAGGCTTTGAGGGTGTCCTTGAAGCGTTTCCTCTGCCCACCTGGGGCCCTCTTGCCGTGTCGGAGCTCCGAGTAGAGAGTTTGCTTTGGGAGTCTCGTATCGGGCATGCGGATGATGTGGCCCGTCCATCGGAGCTGATCGAGCGTGGTCAAAGCTTCGATGCTGGGGATGTTGGCCTGAGTAAGAACACCGATGTTGGTGCGCCTATCCTGCCAATGGATTTGCAGGATCTTGCAGAGGCAACGTTGGTGGTACCTCTCCAGTGCTTTGAGGTGCCTGCTGCACATGGTCCATGTCTCTGAAGCATACAGGAGGGCGGTTATCACTACTGCTCTGTAGACAATGAGCTTGGTGCTGGGTTTGAGGTCCTGGTCTTCAAACACTCTCTTCCTCAGGCGACCGAAGGCTGCACTGGCACACTGAAGGCGATGTTGGACTTCGTCATCGACGTCTGCCCTTGTTGACAGTAGGCTTCCGAGGTATGGAAAGTGGTCCACGTTGTCCAAGGCCTCGTTGTGGATTTTGATAATCGGGGAGCAGTACTGTGTGGCAGGGGCAGATTGGTAGAGGACCTTTGTCTTATGGATGTTTAGTGTAAGGCCTATGCTCTCGTACGCTTCAGTGAAGGTGTTGACGATGGTTTGGAGTTCGACCTCAGCGTGTGCACAGACACAAGCGTCGTCTGCATACTGTAATTCGATGACAGAGAATGGGACGACCTTGGATCTGGACTGGAGGTGACAGAGGTTGAACAGTTTCCCGTTTGTTCTGTAGATTAGCTCCACTCCAGCGGGGAGCTTACTGAGGGCGAGATGGAGCAGTGCAGCCAGGAAGATGGCAAAAACACTGAATGAATATTTTGTATCAGTCTTTACAGTAGAGGACACTAAGAATATCCCAACACTGGACAAACAGGGGGCTATAGGGGGAGAGGAGCTAAACACGATCAAAATCACTAAGGAAGTGGTACTCGGTAAAATAATGGGACTCAAGGCGGATAAATCACCTGGACCTGATGGCTTACATCCTAGAGTCTTGAAGGAAGTGGCGGTAGGGATTGTAGATGCATTGGTAATAATTTTTCAAAACTCCCTGGATTCCGCTAAGGTCCCGGCAGACTGGAAAACTGCTAATGTAACACCCTTATTTAAAAAGGGCAGTAGACAGAAGGCTGGTAACTATAGACCGGTTAGCCTAACATCTGTGGTAGGTAAAATTTTGGAGTCCATTATTAAGGAAACAGTAACAGGACATTTGGATAATCATAATTTAATAGGACAAAGTCAGCATGGTTTTACGAAGGGGAAGTCATGTTTGACAAATTTGCTGGAGTTCTTTGAGGAAGTAACATATAGAGTGGATAAAGGGGAACCAGTGGACATAGTGTATTTAGACTTCCAAAAGGCATTTGACAAGGTGCCACACAAAAGATTATTGCTTAAGGTAAAAAATCACGGGATTGGGGGTAATATTCTGGCATGGATAGAGGATTGGCTATCTAACAGAAAGCAAAGAGTTGGGATAAATGGTTCATTCTCAGACTGGCAATCAGTAACTAGTGGTGTTCCACAGGGGTCAGTGCTGGGTCCCCAACTCTTTACAATCTATATTAACGATTTGGAGGAAGGGACCAAGTGTAACATATCAAAATTTGCAGATGATACAAAGATGGGAGGGAAAGTAGTGAGTGAGGAGGACATAAAAAACCTGCAAGGGGACATAGACAGGCTAAGTAAGTGGGCAGAGATTTGGCAGATGGAATACAACACTGGAAAGTGTGAGGTGATGCACTTTGGCAGGAAAAATCCTAGAGCAATTTATTATCTTAATGGCAAGAAACTGGAGAGTACTGAAGTGCAAAGGGATCTGGGGGTCCTGGTGCACGAAACTCAAAAGGTTAGTATGCAGGTGCAGCAAGTGATTAAGAAGGCAAATGGAATGTTGGCTTTCATTGCTAGGGGGATAGAATATAAAAATAGGGAGGTATTGCTTCAGTTGTACAAGGTATTGGTGAGACCGCACCTGGAATACTGCATACAGTTTTGGTGTCCTTACTTAAGGAAAGACATCCTTGCTCTCGAGGCAGTGCAAAAAAGGTTCACTCGGTTAATCCCGGGGATGAGGGGGTGGTCATATGAGGAGAGGTTGGGTAGATTGGGACTCTACTCATTGGAGTTCAGAAGAATGAGAGGCGATCTTATTGAAACATATAAGATTGTGAAGGGGTTGGATCGGGTGGATGCGGGGAGGATGTTCCCGATGACGGGTGAGACTAGAACTAGGGGACATAGTCTTAGAATAAGGGGCTGCTCTTTCAAAACTGAGATGAGGAGGAACTACTTCACTCAGAGGGTGGTAGGTCCATGGAATATGCTGCCACAAAAAGCTGTAGAAGCTACATCATTAAATAAATTTAAAACAGAAATAGATAGTTTCCTAGAAGTAAAGGGCATTAAGGGTTATGGGGAGCGGGCAGGAATTTGGACATGAGTCTAGGTTCGGATCGGTCATGGCCCTGTGGGTAGTGGAGCGGGCCCAGGGACCGTGTAGCCTGATTCTGCTCCTATTTCGTGTGTGCAATTCTGTTAGATGCAGGAGATGGTTCTGTGATAGTAGATTGGCGGTTAGGATCAGATCAGCCATGATCTTATTGAATGGCGGAGCAGGCTCGAGGGGCCGATTGGCCTACTCCTGCTCCTATTTCTTATGTTCTTATGTTCTTATGTAAGATCGTGAAGAGCGTTGGTGCGATGACACTGCCTTGCTTGACCCCGGTCCGTACGTGAATTGGGTCTGTGGTGGATCCGTTGGTCAGGATCACAGCTTGCATGTCGTCGTGAAGCAGGCGGAGGATGGTGACAAACTTTTTAGGGTTGCAAAATTCCGGGAATTTTTAAAAGAAGAAACTTTCCATGGGAATTTATGGGAATTTTGAGTTTTTTTGCACACTGATGGTTTTTGTCTCTGACCCTTATATTATCTTTGTCATTAAAATAGACATACTGTTCCATACAAATAAAAACAGGCTTTCAAAACTTCATTTAGGTTATAATTTTGAACTTTATTGAACCCCCACAAAAAAGACCCATCTAAAATAAAATAAGAGCGTCAGCTTATTTAGCCTGTAATTTGTCCTTATTTTGTCCCTTTGAGTCTTCCACTCATGAGTCTTCTGAGTCTTCTACTCATCATTGCTCCTTCTGATTCTCTGACATGTCCATTTCCTCCTCTGTGTCACTGTCTAGCTGTGGTGGACACGTCTGTATCTGGCTCAATAAGTTGTAGGTTCGCCTGGATAGCCACCAGTTTCTCCACTCTCTTGTTAGTCAACCTGTTGCGCACCTTTGTATGCGTATTCCCAAAAAGTGACCAGTTTCGTTCAGAGGCCGCTGATGAAGGTGGGATTTGGAGCATCACCAATGCAATGAGTGACAGGGCCTCAGATGCACAAAGTCCCTTCCACCAGGTATGTGCACTGATATGCTTGCATGATTCCCATATCCCATCGCAAAGACCTTGCTTGGTAGAGAACTTTGCCAGACTTCCCAGAACTTTGCCCACGTCCAGATTGAGGTGGTGTGAGAGGGTAGAAATCACACTAAGCGCTGTTGATCTGTTCTCCAGAAAGTATTGGTCTCCCAACATGCTTTGGGTCCAGCATGTATGCTGCAGCATGAATCGGCTTGACACAAAATTCTTGACGCATCTGTATGAATTGAACAATTGCCTTCTCCTCTGCTTGGAGTAGCAGGGATGTGGGTAGGGAAATGCTAATTTGTTCTTTTAAATCAGCAAAAAGCCTGAGAACAGCGTCATCTCCTTCAATCTGACCAATTGCAGATACTACTGGTGAGAGTAGTTTAAGGGGCAACACGGTGGCATAGTGGTTAGCACTGTTGCCTCACAGCGCCAGGGACCCTGGGTTCGAATCCGGCCTCGGGTGACTGTCTGTGTGGAGTTTGCACATTGTCTGCGTGGGTTTCCTCCGGGTGCTCTGGTTTCCTCCCACAGTCCAAAGATGTGCGGGTTAGGTTGATTTGGCTATGATAAATTGACCCTTAAGTGTTAGGGGGGATTAAATACGTGGGGTTACAGGGATAGGGTGGGATATGTGTCGGTGCAGGCTCGATGGGCCGAAATGGCCTCTATCTGCACTGTGGGGATTCTGTGATTCTGTGAAGGCTGCTAACCACTCTCTCCCAAAACACATCATCCAGCAGTATTTTCTTGATGGTGGTTTCCATATCCCCAGACTGGGACATTGCCATTTCTTGCAGCAACTCCTTACCCTCCAGAAGGCTGTTGTACATTATGACAACGCCATCCATCTAGTGTTGCTGGGCAGCTTCAGTGTGGTGTTCTTGTTCTTTGTCGTTTGCTTGGAGTTGTAGGTTGCTGCAACTACCTGTTTTCCCCTGACATACTTAACAACTTGCTTGGCTCTCTTGTACAATGTTTCCATGGTTCTCAAACCCATGATGTCCTTGAGGAGCAGGTTGAGCCCATGAGCTGCGCACCCAATAGACGTAATATGAGGGTAGGCCTCCTCCACTTGAGCCCAAGCAGCCTTCATATTCGCAGCATTGTCAGTAACTACTGCAAAGACCTTTTGTGATCCAAGATCGTTGATGACCGCTTTCAGCTCATCAGCAATGTATGTGCCTGTGTGTCTGTTGTCCTTCGTGTCTGTGCTCTTGAAGAACACTGGGAGAGGAGTGGAGACGATGTAGTTTATGATACCCTCCCCTCGTATATTTGACCACCCATCTGAGATAACCATCATCTTCTTGAATGGAAGCAGAGGAACTCTGGGCTGACTGCTGTGAGCTTTGAGTGAAATTGTTGCATTTGGATAAATGCTGCAGCATCTTTGTGGCATTCTTTACATATGGCTTTGTAAAGTGTTTGCACATGTACACAGTCTTTCCATCTTTAATGCCTGGGGTAAAATGCTTCCACACATCCGACGGTAAACGTGGCATTGTTCTATGCAGAGAAATAAAGGGCATTCGTCTCTGTGTCGAACTGCGGTCGATCAGCACGATTGCAACAGGGTGAGTAAATTTTTCCTGATGTTCCATGTGATGGAAGCACGACGCTACATCACCAATAGAGGGAGCTAATCGCTCATCCAACCAATCAGGACACATTTGTTCAGTCACACACAAAACTTGTAATTATTAAAACAAGCCAAGTAAGAAGATAAACATATATTGATTAAGAAATTCCTTAATAATTAAGATTCCATCTCTGTTAGTAATTTTAAGAGAGGACCTGTGAAAAAAGAAGAAATACAAAAAAAAACAATATTATGCTAGCATGTGCTTTTTTGGGCAAAATTCCCAAGCTAAACTTCTGGTGGAAAATTTCCGGAAATTTACTGGAAACTTTCCACCCCTTCGCAACACTACTTTTGAGGGCAGCCGAATTTGAGGACACTCCATAATTCCTCACGGTTGACGGTGTCGAAGGCCTTTAGGAGGTCAAAGAAGGCCATGTACAGCGGTTGGTGCTGTTCCCTGCATTTCTCTTGTAGTTGACGCGCGGTGAAGATCATGTCCATTGTTGCTCTTAGTGGGCGGAATCCACATTGCAACTCTGGGAGGAGCTCTTCAGCCACTGGGAGAAGGCAACTGAGGAGAATTCTTGCGATGACCTTCCCTGTGGCAGACAGCAGGGAGACTCCTCTGTAATTACCGCAATCAGACTTGTCACCTTTCTTGAAGATGGTCACGATTACGGCATCTCTGAGATCCCTGGTATACTCTCCTCCTTCCAAATAAGAGAAATTAGTTTATGTATTCGCGCCAATAGTGCTTCTCCGCCATGTTTTAGCGCCTCGGCGGGGATTCCATCTGCTTCTGAGGCCTTGTTGTTCTTCAGTTGTCGGATGGCCTTTTCAACCTCATGGGGTTGTGCTGAGGTGGCGGCGGGTAGCATGCTGCGGGATGGAGTTGAGGACACTCGCGTCGAAGACAGAGTCTCGGTTAAGGAGATCTTCGAAGTGCTCCTTCCAGCGGGCACTGACTGCCTCTCTGTCCTTGATGAGTACCTCTCCATTCTTGACCTGCATTGGGGTAGGACCTTGGGTGCTTGGGCCGTAGGTGCTCTTGACTGCGCTAAAGAAGCCACGCACGTCATGGTTGTCAGCTAGCTGCTGGATCTCCTGCGCTTTCTCCACCCACCATCTGTTCTTTAGGTTGCGAGTTTTTTGTTGGACCTCGGCCTTCAGGCGTCTGTAGAGCTGCTTTCTTGCTCTCGAGTTCTGTTGCTGTTTCCAGATCAGGAATGCCTTGCGCTTGAGGCTTATTAGCTCCTGGATCTCCTGGTCGTTCTCGTCGAACCAGTCTTGGTGTTTCCTGGTCGAGTGACCGAGCGTCTCTTCACAGGTGCTGATTATGGAGGCCTTAAGTGCAGACCAGGCGCTGTGGACACTCTGTGTCTCTGAATCACTGGGAGTCGCCAGGTTGGTTGTGAGGTGCAGGCTGAATAGGACTTTCTTAGCAGGGTCTTTGAGTGCTCCAGCGTTGATTTTCCTGCGGCATTGCTTCTGTTGCCGCTGCTGTTTTGGGGCTAAGTTGATGGAGATGAGAGAGCGGATTAGGCAGTGGTCTGTCCAGCAGTCGTCAGCTCCTGTCATGGCACGAGTGATGCGGACATCATTGCGGTCCCTCGCTCGGACAATGACGTAGTCCAGCAGATGCCAGTGCTTGGAGCGAGGGTGTTGCCATGAAGCCTTGTGCTTGTCTCTCTGACGGAACAAGGTGTTGGTTATGACAAGGCCATGTTCTAAGCATTTCATCAGGAGGAGGGTACTGTTGGAGTTGGCTTTCCCTGCCCCCTCTCTGCCGATCACACCTCCCCAGAGGTCTGTGTCCTTTCCAACTCTGGCATTAAAGTCGCCAAGGAGGATCAGCTTGTCACCCGTTGGGACTCGGGACAGGGATTGTTCGAGGCAGTATACTGGATTAGAGAAAGCACATGTAAATTGCTATTTCACACAGTAGGAGTTATTGGGGCCCTGGCCATTGGTGTGAAAGGTAGTGAATAGGCAGGTGTTGCATCTCCTGCATTTGCAAGGTAAGGTGCTGGGAAAAGGTGGTGGTAGAATGAACTAGTGCATGCTGCAGAGGGAATGGTCCTTCGAGAAAGCAGACAGGAAAAAGGAGGGAGAGAGAAGATGTGTTTGTGGTGATGGGATTATGTTATAGGTGACAAAAATGACAGAGGATGATCAGGAAATTGCAGCAACTGGTAGGATGGAAGGTGAGGACCAAGAGAAATGTCACCATGGTTGTGGGGGTTGGAGGTCAGGGTTGAAACATGGGAAATGGGACAGTCACGGTCAAAGGCCACGTTGACCACAGTAGAGGGGAATCCTCAACGGAGGAAAAAGAAGGACTTGTTCGATGCTCTGGTGCAGAAAGTAGAGTTATCAGAGCAGATTTGATGCAGACAGAACCTTTCATTTTCAAATCCGTTTTAATTTGATACCTGATCCCTTGGGTTTTTGTCTCCCATTTCCCCAGGCCTCACTTTCTTACACGCCCTTAGTTTATTAATGCTTCAGCTCATTACTTGACTGAGAATCTGCTACATCATTCCATGCATGATTCCTCTTTGCGTTTGTCTGTGATTGATATATATTTTCCCCTTCCCTTTTTCTGATCATATCAATATGCCTGTCTATCTCTTAAGTTTCAGTTCTGAGAATGGTTCACATTTGAAATGTTAAATGGTCTGTTCTCTGCACAGATGCTGACAGACATGCTGCGTGTTTCCAGTATTTTCTGTTTTTGTTTCAGATTTCCAGCATCTGCAGTATTTCACTTGGTAGTCCAGTGAAAACAAATTCTGTTCAAGATTAGATATGCTTGTAGGAATTTAGAAGTTTCAAGCTAATTCAGAAAATATTTTCCCAAGAACCTGGACAAAGCTATAGTGTTGAAGAATTTGACTTTTGGGGGGAGTGGGGTAGGGGGGGTTAAGGAGAAGATTAAAATGAGGAATACATGGTATGATCATAATCTGAAACTCTTAAAACATGCTTTGTTATAACTGGCAGAGATAGGACTATTTTCCGTGGCATTAGATACTAGATTTTCATGTCAAACAGCTACGATGCAAGTTTAGTTAACCGTAAAATCATTCTTTTTAGCATGAGACTTAAATTTAGCCAAATGACATTAGCAGAAATGTCACTGTCATAAACTAGGGAATCAGGGTGAATACCTACTTCAGCATTGCCAAAGCCACTGTAAAAGTTTGTAAAGATGCCTACTAAGACTAGCATTCAGATTGATAATTTAATTGCTCATAAAATTCCTAACAAATGAAATAGTAAATAGTGCTTTCCTTCAACTTGGCAAAAGCTTCATTAACTCCCTGAAGCTGCTACCTGCATGACTCCTGGCGTGAAAAGACAGACATGGAACATAATCTCATCTTTTATAGGATGACAATGATCACTAAGATGATTCTTATTTCGTGGACAATTAGTCCATGGTTTGCAGTGATGGACATTTCTTATTGACAACTTCAATGGGTATGCTTTTTCCAACAAAGGAAAAGATGCTTTTAAAACTCATGGATTGCTTTTTTTAAAAATGTCAGCCACAGAAAGCCATCATCGAATTACGCTCTCTCCCAATAGTCCTGTAACTCTGCATCAAGTTGCTTAAAAGATGCAATGGCCTCTGGCTCAACTACTCCCAGCATTCTATACCCCACCAGCTCTCTGCATAAAGGAATTACTCCTATCTCTCTCCCCACTGAGTGACATCACCATATCAAGTCACTCCACATAGCTTTAGCTTCTAATCTTTGACATCATCCTGGTGAATCTATGCTGTGCACTCTTTATGGCTTCAATGTCCTTTCTATAATGTGGTGCGAAAACCTGCACACGATACTCTAACTTTGGCCTAGCCATTGCCTTGTATATATTTATTATTTCTTTGATCTTGCCACTGTCTCTGGCTGAACCAGACAGTTTGCATCCTCTGTATACTATTCGATCACAAGCTGAGCTTCCAACCTCATTCTCTCCATCACAAAGATTCCCTACTTCCACCTCCGTAACATCGCCCACCACTGCCCCATCCCCTACTTCAGCCATCCACTGCTAAAATCCTCATCCATGCTTGTGTTATCTTTAGACTCAGCTATTCCAATGCTCACTCAGACGGCCTCCTATCCTCCACCTTCCATAAACTTCAGCTTATCCAAAACTCTGCAGCCTGTTTCCTATCCAGTATCAAGTCCTGCTCATCCATCATCCTTATCTTAGCTGACGTATGTTGGCTGCTGGTCCCCCAATGCCTCAGCTTTAAAATTCTCATCCTTGTGATTAAACCCCTTCATGGCCTCACCCTCCCCATCTCTGTAACCTCCTCCAGCCTTACAAATCCTCCACTCCACCCCATCCCCCCCCCCCAAAAAAAAACACTCTCCATTCCTCAGACTTTGGCCTCTTGAGCATCTCTCCTCTCATTGCCCCATCCTTGTCAGCTGTATCTTCAACCATCTGAGCCCCATGCTCTGGAATTCCCTCCTTTAACCCCTCCACCTCCCTCTCCTCTTGACCCTCCTTATAACCCATTTCTTTGATCAATCATTTGGCTACCCCTTCCTACTGTCTTCTTTGGCTCTGCATTCATTTTTTTTATTACACTTCTGTGAAACATTTCAGAACTTTTTCTACATTAAAGGTGGCATATAAATGCAAGTTGTTGTACTCTATGCCCCTATTTATACAACCTAAAATCATACTGGCCTTTTTTTTGTAGCTTTATGTACCTGCATGTGCCCATTGTGAGGCTGATTTCCCTCTCCAGGGTAGTCAATGGCAAGTAAAACAGAACCCTCCATCCCTACAACCATTTCCCTTTTTGCCACAGATCTACCTCACAGCTTAGTCCAGAATCTGCAACACATCTAGGAGTATGATGTGGGGTCTACATCTGAGGGGGTAAAGAGGGTCTTCTCCCACATAACCTCTATCAGATAACTCAGTGTAACTTTACCTGAAGAAGGGGCAGGATAGCTCCGAAAGCTTGTAATTTTAAATAAATCTGTTGGACTATAACCTGGTGTTGTGCGACTTCTCATTTCTATCAGATAACATCACTGAGAAGCTACTGGAAAGAACCAAAAAGGCGTCAGACTGCCTTTTTTCTTGTATTACAAAAGTTTATGCATTGTGCAAGTGTCTACTTTTAGTACCTTCGTGTGTCTTTCTGGTTTTAAACAGTTAAACATTAATCAGGGCCAGAGTGGTCTCCTGGACTAGTTTCAATTGCCTAAGGGAGTCAAAGTAATTTTCTAGATTCTCCCCCCCCCCCCTCAATTTACCCAGGTGCTCATTCTGGTTCTTCACCTCACACTGAAGACTACATGGTTTTTGGGTGGGGTAGGGAGAGCATATATTGTGATGCACAAGGCATTGCAGATGTGTGGGACAGGCCATCATTGTTTTTATGTTTTATTACAATTGTAGAAAAAAATTATATGAATCAGTTTTAACCTGAGAAAATTGTTGGACATTTTCTGTCTTTGTAACGGATAAGAAAATAGTGGCCATCCCCCTGTATTCTCCAATAGGCAGTGTATCTAAAAGAGGTTAATTGTTAGACCTGAGCATGCTATCTCACACATGCCAATGAATAAAACACAGATTTTGATACTAAGAGATTAGTTCTGATTATAAAAACCATCACCTAACTATGAACAGAGAAAAAAGCTTGCAGTGTAGCAGTGACGTGCAGGCAATATCTCAAAGTGCTTGTTGTTATTCTGCTCCCAAGTTCACCTTAATGACCGTATGGAATTGACTGCTGACACGATTTTTGAAGAAACCACTTTACACAGAGAAACACACAAGAGAAATAGTGACAGACAGAGGCAATATTTTTATAAAATGAATGCATTATAAAGAATGCCAACTAGGAATGATTGTACCACCAAGCTAAACTCTCTTCTCCCCCTCCTGTTCCCTACTGTGGTAAAAGGCAGGGTTGCCACACATTTCCCTCTGTTTGATTTGGTAATAAGATGCAAAGAACTCTATACTACAATTAACAGTTACATCTGATGGTAAAAATATGCAGTTCAATTGTAATGCTCAAAAAAAAAATCTAGCTCCTTCTTCAGAGAATTGCGCTCTTTATATAGAAAAACAATGCTTGCCAGAATGTTGATGTTTTTTTAAATCGCCTTTAACAAAAACAAAAAAAACTGCCTACATGAAGATTATCTGGTCTCCCGCAAGCACATTGTGGTGGTGAAGGGAGAACATTCCAGAGTGACTCTGTACAGAATTGGGGGCTGTGACATCAGACCATCCTGAGATCTATGGAGGTGCTGCAGAACTGCAGGAAACCATGCTACTGGCTTTGAAGCAGATGCACAGAGAGCGGGGAAAAGTTCAATTGTAATGCTCTAGGAATCCCAGAGAGTCGGATGTGTGGCCCCCAGCACATTAACACACACCATGCAAGAGTCAATTCAAAATTGTGTATCAAGTCTATAAAACTTTCCGTTTTGGTGAACATAATTTTTCCACAATATGGAGGCACACAATTTAATTCACTCCATCTCTGCCCATTAGTTTCATTTTTGAAAAAAATGCATTATGAAAGACTTGTAAGTTGAAAGTCTGTTATTCAAAAAAACATAGGCCTACAAATTTGTCAAGTGGTGGAGTAGAATGGGCGGTATCAGATCGGCTGCCGGTTATACGCAGTGCCCGACATTCAGTTCCAGCGACTGCAATGGCTGCGCGTAACAGGCAGCCAATCCGATACCGCCCGTTTTGCGCCACTGTCAGAGACGAATTTCTAGACCAGAGTGTTTCATCCTATAACAGCCAGGAAATCTTTTTCAACTGCTTGCAGCAGGATTAACTCCCGGTTTTAATGAGTTAGCTAAATGTTCTACCACATGAATGCAACCATGACCCTCGTCACATTAACTCCCCAAATAAAACTTGCATTTTTATCCTTTCCTTACTTTTTCATTATTTTTTATGCAAAGAATGAAAAAACATTCAAAACAATTGCTAAAGTAATGCATTCCTAGTACTGTATGTGCAGTTGCACATATATACAGCAACATTTACTACAATTTTAAAGCCAGACTCAGGCAAACCAATAGATTCCAAACAGATGACAAAGGATGTTGAGATGTCTTCAAACACATTCAATTATTAATACTCAGATCAAAATATCACCTTCACGATTACCCTCACTTGTATTTTTCTGTAACGCTACCTTTTAGTAAATATCTTCCGGTTTAGAAGATGTCGGTTATGGAGGAGGCCTGTCTACTTCAAAAATGGCTCCATTGATTCAGAGCTTTGGACCGGTTTGAGGCCGATATGGAATTTCCAGACCCAAAATAGGCCTGCCAGATATGCAGCAGTACTAGCTGAACGTAACTTTTCCCCGCTCTCATGTGCATCTGCTTCAAAGCCAGTAGCATGGTTTCCTGCAGTCCTGCAGCACCTCCATAGATCTCAGGATGGTCTGATGTCACAGCCCCCAATTCTCTAGTCACTCTGGAATGTTCTCCCACTTTCACCACCACAACGTGCTTGCGGGAGACCAGATAATCTTCATGTTGGCAGGTTTTTTTGTTTTTGTTAAAGGCGATTTTAAAAAACATCAACATTCTGGCAAGCATTGTTTTTCTACATAAAGAGCGCAATTCTCTGAAGAAGGAGCTAGATTTTTTTTTGGCCAAGAGATGCTATACAAGAATGTATTGTGGCAGTTTTTACATTTTGAGACTGGCCAGAATGGTTTATTTTGTCCTTTTCATTTCTATCTACTATCCCGACTTTGC
This sequence comes from Squalus acanthias, assembly GCA_030390025.1. NCBI lineage: Eukaryota > Metazoa > Chordata > Chondrichthyes > Squaliformes > Squalidae > Squalus > Squalus acanthias. The sequence continues at coordinate 33,021,552 of CM059425.1, read as the reverse complement.
TTTTGAGCAAATTAAATGAAATCTTTCAGATATTTCTTGGCATGATTGTTTCAGGATACCATAAGTATTTTAATATACCAGTGCTTTATCACTGCTTGCTTTACCCAAGACAGGTTGACAGAGCTGTGTTAAATTATTTTCACTATTAGCCTTCATTCAATATTTTATAAACCTTGGTACATACTGAAGTACAAGAATAACAGTATTAGTTTTAATTCATATCAATTTGATCTTAATTCAGTTCAAATCTTCATAAAACACATTAAGAATATTTCTCAAAACAAATTTGATACATTTTTAAAAAAAATAAGGAAATGACAATTTAAATGAACCTAAATGACTTCAGTATTAGGCATGTAGCAAGGAACTTTAAGCAAACTGATCACAGACCTCAGAAAATAATGCAATGTATCTGCTTAACAAACTTTTTCTCTTGCAATAAAAATTAAGACCATTACAAATCAAATAAGCAATACTACTGATGTAGAATGTCCAAATGTTCAGTCAGGGGTGGAGGAAAGAAGAAACAAAAAGGCACTGGTTTACTGGTTTCTGATGTCTTTGTTCATACCTTAATGTGTTTTACACCACAGCTGATCATTTTGTTTGGCTGATGCAAATCCCAAGAAATATCAAATACCTGTAAGGAAAACAAAATCAGAATTAAAAAATATAAAATAATCAAATTTACTGAAGAAATCAACACCCACACCACACTTTTAGTATTAAATTTAATCTACTGTTGATTTATCCAATTGCAGATTTTATTCTAATCTTTATAGGTCCTTGCTGCTTTGTCAATCTCAACACCCATCCCACTACTTCAATGTCTGTAAAATTGAACAGTTTGCACTGAGTTTCTTTATCTAAATGATTAATATAGGTTAGGAATTGCAAGTGTCCCAGCACTGACCCAAATAGCACTTCACTCGGTGCTCTTCCCTCCTCCCCACCCCCACCCTCCCGTATTCTGATTTAATTTCCCTAACAAGTACCTGCTTCTTTCTTTTCATCAACCAATTCTTCATCTATATGAAGGTTTTACATTGAACTCCCACTGCTCTCAAGTTTAATAGCAGTCTTTCATGAGGAACTTCAAAGGCCATTTTGGAAATCTAGTACACCACATTATATGGTTTGCCACTGTCCACTTGGAATATCACTTTCTCAAAAAAGTTAAAGCAGTTTGTCAGGCAGGGTTTTCCCTTGTAAAGCACTGGCTAGTATTTGATATTCCAATTCACCGCTTCCTTGATCATCCCTCTTACTATTGATTGCAACCATGCGTCTTGAACACTTACTATTCTGGTGCTGTAAGAATTTCTTACTACAGGAAACTCTTTATTAACCGGCACCGACGGGGTGCCGGTTTATCGAAAGTACCGGATAACGGAAAGTTATATCTACCGAGGCTATTTTTAACAAAGAAAAATAAATAAATCAAGAAATGTGCAGTATACTTCCGACAGCGCCAGGAGGCCGAGTAGTGGCACTTTTGAAAACTACCCCTACTGACTAAATCGGCGTTCACGGACTCGGACTCGGGATCGGCAACATTGCCGGTTATTTGAGAGGAGTTTTCGGAGTACTCGGCGTTCGCGGAGACTCGACTGCGACTCGGCAACATTGCCAGTTATTTGAGAGGAGTTTTCGGAGGATGATTTTTGCCGGTTAAGCGAGAATTCCGGATATTTGGGTGCCGGATAAACAAAAGTTTCCTGTATTGTGTTTAGCATCTGCATCTATGTTTATTTGTAGTTCTCTCTTTGCTCCTCCAGGAACAGTTTTGCCATGCTTCTAGTTTCCTGTAATCTTGCCATTGGATCCTCTTCCCCTTGCAAACTATGTGAAGTTCATTTCTTTTTTTAAATTTCACGTCACAGATTGTCTTGTTAAACTTAAATACACTGGCGCTGTATTTTCCATCGTATTCATTTGAAAGTATTCCACTTGTCCTTTACTGAGAAGTTAGTAAGTAAACACTTGGGCATTACTAATTTATATTTGGTTGTTACTATTTTCTGTACTATTTGGCCTTACTATTTTCATTTATCCTCCTTATTCATGAAGTATTCAGTCCCCCCTCTTATTAAGCTGTCATTCTGTAAAATGCCCCCTAGCTATTTTAGCTCTTTGCATTAGAAACTTCCAGATGATTTCAGTCATTTTCCCCCTTCCTGCAGGATCTATTTGTTTTCTTTCCCAATATACACAGAGGCACACCCTCTCCTTTCCTATCTACTCTATCCTATACTTTGTGTTGTATTCATCGCCATCTACTGTGGTATGGCATGTTTTGGTTATTCCTATTACATCGTAATTCTGCTACAACAGTGTGGACACGGGAATTGTGCAGTGAAAATTCTAATGACATTTGCAGGGATGCCAAGGAAAAATTCAAAGAAAGCTATGTGTAGAACTAGGAGATTGGTCCCAAGCAGATCTCATAAATGTGAGAAAAAAAATTATCTTCCCCAAATAAATGACCTGAAGTTGCAGGATGTTATCTGGGTTTGCAAGATGGGCACCAGCAATGAGATAAGTATATGGGGGCTACCATACAATCCTCTTCTGTGCCAAGACACTGAGCCATAACTATTTCAGTTGTTCTTAAAACTTTCCTGGGTGGGGTAGATTTCCCTTAATTAAATTGTTAAGTTTGTAACTCAACGCATCAACAGTTAGGCTAACAACAGTATTCATTCTTAGGTAGGGTCCCATGAACTCATGGGAGAAGCATTTTGGATTACAAAAAACAGCAGTGATGACCCTCAAGGCTACAATTCTGAGATAAACCTCAAAATGTGAAGCTTCAATTTTCTAGATGTTTGCACTAACAGGGCTCCAATTAACTCCTGGGCACGCAGAGAGGGAGCCTATCAAACAAACACTGTTTGAAGAGGATATGCAACAACTGTTAAATTGGTTCTGAAAAACTCAAGGCCCTGATGGAATACAGATTTGGACAGAGGGAGTAAAATCACAAAATCTGTGGATAACACAAAAGTAGGGGTTCTGGTAAACAGTGAAGAGGACTGTAAAAGACTTCAGGAAGACAGACAGGTGCGAGATGCAATTTAATGTGCATATGTGTAAGGCAATAGATTTTTGGAGGATAAACAAGGAATGGTAGTATACATGCAGTGGAAAGATGCTAAAGGGTGTGGACAAACAGACCCCTAGGGGTTCAAATACACAATTCCCCGAAAATCAATGCAGGTAATTAAAGTCATAAAAAGGCCAATTTTGTGTTTCATAAATAGGGGTAGAGTACAAAAGTTAAGAAGGAATGATAAATCTGTACAAAACCTTGGTTAGGCCACAGTTAGAGTAATATCTGCAGTTTTGGGTGCCTCTTTATAGAAACGACATTAATACCATAGGGAGTCTACAAGATAATGCCAGGGATAGGAAATTATGAGGATGGAGAGATTTGAGATACTGGGACTATTTCCACTGGAGCAGAGAAGGCCAAGGGGAGATTAAAGAGAGGTTTTTAAAATTATGAAGGATTATCTGGTCATCATCGCATTTCTGTTTGTGGGACCTTGCTGTGCACAAATTGGCTGCCGCGTTTCCTACATTACAACAGTGACTACACTTCAAAAAAAGGTACTTCATTGGCTGTAAAGCACCTTGGGGCATCCTGAGGTTGTGAAAGGCACTATATAACTTTAAGTCTTTCTTTTTATTTTGACAGACTGAATAGGGAAAGATCACTTTTCTAGTTGGTTGGTCAATGACAAGGGGTCATCAATTTATATGCAATCACTAAGAGAATGAGGAGAGTGATTAGGAGAAATTTCTTTATGCTATGCTAAGAGCTGCTGAAGCATGGAATGCTTTGCCACAGAGAGTAGGTGAGGCAGAGACCATTGCATCTTCTACGAGAAAACTGGATAAATATTTGAAGCAGAAGAAGATGCAGGGTATTGGGAAAGAGTGCACAAGACAGTGGGATGAGTTTTGGATTGGTCTGGCAAACAGCCAGCCCAGACATCATGGCCTTCTGTACTGTAAACTTCTTTGGTTCAATCACAGAAATAAAAGACATTGCTTTATACTGTTAACAGTTGTCCATCTTAAAAATACAGAAGCTTCTTGTAGCAGCCTTGAATACCCGTGGAAGTATACATCTTTCAGTTACGATTCCCAAATACTCCCACAATTATTCAGATGGTATGCTGAAGCAACGTGTACCTATCTCAAATTTTAACAACTTTATTTAGGGACCTAAAAATCAGGGATTTTTTAATGATTATCTATGCAAAAAAATAGCCTTAAGACAACAGCTCTATAGCAAAGGACGTAAAAACGTCACCCTGGTGAGAAAACACAACTGACAGTGCCCTTGAATTGGCTGCTTTACCCAGTTATCTGTGGTGATGGTAGTCTGTCAGCTACTTGGAGTCATCACCTACTAGGAATTTCAGAATGAGTATTGGTAGAGGCTAAAAAGTACTAGGTGTTAGAGCTTCTGCAGAGCAGCTTCTAGAGGCCACCTTTAAACCCTGCACAAGAATAAACTGATTGTCCAATGCAGGCTAAGAATTCAAGTCCTATTGTATCCTCCAGGAGCTAATGGCCCCTTCCCAAAAAATAACGGTGTAGTACAAAGCATGCCAATAACTCTAGCTGACATAGTACTATAGCACACCTTCAGGAATCCAACATGATTCATCATGGGAAAGATCTTCATGCTATTGTTGCAAGCAGACTTCATATCTTTCTTCTGTAAACAATTGTGAATACAGGAGTGAAATAAATCCGTGATCACCAGCACCCATTAACGAGCTCCAGAGGCTTGGGATCAGAACACTGACAAGCCAGATATAAAATGACTCAGTAATTCCTATACTAACAAAATATTATTCAGACTATGGAATCGTGGACATCAGCTAGTAAACAATTTCAACCATAAAAGAGAACCTCCACTGCAACAGTGTCAGCCTTGGCTCAATGATAGCACTCACCTCTGAGTTAGAAGGTCGCTACTCAAGCTCAAGCCCTACTCAAGACTTGAGCACATAATCTAGGTTGACACTTCAGTGCAGTACTGAGACAGTTCTGCACTGTCAGAGGTGCAGTCTTTAGGATGAGATGTTAAGGCGTGGCCGTGTCTGCCTATCAAGTGGACATAAAAAATCCCACGGCAGTTATCCAAGAGACAAATGGAGTTCTCCCGGTGCTAATCCTTCAACCAACACCACTAAAAACTGATTATCTGGTCATCTGTCTCATTGTTGCTTCTGGGACATCACTATGCACAAATTGGTTGCTGCATGTGACTACATTACAACGGTAACTACACTTTAAAATTATTTTATTGGCTGTGAAGTGCATTTGGATGTCCTGAAAGGTACTATATAAATGCAAGTTCTTTCTTCCTCCTTTTTATTAATGTCTGCATGTGAATCAATTTAAATCATTGATGGTGTAAAAGATACAGCTTTTACTATCTGGAGTTTAGCTTTAAATGTATAGTTATTTACTCAGGATCACATGAATTTGGATAGATTTTATGAATTCAAACTAGCTTTTTTTTTTAATTGCAAAGAGAAATAATTTCATGGCAGTACAACTGTAAAATTGCACTGCAGCAAATTGTTTGTAGCACTCAAAAGGCAAAAATCTTATGAACCTCTCCCCTCACCACCACAGTGTAATCTTTATATAGTCTACTTCTCTTAATTCAAATTCCCACTTTAGAATCACGAATGATACAGTACAGAAGGAGGCCATTCGGCCCATCGTGCCTCTTTAGTAGAGCTATCCAATTAGTCCTACTCCTCTGCTCTTTTCCCATGTTTTCTCTTCAAGTATTTATCCAATTCCCTTTTGAAAGTTACTATTGAATATGCTTCCACCACCCTTTCAGGCTGTGTATTCCAGATCACAACAACCCGCTGCGTTAAAAAATGTTTTACTCATGTCGCCTCTGGTTCTTTTGCCAATCACCTTAAATCAGTATCTTCTGGTTACTGACCCTTTTGCCACTGGAAACAGTTTCTTCTTATTTACTCTATCAAAACCGTTCATGATTTTGAACACCTTTATCAACTCTCCCCTCAACCTTCTCTGCTCTAAGGAGAACAATCCCAGCTTCTCCAGTCTCTCCACATAGCTAAAGTCCCTCATCGCTGGTACCATTCTAGTAAATCTCTTCAGCACTCTCTCCAAGGCCTTGACACCTTCCTAAAGTGTGGTGCCCAGAATTGAACACAATACTCTAGCTGAGGCCTTACCAGTGTTTTATAAAGGTTTAGCATAACTTCCTTGCTTTTGTACTCTATGCCTCTATTAATAAAGCCAAGGATCCATATGCTTTTTTAAACAGCCTTCTCAACTTATCCTGCCACCTTCAAAAATTTGTGTACACACCCACACCAGGTCTCTCGGTTCCTGAACCCCCTTTAAAAGTGTACCATTTAGTTTATATTGCCTCTCCTCATTCTTCCTACCAAAATGGATCACTTCTTCAAATTATTGTATAATTTACATTTTTAAAGACAAGCCTTTAGAATTATCAGGAATAGACTGTTAACTCTAATCCACCATTAAAAAAAAATGTCTCCCTTGATTATTGCTCCAGAGATCTGCAAGACCTTAAACTAATGCTACTCTGTAACCCACTAAGAGATAAGAACATAAGAAATAAGAGCAGGAGTAGGCCATACGGCCCCTCGAGCCTGCTCCGCCATTCAATAAGATCATGGCTGATCATCGACCTCAACTCCACTTTCCTGCCAGAACTCCATATCCCTTGATTCCCCTAGAGTCCAAAAATCTATCTATCTCTGCCTTGAATATATTCAAAGACTCAGCATTCACAGCCCTCTGGGGCAGAGAATTCCAAAGATTCACAACCCTCTGAGTGAAGAAATTCCTCAAGTGTCACTTCTAATTTTCTCCTTCTGCCTGGGGAAAGCACTTCATTATGTTCTCCTTGGTCCAGTTCAAGATTCCACCATTTATGTAGTCAGGGTAAATCAACGCACGATTTTCTCTGAACATTTCTAAAGTTCTTTAAACAGGTGAAACTTATTTGTATAGTTTACCAAGTACCCATAATTGTCCCTTGAACTTTCTGACATAGCATTTGTTAAGAAAAGACAAACAAAGAGAATTACCCTATCTGTGTGTCCTGGTGCAGTAGCTAGAACTCTCCCTTTCTTCCAATCCCAGACACAAACAGTGTTTTTGGAATCCAGACCGACAGATACCAAACGCTGTGGAGGGGGAAGAAAAATAGAAATTAGGATAGCTCTTCTCATTTTTCTATTAGATACCAAGATTTAAAAATAAAATTCCTCTCCCACACATATTCCCTTGTTAATAACTCCATCTTTAACAGAGGATCTATAACTCAAACCTACTATGACCAGCCGAAAAAACAGTAGACTTCTGTTTCCCATCCAGATGGGAATATTCCTTTACTGAAAAGTACTCCATTAAGCCAACTTATAATTTATAAGCAAAAATAACACAGTTGAATGATATTTGGCATTAGCATGAAACCTTGTACCTTACTGTTCAAAATCCAACACGAGATTTATTAAAGTATTGCAACACTGCACAGAAAATATCTACATGGTTGATTGTATGGAAATTCTTTCCCTCCACGATTCCACACATTTCATATTATGCATGCACAGTGCCAATACCTTTAGAGCAGCTAATGACCGATTAATGAACTGGGAATCAAAGTGGTTTTAAGTTATTTTTTAAATCATTAATGTCCAAACATTATAATATTCAGTTCAGTAATGGGTTTATTTTGTAGTATAATGCATACATATCCATCATTCATGATGAAACTGGGCCACTTCTGGTGCACTTTTGAATTAGCACCACTATGAATGACAAAATGTGTACATGTTCAGTATCATGAGCCATCTGTAAAACTTCTAACAGTAATAAATGGAAACCCTGAATAACTGGCTTTGACCAAAGATATGGGAAAAGGTCTTTATTATCCTAGCTCCAATAATGCACTATAGCCAAAACTATACTGGGTATATTATTTCTCTACATCAAGCAAAATAAAACTCAATGAGAATTGATCTAAAGTGCGACTGTACAAAGTGTATATCCCCTTATGGAGTAGGGTACAAATGGTTTTGTTTTGTTGATTTGTCCGTCACTGTAAATGTAAAGTATGTTTTGCATCCAGTTAGCGTGATCTATGCACTACTTCTCAGTGAATACAAACAAAATCAAATTTAAATACTTTAGTAGTTCTTAGGATCAGATCATAAAAAAGTCCCATATTTATGTCAGATGAGACAAGGCCAACTAAATATTTATCATCTACAGTTCAGATATTTTCTCTTTAGAAATATGGGAACTAAGGGAGTGATTTCCTCATATCATTCTACCAAAGGAGAATGAAAGACTGTTGCATGTTTATTTATGAAGCTTAATTTCAAACAAAAGGTTTTGATATTGTAAACGCACCAAGAAGAGCAGGATCGCAGGATATGGATCCACTGGTATGAACCAAATTTCTTCCACTTGGAATTACATATTAAACTTCCTGGATGTTGGTCTTTCATCTTCTTCAGTACTGACAGTTCTTTCCCTCAGAACCACAATTCAAGTGCATCAACTGAAAGCTGGGAAGCAGTGTCAAATTATCTCTAACTGGAATGTAGTCTCAATTACATAAAAGAATCACAAATTCCTGGTTCAGGCATAGGCAGTGATAAATTAGATCTATAGGACTGAGAGGATGAGAGGAAGTGTATACTGATACCAGTTTCTCCAGGGAGGACAAGCCATCAAGAGTCTGGGCATTGCGGTTCTGTCCTTGGAAAAAGGAATGCGCACACATCAGAAGCATGTGTGAATATTCTTCTGACTGACAAAGACAAGGCTGCGATCTCAAAGCATAGAGCATGCTAATGGTGTAAAGAGTCAAAGAACGTTATCAATTATCCAGAGACTTGAGCACAAAAATCAAGGCTGACACATCAGTGCAGTACGGAGGGAGTGCTGCACTGTCAGAGGTGCCATCTTTCGGATGAGACGTTAAACCGAGGTCCCATCTGCTCTCTCAGGTAAAAGATCCCATGGCACTATATTGAAGAAGAGCAGGGGGGTTATCCCTGGTGTGCTGACCAATATTTATCCCTTAATTAACATCACAAAAACAGATTATCTGGTCATTATCAGATTACTGTTTGTAGGAGCTTGCAGTGCGCAAATTGACTGCTGCGTTACCTACCTTACAACAGTGACTACACTTCAAAAGTACTTCATTGGCTGTAAAGCGATTTGGGACGTCCTGAGGTAGTGAAAGGAGATATATAAATGCAAGTCTTTCTTTCATTATGACCAGATCGCAGTGTTCAGTTCCATTCGCATCTCCTCAGATAATGAAGCAGTCCGTGCCCACATGCAGCAAAACCTGTGCAACATTCAGGCTTGGGCTGATAAGTGGCAAGTAACATTTGCACCACACAAGTGCCAGGCAATGACCATCTCCAGCAAGAGAAAGCCTAACCACTTCCCCATGACATTCAATGACATTACCGTCATCGAATCCCCCACCAATCAACATCCTGGGGATCACCATTGACCAGAAACTTAACTGGACCAGCCACATATATACTGTGGCTTCAAAAGCAGGTCAGAGGTTGGGTATTCTGTGGTGAGTAACTCACCTCCTGACTCCCCAAAGCCTTTCCACCATATACAAGGCACAAGTCAGGAGTGTGATGGAATACTCTCCACTTGCCTGGATGAGTGCAGCTCCAACAACACTCAAGAAGCTCAACACCATACAAGACAAAGCAGACCCCTTGATTGGCACCCAGTCCATCATCTTAAATATTCACGCCCTTTATCACCGGCGCACCGTGTCGGCAGTGTGTACCATCTAGAAGATGCACTGCAGCAACTTGCCAAGGCTTCTTCGACAGCACCTCCCAAACCTGCAACCTCCACCACCTAGGACAAGGGCAGCAGGCGCATGGGAACACCATCACCTCCAAGTTCCCCTCCAAGTCACACACCATCCTAACTTGGAAATATATCGCCGTTCCTTCATTGTCGCTGGGTCAAAATCCTGGAATTCACTCCCTAACAGCACTGTGGGAGTACGTTCACCACACGGACTGCAGCAGTTCAAGACGCGGCTCACAACCACCTTTTCAAAAGGCAATAAATGCTGGCCTTGCCAGTGACACCCACATCCCATGAATTAATATTTAAAAAAAGTGAATTGCTTTCCAGTTTCAAGAAAGTTAACAGGTCCTTTGAACAACATGTGTATCCAACTGCCAACTGTCAGCAATACATTTCAACAGTATTGAAAGAACTGTCTCTGATGGCTGGAGAAGGAAAAAAAACTTGGACTGCCCTAGAGAGAGGTGATGGTGATGTGGCACAGCAAAGAAAGGCAGGTGGCCAATGTCATCACAGTGACCTAGACTTATTTCTAAAATGACGTGGAGGATGCATTAACGAATGTAATTTGTTGTACACAGACACTGATTAGACTAGAAGGTGGTCTAAAGTATACAAAGAAAGTTGTAATCTAACAAAGTAATGAGCAACACTTAGCACAATATCAACTCCATAAAGATATGAATATTTAATTCATAAAATATAACTTTATTAGAATTGGTACGTGAAAACTTTATACAATTTCTTTCACCAGTTAACATCGATCTGAGGTTCTGAAAGTTCGTTTTACTGCACAAATATTGGCACTTCAAACTAAAAGTCAAAGTAGCAGATCAGTTACTTACCTGGCCATCATGATCAAAGGCCAAGCAGGCTATTCCATGTGTGTGCACATCTTTCAGAATGGATATCGTCTGCACATTGTAGGTGTCCCACACACATATATGTGGCTCCTTTCCCACCTGTCCTGTTGCAACTAAAGTTCGTTCCGGATGCAGTGCTAAGCTGTGGATTGTACAAAGTTTTTTTTTTATTAAAATGGAATTCAAAACAGCAGCTGTCATGTCCATGGGTGCAGGTGTTGTGGCTGAAGCATTGCTAGAAATGTTCTTTTGAACTGGGTTCCCAAAAGAGATTTTGTCTGATTAGGGGGCTATTTTTGTGTCTCAGCTAGTCTCCCAATTATGGCCACAGTATCAAATAAAACAACTCCAATCTATGCTATGCCATACCATCCTCAGATGAACAGTCTGGTAGAGGGATTTAATGGCAGACAGATGTGTATGTGCTAAACTAGTATGCCAAGTAGAACCCCAAGGGCGGAGATAGAATATGGCCACATTTACTGTTTTCTTACATGGTGGTATTTCAAGCATCTCCACTGTTCCCACTATTTGAATTATTATACGGCCACAGTGTGTGGTCCATTAACACTAATCAGAGAAGCATGGTGCAAGAAGACTATTGAGGAGGATGGAAATGTAGTAGAATATGTACTTAATTTGAGAGGTGACTTAACTAGATTGGTTAAATTTACACTAGAAAACCTAAAATGTATGCTGGAGTGCTAGAAAAGCTGGTATGCTAAGCTCCAGGAGTATGAGGTATTCAATCATGTTGTTTCAGCTGCCAGTGAAGCATAATAAGTTATGATCTCACTGATCAGGTCCATCAGGTAATGGAAAGGTCTGGTAAAAAAAGATTATGTAGTCGAGATATTCAAATCGACAACCCAAGTGCCAGGCCTACCACATAAACATACCTCTTCCGCAAAGAAATGACCTTGTTTATTTCTTTTATTCCCCCTCCATGGTAACATTCCCTTTCATACAGTTGATCAAATTTGTGAGCAACTACAAGATCAATGTGAAAAAAAGCCATTTCGCCATGACATCAGACCTCATTTCAGACTTATCTAACAAGCAAATTTTTTGGACAAAGTTTGAAGAAAATATATAAAATGTATTTACAACAGAAGTTAGACTGACCAGCTACTTGAATGCAACAAAATGTTCACAATTTATATGCCAAGTGTTTATTTTGTAATTAAAATTGTACATGCATAATTATTTCTGTTTGTAGTCTTTTGTAACTGTAGGGGTTAGCTAGTTAGTCTAATCTAGCTTCCTCTGAAAGTTTCAAATTGCACAACTCAACTTTTGAGCATATACAGTTCCTTAAATACCCCTAAAAACAGCTGCCAGGGTTTCCTGGATTTGAATAACTGGCTGTTGAATCAGTAAATTCAAATGTAATTCAGTCATACACATAAATGAGCATACGTGTTGCGTCAACAGTCCAAAACTCTGCCAAACATATGCTATCCCGCACCAAGTCATACTCACCCATCGCCTCTTTTCGCTGACCTACAATGGTTGCTCATATCCCATGCATTAACCTCAGAATACTGATCTTCATTTAGAAATTCCTTCATTGCCTTTCCCCACCCTATCTCTAGCCTTCACCCACCCTTTTTCCCTTCCCAAATGCTCTGTTCCTTTGACTCTGGCTTTTTTTGCATCTCCTCCTCTGTTGTCCTACCATTGGTGGCAAAGCTTTCAGCCACCTCAGTCCTACTCTTAGGAACAACTTTCCTAAACTTCTCCCCTCACCATCTCTGTCTCCATTTATAAAATCCTCAAGATTTTGGGCCAAGCTGTCAGTCATCTTACCTAATCAGCCCCTTTCTAGCTCAGTGTTCATTTTCCTTATGGTTATTTGTGAAACGACTTGGGATTTTTTTAAATCTTAAAGACACTATATAAATTCAAGTTGTTTTAATGTGACTCGACTCCGCCATCAAGCTTTGGAGGCAACCAACGGAACATTTGCATTGAATAAATCTGGGGACACAATTCTGACTGCAACTGGTGCTTCCTTATGTCTTGATTTGATTTAAAAAGGACTGTTACAAAAGACTAGATAATAATACTGCACCTTCATATCTGACACATTAACTGTAGTCCTCTCAAAAAGATCAGATGACACTAATTCTTACAAACTATATTATCTAGTCATATATAAACAGTATACTTTCATCTGGTTTCCATGTAATCCAAGTGTTTTGTTTTGAAATTCACAATATATATTAATGATCTAGACGAGGGAACTAGATGTAATACCTCCAAGTTTGCAGATGACACAAAGCTGGCTGGGCGTGTGTGCTGTGAGGTGGATGCCGAGAAACTCCAGTATGATTTGGACAGGTTGGGTGATTGGGCAGATGCAGTATAATGTGGATAAATGCGAGGTTATCCACTTTGGTGTCAAAAACAGGAAGGCAGATTATCTGAACGGCAATAGATTGGGAGAAGGGGAAGTGCAACGAGACCTGGGTGTCCTTGTGCACCAGTCGCTGAAGGTAAGCATGCAGGCGCAGCAGGCGGTTAAGAAGGCAAATGGTATGTTGGCCTTCATAGCGAGAGGATTCGAGTACAGGACAAGGATGTCTTGCTGCAGTTGTACAGGGCCTTGGTGAGACCACACCTTGAGTATTGTGTGCAGTTTTGGTCGCCTTATCTGAGGAAGGATGTTCTTGCCATGGAGGGAGTGCAGCGAAGATTCACCAGACTGATACCTGGGATGGCAGGAATGACGTATGAAGAGAGATTGGGACGATTGGGCTTGTATTCGCTAGAGTTTAGAAGAATGAGAGGGGATCTCATTGAAACTTATAAAATTCTAACAGGACTAGACAGACTAGATGCAGGAAGGATGTTCCCGATGGCAGGGGAGTCCAGAACCAGGGGGGTCACAGTCTAAAGATAAGGGGTAAGCCATTTAGGACTGAGATGAGGAGGAATTTCTTCACCCAGAGAGTGGTGAACCAGTGTGGAAAAGGCAGTTGAGGCCAATTCATTAAATATATTCAAGAAGAAGTTAGATATATTTCTTAAGGCTAAAGGGATCAAGGGATATGGGAGAGAAAGCAGGGACAGGGTACTGAATTTGGATGATCAGCCATGATCTCATTAAATGGCAGAGCAGGCTCGAGGGGCCCAATGGCCTACTCCTGCTCCTATCTTCTATGTTTCTATGTGTTTCGTTTTGAAAATCCATTCTCAAATACAACACTTGTATTTATATGGTGCTTTTTCACATTGAAACCTCTCAAAATGTTTCACAAAACTAAATTACTTGGGAGTGCAGTGACCATTATGCAGGCAAGCACAGCAGCCATTCTACACCAGCTATATCTCAAACATTAATGAGGTAAAAGACTAGTTAATCTCGATTGATGATATTGGCCCAGGAAAGTCTATTAGCCAGGACACCAGAGGACTCCATGCTCTTCCTTGAAAAATGCCATGGGATCTTTAATGTATATCTAAATGGGCAAACACAACATAGTTTAACATGTCACATGACTTTTAGCAGCTTAGAAAATACAGCACTTCCTCATGTTACACTGGAGTCAGTTTTGATCGACCCGAATTTCTGGGCCAGAGGCTTCCCGCGGGTGCAAGCATAGCAGGTGCACTTACATAGCGCGCCTGCCGTTGTGCTGTGGGCCCGCGTGGGATTCCGATCCTGGGCCTCCTCCAGCTGCCGTGGTGCAGTGCTCGCGTATCCCAGCGGCGAAGCTAGTTCGCACCGTCCCCTGGGATCACGTGGGCCATGGGGAGCCAATCGGAGCAGGGAATCTCCATTCATAGATTTGACAGGAAGACCTGTCAAATCTATGAATAGAGATCGGCCCCAAAACCTAAGTAAAACTTCAAATAATTCTATTTTTTTTAATCACATTTTTAAAATAACTATAAATTACATAAATTAACTACTTTAAACAAAAATTTTAATTTTTGAAAATTTATTTTAGTTTTTAACGGGGCTAAAAATAAACTTACCTTTCTTTAAAGTATTTAAAAATGATAAACTTGAGGAAAAAATGTTTCAATTTTACTTAATCCACCTCTTACCTGGTTAGATTTTTTCTGTGTTTATATTGTGAATTCTGGGAGATTCTCTCACAGCTACCTTACCTGAAGAAGGAGCGAACAGCTCCGAAAGCTTGTAAAATTAAATAAATCTGTTGGACTATAACCTGGTGTTGTGCGACTTCTGATTTTTGTTAAAAGCAGGCCTTGCGCCTGCTTTTTCCACGCGCAGCTGCTAGGGACTTACCCGCACGGAGAAACCTGTAAAAAAAAAGCCGAAGTTCGCTGCGTACGCGCTGCCTCTCCGGCGCACGTGGTTGACCCTGTGAACCCCTTCCTTCAAGAGACCGGAAGTTCTGGTTTCCCGTGCATGCGCGAAATCGGCACTTCCGGTGGCCCTACGGGTGAGTGTGTACTCACTCGTGGGGACCCGAATTTCTGGGCCAAATTATGTGCTCAAATCCTGGTGTTGGGGTCAAACTTCATTTTTTTAAAATACGTTTATGGGATGTGGGCATCGCTGATAAGGCCAGCATTTATTGCCCATCCCCAATTGCCCTTGAAAAGGTGGTGGTGAGCCACCTTTTTGAACCGCGGTAGTCCATGCGGTGAAGGTACGCCCACAGCGCTGTTAGGTAGTGAGTTCCAGGATTTTGACCCAGCGACGATGAAGGATCGGCGATATACTTCCAAGTCAGGATGGTGTGAAACTTGGAGGTGGTGGTGTTCTCATGCGGCTGCTGCCCTTGTCCTTCTAGGTGGAAGAGGTCGCAGGTTTGGGAGGTGCTGGCAAAGAAGCCTTGGCGAGTTGCTGCTGTGCATCTTGCAGATGGTACACACTGCAGCTACGGTACGCCGGTGGTGGAGGGAGTGAATGTTTATGGTGGTGGATGGGGTGCCAATCAAGCGGGCTGCTTTGTCCTGGATGGTGTTGAGCTTCGTGTTGTTGGAGCTGCACTCATCCAGGCAAGTGGAGAGTATTCCATCACACTCCTTACTTCTGCCTTGTAGATGGTGGAAAGGCGTTGGGGAGTCAGGAGGTGAGACACTTGCCGCAGAATACCTCGCCTCTGACCTGCTCTTGTTGCCACAGTATTTATGTGGCTGGTCCAGTTAAGTTTCTAGTCAATGGTGACCCCCAGGATGTTGATGGTGGGGAATTTGGCGATGGTAATGCCGTTGAACGTCAAGAGCGGTGGTTAAACTCTCGCTTGTTGGAGATAGTCATTGTCTGGCACTTCTGTGGCGTGAATGTTACCCGCCACTTATCAGCCCAAGCCTGAACGTCATCCAGGTCTTGTTGCATGCGGGCACGGACTTAATTATCTGAGGAGTTGTGAATGGCACTGAACACTGTGCAGTCAGCAGCGAACATCCCCATTTCTGACCTTATGTTGGAGGGGAGGTGATTGATGAAGCAACTGAAGATGGTTGGGCCTAGGACACTGCCCTAAGGAACTCCTGCCGCGATGTCCTGGGGCTGTGATGATTGACCTTCAACCACCACAACCATCTTTGTGCTAGGTATGACTCCAGCCAGTGGAGAGTTTTCCCCCCGATTCCCATTGACGTCAGTTTTACTCGGGCTCCTTGATGCCACACTTGGTCAAATGCTGCCTTGATTTCAAGGGCAGTCACTCTCGCCTTGCCTCTGGAATTCAGCTTCTTTGTCCATGTTTGGACCAAGGCTGTAATGAGGTCGGGAGCAGAGTGGTCTTGGCGGAACCCAAACTGGACATCAGTGAGCAGGTTATTGGTGAGTAAGTGCCGCTTGATAGCACTGTCGATGACACCTTCCATCACTTTGCTGATAATTGAGAGTAGACCGATGGGCCGGTAATTTGCCGGGTTGGATTTCTCCTGCTTTTTGTGGACAGGACATACCTGGGCAGTTTTCCACATTGTCGGATAGATGCCAGTGTTGTAGCTGTACTGGAACAGCTTGGCTAGAGGCGCGGCTAGTTCTGGAACACAAGTCTTCAACATGATAGCCGGGATGTTGTCGAGGCCCATAGCCTTTGCTGTATCCAGTGCCCTCAGCCGTTTCTTCATATCACGTGGAGTGAATCGAATTGGCTGAAGACTGGCTTCTGTGATGGTGGGGACCTCAGGAGGAGGCCGATATGGATCATCCACTCGGCACTACTGGCTGAAGATGGTTGCAAACGCTTCAGCCTTGTCTTTTGCACTCACGTGCTGGGCTCCACCATCATTGAGGATGGGGATATTCATGGAGCCTCCTCCTTCTGTTAGTTGTTTAATGGTCTACCACCATTCACGACTGGATGCGGCAGGACTGCAGAGCTTTGATCTGATCCGTTGATTGTGGGATCGCTTAGCCCTGTCTATAGCATGCTGCTTCTGCTTTTTAGCATGCATGTAGTCCTGTGTTGCAGCTTCCCCAGGTTGGCACCTCATTTTTAGGTACGCCTGGTGCTTCTCCTGGCATGCTCTTCTACACTCCTTATTGAACCAGGGTTGGTCCCCTGGCTTGATGGTAATGGTAGAGTGAGAGTTATGCCAGGCCATGAGGTTACAGATTGTGGTGGAATACAATTCTGCTGCTGCTGATGGCCCACAGTGCCTCATGGATGCCCAGTTTTGAGCTGCTAGATCTGTTCTGAATCTATCCCATTTAGCACGGTGGTAGTGCCACACAACACAATGGAGGGTGTCCTCAGTGTGAAGACAGGACTTCGTCTCCACAATGACTGTGCGGTGGTCACTGCTACCAATGCTGTCATGAACAGATGCATCTGCGACAGGTAGATTGGTGAGGACGAGGTCAAGTAGGTTTCTTCCTCGTGTTGGTTCTCCCACCACCTGCCATAGGCCCAGACTCGCAGTTATGTCCTTCAGGACTCGGCCAGCTTGGTCAGTAGTGGTGCTACCGAGCCACTCTTGGTGATAGATATTGAAGTCCCCCACCCAGAATACATTCTGTGCCCTTGCTACTCTCAGTGCTTCTTCCAGGTGGTGTTCAACATGGAGGAGTACTGATTCATCAGCTGAGGGAGCCCGGTAGATGGTATCAGCAGGAGGTTTCCTTGCCTATGCTTGACCTGAAGCCATGAGACTTATTGGGGTCCGGAGTCAATATTGAGGACTCCCAGGGCCACTCCTTCCCGACTGTGCCACCACCCCTGGTGGGTCTGTCCTGCCGGTGGGACAGGACATACCCAGGGATGGTGATGGAGGAGTTTGGGACATTGGCTGAATGGTATGATTCTGTGAGTATGACTATGTCAGGCTGTTGCTTGACTAGTCTGTGGGACATCTCTCCCAATTTTGGCACAAGTCCCCAGATGTTGGTGATGAGGACTTTGCAGGGTCGACTGGGCTGGGTGTGCCGCTGCCGTGTCCGTAGCCGGTGCCGAGGTCAATGCCGGGTGGCCCGTCTGGTTTCATTCTTATTATTGTGTTTCGCAGCGTTTTGTTACAACTGAGTGGCTTGCTAGGCTATTTAAGAGTCAACCACATTGCTGTGGGTCTGGAGTCACATATAGGTCAGACCAGGTAAGGATGGCAGATTTCATTCCCTAAAGGACATTAGTGAATCAGATGGGTTTTTACAACAATCCGATAGTTTCGTGGTTACCATTACTGATACTAGCTTCTTAATTCCAGATTTATTTAATTAACTGAATTTAAATTCCTCAGCTGCCGTGGTGGGATTTGAACTCACGTCTCTGGATCATTTGTCCAGGCCTCTGGATTACTAGCCCAGTGATAGTACCACTATACTACTGTTACCAGTTTTTAATCCAACTAGCTAATCTGACAATTCCAGATATTCACTACTGGGTAAAGTGGTGGCATTTAATATGGACTTTGTTTGGAATAATTTTGTGAACCTAATTGCTGGTGAGAAAAACCTCACGGTTTAAGCACTCACAGCTGCCATGTTCAATATCCAAGACATCCAGTAGGCTCAAAATCAGCACCAAATCTGGCTGTCCAACTACCATTTCCTCAATTTGAGGTTACAATTTGTCTTTCACACACTGATCTTGTGAATGATTCTTCAGGAAGCTGCACAAAATGTATCTCTGGTAACCTTATCTGCGGTTGAATGATTCTATTGTGGCAATCCACAAAGTGTTGATCAGGAGAAAAACAAGTGTTTTATCAACACTGGTACTATACATCAAGACCAGGTGTGGTTCCAGAATAAGTCCATCTCCATTATTCACCTCTCTATAATGAGGCCTGCCCATCAATATTCTCAAATTGGTGCTGATGTATAGGACGAGCAATGAGACTCCTCAAAGCTTGAACATTTTGGTGGTCCATGGATGTCAATAACAGGTCCTCTACTATGTAGGATGTGATCGGGTTAAATTACTAAGTAGTTTATTGTAATGAGTACATGCACTATTCTTATGCTGGACACATGATGAAAAGGCACAGAGTACTGTTAAACAATAGTGGCTAGAAAAAATAAGATGGGATCCAGGGCATTTTGGCACATTAGATCCAAAATTGGCTTAGTGGCAGGAGGCAGAGGGTGATGGTCGAAGGTTGTTTTTGTGACTGGAAGACTATGTCTAGTGGTGTACCGCAGGGATCGGTGCTGGGTCCTTTGCTGTTTGTAGTGTACATTAATGATTTAGATATGAATGTAGGAGGTATGATCAGTAAGTTCGCAGATGACACGAAAATTGGTGGAGTGGTAAATAGCTAGGAGAGAAGCCTCAGGCTACAGGACAATATAGACGGGATGGTTAGATGGGCAGAACAGTGGCAAATGGAATTTAATCCTGAAAAGTGTGAGGTGATGCATTTTGGGAGGACTAACAAGGCAAGGGAATACACAATGAATGGTAGGACCCGAGGAAGGACAGAGGATCAGAGGGACCTTGGTGTGCATGTACATAGATCCCTGAAGGCAGCAGGACAGGTAGATAAGGTGGTTAAAAAGGAATATGGGATACTTATATTCTATGCATCGGCTAATGAAGGCAAGAGCAGGGAGGTTATGATGGAGCTGTACAAAACGCTAGTTAGGCCACAGCTGGAATACTGTGTGCAGTTCTGGTCGCCACACTATAGGAGGGATATGATTGCATTGGCGAGGGTGCAGAGGAGATTCACCAGGATGTTACCTGGGCTGGAGCGCTCCAGCTATGAAGAGAGACTGGACAGGCTGGGGTTGTTTTCCTTAGAGCAGAGAAGGCTGAGGGGGTTCCTGATTGAGGTGTACAAAATTATGAGGGGCATAGATAGGGTAGATAGAAAGGAACTTTTCCCCTTAGTAGAGGGGTCAATAACCAGGGGGCATAGTTTCAAGGTAAGGGGCAGGAGGTTTAGAGGGGATTTGAGGAAAAACTTTTTCACCCAGAGTGTGGTTGGAATCTGGAACTCACTGCCTGAAAGGGTGGTAGAGGCAGGAACCCTCACAACATTCAAGCAGCATTTAGATGAGCACTTGAAACGCCATAGCATACAAGGTTACGGACCAAGTGCTTGAAAATGGGATTAGAATAGACAGGGCTTGATGGCCGGCGCGGACACGATGGGCCTCTTTCTGTGCTGTATAACTCTATGACTCTATCTATGACTATAACTCTTATCTTAGATAATAGGAATGAGCACATTCCAGGGAGTAGAGCAGTCACAGCAATGGGAAAGGGTTAAGTATGTGAAAGAGTGGATTTAACATGCTGAGCATGGGAGATATTAACAACAGAACTGGAATAATCAGGTTTCCATGAAAAACAAGAGATTTAACATTCATGAGAGGCCAGGTACATCATTAATAAGTATGCCATTGTTCTAGTAAAAGTGTGTAAACTACTCAAGATGACTAGGAGTACTCTGTTCCCAAGGGCTTTATGCTAGCTCCCTGAAAGGTCCCGATGGATCTCCCATTTGCAAGTATAGAAACATAGAAGATAGGAGCAGGAGTAGGCCATTCGGCCCCTCGAGCCTGCTCCGCCATTCGATGAGATCATGGCTGATCATCCAAACTCAGTACCATGTACCTGCCTTCTCCCCATATCCCTTGATACCTTTAGCTTTAAGAAATATATCTAACTCATTCTTGAATATATTTAATGACTTGGCCTCAACTACCTTCTGTGGTAGAGAATTGCACAGGTTCACCACTCTCTGGGTGAAGAAATTCTTCCTCATTTCTGTCCTAAATGGCTTACCCGTTATCCTTAGATTATGACCCCTGGTTCTGGACTCTCTGACCATCGGGAATATTCTTCCTGCATCTAGTTTGTCCAGACCTGTCAGAATTTTATATGTTGTTTCGATGAGATCCCCTCTCATTCTTCTATACTCCAGCGAGTATAAGCCCAATCGACCCAATCTCTCCTCATATGTCATTCCTGCCATCCCAGGTATCAGCCTTGTGAATCTTCGCTGAACTCCTTCCGGGGCAAGAACATCCTTCCTCAGATAAGGATAAGTATATAGATATATTGCCTGTGGATGCTATACTACGAATATTATTAAATAAAGCATTGTTGTAGTTCACTCCAGTGTCCAAGCCTTCATTGGACAGAAGAACTAGGGAGGAGGCAATTTTAATTAACATGAGAATAATTTGCTGATGATGTCAAGCTACACAGGTAGGTGACTAGTTCAACAGATTTTTAATTTTTTTCATAAAGTCTGAACAAATTAAAGCCAATAGATTCAGGAAAGGCAAAGAGATTTTAAACTGGATAAAAAGGAAATGTACACGATTTTAAAATATTGAGTACAACATTGTACACCCCAAAGGTTTATAAAGTTCACACAAGTATACCTGCAAGTAACATTATTTATCAGTTATCAAGTTAAAACTATCCACAAGTAGTCAGCCAACATTGTATAGTGCTCTAGTGTCAACTGTGGCTCAGTTGGTAGTACCCTGGTCTCTGAGTCAGAAGGTTATGGGTTCAAGTCCCACTCCAAAGACTTGAACACAAAAATCTAGGCTGACACTTCAGTGCAGTGCTGAGGGAGTGCTGCACTGTCAGAGGTGCCGTCTTTCAGATGAGACGTTAAACCAAGGCCGTCTGCTCTCTCAGGTAGACGTAAAAGATTCCATGGCACTATTTGAAAGAGAGCTGGGGAGTTCTCCCCCATGTCCTGGCCAATATTTATCCATCAATCAACATCACTAAAGAAACAGATTATCTGGCCATTATCGCATTGCTGTTTGTGGGAGCTTTTATGCGCAAATTGACTGCCTATATTACAACAGTGACTACACATCAAAAGTACTTCATCAGCTGTAAAGCGCTTTGGTCGTGAAAGGCACTATATAAATGCAAGTTTTTCTTTTTTAGTTGGCTGGAAATGACTGATGTTATCTAGAATAATATCCTCAGTCTATATAATCTTCAAATAGTCCTTGTCCCATGGGTTCAGTCTGTAATCACTCTTCATCTTTTTTCATTAGCTAATGAAAATGTCATCCATCACTGCAATATTTTGCAGCATTGGCAGGTACTCATCTTTACTCCTGCATGATTCTAGAGTACAATGCCACAGTTTTCATTTAAAATAAAACATAATGAACATTTTTAAAGCAGCCTGTGATTGATGGCTTTACTGCAGTGATTAGAACAAGTATTTATGAAATGTTGGTTATAGCTATTGTACAGGCTTTTAGAATGGACCATTAGAGTTTTAATACACTTAGTAGCTTTCAGATTACTCAACCTCCATTAACATATTACTTGGGAAAGGCATTTGGACTTTGATTAATCATTGCAATGATGCTTTTGTACCATGTTGCAGAGTTTGTCAAAGAAGTGGTATCCCTACATTACAAGAGAATTCCATTAACTCAGATTACACTTGACTACGTGAAAGAAATTGTCTTGGTCTAACTTCATTTTTTTCCCCTTTGCGATGGATATACACACACACAAACGCACACTCCAGGAGAGTAGGCTGTTCTTCCACTACAATCAACTTAAAGTCCTGTCAGCTATTTTTCCCACTGGAGGCTACTAAGCAGCACTCCATACAAGTATTTGATTACAAACATCTGGGGCTCAGCCTTCTTCCACTTAACGCAAGCACGCAGTACAATCTCAGCTTCCTATCGAAAGGCACTACCAAGACAGCACTTCTAGTATCTAAAATGATAAATCGAGGATATTATAAATCTCAGAATGCAATAAAGATCAGCTTGCATTTAATAGAATTACAAGAGAGAGACAAAGAACTGATACAAATACTGTTTTGAGTGGAACTCAAAAAGAGATAGGAATTAATAAGAGAAAAATCAGTCTTGGAAGGACTCTGGTTTGCTTGCTGTCCAAAACAGGATGCTCTAAACATGCCCTAACTGAGTTCTAGTTGAAACTTACACAGACAAGAAAGCCAATCTCCCATTACTACAATTCTCCTATTTTTGTCGTTTATATGCCTCTCACATCCCCCATACCCTCTGGTAGTCCTTTGCTCCATAGTGTCACAATGTTGCTCAGGACCACACTCCCCAGTCACTATCCACCTCATACCTCCCCAGAACTACGTATATATTGGACATTTCCAGTAATTCGGGGTCCTTGCATCTGCAAGTCCTCTCTCCCTCTACTGCTCTTGCAGACAGTCAGTCACTTCTATCTTTCACACTATTTCTGTCTAGCACTGCTTCTTCGAGCACACAGAGATCTTCTGCTAAAGAGACAGAGTTTTCCAACACCATGTAAATCTGCTGCTCCTGGATGTACTGAGGATCCAGGATAGTCCACACTCCACATCCATTACAAGGGTTTCCTGCGCTGACATCCCTTTAACTTAAAAAAAAATGTAGATGCTGTTAACCCACTAGCAACAAACACTCAAGAACTCTGAAAGGGTGCAGCGTACTTGTGCTCACTATAAAAATTGGCCCCATTAATTCCACTGGTATGACTGCAAATAAAAGGTGCTCATTTAGTCTGCTCTCCCACTGCAATGTGCACCATAAAACTGGGCACCACTCTACTGATTTATACTGTTAGAATGGATTAAAAGGCAATAGTTTCCTCACACCAACTGAGTATCGATTTTGGACCCACCCTCTTTCTTCAAACTTTTTATCTAACTCACTAGGAGTTGCAACTTCTCGCTCCTCTCCCTCCACATGGATCAAGCAAGCTTCTCACTAAACAGTTCTTCTACGACTCCTTTAGTCTTCCTTCAACTAGTCTTTTCATACTGAGCTATGGTGCCCAACTTTCCCTGCTACCCAACAGTAATATTAATTTATATACTCTCAGCCATTTACAAGTATCATATTCTACAACAAAACATTGTGTTTTATTGGAATACATTGATATTCCATCATGAAACTTAGCAGTGAATCTGCTCAAGTTTGTTTTGGGTTTGGAGGGCCCGTTCACACGAACAACTCCAAAATTTGAGCCAAGCTCTGGAGAGTCCTTTAAAGTTGACGTTGTGATATCATGACACATAAAACAGATTAATTTTTTTTTCTAAACTTAAAATAACTCTTCAAACTTAATCCCCAGGAGGGACAACCAAATGGGGAATTTTATTAAAGTTTAACTTGGTGACACTAAACTTTTTGGCTTTGGAATCCAAACTGTGAAACATTGTATAATACTGCAGTTTGAGTCTGAAACCACCAGGTGTATTGGTTAGACAGTTCGGTCTGGAGATTGAATCAATCTACCTGCCATCCTGTTGCACACCATTTTTAGCATTGCTGTAGAGCAGGAACGACTTCACAGTGACACTAAAGAGGGTCTGTGAATGCACCTTTAAAATGGACATAGGTGTACTGAATAATGTTTGGAGATACAGGATTTAGTTTTTATTTGCTCTCCAGGTAAGACCATAATACAAGTTAGTCAACTCAAGTAAGTCACACAATGTTGGATAGGTTACATACATAGATACTTTGGTCGCGATTTTCCCCACCTCGGCGGGTCCGTGGCGGGTCGCATCCTCGCTGCTGACTCCATTCCGGCCAGCACGTTTCCCGGTCCAATTGGAGGAGGCAGTTCTGATGACGTCATTTGATAATGCATCATCTGCCGGTTTCCTTAAAGGGACCATGGGCAAATTTACTTTGACATTTGTGCTGTCAGTGTTCTACAGCATTGAGGTGCTGCAAACATGGACAAGCACTGCACAGAGGTGCACGGCTGCACCCAGGCTCTCCCATGACTCCCTCCACAGCACACAGGGAGGTCCTCTTCCCTTCCAATGGGCGGCAAAGACCTCCCCAGGAGACCAACGCAGCCTGGTTGCACATTACACAGGAGGGCACAAGCAAGGATGTCGTCAGGAGGACCTGGCTGCAGTGGCGCAAACTTTTCAATGATCTCAACAGATTACAAAACGTTACTGCAAAGCCACACTCAACCCCATCCTGCTGTGCCACTCATCACATCCCCAGCACTCTGCCTTCCCTACCCTACTCCTGTACATCCTTACTCACGCCAACTTACCTTGCACCTCCACCCATCTCTCTCTATCTACATTATCACTTCCCCATCTCACTAGCCACCTCCTCCCACCCCTCTTCATCTAACCCTATCAGCAGATCCTTCTATTCCTTTCTCCATCCTGTACTTATCTAGCTTCCCCTTAAATGCATCTATGCTCTTTGCCTCAACTACTCCTTGTGGTAGCGAGTTCCATATTCTAACCACTGGGTAAAGAAGTTTCCCTGAATTCCCTATTGGATTTATTAGTGACTGCCTTATATTTATGACCTCTAGTTTTGGACTCCCACACAAATGGAAACATTTTCTCGACGTGCCTATCAAACCCTATTATCTTCCCTTATTTAAAACACATGCCATTAAGGTCACAAAGCATTTACACCCATGTAATAGATCACTGAGCTCACAGGGAACACCAATAGCAATTTCCACCAGCATAAAAGTACCATACAAAACTATATATTTTTCAAAATGAAATGCCAGGATCAAGCTCAAGGATACAAGCCAGTCTCTGGGTTCAAATGGCGATTACAAACTCTTCAGGCTTCAATTACATAATTCAGGATGTCATTTATATCCCTCCGATAAAATTACATCCTTGTAATTCACTCCTGTCCATTACCCTCTAGGTACACATCAGCTGTTTCCTACCCCCACAAATCACATTATGTAACAATTTGAACTTATTCAATGTAATCATTTAGACAATCGCGTTTGTTCTGGAATTTAAATTTCTTTGCACACAATACACATTTTATTACAATTGAATATATGGAAACGATTGTTAAATCAGCCCATCAAAACACCCTGCACAATATTCATTTTCAGGTCTGTCCAAAAGTCTTTCCGGAAATCATTTGAACGGCTAAATCTTTCACTTCATATCCTCTGACCCAAAGGAGGGTGAATGGCAGTCCATCTGTCGTTTATAAAATTTAGCCTTTGTAATTTGGAGTCAAGAGCCATCCTTCCACACAAAGAGAGCCACGCACCATGGAATCTAAAAAGTGGATTACTTCACCGGATAAATTATACATGTTATGAATTTTCTGACTAACCGTATACTACAGCTTCAAAAGGAAATGCAGTACACTTTTATTTATTAAACAATGGCCTGGGTTCCGCTGCTTGGGTTCTAAAAACGCTCCCGTAACACAAACCATCCGCATGTATAAAAGAACAACAGCAATCACCAGAGGATCAGCTATTCCTTTTTTTTTAAAAAAGGCTGCTTTTATTTGGGAACAGTTCCAGTGAAGGCTTTCAGAAGTTGCAGTTTCGAATGAAAGCCCACATGATCACAATCAGCGGTTACCTGCCAGAAGTTGGGGTATTCGGGATCACTTGAAGTGCACTGTACGGTGTTGTCCATTTGATGTCAAAACTATCACCTCAAAATATAGTTCCGAGTTACTTGAAATACGCCAGGCGCTGCATGAACGTATCGGGTGAGTTTTAACATTTTTTAGGCCTTAATACAATCTCAACCTACAGCATGAGCCAACCCATTCAATTAATTGTGAATGTATTAATCTTATCCCAACAATTGCAGCAAATTAACCCGAAGACTTCAAGTATTTTTTTCATGGCAACAACTCAATTCAAATTAATTGTGCTTATGCAGAGCATGGCGAGCCCAAATCAAGAGATTTATGTCTGGTGAACCGCGCCTTTATGAACGACATCTTCTTCCTAAACATTCCAGGACCAAATAAGCAGTTTACCCGATTAGGTGAAGAATTTGAGAGGAAAAAGGTGAATCGCATACGATCCCTTTTTAATTCCAGGATCAGCACACTTGAATTCTTGGTATAAGAAGCAGTTAATTTAAAGTGCAAAAGAACTAACCAGATTTGTGGACTCGAGGTCACATTTTGCCTTCCCAGTACATACAGCCAGATAACGGGACGCGGGGGCAATGAGCGGGATTAATACTGCAGAGATGCGCGATGTTTTTTGATAATGGAGTGGGCTCTGTGCGTATTTTAAAAACAATTTTTTTCCCAATGCAAAATAAAATACCTGATTATATCATCGTTGTGACCCAGAAAGAATTTTTGCTTGTGTTCCCGTGTGTTGTAAACCACCCCAACACCCGCAACGAAATAAACGATTTCCTTGGACGCGGTGTAGTAGAGGTTGTTTCGGCACTGGTGCCCCCGGTAGCCATAAACCCACTCCAGGCGCAGGTGGCAGTTGGGTGCCGCTCCATCAGCCATCTCGCCGCTTCCCACTGCCAAAGCCGAGTGCCGTCCTCAGCTGATCGCAGCTTGTCTCCTTTTCCCAACCTTGCCTTCCCTTTTCTGCACACAACGGGATTGAAGATGCGCGAATGTTCAACAGTTGTCATGCATTTTTTTTCTCTCCCACCGACATTGTGCAAATACGAACGTCAGACACGCATGACGTCAACCCCTTTTTTTAAATAATATTTTATGTATAAAATAAACTAGCGAGCTCTGCAAACCTCCACGGGTTGGCGTGGCGTTGTGTCGACCGCTTTAACACCTCCGCCCTCCGCGCGCGCTCGAGCGAACCGAACCAATCCGCACGGGCGCTTGACTGATGGACAGTGCAACGGACCAATGGGAATTCGGATACGAACGTCAATCAAGCACAACTCCCGCCCCCACCTGGTGCTGCGTGAGTCTCTGACGCTCCGAACTCCCACTTGTCATTCGTGAAGAGAGTAAGCGGGAGGTAGATGGAAGTAAGAGTTGGCTATTAGCAGAGCGATTAACTAATGATACATGGCATTGACTCAATAACTCGGAGCCGATCACATCACCAACTTGTAGAGACTGAGATCTCTGCCTTATAGGCAGTGATGGCTTGTGACTTTGTACAAAGAGCTGAACTTGAGCTCTGTAATGTCATTTACTGTAAATAAAATGTTCAAATTAAAAAAAATAACTCGGAGCCGTCAATCAAAGCCGTTTCCGGGGCTGGAAATCTGAAACAAAGTCAGGAAATAGAACATAGCTGGTCAGGCAGCATGTGTGGGGAAAATAAAAGTTCACCTTTCAGGTACAACCTAGTTCTGACGAAGGGTTACACATTAACGTTTGTTTCCTTTATCGGCATCCGCTGCCTGACCTGCTGAGTGTTTTCAGCATCTTCTGTTTTTATTTCAGATTTCCAGCATCCACAGCATTTTGCTTTTTTTTTAGCTTTCTTGTCAACTACCAAAGATTAAAGTAGCTACTTCTTGTTTTTTTAAGAGATTCCAGTTTGCACTCACTGCTCTACACGGTGAAGGAATATGTTATTTCAATGTTTATAGTTTCTTTTCCAAAAAATGAGAAAACCACATTGACATAACATGATTGGCAAAATGAATATTCTGCAAAAAAGAAACGTACTCAGCACCGAACATCAATGGCTCGTATGGGTTATTACATCACCATGGCTATTTATAAAACATAATGTGACATTGGCGCTTTAAAGATGCTGCAAATATAAATAAAGGAATGCATTTTTCTTCTGTATTGATATTTATTATGTGACATTGACACTTGCAAGATGCTGCAAATATAAATAAAGGAATGCATTTTTCTTTTGTATTGATATTTATTATGTATATATACACACACTGCTGTGGTTTATGAATGGCCATTAGGATTGACAACTGCAGCAGGCTTATTGACAGGGAACAAGGAACCTCAAGGTCGTAATCTCAGCCGTGTTTCTATTTTGCCGGTTAAAATAATACTAAACATGATAATAAAACAAAAGGAAAAACGTGCTTGATATATTGCGACGGCCATATTTTGTCGGAAATATGATTCCTATGTAATCGTACTTCACGCTAGAGCAGTATTTGTCTGTATTGTAGTTGTCGATGTGTCAGGCGGTGCGGGAGACAGCCGGTGGTTTGCGAGGGCCCGCCGGACGCGTTGCCGGGGGTGACGGAGGGAGGCGCCGCTCACTCGGCCTGGTGCTGCGGCCGCCGCTGATCGCAGGCCCGCTCCCCGCCGCTGTAGTTTGGTTGGAATAAGATGGGTTTGGACATGGATCCCATGTTCTTGGCCTGGAGCTATTTCAGACGGCGCAAGTTTCAGTTTTGCGCCGAAATCTGTACGCAACTACTTGAGAAAAACGCGTATGACCAGGTAGAGAAAAAAAACCTCAAACCTGTCCTGTGGCGAATTCAATTAACAACGATCATTAATTTGAGTTTGGGGGAAAATGTTTTATGCTTCTGTAATTTAATATACCGAAAATTGCATGCAAATCTATGCAAGAACCGGTGATGGTCGAACACTGTTAAATACGACAAAATGTATATGCTCCGGTATTGCGAATTATATTCTGGTAAGCAAAGTGAAATGCGTGCCCTAAAGCAGCAGAAGTACAATACATTTGTGATATCTGAAAGGGATATCAGAGATTCCTTTTGTTGGATACATCCTTGTCAGCTGGATACATCCTTGTCAGCTGGATACATCCTTGTCAGCTGGATGATTGAAGGACAAGTTCCTCCGTCTTCCATTCGCTCTCAAGGTTATACACACACGGGTATTTGTTACCTTTAATGAATTTAGACTGAACTTCCACTAATTTGACTATTTATATGAAATGACATGTGGCTCATATAGTCCAACCATTTGCTTGGGGGCTTAGACTAATAAGACATCAATCACGATTATTGCAACAATATATCCTCAATTTAACAACTCCCTCATTTCAACTGCTCGGGTTTAATTATTGAATAATTGCTGACTTAAAATAATTTGTTATTTTGTATATGGAATTGTTTTAAGTCAATTTAGAAAAGAAACAGTAGTATTTTGGTGTATTTGTGTATATATACAATTTTTTAATACTGTTTATAAAGGAAACAATGGTGGTATGATTTCCTCCAACATTTTTATTCCATTACATGTATTTTTCATATTTATATTCTGGATGACACTTTTTTCAGTACATTATTATAATTCAGAAGTTGCTTTGTAAATTTGCCTTTCCTCATAAATTAATTCCTTAATTTACATGTATAGATGTTCAGAAATGTAGTGGGAATTGGTTGGGATAGTGGTATGACTTAATTTTATTCCTCAGATGTGAGGTTGAATTTTACACAAAATGATGGAATTTAAATCACATGCCTGAGATTAATCATTGTCAATCCAGTACCCATAATCTGAGAATAAAGTGCCAGTCTCAAAGACGCAAGGAAGATAGATATGGAATATAGAAATATCACGCTGGTGCATTATGCTGTTACAATGTTCAAGTTAAGGCAGTATCACTTTAAAATTTTCAGTCTGTAAATAAAGCAATTTAAAAAAAAATTCCAAGGCATAATCTATAATGATGAAGGGTCACAGACCTGAAACGTTAACTCTGTTTCTCTCTCCACGGATGCTGCCTGGCATGCTGAGTGCTTCCAGCATTTTCTGTTGTTATTTCATAATCTACAATGAATTGATTTAAAAAAATAATTATAAACTAGTTAATCTCCTGTAGCATTGCTCAAGGACAAAGTTCATTGAGTGATCGGTGGGGTAAGGTCTTCCAGGGCATGTTCAACTTCCACAGCTTTGAATATTTATATAAAATATTGTGTAGTTTATACAGTCCAACCCTTTGCTTGGAACTTAAACTAATAGGACATCAGTCACATTTATTGCAACAATATATCCTCATTTTAACAACTCACTCATAAGGATATATTGCAGGCGTTTGGGTTTAAGTATTGAAGAATAGTTGATTTTAAATAATTTATTATTTTGTATATGAACTACAGGCCTATTAGTCTAACTTCAATTCTGTGTAAAATTATGGAATTGATTATCAGAAGTAAACTTGAGGATTATCTGCATAACAACCCAGTAAACAGCAGTCAACAGCAGCTGTTAGATGGGGAAAATTGGGTCCGATTTTGATTTCTTTGAGAAAGTGACAGCTCAAGTCAACTGTGGTAAACGTTGACGTGTGTACTTAGACGTCCAAAAGGGATTTCACATGAAAGGCCACGAGTTTAAGTTGGAAGCTAAGGTGATTGAGGGTAAAACTTGGGAATGGATAAGAAAAAGGCTGAAGGAGGCTAAACATTGGCACATGAAATTGAATGCAGACAAATGTAAAGTACTGCACATAGGGAAAAAAATAGGATGGCGTACATAATCCACACATAATGGTGTTGAAATAGCTGAGGATCTAGGATTCCTAGTAGACTCAATGCTTCACATGTTCAACCAATGTGGAGAAACAATCAACAAAGCCAATAGAATGTTGAACTCCATAGTTAAAATAGTAGAATACAAGTCACAGAAAGTCATGATCAAACTATATGTGCTCTTGTCAGACTGCAACCTCAATTGTTGCCTAGAAACAAGGGAGACAGTGCACAGAAGAGCCATAAGGCTGATCTTTGGTGAGAGGGATCTGAGTTATGAGAAAATACTGGAAAGATCTTGGCTTTTCAGCCTGAAAAAGAAGCATTTGGGAGATGCCTTTATAGAGAAATATAAGGTAGTAAAGGATATAGAAAAAGGCATTTTGGAATACTACTATAAGGGGGTAAAGGTTCAAACTAGCTAAAGGCAGCGTTAGGACTGATATTAGGAAGTTTCTCTTCATGCAGTGAATGACAATCACTTGGAATGAAATTCTGGGCAGCATTGGAGGCGAAAACTCTGCAATTATTTAAGAAATGATTAGTTGCAGCAATGGGAGGTTGTAGTGTAGTTTTGGGTGGATGAATTATGACGTGTGTAAATTTACCATTTTACAGTTATATTAATCATCATCTGTATTAAATTAATTTACCACCATTTAAAGTAGAAGTATGCTTTAATTTAATAAAATTTTTATCATAGCTGTAGGTTATATTTTAAGAAGTCATATAACTGTAAATATTCTTGTTGAAGAAAAAGAATAATTTTGGGCATCAAAAATACTGGTGTCCACACAGGTGAATTTGGGAACAAGAAAAATGTAAATACACGGACATCAAAATATACAATATTTCTAAATTATTTTGATGTATTGCACCAAGCATTCCCGTATACTGGTAATGCTAAGTTCCATGAGAGTCATGACATTTCTTCTTTGACAATATAGTTAATATTTTCAAAGTTAGTTTATTAACATTTTCTTGTTTTCCTGTAGATTTATTTTGAACTTGTTCTTGAAACAGACTTCCTATAAAATGCTATCAGCATTCATACAGCATGCCGTTTAATGTTTCCTGTTTTGATAAATTTGTTGTTACTTCCATTTGTAACAATATAGCAACACCACCCCCCCCCCCCCGCCAAAAAAAAACAAAGTCAAGCTTCCAACTATGTACTTAGGGGTCCTTCTTGGCCAAAACTAGAATGTACTGCAACTGTTGGCTTAGAGATAAGATGAGGTTTTAGTTGTGTGCCTCAGCTAATTATACACTTCATATATAAATGGAATACTTTATGAAAAGTGATAATATAGTATATATTCCACCGGTGAGATTGTCTTGCTCAATAAATTATTACGGCATCCTGTGTCATGGAAGATATACAATTTCATATCGTTTTTCATTTACTTTTTTTAAAAAAGGTATGATTTATTTTTAGGAAATGTAATAATGAAATACATTTAGTGCTTTAAGACAACATTCTACTCACATTCTAAACAATACGATGGTCATGCCACTCAAGTATTAAGCTAATTAGAACAATGTTGAGTACATCCATGATGCCTCCCCGCCCATTGTCTGTAACAGGTGGGGTTGTAATATATGAACATATGAAAATGATAGACAGGGAAAGACTAGCTGGACCTTCGAGCCTGCCCCACGCAGTCGTGATACCTTAAGCATTGTGACTTGCAACAATCTACTGGGCGAGGCAAAAAAACTGATTAAAAAACCGCAATGCCAATTTAGAGGAAAAAATCTGGAATATTCCTCTCCAAAAAAATTGAAAAACTCTCATTTGCTTCAATATACTGCATTCTGTTTAACATTTAAACTGATTTCTGTTCATTTGTTATTTTCTTTTTCATGCTTCCCAAGGAAACTGAAACTAAGATCATTGTAACTGAGGTAACCCCCCCCCCACAAATCTAAGTTCTCCCGCATCCCTTTTCACGTGCTCCCTTCTTCCATATCTGTGCAATCTTTAAAAAAAAATTCTTCTAGATAAAATTAGCCATGCTAAAAATAATTTCAGTAAAATATTTGGTGAATATTAGTAGATATCATGCAGCATTGATTATTGAGAAAACTATTAAAAAAAATGAACACTCTTATTTTTGATTTTGTTGTAAAAATGCTGCTTTTTTGTGCTGCACCTAGCTTGTTTCTTAGCTTTTTCCTCCCTTGTTTTATGCCATTCTTTCATTTGTTTTCCCCATATTAAGGTCTTTTTTACTGGCTTTATTTAATGCATTTTGACTTTCATTTTGCTGCTTTAATTCTGTTTTGTCTTTTTCCTGTTGTCTATCTTGTTTTAGAATTTTATCTTAAATTTGCCATTGGTCTGTTGTTATCGTGACTGGGAGCGGGAACAGGATCTTGATGGGAGGAAAGTGCATAGAGTTGAAAACCATTAAAAATCATGGTGGCTTTTCAATGTTGCCATTGTATTAGATGGAGAGGCAGAAACAGTTTATTGGCAGGAGGAAAGAGTAGCGAGAAATGTTTCCTTTAAGCTGCGCGTTCGTGCTCTGCAGCTCCCGCACAGCCGGCTCACCGGCTTTTAAATAGGAAAAACAGCGCAGCCTGTGGAACAGCAGTGAATGATAGACCGCAACTTCAGGATTTCCATGTTAGGCTGCGCATGCGCTAAATCCTGAAGTTGCGGTAAGTTTCAAAGGCAAAATGACGGTGAACACTGCCAGTTTGCGGCCATCAGGACCGCAAGTTCCGGGCCGACATTTTTTCACTTTAGTGGAGGGTACTTGTCTTTATTCTTGTAATTAGATTAGCTAGTTTTCTTATTATGCTAAGTTTAAACATCAAGTCCTGTGCTGTGATTCTTATTATAGAATCTTACAACACAAAAGGAGGCCATTCGGCCACTCATTCCTGTGCCGGCTCTTTGAAAGACCTGACCAATTTAGTCCGAAACCCCAGCTTTTTCCCTATACCCTGCAAATTAGTCTCTTCAAGTACATGTCCCATTGCCTTTTAAAAGTTCCTATGGAGTCTGATTCCACCACCCTTTCAGGTAGTGCATTCCAAATCTTAACAACCCTCTGTGAAGAAATTTCTCCTCATTTCCCCTAGTTCTTTTGCCAGTTATTTTAAATCTATGATCTCTGGTTACCAACCTACTTTATAGAGGAAATAGTTTCTCCCTACTTGCTCTATCAAAACCCCTCATAATTTTGAATACCTCTATTAGGTCTCCCCTTAACCTTCTCTGCCCTAAGGAGAACAATCCCAACTTCTCCAATCTCTTCACATAACTGAACTCCCTCATCCCTGGAAATCATCCTGGTAATCCTACTCTGTACCCTCTCCAGGGCCTTGACATCCTTCCTAAAGTGTGGTGCCTGGAATTGTACACAATACTTCAGCTGAGGCCTAACCAGAGATTTGTAAAGGTACTGGAAAGGCTGGCGGTAATTAAAGTGGCTAAGTCACCTGGTCTGGATGGGATGGATCCTAGGTTGCTGAAGGAAGGGTAGAAATTGTGGAGGTGCTGGCCATAATCTTCCAATCCTCCTTAGATACAGGAGTGCTGCCAAAGGACTGGGGGATTGCAAATATTATACCCTTGTTCAAAAAAAGGGGAGAAGGATAAACCTGGCAATTACAGGCCAGTCAGTTTAACGTCACTGGCGGGGAAGCTTTTAGAAACAATAATCGGAAGAAAATTAACAGCCACTTGGACAAGCATGGACTAATAAAGGAGAGCCAGCATGGATTTGTTAAGGGCAAATCATGTTTGACTAACCTGATTTGAGTTTTTTGATGAGGCAACAGAGAGGGTGGATGAGGGCAGCGCAGTTGATGGTGTGTATATGGACTTTCAAAAGGCGTTTGATAAAGTCTCCCATATTAGGCTTGTTAGCAAAATTGAAGCCCATGGAATAAAAGGGGCAGTAGCAGCATGGAAACAAAATTGGCTACGGGATAGAAAAGAGAGAGAGTGGTGGTGAGTTACTTTTTGGACCGGAGGTAGGTATACAGTGGCGTTCCCCAAAATTCAGTACGAGGACCACTGCTGTTTTTGATATACTTAATGACTTGGACTTGGAGGTACAGGGCACAATGTTGAAATCTGCAGATGCTGCGAAACTTAAGTGTGGTAAACAGTGAGGAAGATAGTAATAGACTTCAAGGAGAAATAGACAGGCTGGTGGAATGGGCAGACACATGGCAGATGAAATTCAATGCAGAGAAGTGTGAGGTGATACATTTTGGGAGGAAGAATGAGGAGAGATCATACATACTAAATGGTACAATTTTAAAGGGGGTGCAAGAACAGAGAGACTTGGGGGTGTTTGTGCACAAATCTTTGAAGGTGGCAGGACAGTTTAACAAAGCAGTTAATAAAGCATATGGGAGCCTGGGCCTTATAAATAGACATGATGCGGAGATGCCGGTGTTGGACTGGGGTGGACAAAATTGAGAGGTCGCACAACACCAGGTTATAGTCCAACAGTTTTATTTGAAATCACAAGCTTTCGGAGCTATCGATTTGCTCCTTCCTCAGGTGAAGTAAATTAGATACAGAATCTCCAAAGCATATATAGATGGAAAACAAAGAATGTGTACTTTACAATTGCAGACCAATAAACCTTATAAATAGAGGCATAGCGTACAAAAGCCAGGAAGTTATGCTAAATCGATATAAAACATTAGCTCGGCCCCAGCTGGAGTATTGTGTCCAATTCTGGGAACCACATTTTAGGAAGGACGTGAAGACTTTGGAGAGGGTACAGAAGAGATTTACTAGAATGGTTTCTGAGATGAGGGGTTACAGTTACGTGAATAGACTAGAGAAACTGGGGTTGTTCTCCTTGGTTAAGAGGAGATTTGATAGAGGCGTTTAAAATCATGAAGGATTTAGATAGAGTAAATAAAGAGAAACTGTTTCCAATGGCTGAAGGGTCAATAACAAGAGGGCACAGATTTAAGGTGATTGGCAAAAGAACCAGAGGCGACATGAGGAAAAAAGTTTTACGCAACGAGTGGTTAGGATTTGGAATGCGCTGCCTGATAGGGTGATGGAGCAGATTCAATAGTAGCCTTCAAAAGGGAATTGGATAAATACTTGAAGGAGAAAAAATTGCAGGATTATGGGGAAAGAGCGGGGGAGTGGAACTAACTGGATTGCTCTTCGAAAGAGCCGGCACAGACTTGATGGGCCGAATGGCCTCCTTCTGTGCTGTACTATTCTATGATTTTATGTTTAGCATCACTTGCTTGTTTTTATATTCAATGCCCCTATTTACAAAGCCAAGTAACCCCATACGCTTTCTTAACTGCCTCATCAACTTTACATGCCACCTTCAAAGATTTGTGAATATGTACCCCCAGGTCTCTCTCTTCTTGCACCCCCCTTAAAACAGTACCATTTAGATTATGCTGCTTCTCCCTGTTGTTTCTCCCAAAGTGCATCACTTCACACTTATCTGCATTAAATTGCATCTGCCATGTGCCTGCCCATTTCACCAGTCTGTCTATATCTTCCTTAAGTCTGCTTTATAAATTGGTCCCTGCCATTCAATTCAGAATCAGCAATTGTTTCTATGAATTTTGTAATGTTAAACATGCTTTTGTTTCAATAATATTATTTTGTTTCAATAATATTATTTCGTGTGAATAATATGTGAAATCAGCCAGGTGAAATGTTCTAAATTAAGTCAACATGTCACTGGTATTCAGGGTATAGCCTTGTATTTTTGAGATTAAAGATGGTTTACATTATATGGATTAATATCAGAGTACAAGGCATCTGGGATTTATAACATTGTTCTTCAGAGCTCTCGCCACCCTTTCTTTAGCTGTTAGAACAGGCTCCTCCTGTAATTGACAACATCCTCAATATTGGTGAATGTGCACTCAAGTCTGCTTGTGCCCCTTGGTAACAGAATGTTGTCGCAAGCCACATTCCTCAGTGGCAAGGGAGAGGTGTTTATGATGGATGTTGAAAATTAAGCTTTGGTGTTCCCACTGTGCAGTTCGAGCAGGAAGTCTGACAACATAGAAGTGGTGAAGAGAAATGAGGGAGTGGCATCAGTATATATATTTGGAAGTTGACCCTGTGGATGATGCCAATGAGGGGCAGCATGTGAAGCACAGGGGCTAAGAATAGACTCTTTGGGGGAGGGGTGGCTGCAAGAGGTGAGAATAATCATCCTTGTCCTATTTGGTGTGAGACAACAACTGTTCTCAAACCTCATCCTAGTTTCTGCCTAAGGTAGTCTGAATTTGTTTTGGCTTAAGAAACAATAACATAGAAAAATAGGGCAGGAAAATACCAACTGGTCCATTCAGCCATCTCATTCAGAAATGGGGCAACCTTGATGCATCATCAACCCCTCTCCCATCCTCCCAGCACAGTCACGCAATTTCCTGAGAGGGGAAAAACACCTGGGGTCACTTCAGGGGAAAAAATAATTCTGGGAAGTTTCTCTTTGACACCTGATGGCAATCAACCAAGCTCCAGGAGATAGCAGTAACTGATGCCAATGGTAATGGGTAACCCATCTTCCTTCTGTCTTCCTTTCCTGCTCCACAGCAATCTGAATCGTGAACATGAGAACTCTGCTTCTATGTAAATTATATGAAATTCACCTGAAAAATAATTTATTTATGTCATGCGGATGTAACACTTTTTGTAAACTTGCTACCAAGTAGAAAATAGCACAGAAATGGGAAGTTACATGATACAGGACAATAATCTTTTAGGCATGATCAGTAATTATTCTTGTGGAATTGCCTAATCTACTTATAATATGTGGAGGATAGCTGAGTTTGAAGATAGAGGAATACTAGTTTTGATGAAGGAACTAAATCTGAAACATTAAAATCTTTTTTCTTTTAAATATCGACAGACCTGTTATGCATTTCTGGCATTTTCTGCCTTTAATACAGAGCAAGCCGAGTAAACATTGAACTACTATACATTAAATGGTAATGCTATAGTTTATGAAATCAAATATTCAAGTTTACAATTGTTATACACCATATGCAAATTTCTACATCTAGACACAGGTAATTGGTGAAAACATATAATGGGACATTTTCAAAGTAAGGTTGGGGTTAGCATAATGGCCCAAATAACAGTTTTATCATCTGAACCTCAATAATACTAATACTTCCTTGAACACGTTATAATAATTTTCTTCATCTTGTAACCTTTTTTAAAAATTCTCCTACTGTGCTGACTTAACTGATTTTCCTCAAGTATGTCGTGGTTTTTTTTTCCGTATTGTTAAGTGGCAAGTTGGATCCAAAATTGGCTCAGTGGCAGGAAGCAAAGGGTAATGGTCGACGGGTGTTTTTGTGACTGGAAGGCTGTTTCTAGTGGGGTTCCACAGGGCTCAGTACTAGGTCCCCTGCTTTTTGTGGTATATATCAATGATTTAGACTTCATTGTAGTGGGCATGATTAAGAAGTTTGCAGATGATACAAAAATTGGCTGTGTGGTTGATAGTGAGGAAGATAGCTGTACACTGCAGGAAGATATCAATGGACTGGTCAGGTGGGCAGAAAAGTGGCAAATGGAATTTAATCTGGAGAAGTGTGAGGTAATGCATTTGGGGAGGGCTAACAAGGCAAGGGAATACACTATAAATGGTAGGATACTGAGAAATGTAGAGGAACAGTGGGACCTTGGAGTGCATGTCCACAGATCTCTGAAGGTAGCAGGACAGGTAGATAAGGTGGTTAGGAAGGCTTACGGGATACTTTCCTTTATTAGCCGAGGCATATAATATAAGAGCAGAGGGGTTATACTAGAACTGTATAAAACACTAGTTAGACCACAGCTACAGTACTGCATACAGTTCTGGTCACCACATTACAGGAAAGATATGATTGCACTAGAGAGGGTACAGATGAGATTTACGAGGATGTTGCCAGGACTGGAGAATTTTAGCTATTAGGAAAGATTGGATAGGCTGGGGTTGTTTTCTTTGGAACAGAGGAGGTGGAGGGGAGACTTAATTGAGGTGCATCAAATTAGGAGGGGCCTAGATAGAGTGGATAGGAAGGACCTATTTCCCTTAGCAGAGAGGTCAATAACCAGGGGGCATAGATTTAAAGTAATTAGTAGAAGGATTAGAGGGGAATTGAAGAGAAATATTTTCACCCAGAGGATGGTGGGGGTCTGGAATGCACTGCCTGAAAGAGTGGTAGAGGCAGAAACCCTCATCACATTTAAAAAGTAATTGGATATGCACTTGAAGTGCCATAACCTGCAAGGCTACGGACCAAGTGCTGGAAAGTGGGATTAGGCTGGATAGCTCTTTTTCGACCGGCACAGAGACAATGGGCTGAATGACCTCCTTCTGTGCCATGATTCTATGTTTTCAGGTAGGGAGCAGTGGTATTTACTACATTATATATACAGTAGTACATACTCTTTAATAATACTTGCATTGCATTTATTATCAAAATAATTTCCGAACTGGTGAGTAATAAGTTTTACTCATCAACGATAAGTTACTTTAAAAAAAAAAGCACTAGCATGAGGTAATACCTCAATCACTAAATTAGTTTAAAGTTCTTTATTCTAGAATAGAAACTGCACTTACATTGTCATTTTAAATTTCAAATGTACTAAATACTGCATTAGATGCGGTGAAAATCAGTCTGGCGAATGGAGCCTCCTTTTATTACTGCTATGTAGCAGCCTTAAACCATGACTTAACTACTTTCTTATCTCCCCACCCATCCTACATGTGCTCTAATCCCCTAATTCAGTTGTTGTTGATGTAAATTTGTAATCATCCTAAAATTTTTGAAATTGATATTTACCTATTCTGTAGGCTGCATGGAGCTTGAAAACTCGAGCCTTGACAGAGATGGTGTATGTGGATGAGGTAGATGTAGATCAAGAAGGAATAGCAGAAGCGATGTTGGATGACAGTGCTATTGCACAGATTGCCCGTAAGTACTTTAGCAAATCAGTTTTGTTGGTTAATTAAATTAGACCTGATTTTAATTCAGTCAAACCCTGATATTGAAATTTGCTGATAGCACTAAATAGGAAGTTTGGCAAACAGTGAGGCGGACTGTAAAAGACTTCAGGAGGACAACGACAGGTTAGCGGAATGGGTAGATGCAATTTAATGTGAGGTGTGAGATAATGCTTTTTGAGAGGAAATAGAAGGAATGGGAGAATACACATAATGGAAAGATACTGAAGGAAGGATGTGGAGGAACAGAGAGACCTAGACATGCATAAGGAGTCTGATGGAATACTCTCCACTTGCCTGGATGAGTGCAGCTCCAACACTCAAGAAGCTCGACACCATCCAGGACAAAGCAGCCCGCTTGATTGGCACCCCATCCACCACCTTAAACATTCACTCGCTCCACCACCGGCGTACCGTGGCTGCAGTGTGTACCATCTACAAGATGCACTGCAGCAACTCGCCAAGGCTTCTTCGGCATCACCTCCCAAACCCGCGACCTCTTCCACCCAGAAGGACAAGGGCAGCAGGCACATGGGAACACCACCACCTCCAAGTTCCCCTCCAAGTCACACACCATCCTGACTTAGAAGTATATCGCCGATCCTTCATCATCGCTGGGTCAAAATCCTGGAACTCCCTACCAAACAGCACTGTGGGAATACTTTCACCACACGGACTGCAGCGGTTCAAGAAGGTGGCTCACCACCACCTTCTCGAGGGCAATTAGGGATGGGCAATAAATGCTGGCCTTGCCAGGAACGCTGACATCCCATAAAAAACAAATTAAAAAAATACAGAGTTCCTTGAAAGTGCAAGTCAGTAAAGCCATATAAAGGTCAAAAGCATTTTAGGTTTTATAAATAGAAGTAAAGAATACAAGAGCAAAGATGTTAATAATACATTTGTACATGATAATGGTTAAACCATTGTTTAGAGTACTGTGACCAGTTTTGAATGTCCATTATATTATAGAAAAGCCATTAAAGCCATAAAGAGTCTACAGCACAAATGGGATGATACCAGAGATAAGAAACTGTAGTTATGAGGTACTGAGACTATTTTTATTAGAGCAGAAATACTGAGACTATTTTTATTAGAGCAGAAAAAACTAAGAGCAGATATAGAGGTTTTTAAAATTATATGGGGTTTTGATGGAGTGTATAGGAAAAGACTATTTTCTTTTGTTGGAGAATCAGTGATGAGGGAGTCATCAATTTAATGTTGTCACTGAAAGTGAGAAGAAAGGTTAGGAAAAAAAATCTTTACACAAAGAGTTGCTGGAGCATGGAATGTTTTGACACAGGCAGTGGTTGATGCAGAGACCATTGCATTTTTTAAGGGAAAAGGTAATAAATATTTGAAGCAGAGGAAGATGCAGAGATATGAGAGAGAACATGATGGCAGGATTAGTGTTGGATCAGACCTGGTGGGCCAAAAGGCGGCCTCCTGTGCTGTAAAATTTTATGTTCACTGATAACATCAATTGAATCAAAAATAAGCACCATTTATCATTGTTGTTTTGAACGTCTCCTCCGAAAGATGGCACTTCTATACTGCACTGAGGTGTCAGCCTAGATTAGGTGGTCAAGTGTCTGGAGTGGAACTTGAACACACAACCTTCTGACTCAGAGGTGAGAGTGATACCACGGAGCCAAGAATATTCGGCTTTTAAAGTTCATGTTTCACCACTGTTACCACATACTTGACTTATATTTAGCCCTGTTTAATGTATTAGTAATCAGAATATGTAAAAAAGTCAACTAGAATTCTGGTGGTTTTGTTTTTAGTTTGCTGAAATAGCAAATATACTTTTATATTTTAAGTATCATTCACACATGATCATATGTTAAATTTAGATGATTAATAGAACAGTATTTGGATTTTGAACTGGATTTTCACATATCTAAAAGTATTTTTTGTCTGCAGGACCTGGAACCTCTTTAAAACTCTCAGGAATCAGTCAAGGAGGGGGTCCTAGCCCAGCTGTCAGGTATTAAGAGCTTTAACTATGGATCCTCCTGATGGCTTAGTGAGTAAATGCACTGCATGTTGTTATACTGAACCATATGCACCAGGAAGGTCTTCAGTTTGATCCCAAGTCTAGACTGAGTTAGCTGATCTCAGCCAGGGTGACAGTGAAGGTGCTGCCCCAATTGACTTTAGAACATTTAGGCTAGGAAGAGGGAAGATTAACCAGGGCTTTTCATCCTGATGGAAGGAAGGAAGGAAAGAAAGACGAAAGAAAGAACTTGCATTTATATAGCACCTTTAACGACCTCAGGACGTCCCAAAGTGCTTCACAACCAACGAATTACTTTTGAAGTGTAGTCACTGTTGTAATGTAGGAAAAGTACACGTGAATGTCAGGTGATACAAGCTCATACTTGGTTGTGTTTTTTTTTGGTCAGCTTGGTATCTGATCCATGCGAAAACAAGCATCCTTAAGAGTCTCCAAACTAAGTTAATGAAAAATCCAAACAGTAGAATTCCTATTTCATCAAAAATGGAGTGCACAATCTCTTCCTGTAAGAACACGCTGCACTTGCCTAAGTC
The DNA here is from genome assembly GCA_030390025.1 of Squalus acanthias. Lineage (NCBI taxonomy): Eukaryota > Metazoa > Chordata > Chondrichthyes > Squaliformes > Squalidae > Squalus > Squalus acanthias. Next base: position 32,978,720 of record CM059425.1, on the reverse strand, counting down.
CAGAGTGTTTCGTTATAGGTAGGTATTGCCAAAACGTAAGGATATCCAAATTTGCTCAGGGATAATACTGGAGTTTAACCACCTAAAATCGCAGCTTATCAGAAAAGAGCACTTATACGTTTCCCTCTACTTGTCCAACCAACCTATGCTTTTGATCATTAGCTTGGAGTGTTATCTGGAGCCAAGTGGGAAGAATGTTGGCCCCCAATGACAGGTCTAACCCCCAAGTTCCATTAGTGGCTGTTCAATTTTCTATCGTGCTCTGGAGTACTGTGGACCTACCTGGCTCAGGTATTGGACTATGAAATTTGCCACCGAGAGTTAATTTCATTCCAAACTTCCATTGCAAGGATTGTCATTTTTGAGGCACCTTAACTCAAAAGAGCCCCAATTTGTCCCTTTCCCACCACCTCCTCACCAAAGTCTTGGCTGAGATGCACCCATAGTTAAAAAGCAGCTGAAGCTCAAAGTTTAGGCTCACATATGAATAGTCACCAAGGTGGGCCTGTTGAGGACCTTGTTATATGCTAACATGAGTCACTACCTTCAAAAGAGGAGTGGAAAAATTAGAAGTTGGATGGAAATTGAAGCAATATTTTGCTACCATATCAAAGTGCCAATGTAATAATTTTCACATATTGGGCATATTTGTGTGTGGTCTCATGAAAAAATGCTTTATTTCAAAACCATTTTTAATAAGATATATATAATATATATATATTTATTATGAATAGCATAAATTGTTGAATATCTTCTTTCTAGAATGCACAAAATCTAGATCCTGTCTAAAATTAATACAGGCTTTGTCTAAACTCAAACCTAATATTAGTTACTGAGAAAGTTATTTCTCTACTTGTAAATTATAATCAATATATGTAAAACTTTGGAAATAAATTCAAACTGTTAACAAAAATTTGCATAATAAGCTATGCCTGTCATTCTATGGGGATAATTTTAACCTAACCCACTCATCGGGAAACTGACTGGATCGATTGGCCGTCTGTATATACCCTTCCCGATTTTTACTTTCAATTTACTTCATTGGAAATTAAAATCAGGCGGGGTGCAAAAAGGGGCATAACCGATCTAATCACGTCAGTTTCCGGCCGGGCGGATTAAGTTAAAATGACCCCCTTATTAGTCACTTGCTGTACATCTATCCCTGAATATTGTTCTGTTTTGAAGAAAATTGCCAGGTCAGTCACTCAGCTTTAATGAGTGAAGCTAAGCTTCTTCTAACAAGTAACAGTTTTGAGATTCTATAGTCAGTCATTCAGTGGTCCCTAAAGCACACAGTTAATTTTCATTAAAACACAGTTCAAGTTGTATTTAATTGATTCTTGGTTTCTTCCTGTGCTTCTGTTCAAATTGTTTATCTCTTTTTCATAGACCCATGTCTCAATCTGGAAGACCCATCACTGGGTTTGTTAGACCAGGCACCCAGTCTGGCAGACCTGGCACTATGGAGCAAGCTATCAAGACCCCAAGAACTTCCTACACAGCCCGACCAGTAACGAGTGCCTCTGGGAGATTTGTTAGGCTGGGGACGGTAAATTTTGTGGAAGCATCGTCTTTTTTTAAATTTCAATTATTTTTCTTAGTCATCAGTTTTATAATCAAACTCTGTTGGAATTGCAATTAAATATTTTTCTCTCATCCTTCTTTAGGCCTCCATGCTTACTAACCCTGATGGACCATTTATTAATATATCCAGACTAAATTTATCCAAATATGCTGGGAAACCAACTTTAGCTAAGGTTTGTGCCAAATTCTGAATACATCAGGCCTGGAGTTTCCGCTAGGTAGCGCAATTTGCCCAAAATCCGCCAAACCAGCACAAAAGATTGAGGAATTTCAAGCACAAATTACATCCAGCACAAATCGAGTTTGCGCGATCTATTGTGCTGGAAGCCAGCACTGCCCACAAAACTGGCCACGGCCCCAAACCGAATTATTTCACCATACGAGTTTCCTCTAATTATGCCCATTTGCGGGCCTTCGAAGAAGCTCCTACAATTAAGCTTTTTTTTTTAGGTGCAAGGGCTCTAATAGGCACCTTTTTAAAAGCTTTTAAAAAAATGTTTTTAATTTATTAAAAGTAAGAAACTGACTACTGTACACCAATGAAATTAGCAAATGCTTCTGTATAGTTTTTTAAAGTCATTTTCCATTATTTAAAATTGGGTTACTCACAAATGGTGGACTAGACATTCTGATTAAAAATGCTTATTTTTTGTGATTAAACCCATTTTCAGCTGTATTAATAAAACTGCACCAGGTTACCACTCTTAAATATATCAAGGAATATTTTTTAATGCAAATTTAAAATAAAAATTAAGTTCTAAAACACTGCCCGATTATGCTGGTTCATGGAAGATTTGGGGGGGAGAAATTCGGTATCGCCCCGTTTGGGGCGCAATTATCGGCCGGGTGCAAAGTTTAGCGCCTGGCACTAATTATCGCCTCCGACTGCAAACTTGGCTTCTATCGCTCCTGGAGGTGATTGGTGCGCTAAATCAGGCGCTACACACCTCTCTTAAGGCGCTAATGCCGAGGAGCGAGGCGCTACCTCAGAGCTCTGGCGAAGCTCAGGTGATGTCAGTCAGCAATGGAACACAGACACACTAGCGCTGGCCAGTTCTTAAAGGGGAGTGTCGATTTTGCTCTCCATCTACACCCTGCTCATTGCAGCCTTGAATCTCAGCCTGGAGAGACCTGTACATCAAATCTGCTGGAAAGAACAATGGAGAGGCCCAGGGAAAGAGCTCAGAGTGCAGCCCCCATAGTCTCTTCTAAATCGATGCAAAGAAGGTCAAATCAAAATGAACCTGCAAAGTGCTGCTCAGTACCCAAAATTCCTTCACACAGCGTTGAATCTCTCCAGAAGTCTCTCTCTCTCAGAATGCGTGGTGCAAAAATGTCGCTGACAAAAAAAGGCAGGAGGCAGTCGCCTTTAAATAGCGCTCCCCCAGTCCCTTCCCGACTGCAAAACGCTCCCATCAACCTGTCGTTGCTAGCGGCAGGTGGTAAGGCAGGGAGCGCCACTCAATATCCGGTCCGGTGCGCTACCGGGGCATTACACGCTCGACTGATGTCACGATCTGCGGGCGCAGGAGATCGTGGCGGTAGTGTTTAGCGGCGCCGCAAAATGTCTGGTAAATTTCGCGAGCGGCGCAAACATCGCTGCACCCGGGCGCTAGTTGCTTTGCGTCCCATTAGCGCCCTCTTAGGGCGCTAACAGGAGGCGCAAAGCAACCGAATTTTTCCCCCTTTATGTTCGGCGATACGCAAATGAGTTTGAGCAGAAACTTGAGGAAAAAATTCACTTTGCAAAACTAGTGAAATTTTGAGTGCAATTTGCGCCCAGATCGGCAATTGCGCGCAAAGCGGAAAATGTTAGTCATAATCTTGAATGATGTTTGTCCTGCAATTAAGTATATTGTTAGTAAACAGAATTAAGTAGAGTAATCATTGATGGAATATTTCATAAATACTAAATAACTTATTCATGGAACTAGTGAAATGGATGGATGCTTCAAGCTTTAAATCCCCATTTTAAAGAATTTGAGAATTTCCTAATTTTTTGTATTTCAAGTCAACTATTTTAATATTTTGTACTCGGTTTAATTTTAACATTCTTGTAGCTAAGATTCACAGCCTGGACCACTTTGTATTTTTTAAATATAAAATAACTTCTACTGTAGCAGTTCTTTCCACAGAGCCAGGAATTAGGGTGCTCCCACCCGGCACCAATTTAACTCTCGGGTTTTGAGAGGCGTTGGAGGTGCTCGCCGCAGACAGGCGAGGGCCTCAAAATTCAAAAGGTGGGGTCCTATGATGCAAATAAAACCCTGACGTAATTTTAACTCCCTGTCGCGCACCTTTAAATCAGTGCCAGAGCCGCCTGAGAAACTTGATGGCAAACCGGATCGCGGCCATAAGAGGCCCAGGAAGATAAGTTTAAAACTTTTTTTTTTAGCGGTTTCTTTGTGAGCCAGAAGGAGCAGGACTGCTCCTGGCCCCACAATGAAATCTTGGGCCTCCCCTGTCCAGTCTTCACTCCCCTTCCACGACTGCAATTGCCTCCCGACCACATCTTAACTATTTACCTTAGTGCCGTTCCCTCGGGTACCCGACGACGACCTCCTGCCACTTGAAATCCCGCTCAGTTGGGACCCAGCGTATCTCTGGAGGTCATTAAGGCAAGTGAGTTGAGGTGTTCTGGTCTCCATATGTATGAAAGTGGGCCCAACTGGTGAGGTCCTGGCCAGGGAATCAGCCTGGACCCCCAAATGAAACGGGACGTTATTTAAAAAAAAAAAATCCTTGATCGCACATAGAGCTTCCTTTATCAGCCACACCTCTAGTGCAAACAGAGCACATAATACCGGCATGGGCTCGATAGGCCAAATGGCCTCCTTCTGTGCTGTAACCATTCTTTGATTCTAATACAATTCTGCTCTAAAGGTACAGCAAAGTGGGCTCGGTGTCATTAACATATTTTACCATATACTATTATACTTAAATGAAAGACTGGTAGTAACCTTTGAAATGGCAACTGGAAGATTACGTGCTGCACTAGTGGAGTGGGGACCCAACAAAAAGGATGCCTGCCAGATTTCTCCGCCCTCCCACTTATTCTGTGCAGGCACGACAGACCTGCCAACTGGAAAATTTTCTTTTATGTTATCAGAAGAGTGGATTGTTGGATGTGTTCATCTTTTAATAGTGTGCAAATGTTGGATTTGAAAAATGATAAAATATTGTGCATTTATATGTGTTTTTATTTTTCAGGCACTGTTTGAATATATTTTCCATCACGAAAATGATGTCAAAACTGTAAGTTATCAATAAATACCTACCATAAAATTGCAGTTTCTACCATGGGTTTATTTCTATGGCATATGGTAAACGTGAGCATGTAACTGATAAAGATGAATATAAGTATGCTGAAGGACAGATGTATAAAAATGGCTTTTGATTTTCATGAAGGGATAGATTCTCTCAATTTCCACTCCCAGCACAGAGCTTTGGTGATGGGAACGCATATCAGGAATTCCAGCTAGGAGTAATTGCACCCTGTACAATTTTCCACATGGTGCAAATTGGCAAAATCTACCCCATAGTAATTTAACTTTCAATCAAAATCCAGTGTTAATATCTAATGAAGCCACCTTAAGGAAGAGGATCCTAATGTAATCAAAGAGAAATCAAATCATAAATAAACTTGCAATAACAATTGCATATATAGCATAATATGACGTCTGATGGTATTGTAATTTATATTGTGTGCCGTCTATGGAAACATGGAGTAACATGCATTATATAACATTTTTAATGCTCCAGCATAAAACATCCACAAAGTATGTGACAATCATTACAGTTGCCCACATACAACAAGACCTGGACGACGTTCAGGCTTGGGCTGATAAGTGGCAGGTAACATTCACGCCACACAAGTGCCAGGCAATGACTATCTCCAACAAGCGAGAGTCTAACCACCGCCCCTTGACATTCAACAGCATTACCATCGCTGAATCCCCCACCATCAACATCCTGGGGGTCACCATTGACCAGAAACTTAACTGGACCAGCCACATAAATACTGTGGCAACAAGAGCAGGTCAGAGGCTAGCTATTCTGCAGCGAGTGTCTCACTTTCTGACTCCCCAAAGCCTTTCTACCATCTACAAGGCACAAGTAAGGAGTGTGATGGAATACTCTCCACTTGCCTGGATGAGTGCAGCTCCAACAACACTCAAGAAGCTCGACACCATCCAGGACAAAGCAGCCTGCTTGATTGGCACCCCATCCACCACCTTAAACATTCACTCCCTCCACCATCGGCATACCGTGGGTGCAGTGTGTACCATCTACAAGATGCACTGCAGCAACTCGCCAAGGCTTCTTCGGCAGCACCTCCCAAACCCGCAACCTCTTCCACCTAGAAGGACAAGGGCAGCAAGCGCATGGGAACACCACCACCTCCAAGTTCCCCTCCAAGTCACACACCATCCTGACTTAGAAGTATATCGCCGATCCTTCATCGTCGCTGGGTCAAAATCCTGGAACTCCCTACCTAACAGCACTGTGGGAGTACCTTCACCACACTGACTACAGCGGTTCAAGAAGGCGGTTCACCACCACCTTCTCAAGGGCAATTAGGGATGGGCAATAAATGCTGGCCTTGCCAGCGACGCCCACATCCCATGAACGAATAAAAAAAAATAAACCCCAGGCATCACATTCTGATAAAAATGAGAAGTCGCACAACACCAGGTTATAGTCCAACAGTTTTATTTGAAATCACAAGCTTTCGGAGCTGTTGCTCCTTCGTCGGGTGAAGTAAAGAGATACAGAATCGCCAAAGCATATATAGATAGAGAACAATGCATGTGTACCTTACAATGGTAGACGACTAAATTTAATCATCCTGACTGTTTATCTGCCGAGGTGTGACAAAAGGCAATCAGGTCAGCCAGGAAGGTCCCACATCAAAGACATAGCAAGATACAACTGAGACAATGAGGTGGAGTTACAGGGGGTCTAACGTGTCAAAAGCTGCAGTCAGTATGTAAAACGATAAACTTTAAAATTTTTACTTTTTTACTGGGAATCACATCTGTGAACAAGCCAACGACGACTCGAGTCTGGATCACGTCATGTATCGTGACATAAACCCAAGATCCCGGTTGAGACCGTCCTCATGAGTGCGGAACTTGGCTATCAGTTTCTGCTCGATGATTTTGCGTTGTCGTGTGTCTCAGCCATGATGCAACTCCAGCTACTCGCCTTGGTTCTGTAACCCTTAATACCCTTGTCTAACAAAAATCTATCAGTCTCAGTTTTGAAGTTTTCAATTGACCTAGACTCAGCAGCTTTTTGGGGGAGAGACTTCCAGATTTCTACTACCCTTTGTGTGAAGAAGTGCTTTCTGACATCACCCTTGAACAGCCTAGCTCTGATTTTAAAGTTATGCCTCCTTGTTCTGGACTCTCTCACCAGAGGAAATAGTTTCTCTCTATCTATCCTGTCAAATCCTTTAATCATCTTAAACACTTCAATTAGATTACCCCTTAATCTTCTATATGCAAGGGAATACAAGCCTAGTCTATGCAACCTGTCCTCGTAATTTAACCTTTTTAGCCCCGGTATCATTCTGGTGAATCGGCGCTGCTGCACTGCACCCCCTCCAAGACCAATATATCCTTCCTGAGGAGCAATGCCCAGAGCTGAATGCAGTACTCCAGATTGGGTCTAACCAGAGCTCTGTTCAGCTGTAACATAACTTCCAGCCCTCTTGAGATAAAGGCTAACATTCCATTAGCCTTTTAAATTATTTTTTGTACCTGTCCACTAGCTTTTAGTGATTTCTGTACATGGACCACTAAATCTTTCTGCTCATCCACAGTTCTTAGCTTCTCACTATTTAGAAAATACTCTGATCTATCTTTCTTGGGTCCAAAGTAGATGACCTCACACTTTCCCACATGAACTCTACCTGCCACAGTTTTGCCCACTCAATGTCCCTTTGTAACTTTCTGCTCCCATCTACAATTAGTCCTGTTCTAAACAATTTATAAAGTTAAAGTCAGTTTATATTGTCTTGTGATATCACTACAGTATGAAAGATGATTTTATTTCACCGTTTAGGGATTACACAATTGCACACCTTATCCAGCAAGTTCCGACCCTGATCCTGCATCCATTATGCTTGCATTTCTAATGCTCTAAAATGAGCCTAACAGCTATTGTTATATATTTGTTACATAGGTACATAGGAACATTCAGCTCCTCGAGCCTGTTCGCTATTCAATTAGATTATAGATGATCTACACATTAACTCCATTTACCTGCCTTTGTTCCATATCCCTTGTTACCCTTACCCAACAAAAATCCATTGATCTCCGTCTTGAAAATTTCAATTGACCCAGCATCAACAGCCTTTGGGGGAGGGAGTTCCAGGTTTCCACTATTTCACTCCTACATGACCTAGCTCTAATTTTAAGATCATGCCCTCTTGTTCTGGATTTTCCCACCAGAGGAAATACTTTCTCTGTATCTATCCTATCCAATCTCCTTATCATTTTAAACACTTCAATTAGATCACCCCTCAACCTTCTAAACTCAAGGCAATATAAGCCAAATTTCTGCAACATGTCCTCATAATTTAACCCTTTAAGCTCTGGTATTATTCTGGTAAATCTGTGCTGCCAAGGCCACTATATCTTTTTTTAAGCTCAGTGCCTAAAACTGAACACAGTACTCTGATTGGGTCTAACCAAGGCTCTGTACAACTGAAGCATCACAACCTCACTTTTGAATTCCCTTGCAATAAAGATCAACTTTCCATTAGGCTTTTTGATTACTTTTTGTACACGTGCCCCAGCCTTTAGTGTTCATGGACACCTAAATCCCTTTGCTCCTCCACAGCTCCTAGGCTCTCACCATTAAGAAAATATTCCGATTTGTCTTTCTCTGATCCAAAGTGGATGACCTCACACTTCCTCACATGGAACTCAATCTGCCATAGTTTTGCTCACTCACTTAGTCTGTCTATGTCCCTTTGTAACTTCCTACTCCAGCTACACAATTTACTGTGCCTCCTAACTTATTGTCATCTGCAAATTTACATTATGTAAAGCAAACAACTTATTTTTGCTCCCAGTGGATACAATCACTCAATTATACGCAGCTTCTTATTGAAGTTCAATACATCTGGTCGTCATGAACAGATGTTACCTCTCTCTCTTTCTTCAGTCTGATGCAGTTTCTACACTTAATCCAACACAGTATACTCCATAAGCAGTTTTTACTCATTCTTCACAACCAACACAGAACTATTATAACTTCTCATTTTGGAGCTGGCTGTGATTTAAGAACAATTGAAAATGCTATTTGGCTAATCAAACCTGTTCTTTTCACATACTATGTACCATTTGCCTTATTATGGTTTTATCACTGGACAGTGTTGGTCAGTGCTCACCCTCCACACCTGGGCTTAACAAAAAGAAAACAAATGATATAAATAAAATCTCCCAACAGAGTCCATGAAGTATTGAAAATATTCCTCTCTTGACCATACCTACATAACTTGATTATATCAACATCACTTGTAGTATTTTTCATATTCTATGTTTCGAGTGTAATCTAATTTTTTGTAAACAGAACATTCATATGTTAAAAATCCTACATCCACATTTATAATGGAAACTGCCCATGGAAACTTTTCATGTTGTAATTACACCTTCCCACAAGTGGTGATGCTGCAGCATTTTCCATTTGTAATGAAAAAGTTCACCAGAAGTGTGCCAGACATAAGATTTTTAATATAAAATAGATAGATAATAGTATCAAATCAAATATTCGATAAAAATAAGGACAAAATGTATGACTTTAAAATGGGAACTACATTACATCTGTGTGCCTGGTTCCCCTGCCCTTTAACTCTGTTTCACCTGAAGACTACACTGAGTCTTAACTCCCTGTGTACAGCACCATGGGGGATTGACTAGTATTTAGTAAAAAAAAAAATATATATTTTCCAGATATTAGCTCAATAAAGCTTCTCAATAATTATTTTTTTTCCTAACAGGCTTTAGATTTGGCAGCCCTAGCTACTGAGCATTCCCAGTTTAAAGATTGGTGGTGGAAGGTACAAATTGGAAAATGTTATTACAGGTAAAGGGATTAGATTTACATTTTGTGTTTGATTAGAGAAGACTAATACATTCTATGTGATTGTTGCATATACTGTTTTGTTTATTGGGAGAATCACTGATTCATAGTTACAGTGCATCTATTATTTATTATATGAAAATATCTACAGAAAATATTGTCATTTTGAATACAGGAAAAGTAATACTCACAAAACATGATGTATCATTGCATATTTTCAACGCATTCTACAATTTTTAAACTATGTTATGATTCTCTGTTCTTAAAGATTGGGTTTGTATCGTGAAGCAGAGAAGCAGTTTAAATCTGCATTCAAACAACAGGAAATGATTGATACAGTCCTTTATCTGGCAAAGGTAAGCAGCTCTGTGGTGTGTACATCTGAACCAGCGCTTCTCAATACATGGGCCAGAATTTGCTGTAGCAGGGCATCTAACGGCATCTTCCATTAGTTAGACTTTCTCCTGCATCCTTCAGCTCAAAAAAATTTTGCCCGCAAAGTTGCTGAAAGTGTGTGCTGATAATGGTGCAGCGAGGGAAACAGGGCATCTGGGACCTGAGTGAACAGGGCAACCAACAGGATATCACCTTAACCAATGAGATTTAAGGATTGGGAAATAGACACGGGAAGAACTGAGAAGGAGGGTAAATTAAAGGGGGTAAATTCAAAGTCAAATCAGGTACAGGAAGAGAGGGAAGGAAAATGGAATAAGAGAGAAGAAAAGAGGAAGAAAGGAAAAGTAAGAAAAAAAAATTAAAATTTAAGATTTGACATTTTTAAAATCTCTCTGAAAAATTCAAAACCTGAAGGAATGAGACTCCTCACTTGTAATAGATAATTTTCAGTGCCAGAGAGATTGATTGGCCGTCATTAACACTTATCACGTCGTTAAAAGGGTACTTGTGCTACAAATATCTGCAGTACGTTTAGTTCGTATCTACTGTGCAAATGCACTTCATGACATTCAATGCATGTCAATTGTGAGGCAGACAGCGAAATTCCATTTTTGCAAAGCTAACGGTGGAATGGTGCAACTCATACAGCAACCTTTGGATATTCGCATTTAACGACGCACCTGGCCCTCGCCTGAAGTTGCTGTACCATTTACGCATAAATAACGGCAAGCGCCATTAATCTCACTATTATTTTAACAGCACATTCTGGCCTTGTGTGTTTATAAAAGTAGTTACCATTTCTGTTACTGGATCAATTCTGAAAAAAAAATTAATAAAGAAATCACACACAAATTCTTGTACCTGCTTAAATGGTTCTCCATTCATTTGAACAGGTCTATATTCGTTTAGACCAGCCATTGACAGCATTAGGCCTTTTCAAGCAAGGACTGGATCGTTTCCCTGGGGAAGTTACACTGCTTACAGGAATAGCTCGTATATATGATGTATGTAGTGCACATAACTTGTCTATTCTGTGTTAAGAATTTTGAAAATCTTTCCAAAACTGGATTGACATTTTTTCCTAATTTTGCCACTTTATAACAAATTGATGTTGTTCTTGAATTCAACAGGAAATGAACAACATAGTATCAGCCACTGAATATTACAAGGATGTTTTAAAACAAGATAACACTAATGTAGAAGCCATTGCCTGCATAGGGAGTAATCATTTTTATTCAGACCAACCAGAGATTGCACTACGATTCTATAGGTAAGATCAGAAGATGTATTAATAACTAAAATTGGCTATAGATTGTGACCACTAAATCATTTTAATAAAACAACTAGGGTTAGGATGGGGAAAATCGGTTAGGTTTCCAATAATGATTGCCTTTGTGTGATTCCTGCTTCTGAGGGTGTATGCCTGAGCATTGGGTGATGATGGACTTGGGCTCAGGCTTGGCTCTGGTAGTACCAATGGTCTAATAGCCTACCGGCACTCATTGTCCAGGCACACATAATGGCCATTTGGACAAAATATTAGAGCACCAACATGATGGCATGGCTGAGATCAGAAACATGGAGGGTAATCTTCACCTTCACCGCCTGAGCAGTAATCTGGTGGAACAGATCGCCCGCCCCTTGTAGAACCCGCTCTCTTTTCATCCCATTGATCTCATACCGGGCTTGATTTTAACTCCTGGGTGGGAACGCAGCAAAGTGAGCGTTGTTGCCGTCTGGGAGCGGTAGCAGGGAGACTCAGCCGATTTTAACGGCCAGGACTCATTAACTTGCTGCTTAACTCCTGCTCCGCCTGACCCATGAGGAAACTGAATTTTTTTTTAAACTTACCTTACCAGGGCCTCCTCTAGTTCCTGTTCCCAGCAGGTTTGGGCTGACTGGGAAGCCACCACTGCGCCCACGCTCAGGCCTCGGGTTAAAATGGCAGATTGGACCCCTGATGACTTCATCAGTTGTTTGCCCACAGGATGGAAAGAAAAGAAGTCACCTCAGGTTCTTTTGCACACTTCCTAGTAAATAGCCACAGCACAGGCAGACCAAGTGGAAATGATGGCCCTCCCCCAGGAAGACCTTAAAGTAGAAAATCAATACAGAATGTTTGGATATATGAGACATTGTCATAAATTCTTTCCTTGACAAGTCTAAATTAATAAAAGCACAGCTGCACAACCCATCCAGAATGAATACTGTAATTGCAATGTAATGATCCACTAAATGAGATATCAAAACCTAAAATATTGGGCTTGTTGCCATTTTTATTTGGTATGGATAGTGCCTTTTCAGTTTACAGAATGGATCAAGGATTTTTTTTGAAATGATGTTGAAAAAGATTTTCTTCTCTGCAGGCGACTCCTCCAAATGGGTGTTTATAATTGTCAGCTCTTCAACAACCTAGGGCTCTGCTGCTTTTATGCACAACAGTATGATATGACTCTGAGTTCATTTGAAAGAGCACTCTCACTGGCTGTGAATGATGAGGAAGTGGCAGATGTATGGTACAACCTCGGCCATGTAGCAGTGGTATGTATTGAATTCAATAAAGCAATTATTGTCTTTTCTTTCTTTCTTTCATTTACATAGAATATACAATGCAGAAACAGGCCATTCAGCCCAACCAGTCCATGCCGGCATTTATGCTCAACTCGAGCCGAGTTGATAAACAGAATAGTGCGAACTATAATGGTTCAGAAAAATGACATCAATGAAAAGTAGAAGTAAAAGTAAAAGAAAATTGATTGATACTAGAAATATAATGGTGATATAGCTGTTACCATAAAATTAAGAAAACAGGATTAAGAATATTTTTAAACTGGTAATTTGAAGAGTAATGAACAGTAATAGTCTGTTCTTTTTCAGATTAACTCTATCCTTTTTTATTTTTATCCTACAAGTAAAATACATCCAGATGACTGCTCATTAATGTATCTACAGCCGCATTTAAATCACTGTTACTGAATGCAGTGTTATGTACACACGTCCTTGAAGGTCTCATGAATTATTTTGCATCAAAACTTTTTTTTTTAAAATTGACTGCATACTGCTGAAATGCACTTATGATAATAGTGACCTGCAGTTCAATTGATTTTTGTTGAGGATATCATTAAGTCAATTACCATAAAATAATACAGTAATTATTATAGCCCCAATTTTAAATCTGAGTCAGAATCGGTCGGTGGGTGGGGGTGAGCGAGAGATCAGCCCCTTGACCTTGCTGGCATCAAGCCTGGACAATTCTAAGTTCTGGGCATCATTTCAATATAATATTAATACCTGATCACTGCAGAAAATGGACTTTTGTGGCAAAATTTCCAGCAGGCTGCCCAAGGCTGATTTAAAGCAACAAAGGACCTCTTAAAGCTAGGTTGCATTCCCTGTTTTCACATTTTGCTGTTCTACTGCTACAAGGTGGGGAATCTCTGAAATGAGTCGTAAGGCAGAACTCAGACTTTTAGATGCCTCCCTGGAGGTCGTGGTGGAGGAGGTCAGGGCAAGGAGGGAGGTACTGTTTATCAACATCCGCAAACTGCCCAGCAGGTCTGGACAAAGGTGGCTGAGAGGGTCAGTGCTGTCCGCATCATCTTCAGGACCTAGGTTCAGTGTAGGAAGAGGTTCAACAACCTCATAAGTTTCTAAGTGCCCAGTTATTGCATCCTTTATAATAGATTCCAGCATTTTCCCAACGACTGATGTGAGGCCAACAGGTCTGTAGTTCCCCGTTTTCTCTCTCCCTCCTTTCTTAAATAGCAGGGTTACATTTGCTATCCTCCAATCTGCAGGAACCGTTCCAGAATCTATAGAATTTTGGAAGATGACAACCAATGCGTCCACTATCCCAATGGCCACCTCTTTCAAAACCCTAGGATGTAGGTCATCTGGTCCTTGGGATTTATCGACTTTTAGTCCCATTAATTTTGCTAGTACTGTTTTTTTTACTACTAATAATTTCTTTAAGTTCCTCATTCTCGCCACACCCTTGGTTTTTTCGTATTTCTGGGAGGTTTTTTGTATCTTCCTCCGTGAAGACAGAAACAAAGTATTTATTTAATTTCTCTGCCATTTCCTCAGGCCCCATTATAAATTCTCCCGTCTCTGACTGTAAAGGACCTATATTTATCTTCGCCAGTCTTTTCCTTTTCACATACCTATAGAAGCTTTACAATCCGTTTTTATATTTTTCGCTAGTTTGTGCTCATATTCCATTTTCCCTTTCTTTATCAATTTTTTGGTCTCCCTTTGCTGATTTCTATAAAGATCCCAATCCTCAGGCTGACCGCTTTTCTGGCAACTTTATAAGCTTCCTCCTTTGACTTAATACTAGCTTTAATTTCTTTTGTTAGCCATGGTTGGATCACTTTTCCTTTTGGGTTTTTATGCCCTAGAGGAATATATGTTTGTTGCAAATTATGCATTATTTTCTTGAATGTTAGCCATTGTACGTCCACCTTCATACCTTTTAGTGTAGTCTCCCAATCTACCATGGCCAACTTGTCCCTCATACCCTTGTAGTTTCCTCTGTTTAGATTGAAGACCTAGTTTCAGATTGGACTACATCACTCTCAAACTTAATGTAAAATTCAATCATACTATGGTCACTTGTCCCTAAAGGCCCCTTTACCACAAGATTATTGATTAGCCCTTTCTCATTACACAGTACCAGATCCAGAATAGCCTGTTCCCTGGTTGGTTCCTCCACATACTGATCGAGGGGTCAAATGGCCTACTCCTGCTCCCATTTCTTATGTACCGGCAAGGTGTCAGCAAGTAAGCTGGGCCAGACTGTCCAGGCAGCAGCTGAGGTGCAGCAATCTGCAGCTGGGCTCTTTCAGGCTCAAGCACTCAGGAGTCACTGGCCACTAGCATCTCAAGTGTCCACAACATGAGCAACAACAGCCTTCCACCAACTTTGCTGAGGCCACTGGGGGAGCACCTTGTAGGAGTAGTAGAATTAGGAAATTTTGCTTGTAAGGAAGGCACTATGGGTTGATCACGTGGGTAAGGAATGAATGGAAGGCAGTTATTGTGTTGGGAATTAACTTCATCACCTTTATCACGTTTGGCACTTTAGTCTGCAGTGGCTTTGTAGCAGCTCTGAGTCTGGATTGTCAATATGTCATTGATATAGAAGTTGGCTAAATGGTTTCAATAGGCAAAATACTGCAGATGCTGGAAATCTAAAATCTAAACAGAAAATGCTGGAAATACTCAGCAGGTCAGGCAGCATCTGTGGAGAGAGAAATAGTTAACGTTTCAGGTCTGTGACCTTTCGTCAGAACTGGAAAATGTTACAGATGTAACAGATTTTAAGCAAGTACAGAGGCAAGGAAAAGGTTTTGGCGGGGGGGAAATAACAAAAGGGGAAGGTCTGAGATGGGTGGAAGGCAGGAGTGATTTCAATGACAAAAGGGATGATAGTGCAAGGCAAAAGGGAGTATTATAAATGGTTTCAATGTTCTTTAATGCAGTATTAAGGGAGTGTTCAAGGATATAATAAATACTGTTAATGCAGAGGGGCTTTGTGAGTTTTCAGGGCAGTGGAATGAGCAGGACTCCAGAATCGCTGAGCAATTAACTCATGCAGCAAAATTCCATCCCTATTTAATTTATTGTCTCTGAAATATAAACTTTATATATAATCTCATGTTTAAATAACATTTTCAGTATCTGTCCCAGAACCACCTATATGACCTTGTTTATGTTGCACCCTCTTTATATTGCCTTGTGTGTGTGTGTGTGTGTGTGTGTGTGTGTATATATACATCTCACACACACAGGGTTTGTCATCAGATTCACTTATAATACATTTATAATGTGCTGAATTATTCCATTTCAAACTGTAAATTAAATACCCTAAAAAGAACTTGCATTTATATAACACATTCTTGTTTCTCTCATGAACAACGCAAGCACTTCACACATAATGAATTGTGCTGAAGTGCATGGGACTGTTATGTAGGTGGATGTGGCAACCATTTTGTCCACAGCAATGTCCTACAAACGGCAATGAGATGAATAACCAATTATTTTTGGTGATGTTATTAGAGGGAAGGATGTTAGCCAGGATAACTCCCTGCTGTTTTTCAAATAGTGCCATGGGATCTTTAGCATCACCCGAACAAGTAGACAGGGCCTCAGTTTAACATCTCATCTGAAGGTCAGCACCTCTGACAATGTAATACTTCTTCAATACTGCACTAAAAGTCAGCGTAGATTATGTGCTCAGGTTTTGGAGTGAGGCACGAATCCGCAACCTTCCGACTTCAGCTATTAACTGAGCCAAGCTAGCGCTTAAGAGTCATATGAGACATCACTTTAATCACAGTATTCCATAATCTTGAGATTGTCCTTTTCAAGTCTTCTAAGTTCCCACTGATTGACAAACTCAATGCTGAGTAACCCCTTTCCATATTCCAATTTCTACCACCAGTTAATTTCCTGTAGATCTGCTAAATCTTGTTTGTATTAGTGCATTGAATAAAATGCATAGTCATATGGCAAGGCTAAATTGCATTGCAGGATTTGGATAATATCAATAAATGATGAGAATTTTAAATTCTTCAGGTGTCATAGTCATGACTATAATTGTATTTATAATTACAAAGTATTGACAGCACAGAAACACACCATTCGGCCCAACAGGTCCATGCCGGTTTTTATGCTCCACGCGATAATTAACTCCTACAATTTTTTAACCATATAATTAATTATTTAGAGTGAATTGCTGAAGTATTTGCAATTCCAAGTGGGTTTATGACATGATATATAGGGAAGGTCTGCATTTTTGATCAATTGTCTTCATTGTGGGTGATATGGAGCCTCACTTTGTGTGTTATTTGTAACCGGACATCATATTGTATTTTTTAGGGAATAGGAGATATGAATTTGGCCTACCAGTGTTTTAAACTGGCACTAGCCAACAACAATGATCATGCAGAAGCTTATAACAATTTAGCAGTCTTGGAGATGCGCAAAGGGCACCATGAGCAGGTGAGCAGCCAGAGTTGTTATGTCATTAGAAACAGACCATTAAATTTATTCCATTTATCTAATTCTTAATTCATGTTTTCAGGCCCGGGGATTTCTGCAGACGGCTGCAGCACTGGCTCCTCACATGTATGAACCACATTATAACTTTGCTGCACTTTCAGATAAGGTAATCACTATTTTAAAAAAATACTTAACGTAGAGATTTAATGGCCGATTTTACAATATTGCGCTCCCGCCAGAGAGTCTTGCCACCAGGAATGCACATTTGTAAAGTCGGTGCTTTTATATATTTTGGATAGGAATATGATGCAAACAGTTTAGCTTTTCTGACAACCACTGCAGTTGAATTCTCATAATTTGTGGTAATTAGTTCTAGAATAGCTGTGATGCTAATTCATGTTTATGTAGCCCTGCGACACTCGCTGTCTAGACAACTATTTGGGCAAGTTACCAGCAGGCTCCCATAACCATATCCAAGCACGAGTCAGCACTTTCAGGAGAAGAGAACATTGGAAGAAAAACAATCTTGTAGTCTACTCCGAAGATGGCCAAATGGCCTTTTTTGATTACATGCTTTCTTATATTTTTTTTATTCTAAAGCGTATAATCTAGTAACAACTGTTGGATTGTGAATTGCTTTATTTTAATCTGTTATCTGATCTTATTTCGCTAACGCTTATACCCTGTTAGTCCAATATTATTAGTAACACATTGTGTAAATTCTTGCTTTTACAATATTAATATGTAGCTTTAAAAATTATAGGAAATGCTGCTTGTCTAAGATTTGACAGTGACTGAATTAAAGAAATGAATGGATACTCACAGAATCTGTTGTGCATATTTAACGAAGATCCCACTCCCTTCCTGCGGGTGTCCTGCTCAAAAGAGCAGGTTAATATTCAGACCCATCGGGAAGGCTGTGTGATCAGAGGGGGTAAGTAGTTCCCCTCATTTTTGCTTCCCCCCTCCCTCCCCTGGCCTGGTTTCTGTCAGGGAGTTAAAATCGGGGCCTATGAGTGTTTTGTTAGACCATGGAAAACTGACCTTACAGCACAAGCGCCAGAAGCCAGATGAAAGCTCAACACTCCCAGGTCAGAATCACTTTTAAACAGAATTGGGGTGTTCAGCAAAGCAGTCACCCAATCTGTGTTTGCTCTCTCCACCACAGAGGAGACTACATGACAAACACTGAAAACTGGTTACTTGATGAAAATCTAAAAATGCAGTATTGACCATCGTGAAACACTAAGTAGAATGTAAAATGAGACCATAATATTTGCCGTGTGTGGTACCTTGATGGATGATCTACATTACACCTGCATCTGTTTATCTCTTCCAGGTTGGAGACCTTCAGAGCAGTTATATAGCTGCGCAGAAATCAGCAACTGCATTTCCAGAACATGTTGACACTCAGCAATTAATCAAACAACTGCAACAACACTTTGCCATGCTTTAACTGTTACCATTACTTAATGATCTTGGGATGGTGTATTCTATGTTGTCAAAGGAGGGGTGTTACATAATGTAGTTATTGTATGTTGTGGCAGTACAATTGTTAATTTAGTGATTTTATCTTTCTACCTCAGATATACTAAGACCCAGTGTCGTCATCTGTGTATAGTATATGAAAATTCTGAGGCTAGATTAATGGAGCTGCTCAAACTAGTTCACTCAGTGTGCACATGAATCAGTGCCAGAATGAAGCCAACCTCTGAGGTGGATCTGTTTTGTACTGGCATCTGTAATTTTGATGGGTTGCACTGTACAATAAATCGCAAGTCTGATCCTGTTTTTCAGATCCTACCTGTTACAGGGACAGTAGTAAGCTCCTTAATGCATCTGTCACAGCAAATAACTTACAGAAAAGATAGTGGGGCCAGCTGGATTAAGGGTGATCTGAAAGTAAATTTTAAAATTAGAAGTATTTTGAAAAGACAAGAACTTATGAAACAACAATGATTAACAATTTTTATAATTCGATACAATGTCCTATCAATCCTTTAAAGGAACCAACTATTTTGTTAGTTTTTATATATTCAAATTCCATTCTGCATAAAGTATCTATTTATAGTCTACAAAGTAAAAATGTAATATTTTTGTGATGGTATTTCAACCTGTTTTGTAAAGAAAGTTCTACAATAACCAGCAAATTAAAAATAGTAAAACAAGATTTGGCTTGTATCAACTTTTTACCCTGTCACAGCTAATATTAAAATGTGTTTACTGCAGTTGGCTGTCGCTGCAGTGCTTTCTTTTATATGAAAAATAATTTGCATTTACATAGCTCCTTTCATGTCCCCAGAACAACCCAAAGTGCTTCACAGGCAATGGATTACTCTTGAAGTGTAGTCATTGTTTTTATGTAGGTAAATGCAGCAGACCATTTGTACATAACAAGGTCCCACAAACAATAAATGACCAGTTAATCTGTTTGGTGTTCACTGAGGGATAAATGTTGGCAGGGACACTATTATTCAAATAGCATTATTTCAGGCATAGCAAGCTATTTGTTTGAATTCTATTTTAATTTACCCTTGTAGGGTAGGATCACTTACCCTTTTCTCCTATTCTGGCAAGTTATTACATTTTTAAAAATTGATTCTTCGTCGAATCTTGACTTCAACGGTGACTATTCTATTAGTACTTTCCAAGTCATATTTTACTATTTCTAGTCCCGTTTTTATATCTATGTTGCTAATTTTTTCACTCCTATTAAATTTCTTTTGAATTTGCCTCTCACATTGCATAACTCATCTAAATCTGATGCAAATTGTTAACTGTCTTGCCTCTATTTTAGTGCTCTTCCTATTTGGGTTTTGACTGCACATTTAGGAAGCTTATAATTATTTCTTGCTTCCAGGTCATTTATTTATTTAAGAAACAATAGAGGTCCAAGCATTGACTCTTGTGGTACCCTACTCCATACCTCTTCCCTGTCTGACACTACTCTCATGAGTAAAGAAAAAAAACTTGCATTTATATAGCGTCTTTCACATCCTCAGGATGCCCCAAAGTGCGTCACACCCAATGAAGTACTCACTGTTATAAGTAAACATGCCAGCTAAGATCTCACAAGATCTCATGAGATAAATTGACAGATAATCTATGTTAGTGATGTTGGTTAAGAGATAACTGTTGGCCAGGACACCAGGGAGAAATCCCCTGCTCATCTTGAAATATTGCCAAGGGATTTTTTATATCCAACTGAGAGGGCAGATGGTGTCTCGGTTTAACATCTCATCTGAAAGACGGCATCTCTGACAGTGCAGCACTCTCAGTACTGCACTGAAGTGTCAACCTAGATTACATGCTTAAGTTTCTGGAGTGGGACTTGAACCCACAACCTGACCCAGAGATGGAAGTGTGACCACTGAGCCACAGCTGACACGGAGTGCCCTCTTTTATATCTAGCTGCTTATCCAGTCCTATGTTCTATCCTGCATTCCCAGGGTTTTAGGTTTTATCCACATGGAACATTGTAAAGGCTTTCTGAAAGTCCAAATTCACCAAGCGTTGGATTGTTCACCCACTAATAGGGAACGTGAGCTGGGATTAGACCATCGTGAGACAGGTTCGTTTTACCCTATTGATGATGTGTTGTTGCAATAGTAATCCTGCTCAATACGAGAGGAACTGCAGGTTCAGACTTTCTTCTACCTTCTCGGGATAGATTTTTCTCTTCATTATACCTGCAAAATCAGCGTTGTCTAAGCACAGTGAAGAGAAAAAAGGGGCAGAGACCTTCTTTCAGTGTAACACTGGATGCTCTATCGGGTATGTTGCAGCTTCAAACTTCAGGTTTTTTTATATTTATGAAATAAACAAGCCTACACTGACAAAAAAGATGTCTTAAAATATTCTGAACTCCAGCAACACCAAAACCGAGCATGGAATATTAATTATTGTTGACACTTAATGTATTCATATGATATTGGTCTGTCCATTATTTTAACAGAGGTATTAACCCATTTATTTTAAATGAGTTACCGCCTCGGTTAAAATAGCAGATAAAGGAATGTCAATTTTGTTTTCACTCTGTTCATTATCTCACTTGGTCTAACTTCTATGTACCTCCCTGGGTAAAAACACAGACACCCAAAACTTTAAGGGACTGGTGGATGCAGCAGTGAAATCTTGTAGACTACAATCTGTGCTACAGCCTTATAATATATTTTCACGTAACTGACAGATACAGGAAACACTGCCGCCCATGCCGAGGTGGTGCAGTCCGAAGCCGGGCCTACTAGGCCCAGAGCTGCTCAAGGTTGTCCTGCAAGGCCATTTGTAGTCTACCCACACTGAAAGTCAGCAGCCTTCCACCAGCCATGCTGCAGCCACTGGGGTAGCACTGCATAGGAGCACTAGGGCAGGAGCACTAGGACAGGCAAAAGCACATGGAAGACAGGCACGCACAAGGGTGATTAGATGACTTTTGAATGAAATATTGTAATGGTTTGATTCATAAAATTGGTTTGGAATGTTTGTTTGGTGGTGGCTTTTATTGTAGCATTGTGGCCAAGAGGAACAGGGGAAAAGTAAGGTGTAGGACTATTGAGGAATGTGGAATTGGGGTTGCGTTCACTGGTACCAAAGTCAGATGAGTCGATCACGGAGAGCCCGGGCAGAAAGGGGCTGTTTGGGTTGCCTCCTCCCTTCCGCTTACTACTCCTCCTCCTCCTCCTCTCCCTCTTCTCAGCTGGATGCCATATGCCTGGTGGCAAGGGCTGTGCCCTCATGATGGTGAGGTTGTGGAGCATAAGAACACAAGAAATAGGAACAGGAGTAGGCCATTTGGCCCCTCGAGCCTGCTCCACCATTCAATAAGATCATGGCTGATCTGGTCTTGGCCTCAACTGCACTTTCCTGCCTGCTCCCCATAACCCTTGACTCCCTGTTCATTCAAAAATCTGTCTATCTCCACCTTAAATATATTCAATGATCCAGCCTCCACAGCTGTCTAGGGTAGAGAATTCCAAAGATTCACGACCCTCTGAGAGAAGAAATTTCTCCTCATCTCCGTTTTAAATGGGCGACCCTTTATTCTGAAACTATGCCCCCTAGTTCTAGATTCCCCCACGAGGGGAAACATCCTTTCTGCATCTACCCTGTCAAGCCCCCTCAGAATCTTACACGTTTCAATAAGATCACCTCTCATTCTTCTAAACTCCAATGAGTATAGGCTCAACCTTTCTTCATAAGACAACCCCCTCATCTCAGGCATCAACCTAGTGAACCTTCTCTGAACTGCCTCCAATGCAAGTATATCCCTCCTTAAATAAGAAGACCAAAACTGTACGCAGTACTCCAGGTGTGGTCTCAAGAACAGTTGTAGCAAGACTTCCCTACTTTTATACTCCATCCCCCTTGCAATAAAGGCCAACATTCCATTTGCCTTCCTAATTACTTGCTGTACCTGCATGCTAACTTTTTGTGTTTCATGTACAAGGACCCTCTGTACCGTAGCATTTTGTAGTCCCTCTCCATTTAAATAATAATTTGCTTTTTTATTTTTCCTTCCAAAGTGGATAACCTCACATTTTCCCACATTATACTCCATCTGCCAAATTTTTGCCCATTCACTTAACCTATCTATATCCCTTTGCAGATTCTTTGTGTCCTCTTCACAACTTGCTTTCCCACCTATCTTTGTATCATCAGCAAATTTGGCTACATTACACTCGGTCCAAGCCATTAATATAGATTGTAAACAGATGATTGCATGCAGCAGACCATAACGAATCTTGAGACGCACTCTAGTGAGTACTACCAAGCTCCTCCAGAGCGGTCCAGCCAGTGGAAGTGTTGTTTAAGGATGCCAATGGTCTGCTCTCTGATTCCGTGTGGCAGCATAGCTTTCGTTATATGCATGCTGCCCACGTGTGCATGGGTTGCGCAGAGGAGTCATGAACCAGGTGGTCAGTGGATAGCCCTTGTCGCCCAGTAGACACCATTTCTGGTTTGTCATGTTGGCTCAAATGCTCATGGAACAGCGGACTGCCACAGAATTGAAGACATAGACGGTTGCCAGGACACCGAGCATTGAATTGCATGATGCGCTGAGTATGGTCGCACACCAGCTGGACATTGAGGGAGTAGAAACCCTTCCGGTTGCGATACATTTCCAAATTGAGATGCGGCGCCCACAAAGCAATGTGTGCGCAGTCAATGGCACCCTGCACCATGGGGAAGCCTGCTATCCTGCTACCCACCACAAACTGCATTCCCTAGCCACTGACTCCACCCTCTCCCTAACATCTGTCTGAGGTTGAACCACACTGTTCGCAACCTTGGTGTCATATTTGACCCTGAAATTAGCTTCCGACCACATATCCGCAGCATAACTAAGACCGCCTATTTCCACCTCTGTAACATTGCCCGTCTCCGCCCTTGCCTCAGCTCATCCACTGCTGAAACCCTCATTGTTACTTCTAGACTTGACTATTCCAACGCACTCCTGGCTGGCCTCCTACATTCCACCCTACGTAAACTTGAGGTGATCCAAAACTCGGCTGCCCGTGTCCTAACTCGCACCAAATCCCGTTCACCCATCACCCCTGTGCTCGCTGACCTATATTGGCTCCCAGTTAAGCAGCGCCTCGATTTCAAAATTCTCATCCTTGTTTTCAAATCCCTCCATGGCCTCGCCCCTCCCTATCTCTGTAATCTCCTTCAGCCCCACAATCCCCCGAGATATCTGCGCTCCTCTAATTCTGCCCTCTTGAGCATCCCTGATTATAGAAACATAGAAGATAGGAGCAGGAGTAGGCCATTCGGCCCCTTGAGCCTGCTCCGTCATTCAATGCGATCATGACTGATCATCCAAATTCAGTACCCTGTCCCTGCTTTCTCCCCATATCCCTTGATCCCTTTAGCCTTAAGAAATATATCTAACTCCTTCTTGAATATATTTCATGAATTGAACTCAACTGTCTTCTGCGGTAGAGAATTCCACAGGTTCACCACTCTCTGGGTGAAGAAATTCCTCCTCATCTCAGTCCTAAATGGCTTACCCCTTATCTTTAGACTGTGACCCCTGGTTCTGGACTCCCCCGCCATCGGGAACATCCTTCCTGCATCTAGTCTGTCTAGTCCTGTTAGAATTTTATAAGTTTCAATGAGATCCCCTCTCATTCTTCTAAACTCTAGCGAATACAAGCCCAATCGACCCAATCTCTCTTCATACGTCATTCCTGCCATCCCAGGTATCAGTCTGGTGAATCTTCGCTGAATCGCTCAGCCTTTGGTGGCCGTGCCTTCTGTTGCCTAGGCCCTAAGCTCTGGAATTCCCTCCCTAAACCTCTCCACCTCGCTACCTCTCTTTCATCCTTGAAGACGCTCCTTAAAACCTACCTCTTTGACCAAGCTTTTGGTTACCTGCCCTAATTTATCCTTATGTGGATCGGTGTCAAATTTTTTGTCTTAAAATACTCCTGTGCAGCGCCTTGGGACGTTTTACTAAGTTAAAGCCGCTATATAAATACAAGTTGTTGTTGTTATCCGGGCGAAGCCATGTGCTCGCTCTGCCTGCATCTCTCTGGCAAGAGAGAATGAAAAGTATTCACCTCTCTTTGCATATAGAGCCTCACTCACTTCCCTTATACAGGAGTGGACGGCAAACTGGGAGGTGTTACAGATGGTCGCCTGCTCCAGCCTGGAAGGAGCCCGTCGTGAAGAAGTTCAAGGCCACGGTCACCTTTACAGCCACTGGCAATTCCGTCCTCACCCTGGACTGAGGCTGCAGGTCTGCCTGCAGCAGGTGGCAGATTTCCTTACTAAAATGGAGACATCACACACCTGTTTGTCACTGAGGTTGTGGGAGGAGAATTGCTCCCTGACGACCCTGGGTGGATGTGACCTTCTGCTGAGAACCCTTCTCCCCCTCCTCCTCCTGCCTCTTCGAGCAGCTTGTCCTGCTCTCTGTCACCTCTGCTCATTCTCCCTGTCATGCTGCAGGCCAAGGGGGATACAAACTACTGCACTCATGTCTGGGAGCAACTGGGCTGAGTAGACCCCTTGCAAGCCACCCAAGTCCTTCAGCATATGCCACACTACTTTAGGCAACATTGAAGAAGTCTAGAAATCACCAAACACTTGTACAAAATCTAACAGCTGAAATCAATCAGCAACTAACCTGTAAGGAGGTGATGATCGCTTTAAATAGCACTGGTGGGCGTTCCTTCCTGCTGCTGAACGCATGTTCAGCTGTGCGAGATTGAGAGGGCGTTAGCGCCAGCGTTGAGTTCAGAAATGGCAGCACTGGTGTCAAATCAGCGTGTAATGCTGATTGACGTCACGATCTGTGCACTCTGAATATTTAGGGTGCACAATCCCATGCTAACGCCCTCAGCATAATGGCGGCCGGTGCCGCACGCTGCTTGGATGCCATTTTCGAACCTCAAGAGCACCCATAGCACCCAAACAACGGGCGCTACGCGACCAATTTTTCAAATGCTGTTGCAGCGCTTTCATTTTCCCCTAAATCACAGGTATGGTCCGGTTATACACTTCCAGCTAGTTGTGGTAAAAATCTAAACAACAATTCTATTGAATTCAATAGAATGAAAACCAGGCATGTTCTATAAAGGACAGGTGATCCGCCTGTCAGATTACCACCCAGGTGGTGAAGGCAAAAACTTATCCAAGCAGGTTTCACCAATTTGAGGCCAGGCCACTGTATGGAGCTCTTCGTGGTGACAAAGGCTGCTTGTCGAGAGAGTAAAAGAGGGCAGGATCAGTCATAACTTACAAAAAAATCAACTCCCTGAACACAATGAACTAGTTGGTTCCTGCATAGGTTTCCGCATGAATTAGTGAAGATCTGTAAAGGGAAGACCTAAATAAAATCTACACCACAAACTGCTTCCTGCTTTCAACAACATTCGTATGTTTAAGTGGAATTTAATATTATTACATTTCGTTCAGAACAATAAAGTAGAAATGTGAATATGAAAAGTCTTATGAATTTTCAGTGTTACAATCATCTAGATATTTTAACTCTGAAATAATATACAAATTGTAGGTCAAATGACAGACATTGTTTATTAGATCTGCAAATATAGATACTATAAAATGCAAATCAGATTTATTTTGTAAATCTGATAAAGGCTAAATGTTAGGATATTGCTACATTTAAGTAGCAATGTCAAAATTCACAATTACATTCATCTTGAATAAATTATTACTGTTATGCAAAATCTCATACTACTTATTTTAATCTTAAGACTGCAATAAACACTTTCAAAATAAATTTTCATGTCAATTTTGTATATGTAATAATCACCAGCTGGTGCTGCCTGTATGCTTGACTTCATTTTGTTTATCCAGACTATTGTAATTGGATTGTGGAGGGGAAGACTTGAATGCAAGAGTGACAACAGGCAGGCAGCTGCAGCAGCTGGTGGAGGGCAAAGCAGGATGGTGAGGTCTTCTGGGATCACTGGCCAGCCTGCTTATGGTGACTGACTGATTGATTATAAATAGATTACTGAGTAGGAATAGAAGTAATTTATAAAGCAAAAATAATGAAAGAAAATGTACAAGAATCTATTCAGATGACAAAGTACCTTTTTAGCAGTCATGTACAGAGCCTATAAAAAATACGATAGTGCAATCTGCATCCACTCATGTTTTACGTTTCTAGTGCTTGTAAAATTAAAGTATGATGGTGAAAGAAAAGTATATACTTTCAAAATTAAAAGCTTGTAGATTCAGAATCAACTATAGAAACATAGAAAAATAGGAGCAGGAGTAGGCCATTCGGCCCTTCGAGCCTGCTCCGCCATTCAATATGATCATGGCTGATCCTCTATCTCAATACCATATTCCCGCGCTCTCACCATACCCCATGATGCCTTTTGTGTCCAGAAATCTATCTACAGGAAACTCTTTATTAACCGGCACCCAAATATCCGGAAATCTCTCTTAACCGGCAAAATTCTGCAGTAGGTAACCGGGGTTTTCCTTCATCTCTCGTTTAAGATTAACTTTAAAAAACCCCCGAGGCGTTTGCCTTGTATCGGAGCGTGTAGATTGGGAGGGGAATGTGCAGCCCGGGTAGGCAGCGGACACGACAGATGGTCAGCTGGCGGTCCCCGGGGAGACGGAGCTCCGAATGCAGGCGCATGTCAATGTGTACGGGGCTCTCGTACGTTGGTAGATATAACTCTCCGTTATCCGGACTTTTTGATAAACTGGCACCACGCCGGTCCCGTCGGTGCCGGTTAATAAAGAGTTTCCTGTATCTCCTTCTTAAATATATTCAGTGACTTGGCCTCCACAGCCTTCTGTGGTAGAGAATTCCACAGGTTCACCACCCTCTGAGTGAAGAAATGTCTTCTCATCTCAGTCCTAAATGTCCTACCCCGTATCCTGAGACTGTGACCCCTCGTTCTGGACCCCCCAGCCAGGGGAAACATCCTCCCTACATCCAGTCTGTCTAGCCCTGTCAGAACTTTATACGTTTCAATGAGATCCCCTGCTCATAAATTAATTACAGAATTTCTGACATTCCTTGGAGGTGTTCGTTCAAATGTCTAATTATTTTCAACTCATAGTTCAAAGTGAAGAGGTTCAGAGTTTAATATGTACAGTTCTCCTGTGTGACACATCTTCCATTCACTCGCTGAGGTTCAATTAGGTGAAATATTAATATTACAACAAATCTTCCCCCAAACAATCAATAAGAAGTATTATAAGATCACAAGACACAGACTTAATTCATCCATCCTGAATCACCATGCACTCCTCCCCATTACTGCATCTAATTGTATCTTAAACAACTCCAGGATTTTCACCTCCACCAGCCCACCCAGCAGCCTATTCCAAGTACAATAGCAAAATACTGCAGATGCTGGAAATCTGAAATAACAGAAAATGCTGGAAACAATCAGCAGGTCAGGCAGCATCTGTGGAGAGAGAAACAGAGTTAACATTTCAGGTCTGAGACCCTTCATCTAACTTTCAGCCTATTCCAAATGTTGATTACTCTCTACATGAAGAAGAACTTCCTGACATCAGTCCTAAAATGACCTTTTGCTGGTTTGGACCCGGTAACCCCAAAAAATAGAGAATAGAAATGGTGCAATCTTTCCAGCCAATACAATTCCACCTAGGGGGGTCAGAAAAACCCCAGACCTGGATCTGCCAGATTTCCACCCCAATGACAAAGGGTTGGGGGGTGATCGCGGGAGAGGGGGTCCGATCATGCGGAGTGAGAAACAGGTTTGGGGGGGGCGGGGGGCAGCGGAAGGAAGCACTCCTGCTCATCCTGGCCCACAAGCAGTGCTGGAAAAGCACTTAACTGTTCCATGCATCAGTCCTCGCCTCCCTTTAGCTGCCAGGTTTCCCGAGGCCCAGGAAACCCAGCCAGCCAACGTTAGAGCTGGATGAGAGATAAAATCTGAGGCACGCAGCCTCATTAAAATATCTAAATGAGCGACCCGCCTCCTGGGAGCAGGTCTGTCGCCCGTCCTCTGTTCTGCCTCCGTTAAAAGCGGAGTTGGGAACATTTGAAGCTGGCTGGGTTCAGTTTGAGATTATAAAAATTTTAACATTCCATCTGACCCAAACCCACCTGTTTTGGGGGGTTAAACTTGCCTCCACTGGCTCTGTGGGGGCAGGTGCTCCTCTTGCACGGCTACCTGTCCCTATTATTTAAATTACCCTCTCCCTGGAATGTGGCATGGGATCACGGTGGGATGAAAGCGGCGAGCGGAAGTTCTGACCTCTAGCACTTCCGGCGACACGACGGCAGCGGGAATTTCTAGGCTCTTGTCAGTAGCTTAGGGAAAAACACATGAGAAAACAAACAGAATGAAAATAGTTCACTTGGTCCATTGAGCCCACTCCTTGTAACAGACCATGTACTATTCACACTGTTGTGGACTCGCCCCAGTTTACCGAATCTGCCGAGGAAGCTATTAACCAGCAGCAATCCTTCCATGAAGATAAAATTGTGACATTTCTGTCCGCTCCAGAAATGAATCTCTTGAAGATATTACTCTACCACTAGAACCGATGATTGCATTTCACAGCAACATTTCAATGGTGCCACTAGGACTTGGACTATTGTTTTCCATAGAGTATTTGATGATCAATGATTTTTATTTATTTCGCTGTGGGGAAGCACCAGGTCCCACTTGGCATTTCCTACAGTAGCACAGATAATTCAGTGTGTAGGAAATCATAGGTACGAGTCAAGTCTTCCTACATTTTAAGGTACAACATCGACAGGATGTGCCACCATTTCACCACATTTGCTCTCGATGCCAGCCTGATCGAGAGATTAGAGACATCATGCTGAGCTTCCATTTCTAAAATAACATACAGTAGATTTTACAACATTTTTCACACGAATACTGAAATATGAGGTTAAATTAGGCCATTATCCTGGGATAAATATCAACGGGCACTCCATTAAGAAAAAAGAAAGACTTTCATTTATATAATTTATGACATTAATGTTACACTTTGGAATTATTTATCCTAGACCTTCAAAATAGTTCTCTGATTTCATTGAGCTTTGTGATTTGTAAGGGCACTACATCCCCCTGTGGCTGAATAAGAGAACTACATTATTGCACAAAATCACTGCAACATTGCAACATCCCATCTCACTGTTATTCTTTTCACATCCTCAAATGGAAATAAATATACAAAATATCAGAGCAATTTGGCAAATTAACATAATGGGGTAGAAGTTGGTTGTGGCCCATTTTCGGTTCCAAACCAGCGGTGCACCGACAGTATTAGATTAAAAGAAGAGGCTTATAATGTTGCCAAAAAGAGTAGTAAGCCTGAGGATTGGGAGGATTTTAGAATTCAGCAAAGGATGACTGAGAAATTGATAAAGAGAGAGAAAATAGAATATGAGTAAACTAGCGAGAGACATTAAAAATAACATAAGAACGGATTGTAAAAGGTATGTAAAAAGGAAGAGATTAGCAAAAGTAAACTTACAGGCAGAGATGGGAGAAATTATAATGGGGAATAGAAAATGGCAAAGACATTAAACAAATACTTTTATCTGTCTTCAAGACACAAAAAACATTCCAGAAATAGTGGGGAACCAAGGGTTTAGTGAGAATGAGGAACTTAAAAAAATTAGTATCAGTAAAGAAATAGTACTGGAGAAATTAATGGTACTAAAAGCCAACAAATTCCCTGGACCTGATGGCCTACATCCTAGGGTTTTAAAAGAGGTGGCTACAGAGATAGTGGATGCATGGGTTTTGATCTTCCAGAATTCCCTAGATTCTAGAACGGTCCCCGCAGATTGGAAGGTAGCAAATATAACCCCGTTATTCAAGAAAGGAAGGAGAGAGAAAACAGGAAACTATAGACCAGTTAGCCTGACATCAGTAGTAGCAAAAATGCTAGAATCCATTATTAGGGATGTGGTAACAGGGCACTTAGAAAATCATATTATGATTGGGCAGAGTCAACATGGATTTATGAAAGGAAAATCGTATTTGACAAATCTGTTATAAAGTTTTTTGAGGTTGTATCTAGCAGGGTAGATAAGGGGGAATCAGTGAATGTAGTGTATTTGGATTTTCAAATTTGGATTTTCAAAAAGCATTCAGTAAGGTGCCACACAAAAGGTTATTATACAAAATTAGGGCTCATGGGATTGGGGATAATATATAAACATGGATTGAGGATTGGTTAATAGACAGAAAACAGAGAGTATCAATAAACGGGTCATTTTCGGGTTGGCAGGTTGTAACTAGTGGGGTATTGCAAGGATCAGTGCTTGGGCCTCAGCTATTTACAATCTATATCAATGACATAAATGAGGGGACCGAGTGTAATGTATCCAAGTTTGCTGACGATACAAAGCTAAGTGGGAAAGTAAGTTGTGAGGAGGATGCAAAGAAGCTGCAAAGGGATATAGACAGGTTAAGTGAGTGGGCAAGAACATGGCAGATGGAATATAATCTGGAGATGTGTGAAGTTATCCACTTTGGTAGAAAAAATAGAAAAGCAGAATATTTTTTAAATGGTGAGAGATTGGAAAATGTTGGTATTCAGAGGGACCTGGATGTCCTTGTACACGAATCACTGAAAGTTAACATGCAGGTACAGCAAGCAATTAGGAAAGCAAATGGTATGTTGACCTTTATTACAAAAGGATTGGAGTATAAGAGTAAAGATGACTTATTGCAATTATATAGGGCTTTGGTGAGACCACACCTTAAGTATTGTGTACAGTTTTGGTCTCCTTACCTAAGGAAGGATATACTTGCCATAGAGGTAGTGCAACGGAGGTTCACCAGACTGATTCCTGGAATGGAGGGGGATTGTCCGATGAGGAGAGATTGAGTAGACTAGGCCTATATTCTCTAGCGTTTAGAAGAATGAGAGGTGATCTCATTGAAACATACAAAATTCTTACAGGGCTTGACAGGGTAGATGCAGGGAGAATGTTTCCCCTGGCAGGGGAGTCTAGAACGAGGGGTCACAGTCTCAGAATAAGGGGTCGGCCATTTAGGACTGAGATGAGGAGAAATTTCTTCATTTAGAGGGTTGTGAATCTTTGGAATTCTTTACCCCAGAGGGCTGTGGAGGCTCAGTCGTTGAGTATATTCAAGACAGAGATCGATAGATTTTTGGGTTTTAAGAGAATCAAGGGATAGTGCCGGAAAGTGGAGTTGAGGTCAAAGATCAGCCATAATCTTATTGAATGGCGGAGCAGACTCAAGGGGCCGAATGGCCTACTCCTGCTCCTATTTCTTATGTTCTTATGTGTACATGGACTTCCAAAAGGCGTTTGATAAAGTGCCAAATAATAGGCTTGCCAGCAAAGTTGAAGCCCATGGAATAAAAGGAATAGTGGTAGCATGGATACGAAATTGGCTAAGTGGCAGGAAACAGAGAGTAGTTGTGAATGGTTGTTTTTCGGACTTTTCGGACAGTGGTGTTTCCCAGGGGTCGGTACTAGGACCACTGCTTTTCTTGATATATATTAATGACATGGGCGTGGATGTACAGGGCACAAGTTGAAAATTTTCAGATTACACAAAACTTGGAAGTATAGTGAACAGTGAGGAGGAGAGTGATAGACTTCAAGAGGACATAGACAGGCTGGTGGAATGGGCGGATACGTGGCAGATTAAATTTAACGCAGAAGTGTGCGAAATGATACATTTTGGTAGGAAGAACGAGGAGAGGCAATATAAACTAAAGGGTACAATCCTAAAGGGGGTGCATGAACAGAGAGACCTGGGGGTATATGTGCACAAAACGTTGAAGGTGGCAGGGCAGGTTGAGAAAGCGGGATCCTGGGCTTCATAAATAGAGGTCATGATGCGGAGATGCCGGTGTTGGACTGGGGTGGACAAAATTGAGAGGTCGCACAACACCAGGTTATAGTCCAACAGTTTTATTTGAAATCACAAGCTTTCGGAGCTATCGATCGCCCCTTCCTCAGGTGAAGTACTTCACCTGAGGAAGGGGCGATCGATAGCTCCGAAAGCTTGTGATTTCAAATAAAACTGTTGGACTATAACCTGGTGTTGTGCGACCTCTCAATTTCATAAATAGAGGCATAGGGCTGGATTTTGATACTGGGGCGGGTTGGGGTTGTGTCATCCGCATTTTGTGTTATCCACCCGTCTGCAATTGGATGTGGGAGATTGATGCAATTTTCACTTAATTGGGCAATTGAGTTCCAGCATGTGGGAACCCATGAACCAATTAGTGGTTTCAGTCTGAAAGTCACCTCTGATGATGTCATCATTGCTGCTGCTTTGAAGGCTTTCAGACACTGCCTGCCCTTTGCTGTGAGAGGACCTGGATGCAAAATGAGCAGCATCTCAGAGAGAGAGAGAATTTTTTTTGCAACCAAGTCCTCCCAGGCAGTCTCTGAAGACATTCAATGCAGCAGCATCAGAGTCGACTTTCAGACCTAATACTACTACTACCTTCATCACAATACTACTACTACCTTCATCACATCTCCATTGTAATAGTGGACCTGCAGCTGATAGTCAGCTATCCAGTTGTGCTCCCGCCAGGTTTCACTGGCGTGTTTCACATCAGGCGTGCTTCACGTCGGAAAAGGGTTAAACTAGCTAAAACGTTTCAAAATGGCATTACAGAGCCAATTTAGGGCTTGTTAAGGGCTTTAATGGCCTCTCCCACCTCTTGGAGGCGGGACGGAGTCGGGAACCCCGTGACCGATTTTGTCAAAATTGCGTGGAGGTGGAATGGAGTCGGGATCAGGTCCGCCCGCCACTTTTCGCTATTTTAACCCCCCACACGCCTCCAAACCCGACTCCACGGGTCATTGAAAATCCAGCCCATAGAGTTCAAAAGCAAGGAAGTTATGACAAACCTTTCTAAAACACTGGTTCGGCCTCAATTGGAGTATTGTGTCCCATTCTGGGCACTGCACTTTAGGAAGGGTTCAGACAAGATTTACAAGAATGGTTCCTGGGATGAGGGACTTCAGTTACGTGGATAGACTGGAGAAGTTGGGGTTGTTCTCCTTAGAGCAGAGACGGTTGAGAGGAGATTTGATAGAGGTGTTCAAAATCGTGAGGGGTCTAGACAGAGTAGACTGTTCCCATTGGCGGAAGGGTTGAGAACCAGAGGACACAGATTAAGGTGATTGGCAGAAGAACCAAAGGCGACCTGAGGAAAAACTTTTTTACCAGCAAGTGGTTATGCTTTGGAATGCACTGCCTGAAAGGGTGGTGGAGGCAGATTCAATTGTGGCTTTCAAAAGGGAATTGGATAAGTAGCTGAAGGAAAAAATTTGCAGGGCTACGGGAAAGGGCAGGGGAGTGGGGCTCGCTTTAGTGCTCTTGCAGAGAGCCGGCATGGGCTCGACGGGCCAAATGACCTCCTGTGCTGTAACCATTCTATGATTCTATGATTGAAACGTATAAAATTCTTAAGGGGCTTGACAGGGTAGATGGTGGGCGGTTGTTTCCCCTGGCTAGGGAGTCTAGAACTAGGGGTCACAGTCTCATAATAAGGAGTCAGCCATTTAGAATTGAGATGAGGAGAGATTTCTTCACTCAAACGGTTGTGAATCTTTGGAATTCTCTACCCCAGAGATGCTCAGTCGTTGAGTATATTCAAGACAGAGATCGATAGATTTTTGGATACTAAGGAAACCAAGGGATATGGGGATAGTGCGGGGAGGTGGAGTTGAGGTAGAAGATCAGCCATGATCTTATTGAATGGCAGAGCAGGCTCGAAGGGCCAAATGGCCTACTTCAGCTCCTATTTCTTATGTTCTTATGACAGCTCGTGTCCCAACTAGGAGACCCAAGGCCAGGCTGAAAATCCTCCTTGGGCCTCGTTATCATTATTTGACCGAGCTGCCAGTGCCTGGCACGCCTCCGCAGGCAACTGACAAATCACAAGCAGAATGGCTTCAGCTTCTGCTCCGCTCATTGCCAACCAATTATGGCAAGGGAACCTAGAACAAGTGCTAGGCCTCTCATTAACATATGTAAGGGCCCTAACACCCGTTTTAGTTGGCAGCCAGGGACGAATTTAGCATTAGCCCGAACGTACTGTTAAATTTGTCATCGTGCCCATTCTACACCCAAATAACGGGCGCAGTAGCATACCCCAAAGGCTCCAAAATTACACAAGACGTTTCGGGGGTTAGTGGGAGGGCACCATATTTGCATGAGGCCGATAGGTACCATGCCACTATGGACACATCTCAAGTACCATCCCACCTCATGTTGCTGGAAACTCAGGCGTTCACCAACTATCATGGGGGGTGGGGAGGGGGGGCCCTCCTGGAGACCCCATCCTGTCCCCCTTTCAGACCCCTGTATAAAGTAGCCTACACTAAAATTGTTGAAAAAATATTTTCACCATCTTTGAGAGTCCAGGCTGTTTCATTGGCCTGGAGCCTCCAGTGGGGCCGGTTCTACCTTTCTAGAGGCTGATATGCCTCATCTCACTCAATGTACTAGCCTCCACTTCCACACTGGGTACCTTAAGGGCTGGGGAAGCAGGAACTCCCAGCATTGGAAGTCCCCATCCCTTTGACATGGCTGAGCTTGTAAAGGGCATGTAGAGGCTATGCTCCTTACAGGACTGAATGGGATTTCCTCATCGAGGTCAGGATTTCCTCATCGAGGTCAGAATTTCCTACCCCAGGTTGGAGTTATAGAGGGAATGGCCGAGAAAATTCTGCTCCAATCAGTTAACTGCCTTTTAAATACCTCATCAGCCTGTGCTCTCGGTGCACATCACACCTGGTGCTACTTTATCAATCATTATCCTGTATCTTCATTGCTCAAATCACTGTTAACCTGTTATCTGGAAGTCCAATGCAGTGATTACAGTTATCATAATTAGACAGATGAAAATTTGACTATTTTTGCACTCTGACATGTGTGTGAGCCGGTTCACCTCCGCACCCAATTCACCAACTTCACAGTACAACAGCAGCTCTGCGTCACACACAACACTTGCACCATGGTATGTCCCACGAGGTTGTCTTAGTCTTTTCACAAATGAGCTTGTAATATTATGATCAGAGTCCTAAAAAAACAGGACGGTATTCACTGGAACAGAGAAAATTCAGTTCACTCATGTTCGCACCTCGTTAAGTTGCACTGAATTTTTTTTATTCGTTTATGGGATGTGGGCGTCGCTGGCAAGGCCAGCATTTATTGTCCATCCCTAATTGCCCTCGAGAAGGTGGTGGTGAGCCACCTTCTTGAACCGCTGCAGTCCGTGTGTTGAAGGTACTCCCACAGTGCTGTTAGGGAGGGAGTTCCAGGATTTTGACCCAGCGACGATGAAGGATCGGCGATATACTTCTAAGTCAGGATGGTGGTGTTCCCATGCGCCTGCTGCCCTTGTCCTTCTAGGTGGAAGAGGTCGCAGGTTTGGGAGGTGCTGCCGAAGAAGGCTTGGCGAGTTGCTGCAGTGCATCTTGTAGATGGTACACACTGCAGCCACGGTACGCCGGTGGTGGAGGGAGTGAATGTTTAAGGTGGTGGTTGGGGTGCCAATCAAGCGGGTTGCTTTGTCCTGGATGGTGTCGAGCTTCTTGAGTGTTGTTGGAGCTGCAGTATTCCATCACACTCCTTACTTGTGCCTTGTAGATGGTGGAAAGGCTTTGGGGAGTCAGGAGGTGAGACACTCGCCACAGAATACCTAGCCTCTGACCTGCTCTTGTTGCCACAGTATTTATGTGGCTGGTCCAGATAAGTTTCTGGTCAATGGTGAACCCCAGGATGTTGATGGTGGGGGATTCAGCGATGGTAATGCCGTTGAATGTCAAGGGGAGGTAGTTAAACTCTCGCTTGTTGGAGATAGTCCTTGCCTGGCACTTCTGTGGCGCGAATGTTACCTGCCACTTATCAGCCCAAGCCTGAACGTTGTCCAGGTCTTGTTGCATGAGGGCATGGACTGCTTCATTATCTGAGGAGTTGTGAATGGCGCTGAACATTGCGCAGTCATCAGCGAACATCCCCATTTCTGACCTTATGTTGGAGGGAAGGTCATTGGTGAAGCAGCTGAAGATGGTTGGGCCTAGGACACTGCCCTGAAAAACTCCTGCAGCGATGTCCTGGGGCTGTGATGATTGACCTTCAACCACCACAACCATCTTCCTTTGTGCTAGGTATGACTCCAGCCAGTGGAGCGTTTTCCCCCCGATTCCCATTGACTTCAGTTTTACTAGGGCTCCTTGATGCCACACTCGGTCAAATGCTGCCTTGATGTCAAGGGCAGTCACTTTCACCTCACCTCTGGAATTCATTTCCTTTGTCCATGTTTGGACCAAGGCTGTAATGAGGTTGAGAGCCGAGTGGTTTTGGCGGAACCCAAACTGGGCATCAGTGAGCAGGTTATTGGTGAGTAAGTGCCGCTTGATAGCACTGTCGATGACACCTTCCATCACTTTGCTGATGATTGAGAGTAGACTGATGGGGCGGTAATTGGCCGGATTGGATTTGTCCTACTTTTTGTGGACAGGACATACCTGGGCAGTTTTCCACATTGTCGGATAGATGCCAGTGTTGTAGCTGTACTGGAACAGCTTGGCTAGAGGCACGGCTAGTTCTGGAGCACAAGTCTTCAGCACGATAGCCGGGATGTTGTTGGGGCTCATAGCCTTTGCTGTATCCAGTGCGCTCAGCCATTTCTTGATATCACGTGGAGTGAATCGAATTTGCTGAAGACTGGCTTCTGTGATGGTGGGGATCTCAGGAGTAGGCTGATATGGATCATCCACTCGGCACTTCTGGCTGAAGATGGTTGCAAACGCTTCAGCCTTATCTTTTGCATTCACGTGCTAGACTCCACCATCATTGAGGATGCGGATGTTCATGTAGTCTCCTCCTCCCGTTAGTTGTTTAATGGTCCACCAACATTCACGACTGGATGTGGCTTTGATCAGATCCGTTGATTGTGGGATCGCTTCGCCCTGTCTATAGCATGCTGCTTCCGCTTTTTAGCATGCATGTAGTCCTGTGTTGCAGCTTCCCCAGGTTGGCACCTCATTTTTAGGTACACCTGGTGCTGCTCCTGGCATGCTCTTCTACACTCCTTATTGAACCAGGGTTGGTCCCCTGGCTTGATGGTAATGGTAGAGTGAGGGATATGCCGGTTACAGATTGTGGTGGAATACAATTCTGCTGCTGCTGATGGCCCACAGCGCCTCATGGATGCCCAGTTTTGAGCTGCTAGATCTGTACTGTATCTATCCAATTTAGCACGATGGTAGTGCCACACAACACAGTGGAGGGTGTCCTCAGTGTGAAGGCATGTCTTCATCTCCACAATGACTGTGCGGTGGTCACTGCTACCAATACTGTCATGGACAGATGCATCTGCGACAGGTAGATTGGTGAGGACGATGTCAAGTAGGTTTTTCCCTCGTGTTGGTTCTCTCACCACCTGTCGCAGGCCCAGACTGGCAGTTATGTCCTTCAGGACTCGGCTAGCTCAGTCAGTAGAGGTGTTACCGAGCCACTCTTGGACATTGAAGTCCCCCACCCAGAGTACATTCTGTGCCCTTGCTACTCTCAGTGCTTCTTCCAAGTGGTGTTCAACATGGAGGAGTACTGATTCACCAGCTGACGCGGTAGTAATCAGCAGGAGGTTTCCTTACCTATGCTTGACCTGGAGCCATGAGAATTCATGGGTTCCCAGGGCCACTCCTTCCCGACTGTATACCCCTGTGCCGCCAGCCCTGGTGGATCTGTCCTGCCGGTGGGACAGGACATACCCAGGGATGGTGATGGAGGAGTTTGGGACATTGGCTGAAAGATATGATTCTGTGAGTATGACTATGTCAGGCTGTTGCTTGACTAGTCTGTGGGACAGCTCTCCCAATTTTGGCACAAGTCCCCAGATGTTGGTGAGGAGGACTTTGCCGGGTCCAGTTTCATTCTTATTGTGTTTGGTAGCGGTTTGTTACAACTGAGTGGCTTGCTAGGCCATTTCAGAGGGCAGTTAAGCGTCAACCACATTGATGTGGGTCTGGAGTCACATATAGGCCAGACCAGGTAAGGACGGCAGATTTCCTTCCCTAAAGGACATGGTTACCATTACTGATAATAGTAATTATTCCAGATTTATTTAATTGAATTTAAATTCCCCAGCTGCCGTGTTGGGATTTGAACTCGCGTCTCATGGATCATTAGTCCAGGCCTCCATTACCACTCCGCTACCGTTCCACCAATATAATAAAAGACAGACCACTTCACCTTAGGCTATGACAGCTTTGATAACTAAAAAAGAAAACAAAGACTTGCATTTATCTAGTGCATTTATCTAGTGCCTTTCACGACCTCAGGATGTCCCAAAGCGCTCTAAAGCCAATGAAGTACTTTTTGAAGTGTAGTCATTGTTGTAATGTAGGAAACGTGACAGCCAAATTGTGCACAGCAAGCTCCCACAAACAGCAATGTGATAACAACCCGATAATCTGTTTTCAGTATTATTAGTAAATATTGGCCGGGACACTGGGGAGAGACCCCTGCTGTTCTTCAAAATAGTGCCATGGGATCTTTTACGTCCACCAAGACAGCACCTCCGACAGAGCAGCACTCCTTCAGTACTGCCCTGGAGTGTCAGCCAAGATTTTTGTGCTCAAGTCTCTGGAGTGGGACTCAGCCGAACCCTCAATCTTCTGACTCAGAGGCAAGAGCGCTACCCACTGAGCCAAGGCTGACACCAATGTATGAATCAAGCTGTCCTTCATTCACCTTTTCAACTCATGAATTATGCACCCAACATCCCCATCTATTTTGTTTACTGGATACTGCAAACAATAAAGGATACAGGTAATTATTCTGAAGTAAAAAGACAAATGATTTTTTATTTATTCATTGAATATAGATATAAAATTAAATCAATCTCTAAATTTTAAAGTATAGGTAGAAAATTAAATTAAACACCAGAGTTTAAAGACAACTGAATTATTCAGAAAGTCACTGTGATTAAAGCAGAGCTCATCGATTTGCAGTAATAAATTCCATATTCATGAAGCTTGACTTTCTATAGTAAATGATTTATCTTTGGTTTGAAGATTACATCATAATTGCGAAGGTAGCCTCACTATATGTATATAATTTACAGTACATTGCATCACAGCCAAGATTTCTAACATTTTGTTATTGGTGCTCATATAGCTCTCTTTTTTCCACTATTTGTATCAATTGCATAAAATATTTAATAATCAATGGCCCAGAAATTCCTTGGGCAGTGACCCCTGCAATCATGCTGGGGTTGCCCCTGCCAGTGACCTCTGACCCCATTGGAGTATATAGGATCAGTGGAGTTCATCTCATCTGCATATGGTTGGCAGGCACCTTTTAAAAAATTCATTCCTGGGATGTGGACGTCGCTGGCAAAGCCAGCATTTATTGCCGATGCCTAATTGCCCTTGAGAAGGTGGTGGTGAGCCACCTTAAACCGCTGCAGTCCATGTGGTGAAGGTACTCCCATAGTGCGGTGAGGGAAGGAGTTCCAGGATTTTGACCCAGCGACGATGAAGGAATGGCGATATATTTCCAAGTCAGGATGGTGTGTGACTTGGAGGGGAACTTGCAGGTGGTGGTGTTTCCATGTGCCTGCTGCCCTTGTCCTTCGAGGTGGTTGAGGTCGCGGGTTTGGGAGGTGCTGCCGATGAAGCCTTGGCGAGTTGTTGCAGTGCATCTTGTAGATGGTACACACTGCAGCCATGGTGCGCAGGTGGTGGAGGGAGTGAATGCTTAAGGTGGTGGATGGGGTGCCAATCAAGCAGGCTGCTTTGTTCTGGATGGTGTCGAACTTCTTGTGTTGTTGGAGCTGCACTCATCCAGGCAAGTGGAGAGTATTCCATCACACTCCTGACTTGTGGATGGTGGAAAGGCTTTGGGGAGTCAGGAGGTGAGAGACTCGCCGCAGAATACCCAGCCTCTGACCTGCTCTTGTAGCCACAGTATTTATGTGGCTAGTCCAGTTAAGTTTCTGGTCAATGGTGACCCCCAGGGTGTTGATGGTGAGGGATTCGGCGATGGTAATGCTGTTGAATGTCAGTGGGTGGTGGTTAGACTCTTGCTTGTTGGAGACAGTCATTGCCTGGCACTTTTGTGGCGTGAATGTTATTTGCCACTTATCAGCCCAAGCCTGAATGTCGTCCAGGTCTTGCTGCATTCGGGCATGGACTGCTTCATTATCTGAAGAGTTGAACGTGCCACTACGAAAGAAAGACTTGCATTTACATAGCACCATTCACAACCACTGGACGTCCCAAAGTGTTTTACAGCCACTGAAGTACTTTTGAAGTGTAGTCACTGTTGTAATGTAGGAAACGCGGCAGCCAATTTGCTCACAGCAAGCTCCCACAAACAGCAATGTGATAATGACCAGATAATCTGTTTTAGTGATGTTGATTAAGGGATAAATATTGGCCAGGACACCAGGGAGAACTCCCCTGCTCTTCTTCGAAATAGTGCCATGGGATCTTTTATGTCTACCTGAGAGAGCAGACGGGGCCTCAGTTTAACGTCTCATCCGAAAGATGGCACCTCCAACAGTGCAGCACTCCCTCAGGACTGCACTGGAGTGTCAGCCTAGATTTTTGTGCTCAAGTCTCTGGAGTGGGACTTGAACCCACAACCTTCTGACTCAGAAGCAAGGGTGCTACCCACTGAGCCACATGTTGGTGCCCACCTGTCCCAGGATGCTGCAAAATGCAGCTCCGGTGCCCGGGCCATGGGGGTGGTGGAGGGGGGGGCGCTGGTGGAGGAAGAGTAGGGGTGGGGAGTTGGGGTTTGGTGCCTTTGTAAGGGGTCTGCATTAAACAAAAAAAATTGTATTTAACCTTACTTCTTCAGAGATCCAGGCCTTCGTGGACCCTTAGTGGGCAGTCCACCGAGCAGAAGCAGGCATACTGGCTGCTCAGTTGGTAGCTTTGGGGAGCACCTTGCTAAGGTATGTAGTCTGGACCACCAAAAATAAGGAATCCTGTGAACATTTTTCATCCCCCTTATAAAGAGGGCTGAAGGGGACAGGATTTGAGTACAGGAGTAAAGAAGTCTTATTCAAATTATATAGGGCCTTGGTGAGACCACACCTGGAGTACTGTGTACAATTTTGGTCTCCTTACCCAAGGAAAGATATACTTGCCATAGAGGGAGTGCAACGAAGGTTCACGAGATTGATTCCTGGGATGGTGGGACTGTCATATGAGAAGAGATTGAGTAAACTAGGCCTGTATTCTCTTGAATTTAGAAGAATGAGAGGGGATCTCATTGAAGCATACAAAATTATTACAGGGCTTGATAGGGTGGATGCTGGGAGAATGTTTCCCTTAGCTGGGGAGTCTAGAACCAGGGGCCACAGCCTCAAGATAAAGTGTAGGCCATTCAGGACTGAGATGAGAAGAAATTTCTTCACACAGAGGGCGGCGAATCTTTGGAATTCTCTACCCCAGAGGGCTGGGGAGGCTCAGTCATTGGGTATATTCAAAACAGAAGTCAATAGATTTCTGACTAGTAAGGGCATCAAGGGATATGGCGATAGGGCCGGTGAATGGAGTTGAGGCAGAAGATCAGCCATGATCTCATTGAATGGCGGAGCAGGCTCGAAGGGCCGAATGGCCTACTCCTGCTCCTATTTCTTATGTTCTTATGTAGATGTTTCCAAAGGGCCCAGCAGCCCCCCTCCACCCCCACCCTCTCCAGCCTTCACAGCAGTTTGACATCTCCAGCGTCGACAGCGGCGGAGGAGGAGCCTTTCTTCCTTCCACAGAGCGGTCGGCAGCGGGGAAGGAGGAGTGGACCTGGTTGGAGCGGCGGGAGCGGCGGCGAGTCGATAAAGGGAGCCCCGAGGCTCAGGTAGGCCTCACACCAGCGTCGACAGTGGCGGAGGAGGAGCCTTTCTTTCTTCCACAGAGCGGTCGGCAGCGGGGAAGGAGGAGCGGACCTGGTTGGAGCGGCGGGAGCGGTGGCGAGTCGATAAAGGGAGCCCCGAGGCTCAGGTAGGCCTCACACCAGCGTCGACAGCGGCGGAGGAGGAGCCTTTCTTTCTTCCACAGAGCAGTCGGCAGCGGGGAAGGAGGAGCAGACCTGGTTGGAGCGGCGGGTGCGGCGGCGAGTCGATAAAGGGAGCCCCGAGGCTCAGGTAGGCCTCACACCAGCGTCGACAGCGGCGGAGGAGGAGCCTTTCTTTCTTCCACAGAGCGGTCGGCAGCGGGGAAGGAGCTTCGCGGGCTTTTTTCAAAGTCAGAGGGCGGGGCCAATTCATTGGTACCCGTATATAGGTGGAGCTGTTGCTAAGCCCGAGACACTACACTAGTAGTGTCTCCCACCCTCCCACCTCCTCTAACCTTTAGGGGTAGAGGGAATTTAAAAGGTAGGTTTGATTTATATTTTGTTTTCAGGGACTTAACTTAATAAAGTAATATAAGGGTTAAGTCATGGCAGGAAATCTCGGAACCGTGTTGTGCTCCTCCTGTGCTATGTG
This sequence comes from Squalus acanthias, assembly GCA_030390025.1. NCBI lineage: Eukaryota > Metazoa > Chordata > Chondrichthyes > Squaliformes > Squalidae > Squalus > Squalus acanthias. The sequence continues at coordinate 32,935,700 of CM059425.1, read as the reverse complement.
GAAAATCAGGGACACTTCCAGTGTCCCTGACAACTATGTGTGCAGGAAGTGCGTCCAGCTGCAGCTCCTGACGGACCGCATGGCAGCACTGGAGCTGTGGATGGACTCACTCTGGAGCATCCACGATGCCGAGAACTTTGTGGATTACTCATTTAGTGAGTTGAACACACCGCGGGTAAAGGCTAGGTCAGACAGTAAATGGGTGACCAAGAGGCAGGGCAATATCAGGAAGGTAGTGCAGGAGTCCCCTGCGGTCGTCTCCCTCCAAAACAGATATACCGTTTTGGATACTGTTGGGGGAAATGACCTACCAGGGGAAGGCACCAGCAGCCAGGTTCATGGCACCATGGCTGGCTCTGCTGCACAGCAGGGCGGGAAAAAGAGTGGTAGAGCTATAGTGATAGGGGACTCAATTGTAAGGGGAATAGACAGGAGTTTCTGTGGCCGCAACCGAGATTCCAGGATGGTATGTTGCCTCCCTGGTGCAAGGGTCAAGGATGTCTCGGAGCGGCTGCAGAACATTCTGGAAAGGGAGGGTGAAGAGCCAGCTGTCGTGGTGCATGTAGGTACCAACGATATAGGTAAAAAGCGGGAAGAGGTCCTACAAGCAGAATTTAGGGAGCTAGGAGCTAAATTGAAAAGTAGGACCTCAAAGGTAGTAATCTCTGGGTTGCTACCAGTGCCACGTGCTAATCAGAGTAGCATGAACAGGATAGCGAGATTAAATACGTGGCTTGAGCAGTGGTGCAGGAGGGAGGGATTCAAATACCTGAGGCATTGGAACCAGTTCTGGGGAAAGTGGGACCTGTACAAAAGGGACGGTCTGCACTTGGGCAGGACTGGAACCGATGTCCTCGGGGTAATATTTGCTAAGGCAGTTCGGGAGGATTTAAACTAATATGGCAGGGGAATGGGAACCTATGTAGCGAAACAGGGGGAAGTAATATGCAGTCAGAAACAAATGTTAGAAGGGTGAGAAACAATAAGGGAAATCCGAGTAAACAAAGGCAAGAAACACAAAGGGCCATACTAAATCATAAGTCTAAAAGGACAAAGGGTGTTAATAAAACAAGCCTAAAGGCTCTGTGTCTTAATGCAAGGAATATCCGTAATAAGGTGGATGAATTGACTGTGCAAATTGATGTTAACGGATATGATGTGATTGGGATTACAGAGACGTGGCTCCAGAACAATCAAGGCTGGGAACTGAATATCCAGGGGTATTCAACATTCAGGAAGGATAGAATAAAAGGAAAAGGGGGTGGGGTAGCATTGCTGGTTAAAAAGGAGATTAATGCAATAGCTAGGAAGGACATTAGCTTGGAGGATGTGGAATCAATATGGGTTGAGCTGCAGAACACCAAAGGGCAGAAAACGTTAGTGGGGGTTGTGTACAGACCTCCAAACAGTAGTACTGAGGTGGGGGAGGGTATGAAACAGGAAATCAGAGGTGCATGCAAAAAAGGCGCAGCAGTTATCATGGGTGACTTTAATATGCATATAGATTGGGCTACTCAAACTGGAAGCGATACGGTGGAGGAGGATTTCCTGGAGTGTTTAAGGGATGGTTTCCTAAACCAGTATGTTGAGGAACCAACTAGAGGGGAGGCCATCCTGGACTGGGTGTTGTGTAATGAGGAAGGACTAATCAGCAATCTTGTGGTGCGAGGCCCCTTGGGAAAGAGTGACCATAGTATGGTGGAGTTCTACATTAGGATGGAGAAGGAAACAGTTAATTCAGAGACCATGGTCCAGAACTTAAATAAGGGCAACTTTGAGGGTATGAGGCGTGAATTGGCGAGGTTAGATTGGCAAGCGATATTTAAGGGGTTATCAGTGGAAGGGCAATGGCAGACATTTAGAGATCGCATGGATGAACTACAGCAATTGTACATCCCTGTCTGGCGTAAAAATAAAAAAGGGAAGGTGGCTCAACCATGGCTAACAAGGGAAATCAGGGATAGTATTAAAAGCAAGGAAGTGGCATACAAATTGGCCAGAAGTAGCAGCAAACCCGAGGACTGGGAGAACTTTAAAACTCAGCAGAGGAGGACGAAGGGTTTGATTAGGGCAGGGAAAATAAAATATGAAAGGAAGCTTGCGGAGAACATTAAAACGGACTGCAAAAGCTTCTATAAATATGTAAAAAGAAAGAGGTTAGTAAAAACAAACGTAGGTCCCCTGCAGTCAGAAACAGGGGAAGTCATAATGGGGAACAAAGAAATGGCAGATCAATTGAACAAGTACTTTGGTTCGGTGTTTACTGTGGAGGACACAAACAACCTTCCGGAAATAAAAGAGATCAAAGGATCTGGTAAGAGGGAGGAGCTGAGGGAAATCCTTATCAGTCGGGAAAAGGTGTTGGGGAAATTGATGGGACTGAAGGCTGATAAATCCCCAGGGCCTGATGGTCTGCATCCCAGAGTACTTAAGGAGGTGGCCTTGGAAACAGTGGATGCATTGACGATCATTTTCCAACATTCCTTAGACTCTGGATCAGTTCCGAAGGAGTGGAGGGTGGCTAATGTAACCCCTCTTTTTAAAAAAGGAGGGAGGGAGAAAGCAGGGAATTATAGACCGGTCAGCCTGACATCGGTGGTGGGTAAAATGATGGAATCAATTATTAAAGATGTCATAACAGACCATTTGGAAAGTGGCGACATGATAGGTCCAAGTCAGCATGGATTTGTGAAAGGGAAATCATGCTTGACAAATCTTCTGGAATTTTTTGAGGATGTTTCCAATAGGGTGGACGGGGGGCAACCAGTAGATGTGGTGTATTTGGACTTTCAGAAGGCCTTCGACAAGGTCCCTCACAAGAGATTGGTGTGCAAAGTTAAAGCACATGGGATTGGGGGTAATGTGTTGACGTGGATTGAGAACTGGTTGGCACACAGGAAACAAAGAGTAGGAGTAAATGGGTACTTTTCAGAATGGCAGGCAGTGACCAGCGGGGTACCGCAGGGTTCGGTGCTGGGGCCCCAGCTGTTTACATTATATATTAATGATTTGGACGAAGGGATTAATTGTAATATCTCCAAATTTGCGGATGACACTAAATTGGGAGGCAGTGTGAACAATGAGGAGGATGCTAGGAGGCTACAGAGTGACTTGGACAGGTTGGGTGAATGGGCAAATGTATGGCAGATGAAGTACAATGTGGATAAATGTGAGGTTATCCACTTTGGTGGTAAAAATAGGGAGGCAGACTATTACCTGAATGGTGGCAGATTAGGGAAAGGGGAGGTGCAACGAGACCTGGGCGTCATGGTACATCAGTCACTGAAGGTGGGAAGGCAAGTGCAGCAGGCAGTCAAGAAAGCAAATGGCATGATGGCCTTCATAGCAAGGGGATTTGAGTACAGGAGTAGGGAGGTGATGCTACAGTTGTACAGGGCCTTGGTGAGGCCACACCTGGAGTATTGTGTGCAGTTTTGGTCTCCTAACTTGAGGAAGGACATTCTTGCTATTGAGGGAGTGCAACGAAGGTTCACTAGATTGATTCCTGGGATGGCCAGACTGACATATCAAGAAAGACTGGATCAACTGAACTTGTATCCTCTGGAGTTCAGAAGAATGAGGGGGGATCTTATAGAGACGTTTAAAATCCTGACTGGTTTAGACAAATTAGATGCGGGCAGAATGTTTCCAATGTTAGGGAAAACTAAAACCAGGGGTCACAGTCTAAGGATAAAGGGGAAGCCATTTAAGACTGAGATGAGGAGGAACTTCTTCACCCAGAGAGTGGTGAATCTGTGGAATTCTCTACCACAGAAGGTTGTTGAGGCCAGTTCGCTAAATATATTCAAAAGGGAGTTAGATATAATACTCACAACTAGGGGGATCAAGGGGTATGGCGAGAAAGCAGGAATGGGGTACTGAGGTAGCATGTTCAGCCATGAACGCATTAAATGGCGGTGCAGGCTCGAAGGACCGAATGGTCTACTCCTGCACCTATTTTCTATGTTTCTATGTCTCCAGAGGAAAGCAGGCACCTGAGGTGCACCACTAGTGATGTGGATACCTGCCATTGGCATTCAAATGAAGGGACCTCTCCTGACCCAGGGAACTGTGCAGGGTCAGTGCCAGGTGGGCACACCTCAACATTCAAGCAGGGTGCAGCCGTTGTGGATTTTTAGCCCTTTATTTCTCATGGTTGGAGTACAAGTGTTTTCTAAATATAGCTACACCACCTCCATGATTATACGAAGTATTTGCTGCATGCGAGCAAGTAAGAATAGGTGTCAATGAATACAGATGATGATGACTGAATATAGCATCAGATCAGTTCAGAACGGGTTGTTGTTTGAACAATCCAGTATCATTTTTTTCTTCCACTCAAAGGTTAACAATTCTTCCCAATGCTCCAAACTTGATACTAATTACTCTTGTTTCAACTCAACCTAAAATGGTTTACTTATGTTCACTGTTTACAGCACCCTACTGTAAAGAAAAAGTACTGTTTAAACTGATAGAAAACCATTATGATTTTTAACACCGACATTTTTACACCACTTTTGTATTATGTGTCAATATTTAACAACCAGGAATGGTATGGTGTCATTAATCCTATTGTAAAGCGCTATTTTCCAATTTATTTTATAGACATAGGCCTTTCTCTAAAGCCATATAATTTACCAGTGTTTGTTTTACAAACATTTCTATATAATTAAGTTTTGCATGTGACTTATGTCACACTTCAAGTATGTCCCTAGCACAAAATGTCTGCCACATTTTTATGACTGGTTCAAGGGAAATTGGAGAATCTCGCATTTACATTTATTTCACTATCATGGAGCTTTTCTCTATAAATTCCTCCTCTCTCAAGGGCTTTCCTGAACCACATTAGTTATTCCTTCAGCCACCACCACTCCTTTCTGTTCATTTGATTCTTTCCACCCGTGGCTCCTCACTCATGTTTTTCCCCACTGAATGTTGGCACCCTCCCCTTCCCCTCACAGGCTTTCACCAGAGAGAGAATAAAACAAAACAAGATAGAATAAATTTAACTACTAAGACCAAAGCCAAACACAAAGCAGGAGAAGATAGGAAACAAGGTGTAAATGGACACAACAATTTCAATTAACACAGCGACATCAAATGTTTTCACGTGTTTCACCATGAGCAAAGCCCTAGGAAATGTATTAATATTTGATGTAAAAAATTTAATGATGAACATTTTGAAAAAAGATCATTCAGTGCAACATAATTAAACAAATTCATCTGCAAAGAGGAAGCAGTGGAACCCTGTTATCTGAACTAAATCAGGGCACAGCAACATAAGCAGCGAGAGCGGAGAAGGCCCAGGACACAGTGGACCGGAGCAGGAGCGGCAGCAGCAACATAAGCAGCGGGAGAGGAGAAGGCCCAGGACACAGTGGACCTGAGCAGGAGCAGCAGCAACATAAGCAGCGGGAGAGGAGAAGGCCCAGGACACAGTGGACCTGAGCGGTGATTTAAAAAAAACAAGGAGTGACGTCACAGGACAGCAGGTGATTGGTTGGTGAGTATTACAGGTTTTTTTTTTAAACTAAGAGCTGGGGAACTGTAATTATTACTTTATTAAATATTAACTTAACTAGATAAACTAATTAATATAACTATCAATAATCATTTGATTAAAACTTTAACTAATTAAATAAGCATATAAATAAAAAAGACTAGAGATGGCAGGGCAGGCTATGTGTCGGGACTGTAGTATGTGGGAGTTTGTGGACAGCGAGTTTGTCCTGGATTCCCACATCTGCAGGAAATGACTCTGCCTTCAGTCACTCTGGCTCAGTCATTGAGCTGGAGTGCGAGTCAGAGACACTCCGAAACATAAAAGGAGGGGGAGGAATTTCTGGACAGTTTTATCCAGAATACAGTCACCACCCCAGAGGAAAGCACAGGTTCAGGAAGGGGAGGGTGTGACAGTTAGGGAGACAGGTAGTGGGGGCTTAGGAGAGGTTGAGAAGGAAGTCCCGCAGACACTGGTCCTGTCCAACAGGTACAATGTACTCGCTACATGTAAGGACAAGGAGAAAGGCTGCGGGGAGGACAGTCACAATGCAGACCAAGGCACCGTGACTCAGAAGGCTGTCCAAGGGGTGGGGGGTGGGGGGGAGAGCAGAATAGAAATGTGGTAGTGATAGGGGACTCTATAATTAGGGGGATAGATAGCGTCCTCTGCAGCCAAGAACGAGAATCCTGAAGGGTGTGTTGCCTACCCGATGCCAGGGTAAGGGATATCTTGAGGCAGCTGGAGAGGAACTTGGAAAGGGAGGGGGTGAATCCAGTTGTTGTGGTCCATGTCGGAACAAACGACATAGGTAGGAACGGGGAGGATGTCCTGCTGAAGGAGTATCAGGAGTTAGAAGCTATATTAAAAAGCAGGACCTCCAGGGTAATAATCTCTGGATTATTGCCTGAAGCACGTGCAAATTGGCATAGAAGCAGTCAGATCAGGAGAATTAACACATGGCTAAAGGGCTGGTGTGCGAAAAAGGGGTTCCTTTTCATGGGACACTGACACCAGTACTGGGACAGGAAGGAGCTGTACCGATGGGACGGGCTCAACCTGAACCGGGATGGGTCCCGTGTCCTAACGGAAAGGGTAAATAGGGAGGTGGCAAAGGCTTTAAACTAGTAAGACGGGGGGAGGGATCTACAAGAAATGAAACCAGCCTAAATATAGACAGAACAGGAAAGGAGAGCATAGGAATGAGTAAAGTAAGGGAGGACATTGATGGCCAGGGAATAAATAGAGTTATAGAACAGGAGTGCAAAAAGATGGTTAAAAATAAAGTGAAAGGAACTGCTATTAAAAATGAGTTAAACTGTCTGTACAGCAATGCACACAGTGTCCGTAATAAAACAGGGGAGCTGGAGGCAATCATGTGTTGTGAGGAACCAGACATCGTAGGGATTACTGAGACATGGCTACAGAAAAATCAGGACTGGGAATTAAACATTTCAGGGTACAACGTATTTAGAAAGGATAGAGAGGGGAAAAGGGGAGGTGGAGTAGCTGTACTTATTAGGGATAACAATGGCAGTAGAAAAAAGTGATGCAGCTATCAGCAAGACAAATAGAATCCATGTGGATAGAGATAAAAGATAATAAAGGATCAATCACACTAATAGGGGTAATCTACAGACCACCTAATAGTGGAAGGGAGATGGAGGAAGAAATATGCAAACAAATTAGGGAAATGAGTAAAAAACATAGAATAATAATCATGGGGGATTTCAACTACCCCGATATTAATTGGACAGAAGAGGTAGGTAAAGGGGATAAGGGAATGGAGTTCCTACAATGTGTACTGGACTCCTTTCTAATCTAATATGTAAAAAGCCCAACAAGGGAGGATTCACTTTTGGATCTAGTAATGGGGAATGAACCAGAACAAAGAGAAGTAAAAGTAGGGGAACATCTAGGCAATAGTGACCATAATATAATATGCTTTAAGATAACAATTGAGAAAGACATAAGTATGACAAAGACCAAGGTAATAGATTGGAGAAAAGCTGATTTTGAGGGGTTGAGAATAGAACTTGGGAAAATAAAATGGGCAACAATATTGGCAAACAATGATGTAGAACAGCAATGGGAAACATTTAAAACGGTGTTCAACAGAGTCTAGGAAAAATATATTCCGCTAAAAAACAAAAACAAGCTAAACACTAATGAGACACCATGGATGAATAAAGCCATAAGGGAACAATTGAGGGTAAGGAAAGAGGCATACATTAAGTACATGGGCAGCAAGGGCGAGCATGACAAGAGAGAATATGAAGAGATTAGGAGAGAAGTCAAAATCACAACTAGGTAGGCAAGGAGGAAATATGAAATTAAATTATCAAGGAACATAAAACAAAATAGTAAAATATTTTACAGGCACGTAAATAAAAAAGTCGGGATAGGAATAGGGCCATTAAGGGATGGACAGGATAATACCACAGGTGATGACAGAGATATTAAATCATTACTTTGCTTCAGTATTTACCAGGGAGATAGAACAGGTGGAGATGACATCGGATGATGAGATTAGTAATGAGTTAACTGCATTTAAAATAAAACGAGGAGATATATTAACTAAACTAATGAAATACAAAGAGGATAAAACCCCTGGTTCGAATGGATTACATCCGTGCAATTTAAAAGAATCTAGGGAAGAGATAGCAGAGGCATTACTATACATATTTAGTAATTCGTTAGAAAAAGGTGTAATGCCAGAGGACTGGCAGATAGCAAATGTAATACCTATATTTAAGAAGGGGGATAGAACATGTCCCGGGAACCATAGACCAGTCAGCTTAACATCGGTGATAGGAAAAATAATGGCATCCCTACTAAAGGAGAAAATGGAAGAACATCTAGAAACCAAAATATAATAATAAACAGTCAGCATGGATTTCAAAAGGGAAAGTCTTGCTTAACCAATTTAATTGAATTTTTTGAAGAGGTAAAATGAGAGTAGACAAGGATAATGTAGATGATGTAATTTATCTAGATTTTCAAAAGGCCTTCGATAAGGTACCACATAATAGACTAATGAATAAGGTCAGGGAATGCGGAGTCAGGGGACAAGTAGCAGAAGGGATGGCTGGCTGGCTTCAAGACAGAAAGCAGAGAGTAGGGGTAAAGGGTAGCTATTCAGAGCGGCAGAAGGTAGGTAGTGGCGTTCCACAAGGATCAATGCTGGGACCACTGTTGTTCACAATTTATATTAACGATTTAAACTTTGGAATCAAAAACACAATTTCTAAATTTGCGGACAACACCAAATTGGGGGGGGAGGGGGGGGAGATAGTCAATACTGAGGAGGACTGCAACAAATTACAAGAAGACATTAATAAACTTGCAGAATGGACATATAATTGGCAAATGAAATTCAACACAGATAAATGTGAGATATTGCATTTTGGTAAGAAAAATAGGGAGGTCAAATATTACTTGGAAAATAAGAATCTAAATGGGGTAGAGGAGCAAAGGGATCTTGGAGTACAAATACACAAATCACTGGTTAATAAGGCCATAAAAAAAGCAAACCAAGTACTAGGATTTATTTCTAGAGGGATAGAATTGAAAAGTAGTGAAGTTATGCTAAAATTGTATCGAACCTTGGTTAGACCACACTTGGAGTACTGCGTACAATTCTGGTCACCATATTATAAAAAGGATATAGAGGCACTGGAGAGGGTGCAGAGAAGATTTACAAGGATGATACCAGAAATGCGAGGGTATACATATCAGGAAAGGATGAACAGGCTGGGTCTCTTTTCTCTTGAAAAGAGAAGGCTGAGGGGTGACCTAATAGAGATCTTTAAAATTATGAAAGGTTTTGATAGAGTGGATACAGAGAGAATGTTTCCACTTGTGGGGAAGAGCAAAACTAGAGGCCATCAAAATAAGATAGTCACCAAGAAATCCAATAGGGAATTCAGAAGAAACTTCTTTACCCAAAGAGTGATGAGAATGTGGAACTCGCTACTACAGGGAGTGGTTGAAGTGAATAGTATAGATGTATTTAAGGGGTGGTTAGATAAGCATATGAGGGAGAAGGGAATAGAGGGTTACGCTGATAGATTTAGATGAGGAAAGACGGGAGGAGGCTCGAGTGGAGCATAAACACCGGCATGGACTGGCTGGGCCGAATGGCCTGTTTTTGTGCTGTACTGTTTAACTAGATCAGCAAATTGGCACAATTTACAACCACCAGGACACCATCACAAACTTGCATGTATCAGGAATCTTTTTATGTAGATTTGCCAGTTTTTGCAGAAATGTTGTCACTTGTGGACCTAATATATGGATAATAAAATTAATGGCTTGTTATAGAACAGCAATCAATTTTAATGAAACAGATAAAAACCCTTTCATTTTTAAATTAGATGAGAAATATAATCCAGTTTTACCAAATTCATCTTGGAGAAAACCAATGTAAAATAGAATGTGGTCAGCGCTCCGCATCCACCAGCTACAGTAAACAGTCTGTGCCACAGCAAGCTCTGTAACTCTTCCAGTGTCAGCTCACTGTAATCAGCATTAGGCTTGGCAGTTACAGCTATGGTCTGATTGTATTTTTCCTGATATTCTTCTGGAGACTCGTGGCAACATTTTTCAATCCTTGTCAAATCAGGAGGACATTATTCATGTCACATTTTTCTAGCTGATTATCAGTCATATTCAGAATTTAAAATTAAACGCAATCTTTAAATTATATTTTCTGACTTATGGAGATCTATAATTGTTGTCCCACTCACTCAACTTTAGATTTCAGACAAATGGAACTCCCTCTTCAAGAAATCAAATACACCTTATGTTCAACGGATTCTTTCAGTGGAGAGATGAGTGCTTCCATTTCCATCAGTTCAATGCAAATTCAAAGCTCAGTTTCCAGATTGTTATACTTAATGAGGTTCTTCTATATTCTTCTCAAATCATTTGGTGAGGTTCATTAATTCTTTTCTAAATATAATCAATATACTTTCGTGTTTGCACCTACAAATACAGAGGGAACAAACATCAAATGACAAGAAAGGGTGTGTTGTGTAGATTACATTTTGTATCATTTCCACCTCCCTTCTGAAATGTAACAGTGTACTAATAATAATTCACAAACAGGTTTTGATGCATGGTTGCCCTGGAGAATATGAATTACTGTACAAAGTCATGAATATCCTACCATAAGAAACTGACAGCATGGAGACTTGGAGGTTCCAAGTACTTTTTTTTCCTCTATTTTTCGCCCCTCCTCTCCTGAAGGTACTAACTGTTGCTGCCGTCTGGTTCTACAGGTGCAGCAGGCCCCTGGTGTAGGGAAGGTGACAGATGGACCTTAGAAGATATAATCTGGTTTTAAGCGAAAAAAAATGAGAGCCATAGGGTCTTTTGCTTACGGAGTCAAAAGGAGCAGATGGAATTGTTCTGGTGTGACATTTTGAGAGAGCACATTTCAGTTATGAGACTATGTGAGGTTTTAACTCCTTGTGGATAAATATATTTGTTGCAGTTTATACTTAAATAAAAATAAAATGATTACTGTAGCAGGGTTTTGTGGATATAAATATATCTTTTAAAGTCTGACTTCCAGGGAAAGTACGGATTATAAGATACATTTTACGAATCCTTGCCAGCCATCAACATCTATCAAAATTCATAAGCCACAGACGAGGACACAAAAAATCTAGCCCTATATACACAATACTGGTCAGTGCTTACCGGACTGGACAAGCCTTGGGGTGAAAGCTAGAATTAATGGATGTCGGAGAACTGGGTGGTGCAGCCATTTAGACACTGGATTTTCACCTCTCGTAGCTAGGTTCAAATCCAGCCCAGACTAATAGACTGTCTGATGGCTGCAAGGGTCCTATTTGAAATGAGTTTGGGCAGCCTCAATCCAGACCTTAATGAGTATTGGCCTACAGCACAAAACTGTCTCTAATTCTGCACTGATTGGTAATTTTACTCACAGGATGGTCAGTTTGGGAAATGGAAAAAATATCACACTGGTTTATTAAAGGTTGCTCCTCTGAGGTTGGAGCTGACCATATTATAGAGCTTTACTCTGCATCGAGCTGAGCTATACTTGACCTGGAAGTGCTTCATGCGGAAACTGGGTACCTAAAATAGCAAGGTGTCCATTTCTCAGAATTAACCGCCCTGATTTTGATGAGCAAAAAAAGTTTTAAAAATGAATCCTTTGTGACTGTGACAAAGGTAAACTATCCCTCCTCGTCCTTCTTGACTTGTCTGCAGCCTTTGACACAGTTGACCACACCATCCTTCTCCATCGCCTCTCCATCTTCGTCCAGCTGGGTGGAACTGCACTCGCCTGGTTCCATTCTTAACTATCTAATCGTAGCCAGAGAATCACGGGTTCTCTTCCCGCTCTTTCGCATCGTTACCTCTGGTGTCCCCCAAGGATCTATCCTCGATCCCCTCCTATTTCTCATCTACATGCTGCCCCTTGGCAACATCATCCAAAAACACAGTGTCAGTTTCCACATGTATGCTGACGACACCCAGCTCTACCTCATCACCACACGGTCTCTAAATTGTCACACTGCTTGTCTGAAATCCAGTTCTGGATGAGCAGAAATTTTCTCCAATTAAATATTGGGAAGACCGAAGCCATTGTTTTCGGACTCACCACAAACTCTGTTCCCTAACCACTGACTCTCCCTAACATCTGTCTGATGCTGAACCACACTGTTCGCAACCTTGGTGTCATATTTGACCCTGAAATGAGCTTCCGACCACATATCCGCAGCATAACTAAGACCACCTATTTCCACCTCCGTAACATCGCCCGTCTCCGCCCTTACCTCAGCTCATCTGCTGCTGAAACCCTCATCCATGCCTTTGTTACCTTTAGACTTGACTATTCCAACGCACTCCTGGCTGGCCTCCCACATTCTACCCTATGTAAATTTGAGGTCATCCAAAACTCGGCTGCCCGTGTCCTAACTCGCACCAAGTCCCGTTCATCCATCACCCCTGTGCTCGCTGACCTACATTGGCTCCCGGTTAAGCAACGCCTTGATTTCAAAATTCTCATCCTTGTTTTCAAATCCTTCCATAGCCTCGCCCCTCCCTATCTCTGTAATCTCCTCCAGGCCCACCGAGATATCTGCGCTCCTCTAATTCTGCCCTCTTGAGCGTCCCTGATTATAATCGCTCAACCATTGGTGGCCGTGCCTTCTGTTGCCTAGGCCCTAAGCTCTGGAATTCCCTCCCTAAACCTCTCCGCCTCTCTTTCCTCCTTTAAGACGCTCCTTAAAACCTACCTCTTTGACCAAGCTTTTGGTCACCTGCCCTAATTTCTCCTTAGGTGGCTCGGTGTCAAATTCTTTTGTTTTATAATACTCCTGTGAAGCGCCTTGGGACGTTTTACTATGTTAAAGACGCTATATAAATACAAGTTGTTGTTGCTGAATGGACAGAAAATTGTGTGCCGTGAATCAGGCCTGTACCTGATTTCTGATATGCACTGTGTGCAAAGACCTAGGAGAAGAGCACTGAAGATTAGAGTGGCCATATTTTCTAAACGGAATCCGGGGACACACAGGGTGGGAGGATAGCAAATTAGTCAGGCCGCGTTTCAAGAAAACCAGCATGACGACTTTGTTGCTTCTGCTAGTGGAATACGTGTAGAGACCATGTCATTTTCACTTTACACCGAATCGCGAATCTTGCGTGTGTTCTGGCAATAGTGCTGCACCATCTATACTCGTCCCGGAATACCCTAACTTTTAATTTCCCAATTTAAATCTGTTCCAAACAGACTGAGATTTTCCATATAAAGGTGTGAAACACCCTCTGTCTCAGAAGGTTTCAGAAACCTCTTCCCGGTGGGAGAATTTAGAGCTTGCCTTATTCATTTAAAAAAAACACGATGCACCATACTGATCTCTGAGGTAAAGTAAATCCACTCACCCACCAGCTCTCACTGTGCCCTCGGCTTCTCCCGCGCATTCTAAAGGTTCCACCCTCCGGCCAGTAACTATTGGCCGAAACATGGGGTCAGGTGACTCAATCCCCCAGAGTCCAGTGCGACCCAAGCTATCGATGGGGCCTTTTTTCTGCTGCGTTCCTGAGCTCAAACCGGGCGCGAACATAACGAGAAGCTCCCCCCTGGGTTTCTATACATTTGTGTTTAAAAAAAACAAAAATTTTATTTTTCCAGTTTATCCAAACATAAAGTTAAAATCCAACTCCTGCCAAGCAGTGGGCCAATGAATATGGCTCTATTTGGGGACGAGTTTCCTGAACCGGGAACTCTTCCGGGGGCACAATACCTAACCAGGGGATTGCCCTGGAAAACGGGGACGTATGGTCAGCCTACTAAAGATGAAACATATTATTGTGCATAAGGGCTGTAAAAATTACCCCAGTCCTCTCATTCCTGACATCTGTATTTACCACAAGATCTGGGTGAATAGCAGAAAGGTGTAGAGAAACTTCTTGCATAATTACAGGGACATACCACTATGCTTTTGGACACTGGGTTCCTAATTTCTGATGCAAAAATTGGATATCCGCATATTTTCGCTCAGGGTAAGCAAGCTGCTTTAGGAAATGACCTGTTTTGTTGACACCAGTTTCTTATAGAAGATCCATTCAGCGGGCTGGATCATACTGCTGCTGAGTTGATCTCCCTGAGTGGAGACCTTCCATCCCATCCCTATTACATGCTGCTGGAAAGTGACCTTGTGCTATTTATAATGGTGATCTATTTCTTAAGTGTTCATAACCAATTTCTTAAATCAGGAATCCCTTATTTGTTTCTGTAATGGATCAGCTTGGTTGTTGCCTGACCTTGGACAGTGATTAACCTCAACTCATCTGCTGCTGAAACCCTCATTCATGCCTTTGTTACCTCTGGACTTGAGCATTCCAATGCTCTCCTGGCCGGCCTGCCATCTTCTACCCTGTATAAACTCTGCTACCCGTATCCTAAATCGCACAAATCCTATTCATCCAGCACGGAGAACGGTAGCGTAGTGGTGGTGTCACTGGGCTAGTAATCCAAAAGCCTGGACTAATGATCCAGAGACACGAGTTCAAATCCCACGATGGCCCGGCATATCCCTCACTCTACGATTACCACCAAGCCAGGAGCAGCACCAGGTGTACCTAAAAATGAGGTGCCAACCTGGGGAAGCTGCAACAGAGGACTACATGCTAAAAAAGCGGAAGCAGCATGCTATAGACAGGGGTAAACGATCCCACAATCAAAGGATCAGATCAAAGCTCTGCAGTCCTGCCACATCCAGTCGTGAATGGTGGTGGACCATTAAACAACTAACAGAAGGAGGAGGCTCCATGAATATCCCCATCCTCAATGATGGTGGAGCCCAGCACGTGAGTGCAAAAGACAAGGCTGAAGTGTTTGCAACCATCTTCAGCCAGAAGTGCCAAGTGGATGATCCATATCGGCCTACTCCTGAGGTCCCCACCATCACAGAAGCCAGTCTTCAACCAATTCGATTCACTCCACGTGATATCAAGAAACAGCTGAGCGCACTGGATACAGCAAAGGCTATGGGCCCCGCCAACATCCCGGCTATCGTGCTGAAGACTTGTGCTCCAGAACTAGCTGAGCCTCTAGCCAAGCTGTTCCAGTACAGCTACAACACTGGCATCTATCCGACAATGTGGAAAACTGCCCAGGTATGTCCTGTCCACAAAAAGCAGGACAAATCCAATCGGCCAATTACCGCCCCATCAGTCTATTCTCAATCATCAAGAAAGTGTCGTCGACAGTGCTATCAAGCGGCATTTGCTCACTGATGCCCAGTTTGGGTTCCGCCAAGACCACTCGGCTCCCGACCTCATTACAGCCTTGGTCCAAACATGGACAAAGGAGCTGAATTCCAGAGGTGAGGTGAGAATGACTGCCCTTGACATCAAGGCAGCATTTGACCGAGTATGGCATCAAGGAGCCCTAGTAAAACTGAAGTCAATGGGAATTGGGGGGAAAACTCTCCACTGGCTGGAGTCATACCTAGCACAAAGGAAGATGGTTGTGGTGGTTGAAGGTCAATCATCACAGCCCCAGGAGTTCCTCAGGGCAGTGTCCTAGGCTCAACCATCTTCAGCTGCTTCATCAATGACCTTCCCTCCAACATAAGGTCAGAAATGGGAATGTTCAGCACCATTCACAACTCCTCAGATAATGAAGCAGTCCATGCCCGCATGCAACAAGACCTGGACGACGTTCAGGCTTGGGCTGATAAGTGGCAGGTAACATTCGCGCCACAGAAGTGCCAGGCAATGACTATCTCCAAAAAGTGAGTCTCTAACCACCTCCCCTTGACATTCAACGGCATTACCATCGCCGAATTCCCCCACCATCAACATCCTGGAGGGTCACCACTGACCAGAAACTTAACTGGACCAGCCACATAAATACTGTGGCAACAAGAGCAGGTCAGAGGCTAGGTATTCTGTGGCGAGTGTCTCACTTCCTGACTCCCCAAAGCCTTTCCACCATCTACAAGGCACAAGTCAGGAGTGTGATGAAATACTGTCCACTTGCCTGGATGAGTGCAGCTCCAACAACACTCAAGAAGCTCGACACCATCCAGGACAAAGCAGCCCGCTTGATTGGCACCCCATCCACCACCTTAAACATTCACTCCCTCCACCACCGGCGTACCGTGCCTGCAGTGTGTACCATCTACAAGATGCACTGCAGCAACTTGCCAAGGCTTCTTCGACAGCGCCTCCCAAACCCGCGACCTCTTCCACCTAGAAGGACAAGTGCGGCAGGCGCATGGGAACACCACCACCTCCAAGTCACACACCGTCCTAGCTTGGAAGTATATCGCCATTCCTTCATCGTCACTGGGTCAAAATCCTGGAACTTCCTCCCTAACAGCACACGGACTGCAGTGGTTGAAGAAGGTGGCTCACCATCATAGAAACATAGAAGATAGGAGCAGGACTAGGCCATTCGGCCCCTTGAGCCTGCTCCGCCATTTAATGAGATCATGGCTGATCATCCAAATTCAGTACCCGGTCCCTGCTTTCTCCCCATATCCCTTGATCCCTTTAGCCTTAAGAAATATATCTAACTCCTTCTTGTATATATTTAATGAATTGGCCTCAACTGCCTTCTGTGGTAGAGAATTCCACAGGTTCACCACTCTCTGGGTGAAGAAATTCCTCCTCATCTCAGTCCTAAATGGCTTACCCCTTATCCTTAGACTGTGACCCCTGGTTCTGGACTCCCCCGCCATCGGGAACATCCTTCCTGCATCTAGTCTGTCTAGTCCTGTTAGAATTTTATAAGTTTCAATGAGATCCCCTCTCATTCTTCTAAACTCTAGCGAATATAGGCCCAATCGTCCCAATCTCTCTTCATACGTCATTCCTGCCATCCCAGGTATCAGTCTAGTGAATCTTCGCTGCACTCCCTCCATGGCAAGAACATCCTTTCTCAGATAAGGCGACCAAAACTGCACCTTCTCAAGGGCAATTAGGGATGGGCAATAAATGCTGGCCTTGCCAGCGACGCTCACATCCTATAAACGAATTTTTAAAAACCCTGTGCTCGCTGACGTACATTGGCTTCCAGTCCGGCAAAGCCTCCATTTTAAAATTCTCATCCTTGTTTTCAAGCCCCTCCCTATCTCTGTAACCTACTCCAGCCCTACAACCCTCAGATTTTTTTTATTCATTCATGGGAGCGTCACTGGCAAGGCTAGCATTTATTGCCCATCCCTAATTGCCCTTGAGAAGGTGGTGAGCTGCCTTTGTGAACCGCTGCAGTCCTTTGTATACTTCTTTGTAGCAGTTTGGTACAACTGAGTGACTTACTAGGTCATTTCAGAGGGCAGTTGAGTCAACCACATTGCTGTGGTTCTGGAGTTACATATAAAAGGAAGACTTGCCTTTATATAGCGCCTTTCACGACCACCAGACGTCTCAAAGCGATTTACAGCCAATGAAGTACTTTTGGAGTGTAGTCACTGTTGTAATGTGGGAAACGTGGCAGCCAAGTTGCGCACAGCAAGCTCCCACAAACAGCAATGCGATAATGACCATATAATCTGTCCTTGTTATGTTGATTGAGGGATAAATATTGGCAGGACACCAGGGATATCTCACCTGCTCTTCTTCAAAATGGGATGCCATGGGATCTTTTACATCCACCTGAGAGAGCAGACCGGGCCTCAGTTTAACATCTCATCTGAAAGATGGCACCTCCGACCGTGCAGCACTGCACTGGAGTGTCAGCCTAGAGTTTGTGCTCAAGTCCCTGGAGTGAGACTTGAACCCACAACCTTCTGACTCAGAGGTGAGTGTGCTACACACGGAGCCACAGCTGACACGCCCATATAGGCCAGACCAGGCAGGGATGGCAGATTTCCTTCCCTGAAGGACATTAGTGAATCAGATGGGTTTTTACAACAATCCAGTAGTATTACTAATAATAGCTTTTTATTCCAGATTTATTAACTGAATTTAATTTCCCCAGCTGTCATGGTGGGATTTGAACTCCTGTGTCCAGGCCTCTGGATTACTAGTCCAGTAACAACCACTATGCTACCACCATATGATACGGTGCGATAGCCTACGAGATATCTGCGCTCCTCCAATTCTGGCCTCTCGAACATTCCCGCTTTTAATCTGTGCACCATTGGTGGCCGTGCCTTCAGCTGCCAAGGCCATAGGCTCTGGAATTACCTCCCTAAACCTCTCCGCCTCTCTTTCCTCCTTTAAGATGCTCCTTAAAACCTACATATTTGACCAAGCTTTTCTGTCCTAATATCTCATTATGTGGCACTTACCAACTGGATCCGACCATTCTCACCTCCCTTCAGCTGCCGTTTCTGCAGGCTCGGGAAACTTGTGCTGGAGACGTTAAATCTAAGGCCGGAATTTTGCCGGCGCTCAGGGGGCGGGTTTGGGACCGCTGGTAAAATCGCAAAGATTGACAGCGGACAGGAAACCCGCTGTCCATCTGCCTCCAATCAATCTTCCCAAGTGTCGGATCCCCGATTTGCGCATGGACCAGACACCTAGTGGCGGGAAGAGGATTATAGCCACTTTTTCAATTTTGACACTTCTACTTGCGGCTTCCCGACATCCGGACATCACGCCAGGTAAGTGTGGTGTGTTGTGAGTCTGCTGTAATGTTTCTGCATTGATGACAGCTGCAGAAGTGGTGTGAAGGATCCAATGATGCACTGGTGAGTTGCAGAGGTAAGAAAATGTTGGGAAATTCATTTTTAATGCATTTAGACTTTTCTGTAGGTAATGAATTGTATATGCAGTCCCACCTCATTGGGAGAACCTCTCTCACCAGTGACAGATCGCTTCTGTAACCTCACCTGCAGCTGCCATCTGTTCTAGCCTAAGGAAGGAGTCACTGGAGTGCCTGGGTGCAAGAGCTCACCTTTGTACAGTGGTTGTCAGTATTTGCAGCACCTCAATGCTGTCAAACACTGAGAAATCAGCCTTCAAAAAAAATAATTGCGCGTGGTCCCTTTAAGAAAACCAGCAGCTGACGCGTCATCAAATGACATCATCTGACCGGCTTCCTCTTAATTGGCCGGCAAACCCGCGGGGCAGGCTTAACAAGGCCAATTGACGTAAAATCACATTGGTGGGCCGGATGTAGTTGGGAGCAGGACTGGAACTCGGAAACCAGTTGACCCGCTCCCAAGCCGCATCGATCGAGAAAATCGCGGCCTAAAAGTCTGTTAAAATTTAAGCCTCATTAGCATATTTAAATAACTGACCCACCTCACAACAGCAACGACTTGTATTTATATAGCGCCTTTAACGTAGTAAAACATCCCAAGGTGCTTCACAGGAGTATTATAAGACAAAAATTTGACACCCAACCACATAAGAAATTAGGGCAGAAGAGGTAGGTTTTAAGGAGCATCTTAAAGGAGGAAAGAGAGGTAGCGAGGCAGACAGGTTTAGGCAGGGAATTCCAGAGCTTAGGGCCTAGGCAACAGAAGGCACGGCCACCAATGGTTGAGCAATTATAATCAGGGATGCTCAAGAGGGCAAAATTAGAGGAGCGCAAATATCTCAGGGGGTGGGGGTTGTGGGGCTGAAGGAGATTACAGAGATAGGGAGGGGTGAGGCCATGGAGGGATTTGAAAAGCAGAGCAGGTTAGTCGTCCACCCCCAATCCCACCTTCGTTAAAACCGAGGCGGGTTTTAGATTTTAGAAATTTTAACCTACCCCACCCCACTTCTCCCACCTGTCGTGGGAGCTGAAAATTACCCCCCCCTAGGAGTCACACAAGATCAACCATGTATGGAATCCTCTCTCCAGTATTCCTCCCTCCCAAAAACAAGATCAGTTAGTTAGAAAGCATGATCCGACAGGGGAATTTTAACACTGCCCGATCAGCCGCATAGTAGGGGAGCAGTTTAAATAGAGCAACCCCATTTCCCGCTGGTTTGTGATTTTAACGTCGCTGATTTTGGTGTCAGATGAGGCTCCTGCTGGATACCAATGCAAGCCACATTGATAAACGAAAATCGGGGTTCCAAGATGTACATGGGATTATATATTATATTCACTGCCAGGTAAAGCTGTCGGGAAGCCAACAAGGCCCTCCAACGTCAGTTTAAACCGCCTTTCCTTCATGGGGCCAGGAGGTCTCCACTGGGCCCCACAAGGAAAGTCCGGGCCCCTGCTGCCCCCACCTCCCCAGCTACAAGACTCTCGCAACAACCTTCCGGATTTACCTTGCTGTATGCTGCCTTCTTCTGATGCGGCCCGATTTTTTGTCCTTCCCTTCCAGCCAGCTGCCGCTTTCTGCCGTAAACGGCAGAACAGCTGACCGACGGCATTCAAATGAGGCCGTGCAGTTGAAATCTGTCGGGCATCCGACTCAAACTCCTGCGCGGCAATGCTGTCCGTTCCCGCCGGGAATTCAAATCAGCCCTTTAGCAACATTACATCAAACAGAAATTGCAGCAAATTGGCTTGCGGGAAAAAAAAAGCCACGAGTCTCGTGTTTCCATACTTTAATAGTATGACAATAGTTCGAAAAACATGAGCTTTGTATTTCTTTCGCTTACAAAACCAGATGCCACAATTACAGTACATAATCCTTAGAACTTTTGTGCTGGATAAACACCAAAACATCGATCCACTGTTCTATTGTTTTACTCAATAAAGCCAAACTGACTCAGTGACTTTGGAGCAATTAGACTATTGCAGAAGTGCCCTAAAGCAGAAATGCCCTAGCCACAAATAACATTAAAAGTTATAAGCACTGCCATAGCAGCAGAAAACACTAGAAAGATAAATAGAATTAAGACTCTTAACATCATGCATTTGTTTATAAGCAACACAAAAACACAGCTAATACAATTATTGTTACTTGATTTTCCTTACTATACTTAGTGATCGACACAAGTGATTGCAAGTATTCTAATCATTTGGAAACAGCATGGGAGAAGGACTGTCTTAGTGCTGCATGTTTCTAAAACCATGGTGCTGACAAATGGGACAACAATTCTCCAAGACATGTCTGATTAATTCAAAGAATACAGAACTGCTTCTGCTTCAGACGCCCTCTCATGCGCCAACAGTCTCTCTTCATGTTGCTCTTACTCAGTCTTTCGTTTGGCACCTGGGATTTTGGCCTGAATCCTGAATAAAAGACAAAAAAAAACAGGGTGGTGGATTATACAATTTGAAAGCAATCAAATTTATAAAATCATGGGATTTAAAAAAGTGAGTGCTGTGGCACGAGATGGCTTCCTAGAAGGGCTGTCCCACCTCTTGGCTTTAGTGGGCTTGGAAATTAAATCAGAACCCAACTCCCAGTTTATACCAAAATCAAAACTGAAAACGCTGCCCCCGAGATATCTGCGCTCCTCTAATTCTGCCCTCTTGCGGATCCCTGAGTTTAATCGCTCAACCTTTGGTGGCCGTGCCTTCTGTTGCCTAGGCCCTAAGCTCTGGAATTCCCTGCCTAAACCTGTCCACCTCGCTACCTCTCTTTCCTCCTTTAAGATGCTCCTTAAAACCTACCTCTTCCTGCCCTAATTTATCCTTATGTGGATCGGTGTCAAATTTTTAGTCTTAAAATACTCCTGTGCAGCGCCTTGGGATGTTTTACTACATTAAAGGCGCTATATAAATACAAGTTGTTGTTGTTGAAACACTCAGCAGGTCAGGCAGCATCTGTGGAGAGAGAGACAGAGTTAACGTTTCAGGTCGATGACCTTTCATCAGAACGCTCTGTTTCATCTGTCTCTCTCCCCACAGATGCTGCCTGACCTGCTGAGTGTTTCCAACATTTTCTGTTTTTACATCAGATTTTCAGCATCTGCAGTATTTTGCTTTCATCCCAGTTTATGCTACTGTTGTAGCAGTATAATTGTAGCCTCCGATTATTTGCAGCCAGAGAGAGGGCTGCGTCAGTACCTTTAGAAGAGTGATCAAAAGAAAGAGAAAACTAGAGGAAAAATATATACATTTAAAAAAGTTTAAAACTGCGTATTTATATAAACTACAACTTTGATAAATTAAGTCTTCTCTCCAATGTACCACGTATGATGCTGATTGAAGATTAGTATTTCCATGGACTCTCTTAATGGGCGTTACGTAAAACAATTAATTTGAGCAGAATCAATACATTTGGTGATTTAATTGTCAGGTATAGGATACATATTGCTTAAAAACAATGGGGTAAATTTTGCAGGGATTCTCCCACTCATCTGCCGTAACTTTGGCGGAAGCGCCGTGGGAACACTAAAAAAAAAATCAGTGGAAAAGCTATTGTGCCAGGGTTTTAGTGACCGCCAAACTTATGATGAAGAAGTAGGAGAAATCCTGTGGAAAATCAATCCCCATATATTAGAGGATAAATGTGTTGTAAATCAAATAAAGCACTTTATTTTCACAGTAATTTGTTAGAGAAACACACAAAAGGAAGAACTATTCTTAAAGCTGGCACTTTTAGCTAAAATATTACCATTCGTACAGTTATGGAGTGCCACTGAATCAATACATAGAAGATGCTGCAACACTGAATAAAGGTCATCAGCAACACTTCCTTAACCTCCACCTTTTATCTGAAATATGTGATTGTTGCAATGCCATATCCAAGTGTTCACACCAAGAAAGCAAGAGCTGTCTCTGGAACTGCAAAGAACATCCTTGGGAACTGACCAAAAATATAGACGCTGTCAATGAGTAAGGCAAGTAGTTTGTCACAGCATGACGTCCTGGCAAACACTGCAATTTTCAGCATTTATCCTGTGTAGCAGGATTTTTCTCTTGAAGTAGACTTTTTTTTAAACAAATGGTGCTGCCTCCGGTTGTCCCCATTTAGGCTGCTGATTCCCACTTCCTATTGTCTCCGGAACTGCAGGTGGCTTCTGCCTCCCATTGTCCTTGTTGGGGTGACAGTTTCTGCTTCCTATTATGTCTGTGTACACCCTACTTTGATGTGAGCACAAGGTTCTCACTTAGTTGCCACTCAAACCCCCTTGGTTCAAGTCTGTACAGATTTAAACGTTCTCCTTTTACGAGGAGGTTCGCCTTGGACAGCGGGACTGTCAGACCCACGTTTTAATGATAGAGTGTAAAAGGTGAAAGATTCAAATTTATTATTTGATTTCATATGCTGTAGTAACAGGTTTCTGATTCTTGTTAGGGAGAAAAGAAAGGGAGTCTACATCCTTTGAAATCTGTACACTACTAACTATAAGTGTAGATTTCCCGAGGCCTCACCTGTCACAAGGTACCTAAGCCTGCTACAAGGCTGTATTCATAACAGACGTACCTCATCAGAGGCAAGGAATCGGAAAATCTACCCTATATAGTCTACTTAATATCTGACTTTGTGTCTTCTCCAACTGTACTGCAGTGAGTCCTGTGAGCAAGTGAATAGCCGAGATTCATTCAGGTTCAGCAAGTTAACACTGGAGGATTGGAATTTTATGTTGTCAAACAGCAAAGTTTAAGGTGGCAACTAGAGACAGGGCAGTTTAATATAAATCCAGGCTTTTGTGCTCATGGTGACAGACTTATTTTTTCCGTTCAACATGTAACATTTTGCTAGAACACCTGAGAAAATCTGCTGAAAGCAACTCAGACATGATACACAAAAGAAAATGAGAGTGCACAGTGAGGAATGCACAGCCAACAATCGGGTGACAAGTCACTGCAAAAGCACTGTTTTCTAAAAGAACAGCAACCCCTGAACATAAGAACATAAGAAATAGGAGCAGGAGTAGGCCATTTGGCCCCTCAAGCCTCCTCCGCCATTCAATAAGATCATGGCTGATCTTCTACCTCATCTCCACTTTCCTGAACTATCCCCATATCCCTTGATTCCCTTAATATCCAAAAATCCATCGCTCTCTGTCTTGAATATACTCAACGACTGAACCTCCACAGCTCTCTGGGGTAGAGAATTCCAAAGATTCACCACCCTCTGAATGAAGAAATTTCTCCTCATCTCAATCCTAAATGGTTGATCCCTTATTCTGAGACTGTGACCCCTGGTTCTAGACTCCCCAGCCAGGGGAAACATCCTCTCTGCATCTACCCTGTCAAGCCCTGTAAGAATTTTGTATGTTTCAATGAGATCACCTCTCATTCTTCTAAACTCTAGAGAATATAGGCCTAGTCTACTCAATCTCTCCTCATAGGACAATTCCCCCCCATTCAAGGAATCAGTCTGGTGAACCTTCGTTACACTCCCTCTATGGCAAGTATATCCTTCCTTAGGTAAGGAGACCAAAACTGTAAAAAATACTCCAGGTGTGGTCTCACCAGGGCCCTCTATAATTGAGATAAGACGTCTTTACTCTTACACTCAAATCCACTTGTAATAAAGGCCAAGATACCATTTGCTTTCCTAATTGCTTGCTGTATCTGGATGTTAACTTTCAGTGATTTGTGTACAAGGACACCCAAGTCCCTCTGAACA
The DNA here is from genome assembly GCA_030390025.1 of Squalus acanthias. NCBI lineage: Eukaryota > Metazoa > Chordata > Chondrichthyes > Squaliformes > Squalidae > Squalus > Squalus acanthias. The sequence goes on along the minus strand of CM059425.1, from coordinate 32,911,283 downwards.
CCAACATTTCCCAATCTCTCACCATTTAAAAAATACTCTGCTTTTCTATTTTTCCTACCAAAGTGGATAACTTCACATTTCTCCCAATATTCCATTTGCCATGTTCTTGCCCACTCACTTAGCCTGTCTATATCCCCTTGAAACCTCCTTGCATCCTCCTCACAACTTACATTCCCACCCAGCTTTGTATCATCAGCAAACTTGGATATATTACATTTGGTCCCCTCATCCAAATCATTGATATAGATTGTGAATAGCTGAGGCCCGAGCACTGATCCTTGCGGTACCCCACTAGTTACAGCCTGCCAACCCGAAAATGACCCGTTTATTCATACCCTCTGTTTTCTGTCTGTTAACCAATCCTCAATCCATGCTAGTATATTACCCCCAATCCCATGAGCCCTAATTTTGTTTAATAACCTCTTGTGTGGCGCCTTATTGAATCCTGCAGAAAATCCAAATACACCACATCCACTGGTTCCCCCTTATCTATTCTGCTAGTTACAACCTCAAAAAACTCTAACAGATTTGTCAAACACGATTTCCCTTTCATAAATCCGTGCTGACTCTGCCCAATCCTATTATTATTTTCCAAGTGCCGTTACCACGTCCTTAATAATAGATTCTAGCATTTTCCCTACTACTGATGTCAGGCTAACTGATCTGTAGTTCCCCGTTTTCTCTCTCCCTCCTTTCTTAAATAGTGGGATTACATTTGCTACCTTCCAATCCGCGGGAACCGTTCTAGAATCTATGGAATTTTAGAAAATGACAACCAATGCATCCACTATCTCTATAGCCAACTCTTTCAAAACCCTAGGATGTAGGCCATCAGGTCCTGGGGATTTATTGGCTTTCAGTCCCATTAATTTCTCCAGAACAATTTTTTTACTAATACTAATTTCTTTCAGTTCCTCATTCTCATTAGACCTTTGGTTCTCCACTATTTCCGGGAAGTTTTTTACACACACACAACACACTCACACGAGCTAAGGGAATTACTGAGAGTATTTGTTTCATTGAACATCCCTCCAAAGAATGAGATCACTGAGAATTGCATAACTACTTTGAATTTAATCTGAAGTGCATTGTTACAATTCCAGGGACGTTTAGTTTTTCCCAATCACATATACCTGATCAGAAATAGCGCTCGCAGAGGGTGTTGTGGGATTTGAGGAACCTACCAGTCTGTTGACAATGCTGCAATAGATGCAGATGAAACAACTAACCATAAAGACAGACATATTGTGAACATTCTTGCTTTACCCCGCATGTCAACTGACGTGCTACAGCGGAAGAACACATTTGAAGAAGCACATGTTGGAGGAGAATGGTGTGGTCGACTGTCAAAGGCTGCAAAGAAGTTGAGAAAGATGAGGAGGGATAGTGGATCACGTTCAGAGTCACAGAGGATGTCATTTGTGATTTTGATATGGGCCCTTTCAGTGCTGTGGCAGGGGTGGAAACCTAATTGGAGAGGTTCAAACATGGAGTTGCGGGAAAAATGGGCACGAATTTGGGCGACGACAACACGTTCAAGGACTTTGGAGAAGAAAGGGAGGTTGGAGAAGGGGAGGTAGATTGCAGGGACCGAGGGGGGTCAAGGATGGTTTTTAAGAGTCGGGGTATGATGATGGTTGTTTTTAAAAGGGATGGGACAATACCTGTGGAGAGGGAACCATTTACAACATCAGCTAGCATGGGGACTAAGAACATGAAGTGTGCCTTAGAATATTTTCACCTCCACTGCAGTTCTGTTTAGCCTTCATTCACCTTTCTGATAAACACATTCCTAAAAATAAGGCTAATTTGGATATCATGTTTCCCCTGCTTCCATAAATGGATTATCTGCTCTGCATACTTTTTTTGCACTGTATATATAACGTCAATTTCAAACTTACTTTGCCACCACAGAATTAACATGGGTCCTCACCAGTCCCAAATACTGGTCAATTTGCGCCTGCAAAGGTAATCATAAAACACACGTTATTAAAATAAATATACTCACTATTATACAATACCATTATTTGCATCCCTATAGTTTTTTCATGTACCTGAAAATAAATAAAAGATTTACCTGGTACTTCTCATATACAACAGGCAAGGTAAACATAGAAACCACAGCTGGAAAGGAAAATCAACATATTAGTTGTTGCACTGACAGCGACTAACCCAATTTTACACAATTACTTCTATAGAAAATATACAGCATTAACTATTTGCACAACGGATAAATGCAGGACATAATGTAAGTACGAAGGCAGACAGACCAGGGAGGGTGCTGTTTTGATCCTTAGTCTGTATTAAATTAGTCAATCTTAGTTGGGACAGCAGGGAGAATACTATAACTGATCTCAATTGGGGGAGAGGGGAAGGCTGCTGGAAGTCAAGTGTGGATACCAAAATAAGGATAGTATCAGGTTTGGTGCGACGTCCCTGCTTGCTGGATCAGACAGTCCAGGATCACATGAAATACAGCCACCTCAAGGTACTACAAAGTTATTGTTGACCATGGAAGTGTAGCCCCTAGAATATACTGGAGGATCAGATTGGGAGACCACAAGGCGGGGGCTCACAATCTCATTCCTGCCCAAAAGTCTATTCCCCGACAGGGTGGACATGGCGAGGTAGTGACTGGATGAAGGGGTGGTGCTGGAGAGGGCAGAGATGAAGCTGCTACCTTTCAACGGGATACTACATCCATCTCATTCAGTCACCTGCTCAAATGATGGTAGATGTGAATAAAACCAGGAAACCACTTCAGCAGTGGACATGGAGCAATCTCAGGATCCCACACAAAGAAGAGGTCCACCTAGTCCCAAACTGGTCCTGCTGACACCCAGTAGCCAGCTACCTCACTTACTTCTGCCCTGGGGATGCACCACGTTAGCTTCTAGAGCACACAAAGCATACATGGTTACCTAGGGGAAGCACTGGTTCTTGCTGCCTACAAAGATGGTTTCAGCAGGAGAAAGAAACATGAGGCACATACACAAATCACTTACAGTGCATTAAATTTCGCACACTTTATTTCAACTGTGTCGAGAGCTTTCTTGGCGTGGTGTAGAATAAGGTAATAGCTGAGGTAAGGAACAGAATCCATAGTGGCCGAATTAGTGTAGAGGCCAATTGTTGGTAAGGGGCATTTGGCCATGGCATTCTACAAATGTGCTGTTCGTGTGAATGGGACACTTTTTTCACAGGTCTTATCAATGAGAGCCTGCTGTATGGCTCTTGCTGTCTGTAAAGGTGGTTCAACTCCTCTCTTTTCTTGCTTTGCTCTTGGCTACAGATGGGTGTCCTCCTCCTCCAGCTGTTCCATGCTTATGTCTATTTGGATGGCAAAGTTGTGGAGCATGCAGCAGACTACAGTGATCTTGGAGACCTTTGCAGTGCTGTGTGCTGTCAAGGCTTCTAAAGTGCTGCTTCAAGATACCTATGGTGTGTTCAATAATTATCTTGATGGCTGCATGGGCCATCTATCTATGTTCTGCTGCTACTCATGGCTGTCTGAGAGGTCAGGAACCAGGGCTGAAGCGGCTAGTCTAGATCTCCTAGGAGCCATGTTTGCAGTCTACTTTCTCAATCAAATAATGCTGGCACAGTGCATTACCTTAGAATGAAAGCACCAAGACTGCTATAAGGGAAGCAGGAATTCATATGCCTGATCCTATCTGATAGTCACAGATGACTTGTGTGTAAGGCCATAGGTTTGTGTGCAGAGGCCTGTAGAGCTATATGAATGTCATTAATGATATCCTGAGGTTTGGGGAATCCCACTGGGAGGAAATTTGCAAATCTGTCTCATTCTGCTGCAGGTTGCCGAACACATCAGTGTACCACACATGCCCAGAGAATCCGAGGAAATCACATGTGTGCCAATATGCATATAATTAGAATTGATTTACATATTTAAAATTAAGCACTCACCCATTTTTGACAAGAGCCCCTTAGACCCACTTAAGGCTTGACCAGAAGTTCAAACACAACAGAATGGGCAGAGATGACGAGATTGATCTCTGCCCAATTTTCCAACTTCCATTACCTATTCTGCTCCTGGAAAATGTATCCCTCATTTAAAAAGGTGTCAGTATCCAGAGACAACAGCATAACTTTTCTGAGCAGTTATTTTAACAGTGGTGTTAGAATATCAGATTGGAACATCTAGGCCTTTGAGCTTTTGGATAAAGTAACTGAAGGTTGACACTTGCATGCATTGCTACTTTGCTCACAAACCTGGAAAATGCACAGCAGCAAAACTGATCAATTAATTTTTGCGTTATATATTATAAAATAATTACCCATAATCATCAAGGTCAAGCCATTGAAGATAGCTCCAACATAGGTCAGCAGCCACATCAGCACTGCAAACTTTAAAAAAAGAAGTTAAACATGAACTTCACACTGAATAAGGCAACAGAAGAGTGTATCACAAATAGAAGTGTGCTAATCTTCAAGTTATCATGATTAGTGATCCTCTCTGCCGAGTTACCTTTGCTACATTTCAAACAGCTAAACGATCTAAATCACATCCAAACACATCATTAAAAATCTGCAGTAATGAGGAACAAAATCTGTATGTATTTAACAGTGAGCAATTTTCCATCAATTGATAGTTATTGAAAATTACATAATGAAATAATTTTTCTTTCCCTGCAGTGCCTTCTTTATCAAAGGGGCACCATCTTCATGAAGAGGTTTGCCAATATTTTTGACATATATTTGAAAAAAAATGAAAGATGCCCTATTGTCACTTATGCACAATGCCATTGCGATGAAAATGATGCACAACTCTGCTTCCTCTGTAAACTGAAAAATTGTCAAACACTTGTCCTCAAAGACTGCTAAAACTTCCCAGCACTCTCGGATCATCTGGGAGATGACAGATAACCCCAACTTCTTTTCTCCACTACAAACCACCTCCTTAAAACCATCTTCTCTGTGCCCTCCACCCTCACCTAACACCAACAACAACAACTTGTATTTATATAGTGCCTTTATCGTAGTAAAATGTCCCAAGGCGCTTCACAGGAGTGTTATAAGACAAAAAATTGACACCAAGCCACATAAGAAATTAGGGCAGAAAGAGGTAGGTTTTAAGGAGCGTCTTAGAGGAGGAAAGCGAAGTAGAGAGGTGGACAGGTTTAGGCAGGGAATTCCAGAGTTTAGGGCCTAGGCATGGCCACCGATGGTTGAGCGATTATAATCAGGGATGCTCAAGAGGGCAGAATTTGAGCAGCGCAGATATCACGGGGGGTTGTGAGGCTGAAGGAGATTACAGAGATAGGGAGGGGCGAGGCCATGGAGGGATTTGAAAACAAGGATGAGAATTTTGAAATCGAGGCACTGCTTAACCGGGAGCCAATGTAGGTCAGCGAGCACAGGGGTGATGGGCGAATGGGACTTAGTGTGAGTTAGGACACGGGCAGCCGAATTTTGGATGACCTCAAGTTTACGTAGGGTAGAATGTGGGAGGTCAGCCAGGAGTGCATTGGAATAGTCAAGTCTAGAGGTAACAAAGGCATAGATGAGGGTTTCAGCAGCAGATGAGCTGAAGCAGGTGCGGAGACGGGCAATGCTACGGAGGTGGAAATAGGCGGTTTTAGTTATGCCATGGATATGTAGTCAGAAGCTCATTTCAGGGTCAAATATGACACCAAGGTTGCGAACAGTCTGGTTCAGCCTCAGACAGATGCTAGGGAGAGGGATGGAGTCGGTGGCTAGGGAATGGAGTTTGTGGCGGGGCTCGAAGACAATGGCTTCAGTCCTCCCAATATTTAAGGCACTCATGAAATTTTTTGATAGCATGATAGAAATACTAGCAGTTCAGCTGTCTCGACTGGTTACTCCCGTTCCCCTTGTCCACCAATCCAAATTTCTCCCCACGCCCCTCCTGCCCTAACCTTGAACTCTTGCCGTTCTCTTTCTCTCATCTTACCCTATGTTGTCTCTTATCCATGAGACTCACCTCCTGCTCCTTTGACCCCATTCCTACTAAAATGTAGATCACCTAACTTCCTTTCCTGCCCCCATGCTAGCTGACATTGCAAATAGTTCCCTCTCCTCTTGCACTGTTCCCCTCTCTTAAAACTATAATCCCCACCCCCGCCTCAAAAAAACCCTTGATCCCTCTGTCCTTGCAAACTACTATCCGATCTTCAACCTCCCTTTCCTCTCCAAAGTCCTTGAAATAAATCTGTACCCAAATTTCTCGTAACTCCCTGTTTAAATCTCACCAATCAGTTTACAGAGCTGCATTGGTTTCCGCCCCTCTCACAGCACTGAAACAACCCTAACCAAAGTCACAAACAACCCTGACTGTAAACACGGTGCATTATCCCTCTTCGTCCTCCTCGACCGTTCTGCAGCCTTTGAGATGGTCAACCATTCCATCTTCCTCCAATGCCTCTCCTCCATTGTCCAGTACGGTAAAACTGCCCCCACAAGGTTCCACCTTTACGAACCCATAACCAGAGCATCTCCAACAATGGCATCTCTTCCAGCTCTCGCACCATTACCTCAGCTCTACTGCTCCACCACCTCCTTCACTGCCTCTGTCATTTTTTTTATTCGTTTATGGGATGTGGGCATCGCTGGCAAGGCCAGCATTTATTGCCCATCCCTAATTGCCCTTGAGAAGGTGGTGGTGAGCCGCCTTCTTGAACTGCTGCAGTCCGTGTGGTGAAGGTACTCCCACAGTGCTGTTAGGGAGGGAGTTCCAGGATTTTGACCCAGCGACGATGAAGGATCGGCGATATATTTCCAAGTCAGGATGGTGTGTGACTTGGAGGGGACTCACCCATCATCCCTTGTCCTCGCTGGTGCCTGGCCCTCCAAAGCCTCAAATTTTAAATTCTCATCCCGGTTTTGAAAACCCTTTGTGGCCCCACCTCTTCCAATCACTGCAACCTACACCAGCCCTACAAATTCCCCTCCCAAGTTCTCTGTTCTTTTGACTCGAGCCTCTTCTGCGTCCCCTCTTTTTTTGCCCCACTATTGGCAGCCATGCTTTTAGCCACCCTGGAATTGTATGCCTGAACCCCTCTGCCTCTTTCTCTCTCTCCTCCTTTAAGATCGTCCTTGAAACCTACTCTTGGACCTGGCTTTTGGCCATCCCTCCTAATATGCTCTGGTGTGCTTTTATAAAAAAGCAAAAAAGAGAAAAGGATGGAATATTTGGACATTACTTCTTATTTCCTTGTTTTCCTGTGTCGGCTTAAATTAGTTTTAAAATATCACAATGCAAGTGATGCTTTCATTTAAAAGGTAAGATGTTTACAGGAACTCTAATGGAAATAAAGTAAAAAGAAATTCTTAACTGTAAATAATTTGATTGCAAAGTCATTAAGGGTAAATGGATTATAGTAATTATTTCTCGTGGTACAATCAAGGAGGCTTCTGTCCTGATCCATAGAGGCTCAATTGAATTAAAGATGCTTTGAACCATCTGTCAATGGGATGTGTGAAATGACCCAAACACAGACAGTGCATATCAAACACTGCAGTCTGTCATTGTCATGTGTTTGTGTATAAAGGGTATGAAAAACAGTCGACATTGTTCAAGTAGATTATCTCTGTCTTACAGACTGGCCTTCAATGCAGGGCCTGTTTTTTTTTAAAAAGAGTTTTACAAGTATAAATAACGAGCATGTTTTATTATTGACAGTTCAGCTTTGTCTGGTGAATATTTTGCAATTTCACTGGTTCAAAACAGGTGTAAAATTAAGCTCAGAATTTTAGGCGCAACAGGAAAGAGTCACTTTTCTGGTGCGTTATTGCTATATTGAGAGTGATTTTTTAATTTATCCTCACTGATACCTGCACTGTATTTTCTGTTTCACTGGATGCATTTTTATAGCATCAGTATAAGTTATATTAAAAGTTAAAATGCTGCCACAGTTGCATGTTCTTAAACATACTCTGGCTAATGTGCATGAATGATAATTAGATAGCTTGAAACTTTAATTTTCATACTTAAAAAAGGAGTAGATGGTGTGAGTTCACAATTTCCTCAGGCCCCGATTGTGTACGCTGATTTCTGTTTGTTTATGCCCATTTTTACTGAATTTTCAGCGTAACTTCCCGAATACGCCCCCACAGGAAATGCCACCACCTCATCTGACTGGTTTGTCAGTTTAACTCACTGTGAACTGACTTCAGATTTCTGTATTAGACAGTTTCAAATATACTACTAACTATCCGTGAATAAGTCGACTTATAGACGCTTATGACAAGTGTCTGACATAACTGGTATTATCTGTCCATGAACTGACATAAAAGACATAATGGGATTCACAGGTGCCATCCTGTAACAATAAGGGCTTCATTGTTCGACCAGGGCACACGATGCCAGATAACTTTATGGGGAAGGTCAAGCTTCGGTTCATCTATGGAAGTGGATCGTTAGTGGTGGGCACGAATAACAGAGTATGTGTTAGAGACCGAAAAAAAAGTGTACTGTGATGGCTACTCCTGGTTAAGAAAAGGCAACCAAAATAGAGAGCACGAAAAATGGCAACATTTCAATTAAGTACTTTGGAAAATAACCTGAGAGTCAGCTAAATTTATTCAAACATTTTAACAGTACAAAAAAGCTACCAGTTATGTGAAAAGGATAAGGAAATTGAGGTCTGTTCATTGATGGGGGAAAGCAGCAAAAAATATTCTCTGTTCATTTAAGCGGACAGAAGGAGAGAAACAGGACTACAAAACAATTGTGAATAGTTTTGAGAGGCATTTTGTGGTAAGCAGAGATGCAATATGCAAGATAACTAAATTTAATTGAAGATAACAAGAAGTGGCATTTGTATACAGTTTCATCATAAGCCTATGCACTTTAACGGAGCCCTGCAAATATGGTGCACTGCATGATAAAATGAATTGTGACCAGACTATGCATGATCTACAGCCTTCGGCTCAGTCCTGACCTTACACTTGAGAAGGCAGTACAACAGGCAAGACAGAGCAAAGCGGTTCAAAAGTAACAGGTAGTATATAGGAACCAGCCAAATAGGAAAGCAAATGTAGATCAGCTGAAGGCACAGGGCATTTCCAGACAACATGCTGAAAACAGGAAGCTGCTGGTGCCAGTCAAGAGTATGCATACCTGAGTGAAATACAACAAAGACAGAAATTCCTGGATAGTGAGATTGCTCCATCGTGATATCCCAATCAATTTCAAGGACTGGATGTGCCAGTCATAAGAGATTAGCGTGCAAAGTTAAAGCACATGGGATTGGGGGTAAGGTACTGACTTGGATAGAAAACTGATTGGCAGACAGGGAGCAAAGAGTTGGAATAAACGGGTCTTTTTCCGAGTGGCAGGCAGTGACTAGTGGGGTACCGCAGGGATCGGTGCTAGGACCCCAGTTATTCACAATATATATTAATGAGCTAGACGAGGGAACTAGATGTAATATCTCCAAGTTTGCAGACGACACAAAGCTGGGTGGGCGTGTGTGCTGTGAGGAGGATGCAGAGAAACTCCAGTATGATTTGGACAGGTTGGGTGATTGGGCAGATGCATGGCAGATGCAGTATAATGTGGATAAATGCGAGGTTATCCACTTCGGTGGCAAAAACAGGAAGACAGATTATTATCTAAACGGCAATAGATTGGGAAAAGGGGAAGTGCAACGAGACCTGGGTGTCCTTGTGCACCAGTCGCTGAAGGTAAGCATGCAGGTGCAGCAGGCGGTTAAGAAGGCAAATGGTATGTTGGCCTTCATAGCGAGAGGATTCGAGTACAGGAGCAAGGATGTCTTGCTGCAGTTGTACAGGGCCTTGGTGAGACCACACCTTGAGTATTGTGTGCAGTTTTGGTTGCCTTATCTGAGGAAGGATGTTCTTGCCATGGAGGGAGTGCAGCGAAGATTCACCAGACTGATACCTGGGATGGCAGGAATGACGTATGAAGAGAGATTGGGTCGATTAGGCTTATATTTGCTAGAGTTTAGAAGAATGAGAGGGGATCTCATTGAAACTTATAAAATTCTAACAGGACTAGACAGACTAGATGCAGGAAGGCTGTTCCCGATGACGGGGGAGTCCACAACCAGGGGTCACAGTCTAAGGATAAGGGGTAAGCCATTTAGGACTGAGATGAGGAGGAATTTCTTCACCCAGAGAGTGGTGAACCTGTGGAATTCTCTACCACAGAAGGCAGTTGAGGCCAATTCATTAAATATATTCAAGAAGGAGTTAGATATATTTCTTAAGGCTAAGGGGATCAAGGGTTATGGGGAGAAAGCAGGGACAGGGTACTGAATTTGGATGATCAGCCATGATCGCATTGAATGGCGGAGCAGGCTCGAGGAGCTGAATGGCCTACTCCTGCTCCTATCTTCTATGTTTCTATGTTTACAGAATCCCAGTACTTGCTAAAGTTGAGACTGAACTATAGAAACTGATCAAAATCCTGTGTAATTCCCTGAATGTATGTGGCATGTTCATGAGCTAATCGGTTTAAAGAAGAGAAAATGGTAGAATGAGAAATTTATGTTGCTCACAATCTCCAACAAGCGCTGTTAGGCCACCCAGCGATACGAGCCCTTGGATTAGCATTCAGAGTAGATGCAGTAGAATGGGGGAACATTGACCATGAAGTGAAATTCTCAAACGTCTGGGCAAGTTCTCAGGGAGTACAAGATCAAACTGAAACTTAATGTAAAGGCTCTTCCCATCTTTTTTTATTTTGCCTACATCCATTTTAGTGTTAGGGGGTGAAAGGAGAAATGGCAAGAATGGAAGCACATATAGACTGGTGTGTTAGTAATGTCATATTCCCAAACAACAACAACAACTTGTATTTATATAGCACCTTTAACATAGTAAAACATCCCAAGGCACTTCACAGGAGTATTAAAAGACAAAAAATTTGAGACCGAGCCACATAAGGAGAAATTAGGACAGAGGTAGGTTTTAAGGAGCGTCTTCAAGGAGGAAAGAGAGGTAGCGAGGCGGAGAGGTTTAGGGAGGGAATTCCAGAGCTTAGGGCCTAGGCAACAGAAGGCACGGCCACCAATGGTTGAGCGATTATAATCAAGATGCTCAAGAGGGCAGAATTAGAGGAGTGCAGATATCTCGGGGGGGTTGTGGGGCTGGAGGAGATTACAGAGATAGGGAGGGGCGAGGCCATGGAGGGATTTGAAAACAAAGATGAGAATTTTCAAATCGAGGCGCTGCTTAAGCAGGAGCCAATGTAGGTCAGCGAGCACAAGGGTGATGGGTGAACAGGATTTGGTGCGAGTTAGGACACAGGCAGCAGAGTTTTGGATCACCTCAAGTTTACGTAGGGTAGAATGTGGGAGGCCAGCCAGGAGTGTGTTGGAATAGTCAAGTCTAGAGGTAACAAAGGCATGGATGAGGGTTTCAGCAGCGGATGAGCTGAGGCGGGGCGGAGAGGGGCAGTGTTACGGGGGTGGTACCTGAAACATAGGTACAAACCTGCATGTAACTGATACTTTACAGCCAATGAAGTTCTTTTTTGAAGTGTAGTCACTGTTGCAATGTAGGGAAATGCAGTTCTTTCTTTACTGAATTTTGGAATAATGTAATGAAGTTTATGTACATCCTTAAAAAGCTTAGATTAGAAAAAAAAAATCAATACATTTGTTTAAATATTCAAATATTCTCTACAATCCACTTGGTTAAAGGGTTTTATTTCTGAAATGGTCTTTCTGCAATAAAAGAATTGTGTACAAACATCTGTGCTATGCTAGCTGAACGGTGCCATTTGCACGATGGGAGCAATATTGAAAATGAAAAGAAAATATGATTCCCACAGGAGAGGCTATAGACTTGATGGAAATAGTTATACCTGACTGGCACACTGTGGGATAAACTCAGGTGGTTGAGACCTACAGTGACAACAGAGACTGGTTTGAGCTGCTTCATGGGATAGTTTCAGGATGATACAGTGAGTAACAAAGCAGATGAATATAGAAGAACCAGACCATGAAAAAAGGCTTGTAAAGTTCATGGCAAGAGACAAAAAAGCAGCTTCACGATGGCAAGGAAGGCAGTATTAAGCCTCTTAACGCTCTAAAACTTAAAGGAAAATTCAATTAATAGCCCTTCTCATTTAAGCCATAAAATGAAATAACTTGGATGTTCTTACTTTCAGAGAATCCACAAGGTCCTGCACAAGAAACAGTCGTCGCAGCTCTTTGACAGTACTGTTTACATACACCAGCGCAGAATCGGCATACTTTTGAATCTGCTCTTCAGAGAGGGCAGTGTCCAAATCCAAGTAAGCTCTGCCAATACAAAAAAAAATCTTAATTTAAACAAAAAAAAACTTTGATTGGGGGGTGGGGGGTGAGGTGCTTTGCCAATAGACTCAAGGGAATACAAGCCATGTTTATGCAACCTGTCCTCATAATTAAACCCTTTAAGCCCCGGTGTCACCATTACCTCCTCCATTTTGTAACACACCAAAGCAGCAATATCCTGCATCAGCAGGTGACCATTTATATTGTTATATAAATGAAATCAATGTTTATGTATCATGCACAAGTGATATCAAGATTAGGTACAGTAAAAAATGTCAATTCAAAAGTCTGAAATGATTCATGTAATTTTACATTAAAGTAATTACAGCAATATTATTTCTTCTACCACCAATCTTCAAAAGGTACATATTTTACACCATTTGTTTTCTCCCCCCCCCTCTCTTCCACATGCAGCCCAACCACAACAGACTAGTCCCCAAGCAAAAGGGTGAGGCAGCAATTTGCTCTCCCAGGACTCGGTGCTCTCTGCTCAGCCCAACTAGACTAATTGATCCTGTTTATTGTTCTTTCTCTTCAGCTTAGCCAAGATCAGGCATTCAGCACTCAGAATTGTGCCAGCAAAGAGTGTCACATCATAGTAACTTTAGGACACAACTGCCATGAATTTCTACTTATTTCTCCTGTTTATTCATATTCAAGCTTTTGAACCTTCATAAACCTTCACACCTCGCCCAAAGTTCAGAGGCCTAGCATCCATTTTCCAGTGCAAAAGAGCTGGCCATAAGTTGAAAATCACACCTAATGTATTCACACATGGCATAGCCAATACAAACATTCTCTCCTGTTGCAGCATCTTTCAAAGAATTCAAAACATTCAAAAAATAAAGTATGAGATGAGAAATTAAGTTTGAAGTTTGAAATATCACTCAGCCCATCAGACCAGCATCTTTTAAAAGATTGCGTACAATTTACCCAATCGTATATTGTCTCATATGACCTCAAGACAGAGCAAACTTCTAAAAGCAGAATAATCTGGAACTTCTCCCCGACACCCTGTCCCAAAAGTAATCAACTAATCGAACTAGGGATATAGTGTTCCAAATAGTCTTTGATCATATATCGGTATATGTATCCTTAAACCTTTCATACTGCTGGACTATGTTGGAGTGTCAGCAAATTATATGCCAAGAAAAGCTGTGTCTGTGACTAAGTTAAGTGAAATTTGAAGATTGCTTGCTGACACTCCAGGGGCGATTTTGCCAGCCCTGAGGAGGCGGGTATGGAGGCGGGAATGCTGGGAAAATGGCAGAATCTGGGAGCGGGTACCCATCCTGCCCCCAACCCGCCTCCGTGCCATCTTCCCAGGAGGCGGGTCCCTGACCCGCGCTGGGTCCCGTCTCCTCGAGGCGGGAAGGGGATTTGTGCCAATTAACTGCCTGTTAACAGGTAGCTTTTTGGCTATTCCCTATTTTGCCACCTAAAGTGTGGGCTTCCCGACGGTGCTGAATCTCGCCAGGGTCAGCGAGGCGAGCCGTGGGTCTGCGGGGGTCGGAGGGGCCGAAAAGTGCACTGTGGAGGTGAGTGATGGGTGCATGTGTGGAGAGGTAAGTGTGTGAGGTGACTCCAAGTGTTTTAATAAGATTACTTACCTTTGCTTCTTCCTCCAGGCTTCATCCCTTTAGGCTGCGGAGCTGCCTCATCTCACTGGCGGAGAAAGCAGAATGGCTGCTGCATTCTTAAATGCAGCAGCCTTCTGCCTTCTGCTCAGGAAGGCTTTCTAAGTGAGTCTTGAGTAAAGACTCAACTTAGAACACAGATTGTCAGTGTTTGACAGCTTCACAGAGCTGTCAAACGATGACAATTCATCTGTCAAAAAATCTTGACAGATGAAACGTCACTCGCTGACGTCACCAGTGACCGGCTTTCCCTTAATTGGCCTGCTAAGCCCGCTGGGCGGGCTTAACAAGGTCAATCAAGGGAAAATAGCGTGGGTTGGCTGGACGTCGATGGAGGCGGGACTAAAACCCGACAAGCAGCAGTCCCGCCTCCATCACGTCCCCATTGGTAAACTCACCCCCTCCAGTGCGGTTCTGAAGGAATGCTGCATGGTCAGAAACATAGAAACATAGACATAGAAACATAGAAAATAGGTACAGGAGTAGACCATTCGGTCCTTCGAGCCTGCACCGCCATTCAATGCGTTCATGGCTGAACATGCTACCTCAGTACCCCATTCCTGCTTTCTCGCCATACCCCTTGATCCCCCTAGTTGTGAGTGTTATATCTAACTCCCTTTTGAATATATTTAGCGAACTGGCCTCAACAACCTTCTGTGGAAGAGAATTCCATAGATTCACCACTCTCTGGGTGAAGAAGTTCCTCCTCAGCTCAGTCCTAAATGGCTTCCCCTTAATCCTTAGACTGTGACCCCTGGTTCTAGTTTTCCCTAACATTGGGAACATTCTGCCCGCATCTAATTTGTCTAAACCAGTCAGGATTTTAAATGTCTCTATAAGATCCCCCCTCATTCTTCTGAACTCCAGAGGATACAAGTTCAGTTGACCCAATCTTTCTTGATATGTCAGTCCGGCCATCCCAGGAATCAATCTAGTGAACCTTCGCTGCACTCCCTCAATAGCAAGAATGTCCTTCCTTAAGTTAGGAGACCAAAACTGCGCACAATACTCCAGGTGTGGCCTCACCAAGGCCCTGTACAACTGTAGCATCACCTCCCTATTCCTGTACTCAAATCCCCTTACTATGAAGGCCATCATTCCGTTTGCTTTCTTGACTGCCTGCTGCACTTGCATTCCCACCTTCAGTGACTGATGTACCATGACGCCCAGGTCTCGTTGCACCTCCCCTTTCCCTAATCTGCCACCATTCAGGTAATAGTCCGCCTCTCTATTTTTACCACCAAAGTGGATAACCTCACATTTATCCACATTGTACTTCATCTGCCATACATTTGCCCATTCACCCAACCTGTCCAAGTCACTCTGTAGCCTCCTAGCATCCTCCCCATTGTTCACACTGCCTCCCAATTTAGTGTCATCCGCAAATTTGGAGATATTACATTTAATCCCTTCGTCCAAATCATTAATATATAATGTAAACAGCTGGGGTCCCAGCACCGAACCCTGCGGTACCCCGCTGGTCACTGCCTGCCATTCTGAAAAGTACCCATTTACTCCTACTCTTTGTTTCCTGTGTGCCAACCAGTTCTCAATCCACGTCAACACATTACCCCCAATCCCATGTGCTTTAACTTTGCTCACCAATCTCTTGTGTGGGACCTTGTCGAAGGCCTTCTGAAAGTCCAAATACACCACATCTACTGGTTCCCCCCTGTCCACCCTATTGGAAACATCCTCAAAAAATTCCAGAAGATTTGTCAAGCATGATTTCCCTTTCACAAATCCATGCTGACTTGGACCTATCATGTCGCCACTTTCCAAATGGTCTGTTATGACATCTTTAATAATTGCTTCCATCATTTTACCCACGACCGATGTCAGGCTGACCAGTCTATAATTCCCTGCTTTCTCCCTCCCTCCTTTTTTAAAAAGAGGGGTTACATTGGCCACCCTCCACTCCATCGGAACTGATCCAAAGTCTAAGGAATGTTGGAAAATGATCGTCAATGCATCCACTATTTCCAAGGCCACCTCCTTAAGTACTCTGGGATGCAGACCATCAGGCCCCGGGGATTTTTCAGCCTTCAGTCCCATCAATTTCCCCAATACCTTTTCCCGACTAATAAGGATTTCCCTCAGCTCCTCCCTCTTACCAGATCCTCTGACCCCTTTTATTTCCGGCAGGTTGTGTGTGTCCTCCACAGTAAACACCGAACCAAAGTACTTGTTCAATTGATCTGCCATTTCTTTGTTCCCCATTACGACTTCCCCTGTTTCCGACTGCAGGGGACCTACGTTTGTTTTTACTAACCTCTTCCTTTTTACATATTTATAGAAGCTTTTGCAGTCCATTTTAATGTTCTCTGCAAGCTTCCTTTCATATTTTATTTTCCCTGCCCTAATCAAACCCTTCGTCCTCCTCTGCTGAGTTTTAAAGTTCTCCCAGTCCCCGGGTTTGCTGCTACTTCTGGCCAATTTGTATGCAACTTCCTTGGTTTTAATACTATCCCTGATTTCCCTTGTTAAGCCATGGTTGAGCCACCTTCCCTTTTTTATTTTTACGCCAGACCGGGATGTACAATTGTTGTAGTTCCTCCATGCAATCTCTAAATGTCTGCCATTGCCCTTCCACTGATAGCCCCTTAAATATCGCTTGCCAATTTAACCTCGCCAATTCACGCCTCATACCCTCAAAGTTGCCCTTATTTAAGTTCTGGACCATGGTCTCTGACTTAACTGTTTCCTTCTCCATCCTAATGTAGAACTCCACCATACTATGGTCACTCTTCCCCAGGGGGCCTCGTACCACAAGATTGCTGATTAGTCCTTCCTCATTACACAACACCCAGTCCAGGATGGCCTCCCCTCTCGTTGGTTCCTCAACATATTGGTTTAGGAAACCATCCCTTAAACACTCCAGGAAATCGTCCTCCACCGTATTGCTTCCAGTTTGAGTAGCCCAATCTATATGCATATTAAAGTCACCCGTGATAACTGCCGTGCCTTTTTTGCATGCACCTCTAATTTCCTGTTTCATACCCTCCCCCACCTCACTACTGCTGTTTGGAGGTCTGTACAGAACTCCCACTAACGTTTTCTGCCCTTTGGTATTCTGCAGCTCAACCCATATTGATTCCACATCCTCCAAGCTAATGTCCTTCCTAGCTATTGCATTAATCTCCTCTTTAACCAGCAATGCTACCCCACCCCCTTTTCCTTTTATTCTATCCTTTCTGAATGTTGAATACCCCTGGATGTTCAGTTCCCAGCCTTGATTGTTCTGGAGCCACGTCTCTGTAATCCCAATCACATCGTATCCGTTAACATCTATTTGCACAGTCAATTCATCCACCTTATTACGGATACTCCTTGCATTAAGACACAGAGCCTTTAGGCTTGTTTTATTAACATCCTTTGTCCTTTTAGACTTATGATTTAGTATGGCCCTTTGTGTTTCTTGCCTTTGTTTACTCGGCCTTCCCCTATTGTTTCTTACCTTTCTAACATTTGTTTCTGACTGCATATTACTTCCCCCTGTTTCGCTACATAGGTTCCCATTCCCCTGCCATATTAGTTTAAATCCTCCCGAACTGCTTTAGCAAATATTACCCCGAGGACATCGGTTCCAGTCCTGCCCAAGTGCAGACCATCCCTTTTGTACAGGTCCCACTTCCCCCAGAACTGGTTCCAATGCCTCAGGAATTTGCTCAAGCCACGTATTCAATCTCACTATCCTGTTCTCTCTATCCTGATTAGCACGTGGCCCTGGTAGCAATCCAGAGATTACTACCTTAGAGGTCCTACTTTTTAATTTAGCCCGCGAAGCTCTTACCCCGCTGGTAAGAACTGCTGTCCTTCAGTTGAGATATTAAACCGAGGTTCTGTCTGTCCGTTCCAGAGGTATAGGCAGGTCTCTGGGTGTCCTATCGCCCTCACTCAAAATCATGTAAAACAGATTAACTGGTCATCAGTCAATTAGTGGTTGTTTGCAAGATGTGCTGGTGCCCATCTTCCACTACACAGCAATCGCTGTTTTTCAAAAATTAATTCTAGTGTGTGAAACCCTTCGAGACTCCTCAATGTGAAAGACATTATAGAAATGCACGTATTACTGTCCTCGTGTTAATATCCTGATAAGAGTCCTTGTAAGTTTCAGATCTAAAATTTGTGAACTCTGCAGAGAATGTTAGCATTTGACACACCAAAAGGGTTACATGTTACAACATTGTTGAGGGGAAGAAGTAGGGACTGCGCACTTACTTAAAAGGATGCCCTTCATCGGTCTTCTGCACAGCCTGTAACACTGATTTATAAATTCTGAAGCAGATTGTAGCGGAGAGTGCAGCGAGTGCCAGGTAGGCTATGACACTCACAACGCTGAACTGGGTCAGTGAAAATAACAGGAGAAGCACGCTTCCAAAGACAATCCCGGTCTGCTTGATGTCATGCCAGTACAGCAGGTCAATAACTGTGGAGGAAACAAGAGGGAATCAGATCAATCTGCTTCATCAAGATGAATTATTGTGAATAATAATGAGTTTTCCTGGACTATAAAACAAAATGGAGATGAGTATAGTCAAGTTCTCTGCATGTCCCATTGGCCTGATTTGTTTCTTTTTTTTCCTCACCCCATTCCAACCAGTCAATGTATGAAGAAAACATTACCAGAAAATACAACTTTTTACTGTCCATACTACAAATTATACCTATGAAAAAAAACAAGGCGCTTAAAAGTAACAAAAACTTTGGAAATTTGATGTATTTTTGTTGCATGACTGAAATGCAGTTCTTTTTAAAAATGAGAATCCTTTAAAAGGACCATTATGAATGTGAAACAAAAGCAAGATACTGCGGATGCTGGAATTCGGAAATAAAAACAGAAAGTGCTGGAAATACTCAGCCGGTCAGGCAGCATCTGTGGAGAGAGAAACAGAGTTAACCTTTCAGGTCGATGAGCTCCATTCTGGCGAAAGGTCATCGACCTGAAACGTTAACTGTTTCTCTCTCCACAGGTGCTGCCAGACCTACTGAGTATTTCCAGCATTTTCTGTTTTTATTTCATTACGAATGTGAATTGTAGCGTGTAAAGTATTCAAATCATGTCCTATGAAAGTACGTAAACTTCCTATACAAAATAGAATAAAATGGGCCATTATCATCATGAAATGATCCTCACAAGACATTTTAAGCAGGTTTGCAAACAGAAATAACCCTAATGACGATGCTAATAATTTTATTACTCATTATATTAAGAGCAACTAAAATTCAAATTCCAATCTGTACTACAATTTAGTATTTAACAGGAAAATAACTGCCTTCTCTAAGTGATTCTATTACTATCACTAACAAAGACATGATTAGCAAGTACTTAAAAAGAGAAGCAGCGCTACTTTAGATGACATATGATAAAGTTCTACATGTCAGGAAGATACTTTGTTCATGGAACTAATAGCAATTAGCTAGCTGGATTGAAGACAATTTTAACAATAAAAAGCTGATGAAAGCTTCATGTGGGCAACAGCCAATTGTGCAGTCCCATAGGCAGCTGTTCTCGATCTATTGTTCACTACCCTGTTCTCAAGTATTAAAAAAAATTGCAATATGCAAGGAGTACAAAGCAACTTGATCGCCTTCAACATATACAGACCAATTGATCACATCATCTAAGGAAAGGCAGGAAGCTTTTAAATAGAGTAAAATGTAAACAATGTACTAGGTGGTCATTAGGAAATGTAGAAAAGGGTGTCATTATTGATTATGCATTGATAGTATCCAATCTGCGTGACATTGTTATCAACAAGGGTAATGAGGTGGATCTTAAGGGCATTTGGTAAGTCAAACTAAGTTATTTAACCCAATATAACTTACTGATTAAGGCCATATTTAGAATATTGTGCAGTTTTAGACATCCTTACCTTTAAAAGAACATTGCTGCATTTAAGAAGGTTCATTTATGGTTCTAAATTATGCAGATAGACAAATACAAATTTATTTTCATGAAGAAACCTTCATTAAGACCCCACATGATTCAGGTCTTGAAATTATTGTGAGGCATGAATGATGTAGATATAAACAGGTTATTAAACTTGCTGTGTTAGGTCCTGAGCTGCTGGAAATGTCACGTTGTAGAATGTAAATGTTCAAAACTAAATAATGCAACATTAAACAGGCTTTCTGGAATTTGGGTTTGAATAATGAAAGGAAGAAATATTGCAGAATATTTCCTGAGGAAATTAATAAGCTAGATAGAAATCAAGAGAGGGAATGAGAGAAGGAAGGGAAATTGCAGAATCTTTCCTCTGAATATTAAATAGAGTTCAAGATAAGGTACATTGAATGTGGTCGAGCCTAGCTTGGGATCTCAGGGTTTCACCCTTTTCCTTAACAGTGCTTAGTACAGTACTAGGTTTGTGCCTATACTTGACCCTGAATGATCATTGAGATCTGTGGTGGTGATCATTTATAGGTGTAATATGGAAAAGAAAATTAAAGAGACTCAAAAGGAATTACAGATAAAAATGGCAAGAAGTGCAACTCTTACAAGATTGTGTTTTGGTTTTGTTGGATAATTCCTTTAAAGCACCAAAAATCATCTAACAGTTTTCTATTAAGCAGCTCCTCGGTCATTTTAAACCATTAACTTCCTCCCTATGATTGGTAGATGTGCTCATCTTCCCATATCTCGGCCCCCCCCACCCACTTTCTCTTTATTTTTTACAACCTTACTAAAATGCTTTTTTGTCTTTAGTTCTGATGAAGCATTACACCCAAAATGGCATAACTTGTCTTTTCTCTTAACACTTACTGACTAACCTGCTGTGAACTTATAGCATTTTCTGATTTTACTTCCTTTCCAGCATTATTCAGTATTCATAATATTTTGTAAAATCATAATTTCTTAATTCACATAAGATTTGATATATGTAGATAATGCTAGCGTTACAATATCAGCCACAGCAACTTATTT
This sequence comes from Squalus acanthias, assembly GCA_030390025.1. Lineage (NCBI taxonomy): Eukaryota > Metazoa > Chordata > Chondrichthyes > Squaliformes > Squalidae > Squalus > Squalus acanthias. The sequence goes on along the minus strand of CM059425.1, from coordinate 32,890,446 downwards.
TTTTTCTCCAAGTATTAGTAGTCTCTCTTTTGTTAAGGTTGCCGGCCACTATATATCCATCCTTTGTCTGGAGAGCAGGTGAATAGGTTAGAAACTCTGGCATAACAATTGATGTACATGTTACTTCATTGTTCAAGCCACAGCCACGCGTTCAAAAAAATTAAGGGGAAAAAAAGCAAGAAGGCCATATGGATTAATCCGAATCTGAATCAATACCTATATTCACTAATACAACTTCATTGTTCACCAACTGGGCGAATCACAGCAAATACATACACTGTCAATCTTTTTAAGAGGTAGTTGAAGCTATGAGAGGTATTGGGGAAGTTGTAGATGCCAAAATAATTGTAATCAAATGAATCCAAAGAAAATTATTCTAAGAACTTTACTGCACCGTGTTATTGGATAAAATCTGAAAACAAGATGCTTTACACAGAACCATTAATTATGGATCCACCTTAAAGTATAATGCTGAGGGCAAATTAGGTTAATCAGTACACTCTTGAATTCAGAGCCTCACTATTAAATTTCATGGGCGGCAGAAAGGAAAGAACAAAAATAATCGTAATATATTACAGATGAATATCAAATTGAATTATGAGCCTTACAAATTGAATTGAATCAGTCTGGGTTAATTTGATAAATGTTACCAAGTCAAAGGACCTTGAAATATCCCGGCCTCAGAAACACCAAATGTACATATTGAGATAGGAATATGATCTAATAAAAACTTGCGTCATATCCCCTCTAAAACAAACTTTTGGACCCTATCCTCATAACTAAAAGCATTTAAATTAGGTATCATTCTGGCCACCCTCCTCTGCATCTTCTCCAGAGTCTTGACACCTTTATTATGTGAGAAAACTTTCATTTATATAATGCCTTTCATCCCAAAGCATTTAACAGCCAATGAAGTACTTTGTGTCTAGGAAATGCAGCAGCCAATTTGCAGACAGCAAGGTCCCACAAACAGCAATGAAATAATGACCAGATCATCTGTCTAAGTGATGTTGGATGAGGAATAAATATTGGCCAGGACACTGGGGAGAATCCCCTGCTTTTCCTTGTATAGTGCCATGGGATCATTTACGTCCACCTGAGAAGGCAGACGGTTTAACGCCTCATCCAAAGGACGGTGTGGGGCCACAACTGGAAGCAGCATTCCAAGTGTAGACATACTAAAGCCTTGTATACTCTGCATCCAGTGCTTTTTGTATTATACTCTATTTGACTAGCTATACTACTAAAAACCTTGGCTGTTTACCTACAGCCACCTCACTTGTCCCTTATTATTGAGAAGTCAACAATGACTTCAAGATCGCTTTCTTGATCCATTACCCTTAATGAGCACTCTTACATGGTATAAACAAGCCGAACCCCAAAACAATACACTGTGTTGCCTGTATTAAAGGCCACAAATGGGCCCATTCCCTTAATTGGTTCAGATCACCCTACAACCTATTGATTTTGTCTAAATTATTAATCTCTGAACATATTTGTGCCACCTGTGAATTTAAGAATGGTTCCATTTATGTCCTAATCTAAATCATTAATGAAAATGATAAGCAGCAGCAGCCCAAACATAGAGCCTTAGGAAGCTCCACTCAACCATGCCCCATTCAGATTCACTCCCATTAATGACAATCCTCGGCCTATGAGATCTTAACCAATTACCTATCGAGCATATCTATCCAATTATTCCATATGATCTAATCTTATCCAATAGCCACCTATGTGGAACTTTATCAAATGTTTTCTGGAAATCAAGGCATACATCAACAGGAATATCAAGGCATACATCATCATCCACTATGCTGGTCACTTCCTCAAAGAAATCAATCAGGTCTGCGAGGTAGGAACTACGTTTTCCAAACCCATACTAGGCATCCCTAATAACTGTGGTACTCTCCATCTGATCATAAATCACTTCCCACATAATGCTTTCCAACAGCTTCCCTACAACAGACATCAAACTCACTGAATCCGTGAGCCAGTAGTTCAAATAAATCATCCCCCATTTCTTGTGGCACTCTGGGGAAATTGAATCGGGTCCAACTGTCCTATCAGATTTAAACAGCTTAATTGTAGCAGTAAATTCTATTAAAGAAATTTAGGTCTGAACTACTGGGACCGTAGCAGAGCTTTCAGAAGTGAAAACTGATGCAAATCTATTTCATTCATTGTCATATCTTTACCCTCATATGTAACAAGTCCTGATAAATCTCTCAAAGGACCAAACCAAAGGACCAAAACATAACTAAAGAAAATCTGCATTAATCACTTAATACAATTAACCACTATCCTTCTTTCTAATGCTTTATAACATACCCAATACTGGCTGGTGTATTAATCCCACTGCAGTTGCTTGGATAACTATTTTTCTTTAAACAAAATGGACACGATGATGATTAGCAAACACATATAATATTTTTCAGAAATTCTAACAGGAACATGACATTACCCTAGCAAGTCAATCTTTTCAGGAGAGGAGGAGGAGGAGGAGGAGGAGGAGGAGGAAGAAGAAAGGAGTAGAGAAAACTGGTGGGGGTAAAGGAGGAAGGAAAAAATAGTGACACAAAATTCTGCACAATATTGTAACATTTTAACTGTGCCATACTCTTGGTTAAATATATGCAATATTGTACCACAGTGGTTGCAGTTGTAAAATGATTGTACTATTAAATTTAAACAAACAGAAAATGCAGCTGTCTTATTCCAGTTGTTAAATATGATAATGCATCTATTGTCAAACATTACATTAATTATCATTTCAAAAGGTTTTACTGTAGTCACTGCACAAAGGGCATCCTTTGTTTGGTCTATCCCAACTTTACCACTTTAGAATTGAATCTCCTATATGTACTAAACTAAAACAAAACGAAACGAGAATATTCCAGTGGTGGGTAAAATGCATTTTAAGGGACATTCTGAGCACAGCTACAAAAATCTATAGTTTAATTTATTTATTGTCCAGAAACAAAGGTGAGAAAGTCTTAAGAGCTGCATAATGAATGTGCCTGAATGCAATTGTAATGAATTGTTTCCTGCCAGATTATATGTGCTACAATACTTTAACTCTTCTTACTGAAGCTGCTTAAAATACACAGCGAATGGCGTGTCCTTCATGCAGCAAGATATTCGGATATGGAATTTTGTCACTTTGACACCTAGGTAATCAATTTTTGCTAACACACATTTCATAGTGGTATTTATTTCCTTTTTACAATTATTCCTGAGTTTTCATTTTTCAGGGGAAAAATGCTTTAAAGAAAGTAAGTTCTTCAAGTGTATTTTGTACAATATCTACAGCTGTTCTTAGAGAAATGTGACAAGCGATACATTGTCTGTTTTCTTGTCACAAGGTAGAATACCTAAACCAGAATTAACTCACAAGATTGGTGTGAAAATACAACCATAAGAGCAGCTACCTGATCATTTCAATTCAGCCTTAAGTATAGAAACAAACCTTGCAGCAATCACGGGACCTGTTTGGTTCAGTTCTAAACAGTCAACACCCATATTATGTTATTAAATAAACCAAAGATGCCTAACCAATCTGCATATTTAGCAAAGGTTGTGCTTGCTTTTAATCAAAGCTCACAGGCCGTCCTCAAAGACATCCTGCCTTGGAATATCCATACTATTAGGGAAGTAGGACAGATTATTTACTGGACTTGGTGTTGAGGCTGTGATTTTTCTGGATACAATACAGATTTAGTGGCGAGGTCCTTTGTTCCGATTGTACCATCTGCCAATGTTTCCAATAATAACCATAAAGATAGTAATATTCTAGATTTTTTGCTTCTGCTCATAACTCAGAAGATTCTTCCCCAAATCGAGCAATTGCCAAGAGACCTGGACTGGTGGATGAAACTGTAGATCACTACAACAACTTGTATTGATGTAGCACCTTTAACATAGTAAAACGTACCAATGCGCTTCACAGGAGTGTTAAAAAACAAAATTTGACACCGAGCCACATAAGGAGATATTAGGGCAGATGACCAAAAGCTTGATCAAAGAGGTAGGTTTTAAAGAGCGTCTTAAAGGAGGAAAGAGAGGCGGCGAGGTTTAGGGAGGGAATTCCAGAGATTAGGGCCTTCGGCAGCTGAAGGTACGGCCACCAATGGTTGAGCGATTGAAATCAGGGCTTCTCAAGAGGCCAGAATTAGAGGAGCGCAGATATCTCGGGGGGGTTGTGAGGTTGGAGGAGATTACAGAGATAGGGAGGGACGAGGCCATGGAGGGATTTGAAAACAAGGATGAGAATTTTAAAAATCGAGGCATTGCTTAACCAGGAGCCAATGTAGGTCAGTGAGGACGGGGTGATGCGTGAACGGGACTTGGTGCGAGTTAGGACACGAGCAGCAGAGTTTTGGATGACCTCAAGTTTACGTAGGGTAGAACGTGGGAGGCCGGCAAGGAGTGTGTTGGAATAGTCAAGTCTAGAGGTAACAAAGGCATGGATGAGTGTTTCAGCAGCAGATGAGCTGAGGCGGGGCGGAATTAGGCGATGTTCAGGAGGTGGAACTAGTCGGTCTTAGTGATGGCGTGGATTGGTGGTCGGAAGCTCATCTCGGGGTCAAATATGACACCAAGGTTGCGAACAGTGGGGTTCAGCCTCAGACAGTTGCCAGGGAGAGGGATGGAGTCAATGGCTAGGGAACAGAGTTTGTGGCGGGGACTGAAGACAATGGCTTCAGTTTTCCTAATATTTAGTTGGAGGAAATTTTGCTCATCCAGTACTGGATGTTGGACAAGCAGTCTGCCAATTTAGATACAGTGGAGGGGTCGAGAGAGAGAGAGCTGGGTGTCGTCAGAGTACATGCCTGGCAAGCAGCTTTCCAGCAAGCAGCTTTCTTTACACATATTTCATAGGGTCGACTTGTTTATAAATATCTGAAGATATACACTTGCCTTATCAGGTGAGGTCATGTTATAAAAGGTACCCTTCGCTCACTCTATCCTTGGCATTTGTTGAACTGAAATGCTTTCATAGGAACTTTAAACTTCAGCTGTGAGAGTCAAGTAGGCACAATGCGTGTTTATTTTATGCTCCATTTTATTTATGTTTTCTTCCCCATGTAAGGTCTCCCATGCTACACTGCCAGCCAGTAAGACAGCAGGCAACAACCTTATCAAATTTAACTAAAGGAGGTTTCCCTGTTGACTGTAATGATTTGACACTCCCTTCTACAATGTTACCAACTCTTACTACACAAAAGGGTAGTCACTTCTTGCCACCTTGAAAGGAAATTCACTTTTGTAGAAATCTCAGGTGTCAACCTAAATCATATTACTCTTTAATACAGTGGCCCCACTATTCTTCGCTGTAGTACTTGGGGAATATTCATTTCGTAGGTGCTATGGAAAGGAAAAAGGGGAGGAGATCCATTATGTCAGGTCTCCATGATCTTGATGTTGCCCCTGCATTTCCAAGTCTTCCACAAATGGGTTGCCTTGAGAACTGTGTCCGTGCCTGCAATAATCATATAGCCAGCGTTCCCATGGAAATGAGGTGGTAGAGGGTATTCTTGACCATCTTGCCTCAACTTACTCTCAGAACGGCCAAGGGGTTCCCATTCCTCTTCGGACTTCAGCTGTGGCTGTGTTCCCTTCCCCTTCCCCTATTTCCCAGTGCACCGGGGCTCAACCAGGCCATGCTAATGGCTTGGCTCTCCAAATTTAAGCATATGGTGGCCCTGACTGAAGTGCACTTCTGATACGCTCTGCCTGTCCCACCTGGAGAAGAGAAAGGGAAAGGGGTGGGACGTATTATTGTGGCCATTATTCCTATATATAAATCTATGGTGCTTGCCCGTGCAAGACTTACGTTGCTAACTTGAAATTAATTCAGTTCAAATTGAATTTGTGAACATTACCTCAAGGTATTTATAAAGAGCCTGTACATTATAACTTATATCTTTATCCAGTTTGTCTTTGATATTTAGATTCTAGTAGTTATTCAAACTGTTAGCACAGCGTACATCTTCAAAGCCACCCTCCAAAGCAATCCATTCTCAGATTTAAGGAAAAGTTTACAGGGCTATGGGGAAAGAGCAGGGAAGTGGGACTAATTGGTTAGCTCTTTCAAAGAGTCGGCACAGACACAATGGGACGAATGGCCTCCTTCTGTGCTTTAAGATTCTATGAATAAGTATTTTTAGCTCCAGGAACTGCCTGACAGAAAGTTTAAACTTAAGTATCAAGTAAATGGTTTCTGGCAAAGTCTGGTCAGATATTTTTATTTTAGACATTTTTCATAATTCTTCACCTTCACCTTCTTAAGAGCCAAGATATTTCAATTGCGCCTCCTTGGAGGGCTGAGGTCCATCTGGGAAAGAAATGCCATCTGCTACGCCACAATTAATATTTCATAAAAACGGAACTGTTTAACTACTGGTGTTGCCACATAAATATTTAAGTTAACCGAGGAATCATTAGGTTTAAAATTACCGGAGAGCATTTCTAGTATTTGCAAGCATCTCATATATTTATGATTAAAGTATCAGCTAAGGGATAGTTTGAATAACCAGCTGAATGGCAGGGTGTTGGGTGGGACAGTGGTTAACAGCATCGTACCCTCTTACTTGTGGGTCCTAGAAACCCAGGTTGAAGGGATGAGAGTCTCCTATCCCTGCCAGCTATAAGCGTTTTATGTGAATTAAGCTTGGCCACACTCAACCCAGTAATGCCTTACTATGCATTTAACCTGCGTGTTTGATGCTGAAGGCAGAGTGGTACAAGTGTTCCATTCTCCAGCACTGACAACCCTCATGTCGAGTACAATAAATTATTTGGAACTGCAGCATCTGCTTTAAAGACAGAAGTGGCAGCCATTTTGTACATAGTAAGATTTCAAAAGCAGCAGTTGACCTGTTTTAGTGGTGCTGGTTGAGGAAACAGTGTCAGCCAGGGCACCAGGAAAACTGCCTGCGTTTCTTTGAATAGTGCCATGGGATTTTTCATGTGTACCTGTACCAGTAGAACAGGCAGACAGGACTTGGTTTAACAACTCACCCAAAGGACGATGTCTCCTACAGTGCAGCACACTCTCAGTACTGCCTAGAGTATGTGCTCAGTCCTGGAGTAGGACCTGAATCCATAACCAATTAGTGCCATTAACTAAGGCAGTGTAACCAAAATGAAGCATACAACATTTACACTGCAAGTTTCTAATATTGTCCCTGCCATTGCTTGGGCCCCAGCTATTCACAATATATATCAATGATTTGGATGAGGGAACCAAATGTAATATTTCCAAGTTTGCTGACGACACGAAACTAGGTGGGATTGTGAGTTGTGAGGAGGATGCAGAGGCTTCAAGGCGATTTAGACAAGTTGAGTGAGTGGGCAAATACATGGCAGATGCAGTATAATGTGGATAAATGTGAAGTTATCCACTTCGGTAGGAAAAACAGAAAGGTAGAGTATTATTTAAATGGTGATAGATTGGGAAATGTTGATGTGCAAAGGGACCTGGGTGTCCTTGTACACCAGTCACTGAAAGCAAACATGCAGGTGCAGCAGGCAGTTAGGAAGGCAAATGGTATGTTGGCCTTCATTGCAAGAGGATTTGAGTACAGGAGCAAGGATGTCTTACTACAGTTATACAGGGCCTTGGTGAGACCACACCTGGAGTACTGTGTGCAGTTTTGGTCTCCTTACCTAAGAAAGGATATACTTGCCATAGAGGGAGTGCAGCGAAGGTTCACCAGACTGATTCCTGGGATGGCAGGACTGTCGTTTGAGGAGAGATTGGGTCAACTAGGCCTGTATTCACTAGAGGGGATCTCATTGAAACGTATAAAATTCTGACAGGGCTAGACAGACTGGATGCAGGGAGGCTGTTTCCCCTGGCTGGGGGATCTAGAACGAGGGGTCACAGTCTCAGGATACGGGGTAGGACATTTAGGACTGAGATGAGGAAAAATTTCTTCACTCAGAGGGTGGTGAACTTGTGGAATTCTCTACCACAGAAGGCTGTGGAGGCCAAGTCACTGAATATATTTAAGAAGGAGATAGATAGATTTCTAGACACAAAAGGCATCAAGGGGTATGGGGAGAGAGCGGGAATATGGTATTGAGATAGAGGATCAGCCAAGATCATATTGAATGGCGGAGCAGGCTCGAAGGGCCGAATGGCCTACTCATGCTCCTATTTTTCTATGTTTACAGACATGCTGCATGAGAGTATACATTTTCTCCAAAAAGAAGCCGTTTCAGGCCATTTTTTTGCACCTCAGCGGCCAGTGGAATGAATGGCATTGGCAGATGTCCAGGAGGAAGTTGCCTTCCTGCCCTCTCTGGAAGGAAATGATGCATGGCATTGGGAAAGCTATTGGGCCGAAAATTGATCCCGGGACGCGAGAGTACGCACTGCATACTCTCGCGTATTCCCACTCCAATTGCCGGTTTTCTGCATGCCCTGCGCATGCGCTGAAAACCGGCAATTGCTCTTCCGAAAAGGGGGCGGGGCCTGAGTGCATCGCGTGCGCGCTACAGGCTGCGCGCACGCTGTGCACTTCATGCTTTGGACGCGCAGGTAAGTAGGGAAGATTCTGGAAATGTAAAAAGGAGGAGTAAGACCCGCTTTTAAGAAGGTAAGTAGTGAATTAAGTATTTTTTTGAATTTTTTTTTACAGGTATATCTTTTTTATAGACTTTAAAGACAGGTAAGTTTATTTTTATAACTTTTTAAAAGATTTTAAATTTTTTCAAAAATTTAATTTTTTATTTAAAATGGTTAATTTAATTAACTATACTTATTTTATTAATGTGATGGTTTTTTTTTTAAATTTAATTGAGGTTTAGCTGTTATTTTGGGGGGGTGTAAGATTCATAAGTCTCTCAGCCATGCTGTGAGACTTATGAATGGAAGATGGTGTGCTGCCATTGGCTCTAACTGAGTCACGTGATCCCACAGCTCGCACGAATTAACTACGCCGCTGGGATACGCAAGCCCAGCACAGCTGATGTCTGGAACATCAAGTTCGTGCGAGCTGGATCAGAAAAAGCATAAGCGAGGTGAGACATCGCGGGAAAGGCTTACCCCCGCGGGAACAGAGCGAGATCAATTTCTGGGCCAATGAATTTAGCTTAAAAGTAATTAATTTAGAATTGAGGACATGTAGGGAAAAAAGCAAAATATATACATACAGAAAAAATGCATCAGTTTACTGGATCTCCTTTAAAGTTATGATGATGCCAACATATTTCATTTCAGGCAAAGAATAATAGAACTACAGTAACGCATGTCTGATCTGAACAATAGATTTTCCAAGTTAGACACTGTAACCGTCCTTATGCATTTTTAAGCCTCCTTTTCATAACATGTCTGCAAAGAAACACTAGTGTTTGTTCCCCGTTACCATTCCCTCCCCCATCAAACAAGAAGGCGTTTGCTAAAAGCTTGGACTAATTGCTATACAAATATGACAGAGGATTAGAGGCAATTGCACTCTAGCTGGTGCCTCGCCTCAATTTTAAACAAACTACAACAACAACAACTTGTATTTATATAGCACCTTTAATGTAGTAAAACGACCCAGGGCGCTTCACAGGAGTATTAAAAGACAAAAGAATTTGACACCGAGCCACATAAGGAGAAATTAGGGCAGGTGACCAAAAGCTTGGTCAAAGAGGTAGGTTTTAAGGAGCATCTTAAAGGAGGAAAGAGAGGTAGTGAGGTGGAGAGGTTTAGGCAGGGAATTCCAGAGCATAGGGCCTAGGCAACAGAAGGCACGGCCACCAATGGTTGAGCGATTATAATCAGGGATGCTCGAGGGCAGAATTAGAGGAGCGCAGATATCTCAGGGGGTTGTGGGGCTGAAGGAGATTACAGAGATAGGGAGGGGCGAGGCCATGGAGGGATTTGAAAACAAGGATGAGAATTTTGAAATCGAGGCGTTGTTTAACTGGGAGCCAATGTAGGTCAGCGAGCACAGGGGCGATGGATCACCTCAAGTTTACGTAGGGTAGAATGTGGGAGGCCACCAGGAGTGCATTGGAATAGTCAAGTCTAAAGGTAACAAAGGCATAGATGAGGGTTTCAGCAGCGGATGAGCTGAGGCAAGGGCGGAGACGAGCGATGTTACGGAGGTGGAAATAGGCGGTCTTAGTGATGCTGTGGATGTGGTCGGAAGCTCATTTCAGGGTCAAATATGACACCAAGGTTGCGAACAGTGTGGTTCAGCCTCAGACAGATGTTAGGGAGAGGGATGGAGTCAGTGGCAAGGGAACGGAGTTTGTGGCAGGGACCGAAAACAATGGCTTCGGTCTTCCCAATATTTAATTGGAAAACATTTCTGCTCATCCAGAACTGGATGTCGGACAAGCAGTGTGACAATTTAGAGACCATGGAGGGGTCAAGAGAAGGGATAGTGAGGTAGAGCTGGGTGATGTCAGTGTACATGTGGAAAGTGACGCTGTGTTTTCAGATGATATTGCCAAGGGGCAACATGTCGATGAGAAATAGGAGGGGGGCCATGGATAGATCCTTTGGGGAACACCAGAAGTAACGATGCGGGAGCGGGAAGAGAAGCCGTAGCTGGTGATTCTCTGGCTACGATTAGATAGATAAGAATGGAACCAGGCGAGTGCAGTCCCACCCAGCTGGATGGTGGAGAGGCGTTGGAGAAGGATGGAGTGGTCAACCATGTCAAAGGCTGCAGACAAGTCAAGAAGAAGGACGGTTAAAAACAAGTTCTACATTAAAAGTGTTGATAAGGTATTTTATTTAAACTTTGTTGAAATCCAGATCTGAACAAAGGAACATATATTTAACCATTACTTTCTAATTGTATTGCTCATCTGGATGCTGAGAGCTCATCTAATGAAACCAAATTAAAATGTGTTCTACTGCCTAATTATCCATTGTAAGTATGCATTCAGCCATCTGTTGTCTGTGGAATCTACTAACCTGTAGGACAGTCAAATAATCAGAAGTGCTGTACGAAATGTGTAAAAGGGAATTTTTAATTCACCAAATGTTCCTTCCTTACAACAGTCAGATCTTAGTGCAGGAGATATGATACACGGTGCTCAAATAATCCTGTGCATCAGAGAGCAAAATTTGTTAAACCAGGCTCTTGGAAATAAAGGCTGCTTGCCACAAAAGACAGAAAACTCCATGAATTTAAACTAAGAGCTTCACAAATGCCTGTAGGACCATAACATCAATACCCTCCCATATTAGAGAACCTTTCAACAGTAACAATGGCACACAGCAAAGAATTCTTTTTACAAAATGGCTGCTGAACTTGTTTACGAGTTAGGTGCCAGACAGAAAGAGAGACTGCTCTAATTTTTTTTAGGAGAAAAAACGCAGATAAATATCATCTACAATGTTCTGCTCGACCTGTGAGGTGTCATTTATGAGGGGTTTTGCATCACTTCTATAAACCTGCACTACATTCAATCTAGTGAGCACTGTAATACAGGAGGACGCACTGCTGGTTTCTACATTTAGCAACTTACCAGATCATTTTGAGAAGTTTTTTTTAAACCTGCTGAATTGCAGATTTGTCTTTTAAAAAAGGTTGATATTTACACTATATATAGCAATGGTTATTTAAAGCTCATTACTAGCCAAAGCAAAAACGTTTACTAAAGATATTTTAGGGCCCAAATATCCTGAGTTCGGCTGAAATCAGGCATTCCGCCCACAGGGCAAGCTGGAATTCTGCCCTATGTAAACTGCACCCAAAATCCCAATCCAGGGGTAGGGGTGGTCACCTCTATCACCTGTCCCAGCAGCAGTTTAGGGGTATGTCTGGGGACGTACCACCCAGAATGCCATATGATGACCCAGCGGATGACACGTTTGCTAAATGCAGCCGAGTCTTCCGTTGTAAATACCCTGAAGACGTAAAGGTGTAGAGGTAATCAATCCCAGAGGGATCGAACACCTTCAGACTGCAGAGCCTCCAATTCTCTGTTGGCAAGCAACATTTTTTTTCCTGAGAGCTTTGACCCGTTAAGGGCCTCCCCCCATCGGAATGGTAGGGTGCGGCTCTGATTTTCTGCCAGCACAAGAAGATGCCTTTACTGCACCTCTATAGGCACGTGCCCTCATGCCTAATATTAAAGGCTGCATATAGGTGACACCACAATTCCCGGCCAGAATGGAAATGATTGGTTAATTCCCCTGTCAATCACGCCTGGAGACTGCATTGCTGCAAATAAATGGAATTGATTTTATGCACATAATTGGTATTATGTAGCCATCCTCCATTTTGCTGGAGAAATAATCAATTTGTCATTTGTAACTACCCTGCCCTAACTGCATTTTGCTGGAGAAATAATCCTGCGGTACTCGGGAGACTCGTTTGCTGCAGTTTCGCTCACGAGTTCAGAGACCCCCCAAGTCCTCGCCCCGCCTCCAACTCGTTGGCTGACGGTGGTGTCAATATTCACTCCGAATATTAAAAATGGCCCCATCCCTGGGTTTTTGGATGTGATGCGGAGATGCCGGTGTTGGACTGGGGTGGACAAAATTGAGAGGTCGCACAACACCAGGTTATAGTCCAACAGTTTTATTTGAAATCACAAGCTTTCGGAGCTATCGATTTGCTCCTTCCTCAGGTGAAGTCACCTGAGGAAGGAGCAAATCGATAGCTCCGAAAGCTTGTGATTTCAAATAAAACTGTTGGACTATAACCTGGTGTTGTGCGACCTCTCATTTTTGGATGTGGCCAACAGCCGGCAGACAGAGGTCTTGCCCCTTCTCACTTCCGGTGGTGGAGTGGGAACCCAGCAATTTTGGGCACACTCACTACTCCAAATTACAAGGGTACAATGCTGCTACATTCTCGTCGGGCACCCTGTGACTACCCTTCGGGGAAACCAAAACAGCAAACTGCAGACCGAAACTAGGCAACCCAGATCCCGGTTATAGTGCTTTTGGAGCAGTTCAACTGTTTTAGATTTAGAGTGGTATGGCATGCGGCAAATGACCTGTCCAGGGGCTCAGGAACAGCTCTCTGTGCAGCTGCAGCAGTGCAGTTGAGCGAAGCGGCACTTCTACTGAATAGCTGCTCATTTCAGGCTACTCCACCAGGAGGACTTTCCAAACTCCACAGTGCTGATCCCGAGGCTACTGCCGGCACGGGCTCGACGGGCCGAATGGCCTCCTTCTGTGCTGTAACCATGCCATGATACTGAATGGCTGAAGCATGTATGAGGTCTACTTCAGCTCCTCGACACTTTTGACACAGTTTATCTCCCTACTTCCAATCTTTATTGTACCATTCGCGAAAAATATTCCCCCAAATCATAGATCTGAAAAAAATTCAGGAATATTTTTCTGCACCTCGAATGTGCCCAGGTTTCTGCACTAAACACGGACTGCAAAAGTTAATATCCAGGTTAATCATGGAATAATTTTGCAGATGCTCTATTAGGAAAAAAAACTAAAGGTGAAAATGTTTCCCTCCCTGAATATGAAATTTCCATTCAATGCAGGAGGCATCCCAGAAAATCAATTTACTTTCAGTTCAGTGCTGTACAATAGCATAGACTAGTAAGGTCATGACTGCCATTAAAAAAAAATGTTAATCCTTTAACCAACAAATGATTTAATGCATTTAATGATTTAATCAGATTTCCAGCATCTGTAGTATTTTGCTATTGTATAAATGATTTAATACATTGTGTCATCTAAGCAATAAACAGCCACAAAATGAGACTGATTTAACTTGGCGTTGTGCCCAGGGTATACCTATTGTCCAGGTGCAAAGCAGAGGAAAAAGGGTAGAAACCCATTACGCTGGGTCCAATCCCCCTCTGCGCTGCAGTCACGCTTGAAGGGTATTCCCAGAGCATGCTCTCACCTCTCAGCAGGGAGGATCACTGGGCCTGCAGGCCTTCTGGCTGCTGGTTTTGGACAGTAGACACAAGGCCCTTAGGCCGGTGGCCATTAAAGCCGTTGCAGATCTCTTTAGGTGTGGAGCAGCAGTCCACTTTCTCTCAGGTCTGCAGCAGTGGTCCATTTTCCACCCCCAATTTTGGATGCATGCCCAGTCAAAGGGGCATCCCTGCACTGGGGGCATGTGGGGTCCATACCAATGACCTGAACCTGTCATGTCCACCATTTCAAGTGCACTTCACTCAACCTGTGCTCAAGACAGGGTGGGGGGAGGGGAGCAGGGAAATGTTTCTTTAAGAGGATAGTGAAGTAACGCAACATGTAAACTTGCATCAATTATATAAGAATGATCAGTTGTGAAACTGTAAACATGTATAAATAATATGTTGATCATTTTAGTACAAACAGCAAAGAGAGGAAATATTCCCCCTATATTATTTCTGACTAAATCAGCAAAAACTGGTAGATTCGCCGGACACCATGAATTCAGGTACTTCACTACTCAAACCAGTAGAGTTCCTATTGTCACATGGAAGAATCTAATTTGAAAAAAATTAAGGAGAAAAGCTACAGTACCTCAGACTTACAGGAAACATTAAAAAATTGCTTGGTGAGCAGGTCATTGTTCGGGGATAATTTGAACCTAATCCACCTTTCTATCGACTGTAATGAAAAGTATATCGGGCGGGGTGTAAAACGGGAGGCCGATCGGATCCCGTCACCTTCCCGCAGAGTGGGTTAGGTTAAAATGTTTAGGGGGAATTTTAAGTCTCCCCGATTGATGGGGGAAGAGCAGGGAGCAGTTAAAATGGAGCGGCTCTACTTCCCACTCTGTCTCCGCCGATTCCCCATTTAAACACTGTTGCTTCTGTCGGCAAGCTGCGGCAAGCAGCTAATTAATAAATGCAAATCAGAATCCCATGATGTATATAGGACTCCAAAGGTATTTTGACCTGCCCCTGTACCGGCCTTTCGCTACGTAAAGCTGTTTGGAAGCCCGAGAGTGCCTCTAAAGTAACGTTTATCAAAAACTAAACTTACTTCAGTGAGGCCAGGAGGAGGAGGTGTGCTCCTTTGGGTCCCGCATCTAAATTCTGGGCCTCTGATAACCTGGGCTCACTCCCCGGCTGCAAGACCCTCGCAATACCCTCCCCACCCCACCTATGGACTTGCCTTGCTGCCGGCAGCCTTCTTTTGGTGCTGGAAGCCAACTGATGTTTGTTTCCCGCCTGCCCCACACTACCCCACCCCCACTGCTTTCCACCCGAAACGGGCGACCAGCTGACCGGTGGCATTCAAATGGACCGGGCCTCTGGCAAAGGCTGCTGCGTGGGATTGCCATTCCTTCCTGCTTCTTTCCCGTTGGAAATTATAATTAGCCCTTTTAAGTTTTCACAAGAGGCTAGTTTTAGTACAACATAGTTTAGGTACTGACACCACTATCTGTGCTGATGTTCTGGGTGTGCAACTGGCTGTAAATCAGTTGGAAGATAGCAGTACAAATACACAAGCTGCCCATTTGATAAATAAACCTTCTCTGCAAAACCTCAACATCTTCATGATGAACGGTGCTATGAAGACTTCATTTATTTAATTCATTCTCGGGATGTGGGTGTTGCCAGCAAGACTGGCAATTATTGCCTAAAAATTCCCTTGAGAAGGTGGTGGTGGGCCGCCTTCTTGAACCACTGCAGTCTGTGCGGTGAAGATACTGTTAGTAGGGAGTTCCAGAAAAGGCTCCTTTAGTTCCTACTTCTACGCCAAAAATAAATTGTCAGTGGGCACTTTAGCTTTAATCTCAAAATAAATTGGGAGTGCGAGTGGGGAGAATAAGGGTTTTTAAGAACAACATGATGTTACCAACATGTTACAGCTCACCTCCTCTCAGGGCTTCCAACTCAACCTCTCCAAAGTAAATAATAATAAAAGCCACGCAACCAAGTGAAGAGAAAGAAGACGGTTTGGTGGGAGCCGGGGGGAGTGGGGAAAAACAAGACCGAAGCCATTATAAAGTTGTGATGGCAACATTGGTGGCACAATGTCAAGAAACAGTGGAATGATAGCTTGCACCTACAATTTCTCATAGAGCAAGTTCTAGAACTCAGTTTGTGGTCAGTGGGAGGCACTGAGCCAATTCTTCACAAGGAGGGAGGAAAAGCAAGTCAGAAGGCAAGTTTATCTGCTTCACTCTCATGCAGCTCCTACTGATCATCTTAAAAGTGCCATTATCTGGCTGCTAATAACCTCGCTGTACACTTTGTCAGAGGATGGGTTCAAAGCACTAAAAACCTAAAGAAAGCAAGAGAAGTAATTTTGAAAGACTTAGGCAAAAACATAAAAAGACTAAAACTGCGTTAATCCTGGGACCCAACCTACAGGGTATAGGATCTGTCCGAAATCTAAATCACAACCCTTCTTTAGAGATCAGTGGACAAAGCAGAATCTTGGAAGGAATCCTGGCCCATCTTACTGATCCATGTTCTAAAATTAGTAACGTGAACCAGTCACATTTGAAGATGTAATAGGCTTCTTGCATGTTAAACCCTGGTTCAGCTGTCTTCTTTGCATCAAATTACAACCCTAGGGTATTGTGTTTCTTTACCCAAGGTCAACACTTGAAACTCTTCATATTATTAAATCAATATGTTCCCTCACTGTAAATGAGTTCTAATCGAAATCAAACTTTTTAAAAAGTTCTCCTGCCCATCAAGATACAATTTCAGCATCTGCTTTATACACATTAAGGATTTGTTTTCTTGAACAAGTTCCAAGATGATTCCAGCACCCAAGACAGCAACCAACAACGCCCACTTATATTACCCTGCGCTTAACTAAATACATGCGCATTCTCCACTGCACTTTAACATTGCCAAATATAGAATCTGTACAAATAAGTTAATATTTCATTTTCTTTTCTAAACAAGTGAACCAAGCATATACTAACCAAATGTTGCCATTGTGAATTCATACAGCTGAATGGAGCGCTAAACAAAGAGTCAGGCTTTCTACTTCCTGCTGGGCTGTGAAACGATGAATACAGCCTTTGCCTGACTAATGAGAAGAGCCAGCCCTTGTCAAATTACATCTACTACCATATTACCATAATACACTCAAAGCACCACTCCTACAATAGTTTCCCATGCATTGCCATTTTATTAAAAGTTTCTACAGAAGTTTATTAGACCCAAAATGAAATTAATTTAATATGTAGTTCCTTCCCAGCAACCGAAAAGTTCATAATGGCACTTACTTAGTTAAAATTTATGAATTAGAATTACAGCAGAGCCCCCCCAAAGTACTCAATAATGTAACGACTATATATCAGTCAGCAGGAGGAACTTGAATTTTAAGCCTCTTCTATACAGGCCAATGTTTTTCAATTAAATATTGTACTGTAATCCTAACTTGTATGTACAAGTATGTTTGGTGTTATTATAAGGTTTTATCTTTAAAAATGAGAAATGAAACAGTAAAGAAATACAATGTCAGCTCCTTTGTTCCACAACACTTATTTTTAATTCCATATGTTCTTCATTCTGGACATGGGTGAAGCAGTGCCCTCATTCCCACAAAGCTCATGTGTGCATTTCTGCTAGCAATTGGATGTAAATATTAAAAGTTTATTTCTCGAGGTACCACACTCTGCTACCGCAGGCCTAGATGTCCTTACTTCCTCTTTAAACCAGTGGTATTTACGAGTTGAGATAGTAGACACTCCTAGTTAAAAATGCTAATAAAATCATGGGCTTAACTTCAGATGGACAAAAGAGCTGCAGTCGGCAAAGAAACAACTTTCTGCCAATGGCTCCCCAAAATATACCAAAGTTCTCACCTATACATTCAATAAAATAGCTCGAGCAGTCAGCAACACTACCTCAGGATGTTGAGGATTTATATGAATGGTTTAAGCTTTGCTTTTATGGTTTATTACATCATCAATACGCCCCCATTCTGTTAAAGCCTTGCAACACACCCTCGTTCAACAGATATTTTTTTTCCACAGTATACCTGGCAGTACAGATTGTGTGCAGATTTTCAAAATAAATATACGTTTTAATTTATTTGCCTGACTGCTTTTCCCCAATTAATCTGTAAACATGTTCAAATAGGTAGAAAAAGCTATGTTAAAATCTGAAGATTTATTTGGATTCGATTATTTTACATTTTTCACACAAAACTTCCTTTACATTTCCAGGATGGTTTATAAATAACATTTTATTGAGGACAAAATGAGGAGAGTTTATTGCATATAGAGGAGCAGCAATCACAGAATTTAATAGAATCACTGTATTGTGTGCATTAGAACAATAATAGCATTCACAATTAAGTGCCAGACAACTTTTTATATAGTCACTAAAGAAGGACACAATCTGTTTATGAACGTGTTTGTTGAAACAATCTGCTTCGGAACAGCGTGATTCATGTGAATAATACATTGTGAGGTTGCAACACTTGAGGATTAATATGCGGTTTTCCTTTCATGAAGGAAAGAATTTTAGCTATATTTTGAATTTCTGGACTGTATCTAGATGGGAGGGGTATTCTGCAGATTTATCCTGTTTTGGAAAAAGTGTGATCATGTCAGGTGGTTACGTATGGAATATGCTCGAAGGCTTTGGAACATAAAAGACAAAATCGGTCAATAAAATTCCTCCTAATAGGACACGGTGAGCAAACAGCATTATCCCAGTTATACTGGCAATAGAAAGAAATTGTTTTTTTGGGGCATAGTTAGACTTCTTAATTATTGGCCACTTCAGCTGCTAAAAATGTCTAGACAGAATTCAGAGTGATGCTGAAAGAAAAAAAAATGGCTGAAAAAGCCCTCTATGCACTGTATCGGAGGAAGATGGCCACACCCAGTGCTGATCTAGATGCTTTTGAAACACATGTACAAAAGGATGCTTACACTCGTCTCTGTATAAATTATTTTACTAAGAGCCATGGCACAGTATCTATCATGATTAGAGTATGGACATTATTACTTTGCTTCAAGTAGAATCCTCAACGTATATCTCGTTAGATGTCTACGTGAGGCAACAAAAACAGAACATATAAATCTGTTGTTAATTTTGAACAATAAAACAAAGGATGAACGTGTAATCTTGTTCCTTTATAGCAGATGGTCTGTATTGAGAAAAATGCTGTTTTCACCATGGGTGTGTCCCATTGTGAAATGATGCTCTGCAGCTAAACTGTTAAATGCTGCTCAAAATGAGAATGACAATGAATGACACATATAATATGCATTCATTCTAGTACAATCATAATGTTATTTATTTTGCTACAATATCTATACACAACTAATAAGCGCAGATGATCAAATTCTAAACAAATCTCCCTGACTGTGAGGGTTGTGCACAGTCATATACACAAAGCAATAAAAAATATGTTGTTCGTGCTTTCTTTCAACAATATATATATATATATCTTTAAAAAAACATATAATCTGCGCCACACCTACCCACAACAGCACACTGCACAACAAACCACTGCTTTGCTGCAATGAAAAGCAAGTGAAAGGCCCACAGACGAACAAAGCACATTAAGATGCATCTTAGTACAGACACAACCCTCCCTGATCCAGTCCTTTCAAAACATGCAAAACAATTGAGTACCCTGGTTCTTCCAGCAACTCCACAGGCATTCCATCTTCGCTGAATCTGCAGTGGTCTGCATCTTGGGACATCAAAAATCTCACAGATATTTCTGCCACCAGGTTTTTCAGTTAGGCATTCCAATGCATTTATGGGGTGAAGTGCGTACTGGCAAGAGACTGGTGTTGTAAGCAGAACAGGGAAAGGGGGAGGGCAATATGTAAACGCTGCAGTCTCCACTGCAGCAAATCAGCACTGCGATGTAATTGCCCTAGGGAATGCTCTTCCTTTGAAACAGAATGCAAATCTCTTTTCAAATTAAAAGCAGCTGCCTCACTAAGAATTGGGATAAGCTATTGAAGTGATTAATCAATCCTGATGGTACAAGAGCATGGGTAATTAAAAATGTAACAGATTTTATGCATCTATATTTAAGAGGTTTGGTTTCTGGCCTGTGTATACGCAAACATATTAAAGGCTATCACTAGGATACTAGATTTAACAGCTTAGTTTCCCAAACTATTGTCTTCATTTTGACATCGACCACCTGTACCACATACACTGCATCATAAAATATGAATGCAATATGACTTTTATCATGAAATCAATCTCTAAATCAGCAGCTAAGGCACATAGCTGCAAGACAGAATCGGTGAATCACAAAAGACTCCCTGTAAACACAATAATATAACTACACTACACAGATCTGTTTAGTGTAAATTCATTATTGAACCATGTACCACACTAAATACAGTTTTATATTAGTACATTATCCAGCAATTACTTTTGAAATAAAACTTGCAACACTATTTGTAGTTTTTATTTAGAAAACACAAAGCAAAGTGTTTAATTCAAACCAGACATAAAGATACCCTAGGGAAGTATGTTGTAATAGACATATCTCTACAACAGATGTTATAATTTTATACACACACTGTCCAGAGACAGTTCTGTATTCCATGCAGCTTATAAATAGCACACAAAACGCATGTTAGAAAGTGGGTACAGCAATTTTCATGTCTTAGACTAGTATCCATGGTAACGGAAGCAACCAAAAGGCAGGGAAGTTACTTAGATTCACTTGACTACAAAGAAAAATGAAAAGCATATTCACATAATGCAAAAGCGATAAGCACAACTAAACACAATCATCTACAAAAAACATATAGCAACTGATAACTTTGTGGGATGTCTTATTAAGTGTCCATTTCAACTGCCCCATGGGAGTATAAAATTGTGATTCTAATGGAACAAAATAGTAATTTGTCCAAGAAGGTAAGGTAAATTATAAAAAATAATCATGCCATCATAAAACTGGTACCAATCATTTACACTATAGATCTGGTTTTGTCATACATCTAATGTTCTATACACTGGAGATATACAGCACATGCCTTGGATATGAAAATATTTGCAACGAAATGGAACTCTGGATTCCTCTGATTGGACAAGTGTTGAAAGTGGCGTACCCCGGGGATCAGTACTAGGTCTAATTTAGTTCTTGATATTTATATCGATGATGTGGACTTGGGCATTGGCAGCACAATATCGAAATTTGCTGACGATGCAAAGTAAGGGGCTTGGTAAACGGTGAGGAAGTCTGTAAAAGACTTCAGGAGCAATGTGAGGTATTGCATTTAGGGAGGAAAAATAAGGAATGGAGTATACACTCAATGGAAAGACACTGAAGGGTATGGAGGAACAGAGAGACCGAGGGGTTCAAAGACATCATTCCTTTATTTTGCTGTTGTGGGGGTCCTGGACAGAAATCCACTTTCTCCTGCACCCTAGTCCATTTGTCCACTGCTTCTGGACCTCAACTATCACCACTGTTTTCTACAGAGACTGTACTCTCTGCTGGGTCGACTTGATTCTAGGATCTGGCCTGCTGCTGCTTTCTCATTTTTCTGCCCCTCTGCTGGAAAATTTTTACTCTACACTGAGCTAGCTCTGATCTGATTCTGCTGGTTCCCACATTGCTCTGGATTCTGCTATCAATCTGCTCAATCACACCCTCACCTCTGTCTTTGATGCCATTGTTCCCGGTGGTACGGCCCTCATCTTTGCTTCCTTAAATCCAAGGGACACAGACTTGAACGTATATAGCGCAGGACTGATTTAGTCATTCATCGCCAGATCTGGCTGGACCACATCCAGCACCATTGTGCCGTGTTCACTGCTCCAGGATCATCCTGGAATGCAAAAATAACCCCAGGCTTCTTTTCTCCACCATCACCCGTCTCCGTGTCAGCTGTGACTCAGTGGGCAGCACTCTCGCCTCTGAGTCAGAAGGTTGTGGGTTCAAGTCCCACTCCATGAGACTTGAGCACAAAAATCTAGGCTGACACTCCAGTGCAGTGCTGAGGGAGTGCTGCACTGTCGGAGGTGCTGTCTTTCGGATGAGACGTTAAACCGAGGCCCCGTCTGCTCTCTCAGGTGGACTATTTCGAAGAGGAGCAGGGGAGTTATCCCCGGTGCCCTGGCCAGTATTTATCCCTCAATCAACATAACAAAAACAGATCATCTGGTCATTATCACCTTGCTGTTGGTGGGAGCTTGCTGTGCGCAATTGGCTGCCGCGTTTCCTACATTACAACAGTGACTACACTTCAAGCTGTGAAGCGCTTTGGGATGTCAAAAGGTTGTGAAAGGCACTATATAAATGCAAGTCTTTCTTTCTTTTCCTGAAACCACTTTCCTCTGCCCCTTCCACGCTCACCTTCACAAATGCAAGGAGCGCATGGACTTCTTTATCACTAATATTGAGGCCATCCATTCAACTGCCTCTGTGGATTCCCTCCCTTCCCCTTGCCCACCAATGTTTCCGCCCCCTGCCCTAGTCCTATGTTTGCATCTTTTTCTGGTTTCTCTCCTATCCCCCCTCATGTGCTCTCCGAGCTCATTTTGTCTGAGACGTACCTCCTGCTCTCTTGACCCTCTTCCCACTAAACAGCTGACATTCAACTTCCCTTCCTGCCCCCCTTGTAGCTCATATTGTAAGTGGTTCCTTCTCCTCAGATACAAACATATGAACAATGACGGACAGGTAAAGACCCTCTGGTCCATCCAGCCTGTCCCACACAATTGTGACACCATATGATCTCCTGGGAGAGGCCAAAAAACAGATAAAAACCAAGGACAATTTGGGGGGGGGAAAATCTGGGAAATTCCTCTCCGACCTATATAGGCGATTGAAACTAATCCAGGAGATCACTCTGGCCCTGAATTCCCTACCTTTTGTAAGAGATGATGTCCGCCCCAGCCAGAAACAGGTCCAGCTTTCGCTTGAAGTAATCCACCGCACAAGATGGCAGCCTGTTCCAGCGGTCCGCTATTCTCTGGGAAAAGAACCACCTCCTGACATCTAACACAGATCTCTGGCCTTACACAACTTAAAATTGTGACCCCTGGTCCTGACCAATGTCACCACTAAGCTGCGCGGCTACGCAGTCATCTGCAAGGTCCCGCGCAGACCGCTCACTGGCTTTTCCATTGTCGATACCATGCATGCAGTTTACGGGGCACATTGGCCCTGACTAACCTGTTTAATTGGAACACAATCTATTCCCTTCATCATCTTATGAACCTCAATCAGATCAACCCTACGTCTATGCTTTTCTAAAGTGTAGAGTCCAAACTCTTTAAGCCCATCTTGATAACAAAGATGCTTTATACTGGGAATTACTCTAGTGGCCCTCCTCTGCACCTTTTCCAAAGCCTTTATATCACCCACCATGTGAGGAGACCAAAACTGGACACAGTATTCCAAGTGAGGCCTGACCAAAGTCTTATAATCAATTGTCCTATGAATGCACCCCTACATCTTATTTGCTCTAGCTATCGCTTCACGGCATTTCTCATGTACTTTTAGAGATCTATGCACTAGAACGCCCACATCTCTTTCTCCACCTTCTTTATGCTTTTCCCCCCGACGAGTGTATGAATGTTGAGCATTTGCTCTGCCCACATGCATAATACTGCACTTATCCAAATTAAACATCATTTGCCAATCATGAGCCCAATCTCCCAACACATTAAGATCCACCTGAAGGAGTCAAGTATGGTCTACAGTTCTAACACTTGCACAGATCTTCGTATCATCTGCAACTTTGGAGATCGTGCCCCCAACATCCCGTATGCTATTTCCCAATGTTCGGCTGTGCAGGACGTCCATCTGTAATCATACTCATGTGAAATGGATGTCCAGCATTGCTAGGTAGTAGTAAATACATGTAAGGTCATGAAAAGAAAACAGCAATGATAAGGTTATGTCAGTCATTTCTTAGCCATCTTTCTTCATTTTTTTCTACTGCCTCTTAAGGTCTTAGTGGCAAAATTGTTCTAATTTGATTTTTTTTCCCATACCATTTCTTGCACTGCATTCCTAATGGAATTTTACATATGTGAAGTCCTTAGAAGAAGCACAAGAGGACCAATGGAGGAAGGCCAGGCAGATCCATCCAGCTGCACAAAAGGTTCTCTGCAGATAGAGCTGAAGGTACATAACTTTGGCAGATTTGTGCAGGGGGAGGCTCCTATTCCCAAAGGAAGCTGGGACAAGTAGACACAATGGCACCACTAAGATGCACCAATGCCTGATTAGCCATAATGCTAGATATTTCCTCACAAGCACCCCAATCACAGTATGTAATTTCCAGTGGTACTGCATGAAAGGCAGCATGCCAGGATGATTAAAGCCTTCATAGCTTGATTGGCCGCAGCAGCCAAGATATCACTAATCATCTACTGGCATTATTGCATCTACCTGCCAACAACTGGGTCAGTAGAGAGCCAGATGCAGCTAACATGCACCATATGGCTGGCACAGCCAGTGACAATACTGGCACCCTACAACCCACCTTCACATCTTTCGAGGCTTGCCACAATGCAGGCCTATTAGGACAGTGCCGAGGAATGGCAAAAAATCATCCTCTTCACAACCACCACAGGCAGCACCATCTCCATTTTATCAGTCATCAAACAGGGGGTTACCAGCAAATTCACTCCTGCCCTTCATTCTTGCCCATCACTTTTTCATCCTTTCCCCTGTCAGCCCTTGCAAAAACTGCTATTGGAGTCACATGTCCTTTGAGCCTTTCCAAAGATTTTTGAGAATTTTTGTCACCTTATTCTAACAATCCCCTTTAATTGTGCTCATTCCTTTAAATTTCACTAACACACAATTTTCCACTTCCACCATTAGTGTGCTTTCTGCATATGTCCAAATCTACACTTGGAGCAATAGTAATGAACTAACCTTGGAAAATTGGATTCAAACAGCACACTTCATCTGAGTCTGTCTAAAACTCACTTTTAACTTATCAGGTCTAAATTGCACCCATATCAGAAAATTGATGCTTTAGTGTCTGGAAATGTACCTTCGCATTAGAAAAACATGGTACTGTACATAAACAGTTAAGACGTGGAAGGAAAAAGTAAATCAACAATTCGTTCGCATTAAATATCTAAACCACTGTATTTTCGAATAGTGAATACTGCAATATCACAGTTAATTTCAAACACTGAAATCTGCAATTTTAATTTACATAAGTCTATGGGGGAAAATATTTATTTATCATAGGAAGAAAAATAGAAGCCAACTGCATGGATAAACTAAATTGCAAAACAGCAGATCTGGCATCCACTACAATATATACTACATTATTCATACCAGTAACCAGTCTTAAGCACATCACCATTAAAATTGATCAATTTTTTTTTATAAATAAAGGAATCAAATTAATTTTGGTTTAATAGTCTTACCAAATTAAATGCAACCATTCCATAAATTCAAAGAAAAAACAACTTCTCTTTAATACATATCAGCTCCTTAAGATGCATCGCCACAATTAAGAGGCTCTGCTTTTATTTAATATAGATATTTAGGGTAAAAGAATGAACAAAGGCACATTTTAGAAGACAAAATTAACAACAGTTATTAAAATGAGAAGAAAAAGGATGTTTTAGTGATAAAACAAGAAGGGTAATATCATCCTGGGATGAGAGGGCTGTCCTATGATGAGACATTGAATAGAATAGGCCTATGCATAGAAGATAGGAGCAGGAGTAGGCCATTCGGCCCCTCTAGCCTGCTCCGCCATTCAATGCGATCATGGCTGATCATCCAAATTCAGAACCCTGTCCCTGCTTTCTCCCCATATCCTTTGATCCCTTTAGCCTTAAGAAATATATCCAACTCCTTCTTGAATATATTTAATGGATTGGCCTCTACTGCCTTCTGTGGTAGAGAATTCCACAGGTTCACCACTCTCTGGGTGAAGAAATTCCTCCTCATTTCTGTCCTAAATGGCTTACCCCTTATCCTTAGACTGTGACCCCTGGTTCTAGACTCCCTGACCATCGGGAACTTCCTTCCTGCATCTAGTCTGTCCAGTCCTGTCAGAATTTTATAAGTTTCAATGAGATCCCCTCTCATTCTTCTAAACTCCAGCGAGTATAAGCCCAATCGACCCAATCTCTCCTCATACGTCATTCCTGCCATCCCAGGTATCAGCCTGGTGAATCTTCGCTGAACTCCTTCGATGGCAAGAACATCCTTCCTCAGATAAGGCGACCAAAACTGCACACAATACTCAACATATGGTCTGACCAAGGCCCTGTACAACTGCAGCAAGACATCCTTGTTCCTGTACTCAAACCCTCTCGCTACAAAGGCCAACATACCATTTGCCTTCTTAACCGCCTGCTGCACCTGCATGCTTACCTTCAGCGACTGGTGCACAAGGACACCCAGGTCTCGTTGCACTTCCCCTTCTCCCAATCTATTGCCATTCAGATAATAATCTGCCTTCCTGTTTTTGACACCAAAGTGGATAACCTCGCATTTATCCACGTTATAGTGCATCTGCCATGCTTCTGCCCAATCACCCAACCTGTCCAAATCATACTGGAGTTTCTCAGCATCCTCCTCACAGCACACACGCCCACCCAGCTTTGTGTCGTCTGCAAACTTGGAGATATTACATCTGGTTCCCTTGTCTAGATCATTAATATATATTGTGAATAGCTGGGGTCCAAGGACCGATCCCTGCGGTACCCCACTAGTCACTGCCTCCCACTCGGAAAAAGACCCGTTTATTCCAACTCTTTGCTTTCTGTCTGCCAACCAGTTCTCTATCCAAGTCAATACCTTGCCCCCAATCCCATGTGCCTTAACTTTACACGCTAATCTCTTATGCGGGACCTTATCAAAAGCCTTCTGAAAGTCCAAATACACCACATCCACTGGTTCTCCCTTATCTATTTTACCAGTTACATCCTCAAAAAATTCCAGTAGATTAGTCAAGCACGATTTACCTTTTGTAAATCTATGTTGACTTTGTCCGATCCTGTCACTGTTTTCCAAGTGCTCTGCTATTACATCTTTTATAATAGACTCTAGCATTTTCCCCACTACCGATGTCAGGCTTACCGGTCTGTAATTCCCCATTTTCTCTCTACCACCTTTTTGAATAGTGGGGTAACATTAGCTACCCTCCAATCCATGGGCATTGTTCCAGATTCCATCGAATGTTGGAAGATGATCAGCAATGCATCTACTATTTCTAGGGCCACTTCCTTAAGTACCCTAGGATGTAGATTATCAGGCCCTGGGGATTTATCGGCCTTCAATCCCGCCAATTTCCCTAACACCATTTCCCTACAAATACTGATTTCTTTCAGTTCCTCCCTTTCATCAGACCCTATGTTCCCCGACATCTCTGGGAGGTTATTTGTGTCCTCCTTTGTGAAGACAGAACCAAAATATGTATTTAATTGGTCTGCCATTTCTTTGTTCCCCATTATAAGTTCCCCTGATTCTGACTGCAAGGGACCTACGCTTGACTTCACCAATCTTTTTTCTCTTCAGATATCTATAAAAGCTTTTACAGTCAGTTTTTATGTTCCCTGCAAGCTTCCTCTCATATTCTATTTTCCCCTTCTTAATTAATCCCTTTGTCCTCCTTTGTTGAATCCTAAACTGCTCCCAATCCTCAGGTTTACTGCTTTTTCTGGCCAATTTATATGTCCTCTCCTTGGATCTTATGCTATCCCTAATTTCCCTTGTTAGCCACGGTTGAGTCACCTTTTTTGTTTTATTCTTATGCCAAACTGGGATGAACAGATTCTGCAGTTCATCCATGCAGTCTTTGAATGTTTGCCATTGCCTATCCACCATCAACCCTTTGAATGACATTCCCCAATCAATCCTACCCAATTCGCGCCTCATACCATCGTAGTTTCCTTTATTTAAATTCAGGACCCTAGTCTCTGAGTCAACTACTTCACTCTCCATCTTAATGAAGAATTCTATCATATTATGATCGCTCCGACTCAAGGGGCCTCGTACAACAAGATTGCTAATTAATCCTTTCTCATTACATAATACCCAGTCTAAGATGGCCTGATCTCTGGTTGGTTCCTCGACATATTGGTCCAGGAAACCATCCCGTAAACACTCCAGGAATTCCTCCTCCACAGTATCGTTACTAATTTGGTTAGCCCAATCTATATGTAGATTAAAGTCACTCATGATGACTGCTGTGCCCTTATTGCACGCTTCTCTAATTTCCCTTTTAATGCCATCCCCAACCTCCGCATTACTGTTTGTAGGTCTATATACCACTCCCACTAACGTTTTCTGCCACTTGGTATTTCTCAGTTCTCTCTGGAGTTTAAAAGAATGAGAGGTGATCTCATTGAAACATTTAAGATTCTGAAGGGGATTGACAGGGTAGACGCTGAGAGGTTGTTTCCCCTGGCTGGAGTGTCTAGAACTAGGGGGCATAGTCTCAGGATAAGGGGTAGGCCATTTAAGACCGAGAGGAGGAGGAATTTCTTCACTCAGATGGTTGTGAATCTTTGGAATTCTCTGCCCCAGAGGGCTGTGAATGCTGAGTCTTTGAGTATATTCAAGGCAGAGATAGATAGACTTTTGGACTCTAGGGGAATCAAGGGATATGGAGATCGGGCGGGAAAGTGGAGTTGAGGTCGATGATCAGCCATGATCTTATTGAATGGCGGAGCAGGCTCGAGAGGCCGTAAGGCCTACTCCTGCTTGTATTTCTTATGTAATATGAAAATTGAATCTTTGATTCATACTCTGTTATTCACAGTACAAGACAGATTGTCCTGGTACAACCAGCTGTCCTGGTTACAAATGCGTGACATAATAGATGCCTGTCTGACAAAAGAATACATAGGCATCTACCTGTATTCCCATCTCCTTTAGAACACAGCAATAGCTATTCAGTGTGCTGCAAACTGCACCAATTTTAGTTTGCAATACTAAAATTAATTTTATTTGTAGATTAAAGAAAACTATTCGTTGGGGGAAAAAATGGCAATCCAATAACCCAATACTGTACTGGGAAAACAAAGTACATTGTGTTGATGTTGCAAGATGATTTGCAACAGCTTGTTTTTAGTTTTCTTTCTGCACTTATGCTCAAATTATGGGGGTGACCTCCTGTATTTTCTAAATGATCTGTGCATCCAACAGTCATTTATCTAAAGCGACATCAAAGCTAAAGCAAAGATGTAAAATAAAAACAGAAATTGGTAGAAATACACAGCAGGCCAGTCAGCATCTGTAAAGGAAATGACAAGTTAATGGTTGGGGGATAATCCTTCATTAAAACACCTAAAGTAAGAATACAACTGTATAACTGCAGGTTAAAGTTATGGATACACTCTTCAAATTTTAATCAAATTAAACTAAATTGAAAATGATTGCACATCTGTACTTTCTCTTGCATGTTAAATGATTTCAGACTCCCATTTTCTAAAAATTACCTACAAGATATAATAAAAGGACTGAATTATCCCATTAGTCAGCAGTATTGATCTCCAATAGCAATTTGCTGCAGTCACAAATTCAATCCAGGCAGTAAACAGCATTGGACGTTTTTTCTTTGCCAAGTTCAGTCCAGCACAGCACATCATCAATCAGTCAGAGCTGACCTGAGCATTTATCACATTTCAACCAAGGAAATGCACTTAGGAAAAAACAGAAAATGTCTCTTTCTGCACAAAGTATAGATCAGTGTTATAGCCTGCACAATATTTAACAAATCAGAGTACTGCTGTGGTAACTGGATGCTTCCTAATCTCTTACCTAATGCTAACATTATTGCATTATTTAGTGGACCAGGTAAACCATTCATTACTCTTCTAAGAGCCAAAGAAATATTTGGGACACAATGTGATATAATACACTTTTTCAAGTAGGAAGAATGTCAAGGCCTTCGATAGGGTGCAGAATAGATTTACTAGAATGGTACCAGGGATCTGGGACTTCAGTTATTTGGAGACTGCAGAAGTTGGGTTGTTCTCCTTAGTGCAGAGAAGGTTAAGAGATTTCATAGAGGTGTTCAAAATTATGAACGATTTTGATAGAGTAAATAGGGAAGAACTATTTCCAGTGGTAGAAGGGTCGATAGCCAGAGGACACAGATTTATGGTAATCGGCAAAAGAACCACAGGCGACATGAGGAAACATTTTTTTATGCAGGGAGTTGTTGTGATCTGGAATGCACTGCCTGAAAGGGTGGTGGAACCAGATTCAATAGTAGCTTTCAAAAGGGAATTGGATAAATACTTGAAAGGAAAAAATTTACTGGGCTGTGGGGAAAGAGCAGTGGAGTGAAACTAATTGCATAGCTCTACCGAAGAGCCAGCACAGGCACGATGGGCCAAATGGCTTCCTTCTATGCTGTATCATTCTATGACTTTAATTAAGCAGGTTTCAGACTTTGCCACCAAAATGGAAGAAAAAGTATCAAAGTTACCCAGTTCTCATGCATTTCCCAGGGACCTGCAACACATCACCGACAGGGCTCGAGTTACATAACACAATAAAGTGGAAAAACAGGAGTAAGAAATATAAAAAGGTTACAAAATTTTAGAAAACAAATCTCACAACACAGACCACCAATTCAGAATTCCTTACTGTGAAGCCAAATCTACAAGGTCCAACGTGTCCACGCCGGCCATCAAGCCCTGTCTATTCTAATCCCATTCTCCAGCACTTGGTCCGTAGCCTTGTATGCTGTGGCATTTCAAGTGCTCATCTAAATGCTTCTTGAATGTTGTGAGGGTTCCTGCCTCTAGCACCCTTTCAGGCAGTGAGTTCCAGATTCCAACCATCCTCTGGGTGAAAAAGTTTTTCCTTAAATCCCCTCTAAACCTCCTGCCCCTTACCTTGAAACTATGCTCCCTGGTTATTGGCCCCTCTACTAAGGGGAAAAGTTCCTTTCTATCTACCCTATCTATGCCCCTCATAATTTTGTACACCTCAATCAGGTCCCCCCTCAGCCTTCTCTGCTCGAAGGAAAACAACCCCAGCCTGTCCAGTCTCTCTTCATAGCTAAAGCGTTTAAGCCCAGGTAACATCCTGGTGAATCTCCTCTGCACCCTCTCCAATGCAATCACATCCCTCCTAGTGTGGCGACCAGAACTGCACACAGTATTCCAGCTGTGGCCTAACTAGCATTTTGTACAGCTCCATCATAACCTCCCTGCTCTTATATTCTTTGCCTCGGCTAATGAAGGCAAGTATCCCATATGCCTTTTAACCACCTTATCTACCTGTCCTGTGCCTTCAGAGATCTATGTACATGCACACCAAGGTCCCTCTGATCCTCTGTCCTTCCTCGGGTCCTACCATTCATTGTGTATTCCCTTGCCTTGTTAGTCCTCCCAAAATGCATCACCTCACACTTTTCAGGGTTAAATTCCATTTGCCACTGTTCTACCCATCTGACCAACTCGTCTATACTGTCCTGTAGCCTGAGGCTTCCCTCCTCGCTATTTACCATTCCACCAATTTTCGGGTCATCTGCGAACTTACTGATCATACCTCCTACATTCATATCTAAATCATTAATGTACACTACAAACAGCAAGGGATCCAGCACCACTGGACACAGGCTTCCAGTCACAAAACAACCTTCGACCATCACCCTCTGCCTCCTGCCACTAAGCCAATTTTGGATCCAATGTGCCAAATTGTCCTGGATCCCATGGGCTCTTACCTTCTTGACCAGTCTCCCATGCGGGACTTTGTCAAAAGCCTTACTGAAGTCCATGTCGACTACATCAACTGCACTACTCTCATCCATGCACCTAGTCACCTCCTCGAAAAATTCAATCAAATTGGTTAGACATGATCTCCCCCTGACAAAGCCATGCTGACTATCCTTGATTAATCCTTGCCTCTCCAAGTGGAGACTAATTCTGTCCCTCAGAATTTTTTCCAATAATTTCCCTACCACTGATGTTAGGCTCACTGGCCTGTAATTCCCTGGTTTATCCCTACTACCCTTCTTGAATAATGGTACTACATTAGCTGTCCTCCAGTCCTCTGGCACCTCCCCTGTGGCCAGAGAGGTTCTGAAAATTTGTGTCAGAGCCCCTGCAATCTACTCCCTTGCCTCACACAGCAGCCTGGGATACATCTCTTCTGGGCCTGGGGATTTATCCACTTTCAAGCCTGCTAAAACCGCTAGTACCTCCTCCCTCTCAATACGAATTTGTTCAAGTATATCACAATCCCCCTGCCTGATTTCTATGCCTACATCGACTTCTCCATAGTGAACACAGATGCAAAATATTCATTTAAAACCTCACCCATATCTTCTGGCTCTACACACAGATTGCCACTTTGGTCCCTAATGGGCCCTATTCTTTCCCTGGTTATCCTCTTGCCCTTAATATACTTATAAAACACCTTGGGATTTTCCTTTATTTTGCCCGCCAGTGTTTTTTCATGCCCCCTCTTCGCTCTCCTAATTTCTTTTTTAAGTACCCCCCTGCACTTTCTATACTCCTTTAGGGCATCCACCGTTTTTAGTCCTTTGTATCTGCCAAAAGCCTCCCTTTTTTTCCTAATCCATTCTTGTATATCCCTTGACATCCAGGGTTCCCTGGGTTTGTTGCTCTCACCCTTGACCTTTACGGGAACATGTTGGCATTGTACTCTCTCTATTTCCTTTCTGAAAGACTCCCACTGCTCTGATGTGGATTTTCCTACAAGTAGCTGATCCCAATCCACTTTGGCCAGATCCTGCCTTGTCATATTAAAATCGGCCTTCCCCCAATTTAGAACCTTTATTTCCGGTCCATCTTTGTCCTTTTCCATGACTACCTTAAATCTCACCGAATTATGGTCACCGTCACCAAAATGCTCTCCTACTGACACTTCTACCACTTGTCCGGCTACATTCCCTAGAATTAGGTCCAGTACCACCCCCTCTCTATTAGGACTTTCTACATGCTGGCTCAAAAAGCTCTCCTGGGTGCACTTTAAGAATTCCGCACCCTCTAAGCCTTTCACACTCTGACTATCCCAATTAATATTGGGGAAGTAGAAATCCCCTACTATTATTACCCTATTATTTCTACACTTCTCTGAGATTTGCCTACATAGCTGTTCCTCTATCTCCCCCTGACTGTTTGGGAGCCTACAGTACACTCCCAGCAAAGTGCTTGCCCCCTTTTTGTTTTTAAGTTCTACCCATATGGCCTCATTAGAGGAACCTGCTAAGATATCATCCCTCCCTACAGCAGTAATTGACTCCTTGATTAATATTGCGACACCCCCTCCTCTTTTACACCCCCCTCTGTCTCACCTGAAGATTCTATACCCCGGAATATTGAGCTGCCAGTCCTGCCCCTCCCTCAACCATGTCTCTGTGATAGCAACAATATCATACTCCCATGTGTTCATCAACACCTTCAATTCATCTGCCTTACTCGCAAGACTCCTTGCATTAAAATAAATGCCATCCAGCCTTGCCATCGCATCATAAAAGGGCCTTCTACTCTCTGAAAATGTAAATCCATCTTTCCATTTTAAAATCACAAAATTGGTTTGGATGAAGAAGGTCCTGATTCCTGCACCCATTTGATCTTATCTTTCTAAATTTATAATTTCCCATTAAAAATGCTCTTTAAAAGGGCATGGTATAAACAGAATCCTCCATAATAATAACTAGAACAAGGGATAGATTTTGTTCAGGAACATCCCACGAAGCTCATCCAGATCTTGATGCTCATGAGTACTGAGACTTTCATTCATGTATTTCCCCAGCTCATTCACAAAGATGCAGCACCTTACATCAGTTACCATACTAGTGTTGGAACATAAATATTTGGATTTCAATGTGACTTTGTATAGCAATACAATAGTCTATCTAGCTTTACATGAAGGGTTTATGTTTTTAAAGTGCTTCAAAATGCAGTGCAACTTCTGTACCAGATTGTTAAAAATTAAATGAGGTCTAAGCAATTTAGAGTTGGTCATGCATACAATTTCTGCATACTTGCAATTAATGTTGTTAATTAATGCCTGTGCTCCCATTATTATATGTGAAAAGAAATCAATGACTAACATAACTGTATAATCAAATGGGGTGAAATTGCACTCTGTGGCACTCAATGCATTCACATGAAATGTTTTTGTCTGCTATTTTAACGTGTTATCCCATAGTCACTGTCTCATTGAACATAAGGTCAAATCAATTTTGCATGAATACATAAAGCAGTTGTACACAGTGATATTTTTATCCCCCAAAAAGTTGTAAAATGCACTCCCTATCTAAATTCTTCAACTTTGACCTTACAATTAAGTGCTCTAGCACTTCCAGAAGGAAAAGGCTCAATTAGGAGTCTGAAATTTGCATTCATTAGAATTTGTCGAGGTGAGCTGAACTGAGTTTTCCAGTTCTGCATATCGTCACACAGTAATTATAAAAGAACAAATGGAGAGCATGTAAACAGAATGCGAGCATGGCCAGCGAAAGTGAGACAGGCCCAGAGATAGAATGAGTGACAGAAAATAAAGCAAATACACATAGGAAAGTGAAACGCGCACATCAAGGCTAAGTGTAAGACTAACATAAGATGCCAAACACTGCGAGGGAAACTAAACAAGAGTGTGAGAACGGAAAATGTAAACAGGGAGTTAGAGAACATGGGGGTAATAGCGATAATGATTCAGCCCCCAAGTTGTCAGAGTCAGCAACAGAAGTGCTGCAAGGACAAGTAAGGCAGAGGAGCGAGGCCCCATTTGAGACCGAGCAGAAATAGGACCTCAAAGGGAGGTGCTCAGATCCTGTGGGAGGAGGTGGCCAGGGCAGTCAGTGTCAACTCCATGACCCCATGTATATCAACTCAGTGCCGCAAGAAGTTTAATGACCTTGCCAGATCAGACAAGGTAAGAAGAATCAACCACACCTTCCAATAATGCATGGCACTAAGCACATTTTCCACTTACAACCAACATTTTTAAACCTGCACAAGAAGGTAACAAGTCAGCCCATCCCAGGAAGCCATTGGGGATATCAGAAAGCAGACTCTTCACTTCCTTCTCCCACTAGGCACCTATTTTTTTGCCAGGAAGGGAACCCAAAAAGGCCCAAATTAAAAAAATGTTCAGAATCACTGATGAAAACAAAACAGCACACAACTTTAAGAAGCTCAGAAATGCTTTCTCCTGGCTCTGTGCCTTTAGCATGGCATTGTGCACCTCTTACACAGGTGCACAGTGATAACTTCATATAATTAAAGCTAGCCCATTAAATGCGTGGCAGGGAGGTTATGGCCTCATTAACTAATTTTCAGTCTAATGAAGCTGGTGGACTGGAGCAACATAAGTCTCCTGATCCGCCATTGCTGCCAGGCCAGAAAAAACTGAGCAGTGTGAAACCAGCATGTTTCAGGCACTTAGCTACTTCTGCCAATTTACAACCCCCTGCACCCTGTGCATACCTGCTGCTGGCAAGTGGGAGCAGAACATAGGAACCATAGAACCAGGATTAGGCCATTCAGCTCCTCAAACCTGGTCTGCCATTCTATTCGATCATGGCTGATCTGCACCTCAACAACTTTTTTCCACCTTTGCTCCATATCCCTTGATACCCTTCGTCAACAAAAATCTGTCCATCTCAATCTTGAAAGTTCCAATTGACCCTGAAACCACAGCTTTTTGGGAGAGAGTGAGTTCCAAACTTCTACTACTCTGTGTGAAAAGGCGCTTCTTGATTTCACTCCTGACTGGCCGAGCTCTAATTTTAAGACTGTGTCCCCTTCTTGATTACCCCACCAGAGGAAAGAGTTTCTCCATACGTACCCTGTCAAATCCCTTTAATATTTTAAACAGCTTGATTAGATCACCCCTCAATCTCCTATACTCAAAGGAATACAAGCCAAGTTTATGCAATATATACAAACATATACTTTGTAATTGCTTAGTTCATGAATCTGTCACACCCCCATGATAGCCTGCCCACTGCCATCTGGATTTGACTGTATGACAAACATAGGGCACTCTCACTTTTTGCATTCTTCTTGAAAGGAAAGGACCACCCATAGTATGAGTATGAGAGAGAAAGGGGGGTGGGCAGGGAAACTAGAGAGAAAAAGTCAATCCCCCGTCCCGCACCTCCGGAAGGATATATTGGCCTTGGAGGAGGTGCAACGCAGTTTGACCAGAATGATATTGGGGCTAAAAGGGTTAAATTATGAGGACAGTTTACAAACACTGGCCTTGTATTCCCTTGAGTATAGAAGATTAATTGAGGTAAAGATGATTAAAGGATTTGATAGGGAAGATAGAGAGAAACTATTTCCTCTGGTGGGAGAGTTCAGAACAAATGGGCATAACCTTAAAATTAGAGCTAGGCCGTTCAGGGGTGATTTCAGGAAGCACTTCTTCACACAAAGGGTAGTGGAAACCTGGAACTCTCTCCCCCCAAAAAGCGGTTAAGGCTAGGTCAATTGAAATTTTAAAACTGAAATTGATAAGATTTTTGTTAGGTAAGGGTATTAAGGGATATGAAACCAAGGCGGGTAAATGGAGTTAATATACAGATCAGCCACAATTTAATTGAATGGCAGAACAGGCTCGAGGAGGTGACTGGCCTACTCCTGTTCCTATGTTCCCAGATATGTAAAAGTTTGGAAGTGGCTTTGATGAGGTGGCATGAATGGGAACTGTGCGAGTTGGAGCATGCAGAGAAGAGCCTGTAGGTGATGGCCCCTTTGTGTTGGGATGGGGAAGGATATAGACAGCACTGTTCACGCAGTGATCCAACGTGGTATTCAAAAGAATGTCTCCGATAACAGCAATAACAAATTACCCTACGCGTTATGTTCAGGCTACTGCTCCTCTTCTGCCCTTGGGTGTCTTCCACCTCTTTGTGATGGCGCCTCATTGTAAGGCAACATTATGTAGCAGGAAACAAGCCTGGAGAAGCTAGCCAGACAATATTAAAGATCATTCCCAGACAGATCCAGTCATCAGAAGTGCGTCCTCAACATTTCAATTGTCTGCTTCATGATAACTCTGATGGAAGAATGGTGCTTAGCTGGGAAAACACACAGCAGCTGTTCGTCATGCCTGTAGAGGATAGTCTTGATCTCATAGATGTTCACCATTCAGGTTGAAAGAATGAGGACACAGTGAACTGTCTTAAAATAAAAAGCGCTGCGACGGCTGCCAGGAGAGTGAGCATTTACTTGCATGATGTGGTGTTATCATCATAGGTGAACTGGACATAGAGAGTGAAATCCTTTCCTGTTGATGCAGGCGATAGGATTGATCAACAGTACATGCATGGCAAAGCGGATGTAGCCTATGACTATTTGGGGAATCCAGCTGTTGCATTAAACTGCACAATGCTTTCATGTTGCCAGTGGTTTTCCATGAGGAATTGGATGAACTGACTTGTTTTAGCAAACAATGAATCTGTGATAACAACAGAAAACGCTGGAAAAACTCAGCAGGCGAAGCAGCATCCGTGGAGAGAGAAACAGAGTTAACGTTTCAGGTCGAGACCTTTCGTCAGAACTGGAAACAGCAGGAAATCAAATAGATTTAAGGCAAGGATAAAGCTGGGAAAAGGGGGAGGGGATGAAAGAACAAAAGGAGAGATTAAGAGACATTAAGAGACAAAATGAATCTGTGACTCGCTTTATGCATCTGTGTACAACTGATTGGCTAGTGTTGCTGTAGGTGGCATCATGGAATAAACCCACAGCATACAAGTTCAGAGCAGTTAATGAGGGAGTAACGATGGAAAACGGATCCATGACTTCACCAGGTCATTACTGCATTTTTAAAATCTATCTGCCCATTTTAGGGCAGGAACTTTGAGCACCAGCTTGAAATAAAACAGAAAATTGAATGGGTGAAAAGACTGGTAGCAATACTGTGTAACGGATCCCTGCCGTATTACTTGCCAGAATGCTGCCTGAAAATTGGATGGTAAAGGTGGGAATTCCAAACTTAATTCTAGCCACAGAGAGAGATACATAGGCAAACCCACAAAAAAATTTGAGAAACCAACAAATTAAGCAAGAGAAACACACATACAGGAAGGCTAAAAGAATGAGACAGTTGTGGATGTGCAGGAAATATGAGACAACTACAAACGGAGCAAAGCCAAGCAAGAGGTGGATACAAATCTGAACAGACAAAAGGATGCCAAGAAAACAGTACTAAAAGACAGGAGAAAATACAAGAATGCAACACAGAGGCAGAAAATTAGAGATAATCCAGGGCTCGCAACCTCCCAATCCCATAGTCTTGTCTCCCCCACTGCTTAAGAGCACCTACTCCAAATAATGGGGATACTTTAGTTCAAACTGCAAGTTCAAGCTAACGGAGGGAAAACCAATTACTGATGTACTTTCGAACAGAGAGACGTTAGCTGTCTGCACTTACCTGAGGTAGAGGCCCATTTGCTGATGTTCAATTTCCTTAACACCATGGCAACTTCCTCCTTGAAAAGAGGACACGAGCGGAGGAGATCTGCCACTGACTATGACGTTGTGAGTGTTCCATCTCTACAACATCTTTGTACAGAGCTTTGAACCAAATGCTTCAGTATATGTACTAGATCAAGACAGGTAATAATCCAAACTTTAATAATGTGTGGCATTTAAAATATGTTTTCATACTATAGATATAGAATATACAAACTATGGCCCACATCCAGCCGGTGAGCCATGGATAGCTGGCCATCAAAGCTCAGGTAACTTGATTTCTCTTGCATTTATGTTTCTCACTCTGCTGGTTTCTTGTTTAAATTTCACAGGCCTGGAGTCTGGGAAAAGTCTGCTCAAAGCACTGCCCTCTTAGTGGATAAATTCTAAATCTGAATTTCAAGATCTGTTGGTGTAAGACACATGCAATTTATTGAACAACTTCATACATGTCCAAGGGTGTGGTCCATGAAGACAAAATAGTAGGACACTCCTGCTACAGATCAGCAGCACGCAACAAAATAAAATATGGATGCAATTCAATGCATAGCCACTAGATGGTACTATAAACTATTAATCCCTCCCAATACACAGATGCAAGTGAAGATCTATAATATGCATTTGCAATGATGAAAATCAGCACTATACAGGTCAGCTGAAACAGGGCCAATGCAACTCAATCATGAGGGTATAGGCCAAGTGGTTCTGCATTACATTTGCACCAGGAGTCCCAACATTCTCAATATTTATAGAATACTCTATTATTATAAACACTTCATAAATTTGGCTCAATCTGGTCTCCTATGTTTCCAAATTGTAAGACAGACTGAAATTAGCCTAAGTAGGGAAATTGGAATTTCTGCTAACAGCAATAATAATATTAAAGAACAAAAACCACCCACAAAACCCAATCCTCTGTGGTGCAAAAGGCCACTGTCAATGGCAGAGCCACTCGCAGGATTCCATTTTGTTGCAACACCACTATTTTATGCTGCCCTTTTCTTTGGCTAGGCACATTCTCTCTTGTTGTACAGTACAAAGGCAGCAGTTATGAAATGGTTTTAGTTAAGAAGTTGCAAGAGACCCAGCATTGTTAATCAATTAAAATCATTTTTTTAACTTTTTCAGTTGCAGCATTTATGATGGGCAAGGTGCCCAAATTATTTTTTTCATGGTAGGAGAGGAGTCCAGAACAACATTACAAATATTCCTTTCAATGCAATTGCCATATCTGTGCTATACCAGGAAGGCCAATCCACTCCTCTGCAATTCTGATGTGAGTGTGCGCTGAAAGTCCATTATAATCAGATGAATATTTACTTATCTCTCCAAATAGAATAATTGAACCAATGGCTGAAGAAGGTGGCATCGGTGCAGGCACTAATACATCATAAGAGAATAGAACATGGCTCTGGATGTTTAGTCCTTCTATTCACTAGATCTTATTGGATATTAGAATATCAAAGTACAGTAAACTCTTGTTTAAACGGCACTTTATCATCCAGAATACTTTAATAACCGGCAAAATAGATATATCTCAATACAAAACAACACCTCAATAACCGGTAATCTTGCCGATTCTACCATACATTTAACGGAACATTCTGTAGGTGAGTACCCAATTATACAGTACATTTCTTGATTTTTTAGTTTTGTTTGTGTTAAAAATTGCCTTGGTAGGTATACCTCTCTGTTATCCAGAATTTTTCATCAACTGGCACCATCCTGGTCCCATATGTGCGGGAAAAGAAAGAGTTTACTGTACATTCAGAATTAAAGGAAACCTCTGCAAGTCCACTAGGTGGCGCCAACGTATTGTAACATAGAAATAGAAAAATAATGCCATCCACTACAAATCTAATTTCTCAAATTGAATTAAACAAAGCTTGATCCAAAATATGTATATGAAAAATTAGAGCACAACCAGGTTCACAGTAAAGCTCACTCTACTCTGCCCCAACAAGGAACGCTGCTTAGGTTGGTACTAAGATTTAAAAAAAAATGATTTCCCATACCAGCTATCCAGATGTCCCCAACTTAGTGCAAACCCGTGCCAAACTGCAGCCAGTATTGAGCTGTAAGCCAGTTAGTCACTAAGTAGCAGAATGAGATAATTTCAACTGATAGAAAAAGGAAACTTATTCAACCAGTTTGGGAAGAAATTTAACCCAGATCCCAGAGGTCAAAAGGCAGTGTGCTGACCCCGAGTTCCCCAAGGCTTCACAGCTCAATTACTAGAAAAAGAAAAACCATTTCCTAATTTTATCAGGGGGAAAACTCTCCACTGGCTGGAGTCATACCTAGCACAAAGGACGATGGTTCTGGTTGTTCGAGGTCAATCATCTTAGCCCCAGGACATCGCTGCAGGAGTTCCTCAGGGCAGTGTCCAAGGCCCAACCATCTTCAGCTGCTTCATAAATGACCTTCCCTCCATCATAAGGTCAGAAGTGGGGATGTTCACTAATGACTGCACAGTGTTCAGTTCCATTCGCTATTGCTCAGATAATGAAACAGTCCATGCCCGCATGCAGCAAGGCCTGGACAACATTCAGGCTTGGGCTGATAATTGGCAAGTAGCATTCGCGCCACACAAGTGCCAGGCAATGACTATCTCCAACAAGCGAGAGTCTAACCACCTCCCCTTGACATTCAACGACATTACCTTCGCTGAATCCCCCACCATCAATATCCTGGGGTCACCATTGACCAGAAACTTAACTGGACCAGCTGTAAGGTTTCCAAAATTTGCAGATCCCCAAAACCTAAGGGAAAAGGACACCTCAGTGACCATCGGACACCTCACGGCAACAAGGGCCTTACGAAACCTTTTACTCAAAAGACTCTAAACCCTAACTCTAAACTGTCAAGGATTCGTTTGGTGAGCATTATCCCTGGTTCTCCAGAGTCCAACCTAGCTAGTGAAGTATTCTCCTAATGTTATTTCCCTCGCTTGTACCGAAGTGTTCCCCACCTTTAGAGTGATAAGAGTGTTTGTGTTGTGTTTGACTTCCTTGAATAAAAGTCAAAGTTCTTTCATCAAACCTGTTGTCTACTACATCTTTGTTCACAACCCCCAAATAAGTCCAAGGTCTAGAACCAGGGGC
The DNA here is from genome assembly GCA_030390025.1 of Squalus acanthias. NCBI lineage: Eukaryota > Metazoa > Chordata > Chondrichthyes > Squaliformes > Squalidae > Squalus > Squalus acanthias. Next base: position 32,849,110 of record CM059425.1, on the reverse strand, counting down.
GTGGGAGCGATTCGAACCGCTCACTGAGTCAGAGGCGAGGCTGACCCCCACACACCACCCCCTACAAGCTACATAAATACTGTGGCAACAAGGGCGGGTCAGAGGCTGGGTATTCTGCGGCGAATGTCTCACATACCCACTCCGCACACCATCTGCAAGACACAAGTCAGGAGTGTGATGGAATACTCTCCACTTGCCTGGATGAGTGCCGCTCCAACAACACTCAAGAAGCTCGACACCATCCAGGACAAAGCAGCCCGCTTGATTGGCACCCCATCCACCACCTTAAACATTCACTCCCTCCATCACCAGCGTACCGTGGCTGCAGTATGTACCATCTACAAGATGCACTGCAGCAACTCACCAAGGCTTCTTCGGCAGCACCTCCCAAACCCGCAACCTCTTCCATCTAGAAGGACAAGGGCATCAGGTGCATGGGAACACCACCACCTCCAAGTTCCCCTCCAAGTCACACCATCTTGACTTGGAAAGATATATCGCCGTTCCTTCATAGTCACTGGGTCAAAATCCTGGAACTCCCTCACTAACAGCACTGTGGGAGTACCTTCACCACATGGACTGCAGCGGTTCAAGAAGGCAGCTCACCACCACCTTCTCAAGGGCAACTAGGGATGGGCAATAAATGGCGGCCTTGCCAGTGACACCCACATCCCAGAACGAATAAAAAAAACTCTGAATCTCATATTATGCACACAAAGTTATGGCATTACTTCAACCTGGTTTTGGTTCATTTGTTTGGCACAAACTTATAAAAGTAAATTTTAATGCAAAATGTAAATATTATATGATAAAATAGTAACCTTTTTAGCAGGCAAATAAAACCACTCTTAATGACTTACCTTCAACTACCATTTGCATATTTTGATGGATGCCTTGTGTAAGTTTTCATGTCAGCACTGTATCTGGTCTCAGGTGCATGAATTGATTTAAAAGAATACTAGATAAAGTTTTAATCTGTGCTCAATTCCTACAATGTGTGGACTTGTCACACATTTCATCTTAAACTAGCAACTTATTTCAAAAACAATGTGAAAGGAGGAAACAAGAGAAAATACTTACTGTTATTGCAACAATGCTCAGTGTCAGGGAGTTAAACAAATCAGATATTGGGATGTATTAGAAGGCCAATATTGCGCCGAAGTAGTGAGTTAATCCAGTCACTTTATAAATCATTGGTATGACCACACTTAGAATACTGTGTACAGTTCTGGTCGCCACAGTATAAAAATATTACAGGTATTGAAAGGATGCAGAAGAGAGCAACCAGAATGACTGAGGGGATGGAGAGATTGGATTATGAGGCGCGACTGGACAGGTTGTCACTGGAAAAGAGTTTGAAAGGTGATGTGATTGCTGTTTTTAGGATTCTAAAGGGACTAGAGAATGTAGATCATGACAAGCTATTTCACCTTGTCCAGAGCAGTAGAACCAAGGGACACAGACTGTGCTTGAAGTGGGGGGGTGGGGGGGGGGGGGGGGAATTAAAAACTAACTGCGGAAACATTATTTCAGTGAGCGAGTGGACAATCTATGGAACAGGCTCCCGAGGGAGACAGTGAAAGCAGTTAGTACTGATTCATTCAAATGCAAATTAGATGGATTTCTTCCAGAAAATAACATTTTGGGATACAGTATATGACTAATTTGAGACATGACACATATGGTAAATGTAGCGTGCTTGGGAGAAATAGGTAACTTTGGACCTATGGTACCCAAAGCTCTCCACCACTGGGGGTTTCCTCGCCTCCTGTCTGGGTCTGTTGTAGACTAGTTGATAGAGATTGATTGCTATGAGTAGTCAGCAACTCCATTATCATTGTATCATGTGACTACCAGGATGGTAGAAGGTGATCAAGATGGACCTTGGTCTTTGTTCGTCAAGCAATTCTTATATTACTACTTCTAAGTATTCCCTCCTTTAGACCTCCCAAAGAAGAGGCGGTAAAGTACTTTGCATTGAAAGTACTATTCCCACCTCTCAAGCCCAAGTAATGATTTCCTTGAAAAGAGGATAATGTGCACAGGTAACAATTCTGTAACATAGTAATTAAATGGAAAAAGTGGGGGGGAAATTGCATTTATTAGTGGTATTATGGTAAAACACAATAGGGAAAGACTCACCGTCCTCGGCCTATTACACTGTTCCACGGAAGCTCAGCGTAAGCTCGAGGAACAGCACCTCATCTTTCGTTTAGGCACGCTACAGCCCTCTGGACTCAATATCGAGTTCAACAATTTTAGATCATAACCTCAGCTCCAATCACATTTATATTTTATTTTATCCACCCTTTTATTTGTCCCCCCCACCTTTTTTTTCCTCCTAGAAGCTGGCAGCTGTCCTTCATTCTGCCAGTGGATTTCACACTTCATTCAGCCTTAATCTGTCACATTAACACCACCTCTAGCCTTGCATATCTCTTAATGTCTCTTAATGTCTCTTCATCTCCTCCTTTGTTCCTTTATCCCCTCCCCCTTTTCCCAGCTTTACCCTGGCCTTAAATCTATTTGATTTCCAGCTCTTCCCAGTTCTGATGAAAGGTCATCGACCTGAAACGTCAACTCTCTTTCTCTCTCCACGGATGCTGCCTGGCCTGCTGAGTTTTTCCAGCGTTTTCTGTTGTTATTAGGGAAAGACTACTGGTAGACTGTCAGTATTATAACAAAATGGAAGAGTGACTTTTCTGATTATTTTTCATTATTGATGAGCACCCACCCCCATACCAGAGTGAATTTTTCCATTCCACATACCAGACATCCCTATAATTGGTGGTGTGGGAAATACTCCATTATTGATTGTGGTTAATCAGAACACTGTAGCTCTCTGTCCATTTCTATGTGCATATTGAAGATTATCAATTACAGAGGTTATGTAGTGGGATGGACAGATCAATAGATGCTCACATGTATAACCTAAAGATATATTCAAACAAATTATACTTTCTCCTTGTTAATAACAGATTAATTTTTCACCTTCAAACTTCATGGCCATATAACCCAAGGATGAATAAAACAAGCAATCTGTTTACAAAGATACACAGTACAAAAAACACATCCGTGTGAAAAACATTGAAACGGGTGTCAAAATGTAGATTTTAACAAAAAAAATCTTTATCTGGACAGGATAAAAAAAATTGAATTTAACAGTTATTCTAAGTTTGGTTAGCAAACTAAAAACATCTTTCACTGTTATATTTATCTTCTTTCAAATAATTATTAATATTTCAGAATGTTTATATTGAATTACATGTATTTAATGTAAATTAGCTAAACACTTTTCAATGTATGTTATACTCTTCATAGTACAAGAAGTATATAAGAACATAAGAGTTAGGTGCAGGAGCAGGAGTAGGCCATACGGCCCCTCGAGCCTGCTCCGCCATTCAATAAGATCATGGCTGATCATCAACCTCAACTCCACTTTCCCGCCCGATCCCCATATCCCTTGATTGCCCTACAGTCCAATAGTCTATCTATCTTAGCCTTCAATATAATCAACGACTGAGCATCCACAGCCCTTTGGGGCAGAGAATTCCAAAGATTCACAACCTGAGTGAAGCAATTCCTCCGCATCTCAGTTTTGAATGGCCGACTCCTTTTCGTGAGACTATGCCCCCTAGTTCTAGACTCTCCAGTCAGGGGAAACAATCTCTCAGCATCCACCCTGTCAATCCCCCTCAGAATCTTGTATGTTTCAATGAGATCACCTCTCATTCTTCTGAACTCCAGAGAGTATTGGCCCAATCTACTCAATCTCTCCTCAGGACAACCCTCTCATCCCAGGGATCAATCTAGTGAACCTTTGTTGCACCGCCTCGAAGGCAAGTATGTCCTTCCTCAGATAAGGAGACCAAAACTCTGCACAGTACTCCAGGTGTGGTCTCACCAAAGCCTTGTACAGTTGTAGTAAGACTTCCTTACTCTTGTACTCCAACCCCCTTGCAATAAAGGTCAACATGCCATTTGCCTTCCTAATTGCTTGTTGTAACTGCATGCTAGCTTTCTGTGTTTCCTGTATGTAGACACCCAAATCTCTCTGAACTCCAACATTTAATAGTTTTTCACCTGAATTTGCGGTTGGAGGCTTCCCGCGGACGGATGCCTCCGACCAGCAAATATTCTACGAACTTACCTGATGGTCCCGGAGGTTCAGACACTTGCGCTCCTCGGCCTCTACGTGCAGGCCTGGGATCATGTGGGCTGGCCCAACCAAAGAAGGGTGAATCCCCATTCATACTTATGGAGATTTAGTTTGTACGGAACCTCCGTAAGCATGAATGGGGTGGCATTAAAAATAGATTTAACATAACATACATTTAAAAAAAATTACATATTTAAAATTAATTAAAATACATATTGATTCTACTTCCTGATCGTCCGAGGCAAGATCCTTTCTCGCTACTGTCCTTATGTCATCCTTTATTATCAGGGCTATCCCCCTCCTTTTCCATTCTGCTTGTCTTTTCGAAACGTCAAGTATCCTGAAATACTTACATTTGCACTCTGACAATGGTCTGTTTTCTATTATCCAAACAACAAAGACCTACAGATAGAGTCATAGAGTTATACAGCGCAGAAAGAGGCCCTTCGGCCCATCGTGTCCGCGCCGGCCATCAAGCCCTGTCTATTCTAATCCCATTTTCAAGCACTTGGTCCGTAGCCTTGTATGATATGGCGTTTCAAGTGCTCATCTAAATGCTTCTTGAATGTTGAGGGTTCCTGCCTCTACCACCCTTTCAGGCAGTGAGTTCCAGATTCCAACCACCCTCTGGGTGAAAAAGTTTTTCCTCAAATCCCATCTAAACCTCCTGCCCCTTACCTTGAAACTATGCCCCCCTGGTTATTGACCCCTCTGCTAAGGTGAAAAGTTCCTTTCTATCTACCCCTCATAATTTTGTACACCTCAATCAGGTCCCCCCCCTCAGCCTTCTCTGCTTTAAGGAAAACAACCCCAGCCTGTCCAGTCTCTATTCATAGCTGATGTGCTCCAGCCCAGGTAACATCCTGGTGAATCTCCTCTGCACTCTCTCCAATGCAATCACATCCCTCCTATAGTGTGGCGACCAGAACTGCACACAGTATTCCAGCTGTGGCCTAACTAGCGTTTTGTACAGCTCCATCATAACCTCCCTGCTCTTATATTCTATGCCTCGGCTAATGAAGGCAAGTATCCCATATGCCTTTTTAACCACCTTATCTACCTGTCCTGCTGCCTTCGGGGATCTATGTACATGCACACCAAGGTCCCTCTGATCCTCTGTTCTTCCTAGGGTCCTACCATTCATTGTGTATTCCCTTGCCTTGTTAGTCCTCCCAAAATGCATCACCTCACACTTTTCAGGGTTAAATTCCATTTGCCACTGTTCTGCCCATCGAACCATCCCGTCTATATCGTCCTGTAGCCTGAGGCTTTCCTCCTCGCTATTTACCACTCCACCAATTTTCGTGTCATCTGCGAACTTGATCATACCTCCTACATTCATATCTAAGTCATTAATGTACACTACAAACAGCAAAGGACCCAGCACCGATCCCTGCGGTACACCACTGGACACAGGCTTCCAGTCACAAAAACAACCTTCGACCATCACCCTCTGCCTCCTGCCACTAAGCCAATTTTGGATCCAATGTGCCAAATTGCCCTGGATCCCATGGGCTCTTACCTTCTTGACCAGACTCCCATGTGGGACTTTGTCAAAAGCCTTACTGAAGTCCATGTAGACTACATCAACTGCACTACCCTCATCCACGCACAGTCACCCCCTCGAAAAATTCAATCAAATTGGTCAGACATGATCTCCCCCTGACAAAGCCATGCTGACTATCCTTGATTAATCCCTGCCTCTCCAAGTGGAGACTAATTCTGTCCCTCAGAACGTTTTCCAATAATTTCCCTACCACTGATGTTAGGCTCACTGGCCTGTAATTCCCCGGTTTATTCCTACTACCCTTCTTAAACAATGGTACTATGTTAGCTGTTCTCCAGTCCTCTGGCACCTCCCCTGTGGCCAGAGAGGTTCTGAAAATTTGTGTCAGAGCCCCTGCAATCTCTTCCCTTGCCTCAGACAGCAGCCTGGGATACATCCCGTCAGGGCCTGGGGATTTATCCACTTTTAAGCCCGCTAAAACCGCAAGTATCTCCTCCCTCTCAATACTAATTTGTTCAAGTATATCACAACTCCCCTGCCTGATTTCTATGCCTACATCGTCCTTCTCCATAGTGAACACAGATGCAAAATATTCATTTAAAACCTCACCCACATCTTCCGGCTCTACACACAGATTGCCACTTTGATCCCTAGTGGGCCCTACTCTTTCCCTGATTATCCTCTTGCCCTTAATATACTTATAAAACACCTTGGGATTTTCCTTTATTTTGCCCGCCAGTGTTTTTTCATGCCTCCTCTTCGCTCTCCTAATTTCTTTTTTAAGTAGCCCCCTGCACTTTCTATACTCCTCCAGGGCTTCCACTGTATTTAGTCCTTTGTATCTGCCAAAAGCCTCCCTTTTTTTCCTAATCCATTCTTGTATATCCCTTGACATCCAGGGTTCTCTGGGTTTGTTGGTCCCATCCTTGACCTTTACGGGAACATGTTGGCGTTGTACTCTCTCTATTTCCTTTCTGAAAGACTCCCACTGCTCTGATGTGGATTTTCCTACACGTAGCTGATCCCAGTCCACTTTGGCCAGATCCTGCCTTATCATATTAAAATTGGCCTTCCCCCAATTTAGAACCTTTATTTCCGGTCCATCTTTGTCCTTTTCCATGACTACCTTACATCTCACCGAATTATGGTTACTGTCACCAAAATGCTCTCCTACTGATACTTCGACCACTTGCCCGGCTACATTCCCTAGAATTAGGTCCAGTACCGCCCCCTCTCTATTAGGACTTTCTACATGCTGGCTCAAAAAGCTCTCCTGGATGCACTTTAAGAATTCCGCACCCTCTAAGCCTTTCACACTCTGACTATCCCAGTTAATATTGGGGAAGTAGAAATCCCCTACTATTATTTCTACACTTCTGAGATTTGCCTACATATCTGTTCCTCTATCTCCCCCTGACTGTTTGGGGGCCTATAGTCCACGCCCAGCAAAGTGCTTGCCCCCTTTTTGTTTTTAAGTTCTACCCATATGGCCTCATTAGAGGAACCTGCTAAGATATCATCCCTCCTTACAGCAGTAATTGACTCCTTGATTAATACTGCGACACCCCCTCCTCTTTTACAACCCCCCCTGTCTCACCTGAAGATTCTATACCCCGGAATATTGAGCTGCCAGTCCTGCCCCTCCCTCAACCATGTCTCTGTGATAGCAACAATATCATACTCCCATGTGTTCATCAACACCTTCAATTCATCTGCCTTACTCGCAAGACTCCTTGCATTAAAATAAATGCCATCCAGCCTTGCCATACTCCCTTGTGCCGTTACATATTTGCTCTGCCTTCCAGGCTGACTTGTTTTTTCCTCTATATTTGGCTGTGCATCACCCCCTACTATAGCTCCACTCCGTATCCCATTCCCCTGCCAAGTTAGTTTAAACCCCCCCCCCCCGCACAACAGTACTAGCAAACCTCCCCGCAAGGATGTTGGTCCCGTTCCGGTTCAGGTGCAACCCGTCCGACTTGTACAGGTCCCACCTTACCCAGAAGCAGACCCAGTGATCCAGGAAACTAAAGCCCTCCCTCCTGCACCAACTCTTTAGCCACGCATTCATCTGCTCTATCCTCCTATTCCTATACTCACTAGCACGTGGCACCGGGAGTAATCCAGAGATTACAACCTTTGAGGTCCTGCTTTTTAATCTGCTACCTAGCTCCCTAAATTCTTATTGCAGGACCTCATCCCTCTTTCTACCCATGTCATTGGTACCAATGTGAACCACGACCTCTGACTGTTCACCCTCCCCCTTCAGAATGCCCTGCAGCCATTCAGTGACATCCTTGACCCTGGCACCAGGGAGGCAACATACCATCCTGGAGTCACGTCTGCAGCCACAGAAACATCTATCTGTTCCCCTTACGATAGAATCCCCTATCACTATTGCTCTCCCACTCTTTTTCCTCCCCTCCTGTGCAGCTGAGCCACTCGCAGTGCCACGGACTTGGCTCTTGCTGCATTCCCCTGAGAAACCATCTCCCCCATCAGTATCCAAAATGGAAAATCTGTTGGAGAGGGAGATGGACCCAGGGGACTCCTGCACTACCTTCCTAGTTCTTTTACTCTGTTTGGCGGTCACCCATTTCCTGTCTGCCTGTGCACTCTTTACCTGCGGTGTGACCACCTCGTTACAGCTACGAGCAACCTATTTCTACATTCTTGAACATCAAAGGAAAACTTTTTACTGGTAAGTGTCAGGTGCTTGCAATCTTTTAAGAAAGGACACACACAGAGAACACTGTGATCACCAGGTAAATGCCAGCAGAACTCCACACTATGTAAGACTAAGGATTCTATCTACCATAGCTTTGTGACTATGACAAAGGTAAACTATCCCTCCTCGCCCTTCTTGACTTGTCTGCAGCCTGTGACACGGTTGACCACTCCATCATTCTCCAACGCCTCCCCACCATCGTCCAGCTGGGTGGGACTGCACTCGCCATGTACCATTCTTATCTATCTAATTGTAGCCAGAGAATCACCTGCAACAGCTTCTCTTCCTGCTCTTTCGCATCGTTACCTCTGGTGTCCCCCAAGGATCTATCCTTGGCCCTCTCCTATTTCTCATCTACATGCTACCCCTTGGCAACGTCATCCGAAAACACAGCGTCAGTTTCCACATGTACGCTGACGACACCCAACTCTACCTCACCACCACTTCTCTCAACCCCTCCACGGTCTCTAAATTATCAGACTGCTTGTCCGACATCCAGTTCTGGATGAGCAGAAACTTTCTCCAATTAAATATTGGGTAGACTGAAGCCATTGTTTTCGGTCCCCGCCACAAACTCCATTCCCTAGTCACTGACTCCATCCCTCTCCCTAACATCTGTGAGGCTGAACCACACTGTTTGCAACCTTGGTGTCATATTTGACCCTGAAATGAGCTTCCGTCCACATATCTGCAGCATAACTAAGGTCGTCTGTTTCCACCTCCATAACATCGCCCGTCTCCGCCCTTGCCTCAGCTCATCTGCTACTGAAACCCTCATCCATGCCTTTGTTACCTTTAGACTTGACTATTCCAACGCACTCCTGACTGGCCTCCCACATTCTACCCTACGTAAACTTGAGGTCATCCAAAACTCAGCTGCCCGTTCCTGACTCGCACCAAGTCCCGTTCACCCATCACCCCTGTGCTCGCTGGCCTACATTGGCTCCCGGTTAAGCAACGCCTCAATTTCAAAATTCTCATCCATGTTTTCAAATCCCTCCATGGCCTCACCCCTTCCTTTCTCTGTAATCTCCTCCAGCCCCACAACAGCGCCCCCCCCCCCCCCCCCCCCCAAGATATTTACGCTCCTCTAATTCTGCCCTCTTAAGCATCTCTGATTATAATCGCTCAACCATTACTGGCCGTGCCTTCTGTTGCCTAGGCCCTAAGCTCTGGAATTCCCTGCCTAAACCTCTCCAGCTCCCTTTCCTCCTTTAAGACGCTCCTTAAAACCTAGCTCTTGACCAAGCTTTTGATCACCTGCTCTAATTTCTCCTCATGTGGCTCGGTATCAAATTTGTTGTCTTATAATACTCCCGTGAAGCGCCTTGGGACGTTTTACTACGTTAAAGGCGCTATATAAATACAAGTTGTTGTTGTTGTTGTTAAGTTGTTATCACGCAACTGTGGTTTTATTTTTGTTTAAAACTAATGAGAAATTAGCCTAAAAATTATACTCTGCAATATCACCATACAAATGCTTTGTCCACTACATTAACAGAGGTCATAACCATTTATCTTAGATGGGTTAATACCTCCATTAAAATAAGTACTTGGATTGGGGAAGGGCTAGAAATGGTGTATCCCAATTTTCAGTGCTGGGTCCACTTTTATTCTTGATAAGTACTTGCACATGGGCGTAGGGAGCATGACATTGAAATTTGCTGATGAAACAAAAGTAGGGTTAGCTAACATCAAAGTAGATTGTAAAATATCTTTTTACTGTGAAGAAATATGAAGTAATGCATTTTGTAAGGAAAAAGGAGCAAGGGGAGTATACACTCAATGGAAAAACACTGAAAGTTGTACGTGAACAGAGGCACCTAGGAGATCAGATACATCATTCATAAGTACATAAACAGCAATGCAAGTGCATTTTTATAGTAACAACACAGTGTAATTTTCTAAACTGCCATGTTGCATTCCTATTGCAGCTAGATTAGTTCAGTAGGCTTTGAATCACTCATATCTGGGATTTCCTCAATTATGCTGTGGGGATGAAAGGGCAATAATTGTGTGTCAAATAGAAAAGATTCACTGCACACAATATCTAAATGTCGTTTTTCCTTGATGTTTGCTCCCAAGGAATAACCACTCCACCTGAATGATGCTCAGAATTTCTTTCACTAGATCTCCATATGATCCCAGAATTCCTGGGGCTTCGTAAGGGGTGGAGCAAGGTGCGCAACTGCAACAGGTGCAGGCCCAATGTATGGATGCAAATGAGGTGAAATGCGACCCTCTTAGTCTCTCATCACTTTTCTGTCCATGTGGCCCTCGGGCACTCCAAGAAGCTGGTGTTAGGTTTATCGTGAGAACCCACACCCCACCCCCACACCCTCAGATTGGAGGGTCTGAGGGGTTCCACGCAGCATCGAAGAGAATCCCAAATGTAAAACGTACCCAGCAGATCTTCAGGCTTTGGCCTGAAGCTGTGCTCAACTTTTCTCTAACTTTTGCTGGTGCAAGACCCTGCCAAAGGATGGGCCTGTGCCAGATCTTTACCCAGGCCATGTTAAAAGACCCAAGACAGGAAATTCATGCATACATAAGTCTGGACAGGTGTAGTGCATTTCAACCAGGAAATTATAGACCCGTTAGTCTAACATCTGTTGCGGGGAAGTTATTGGAATCTATAATTAAGGACGGAGTGACTGAGTACTTAGAGAAATTTGTGCTGATTAGAGAGAGCCAACATAGATTTGTAAAGGGTAGGTCATGTCTAACAAACCTAATTGAAATGATTGAGGAAGTAACTAAAGTAGTAGACAGGGGACTGTCTATGGGTGTAGTTTATATGGCTTCCAGAAGGCATTAGAGAAGGCTCCACATAAGAGCTAAAATTAAATCTCATGGAATGGAAGGCAAATTATTGACCTGGTCAGGAGATTGGTTAGGCAGTAGAAGAGAGAGAGTAGGGATAATGGGTATGTACTTGAATTGAAAGGAAGTGAGTAGTGGTATTCCACAAGGATCTGTGCTGGGTACTCAACTATTCACTATATTTATTAATGACTTAGATAACACAATAGAGAGCCATATGTTCAAGTTTACCGATGACACAAAGATTAGTGGTATAGTAAGTAGTGTAGACGAGAGCATAAAATTACAAAGAAACATTGATAGATTAAGTGAGTGGGTGAAACTGGGCAGATTGATTTCAATGTAGTTAAGTGTGAGGTCATCCATTTTGGACCAAAAAAGGATAGATCCAAGTATTATTTAAATGGTGAAAAGCTTGGAACAGGGGACGTCCAAAGAGATTTAGGGGTCCATGTACACAGATCACTAAAATGTAGTAGTCAGGTACAAAAAAAATCAAAAAGGCTAATGGAACGTTAGCCTTTATAACTAGAGGACTGGAATATAAAGCAGAGGAAGATTTGCTACAGCTATACAAAGCCCTGGTTAGACCACATCTGGAGTACTGTGTACAGTACCTTAGAAAGGATATATTGGCCTTGGAAGGAGTGCAGCACATATTCACCAGAATGTTACCAGGGTTAGATTATGAGAAGAGACTACAGAAACTAGATTTGTATTTCCTGGAATATAGAAGGTTAAGGGGTGATTTGATTGAGGCTTTTAGGATTTTGAAAGGAATTGAAAGGGTAGATAGAGAGAAACTTTTTCCGCTGGAGGGGGAGTCTAGGACAAGGGGACACAACCTTAAAACCAGAGCCAGGTCATTCAGGAGAGAAGTTAGGAAAGACTTCTTCACACAAAGGGTGGTAGAAGAGTGGAGCTCTCTCCCACAAAGAGCAGATGCTAGCTCAATTAATTATTTTAAATCTGTGATCGATAGATTTTTGCTAGACAAGGGTATGAATGGGTATGGAGCCAAGACAGGTGGATGGAGTTAAGGTACAGATCAGCCATGATCTCACTGAATGGCAAACAGGCTCGAGGGGCTGAATGGCCTACTCCTGTTCCTATGCTCCTGTTCAATGATGGGACAGAGGAGGCCAGGAAAACCGGCCCTTTTATTTACTTGATAGTGGTTAAAAAACATGTAAATTCTCAAAATAACCAATTAATTAAAAATCACATTCTGCAGATTAAAATAATACACGCCTTAAATTCATTATCCAAAATGATTCTTGCCCCAGTTGTATCTAATTAGTTTGACAGTAATTCCACTAATTAGAGTAGATGGGCTGGGATTGACTTTCAATTCTTTGACTACAGGGATATAGAATGGCAAAGAGTGATAACAGAGCACATTAACGTAATGTGTGCCCTAGAGCTGCACCTTTAAAAACATTTTCAAAAGACGGAACAGCCATCTGTCAAATACAAGTGCATCGCCTCATAAATAATTTAATTGTTTACATTTCACTTAACTTACTTCACCTGAATGGCAGCTGGGCGTTATACAACACATTTAAATTCTTAGTCTACGAGACATGGTGGGGGGTAGGGAAATCAGTCTGCTGAAACTAAAATAAATGTTAACATAAAATATTAAATAACTGAACATGCAATCAAAATCAAGAAATTAGATTTTTTTGAACATTTTGTACATTTAAAAGGAAAGTTATGGACAGGTAGATTTTAATTTTTAAAATTAGTGAAAGATGAAGACCGTTTAAAATTAATCACCAATATCAGAGTAATGTCTAAAATTACCTGTTTTCTTATTTAGTACCAGCAGAAATGGCTCAGAAGTAATGGGCTGGCTGCTTCCCAAATCCTTTCCGGTCTCGGCTCCATCTGAGGTTTTGCTATCACTTATTTTTCTTGCTGTTTCTCCTGAGACCTCTTCAGGAGATGGTTCTTCAACCACTACCTCAGGTGTAATGAAAGCTGCTGAATAATTCAGAGGGGTGGGAGGCTCAGCCATGGCTGCATCTGTTCCATTTGTACCTTTGAGAATGCAAGATGCAGGATACTCAGTTGATCGACTTGGCTGACGATCTGATTCTTGCTGGTTGTCCATTGTTAAGGCTTTTTCATCAGATCCTCTCCCCATGCGGTCAGATTTCATAGGGGAGTCTTGTTCTCTTTGGAGACTCTCTTCATATGCTGATGAAGTGTCATACGGATCAATGATAAGCTCACTGTCGAGCTCAGCTTCACGTTCCTCCCTCAGAATGCTGTACTGGACTGAAGAAACAGAAGAAGGTGGAGTTCCACCAACCTGTCTGAATGTCATATAGCTGCAACCTTCAGCTTCTTCCACAGATAGTGACTCATCTGGCACTACCTCTATCTCAGAATCTCCAGATTCAGCACTGCTGGCCTCAAGGTCTAATGTCGTTGCTGGTAGCTTTGGCAAATTCTGCTCAGACTCATCTAGTTTTGTTAAGGCAGCGCTTAGGGACCTCTCCTCTGCTGTGGCATTTAAAGAAAAGCATTGAGTTTGCTCCGAAGTCTTGTAAGCAGTGGGGCGTTCCTCCTCCAGTAAATGGTAAGCAGCTTCAATCTGTGAATCAGATTCTTCTGCAATCATAAATGCAGACAGAAAATACGCTCAGTGAGCACACAAAGTTACTTTCTTTTTGCTGTTGCAATAGCACATCATCTAATACCTCATTTATGATCAGAACCACATGTGTTAAGTTTTGTCACTCTTAAAGCTCAGTTGTATATTGAAGAAAGAACTAGACTGGAGATACATCCTGGGAAAACAGCCTCTTCTTTCCAATGTATTTTTGTATCTCACAGCCATCAAGATGGTGGGCAAGCATTCTGCAACCACACCTTTCCAATATTCTCTTTGGCTGGCCATTGGAAGGCATACAAGAACAACCCAGCAATGGCATCTCCATCCATTTTTCCCTACCCATTTTAGGGAGGTACCATAGTATACAGCCAGCACTTCCCCACTTGGCAACAGAGTGCAGCAGGGAATTCAACCATTGGTCATTCCACATGTGGCATTCCCTAACAATCCTACTGTCATTTCTAGTTCTTCACAGTACAATACTTAGTAATTAATTGAGTATAGTCCTTTTCCGGTCCTGTCCCACCAGATGTTACATTCACGACAGACTCTGCTCACTGGCATAAAGAGCATTTCAATGGACAGGCTCTGTATTAATTTTAACAGCAGCTCTACTGTTACCAGCAGGGATATAAAGCAGGAAATTATAGATAGCTTTCTAACTACAAGGTATAGTTATTCCACAGTCCCAAAGATTGATTGCCACACTATAATTATTAGAAATGCCCCTATTTGTATTTTAAGAGCCATTTAAAAAAAACTGTAAGCTGTATTTATTTATTTAAGACCCCTCCATTGTTTTATGAACCAAAAAATGGAAACAGCATTTGGAGCTATTAATCATTCTAATTATTGTATTGCGGTGGGATGTGGCTTTCAAATAGAAGATGAGCTGATGTCATGTCCCCAAAAGATGAAAAGTATTTAATGGAATGACATCAGGTAGTGTATAAACATCAAATAATAAATTCTAATTTTTCGTATCTTTTCAGCTGGTTCACCAACAAAAATTAAAAGGGTCACACACAGTGCAAACATGGCATATTCCCTCCCCCTCATTTTATAGAATAGAAAATGAAAATTGCACAACAAAAAAAACTCTCAATGAGACTGAAAAATACCAATGCCAATGTATTTACAGAAACACAGGGAATATTGGTAGTTTAAAAGCTATAATTAATGACAATAAAACATGAATCATCAGTAACAATGAAGGTAAAAGCATCAAGAAAAATGATTTACATTTTCCTATCCATTACATTTACGAAAATACTCTGCTTTTAATAATGCTGGCAACAAAATGCACTAGCAATGAGATCTGCCAGAAAGATTGGATTAATTGTAACACTAAGTGAACAATGCTTTTTACTCATCAAAGCAAGAGGCAATGCCCATCCAGTTTTTTGGCCAAAATAATAGACTATATATCATCAGGTACACCACAGTACTACCCTATGAAAGTATAGGATTAAATCAAACCCTGCTACGCTCAGGTGTGTGGAGATTGGGCAAGCAAGGGCAGCATCTCGCCCTGCTGTGATGCTCTCCATGGTTGAATATTCTGCCAACAACCACCATCAATGCTCACACATGAATAGTGCAAGAAAGAGACCAGCATGATGGAACTGTACCCCAGCAAAGAATCAGTGTCTTGAGGAGAAAGCGAAGGGGAGATGAGAGAGGGGAAACTGATCGAAAAATAAAAGCTTGTAGAGTCAGGAAAGGTGAGGAAGAAAGAAGCAATGGAACTAATGGATTTTACAGAAGAAATGCTGTACAGTTCTTCATGTGCAACTAAATTATAAATGAAGCAAGCTATTTTTCCACGAGGCATTCTTCTTTGTGCAACTGAAGTGAAAATATAAGTTCGGAGAGTTTCCAGAGACTGTGAACCAAGCATGCTGGCACTAATAGCTTTATTTAGTTGTTTTGAGGTTATGGAAGTCGAACCACAGTATTGTGGTGCACACTTCAATGGCACTGAAAAAGTATGGCACATCCAAACAGCAACTGACAAAGCATTTATGGAGAAACCATAAATGATCAGGGTCTGCAACAGAAAATCATGCAAGGAAGAGATGGAAAATCTGGACACACTTCAGTTTGTCCTAGATGAAATCACTCCTGCACTTGCATGTCTATCATCATTGGCCTTCAAATTAATGCTTTGACTGAAGGTAGATATCTGCTCACAGACATTTTAACAGCCACCGTCTTTGCCAAGTCTTGACCAGCAATTGTATTGCTGACCACTGGTAATCTAAGAATGAAGTCAGTAACCAGCTGAGATGCAACAGTAGTTGGCAGAATTAAACATTAATTTGGACGAGATTAATGAACAAACTACTAGATTAAATTAAATCTGCCCAGAAGCCTGCATTAAAATCGTGGTCGGTGGCGGTTAAGTAACATGAATGATTTTAACTAACCACCTGCCTGTTTTCTGCCGGGCAGATAGAAATTAGAGGAGGCGATTTTAACCTAACACCTATGAGGCAGAGAGAAAAGAAAAGAGAAGTATAGGGAGATAAAATTAGACAGAAAGGCAGACAGGCAGTTTTTTCATTATTCAATTTTATTTATTTTTTTAAAGAAAGTCTCTGTGAGGGAAACAGACAAGAAGAAAGAATGAGAAAGGGAGGAGAGGAGGATAACTGGTTGAGGTATACAACATGTATTTTAAAAATCTATTTGCATCAGCCAAGCATGCACCAAGCACTGTGCGCTCACATTAGCAAGCACAGAGCTGCATAGCTTTTCCTTTAAAATTCCCATTTTATTTGTGTCCTTTCATGCTTGGGCTCTGCCAGTGGCCATTTTTATGAAGTTTCTTTTTCCCCTCCTGCTGGTGAAACCGCCCAGCTGTATTAACGGGACAGGCAAATAAGGAACTGAAATACTACTGTAAGTTATATACAAGAAGCCACAGGATGACAAAAATGCAAGACATTTTAGATCAACTAGACAGAAAAAAGGAAAACATTTAAATGATCAAGTTAAATAGAATGTCAACATACATATACATATACACACACACACACACACACAAAACAGAACAATTACTGTAGTTCAACAAACAAAAGACAATCTGAAAATGATGTGTACACACACCGCCAACCTATTACGGTAACTCACATAACAATTGTTACCTGAGCTTGAGGGTGTAGGCGTTTGGGAGATTGGGCTGTCATCATCAGGCTCTGATACAGTCACAGTTGGAACTACATCGGATCCTTGTTTTGGTTTAGTCTCTTGTTCATGCTGAGACTTGCTATTGGGATCTACAATGGTTTCTATCTCAGTGAGTACAACTTGGGCTGGCGATGCACATTTATCCATAATGTGAGTACTGTGCTGGGTGTCCCCCATTTCCCATTTCTCTGAAATGTCTTCATCTGAAGGCTCCTCCACATATGGTGCTGTTGTCGGTTCCTCAGGACTCAGACATGGGCTCACTTCTTCTATTAATTTTATCTCCTCAGCTGACTTTTTCAGATTTTCTGGGAAGGCTTCTGTGTCAACTGATGTGTTATCCACAAAAGACATCATCTTCTCTTCCCAGTATTTCTTGGATAACTCCTGAGCTTTTGATTCTCCAGGACGGCACATGTCGATATAGTTTTGGACTTCTGCCTTCTCCGACCCTATGGGGTCCACCAAAGTTTTGGCCAAATCAATAGAATCCCCTGGTGTCATCTCTATTCCTGAATCTGAGCTGATCATACAGTGAGACTCAAAGCTTGGAATTCGCCTTGCTGCGCCAACCTCTGGACTATATTCTTCAAAACCTGTTGAGCTAACAAGTGATCCTTCCGTAACTTCTAAAAAGAAAATGAAAAACATGGAACAATGACAATTGTGATTATAGCTCTTAATTCTGCATTTAATCCAACACTGAAATTTTGTCCAAATGGCTTCTTAGGTGAGGTTAAAAAGTAGACATGTGTACTGAGGGTTCATTGAAGGCACTCTCTCTTAAAGCAAGATTCACACAAGGAGGTTGGAGTAGCAGCATCTATAATGAAGCATGACAGCAGGAAACTGTTGATGCACCAGCAAACTTCCTTAGAAACAAAGCTGATTTTGTCCTCAACTGCTTTCAAAGCAGTTCAGAGTACTTGAGCTAGAAATCCCTCTTCATAATAAATGAAATGTTGTTAAAAGAGCATTATTCTGCTCTATTAAAAGCAATGTTTAACTGAAAAATACATACATAACCAAGGATAAGATGAAGAAAATATGAGACACATGATAGTAAATAGCACACAGTTACTAGTGTAATCACATTACAGGAGACCACCCTATCGGTTTACAGCATGGTTAAGACAGTAAAAGGGCATTGTAGTGCAGCATATATTTAACTGTGGAGTAAATAGCTAAGGTCTTTTCATTATATAGGCAGCCTTGTTGCCTGACATAAAGGGCTTTCTGATACCTCAAAGTGTTTCACTAGCTAGTCACTGAAATTTCTACATCTGAAACCTCACTATTTACATTCTTAAATAATTAGCCCCAACACTAAGGCAAGAATGTTCTTCCAATTTCATTTCTGATATTCTCCTCCTCTATTTATTTTCCTTTTGTTCTGACTTTCATTTTCATTCCCTGATATCTAATCTTTATGTAATTCTTCATTTAATATCTATTATTTTTATGATCTCATCTTACAGCAACCTCTTTTTCATCCTTTCTTGATCACATTTTCCTTCTTTTTCTCTGTATCATCAATTCTTAAAGAAGTACTGTAAAAGGAATTTAAAAAAATGTTCTGCTGTGCTTTTTGTCACCCATTGTTTACTTTCTCTCCCTTGCTCTTCATTCTTGATATACATTGGAATGGAGTCTCTCATCAAAGCATTGCTCACCACCACTGCGATTAATAAGAGATTGTTCATTATTATATATTTCCATTTCCACTGACTTCCATATTTCAGTGGTAAAACAGAGACCTACAAAGTAAACGTGGATGGTAATGGGAAGTTGGAGCTGACAGGAGATTGCGAAACATGATTGTCATAGTTTGCAGAAAAAGTGCACCACCTTGGACACTCACTTGAAACAAGTTATTTAAGGTTCCACTTGCCATATAGTGGTTCTTTAGTAACAAAATACCAGCTCAGAAATACATCACAACATACAACCAACATCAAGAGCAAAATAGCTTTTTGATAAGGCCCTGGACAAACAGGATTTTTAAAAAAAGTTTAAGAAAAGATTTGGCTTGCTAAAAACTGAAAGTTAAATTATAATCTAAGTACATTAATTCTTTCTTGGCAAAAATATACCTTCAATATTGACATGGAACTACAACGGTTGAGGGAAGAGCTGTAGCCTGCCAGACAGGATAGTTATCAAAAGGATTGTTATACTGTAAACTTTTAGTGATTACAAGCACAGACTATCTAAACAACAGGTGGAAAAGTTAAACTTTAATCTTTTGTATTTGTAATCTGGATGAAATGAATGAGATTAGGTGATCATTGTAGAGAATTCTGCACAGTACGAGAAATATGTATGTTTATAAGACATTGGAATACAGGGAGCGAATTTCCTCCATTTTTTTTGGCGTACTTACCGCGTAGGAATGGCGCAAGAAAAATTTAGCTAGGAAATTCGTGTGGAAGACATTTCTGCCACTTTTGCGCCTTTAAAATGCTTCCCATGAGTTTCCTCATGTTTTTTGAACCTTCCCACTATCCGCCCACCAAGTCCCCACTGGCCTCATCTGCATATGTCAGAGTGAGAACCAGTGGCACAAGCAGCCCAGAGTTTCCTGGGTTTGCACTGCTATTGCACTCTGGGTAAGTTAGACAGAGATATATGAGGCAAAGCAGCTGCCAGGATCACCGGATCAATGCAGAAAGCATGCTTTTGCTGCTTGGAAAGGTCAGGAGGGGTTCTTCAGTATGCTGCAAATCAGATGTCCAGAAAAGTGATAGCCAGATGTGCCCTTCACAACTTTGCCATTAAGGAAGCGCTGCATTTTGACATGGCTGAGGAGGAGGCCCCAGCTCCGGTGGATCCAGAAATACATGGAGCAGACCATTAGGATGACAAGCACTCAGAGGAGTCTGTGCTGACTGCTGCAAGGACCATCAAAGGACAAATCATCTCAGAAGTCTTCTCCTCTGTCTAACTCAGTCTACCTTAAACATCGGCTCCTGGCCTCCTTCTCCCCCACTTGCAAATGAGGACACATTCACTCAATCCATGACCCATCCTACCACATGACAACACATCAGTCCTCTTGGCCCCAACAGGACCATGGCAGTAATCATCACCTGTGAATAATTCAGCACCAAATGAGTGCAGCTTTCCTGTATGACTGTAATACCCATAAATAATATAGTAATATGTCAATGTACAGTCTTTCTTAATACAATAATTGCAAAGTACAAGCAATCACCCTACTCTTGCCTAACAACATGCTCCCCTGGTTGCATTGACTATTCTAGCGCTCCTTATTAATGCCACCTGAGGGCCAGGATTGTGGGAGATGGTTGACTCATGCTGTACAGAAGGGTCATGGGAATGAGGTGGCCCTTGTCTCAAGTCAGCTGGCTCCTGGCATAGAGCCACTGCTGACTGCATCTCTGGAGGGAGACGCTAGGCAATCTGGCCTTGCTACATTCCACTGGCATGGTGCATGGAGGGGAAAGCTAGAGGCTGCTCTCCTGGGAGACAGTATTGCAGTATCAGGCAGGTGGACTCCAGCTGTCGCCATTCCACTGGGCCCTGGATTTTTTGCCCCAGTGATCAGCAGCACAGCTGAGACCCAGCGGTCACCACAGTCTGGAATCCATGATTCATACTGCGCTCCGAACTGTCCTTTATAGCCTCCAGGGCTGTAGCCTGTGCTTTCGTGGAGGTGGAGGCAGAGTGGTCCCTGATGCTTCTTAGTTAGGTATCTTCTGCAGTTTTCAATGAAGCTGCCACTTGCTAAATCGCTGCCTGCAATAAAGACCAAGCTTCCGCGATGTTGCCGCAAAGGACAACCATAGACTCAAGAATCACACCAATCAGCTGCCACCACATCCTCGGAGATTGACCTCAAAGCAATTACATAGGTATAATTTTCCTCAAACATCCTTCTTTTCAGGTGAGTACCCACGAGTTCTGGATCCCACAACTCAGAGGCCTTTGGCAGCCTTATCCTCAGCCTCTGCTGGGAAGATGACACACTCTCACTCACTTTCCACTTCTCCACTTCCCTCGTGCTCTGTGAATCACCCTCCCTACCACTATCAAATCTATCCCCTCTCCCCCCAGGTAAACAAATCTGAGCTGGTGCATGGCTGTGAGGAAGCAAGTGCCACAGGTGGCGAATTGGCAGACCAAGATAAAGCAGCTGCAGGATACTGTATTAGAGGCACCCTTAATGAAAGTGTAGTGTGATGCATTAGTTGTGCAAGCAAGAGAGTGAAGAATGTGCAATGTGGGCAAAGGAGAGAGTGCCCAGTGTGTTACCATGCCAACCCTGGTGAGGTCATTGAACTTTTTGCAGCTCTGGTCTGCAGTCCTAGGGGTGCAGGAGTTGGCACTCAGTACCAATGCCACCTCCTTCCAGGCAGCATGAGTTACATTCCTGGCATTCTTGGTAGCACCTACACCGAGGAGTCTGTGCCTGCTGTCTTCAATCTCCTCAATCTCTCTCCTTCAGCTGTTTACACCCATTTTACACACAGTTGACCCAATGACTGCACCAATCTAAATGCAGAGGAGCAGATGCAGGAAACATGCTTGCAGCTCCCCCTGCAGGCCACCAACTGCTGTAATTTTTTTTTTAAAGGGGCAACTCATTTTGAGGATATTCTAGGCCAGTGTGGGCAGTGTTCTAACTTGCTACATCATCAAGTGCCATGTGTTTTGTTAGATCTTATGCAAGATTATTTTTCAGCTTTTGTGACAAGACATCAGGATCAAATGAGAATTAGGACTTATGGCCAAGTGCACCATGCTCACAGTGGGGATATACGGGTCTCTAGTACCCAGACAATGTTATAACAGTGTTCACAGAAGACCCTGCTGCATATTGTGCAGGATGTAGTGCAAATCTATAGCTAGTTTTGAATGCTGGCCAAGGTGTTAGGAAGAATTGTTGTTCAGCACATAGAAAAAATGCAGATATAACAAAAGGATCAAATAAGGACAGGAAAGAAACTGTTGAGTGATAGCCTTAGTATACTCAATCAAGAAGCATTAGAAGTAAACTTTTGGAAATACTGGTATTATTGCCATCAGACACGTGGCTCAAAACAGAAGATGAGTAAGAGATGGGGTTACAAGGAACAGAATATTATGCACAAATTGCCATATGAGCTTGGTGGAGGATTGTCACTGCTGACAAATAGTGCGACTATTGAAATGGTTAACAATTCATCAGAAGTGGAACTGACATGAGCAATATTGATACAGAATATTAAGGGATGATAAGAGCAACAAAGTAATAATTGACAACTGCTATGGACTTTCTTTAACTAAAATAAGTGAAGAGGAAAATATATGCCTTAGCATTTAACTGTTTATCAAAATAATTAGTGAAATGCACTAAATAATTAGTGACATTGAAAACAAACATTTTAAAATCTTCTCAAATCATTGTTGATTATTTGTAGTGAAATGATAAACACTAATATAGAGAATGCATTTATGGTTTCATTACAAATGGTGAGCAGAAGTAATCTGCTGCCATTGTGGAAAATGGAACTCAATAGAATGTATCATTTGGCTGGCAACCAAGGATGAAGGTGTGATGGAGTTTCCTTATCGATCAAAATATTGAAAAATGCATTCTCCCATTGTTGGAGCTCAAATGATTTACAATATATAATAAATATGAAGCGGAGCTTGGACAATGCAATTCGACTCAATGACAATTAAAAGCTGTTCCAGAAATTCAATTAAAAGTACAATTCTATACAAAATAAACATAATGCTTAATGGATCCTATTTTAGCAAATCCAATGAAACAAATCCTCACAAAAACAGTTTAAGATTAAACAGTTTAATTAAAAGTTGAGGCATAATACTCTCCATGAAATTTGTTACATTATCTTTTGTTCCAACAGATAAATCACTGGAGCTAAGTTTAGGGGAAAAAATTGCAAGTCGTAAGGATTATTACAGACATGGACAGTACTCAGAACAAACTCGAGGGGATGAATAGCCTACTCTTGTTCCGATGTTCCTACTCTATAGTACAGTATGGTTCAAGTACTGCAAGGAGCATGGAATAATTTGTGGCATTCAGTTGGTCAGGTTTGAAAAACATAAATTTATATCCTGGTCTATCATGGTTTCTCATAACACTAAAAATATTCTCTGCAATTTCAAAAAAAAAATAAGTTCCCAACTGTCCCAATGCACAGATACCCGTCTGATACCACCATTGCAGCCTAAAATGTTTACCGTATCTAATTTTTTATCCATTTCTTTAGTTAACTTGGAATATGCAGATTATATCAAACAAGCAAATCTCACTTGAGTGCTAACTGCCAACATCAGTGATAAATTGCTTATGGAAGTTGATTTTCTATTGGGGAAAAAAACTTCAGATGAACTGCCTGGGCAATTTTAAAATGTGGCTTGCACAGGATTGGAGTTATATTGCACCTGGTGTGAACACAAACTGATATGAGCACAAACACCCTTCTAGCAGGGAGTCTCACACTGGATATTAGATCAGGATCTGTCTCTCAAGTTATACTGTAACTTTCATGTCGATGCACACCCAAAATTATTTTGCATTGACCTGAGAATGGCAGTACACGGCAGCCTAAAACACTATTGTATCACCACAGAAACAGTATAGACTCCCAGACTCTTGAATAAAATATGTTAATCTACTGAACTCTTGAAATATAAATGAGAAAATGTACGAGTCAAGTTTCTGCTCTCGAGAGTATGCTGTTATCTTGATTGCTTCTACGAGAAGAAAATGACATCTCTTGCTGAATTTTAGAAGTGGCCTCAAAAAAAGTCAATTAATAATTTAACAGAAAGCTGCAACATCGTAGGTGGTATCATTCCGACTGTTACAACACATTTAAAATAAAAGAGATGTACCCACATTCATCCTATTCTGTAGCCAGTTAAATATATTTATTGAAGTTTGGAATTGTTTTTCAAAATATAGTTTTATCTCCCTCCATTGTAAAAAAAAATGTTCTATACACACCATTATCAATAAAGCTTGTTTTTTTCATACAAAAGATATTTTAATCAAAGCACAGTTTGTAGTTCAGAAGAGTATTTCAAAATACTGTACTTGCTACTTCGTAAGGAATGCTGCATACTTCTATCATAATGTGATAGAATTTTATATTGAGTTTGAAAGTGATTTAGTTAAATCCGAAACTAGGGTCTTAAATCTAAACAAAGCAAACTACGTAGTTATGAGAAGCGAGTTGGCTAAGATAGATTTGAAAACTTCATTAAAAGGTATGACAGCAGACAAGCAATGGCTGGCATTTAAGGAATTAAAACATAATTTACAACAAATACACATTCCTTTAAGGCAGAAAAACCCCACAGGAAAAGTGGTCCAACCGTGGCTAACAAGAGAAGTTAAAGATAGTATTAGATCGAAGGAAGAGGCTTATATTGTTGCCAAAAAGAGCAGTAAGCCTGAGGATTGGGAAGGTTTTAGAATTCAGCAAAGGAGGGCCAAGAAATGGAAAAGGAGGGGGAGTAGCCCTGATAATAAAGGATGACATAAGGACAGTAGCGAGATAGGATCTCGGCTCGGAAGATCAGGAAGTAGAATCAGTATGGCTGGAGATAAGGAATAACAAGGGGCAGAAAACACTTGTAGGAGTAATATATAGGCCCCCTAACAGTAGCTATACCGTTGGACAGAATATTAACCAAGAAATTGTTGCAAGCTCCTACTAAGGTAATGCAATAATCTTGGGGACTTTAATCTTCATATAGACTGGACAAATCAAATTGGCAAAGGTAGTCTGGAGGATGAGTTCATGGAATGCATTCGGGACAGTTTCCTAGAACAATATGTCATGGAACCAACCAGGGAACAGGCTATTTTAGATCTTGTATTGTGTAATGAGAAAGGGTTAATTAGCAATCTCATAGTAAAGGATCCTCTGGGGAAGAGTGATCAGAATATGATAGGCAAGTCACTCTCAAAATTAATGTGAAATTCTAAGTCCGAAACTAGAGTCTTAAACTTAAATAAAGCCAATTACATAGGTATGAGGGGCGAGTTGGCTAAGGTAGATTGGAAAAATAGATTAAAAGGTATGGCGGTAGATAAGCAGTGGCTAGCATTTAAAGAAATATTTCATAATTCTCAACAAAAATACATTCCATTGAGAAACAAAAACTCCACGGGAAAAGTGATCCAACCGTGGCTTACTAAAGAAGTTAAGGATAGCATTAGATTGAAAGAAGAAGCTTATAATGTTGCAAAGAATAATAGTAAGCCTGAGGATTGGGAGAGTTTCAGAAACCAGCAAAGGTTGACCAAAAAATTGATAAAAAGGGAAAAAAATAGAATGAGAAAAAACTAGCAAGAAATATAAAAGCAGATTGTAAGAGTTTCTACAAGTATGTAAAAAGGAAAAGAGTAGAAAAGTAAACGTTGGTCCCTTAGAGGCTGAGACAGGAGAAATTATTATGGGGAATAAGGAAATGGCAGAAATGTTAAACAAATATTTTGTATCTGTCTTCACAGTAGAAGACACAAAAAGCATACAAAAAATGGTGGGGAACCAAGGGTCTAATGAGGGTGAGGAACTTAACGTAAGTAATATAAGTAGAGAAAAAGTACTAGAGAAACTAATGGGACTAAAAGCCAACAAATCCCCTGGACCTGACGGCCTACATCCTAGGTTCTAAAAGAGGTATTGGATGCATTGGTTTTGATCTTCCAAAATTCCCTAGATTCTGGAATGGTTCCAGCGGATTGGAAGGTCGCAAATTTAACACCGCTATTCAAGAAAGGAGGGAGAGAAAAAACAGGGAACTACAGGCCAGTTAGCCTGACATCAGTCGTTGGGAAAATGCTGGAAACCATTGTTAAGGAAGTGGTATCAAGTCATTTAGAAAATCATAACATGATTAGGCAGAGTCAACATGGTTTTATTAAAGGGAAATCATGTTTGACAAATTTATCGGAGTTTTTTGAGGATGTAACTAGCAGGGTAGATAAAGGGGAACCAGTGGATGTAGTCATAGAGTTATACAGCACAGAAAGAGGCCCTTCGGCCTATCGTGTCTGCGCCGGCCATCAAGCCCTGTCTATTCCAATCCCATTTTCCAGCACTTGGTTCGTCGCCTTGTATGCTATGGCGTTTCAAGTGCTCATCTAAATGCTTCTTGAATGTTGAGGGTTCCTGCCTCTACCACCCTTTCAGGCAGTGAGTTCCAGATTCCAACCAAATCCCCTCTAAACCTCCTGCCTCTTACCTTGAAACTATGCCCCCTGGTTATTGACCCCTCTACTAAGGGGAAAAGTTCCTTTCTATCTACGCCCCTCATAATTTTGTACACCTCAATCAGGTCCCCCCTCAGCCTTCTCTGCTCCAAGGAAAACAACCTCAGCCTGTCCAGTCTCTCTTCATAGCTGAAGTGCTCCAGCCCAGGTAACATCCCGGTGAATCTCCTCTGCACCCTCTCCAATGCAATCACATCCTTCCTATAGTGTGGCGACCAGAACTGCACACAGTATTCCAGCTGTGGCCTAACTAGCATTTTGTACAGCTCCATCATAACCTCCCTGCTCTTATATTCTATGTCTCGGCTAATGAAGGCAAGTATCCCATATGCCTTTTTAACCACCTTATCTACCTGTCCTGCTGCCTTCAGGGATCTATGTACATGCACACCAAGGTCCCTCTGATCCTCTGTTCTTCCTAGGGTCCTACCATTCATTGTGTATTCCCTTGCCTTGTTAGTCCTCCCAAAATGCATCACCTCACACTTTTCAGGGTTAAATTCCATTTGTCACTGTTCTGCCCATCTGACCAACCTGTCTATATCGTCCTGTAGCCTGAGGCTTCCCTCCTCGCTATTTACCACTCCACCAATTTTCGTGTCATCTGCGAACTTACTGATCATACCTGCTACATTCATATCTAAATCATTAATGTACACTACAAACAGCAAGGGACCCAGCACCGAGCCCTGCGGTACACCACTGGACACAGGCTTCCAGTCACAAAAACAACCTTCGACCATCACCCTCTGCCTCCTGCCACTAAGCCAATTTTGGATCCAATATGCCAAATTGCCCTGGATCCCATGGGCTCTTACCTTCTTGACCAGTCTCCCATGCGGGACTTTGTCAAAAGCCTTACTGAAGTCCAATTAGACTACATCAACTGCACTGCCCTCATCCACACACCTAGTCACACCCTCGAAAAATTTAATCAAATTGGTTAGACATTATCTCCCCCTGACAAAGCCATGCTGACTATCCTTGGTTAATCCCTGCCTCTCCAAGTGGAGACTAATTCTGTCCCTCAGAATTTTTTCCAATAATTTCCCTACCACTGATGTTAGGCTCACTGGCCTGTAATTCCCTGGTTTATCCCTACTACCCTTCTTGAATAATGGTACTACGTTAGCTGTCCTCCAGTCCTCTGGCACCTCCCCTGTGGCCAGAGAAGTTCTGAAAATTTGTGTCAGAGCCCCTGCAATCTCCTCCCTTGCCTCACAGCGCAGCCTGGGATACATCTCGTCTGGGCCTGGGGATTTATCCACTTTTAAGCCCGCTAAAACCACTAGTACCTCCTCCCTCTCAATACTAATTTGTTCAAGTATATCACAATCCCCCTGCCTGATTTCTATGCCCACATCGGCCTTCTCCATAGTGAACACAGATGCAAAATATTCATTTAAAACCTCACCTACATTTTCCGGCTCCACACACAGATTGCCACTTTGGTCCCTAATGGGCCCTATTCTTTCCCTGGTTATCCTCTTGCCCTTAATATACTTATAAAACACCTTGGGATTTTCCTTTATTTTGCCCGCCAGTGTTTTTTCATGCCCCCTCTTCGCTCTCCTAATTTCTTTTTTAAGTACCCCCCTGCACTTTCTATACTTGGATTTCCAAAAGGCATTCGATAAGGTGCCACATAAAAGGTTATTACACAAGATTAGGGCTCATGAGGTTGGGGGTAATTTAGTAGCACGGATAGAGGATTGGTTAACGGACAGAAAACAGATAGTAGGGATAAACAAATCTTTTTCAGGTTGGCAGGCTGTAACTAGTGGGGTGCTGCAAGGATCAGTGTTGGGGCCTCAGCTATTTACAATCTATATTAATGACCTAGATGAAGGGACCGAGTGTAATGTATCCAAGTCTGCTGATGATACAAAGCTAGGTGGGACAGTAAGCTGTGAGGAGAACACAAAGAGTCTGCAAAGAGATATAGATAGACTAAGTGAGTGGGAAGTAAGGTGGCAGATGGAGTATAATGTAGGGAAATGTGAGGTTATTCACTTTGGTAGGAAGAACAGAAAAACAGAATATTTTTTAAATGGTGAGAAACTTTCAAATGTTGGTGTTCAGAGAGGTTTGGGTGTCCTCGTGCAAGAAACACAGAAAGCTAGCATGCAGATACAGCAAGTAATAAGGAAGTCTTGCTACAATTGTACAGGGCCTTGGTGAGACCACACCTGGAGTACTGTGCACAGTTTTGGTCTCTAATCCAAAGATTCACAACCCTCTGAGTGTGAAATTCCTCCTCATCTCAGTCTTAAATGGCCTACTCCTTATCCTGAGACTATGCCCCCTAGTTCTAGACACTCCAGCCAGGGGAAAAAACCTCTCAGCATCTACCCTGTCAATCCCCTTCAGAATCTTGTATGTTTCAATGAGATCACCTCTCATTCTTCTAAACTCCAGAGAGTATAGGCCCATTCTACACAATCTCTCATTATAGGACAGCCCTCTCATCCCAGGAATCAATCTAGTGAATATACTATCATGGATTGAGGATTGGTTAACGGACAGAAAACAAAGAGTAGGAATGAATGGGTCATTTTCGGGTTGGCAGGCTATAACTAGTGGGGTACCGCAAGGATCAGTGCTTGGGCCTCAGCTATTCACAATCTGCATCAATGATTTGGATGAGGGGACCAAATGTAATATATCCAAGTTTGCTGATGGTACAAAGCTAGGTGGGAATGTAAGTTGTGAGGAGGATGCAAAGAGGCTTCAAGGGGATATAGACAGGCTAAGTGAGTGGGGCAAGAACATGGCAAATGGAATATATTGTGGAGAAATGTGAAGTTATCCACTTTGGTAGGAAAAATAGAAAAGCAGAGTATTTTTTACATGGTGAGAGATTGGGAAATGTTGGTGTTCAGAGGGACCTGGGTGTCCTTGTACACAAATCACTGAAAGTTAACATGCAGGTACAGCAAGCAATTAGGAAAGCAAATGGTATGTTGGCCTTTTTTACAAGACGATTTGAGTACAAGAGTAAAGACATCTTACTGCAATTATATAGGGCCCTGGTGAGACCACACCTGAAGTATTGTGTACAGTTTTGGTCTCCTTACCTAAGGAAGGATATACTTGCCATAGAGGGAGTGCAACGAAGGTTCACCAGACTGATTCCTTGAATGGGGGGGAATCGTCCTATGAGGAGAGATTGAGTAGACTAGGCCTATATTCTCTAGAGTTTAGAAGAATGAGAGGTGATCTCATTGAAACATACAAAATTCTTACAGGGCTTGACAGGGTAGATGCAGGGAGGATGTTTCCCCTGGCTGGGGAGTCTAGAACCAGGGGTCACAGTCTCAGAATAAGGGGTCAGCCATTTAGGACTGAGATGAGGAGAAATGTCTTCACTCAGAGGGTGGTGAATCTTTGGAATTCTCTACCCCAGAGGGCCGTGGAGGGTCAGTCGTTGAGTATATTCAAGGCAGAGATCGATAGATTTTTGGCTATTAAGGGAATCAAGGGATATGGGGGTAGTGAATGAAAGTGGAGTTGAGGTACCAGATCAGCCATGATCTTATTGAATGGTGGAGCTGGCTCGAAGGGCCGAATGGCCCACTCCTGCTCTTATTTCTTATCTTCTTATACCTGACCAAAAGGGGCAGAAGTGAGGCAAATCTGGGGTGCAGCCCCTGTGGATTTTCAGGGCCTTCGTATTTATCATGTTCTGCAATTATTTTTTTAAAGTCTGTGTTACAATAATTATAAAAAGCATAAAGTAACCATATTTCATTTGGTAGAGGAGTACTGTCATCAAGGTATCTTTTACAGACACAATATGTAATGGGAGTCGGGAACGTCTACAAAAGGTCCCATAATTAAAAAGTTAAGATTTTTTTTCAAAATGTGCTTCATAATATTATGGTGGTGCTATGCTCCTTTAAACATTAGTTTTAGCAATCAACATTTTGCAATTCACTGTCTATCCACAAACATCATAAATGTTCATTGCTGCTTAAATAGCTTGACAGTATTTTGTGATCTTGGAAACTCGTATTGCATTATGTGTGGAACTCCATTGGTGCCATAAAAGTGTGTCTGTGAACTGCGTAAATAATTGTGGGTTGTCATTGAGCCTAAATGTGCCTTATTAGTCTCTTACATATTATCTTGAGGTTTAGTGATGTTCAAAATATAAACTGATTTTCTCCAAATTTACCATGTTTTTTGAGCTCTAATTTCCCCCGTCCCCCACCCAATTTTCTCCCAGTTTTTGGTGCTAAAAATAAAAATTGAAAAATCTAAATTTAAGGGGTTGAATTTTCCCCTTGTGTGCAATGCATTTCCTTGATGTGCCTTGCTATTAATATCTCCCTTAGTTACAGTACCACTGATGGGTTGCTCACTAGTCAACTGGCAAAGGATACGGCTGGGCCAATGTCTGTTTTGCGATTAATTGTGTCACACCTGCATTCATGCCAGGGTGTTTCCTGCTTGGATTTTCTGCGTGCTCATTGCTTTTAAAAGGCAGCACCTACTGTCACGTGCATGGCTTCATTATGCCACAGACAGGAGTGCCAATCAGCTGCTGCGGTGCTACTCCACTCATGCCACTCTTGGAGAGCTTCTCCTCCTGCTGTCCACTGCTCTGAGCTCCAACTGTGCTCCAAGATGCTGCTGCAACTGCTCCTTGGGAGTTAGGATCCCAAAGCCTCCATAGCAGCAATGAAAACATTTGTAAAAGACGTTCCTAATGTGTTTTAACCCAACATTACTAATGCCTCCACTACAGCTACCACTGGTCTTGCCACATGCTCAATGGCAGACTGCAGTGAAAATAACTGTTGCCCTGTGGAAGTGCATATCGGAGTGTTAAGGTCTTCCACTCAGCCTAGACAACCTCCCACTTCTGTCTACAAAGAGGAAAATGGGTCTAGGCTTCATCAGCCTTTGAGTGAATGAAGACCTAATAAGATTTGTATCCTGCAACTCAGGAGGGGCATGCACCATGATGCACCCTTGCCCAGCATCAGCTGGCTACTGAATAAACTATCAGCAGTATTAGCCCTTCACTGCCAATCCTGTGTGACAAACTCTGCTTTCTCCTCAAAATCATGCCCACAATGTGCGCATCTAGGCTACTATTTATTTCAAGTGATGATAATTGGAGCTGTGCTGAGTGGTGCTCTCCGGTTTTGGTTCAAGCATGACTGGGTCTTCTTTGGTCTGTGAAGAGCACAGATGGTGTACTTAAATAAGCATATTTATTCATTTACTACATCATTGTTATTTCATGTACTATTATGTGACAGTCCATAAGCACTGTGTACAGTCATGTTGATGTAACATCATTATAATCATAGGATATCTGAATAATATTATACATATCAGAAGAGCAGTTTTCCCCTTCAAATCGCCAAAGGCAAACACCTTCCCTCCTCAACAGCTCAGCGGTACCTTTTTTCATAAACTGTTTTATCTGAAAGATTGCACAACCTATTGCAAGCTGCAAACTACATTTATATGTCAATTTAGCCTTTAATCATCAATATAGTGTGGATTGAGGCAGGATAATTTGACCAAAGGAAATTCCTTCTCCCACTACATCCTCTTTCTTCTATGGCATCATTTATAATATAATTTGCATAACCCTGCTATCTGCACTTCTACTACCTTGCTTGCTACATCTGTACCAATATTTCTCTGAGTAAAAACATTATTTGCATATATGCCCAACAACTACTTTCAATGCATTCCAAATATCATATACTTTTTTTTTTAACAGTAATATTCATGTCTTACCTCGGTGTTCCTGTTTTAAAGTTATGCACCTTACTAAGGACTTGCCCCAGTCCTCCGAGTCAAGAAGACGGTGTTGTCCTGGTCATTACTTCCTACCATGTTAGTTGCTTCTTTTGCATTGTTGAGAGCAATCCTCCTCCACCAAAAATCTGCTCACATCATCGTTTGCAAGCCTTTACCTATAAAAATGGGCTTCGTGTTTTTAGCATCGATCTATCTCTCACTAATTCTGCATATTCCGTTGCTGTGTGAACAAACTATGACATTTATACCACTTATGTGGCTTGTTAGTTCTTAAGAAATATTACAGAATTGTTACTGCAGGCATTTTGTGATTGGTTGCTGGGTTATTTTATACTCCTGCTAATAAAAATTGTATTCTCAGGAGTCACACATCTCTAAAACCAGCTCATTGTAAAACAGAAAATAGGCATTTCTCCAGTTGACAAAAATCTGAGCCAAGTTCTTCCACAATTGATGCTGAGTGAACAATTTACAAATGATGGAGTCACAAGTTAGTTGGTCAACCTAATTGATGAAAATAAAAATCTTATTTTGTGGGCACGTAATATATGTTCCACTTATTATGCTCACTATATTTTTGTTTTGAAAGGATTTTTTAAAGCAGGATTTGCAGATAATAAGGATAAAAACTGCCTGATAATCTGTAAACCATTCAACTGTGAAAATTATTTTTAGACTGTTAACCCACAGGACTGAAAAATGTCAATACTCTGTTTTAAAGTTCAGTTTCAATATACTGTAATATCCTAAAATCACATGGCTCCCACAGCTATCAGTGACTCTTTAATCAGCTCACAGGAGATACGCTTTGGCTTCTGCAAAGTTCAAATGGTCCCATTGGCTTTATCCTTCCTCCCAAATGAAGTGCCGCAGTGTCATAAAATGTTCAGTCTAGTGAACTGGGCCATGACTGGAGGTTAAGATTCAAACTTTGCTCTTCTTGTCGGGGACCCCAAAGATTTGCTCCCCAGGCCACACCATGCATTTTTTGTTAAAAATTTTAACCCGAGACTGACATTTCTCATGTCCTTGAATTTATGAATCATGGCAACATCAATCTTACGATAATATTTTCTGGCTTTAAGATCAGGAATGCCTTGTACTGAATTCTATGATCGATGTTGACCTGACTTATAGACATAGGAACAGGAGCAAGTCTATTCAGCCCCTTGAGCCTGTTCCACCATTCAATTAGATCATGGCTGATCTGTACCTCACCTCCATTGACCCACCTTTGAGCCATATCCCTTGATACTCTTACCTGATAAAAATCTGTCAATCTCAGTCTTGAAAATGTCATTTGACCCAGTATACACAACTTTTGGGGAGAGAATACCCTGTGTGTGAAAAAGTGCTTCCTTATTTTACTCATAAATGGCTTAGCTCAAATTTTAAGATTGTGCCCCATTATGCTGGAACAGTGGTTACTGAGAAATATCAATCTCAGCTGAAAAACTGAAACAACAGTACCGTAATACAAAAAACATCCGTAAGACAAAGGTCCTCTACCAACCTGCCCCCGCCACACAGTACTGCCCCCCGATTATCAAAATCCACGACAAGGCCTTGGACAACGTGGACCACTTTCCATACCTCGGGAGCCTACTGCCAACAAGGGCAGACGTCGATGACGAAGTCCAATACCGCTTTCAGTGTGCCAGTGTAGCCTTCAGTCGCCTGAGGAAGAGAGTGTTTGAAGACCAGGACCTCAAACCCGGCACTAAGCTCATGGTCTACAGAGCAGCAGTGATACCCGCCCTGCTGTATGCCTCAGAGACATGGACCATGTACAGAAGGCACCTCAAGGCACCACCAACACTGCCTCCGCAAGATCCTGCAAATCCATTGGCAGGATAGGCACACCAACGTCAGTGTTCTCGCTCAGGCCAACATTCCTAGCATCGAAGCTTTGACCACGCTCGATCAGCTCCGATGGATGGGTCACATTGTCCGCATGCCCGATACGAGACTCCCAAAACAAGCGCTCTACTCGGAGCTCCGACACGGCAAGAGAGCCCCAGGTGGGCAAAGGAAACGCTTCAAGGACACCCTCAAAGCCTCCTTGAAAAAGTGTAACATCCCCACCGACACCTGGGAATCCCTAGCCCAAGACCGCACAAAGTGGAGGAGAAGCATCTGGGAAGGCGCCGAACACCTCGAGTCTCTTCGCCGGGAGCAAGCGGAAGCCAAGCGCAGGCAGCGCAAGGAGCGCACGTCAACCCAAGCACCCCACCCACCCGCCATTTCAACCATCGTCTGCCCCACCTGTGACAGAGACTGTAGGTCCCGCATTGGACTCATCAGTCACCTGCAAACACATTTTTAATGTGGAAGCAAGTCATCCTCGGCTCCGAGGGACTGCCTAAGAGAGAATAAATTGCAAGACAAATATGACTTCTCATAAGTTATTCATTTCAAGAGTAAACTTGACACAAAGTATTAATATTTCAGAGTAGAACTGTTTTAATACTACAGTAAAACCTCAATCACAGATAATGCAAATTGGCGAATAACCAACAGTCGCTGTCTAAAACAGTGGTTTTTACGTTTCCAAATGTCTACTTGCATTGCCTAAACATGCTCCCAGCACATGCAAACCCAAATTTTTCCATTCTAAAACTGAAATATTCTTGAAAACAAATGCTTGCAGTCCAACCTTAGGAAACACTTCTACACACAAAGGGTGGTAGAGGTTCGGAACTCTCTTCCACAAACGGCAATTGATGCTAGATCAATTATTAATTTTAAATCTGAGATTGATAGCTTTTTGTTAACCAAAGGTATGAAAGGATATGGGCCAAAGACGGGTATATGGAGTTAGGTCGTAGATCAGCCATGATCTCATTGAATGGTGGAACAGGCTCGAGGGGCTCAATGGCCTACTCCTGTTCCTATGTTCCAACCGTTGGTAATCTCCTGGAGCTTGCCTGACTCCCACTGGTCTCCTGACAAAGCCAATATCAGAGCTGCACAGATAGCTAATTCTACTCAGTACCAGACATCCCAATAACTACTTAGCCGGCTGGATCAAAAAACGAAAGTTTGTTAAAAAATTAATTAAAACTGCTCAATTGTATTCTAGCTGGTGGTCTCCAGGCTCTTATGAAAATTCTTGCAGATAAGGCTCAATTGTATATAATTACTGCAGTAACATGGTTGGTGTCTTTAGAACACTAAGCAGATTATGCTTCTGATTATATGTTGTCTCCAACCCTCATGTTTAATTACAGAACATCACTTACATACAGTCTGGTTTGATTTTTCTATGTTGTACATCATGTCTGATACAGTTAGAGTGTAAAAACTACAAATCTGTTACAGTACAATTTGATTCATATATGGTTATCTACAAAAATTCTCTAAAAGCCGAATCCATTTACAGAGTGAAACATCTGTGCTTGATAGCGAGAGGTATTTACATTCTTTATTTCACTGCACAACTCATTATTTCATTAGGCTGCGCCATACAAAAGAAAACATTTCTGCTGCCAGCAGTACAGAAGTGTTCCTTCGTGCTAGAGAGTTATTTTTAGTAAAAGATCTAGCCA
Organism: Squalus acanthias; assembly: GCA_030390025.1. Lineage (NCBI taxonomy): Eukaryota > Metazoa > Chordata > Chondrichthyes > Squaliformes > Squalidae > Squalus > Squalus acanthias. The sequence goes on along the minus strand of CM059425.1, from coordinate 32,813,484 downwards.
ACATTAACCTCTATCCATTAACCCTTTAGAGATGAAGTTTTCTCTATTTTTTGAACAATAGGACTTCATGGTTTCTCTCCTAAATAAAATAACAGTAATTTATCCCATTGGGTTTTAAAAACACTGCAACAACATTTTGCTGAAAGGATTTATCATCTGGAAAATGTCAACAGGACTGCAGAAAAGCTGGTACAGTAGTAGGTTCTCCGGGAAATCTCTGGGATTAATTAACGAGAGGATACATTACCTCAGGAAAAATAGAGTGTTGTAGTATACATTCAGTGAGATTTAATCATTTACCTGCAACAGCTTGCTCATTTTGGTAGGACTCTCACCTCGTGGTTAGAAGGCTGTGGGTTCAAGGCCCCACACGCTGAAATTCCTGCCTTAAACCACTCCACCTCCCTCTCCTCCTTCAAGTAATTTCTTAAAACCATCCTCTTTGATCAAGCTTTTGGTCACCCCTCCTAATACCTCCACGATGTCAGCCATGGCTCAGTGGGCAGCACTTTTGCCTCTGAGTCAGAAGATTGTGGGTTCAAGTCCCACTCCAGAGACTTGAACACAAAATCTTGGCTAACACTCCCAGTGCAGTACTGAGGAAGAAGAGAACATAAGAACATAAGAAATCGGAGCAGGATTAGGCCATTCGGCCCCTTGAGCCTGCTCCGCCATTCAATAAGATCATGGCTGATCTTCCAACTCAACTCCACCTTCCCACACTATCCCCATATCCCTGGATTCACTTAATATTAAAAAATCTATCGATCTCTGTCTTGAATATACTCAACGACTGAGCCTCCACAGCCCTCTGGGGTAGAGAATTCCAAAGATTCACCATCCTGAGTGAAGAAATTTCTCTTCATCTCAGTCCTCAGAGGTGTTGCCTTTCGGATGAGATGTTAAACCGAGCCACCGCATCATGCAGATGAATGCCCAATATCCTGGAAAGCAGTCACGATTCCATCGTTCTGTGACAATCCTTTGTGACACCTGTATTTGACCCACCATGGCAAGTCAAAGGCTGGCTACTGGGCAGCAAGGGTTAGCTACTCATGACATGGTTCATGACTCCAGTCCGGAACCCACACATACGTGCACAGCAGGCCTACAATGAGAGCTATGATGCCATGAGGAACATTACAAAGCACACCATCGGCGTCGTCAAGCAACACTTTTGTTGCCTGGACTGCTCTGGAGAAGCCCTGCAGTGCTCAGCTGAGTGGGTAACAAGACTTGTAGTAGTATGCTACACAACCTGGCCAATATTAGGGAACAGCCTTTGCCACACCTATCAGACGAGAAGCTGAGGAGCAAGAGCACGAGGAAGAGGAAGTGCAACAGGAAGTGGAGGAACAAGAATAGGAAGGGAGGGTGCAACGTAGACAGCCCCTTTCTACCCAGGTTCTACATGATTAAATTATTCATGAGTGATACCAGTAACCTCAATCACACCTCCCCATTCACCAACAGTCCCACACTCCTTACCTTTCCTCTATCACTGACCATCACATCATTCTCTTTCCGACAACACAAAAATAAAAACCAGAAAATGCACATTCCAATCCAATGTTACAAATTAAATTTGTACATAATGCATACAAAATTAAACTAATTATCCTTGCGCATTCCCTTAGTGCCTTTGCCTACTCTACCGCTCCTATGAGGTGCTTCCCCAGTGGCTGCAGCATGGGTGGTGGAAGGCTGCTGACCTTCAACTGAGGAGACTGCAGATGACCTTGGAGGATGACCTCGAGCAGCTCTTGGCCTAGAAACTGCACCATCTCGGCCTGGGCTGCAGCAGTCTGGGCTGGCTGGCTGACAGGCAACAGCAAGGACACTGGCGGAGTGGCAGGGGTTGGAGCAGGAATGCCGTCATCCTGAGAGAGGAGCACAGGTTCGTGTTCCATGGAGCCAATGCAACTCTCCCGGGCAGTACCTCAGCAATTCGACTGATCTGTTGGAGAACAGATTGATGGACTGCTGTGATACTCTGGCAGCCCCTTTGAACAGTGGTATCCAGAACCACAATGGCAGCAGTATGAGCTTGCAATGCAGAGGTCCCAGCTGCCACTGCAGCACTTAAACCTTTGATGGAAGCTGTTTGTGCTGCAACGGGATCGGCCATCAGATGCTGCATCAAGGTGGGTTCCACAGGTGGGCTGATGGAGGTGACCACCCATTCCATGTTGGAAAGGATGGGCTCCAAGCTCTGTGCAAAGCTCTGTGTCAAGTTGGTGCTGGACTCCTCCATGTTTCTTGACATTGTGCGCAGGCTTTCCAGTGCAACAAGCATTTGGTTGTGTAAACCTAGCAGCCTTCTTCTGTAGGCTGGCCCATTGAAATCCTCCTAAGCACATAAGAGCATAAGAAATAGGAGAAGGAGTAGGCCATATGGCCCCTCGAGCCTGCTTAGCCATTCAATAAGATCATGGCTGATCATCGACCTCAACTCCACTTTCCCGCTCGATCTCCATATCCCTTGATTCCCCTAGAGTCCAAAAATCTGACTCCTCGGCAGTAGAACTAGTATGCGACCTCGCCCTCCGGCGAGCTGGCATCTGAGTTATCCATTTCCCCTCCGCCCTGGCTCCTGCGCCCTTGTGCCCGGTGTCTCACCACGTGCAGATCCCTCCTATATTCTAGCCTCTATAAAATACGTGTAGTGTCAGTCTCTGAGCTGGTGGCTGCGACTGATGATCTAGTGACAGTGTTTCTTCATCTTCACTGTCTTTTTTCTCCTCCTTCTCTGACTGGGAAGGTTCCAGTTCTTGGGGATCTGAAATGAAAAAGTGACAAGGGTTGGGCTTGTGGTGAGGGGAGAGGAGAAAGTAAGAAGTGTGTTCTTACATCATCTGCAGCTTGTGAGTCAGAAGAGATTGTGGGGGGAGGAAGAAGAGGAAAGAATGGAGGATTAGGTATGGAGATAACCTCATCATCGATCCCTCCAGCTCCACCAGTGGCCACAGCCTCAGTGATACTCCTTCCCATGATGGCCAGCACTGTCTCCTCCATGGGGGTTAAAACATTCAGGTGTGCTTGTCCTCCTCCAGTTCTTTCCTGCTGCCTCCTGTTATGTGCCACCTTCTCCTGCAAGAAAGAGGGAAGTGCGTCAGTGAGTGTCCTGCAATATGTTTGAGTGACGTGGCTGTCATGGTTGAGTAGCTGCCAGTGTGTGTGAGCTATGGATGCAAGGTTTGCAACAGTGCTACGTTTGTGAGGGTGATATAAAGCATATGAATTGAAGGGTTTTGTACTGATTGATAGATATTGTTGGTAGGTGGGTGATGGTGGGTGAATTGAGCAGTGGATGAGGCTAGTGGTTCAGTTGGCAGGATATGCCATTTGAAGATTGAACTCACTCACCTTGACAACTCGTGTGAGATTGTTAAACTTGTTCCTGCACTGCATCCATGTTCTTGAAGCTATACTCCCGACATTAACCTCCGCCGCTACTTCTTCCCACTACCCACTGAGCATATGTCTGGAGGACCTCCTGAGGATATAGGATGTCTGTCCTTCCCTCCACGTCTTGCACCAAGACCTCCAGTCGTGTCAGAAAACCTTGGTGCTTGCTCTCTCGCTTGTTCAGCCATTTCTCAGAGTATCACAGAATAGATTCATTTTTCAAAAAACTCCTACCACTTCTTGCAGCACCTCCCCTTTAAGAGGTGTAGTCTGCCTTTAAGTAACACTAACCATTCACGATATCTGGCCCCCTGCTGATGCGTGCAGCCAATGAACAGCGCGGGTAGCACTGGCTGCACGCAGCAATTACTTAAAACAGCAGGCAGCACAAATTTAACGTTTTGCCTGCATCGCAATGAACGGGCACGGGTTAATCGCGTACTGCGAGCTCCACACCCATTTTCAGGGGCTATCCAATTTAACCCCCAGCAAGTTTAAAGTATGCACACTGTGGCAGGCTTCTGAGAAGTGAAACTGTTAAACTGAACTTTAAATTAGAGTTAGTTTCATGTCAGTGTCTCCTATTTATCTGGAAGTAGGTCAATACCAATGAAACATTGATTCAAATTTTACTGTTAGTCAACAACGAGAGAACATCTTTGTTTTTCCTTGGACTGAAATTGAATTATTTCTCAACAGGTTTAAAATCACAGGACCAAATGGCTCCACAAATTAACAGAATATCAGTTATATAAAACATTTCAGTAGCATCACAAGTTATTAAGGCCATAAAGAGTGCAAACAATTTACTGGGGTTCATTTCTAGAGGAATAGAACATAAAAGCAGGGAGGTAATGTTAAATTTATATAGAATCTTGGTTAGACCACACTTGGGAGTATTGTGTGCAGTTCTGGACTCCATAATGCAAAAAGGATATTGATACACTGGAGAAAGTCCATTAAAGATCTACCAAAATTGAGAGGATGCCTAAAAGTGAGTAGGTTGGGACTCTTTTCTCTGGAAAAAAAATACGAAGAAGAGACCTTAAGGTCCTTAAAATTATGTAGGGGTTTGAGAAGGACAAACGGTTTCCACTTATGGGGGTGTACAGAACAAGGGGGCATAAATATAACAACTAACAAATCATTGTATTCTTTCATAATAGCTTTGTGTAAGATTACTTTGTTGTAAACTGTGCTCAGTTTCAATGGGGTCGATTTTAAATGGGAGGTGGGATCAGTGCGTGAAGGGGCCGAGGTGATCGAGAGCTCACATGCTGGCGCAGTGGGAGGCATGGAGAGATTTTAGCTCCCGGGCCTCATTTTAATATGGATGGACGGACTCCTGCCCAAACCCGGAAGGGATCAGTACCTGACTAGCAGGCCGCAGTGGGATTTTGAGCGGTAGGAGGCCGCCACTGGGGATCCAAAGGAACTGTCCCAATAATATGATGGGTTCTAAGGGGAGGGATCCGGAGGTGATCACAGTGGGGAGAGGGGGACAGAAGCTCTGGGTAGGGGAGGCCCAAAAGTTTCCTTGCGAGACCCAAAGGAGCACTCCTGATCCTCCTGACGAAACCCAGCTCTACTTCTCTATCAACTGTATCGACCCCACCATTGCCTCTATGTTGTCAGACTGCTTGTCCAATATCTAGTCATGGATGAGTCGCAATTTCCACAAGTTAAAAATTGTCTTCAGTTCCCGCCACCAGCTATATACCCTCACAACCGATTCCATTCCCCTACCCGGTCAATGAACCAGACTGTTCCCAATCTCGGCCATCCTATTCTACCCAAAGTGGAACTTTCGACCCCATATATTCTCCATCACAAAGATTGCCTACTTCCACCTCCGCCCTGCTTTAGCCCACTTTCCACTGAAACCCTCATCTATGCATTTGACACCTCTAGACTCGACTATTCCAATGGTCATAAAGGTGAGGTGGCTGAAGAATTTGGTGTAATAATGAAGACCTTGTGATCAGGTCAATATAAATGCATCAGTCCAAGGGACTTTAAGGGACAAATAGGACATAGCTTTAAGATGTTGTTTGCACTTTTTAATTTGCACTATGGGTAGGTAGAGGTTTTTAATCACCATTCTCACTGATAATGAGGTCGTCCATCCTCAACAATCTGTAAACATGCAAAACTCAGCTGCACATATCCTATCCCACACAGAGCCCATCACCCCTGTCCTTGCTCACCTACATTGGTTCCCAGTCCCCCAATGCCTCCAATTTAAAATTTTCATCCTTGTGTCTAAATCCTTTCATGGCTTCATCCCTCCATATCGCTTCTCCAGCCCTACAACCCTCCAGAACACTTCATTCTCTGACTCTGGCCTTTAGTCCCCTCCATTTGCCCACCATTGGCAACCACTCGTTCAGCCCTCTTGGCCCCACACTCTGCAATTTGCCTGCCTAAACCCCTGTACTTTCTTCTCCTGCTTTAAGACTCTCCTAAAAACCCACCTCTTTGACCAAGTTTTTGCTCACCCTTCCGAATATCTCCTTATTTGGATTGGCGTCCATTTTTTGATTGGGCTTCTGTGAAGCACCTTGTGATATTTTTCTATATTAAAAGGCGCTGTATAAATGGAAATTGTTGTTGTTGTAAGAGCTGTGAATTGTCTCAGCAGACTTTACATTGATGACAGTAACCCGTTAAAAAATGGTCACCCTGCAAGAACTCCTTAAAGTGCTCTCCTTGTGCTCGGCAAAGATGAGAGAAAGAAAAGAGTTAGAGACAGGAGACCAAACTAAAACCAAGAGATTGAAAATAATTGAGAAAAATAAAGAGCAAAAAAAGAGAGGTGGCAACTGAGCTAGAAGTCAGGCCAGAAAATAAATACATAGCAGCTGATAATACACTATAGCCGTACAGCTGATAATACACTATAGCTGAACAAAACTAGGTTTCCAATGCTTTTTTTTTGAATCACGTTACAAAATATAAACAAAGCACAAATAATTCACTCCAAACTCAGTTCAGAGAAAATAACTATATTGCCAGATACTGGTTTGAACTGGCTCTAAAGCAAACTGACTCAAGTTATGCTGCTATCATCAGACTGATTTGCAATCCTATTGGTCTGCCCAGCAGATGAGAATATAAGGACAGATACTGTGACGTTGTGCAATGTAGGTTATTGTTCATTACAACAGTAGGTGTAAATTATCTCTGGTTTATGCAAGTGTAATATATTTTGGGGTTTAAACATGTAAAGAGATTTTTGGAATTGTTTCCAATTATTATATATATGCTGCTGTCCTTTTCAGTTTTTTTCCCCCCCATTAACAAAAAAAATTACAATCAATTAAACATAATACTATTTAGGAAACTGCATTCATATTGCACTGGAAGTGGAAGGTTACCTTTTGTATTTAGGTTCTGATTCAGGAAAGGATGTCCAACTGGAAAAAAGATGGAGATATACAGTCAGTAAAACAGTTATATTATTTGTGACAAAACATTGATTTTTATCCATGGTTTTTCCTGTTTACAGTTAGTTTTAAATAGATTTACCACCACACTCAAAAAGGAGATTACAACTACAGAAAATGTCAGTAAGTCAAAATGTCAATACCAGATGTCAGGTTTATTAACGCCATACCTTTTTGAAGAGGACAAAGCATTGCAACATTAATATCTTGATTGAAAAATTGTCAAGAGGGAATGGACCACAAGACCACGTCCTGTAGTCCTATCAGGACGTCTATTGGGCTAAAATTGCAGCAAATTGCCAAATGTATATTTTGCAGGCCTCATCAATACCCTTCATATGGCCAACATGGACACATGCTTCTGTGTCTACAGGTCATAAAGATTGCTGATATTTGTCCAGCCAATCACCTTTATCTGACAGACCAGCCTTCAAAGCAATACCTGTACATCATAGAAAATATACATATATAAGTGAACCGCGTGCGCACTACAGGCTGTGCGCACGCAGCACACTTAGTTTTTTTTTCAGGTTTCAACGCGAGGGGAAGTATTGGATATTTTACACATGAAAAAAGCAGGCGTAAGACCCCCTTTTAACAAGGTAAGTAGTTAATTAAGTATTATTTTAAAAAATTTTCAACAGGTTTATCTTTTTTAGAGACTTTAAAGAAAGGTAAGTTTATTTTTATAACTTTTAAAAAGAATTAAAATTTTTGTTTAAAGTGGTTAATTTATTTAACTATAGTTATTTTATTAATGTGATGGTTTTTTTTTTAATTTAATTGAGGTTTAGCTGTTCTTTTGGGGGCAAGTTGTATTCATAGTTTTGACAGGTCTCATGTCAAAACTATGAATGAAAGATGGTGTGCTGCCATTAGCTCTAACTGGCCCACGTGATCCCAGAGGTCGCATCGAACTAACTGCGCCTCTGGGACACGCACACACTGCGCGCCGGCACCAGGGAGAGGCCCAGGAACTGAAGTTCGTGTGATTATGCGCAGAGCATGGGGGCGAATTCTAACTTGTGCATCCATAATTCATACAAAGACTATGAGTCTACTATCTTAGCGTAAGTACTGGGATGCACCTACTGGGAAACTCTGCTGCTGACCCTGGCAGTGTACACAGGGTCAGGAGATGATACTCCAATTCAATTATCTCCACCAGGCATATGCACCATTACAGGTGCATCCTGGGTGCCTACCATAGCTGGGTTGAGGGGGTGGGGGGGGCATGGAAAAGGATATGATGTGCCCAGAAGTCTCAGGCACAGCAGCCATTGACTTAAGGCCCACTGACCCACTTTGAGTCAATTTCTGAAAAATGCAAGCCTGAGTCTTTGGGGATCCAAGCCAAGACAATAACGACAGTGACAACAACAACTTGCATTTATTTAGCACCTTTAATGTAGCAAAACATTCCAAGGTGCTTCACAGGAGTGTTACCGAACAAAATTTGACACTGAGACACATAAGGAGATATTAAGACAAGTGACCAAAATCTTGGTCGAAGAGGTAGGTTTTAAGGAACATCTTAAAGGAGGAGAGAGAGTTAGAGATGCAAAGAGGTTAGGGGAGGGAATTCCAGACCCCTTAGCGCTTGGGCAGCTGAAGGCATGGCCACCAATGGTAGAACAATTAAAATCGGGGATGTGCAAGAGGCCAGAATTGGAGAAGTGCAGAGATCTCGGAGGGTTGTAGGGCTGGAAGAGGGAGGGGCAAAGCCATGAAGAGATTTGAAAACAAGCAGGAGAGTTAAAATTGAGGCGTTGTCGGACCTGGAGCCAATGCAGGTTAGCAAGCACAGGGGTGAAGGGTGTTTTTTTTTTGAGGATGACGGCAGATTTGGTGGGGGGGGGCGGGGGATGGGAACAGCACCCGAGGAGAAGGAACCGTTAACAATATCACCTAACATGGGGGTCAGGAAGGGAAGTTGGGTGGTCAGCAGTTTAGTGGGAATAGAGTTGAGGGAGCAGGAGGTGTGTCTCATGGGCATGATGAGCTCTGACAGAGCATGAGGGGATATAGGAGAGAAACTAGAGAAATATGTGACAGGCCTGGACACACAAGTGGGCTCCAGTTTGCTGCGAACAAGACCAGTACATTATTTTTCAGTGTAACAGCTACCCATCAGATCGCAGGCCAGGTCCAAAGAAACACCTGGCCTTGAAGTCCTCTCCCACCAGCCACATTCTCTCTGATGAAGGTGACCTGGTTTGGGGCACACAGATGCTTTGCCCCAACCAAGGCGGTGAAGGCCAGGACCTGGATACGCCGCACCCCAGCCTAGGTCCCTGGCCTTTCACCACAGTCCTGCCCAACTTACGATGGCAGCGAGTTGGAAGGCCCAGAGAAATTTGGGGTCTATATTTTGTTGCCACTGAGGAACAAGATTGGCCATCTATTTTTGAAAATTACTTCATCTAAAGTGCTACAAGAATGTCTGACTATTCTGTTTAATTAGTCCCTTGTGAACTGTTTCCATTCCTCTTTACAGTGCTCGTTACTATAAAAGTTCATATTGTAAGGTATAATTTACCATGTTGCACACTGGGAATAAATCTCAGTACAGAATCCTATAATCTGAGTATTTTTTAAACATATTTAATAAAAATAAGCAGATCGTGAGCCAACCCCTTGGAACTTTTCCTGCAATCCCCAACCTTTCAGCCAATGTCTCAGACTCCTCCATCACCATCCTTAGGTATGCCCTGTCCCACTGGCAGGACAGACACACCAGATGTGGCAGCACAGTGGTATACAGTCAGGAGGGACTGGCCCTGGGCTCCTGACCCCATGAAGTCTCACGGCATCAGATCAAACATGGGCAAGGAAACCTCCTGCTGATAACACCTACTGCCCTCCCTCAGCTGACGAATCAGTACTCCTCCATCTTGAACACCACTTGGAAGAAGCACTGAAGGTAGCAAGGGCACAGAATGTACTCTGGGTGGGGGACTTCAATATCTGTCACCAAGAGTGGCTCGGTAGCACCACTACTGACCAAGCTGGCCGAGTCCTGAAGGACATAGCTGCCAGACTAGGCCTGCGGCAGTTGGTGAGAGAACCAACACGAGGGTAAAACCTACTTGACCTCGTCCTCGCCAATCTACCTGTCGCAGATGCATCCGTCAATGACAGTATTGGTAGGAGTGGCCTCTGCACAGTCCTTGTGGAGGCAAGCCCCATCTTCACACTGAGGACACTCTCCATCATGTTGTGTGGCACTACCACCGTGCTAAATGGGATAGATTCAGAACAGATCTAGCAGCTCAAAACGGGGCATCCTTGCAGCACTGTTGGCCATCAGCAGCAGAAGAATTGTATTCCACCACATTCTGTAACCTCATGGCCCGGCATATCCCTCACTCTACCATTACCATCAAGCCAGTGGACCAGCCCTGCTTCAATGAGGAGTGCGGAAGAGCATGCCAGGAGCAGCACCAGGCATACCTAAAAATGAGGTGCCAACCTGGCAAAGCTACAACAGAGGACTGCATACATGCTAAACAGCAGAAACAGCATGCTATAGACAGAGCTAAGCGATCCCACAACCAACAGAGAAGATCAAAGCTCTGCAGTCCTGCCACATCCAGTTGTGAATGGTGGTGGACAATTAAACAACTAACGGGAGGAGGAGGCTCCATGAATATCCCCATCCTCAATGATGGTGGAGCCCAGCAAGAGTGCAAATGACAAGGCTGAAGCGTTTGCAACCATCTTCAGCCAGAAGTGCCAAATGGATGATCCATCTCGGCCTCTTCCTGAGGTCCCCACCATCACAGAAACCAGTCTTCAGTCAATTCGATTCACTCCACGGGATATCAAAAAACAGCTGAGCTCACTGGATACAGCAAAGGCTATGGGCCCCGACAATAACTTGGCTGTCGTGCTGTAGACTTGTGCTCCAGAACTAGCCACGCCTCTAACCAAGCTGTTCCAGTACAGCTACAACACTAGCATCTACCCGACAATGTGGAAAACTGCCCAGGTATGTCCTGTCCACAAAAAGCAGGACAAATCCAATCTGGCCAATTATCGCCCCATCAGCCTACACTCAATCATCAGCAAAGTGATGGAAGATGTCGTCGACAGTGCCGTCAAGCGGCATTTATTCACCAATAACCAACTCACCGATGCTCAGTTTGGGTTCCGCCAGGACCACTCGGCTCCCGACCTCATTACAGCCTTGGTCCAAACATGGACAAAAGAGATGAATTCCAGAGGTGAGGTGAGAGAGACTGCTCTTGACATCAAGGCAGCGTGTGGCATCAAGGATCCCCAGTAAAATTGAAGTCAATGAGAATAAAGGGGAAAACTCTCCACTGGCTGGAGTCATACCAAGCACAAAGGAACATGGTTGTGGTTTCAGAAAGGGAATGGGTGACCGCCAAACAGAGTAAAAGAACTAGGAAGGTAGTGCAGGAGTCCCCTGGGTCCATCTCCCTCTCCAACAGATTTTCCGTTTTGGATACTGCTGGGGGAGATGGTTTCTAAGGGGAATGCAGCAAGAGCCAAGTCCGTGGCACTATGAGTGGCTCAGCTGCACAGGAGAGGAGGAAAAGGAGTGGGAGAGCAACAGTGATAGGGGATTCTATTGTAAGGGGAACAGATAGACGTTTCTGTGGCCGCAGACGTAACTCCAGGATGGTAGGTTTCCTCCCTGGTGCTAGGGTCAAGGATATCACTGAGCGGCTACAGGCTGAAGGGGGAGAGTGAACAGCCAGAGGTCGTGGTCCATATCGGTACCAACGACATAGGTAGAAAGAGGGACGAAGTCCTGCAAGCAGAATACAGGGAGCTAGGAAATAAATTAAAAAGCAGGACCTCAAAGGTAGTAATCTCAGGATTACTCCCAGTGCCATGTGCTAGCGAGAGCAGAAATAGGAGAATAGACCAGATGAATGTGTGGCTGGAGAGATGGTGTAGGAGGAAGGGATTTAAATTCCTGAGGCATTGGGACCGATTCTGGGGAAGGTGGGACCTGTACAAGCTGGACGGATTACACCTCGGCAGAACCAGGACCAATATCCTCGCAGGGGGGTTTGCTAGTGCTGTTGGGAAGGATTTAAACTAGTTTGTCAGGGGGTTGGGAACCTAAGTGTGGGCCCAGAACGGAGAGAAACAAAGCTGGAAGTGCAAGTTAGAAAAATAGTCAGCAAAACTAGTAGGGAGCAGAAACAAAGGCCAACAGTAAAGAGGGTCAAAGTGCAGAAAAATATTAAACAGGCAAAGTTGAAGGCACTTTATCTAAATGCACGTAGCATTCGCAACAAGGTGGATGAATTAATGGCACTAATAGAAGTAAATGGGTATGATGTAATTGCCATTACAAGACATGGTAGCAGGGTAACAAAAGCTGGGAACTGAATGTTCCAGGGTACTCAACATTTAGGAAGGGCAGACAAAAAAGGAGGTGGTGTAGCGCTGTTAATAAGGGATGAGATCGGTACGGTAGAGATATAAAAGATCTTGACTCGGCAGATCGTGATGTAGAACTGGAATCAGTTTGGGTGGAGCTAAGAAACAGCAAAGGGCGGAAAACATTGGTGGGAGTTGTGTATAGGCCACCAAACAGTAGTGGTAATGTAGGGCACAGTATCAATCAAGAAATTAGAAGTGCATGTAACAAGGGCAATACGGTAATCATGGGGGGCTTTAATCTACATATTGACTGAGCAAATCAAATTACCACGAATGGTGTGGAGGACGAATTCTTGGAATGCATGCGAGATGGTTTCCTGGATCAGTATGTGGAGGAACCAACCAGGGAACAGGCTATTCTGGATCTGGTACTGTGTAATGAGAAAGGGCTAATCAATAATCTTGTGGTAAAGGGGCCTTTAGAGACAAGTGACCATAATATAATTGAATTTTACATTAAGTTTGAGAGTGATGTAGTCCAATCTGAAACTAAGGTCTTCAATCTAAACAGAGGAAACTACAAGGGTATGAGGGACAAGTTGACCATAGTTGATTGGGAGACTACATTAAAAGGTATGAAGGTGGACATACAATGGCTAACATTCAAGGAAATAATGCATAATTTGCAACAAACATATATTCCTCTAGGGCATAAAAACCCAAAAGGAAAAGTGATCCAACCATGGCTAACAAAAGAAATTAAAGCTAGTATTAAGTCAAAGGAGGAAGCTTATAAAGTTGCCAGAAAAAGCGGTCAGCCTGAGGATTGGGATCTTTTTAGAAATCAGCAAAGGGGGACCAAGAAATTGATAAAGAAAGGGAAAATGGAATATGAGCACAAACGAGCGAAAAATATAAAAAAATGGATTGTAAGAGCTTCTATAGGTATGTGAAAAGGAAAAGACTGGCGAAGGTAAATGTAGGTCCTTTACAGTCAGAGACGGGAGAATTTATAATGGGGAATGAGGAAATGGCTGAGAAATTAAATAAATACTTTGTTTCTGTCTTCACGGAGGAAGACACAAAAAACCTCCCAGAAATACGAGAAAACCAAGAGTGTGGCGAGAATGAGGAACTTAAAGAAATTATTAGTAAAAAAACAGTACCAGCAAAATTAATGGGAATAAAAGTCGATAAATCCCAAGGACCGGATGACCTTCATCCTAGGGTTTTGAAAGAGGTGGCCATTGGGATAGTGGACGCATTGGTTGTCATCTTCCAAAATTCTATAGATTCTGGAACGGTTCCTGCAAATTGGAGGATAGCAAATGTAACCCTGCTATTTAAGAAAGGAGAGAGAGAGAAAACGGGGAACTACAGACCTGTTGGCCTCACATCAGTAGTTGGGAAAATGCTGGAATCTATTATAAAGGATGCAATAACTGGGCACTTAGAAACTAATAGTAAGATTTGGCAGAGTCAACATGGATTTATGAAAGGGAAATCCTGTTTAACAAACCTGTTGGAGTTCTTTGAGGATGTAACTAGTGGAATAGACAAAGGGGAACCGGTAGATGTGGTGTATTTGGATTTTCAGAAGGCCTTCGATAAGGACCCACACAAGAGGTTGGTGAACAAAATTAGGGCACATGGAATTGGGGGTAATATGCTAGACTGGATTGAGAATTTGTTAACAGACAGAAAACAAAGAGTAGGGATAAACGGGTCTTTTTCAGGATGGCAGGCTGTGACTAGTGGAGTACCGCAAGGATCGGTGCTTGGGCCCCAGCTATTCACAATCTATATCAATGATTTGGATGAGGGGACTAAATGTAACATTTCCAAATTTGCTGATGACACAAAGCTAGGTGGCAGTGTCAGTTGCAAAGAGGATGTGAAGAGGCTTCAAGGGGATCTTGACAGGCTCAGTGAGTGGGTGAGAATATGGCAGATGGAATATAATGTGGATAAATGTGAAGTTATCCACTTTGATAGAAAAAACAGAAAGGCAGAGTATTTCCTAAATGGTGAAAGATTGGGGAATGCAGATGCTCAAAGGGACCTGGGTGTCCTTGTACATGAGTCACTGAAAGTGAATGTGCAGGTGCAGCAAGCCATTAGGAAGGCAAATGGTATGCTGGCCTTCATTACAAGAGGATTTGAGTACAGGAGTAAAGAAGTCTTACTCCAATTATATAGGGCCTTGGTGAGACCACACCTGGAGTACTGTGTACAATTTTGGTCTCCTTACCTAAGGAAGGATATACTTGCCATAGAGGGAGTGCAACGAAGGTTCACGAGATTGATTCCTGGGATGGCAGGATTGTCGTTTGAGAAGAGATTGAGTAAACTAGGCCTGTATTCTATTGAATTCAGAAGAATGAGAGGGGATCTCATTGAAACATACAAAATTATTACAGGGCTTGATAGGGTGGATGCTGGGAGAATGTTTCCCTTGGCTGGGGAGTATAGAACCAGGGGCCACAGCCTCAGGATAAAGGGTAGGCCATTCAGGACTGAGATGAGAAGAAATTTCTTCACACAGAGGGTGATGAATCTTTGTAATTCTCTACCCCAGAGGGCTGTGGAGGCTCAGTCACTGGGTATATTCAAAACAGAAGCGATAGATTTCTGACTGGTAAAGGCATCAAGGGATATGGCGATCGGGCCGGTGAATGGAGTTGAGGCAGAAGATCAGCCATGATCTCATTGAATGGCGGAGCAGGCTCGAAGGGCCAAATGGCCTACTCCTGCTCCTATTTCTTATGTTCTTATGTAACTGAGTGGCTTGCTAGGCCATTTCAGAGGGCAGTTAAGAGTCAACCACATGGCTGTGGGTCTGGAGTCACATATCGGCCAGACCAGGTGAGGGTGGCAGATTTCCTTCCCTAAAGGACATTAGTGACCCAGATGGCTTTTTACTACAATCCGACAGTTTCATGGTCACCATTACTGATGCTAGCTTTTTATTCCAAATTTATTAGCGCAACACAAGTGCCAGGCAATGACCATCTCCAACAAGAGTCTAACCACCACTCCTTAACATTCAACGGCATTACCATCGCCGAAATTCCCACCATCAACATCCTGGTGATCACCATTGACCAGAAACTTAACTGGACCAGCCCCGTAAATACAGTGGCAACAACAGCAGGTCAGAGGCTGGGTATTCTGCGGCGAGTGTCTCACCTCCTGACTCCCCAAAGCCTTTCCACCATCTATAAGGCACAAGTCAGGAGTGTGATGGAATACTCTCCACTTGCCTGGATGAGTGCAGCTCAAACAGCACTCAAGAAGCTTGGCACCATGCAGGACAAAGCAGCCCACTTGATTGGCACCCCATCCACCACCTTAAACAGTCACTCCATCCACCACCCACGCACCGTGGCTGTAGTACGTACCATCTACAAGATGCACTGCAGCAACTCGCCAAGGCTTCTTTGGCAGCACCTCCCAAACCCGCGATCTCTACCACCTTGAAGGACAAGGGCAGTAGACGCATGGGAACACCATTACCTGCAAGTTCCACACCATCCTGACTTGGAAATATATCGCTGTTCCTTCATTGTCTCTGGGTCAAAAGTCTGGAACTCCCTCCCTAACAGCAAGGTGGGAGTACCTTCACCACAGTGACTGCAGCGGTTCAAGGAGGTGGCTCACCACCACCTTCTCAAGGGCTATTAGGGTTGGGCAATAAATGCTGGCCTTGCCAGCAATGCCCACATCCCATGAACAAATAAAAAAAGAAAACCCCCACAGCCTCTTGGGATGCATCTCCAACCTGTGTTCTATTCTTACCTTCATGACCAACAACAGAACAAAATGCCTGAAGGGAACCTGGAAACCAGTCCTATGCCAACCATTAAGTGAAGAGGAAAGGCAAAGGGTATGGCGTTAGACCCTAAACACCAGCAAATGATGCAAAATGCATGAAGGCTAGTTCAAACTCATATATCCCATATACCACACCTGGTACAATTTTCACTCCCCTAAATGAGAGCCTGTGGCCGGAAGGCCACGCTCCTTCACGTATTCTAGTCATGCACGCACAATTAGCCATTCTGGACAGCATTCCTAGTGCTCACAAGAAGCATTACCATTCGTATAATTGCACTGCTTGCTGAACCTGCCCGCTCGAGAGAAAAGGTTCCCACAATGGGAACGCTAGCACAACTCCCATTACTAACTATAAGATGTTCTCCTCCCCCATGTGAGGAACTACAGCCCACCCACCACAAACACGTGGCTGAAACACATATGGGGCACCTTCCAATCAGAACATGTGATGTTCGACCTCTGATTGGCACTGGGGTAATATCAGGCAGTCTGGGGCACATTCTTCAAGTTCAAATCAACACAAACTATCCCCTCAGCGCAGCCATGAGGGGCACCATACTCAACCAACACGACCACCCGTATGGAGGGCCCCTCCCATCATTCCTCAGCCTACCACCCCTCAGAGCCCAAGGCCCACCAAGCTGCCGTGTCCCCAGCCTGAATCAGTCCCAATACAAGTACTCTCCTGTCAAGATGCCCAGATGTGGCGATGCATTTATCCCGCTGTCATCGTGCAGTTAGGATGGACAATTACTTCATAAATTATGTGGGAAATGTACACTCTCATAACATAGGTGTGCAAATATACAATGATCTCAAAATATATAAGTGAATGTACTCTTAAAACATAAAAAATAAGCTGAAAAAGCTATACCAGTAATAAGCTGATAAAACAAAATATGTAAACTTAATGTCATTTATTGAACCCAGACATATTTATGGTTATTGAAACTACAATCTACATATCCTCCTGTGTATATGGCAACGCCTTTGTGTATGTCAACTTACTTTGCAACTTTCATGTTTGATAAATGAGTATTTCAGAAGACTGGGTGGTACAATGGACTATGACAGTGGTTATTCATCTCTGGGACCTGGGTTCACATGCAACCCTGAACGATGGGTTGAAAGTCTCCCAATACTCATCCCATGTGAAATCAGGTTGAGCAATCACAATTCAGTTCCTAGGGTGCACAGCCAAAACTGACCCTAATTTGCAATAGTCGGCATTGAAATGGAAATGGACACACTGTAGGTTCTTTTGGGTGGTCTTTGGTACATTGTTGAGGCAGAGCAGAGGAAGATTTATCTGATCTGGGAATGCTTCCTTTGACAGAATGAGAAAAAAATGTTCCATTACTGACCTCACCTTGACAACGATAACAATTCAGTCATACATAAAAAATAAAGAGTATTTCAGTTCAATAAAATAATGCTCTTCAAAATTTTCATTTATATTGTCCTTTTGCTATCGTTTTTACCACGCACTATGGGAGGTGCAGTTTCATTGCAGATTTAAGCCAAGGTTTGAAGCTTTTGATCAGCTTACCACTGCCAAAGTGCAGTGATGGGAAACAGAGGTTCACCTATCTGAATAGTCAGTTGCTGTAGTTGAACAGCATCAGGGGGGAAAAATTCGGTATCGACCATTTTGGGGCGCTAACATTGCCTGGGCGCTAACTTTAGCACCCGGCGCTAATTAGTGCCGGCGACTGCAAAATTGAGTTTTAGCGCCCCAAGAATGAAGTGGAGCGCTAAATCAGGCACTATAAATAAATTAGCTATAATATGTTCCTACAGTGTTCTAATGAAAAACAATGGGAGCAGATGGCACAGCATGTTGGTCATGTAATGTTCATGAAATGATAAGACAGGTTGATGAATTTGAAACTGTCACCAAGAAACAGGTTGACTGTTGCTATCAACTGAATATAGTGCCTGGTATGGAAAGGAGGAATTTAAAAAGGAAGACAAAACAACAATTACCTATGACACCAAGTAGAATACGTAAAAGCCCATTCCATCACTGTACTGTCAAGCACAGCATAATTAGTTGCTAAAATTAGGTCAGACCCAAACACAGTTTTGTTGCGCACTCTACATCAAAACCACAATACAACATTCAGAAATAATCACTGTAGGATCAACCCATAACAGTGAGGTAATAAAAGGCAACTCCTGAGGAAATATTGCAGTGGGAACACTAGACATTTAAACTTTGGATTATTTTGATGAGATAGCTTTATTTTAGTGGCTTCGTGAAGATATACAGAACAACAGACAATTATGAAGTTCCAATTTGGTTTTGTGCCTCAAGGTAAAAATCAACACAAATCACACATAGATCTGTACTTCATCTACTAACCAATTTTCACTTGCCATTTCTGTTCCTCAAAGTGACTGATGTCTCACTCAGACATGCATGTTTCAGAGTTTTAAGTCACTGCTCATAGTCAATATGCAAAGCCTATTTTGTTTCTGAATGACAGGAAAGTAATGACCCTGAATTTGCGGTTGGAGGCATACCTCTGGAGTACGCCTCCGACCCGCGAAAAATCTACGAACTTGCCTCCTAGCTCCAAAGCTACGGAGAGTTCGGGTCCTGGGCCTGCAGGCGTACGCCTGTGTAAAGGCCCACGGATCCCAGGGAAGCAGGTGGTTCAGAAGCGTCCCTGGGATCACATGGGCCAGGTCCTCCAACTGGAAAGGAGGATTCCATTTACAAACGGAATTCCCATAAATCCTAATAGAATCCTGAAATAATGAAACAATTTAGACAACGACAATAAAAATAAATGTACTGATTTTCAAATCTAATTAAAAGTCACTTCAATACAGCAAATACAATAAAAACTTAATTTTTTTGAAAAATAATTTAACATTTTAATCCGGGCCAAAATTTGCATAAACTAGTTTTAAGTGTTTGTGCATTATTTTTTATTTTTTAATTTTTAATTTTTAATTTTAGATTTATATATACTCTTACGCTGGTGAAAGCAGGCCCTAAATCTGGAATAAAAAGCTAGTATCAGTAATGATAACCATGAAACTATCGGATTTTCGTAAAAACCCATCTGGTTCACTAATGTCCTTTAGGGAAGGAAATCTGCCATCCTTACCTGGTCTGGCCTATATGTGACTCCAGACCCACAGCAATGTGGTTGACTCTTAACTGCCCTCTGAAATGGCCCAGCAAGCCACTCAGTTGTAACTAACCGCTATGAAACAAAATAATAAGAATGAAACCGGACGGACCACCCGGCATCGACCTCGGCACCGGCTACGGCACACCCAGCCCAGTCGACCCTGCAAAGTCCTCCTCACCAACATCTGGGGACTTGTGCCAAAATTGGGAGAGCTGTCCCACAGACTAGTCAAGCAACAGCCTGTCATACTCATACTCACAGAATCATACCTTTCAGCCAATGTCCCAAACTGGGTATGTCCTGCCCAACCGGCAGGACAGACCCACCAGGGGTGGTGGCACAGTGGTATACAGTCGGGAAGGAGTGGCCCTGGGAGTCCTCAACATTGACTCCGGACCCCAAGTCTCATGGCTTCAGGTCAAGCATGGGCAAGGAAACCTCCTGCTGATTACCACCTACCGCCCTCCCTCAGCTGATGAATCAGTACTCCGCCATGTTGAACACCACTTGGAAGAAGCACTGAGAGTAGCAAGGGCACAGAATGTACTCTGGGTGGGGGACTTCAATGTCCATCACCAAGAGTGGCTCGGTAGCACCACTACTGACTGAGCTGGCCGAGTCCTGGAGGACATAACTGCCAGTCTGGGCCTGTGACAGGTGGTGAGTGAACCAACAAGAGGGAAAAACCTACTTGACCTCGTCCTCACCAATCTACCTGTCGCAGATGCATCTGTCCATGACAGCATTGGCAGCAGTGACCACCGCACAATCATTATGCAGACGAAGTCCCGTCTTCACACCGAGAACACCCTCCATCGTGTTGTGTGGCACCATCACCGTGCTAAATGGCATAGATTCAGAACAGATCTAGCAGCTCAAAACTGGGCATCCATGAGGCGCTGTGGGCCATCAGCAGCAGAATTGTATTCTGCCACAATCTGTAACCTCATGGCCCAGCATATCCCTCACTCTACCATTACCACCAAGCCAGGGGACCAACCCTGGTTCAACAACGAGTGTAGAAGAACATGCCAGGAGCAGCACCAGGCGTACCTAAAGGTGCCAACCTGGGGAAGCTGCAGCACAGGACTACATGCATGCTAAAAAGTGGAAGCAGCATGCTATAGACAGGGCTAAGCGATCCAACAATCAACGGATCAGATCAAAGCTCTGTAGTCCTGCCACATCCAGTTGTGAATGGTGGTGGACCATTAAACAACTAACGGGAGGAGGAGGCTCCATGAATATCCCCATCCTCAATGATGGTGGAGCCTAGCACGTGAGTGCAAAAGACAAGGCTGAAGCGTTTGCAACCAACTTCAGCCAGAAGTGCCGAGTGGATGATCCATATCGGCCTCCTCTTGAGGTCCCCACCATCACAGAAGCCAGTCTTCAGCAAATACGATTCACTCCACATGATACCAAGAAACGGCTGAGCGCCCTGGATACAGCAAAGGCTATGGAGCCCGGCTATCGTGCTGAGGACTTGTGCTCCAGAACTAGCCGCGCCTCTAGCCAAGCTGTTCCAGTACAGCTACAACACTGGCATCTATCCGACAATGTGGAAAACTGCCCAGGTATGTCCTGTCCACAAAAAGCAGGACAAATCCAACCCGGCCAATTACCGCCCCATCAGCCTCAATCATCAGCAAAGTGATGGAAGGTGTCATCGGCAGTGCTATCAAGCATCACCAATAACCTCACTGATGCCCAGTTTGGGTTCCGCCAAAATCACTCGGCTGCCAACCTCATTACGGCCTTGGTCCAAATATGGACAAAGGAGCTGAATTCCAGAGGTGAGGTGAGAGTGACTGCCCTTGATATCAAGGCAGCATTTGACCGAGTGTGGCATCAAGGAGCCCTAGTAAAACTGAAGTCAATGGGAATCGGGGGGAAAACGCTCCACTGGCTGGAGTCATACCAGCACAAAGGAAGATGGTTGTGGTGGTTGAAGGTCAATCATCACGGCCCCAGGACATCGCTGCAGGATTTCCTCAGGGCAGTGTCCTAGGCCCAACCATCTTCAACTGCTTCATCAATGACCTTCCCTCCAACATAAGGTCAGAAATGGGGATGTTCACTGATGACTGCACAGTGTTCAGCGCCATTCACAACTCCTCAGATAATGAAGCAGTCCATGCCCGCATGCAACAAGACCTGGACGACGTTCAGGCTTGGGCTGATAAGTGGCAGGTAACATTCGCGCCACAGAAGTGCCAGGCAATGACTATCTCCAACAAACGAGAGTCTAACCACCTCCCCTTGACATTCAATGGCATTACCATCGCCGAATCCCCCACTATCAACATCCTGGGGGGTCACCATTAACCAGAAACTTAACTGGACCAGGCACATAAATACTGTGGCAACAAAAGCAGGTCAGAGGCTAGGTATTCTGTGGCGAGTGTCTCACCTCCTGACTCTCCAAAGCCTTTCCACCATCTACAAGGCACAAGTAAGGAGTGTGATGGAATACTCTCCACTTGCCTGGATGAGTGCAGCTGCAACAACACTCAAGAAGCTCGACACCATCCAGGACAAAGCAGCCCGCTTGATTGGCACACCATCCACCACCTTAAACATTCACTCCCTCCACCACCGGCATACCGTGGCTGCAGTATGTACCGTCTACAATATGCACTGCAGCAACTCGCCAAGGCTTCTTTGGCAGCACCTCCCAAACCCACGACGTCTTCCATCTAGAAGGACAAAGGCAGCAGGCGCATGGGACCACCACCACCTCCAAGTTCCCCTCCAAGTCACACACCATCCTGACTTAGAAGTATATCGCCGATCCTTCATCGTCGCTGGGTCAAAATCCTGGAACTCCCTCCCTAACAGCACTGTGGGAGTACCATCACCACACGGACTGCAGCAGTTCAAGAAGGCGGCACACCACCACCTTCTCAAGGGCAACTAGGGATGGGCAATAAATGCTGGTCTTGCCAGCGACGCCCACATCCCAGGAACGAATAAAAAAAAAGCCCAACTCTAACCAGCGAAAGTAAATTTCTAGTCTGTTCAGTAGCTCCGTTAAGGCGAACCTTGACAGATCGCAAGTTCCAGGTTTTCGCGCATGCGGAAACCCGGAACTTGCAGGGCCTTTCAGAAGGCTTACGACGGCGTACAATGAGTGGACGCTGTCATCGGGACCGCAAATTCCGGGCCAATATTTCATGCTGAAAGTGCTCCTATATCAATATCATGCATCAGGAACAGAATATCTTACAACTAAATAATGCATTGTAGCTAATTTTATCTTGGATATCTAACATTATTACAGAGCACTTAGATATAGGTTTAAAAAGGAATCATAAGAACAAAAGAAATTGTAGCAGGAGTAGGCCATTTGGCCCTTCAAACCTGCTCCGCCATTCAATAAGATCACGGCAGATCTTCTAGATAAACACCTTCCCGCCCAATCCCCATAATATCCCTTAATTCCCTTGGTTCCCAAAAATTTATCGACCTCTGTCTTGAATATACTCATGATGCGGAGATGCCGGCGTTGGACTGGGGTGGACAAAAATGAGAAGTCGCACAACACCAGGTTATAGTCCAACAGATTTATTTAAAATTACAAGCTTTCGGAGCTGTCGCCCCTTCGTCAGGTAAAGTTACTGTGAGAGAATCTATCAGAATTCACAGAATATAAACACAGAGAAAATGCATAGATTAAATCTTTCCCTACATCAAAGACACACTAAGAGCACAGCCAAGACAATGGAATGTGTCCCAGGGGGTCCAACGCGTCAAAACACCTGCTGGCTGCATATCCTCTCCATTTTTTGTTTTTGTTTCTTGTGTTTGTTTTTTTTTAAAAACTGGAAAGACCGGCAACGATGTCAAGTCACGTTCTATAGCGTGACATGAACCCGATATCCCGATTGAGGCCGTCCTCATGAGTGCGGAACTTGGCTATCAGTTTCTGCTCGATGATTTTGCCTTGTCGTGTATCCCGAAGGCCGCCTTGGAGAACGCTAACCCGCAGATCCGAGGCTGAATGCCCTTGACTGCTGAAGTGTTCCCCAACTGGGAGGCAACCATCCTGCCTGGCGATTGTTGCGCGGTGTCCGTTCATACGTTGTCTCAGTGTCTGCATGGTCTCGCCGATGTACCATGCTCTGGGGCATCCTTTACTGCAACGTATCAGGTAGACAACGTTGGCCGAGTCACATGAGTATGTACCATGTACCTGGTGGGTAGTGTCCTCACATGTGATGACGGTATCTGTGTTCATGATCTGGCATGTCTTGCAGAGGTTGCCGTGGCAGGGTTGTGTGGTGTAAACAAACACAAGAAACAAACAAAAAATGGAGAGGATATGCAGCCAGCAGGTGTTTTGACGCGTTGGACCCCCTGGGACACATCTCATTGTCTTG
Source organism: Squalus acanthias (assembly GCA_030390025.1). Lineage (NCBI taxonomy): Eukaryota > Metazoa > Chordata > Chondrichthyes > Squaliformes > Squalidae > Squalus > Squalus acanthias. The sequence continues at coordinate 32,789,901 of CM059425.1, read as the reverse complement.
GCTGTGCTCTTAGTGTGTCTTTGATGTAGGGAAAGATTTAATCTATGCATTTTCTCTGTGTTTATATTCTGTGAATTCTGATAGATTCTCTCACAGTAACTTTACCTGACGAAGGGGCGACAGCTCCGAAAGCTTGTAATTTTAAATAAATCTGTTGGACTATAACCTGGTGTTGTGCGACTTCTCATTTTTGAATATACTCAACTACTGAGCATCCACAGCTCTCTGGGGTAGACAATTCCAAAGATTCACAACCCTTTGAGTGAAGAAATTTCTCCTCATCTCAATCCTAAATGATCTACCCCTTATTCTGTGACTGTGACCCCTGGTTCTAGACTCCCCAGCTAGGGGAAACATTTTCCCAGCATTAACCCTGTCAAGCCCCTTAAGAATTTTATGTTTCAATTAGATCAACTCTCATTCTTCTAAACTCTAGGGAATATAGGCCTAGTCTACTCAATCTCTCCTCATAGGGCAATCCTCTCATCCCAGGAACCAGTCTAGTGAACCTTCGCTGCACTCCCTCTAAGGCAAGTATGTCTTTCCTTAGGTAAGGCAACCAGAACTGTACACAGTACTCCAGGTGTGGCCTCACCAATGCTCTGTGTCATTGTAGTAAGACTTCTTTACTCTTAGGGCTGGATTTTCTGAATGGGAAGCTTTTGGAGGCAGGACTGCTGCTTGCCGGGTTTCAGTCCTGCCTTCATCAGCTTCTGGCCAACCAGCGGGAATTTCCCCTGATTGACCTTGTTAAGCCCGCCCGGCGGGCTCAGCAGGCCAATTAGGGGGAAGTCAGTGACAGAGCACGTGTGACGTGTCATCTGTCAAGAACTTTTGAAAGAAGAAATGTCATTGTTTGACAGCTCTGTGAAGCTGTCAAACACTGACATTCTGTGTAGTTTGATGAGTCCCTGTGTTCAGGACTCATCAAACCTTTCTACTTCGCAGAAATCAGCTGGCTGTTAAATCGGAGGATGCAACAGCCAGTCTGTGATCTCTACAATGGAGATGTCGGGGACTCCGGCTCCACAGCGGCTGAAGGCTGTAGGTTGAAACAAAGGTAAGTTAACATTTTCTAACACTTTGCACTCACCTCACATACTTACCACTCCACACTTGCACCCATCACTCACCTCTACATCGCACTTTCAGTCCCCTCCGACCCCGGCAGACCTTCTATTCGCCTCCTACACCCCGGCGGGGTTTCCCCAGGTCGGGAAGCCCGCACTTCAGCACGAAAAATGGGGATAATCCTATTTTCTGCCTGTTAACTACCTGTTAACAGGCAGCTAATAGGCTTTAAACCCTTCCCGTCTCCAGGGAGACGGGACCCAGGGCAGGACAGATTCCCGCCTCCTGGCAATAGGGCACGGAGGCGGGTTGGGGGTGGGTTTGCCACCCGCCCCCAAATTCTGCAACTTTCCCAGCAGTCCCGCCTCCATACCCGCCTCCTCGGGGCTGAGAAAATCCAGCCCTACTACTCTAATCCCTTTGTAACAAAAGCTAACATACCATTTGCTTTCCTAATTGCTTGCTGTACCTGCATGTTAACTTTCTGTGATTCATGTACAAGGACACCCAGGTCCCTCTGAATGCAAACATTTCCCAGTCTCGCACCATTCAAAAAATATTCTGCTTTTTTGTTTTTCCTACCAAAGTGGATAACTTCACATTTCCTCACATTGTATTCCATTTGCCATGTTCTTGCCCACTCAGTCAACCTGTCTATATCTCTCTGCAGCCTCTTTGCATCCTCCTCACAGCTTACTTTCCCACCTAACATTGTATCATCTGCAAATTTGGATACGTTACACTCAGTCCCTTCATCTAAGTCATTAATATAGATTGTAAAAAGCTGAGGCCCAAGCACTGATCCTTGCGGTACCCCACTAGTTACAGCATGCCAATCTGAAAAAGTTCAGTCTATTCCTACTCTCTGTTTTCTGTCCATTAACCAATCCTCAATCAATGCTAATATATTACCCTCAATCCCATGAGTCATAATTTTGTGTAATAACCTCTTGTGCAGCACCTTATCGAATGCTTTTTGAAAATCCAAATACACTACATCCACTGGTTCCCCCTTATCCATCCTACTAGTTACATCTTCAAAAAACTCTAACAGATTTGTCAAACACGATTTCCCTTTCATAAAACCATGTTGGCTATGCCTAATCATTTTACGATTTTCTAAGTGCCCTGTTACCACGTCCCTAATAATAGATTCTAGCATTTTGCCTACTACTGATGTCAGGCTAACTGGCTTATAGTTCACCATTTTTTCTCTTCCTCCTTTCTTAAATTGTGGGGTTATGTTTGCTACCTTCCAACCCTTGGGAACTGTTCTACTTGGGGACTGTTCTAGAATCTATGGAATTCTGGAAGATTAATACCAGTGCATCCACCATCTCTGCAGCTACCTCTTTAAAAACCCTAGGATGCAGGTCGTCAGGCCCAGGGGATTTGTCGCCACTTAGTCCCTTTAAGTTCTCCAGTACTATGTCTTTACTTATACTGATTTCTTTAAGTTCCTCATTTTCTCTAGACCCTTGGCTCCTCATTATTTCCGGAATGTTTTTTGTGTCTTCTACTGTGAAGACAGATACAAAGTATTTGTTTAATGTCACTGCCATTTCCTTATTGCCCATTATAATTTCTCCTGTCTCTGCCTCTAATGGGCCCACGTTTACATTCACTAATCTCTTCCTATTTACATACCTACAGAAACGTTTACAATCTGTTTTTATGTCTCTCGCTAGTTTACTCTCATTCTTTTTCTCTTTCCTCATCAATTTCCTGTTGGACAAGGTAAAGGGCTGAGGCTCCTCCATCACTATATCCTTGGTCCCCATACCTTCCTGACTCGCAGTCACACCCTCCTGTCCCTGACCATTGACGAACTCTAAAGTACTGCTTAACCTAAGGGGTGTGACTGCCTCCTGGAACAAAGTGTCCAGGTAACTCTCCCCTTCCCTGATGCATCGCAATGTCTGCAGCTCGGACTCCAGCTCAACAACTCTGAGTCGAAGTTCCTCGAGCTGCGGGCACTTACTGCAGAATCAGGAATTTTTAACTCTTCAAGTGCTCGTTGCATGTTGCATTGACTGTCTGTGAAGTTTACATTCAGTCGTGCACTCATTTTGTTCAAAGCTGAATCTTATTAGCCAGTTCAGGTATCAATTCAATCTTGTAATGATTGGTTCCATAATTAGTGCTGCTAAATACGTCTATATACCCAATGGCAAAATTCTCAAAAGAATTTCTCCCTTTAGATTCAGCAGTGACCGAAAATCACAATGCACAGATCTGACAGATTCCTTTTTCCTTATGAAGTGATTTCTCTATAAAAGCACACCATAATATATTTTAGGCATAAGCAGACCATCAGCCCATCCAATTATCCCTTTTCTTTCCTGTGAAATTTTTGATATATATTAATGACCTGGACTTGGGTATACAGGGCATAATTTCAAAGTTTGCAGATGAAACAAAACATGGAAATGTAGCAAACAGTGAGGACATAGACAGACTGGTGAAGTGGGCAGACACATGGCAGATGAAATTTAATGCAGTGAAGCATGAAGTGATTCATTTTGATAGGAAGGATGGTACAATTTTAAAGGGGGTGTAGGAACAGAGAGAACTGGGGGTATATGTATACAAGTTTTTGAAGGTGGCAGGACAAGTTGAGAAGGCTGTTAAAAAGGCATACGGGATGCTTGGCTTTATAAATAGAGGCACAGAGTACAAAAGCAAGGAAGTTATGCTAAACCTTTATAAAACATTGGTTAGGCCCCAGCTGAAGTATTGTGTTCAATTCTGGGCACCGCACTTTAGGAAGAACGTCAAGACCTTAGAGAGGATGCATAGGAGATTTACTAGAATGGTACCAGAGATGAAAGACTTCAGTTACGTGGAGAGACTAAAGAAACTGGGGTTGTTCTTCTTAGAGCAGCGACGGTTAAGGGGCAATTTGATAGAGGTGTTCAAAATCATGAAGGGTTTTGATAGAGTAAATGAGGGGGAGTGAAGGATAGCCGATCTTGGAGAGGAACAGGAGTAGGCCATTGAGCCCCTCGAGCCTGTTCCGCCATTCAATGAGATCATGGCTGATCTGTGACCAGACTCCATATACCCACCTTTGCCCCATATCCCTTAATACCTTTGGTTAACAAAAATCCATCAATCTCAGATTTAAAATTAACAACTGACCTAGCATCAATTGCAGTTTATGGAAGAGAGTTCCAAACTTCTACCACCTAATTTCACTCCTGAAAGGCCTAGCTCTAATTTTTAGAATATTTCCCCTAGTCCTAGACTCCCCAAAAAGCGGAAATAGTTTCTCTCTATCTACGCTATCTGTTCCCCTTAATATCTTGAAAACTTTGATCAATACACCACTTAAGCTTCTAAATTCTAGGGAATACAACCCTAGTTTGGGTAATCTCGCCTTGTAATTTAACTCTTGGAGTCCATTCTGGCAAATCTATGCTGAACTCCCTTCCAAGGCCAATATATCTTCCTAAGGCATGGTGCACAGATCTGCTCACAGTATTCCAGGTGTGGTCTAACCAGGGCTTTAGCAGTAGCAGAACTTCTACCCCCTTGTATTCTAGTCCTCTAGATATAAAGGCCAGCATTTCATTAGCCTTTTTGATTATTTTCTGTACCTGTTCAGAACATTTTAATGATCTATGTACATGGACCCCCACCCCCACCCAAATCTCTTTGGACCTCCACTGTATCTAGTTTTCACCATTTAGAAAGTATTCTGTTCTATCCTTTTAGGTCCAAAGCAACATTCCCTGTAAGCTGCATTTTGTTCTGCACGGCCTGTTTCTTTTAGTGCGCGGTCCCTTTAAATTTCGCACATGCGTGGTATTCACAATGGAGAATCCGGTGAGCTGCCTGCACGGGACTTTTCCCATTGCTGCGCAGCTTATTGGTCCAAACTGGATGACCTTGCAGTTGCCTACACTGAAATCCATTTGCCACAGTGTTGCCAATTCGTTTAATCTATTAATATCTCTTTGTAATTTTACGCTTCCTGTTTACAATGCCGCCTATCTATGTCTCATTGGCAAACTTGGATACGTGGCTTTCTATCCCATCATCTAAATCATTAATAAATACGGTGAATAGTTGAGGCCCCAACACAGATCCTTGCAGGACACCACTAGTCACATCCTGCCAATTAGAATACTACCCATTATCCCTACTCTCTGTCTCCTGCCGCTCAGCCAATTTCATAACCAGGACAATAATTTGCCTTCAATTTCATGAGCTTCAACTTTAGATAACAGTCTCATATGAAGGACTTTATCAAATGCCTTCTGGAAGTCCATATTAATAACATCAATTGACATTCCCTTGTCCACTACATTAGTCAGCTCTTCAAAAAATTCAATCAGGTTCGTCAGGCATGACTTACCCTTTACAAATCCATGCTGGCTCTCTCTGATCAGCTGAAAATTTTCAAGGTGTTCAGTCACCCTATCCTTAATTATAGACTCTAGTAATTTCTCGACAACAGATGTTAGGCCAACTGGTCTATAATTCCCTGGTTTCCCTCTCTCACCTTTCTTAAATAGCTGAGTGACATGCGCAATTTTCCAATCTAAAGGAATGGTTCCTGAATCGAGAGAATTTTGGAAGATTATAGTTAGGGCATCTACAATGTTCTCACTTACTTCCTTTAAAACTCTGGGATGGAAACCATCTGGTCCTGGGGATTTGTCACTCTTTAGTGCCATTATTTTCTTTATTACTGTTATTTTGCTTACTTTAATTTTGGTGACTCCCCATCCCTGATTTGATATTAGTTTCCTTGGGATGTCCAACATGCTATCCTCTTCCTCTACTGTAAATACTGACGCAAAGTAATTACTCAATATATCCGCCATTTCCTTATCATTTACAATATCACCGTTATCAGTTTTCAAGAGGCCTACATTGCTCCTGACTACCCCCTTTTTCCTAATATAATTGTAAAAAATGTATGTATTGATTTTGATATCCCTTGCAAGTTTATTTTCATACTCCCTTTTTGTAGCTCTTACTATCTGGTTTTGTCACCTTTTATTGTTCTTTGTATCTCTCCCAGTCACCAGGATTTGTGCTTTTGCATTTTAGAAACATAGAAGATAGGAGCAGGAGTAGGCCATTCGGCCCCTCAAGCCTGTTCTGCCATTTAATGAGATCATGGCTGATCATCCAAACTCAGTACCCTGTCCCTGCTTTCTCCCCATATCCCTTGGTCCCTTTAGCCTTAAGAAATATATCTAACTCCTTCTTAAATATATTTAATGAATTGGCCTCAACTGCCTTGTGGTAGATAATTCCACAGCTTCACCACTCTCTGCTTTTCTTTTAGTTTTATGTTGTCCCTTACCTCTTTAGTCATCCATGGCTATTTTATTTTGGCAAGTACAGCTCTTGCTCCTTAGGGGTATAAACAGGTTCTGTATCACATTAAATTCTTTTTTGACGCTGCCAACTGATCTTCTATCATTTTACCCATTAACAGATTTACTCAGTTTACTGTGGACAGTCTCAGTCGCATTGCATTGAAGTCAGCCTTACCTAAATCGGGAATCTTAGTAGCTGTTTCGCATTTCTCCTTTTCAAATGCTATGTTGAACTCAACCATATTATGATCGCTATTGGATAAATATTCACGCACCATTAGGCTAAGGGGTGAGGACGAGCTGTCAGCAGGCCGCAGTATTTATGTGGAGCCAGGAGTGCCCCTCCTGGCCCCACAAGAGTTAAAAAAAGATGGTGTGGGGCCCTTTTGTGGAGTGGCCACCAGCCGTACCTATAAGGACTGCTGGCATTGGGCGTCCAAAGGATGTCGGAGGTGCACCGCCCCACTCCATTTTCCAACTACCCATCGCCTATTTTTCAGGCGAGGATTGGGTGGGGTGGGCAGCAGTTGATAATGGTCCCAATATCATTATGATTTATAAAACTTAAAATAACCATGAATCCCAAGCTCGCTTGCGTACTCGACCTGTACTTGTTAAGCTACATTTTCAGATGTGCAGCACCTACTGGCATCTATGGATTTTGAAATACAATTTGAAATCTAACTAAGTAAAAATTACATTAAACCAGCTGAAAATAAACGACCACACGTAATGATATTTTAGAAGAACTTTGTCACCTTGCTTATTTTTAGTTAGGTCAAGTTATTATTCACTCACTCAATTTGTAACGGGTAATCTAACCTGAAAGAAAAATGACCTAAATACTAGAGCCCCAAGGTCACAACATACTCCAAGGAGAGTTGCTATGATATTGAAGTTCTATGCACGAGGAAAGTAGAACATTTTACAGACAGGTTGGTGAGCTTGGAAGATCATTTTGTGTTGGAAACAGCTCTCTGCATTTTAAACAGTAGGAGAGGGAAAACCGCACATACTACATCATACAAGGGCAGGAGAAGATGCTTTAATTGGTAGCTGACAAAAACACATTTGAGGTATTATAAGCAGTATTTAAAATCTAAGGAATGTGCAGCGACAGCCTCTGATTATATCGAATTTACCAACTTAACCAGTGACAAAAAGAGACATAAATGACACTAATGGGGAAATAAAATGAGAAGAAACAGTGCATGTTATGCACTTGACTCTTGAATTTCTTCCACTACAACTTTTTTTTTTTAATTGGTTCCTTGCACCTCTGCATCATAACTGCAGGTGAAGGTAAGGACTAAAAGAAAAAGGTCCTTCTGGGTACTGTGATCCTTTATTTATTTTAACCACAGAACCACATATTTATTTTATTACATTACATTTAATTTGGAATTGCTGGACATATTAGAAGGTATACCCCATTCAGATATTAAATAAACTTGTATATTCTGATATAAACTGATAGTTGAAGAATATATAGGTAGTGAAGTGTGTATTCTGTTTTTGAACTCTGGGGTCAGCCAGATGGACCCAAATCGTCTTTCTTGGTGCTGTACGTTACTATATTCCTAATATCGAACTGGGCTTGACATGATGCCCCTGTGATAAAATACTGTCAACAATCAGGGTCAAGGTTCACACATGAAGAATGGCCACAAACAAGCTGGCAAGGGCTACTGAACCTGTTGTTTTTACATCTACTTGCCAATTTTCTTATATTCCCACCACGTTCCTCGCTGACCTAGTACAAACTTCAAACTGTATAGGCTATTTATAGTTTTATGAATTTTACTCTACAAGATTAATGTGACTTTTTTCCCCTACCACCTTCTGAAGACTCTATGTGGTAACAGTTTATAGGACATATATGCAAGATTATAGAAACAGAAAATACTCATCTAACCTCAATGGATCACCCATGGTGTTGCTTGCAGATAAAAAAAAAAATTAATGTGCCCTTCCCACACCCTAATTAGATGAAGGAATAAATCTGGGCCCTGATGAACTCCAGTTACAAAAATAATTGTTTTCTTCAACAACCATTGCATCTTGTTATTTAATTAGAAAGAGAATTAAAAATACACATTGCATATAAATATTAGATCTATTAAAAATTAGAAATATATATATATATATATAATTTCATATAATATATTCAACATACCTATCCATATTAATAAATGAAGTCTGGTATAGGTGGCAATATTCTATAACATATTTACATCCCGTTACATTTTTCAGTCATGCCCATATCCATCATGCTGTTTCCATCATGAGTAAACTTGCCTGTTCATTTTACTTATCTCTGATTGAGACCTCTGCAAGTGGCGCTGTTGTGTACTTGCCTCAGACCTCCCAATGGAGTCTTTGAGAGGTGGTTCTGTTGACCAATTGTGTTGACTAAGCGCAACCAGAATTGAAGCTCTCAAATCTTGACAGTGGTCTGTTGCACCCTGCTGTCACCCCTTGCAGATGCCGTTCCCTCCTGCCATGATCTGATGCTGCCTACCATCACCCCGCCCTGCTGTGGCCAAGGTCTCCAGCCCCCCAGATCCAGACCCTGAACTTTGGCTCCCCAAACCCAATCTTTGCTTGGACCAGTCCGAAACATGACTCTGCCTCGTGATTCTGTCTCCACCCTACCGCCCCCCCCCCACCCACAAATGGGATTGGTGGTGTTTTCTTGAAAGAGTGTTCCCAACTAGGTAAGATCACAATTCCGAACTGAAAATGAGCAGTCCGGTTGGATGGAGACTTCAGGCAGAGGTTGGATCATGGTCGGAGATATAGTGTAGCAGTGTGATGGCAGTAATCAAGCAGTGAGCAAGCTTTGTGTAATCAGTCTGCAAACAGGGAGAGGGGAAGGCAACTATAAAATTGGGTGAGGAACGGCCAGTGAGAAGACTGGCTACAGAGGCAAGTAGCAGCAGGAAAGTTGGTGTGGGTACTGTGTTATGGTTCTTGAATTTGACGAGTTCCCATTCATCATCTCACTACGAGTACCAAATCCGTTCCACGGAGCAAATAAGCTTGCACAAAAAGGACAACACTTTTTAATAACATAGATGACCTTAAAATCTGTTTCTGTTTTATAATCAGCAATAGGAAGATGCTGCAGGCAGAAATAATAACTTAAAACATGGAGAGAAACCATTTCTGATCACTGTGCTATATATGTGTGATTATCTTACCCAGAAATTCATACTGGTTTTGAGCACAGACATGAGCTGAGGCTATAACGTAACTGTGAGGCTGCATCATGTCATTCTGTTGCTTATTAGCACTTTAAAACATCGAGTGCTCATCCAGATTAGGAATTAAATGGGGGAACATTTGGCTAATTATACTCTGATCCTTCCGATCACACTTCCTCTCAAAAAACTTGGATACATGTAGAATCCGTACTACAGAACTCATACAGTGTTTTGTGTACATTGTGATCAATTATTCATAAACTATTGTGATGTTTTTGTTACCGTTGTAACATTTCACTATCAGAAACCTATATAGTGCATTGGTACAATATCAATCTATATCCTGGAGAAAGAACTAATGGGCTGGATTTTACCAGCCCTGAGGAAGCGGGGCTGCTGGGAAAGTCAAAAAGAATGGAGCGGGTCTTGAACCCGCTCCCAACCCGCCTCCAACCAATCTTCCCGGGAGTCGGGTCCCTGATTTGCGCAGGGACCCAACTCCTAGCAGCGGGAAGAGGATTATAGCCACTTAACTGCCTATTAACAGGTAGTTAACAGGCAGTTAAGAGACTTTTTCCAATTTTTAGAATTCTGCTGCAGGCTTCCCGACATCGGGGAACCCCGCCAGGGTAAGTGAGGCATGCTGTGGGTCTGTTGTACTGTTGGTGTACAGATGACAGCTGCAGAAGTGGTGTGAAGGATGCAATGGGACTCTGGTGAGTATCAGAGGTAAGGGAATGTTGGGAAAGTAATTTTTAATGTGTTTAGATTTTTCTGTAGGTGACAAGCTTTGAAGTGTTTGTGTGGCCTCACCTCATTGGGAGAAGTGACAGATCGCTTCTGTACCCTCACCTGCAGCTGCCATCCGTTTTATCCTAAGGAGAGAGTCATTGGAGAGCCTGGGTGCAAGGGCTCACCTTTGTACAGTGATCGTCATTGTTTGACAGCACCTCAATGCTGTCAAACACTGCCAAATCATCTGTCAAAAATTTATGGTTCATGTGCCTTTAAGAAAACCTACAGATGAAGCATCATCAACTGACGTCATCTGACACCAGCTTTCCCTTAATTGGCCAGCAAGCCCGCAGGGCGGGCTTAACAAGGCCAATCAGGGGAAAATAGCGTCTGTGCGTTGGACATCGCTGGGGGCAGGACTAGAACCCGGAAGGCAGCAGTCCCACCCCCAACTCGTCTCGGTGAGTAAAATCCAGCCCAATGTGTCTAGGAATGCACTGCGATTTGAGACTAATAAAAATATATTTTTTTAAAAGATAAAATTAAGGCAAACTGGATGGTGCCTTTCATCTCTGGAACCTGAATTTGAATTGAGCTCGCACTGATAAGGTAAAACTCTTGCTGCTCTGCCAACAGTTAGGGTTGCTATGTGAAATTAATTATTCACAGCATAATACTGCCATAACTTAGCACAAATTGTCAATTTTTCTAAGGGTGCAGGAAGTAAAATATTTATGCAGGTATAGTGGAAGCATGCACTACGGCACAGAAGAGAGAGGCAGTCCCTAATGAGGAGATGTGAAATATGGTATCTCATCGGTGGGCAGATCTGGTAAAAATAACAATCATGAGTTATGGCCAGTGTCAGAAGTGAGATAGAAATCATATTCCATGGCTCATCACGTGCACTGTTTTTACCACAAGTAAAACATTTAAAGTTATAGTCGACATCACAATGAAATCTTTCTTCTCATCGCCAGCATCTCTATTAAGTAGGAACAAATACAAAATGTGTTCCCTGGAGAGAATACCACCACATCTGGGTACATAGATCTTTATTCTGCATTTGGCCTTTGCTGGTGCTTGATACAGATATTAAGTGTAGAATGCAGACTGGTATTCCATTCAATATTCACATCGCACATTTGGATTTTGTGCAGCAACTGACCATCTATTTTAACAGTATTTACATTTTTTCCTCTCAAATCAAATCAAAGGGCTAAAAAATTTCCAGTTCTGTGACTCGCTGCAGCACACATTCCATTTGGGGTTCAGGGAACACAATAAATTATGTTGGTCGTTCGAGAAGACTGCTGACGAGCTGTGGGAGTGATTCGAAAGGGAAAACCATTTAATTACTATTTAGGGTAGCTTTGTGTTGTTTACATATTTTAAGTAGACATTGAGCTGCAAGGAATATATAAGTTAAACTAGTGGCTATAAGTTAACTAGTTCATGTAGGAGTTGAAAATAGTACTGGTCGCAATCTTATTTCATGAGTATCCACAGAACATCTTCTATTTCATGGGATTAAATGATACAGTTGTATAGAGGTAATGGGGCAAATGAGACAGCATTTATAAAAATAATCGGATTCGCCGGCATGGGATCAATGAGCCAAATGGCCTCCTTCTGTGCTGTAACCATTCTATGATTCTATCTTAATAGAAGACTACAAAAGTAGCCACACTATATACGTCTCTCATGAAATTCCTATGACTCGAGCTACAGAAGTTCTTGTAATTTCCTCAAATGAAAATCAGCATATTTTAATTTATTCTCCACTACTTCTCCTTATATTAGGAAACTAAACTGAATGAAATATAGTGAATGCTTTCATGAGGTTTACTGTATGGAATAAATCAAAGTAGAAAACTCTAATCACATATGTAAAGAAGTACAAAAGTGGACCCAGGAAGCCCATACTACATACAAGCCCAATCCTGTTCTCATCTAATGTCCCCACACACGTGTTTTCCGCAATGGTTGTTATCCTTAACCCAGAGTGCTGGAACCGACTGATCTCGACAGTGAAGCTTCTCACTGTCTGAGCCATCAGGAGGGGAGGAGATGTAAATTTTAAATTATTTATCCTGCAAGGGTCTAAAGAAAAACTGTGAGTATTAGAAATTCAATGGCATCTAAAAAAGGTAAAAAATCAACCATTTGGCGTTTCAGTCGACAGACTCCACCCAAAATGTTAATCTGCCTTTTCTCTTTGCAGATGCTGATGATTCAGCTGTGTACTTTAAGCAGTCTCTATAATTATTTATCTTCGCCTCCCCCAAGTGTTTTATTTTGTTTTAATTTTGCATATAATGTCTATGGCTTCCAGAACAGTGTGATGTCACTTTTTTCCCCTTGGTAGTTCATGATGGGCAAAAGTAATCCCATGTGTCCAGGAGTCACACTGCTGTTACCATTCTCCTTTACAGTCAAATTTTGGAAGAGTTGAGTTGTTTTTTTAATTTAATTGAATTAAACATATGGAAAGGTCATATAAAAAGTAATCCTTAAGCCTCTTAAATTCCAGATTCTAGAAACCCCAAACATAACAGCCAGGATACCGACTCCCATTGTGATCAACTACTGTATCGCTAAATGACACCATATAGATGGTTATTAAAATTTGAACAGCATTACTAGATGTGGAGGATACATATATTTACTAGGTTCTCCACATCTAAATGTATTTCAAATTTTAATTACCAATACTCACTGCAAAGTACTCCAGGAATTCTAGTGTGGCACCTTTCTTTCGCCCCCTACAATGTTTTCTCATTGAAGGCAGTTAGTTATTCTACAGGGAACAGTTCCATGGGAGCTCTTGTTCCTCAATCAAGCAATTGATCTTCATGCGAGATTAGACAAGAGTTAACAGACTATTCAAGATTGAACAGCATCAAATCCAAACTCAATACTGTTCTAACCTGATGTTTACAGTCATATTTTCCCCCAGGTGAAAGAAGTAATAACCAGAAGACGCTATAGACAGAACAGAACACATTAGCATTGCAATTAAACATCTAGAAAATATATGTGAAACAGATGACCTTCTTTACAGAAGGAAAATAGGGGTCATGAGTCAAAGGAAATCTCTAGACACACGAGGCTGTAAATCACAAATGCTTCCTTTAAAAAAGGCAAATTACAATCCTGAAGCTGTCTTTTCTTCCGCTGTAATTTATCAGAGCAATCTATTTATAAGTTACAGAAGACACATACAGACTAGTAGTAAGTTCTGGGTACGGGTACTCATTTCCAAACTGGTTATGTTCTTGTCTGTACAAGATTATATTTTACAGACAATTTGGTAACTATAGTGGTCAAGTAGTGGACACTGGTTTGGAGCAACAAAATTAAACTGAAGGGTTTTTTTAAAGTCAAAATTGATTCTCCTAAAAGGTAGGCCTTTTAGATGAACCTCCACTATGACAGCAAGCAGAAAAAATTGTATAAATGACAAATCAATTAAATGCATATGATTTTTCATTGGTCAGGGCTTTATTTCTGCACTTGTGGCATTACCACTCATACATATTATTCCCACAACAACATCATGTATTTATATAGCACCTTTAACGTAGTAAAACGTCCCAAGGCACTTCACAGGAGTGTTAAAAGACTTGCATTTATATAGCGCCTTTCACGACCACCGGACATCTCAAAGCACTTTACAGCCAATTAAGTACTTTTGGAGTGTAGTCACTGTAGTAATGTGGGAAACGCGGCAGCCAATTTGCGCACAGCAAGCCCCCACAAACAGCAATGACCAGATAATCTGTTTTTGTTACGTTGATTGAGGGATAAATATCGGTCAGGATAACTCCCCTGCTCTTCTTCGAAATAGTGCCTCGGGATCTTTTACGTCCACCTGAGAGAGCAGACGAGGCCTCAGTTTAACGTCTCATCTGAAAAACGGCACCTCTGACAGTGCAGCACTCTCTCAACACTGCACTGGAGTGTCAGCCTAGATTTATGTGCTCAGTCCCTGGAGTGGGACTTGAACCCACAACCTTCTGACTCAGAGGCGAGTGTGCTACCCACTGAGCCACAGCTGACGGACACTGTGTTACAAGACAAAAAATTGACACCGAGCCACTTAAGAAATTAGGGCAGATGTAAAGAGGTAGGTTTTAAGGAGCGTCTTAAAAGGAGGAAAGAGAGGTAGAGCAGCGGAGCGATTTAGGGAGGGAGTTCCAGAACTTAGGGCCTAGGCAGCTGAAGGCACAGCCACCAATGGTTGAGCGATTATAATCAGGGATGCTCAAGAGGGCAGAATTTGAGGAGCGCTGATATCTCGGGGGGTGGGGGGGAGACGGCGTTGTGGGGCTGGAGGAGATTAGATAGATAGGGAGGGGCGAGGCCATGAAGGGATTTGAAAACAAGGATGAGAATTTTGAAACCGGGAGCCATTGTAGGTCAGCGAGCACAGGGGTGATGCGTGAACGGGACTTGGTGCGAGTTAGGACACGGGCAGCCGAGTTTTGGATGACCTCAAGTTTACGTGGGGTAGAATGTGGGAGGCCAGCCAGGAGTGCGTTGGAATAGTCAAGTCTAGAGGTAACAAAGGCATGGATGAGGGTTTCAGCAGCAGATGAGCTGAGGCAGGGGCAGAGATGGGCGATGTTACGGAGGTGGAAGTAGGCGGTCTTAGTTATGCCATGGATATGTGGTTGGAAGCTCATTTCAGGGTCAAATAGGACACCAAGGTTGCGAACAGTCTGGTTCAGCCTCAGACAGATGTTAGGGAGAGAGATGGAGTTGGTGGCTAGGGAATGGAGTCTGTGGCGGGGCCCGAAGACAATGGCTTCGGTCTTCCCAATATCTATTTGGAGAAAATTTCTGCTCATCCAGTACTGGATGTCGGACAAGCAGTGTGTCCATTTAGAGACCGTGGAGGGGTCAAGAGAAGTGGTGGTGAGATAGAGCTGGGTATCGTCAGCATACATGTGGAAACTGACGCTGTGCTTTCGGATGATGTCAGCAAGGGGCAGCATACAGATGAGAAATAGAAGGGGGCCAAGGATAGTTCCTTGTGGGACCCCAGAGGTAACGATGCGGGACTGGGAAGAGAAGTAATTGCAGGTGATTTTCTGACTACGATTAGATATATAAGAATGGAACCAGGCGAGTGCAGCCCCACCCAGCTGGACGATGGTGGAGAGGCGTTGGAGGAGGATGGAGTAGTCAACCGTGTCAAAGGCTGCAGACAGGTTGAGAAGGACAAGGAGGGATAGTTTACCTTTGTCACAGTCACAAAGGATGTCATTTGTGATATTGAGAGCTGTTTCAGTACTGTGGCGGGACGGAAACCGGAACTGCATATACAAATGGCCGGAATTTTGCCGGCGCTCAGAGGGCTGGATTGGAGGCGGGTCAGAGGTTAAATTTGCAATGAGTGACGGTGGGGTCTGAACCTGCCGTGATCCCGCCTCTACACAACTTGAGAGTGTCGGGTCTCCGATTTGCAAACAGACCCGACACCAAGCAGCGGGAAAGGGATTAAAGGCAAGTAACTGCCTATTAAGTGGGTTTTTGGATTTTCCAGCTTCTGGGTCATTTTCACGACGTTCCGACAACATGCCAGGTAAGTGTGGCGTGAACACCAGCGAGCTGGAGACTTCACAGCTGCAACTGCAGTGCAAAAGCTGCACTCTCAAATCTTGTCATTTAGAAATCTGTGAGGTTGCTGATTGAATAATTTAGGGGGCATATTCTGTGTTTAGGCTGCAAGTATGTGTTGTGCACTATAGATCCACTGTAACCTCATCGAAGCGGGGAGCAGCCTTGGGTTTTCGTGCTGCCATACCTGCAGCAGCCAGCACTTCAGGAACAAAACGGAAATGAATCTGCAGAGGGGACATGGCCCCTATAAATAATCAGTCCAACATCGCTTCATCAGTCGCGAGCAACTGACCCGCACCCAGCAACTGCCTTGGAGAACCCGCATGTCGGTCTTAACGAGGCCAATCAATGGAAAATTTCAACTGCAGGGCGGCGGGAGCCGGTCCGGAACCCGCCAAACAGTGGACCCGCCACCGTCCCGCCTCCAGGCGCAAAATCGCAGCCATTGAGTTTTATCAGATCAATAATACGGAATATAGTCTAATCTTTCTAATTACCAGGATAGCCTTAACAGAAGTACACTGGCATCTTTGGCTGCACATTTCCTGTTTGAGACTTCAGCAGAAACAACTGCTGAGGAACAAATGCTGCAAAATGGAAGTCAGTTTAGCCTACTGTAAAATTGCATTTTGAAAACCAGCAGCAAATACAACCGTACCCAGATTACAGCACTTTAGCTGTTTGAAAAAGTTTCTCAGATGAAACTTGTCACTTTTAAATACAACTAACAAGAAAATAGCTAAACAAGAAAGCCAAAACAGGAAAAACTGATGTGCACTATAATATAGAGTAGTAAATAGACACAAGTTGTGTATTTGTTGCCACAATGTTATCATACAAAGTTTCCTTCCATCAGAACGTGCTTTATTGCTTTCCTTCTCAGAATGTTGTCGTTTACTTTAAATAAACCAAGTCGCATGCCCCAACCCTTCCGTGACGATAAGGCGCCAGAGAAATCGGGAAACCTCAGTCAAGATAACTTTTTTTTTTAATGTTCCAAATTTAACTCAATGGTCATATTGAAAAGTGCTTTGTGAAATTAACAGTGTAGGCTGTCTAGGACCTAAAAGGAGTCTTTTGTTCCACCAGTGTTCATTATTAAGCCTAAGCATAACAGTGAGGAAAAAGACATTAGATTATGCATTGTCTATGAATGGAATATGTAGGCCGCGATTTTATCGGCACTGAGAGGGCGGGTTTGGAGGCGGGTCAAAGGTGAAAATCTTTATGCTTGACGGCGGGTTGCGATCCCGCCATCAACCCGCCTCCACGCTACTTTACCAAGTACCGGCTCTGTGAGTTCCGATCGGCACTTAAGGCAGTTAACAGCTTGTTAACTGCCTGGATAAGCCTATTTTAAGAGGGTCTTTCAATTTTATTACATTTTCAGTGTGTTCCATGCCTTTCGCAAACCCCACCAGCTGATTGTGTCGGGTTCAGCAAGTGCCTGACTTCTTGACAGCTGCAGCTCCAGCATAAAAACGGAGCTCGAACATGGCTGACTTACAGATGACAGAACTTTGTTTTTTCAGGTGTTGGAACACTTTTTGCAGGTCTACTGATCTTGTAAGTGCTGAAGCGGAGATCCATATGTACTGTGACCTCCTGGGAAAACCCTCTGGCCACATTGACTGAGCGCGCATAACTTCTAGTCCTCAACTGAGATATATACCAGTGGAATGGGAACCATTTATACCCTGTCATCCTGGTCCTCAGATTCGGAGGAAGAGCAGCCGTGGCAGCAGCAGAACCAGGCACAACAGCAGCAGCAACAACAGGAGCGCCAACCTCCTCCTCACTCACCTGATGCTGCACAGGGCAGAGGGCATCAGCGCAGGGCTGCACGTCGCCGCAGGAGATACCCCCAACACAGGGTTTACAGGCCGAAGATGAGCTTCCTCAACATGGCTGATCAGCAGTGCCAAAAGAGGCTGAGACTTTCGCGAGAGGTAGTCACTGACATCTGTGCAATGCTGCAGCAACACCTGGAGCCCAGAGGAGCGGGTGGACTCCCCTTACCAGTGGCTGTCAAAGTCACCACCGCCCTCAATTATTTTGCTTCAGGGCCCTTCCAGGGATCATCAGCAGACATCAGCGGCATCACACACTTGCATCACGCAGGTTACCGATGGCTTCTTTGCAAAGGCGCACAATTACATCCACTTCTCCACGGATGAAGCAAGTGTAACCGCGCGTGCGGTTGGCTTTGCAAATATGGCAGGCTTACCAAGGGTGCAGGGCATCGTAGACTGCACACAGTGGCCATTAGGGCACCCCATCACAACCCAGCTGTATTTGTCAACCGCAAGGGCTTCCACTCCCTTAACGTCCAACTGGTGTGTAACCACAGGAAGAACATTATGCATGTTTGCGCCAAGTACCCTGGCAGTTGCCATGACTCGTTCTTTCTGCGGTAGTCTACTATGTCTCAGCTCTTCAATCCGCCACCCCAACTTTCCGGATGGCTACTTGGAGACAAGGGCGATCCCCTGAAGACGTGGCTAATGACACAGATGAGGAGGCCATCAAACGAAGCTGAGGATCGCTACAATGCCAGCCACATTTCCACCAGAGCTATCATCGAGCAAACTATCGGCTTGCTCAAAATGCGATTCAGATGCCTTGACAGATCAGGTGGAGCCCTGCAGTACTCACCAGCCAGGGTCTCCAGAATCATGATGGTCTGCTTGCACTGCACAACATCACACAGCAGTGTGGCGTCCAGCTGCCTGAGGAACAAGTGGCTCAGCGCACAGCCTCCTCCTCAGGTGAGGATGAGGAGGAGGAGGACCTTGTGGAGGTGGATGCGCCAGTTCCACCAGCACGCGAGCACATTGCTGCCCGTGATGCAAGGGCTGCACTAATCTATGCCAGATTCACTTAAGTTGACGAAGCAAACACACGTGGCTGCCACCTTCTTAACACCATACACAATGTACAATAAATCACTCTCACCACCATCATTACAAATGAAAGGCGCCCTGGCACCTGTGACACTTCTATTTCTGGGCACACATAGGCCAACTCTTTGAATATTTGCCATCGCATTTCTTTATTGACATTGAAATGGCGATGATTATATTAAACATGTATTACATCAAAACACCCAAGTGACTATAGGTGCTTCATCTTTCTCTTACACATGCTTCTACGTGGTGCTTCCCCTGTGGCTTCAGCAGATGTGGAGGCATCTTGCTCACTTTCATGCTGCTCCTGCTTCGACACCTTTGGTGGGCGTCCTCTGGGTTTGCGAGCCTAGAAGGGCTCGGCAACAGTCTGCTCCTCCTGCGGATGTGCAGGGGCTGAGACGACCATTTCAGTTGGGTGAGGACTCTGACCGAGGGCGCCGCAGTGGCATGGTCGTGTGAGCGCTTGGAGAGGAGCCCACACTTTCTTGTTGCCTGCCACCAACATTCCTCTCATGGGTCAGCCGCACTTCAGTGGTAGCAAGTGGCTGACAGCACCTTGCTGCACATCAGTGGAGCCATGAGGACCCGTATCTGCACTGGCAGTCCTCCTCAAAAGGACGTCCATGAAGCTCTGGTCTCTCTGCTCAATAGCTGCCCATCGCTCCTCCAGAGATGTCATTCTATTCTGAACATTCACCATGTTTTCCTGACTCAGGCAACTTATTTCCTCCATGACCATAACCATCCTTTCCACGGAGGTTGCCATCCTATCCATGGTGGTGCGTTCATGCGCCATTGCCTCCACAAAGGCAGTGCTCATGTTAGACATGGACTCCTCCATCCTCTTCACACTCGCAGTTACCCTGGATGCAAAACCTGCCAGAGACACCTGCACTTGTTCCTGGAGTTCCAGAACCGCTCTCTTTCTGGATGGCCCCAGAGGCTCAGGGTCCACATGCAGCTGAGCAGAGCTGGGAGTGCCCTGCAGCCTCCGCCGAGGACTCTCAACTGCTGTCCCTGTCTCCACCATATGCTGATGCTCACTTGTGCGCTGTGATACACCAGGTGACAACATGACTATATCTCTCGAAGGACCCACCGAGGTGTGTGTATCTGCGCTGGTGCTGGGTGCGCTTATTTCTGCTGACGCTGCGCCCTCAGAGGTTGCAGCTTCCTCCGAGAAGTCTTCCGGCTCTTCCTCCTGGACAGTGGGGAGGGGGGCTCTCGATGGTCCTGTGGGGGAGTAAAGGCATGGAGTTAGACATGTGAGATTAAAGTATCATGCACATTGAATTGTGCAGATGATCATAACTCAATCTGTATGAGCATCAGATGCCATAACAGTCACTCATGCAATGTAACTGAGAGGGCTGCAAATCTATTCTGTCACCAGCTTGCTCTACTACGCCCGTCTGACCGTCCCCCACTTCCAGATCCTCAGCGATCTCCAGAGCAGCCTCCTCAGCGGTGGTCAGCTGGGCAATGGAAGGTGGTCCTCCTCCTGTCCTGGCCCTCTCCCTCTTATTGTGGGATCTCTTTTCCTGCAATGAGGGACACAAGTGGAGTTGGAGTGAGAATGTTGGAGTGAGTGTAGAGAATCCATAGCAAAGATGCTTAGAGGGAGACAAAGATGGAGTGAGGTGCCAATACCAAGGGCCCTCCCTGTGCGTTGTTAGTTGTTGTCATTGCAGAACAGTGATAGCGAGTGTGAGGGGTGCATAGTAGAATAATGAAGTGATTCTGTACATAGAGAGAGAGGAATGGTTAAGGGTGCAAGGGCTGTAAGGGTAAAGTGGGATGTGCAGGAGTAGGTTGACAATGCAGACTGCTGGTGATGAGAGGAGATGGGGAGCAGATTGAAGGTAAGTGTGATGTTATACTCACTTTTGCTGAGCGTAGCAGATCATTAAACCTTTTCCTGCACTGGACCCAGGAGCGAGCACACAAAGATCTGGAGCTGGCCTCCTCAGCAATTTGCAGCCAGGCTGCTTTGCTTTGCTGAGGAGGCTTCCTCCGTCCAGATGAGGGGAAGAGTACCTCCTTGCGCCCTCTCACTCCCTCCACAAGAGCATGGAGGGAGTCATCATCAAAGCGGGGAGAGGCCTTAGCTCTTACAGAAGTCATGGCAACAATTTCAAAACGAGAAGCAGCAGGAAAGGAAGGAATTGGAACAAAGCTGCATGGGCCCCTTAAATACAGCTGGCTGACAGACGTCAGCAGAAGCGAGCAGCAGACCCAAAACCACTAATTGGAACGGGTAGCGCGCACGGACACATTAAGGAGGCCACTTAAAGGAAAATCGATTTTTCTGGACAGCTGAAATCGGAAGCAGGACCGTAACCTGCCGAACCTCAAACCCGCCACGATAAAATCGGGGCCATAGTTTTTGCTCCTTGGATAACATTTGACAGTAAAACATTTTTACCTGTGGTTGTCAGGGCTTTCACTGGTGTGCATTAATATTGAGGGAATCAAAACATAAGCATGAAATAACTAATGGTTATTCAACCTATCAAGCCTGCTTCTTCTACCGACCACATAATTTAAACTATAAAAGAGAGACCCAATTCCATCAAATTAATCTACTGAGAGAAAATTTCCTGATCACCAAAGACAATCAAGGTGAACTGTAGAATATCTATCCATCACCAGATCCCTATGATCTATCTTCTCTGTATGTGGTAATTTCATCCTTAATTAAAGACTCTGAATTTTTTCCTACCACAGACACTAAATTAACTGTCTTGTAATTACCTGGATTAGTTCTGTCTCCCTTTTTAAAATGGGTACATTGGCCATGCTCCAGTCCTTTGGTACACATCCACATTCAGTAGAGCCCTGAAATATAATCGAGGGTGTTGCCACTTTTCTTCATCTCCCTCAGGATCCTAGGATGTATCCCGTCAGGCCCTGCTTTTTTGTATTTCTTTAGCCTAACATATCGAACATGTTCGTAATATCGCTCATCTTGCTCTCAACCACTTCAGGATTCATGTCCTTCTTGGCCATTTCCCTTCTCAAAAAAATTGGCCTATTAATTTGTAAGGAAGGCATTACATGCCAGGAAAAGCTCTGCAAATAGTTTATCACAGAGTTTCCTCTTAAAAAAAAACACAGGTCTCCTTAACAATAACAAAACAATTAATACTTTAAATTTTACTAACTTGTAGCTAGTATCCTATTATTTGAGAGCAGTTGGGGGCAGGGAGAGCTAATTTGTTCCTAGAAAAAAGTCATGTGGAGAAAGCCTGATTTTCTTAATGCACTAAATAAGGATCAGCAAAGTCTTTTTTTTTGGCCAAATTAAAAACTTTTTTTTAATTTTCATTTCTAGGTTTCATTTTCTGTACTAAAAAAACAAGAAAATCAGTTGGAACAAATTGCACTCCAAAAAATCTGGGTAAATTTGGAAGCAGTAAAAAATTGTTTTTATTTTGAACATTGCTAAAACTCAACAAATAAAACAAACGACTTAAAAAAGGTACTGCCAAGCTACAGGAGAACCCACAGTTCATGGACACCACTTCTATGAGTCTCACCATCAGACTCTCGCTTAACCCCTCGATAGTTTTTATTTAATTGTAGAACCTATCTTTGTGTTATGGCTTCAGCCACTTACCTGCCATTATGATGGGGGATAATAAAAATTGTTGAAGCGAATGCACAGGGGTGGGTTTTGCTTTTAACAATCAACGCCTTGGTGTGTATACGGAGTTTCATTGCTGATCTCAATGTTCAGAAGAATATCAGTGTGCTAACTGTGGCAGTGCATTAACTTGGAATGAAAGATGGATGTTTAATTTTGTATAAATAATATAGTCCTCACAACCAGTGCCTAAAAGAGATCCATGTTTTCTTAAAAAGATCCAAATTGCACAACCTCCATTTCTTTTCCTGATGAAAATCAGGTCCAGAAAGGTGCTTGTATCATGTACATGATGTTAGTATGGCACACGTGTATGCCAACATCATGGATGCAATGTGCGCATATCTCAAATTTGTTTTCTTATCAAAACCAGAGAAAATTATTTTTTTAACCAGTTCACCACTTGAGAAAAATCAGGGAATAGATCAGTGGAAAATCAGAACGCACTGCTTTTAATGCTCTCCAGCACTTAAGCATCTTTATGACTCAATCTGACCTAATAGGGGAGGTAAAACCTAGGTGACAATGTCTTTGTTCCCCTACCCAAACCTGCAAATTTCATTTAATTTATTTTCAGAGGTAAACATAAATGCTGCAGCTGGCCATGTACAAAATTATAATATATAGTGATATCTTTTTAATACAGCAAAGTATGTATGATTAATGTGCCATCATTTTGGTAAAAATTACTCTCTCATTTGTAGATGTTCAAATATTAATTAATTCACCATTGTTCAGTTTGAAGCTGGTAGTCCACATATATTCTGTTAATTTGTCCTTCACTAAAGAAACTGAATACTGGAGGACTGAATTTTATTGTTGGAAATAGTTAATTATAATTATATAGATCTTAAATTATCCTGATTTCCCTTTGGAATAGACCAGCACTTTCACATAGTTGAAATTCTCTGGACGCAATGAGACATAGTTAATTTTTTTTGGCAGGGCAGGGAAAGACTTGGATCTTTCGGCTGCTATCAGGAGAATAAAAGTACGCATGGCTTTTAGACATAGTGATACAGCAAACTTTTTCTAGGTCATTCACACTACAATATTGAATCCTGTTACTTTGCAGCATTAGTAATCCTTTCTCTATGGCAGATTTCAGGGAGCCCCCAGACTGATCAAGGCACTGGGCACCTTAGTTTAAAGATGCCAATGGTGTGTTCAATGATGTTCCTGGTGGTCCCATGGCTATTATTGTATCTGTGCTGCTCAGGCCCGGTGGGGTTGTGGAGGGGTGTCATCAGCCAAATATGTAGAGGGTATCCTTTGTCCCCTAACAGCCTGACATACCTGGAGGGGTGAAATAGTGGGGAGATGAATTTGTATCTCAGGATGAAAGCATCATGGCACAGATTTGCATGATCATTCAGCGATAATCACACATCGGTTGGACATTGATGGAAAGATAGCCCTTCTTGTTGAGAAAAGCTCCTGGCTTCCTCCTTTGGTGCTCCCATAGCTACATGCATGCAGTGTACATGAGGGAAGCAAGCCACTTCTGTAAATCCCAGATTTCCCTCATTCTAGCTATTAGCATTCATCGGGAAACTAATGTACATATTGGTTTTGGTTAAGAGGGCATTGGTGGCCTGTTTAATACACTGCAGACTGAGAGATGTGGGTGATGTCTTATGTAGCAACCGGAGGTGAAAAGATAAAGTTGGTAGTGACTTTGCCAGTCACTGATCCAGCAGACAGATGATCTGTGGGCTGGGGAGCGCCTTCTATGAGCAGTCCGGCACACCTGTGATTTGATTGAAGTTTTCAAGATATCAAGAGGAACTGATAGGGTAGATAGAGAGAAAGGGTAGGGTAGATAGAGAGAAGGGGTAGGGTAGAGAGAAACTATTTCCGCTGATTGGGGAGTCTAGGAATAGGGGACATAGTCTAAAAATTTGGGTCAGGCTTTTCAGGAGTGGAGTTAGGAAACACTTCTACACGCAAAGGGTGGTAGATGTTTGGAACTCTCTTCTGCAAATGGCAGTGGATGCAGGGTCAATTGTTAATTTTAAATCTGAGATTGATAGATTTTTGGAAACCAAATATATTAAGGGATATGGGGCAAAGGTGGGTATATGGAGTTAGGTCACAGATCAGCCATGATCTCATTGAATGGCAGAACAGGCTCCAGGGGCTAAATGGCCTACCCCTGTTCCTATATGCTAACAGGCCCGGCTACATGTATGCAGGAAGAAGTTCACGGTTTGAGAAGTGGGACAAGGGTTATGGGATGCGAGAGTATTGGAGGGTCCACGGTCTGGTACCACTGGGGGAGCTATGAGGGTTTGGCAGCATTAGGGAGGGTAATGTCTAGCAGTGTTGGGAGAGGGGGGCAACTGGTAGGATTTGAGGAAAGACCATTTCACTAACTGGCCTATGAATATCCTGGTAAGTTCTTTAATGAAGAAATGTGAGCAGATTTTTGGTGAGGGTAGACAGTTTATAAATTTGCAAAGAAGACAACATTTATGGGACTGAAAGAATGAAGATATCGCCAATGACTCAGGAGAACATGACCTAAAGTCCAAAAAAAGTTGTCTTTGTGCTGCTTAAGTCATGCAAGTCATGAATATTATAGTAGCAGTATAGTGCATTTATGGACATGAAGAAGAGTAGTAGTTTTTAAAGATCTTTCTGAGATAATAAAATATTGAAGTCAGTGGAAAGGAAAATTGAGCGGGATGCAGAACAGGTGGGCCATCTGATACTGCCCATTTTGCACCTCTGCTGAACTAAACTTTACCCCCAGTGATTATATACCTATACACTCTAGGTACACTGTCTCGAAGAGGAAATCCAGGTGAATTAAAGTTAAAAATCAGAGCCACTGGGCTACTGTACTTGGACTGTTACACAGTATTGTTATTTACTAGTTAGTACCTCACTATTAAACTGTCCAAATAACAATTGCTCCTGCTCACTAATGGAATCTCCAAGAGGAAAAAACAATCTTAGATATCTTCGACAAAAACAGATCATTGTGGGTAATTTATAGGCATTTAAGGGGAATGTAATTTTATCAATAATTTGTAGATTTACCCATAACCAACTTGGGTCCCACATATATCTGTAATTTACTCTCTTCCTCTGTGCTATTGCCAATATTTGATAAGGGTCAAGAATTACTTTAATTGTGGTGATATTTTGTCCAGAAGATAGCATCTTCATGATGGAGGATGGAAGTGTTGGGAGAGCCAGGAAGACTGGAATCTGTTAAACATGCTGCTGGATGTCTTGGAAAGACCACACATCCACCTGGTCACCAGATGTGCTCTCTAGCCAGAAACAGGAACTACGATCACTATTGGGTAACATAGCTTGGATGAGTTCTGGCCCTGAGATTTAACTTGAACTTTTGCAGTTAATTAGAGTAGATGCCAACATCAATACTGAGACAAACTAACTGACACAAAAGGGAAACTTTGGCATATACAATGAATGCATCAGCTGCCCAATGCCTTTGTCTTTCTGATGGAATGATAACAGGAAGATATGCAAACTGACTTGCATGCTTTTTAGCCTCCAGTGCAAAGAATCACTGCTTCAGTCATTCTGTATTTTATAATCTCTTAAAGTTGAGAAGCTGTTTTTTTTTTTATGGCCCCGATATTAACAAGAGGCCCGATAGCGGGCAATGATCCCTGCAAAATCGGGGAAAAGGAGGTCCTCATTTAAATAAAGGAACGCTTCGTCCCGCACCAAAACTGGCCGGAATGACAGCCTGGCCAGCGGGCAGGAGCAGAATTTGCGGTAGGAAGCCGCAGCCGGGATCCTGTGGGAATGGTCCCTGGCAGTTAGTGGGGAGGTCTGGCCGCGATCGAGGGGATAAGGGTGGGTCTGGCATTAATCAGGGGGGTAGCAAGGGAGGCCCAAAGCCCGGAGGAGCATTCCTGCCCCTCCTGATCAACAAGGAAACCTGAAAAATAAATTTAAAACTTATCTTCTGGGTCTCTTCCGGCCCAGGATCTGGCTCCCGACAGGTTTGGCCTGATGGGGGAGCCGATACTGTTCCCGCCCCCACTCAGGCCTCTGGTTGAAATTGCAGATCAGGTCCTGATGGCATCATCAGGCCTGATCTGCATATTGAAGTAGGACCTCGCTTTATTCCAATAGCAAAATACTGCGGATGCTGGAAATCTGAAATAACAGAAAATGCTGGAAACACTCAGCAGGTCAGGCAGCATCCGTGGAGAGAGAAACAGAGTTAACATTTCAGGTCTGTGACCCTTCCTGCAAGTTTCCTCCTCACCTGCTCAAAAAAGCAGGTCAATACGGGGACACGGCGGGAAGGAAGAAACAAATCACATCCTCTGTGACCGTGACCATAATGCATTTTCACTTTCAACCTCTCTAGTCGGAACATGCTATTTAGATACCAAATTATGTTTCTTAATTGCTTATAATACAGTACAGACGGGACGAAGTTTGATTTTGCAATGTTAGAAGCTGCTTTTCAATTGAAGTGTACCATTACCATTATAAACATTTTGCATTAGAATCACTCCATTTGCTCGTGACGATCAAAACACCGCAAAGCATTCAGGAAGATGCTGCAGAAAAGCACTCCGGTCCAAAACTAAAAGTTGTGTTCAACACAATCAGAAGAGAACTTGCCAAATCTTTCAGTTGGTAAACAAGATGGAGCTTTAAAAAAAAAGTAATAAGGAAGCAACATGAAGGACCATCAAAATAGTAATGTGGCATGAAAACAAAAACTGCAAAGATAAGGCTCACGAAGATCTGGGACATCTTTTCCAGGTGCTTAAACTGAGTTTTTGTCTTCTGATTGGCATTTCAGGCAATTTAAACTTCCTCCTGTATCATATCATTTGCTAATGTGGTTACTGGTAAGGCATGGTGTGGTTTTGAATAATTGAAAGAACCTTTCACCCTGTCAACTTTTTGACTGGTGCCTTTCTTCAAAAAGTTCTCTTTCTGGTTTCCTGCAAAAGCAGAAAACCAGACCTCATTACAGCCTTGGTCCAAACAAAGACAAAAGAGCTGAATTCCAGAGGTGAGGTGAGAGTGGCTTCCCTTGCACCTGCTGCCCTGGTCCTTCTAGGTGGTAGAGATCGCGGGTTTGGGAGGTGCTTCGAAGAAGCCTTGGCAAGTTGCTGCAGTGCATCTTGTAGATAGTACACACTGCAGCCACGGTGCACCGGTGGTGGAGGAAGTAAATGCTTAAGGTGGTGGATGGGGTGCCAATCAAGCGAGCTGCTTTGTCCTGGATGGTGTCGAGCTTCTTGAGTGTTGTTGGAGCTGCACTCGCCTTGTAGAGACTTGAAAAGGCTTTGCGGAGTCAGGAGGTGAGACACTCGCTGCAGAATACCTAGTCTCTGACCTGCTCTTATAGCCACAGTATTTATGTGGCTAGTCCAGTTAAGTTTTGGGTCAATGGTGTCCCCCAGGATGTTGGTGGTGGGGGATTTGGCGATGGTAATGCCGTTGAAAGTCAAGGGGCGGTGCTTAGACTCTCTTGTTAGAGATAGTCATTGCCTGGCACTTGTGTGGCGCGAATGTTACTTGCCACTTATCAGCCCAAGCCGGAATGTTGTCCAGGTCTTGCTGAATGCGGGCATGGACTCCAGTATAAATGCATACTGGATGTATTCATGGAACCATAACACAGGATAAGGCACTGCCTTCACAAGAGGAGTAAAGTGAAGAAACTCGATCCCTCTACCCAAAACAAATTGTGACAAGTACACCGAAAAGCACATTTTTCCCAGATGCAAGAAAACACAGAACTTGAAGACTTTATAATAAGTTTTGAAATTATGGTATGCTACAAATGATTAATAGGTTAATTTGAAATTCCTTTCTCCCTGCCATTTCAGTGAAGGCATTAAAATAATTTATTTTGAACAGGTTAATGTTTCCATTAAAATAGCAGAGAGCAGAATTTCAGATGAATCTCTATTATCCCACAACACAACTTCAAAACCATTCAATACTCAATTTGTTTTATTTAATTAGGTGATTAAAATAAACACCTTCAGAACAAACAATAGTACTGGTTAAAATCTAAAGGCTATGAAGCAGTTAAAGCAAACTCGAAAAGCACTTACTGTTGTACAATATCGTTCAATCAGCAATGAAATATTCATGAAGATCTCCTATTTCTGGTTTCAGTCACAGAAGCAAAAATGGAATTTGTAATGATCATTTTGCATGCAATTTTCACACTATAAATAAACTTAATACAGTCATGGGGGAGGGGGGAAGAACAGGTTCAATACTAAATGCGTGAATACTGTACAATCAGACATGGTACACATGCTACGATTAAACATCATGTGGTAGCGGAACATAGAATCATAGAAAATTACAGCACGGAAGGAGGCCATTTCGGCCCATCGTGTCCACACCGGCCAACAAAGAGCTATCCAGCTTAATCCCACTTCCCAGCTCTAGGTCCGTAGCCCTGCAGGTTACAGCATCCCAAGTGCACATCCAAGTACTTTTTAAATGTGGTTAGGGTTTCTGCCTCTACCACCCTTTCAGGCAGTGAGTTCCAGACCCCCACAACTCTCTGGGTGAAGAAATTTCCCCTCAAATCCCCTCTAAACCTTCCACCAATTACTTTAAATCTGTGCCCCCTGGTTTTTGACCACCTCTGCGAAGGGAAATAGGTCCTTTCTATCCACTTTATCTAGGCCCCTCATAATTTTATACACCTCAATAAGGTCTCCCCTCAGCCTCCTCTGTTCCAAGGAAAACAAACCCAGCCTATCCAGTCTTTCCTCATAACTAAGATTCTCTACTCCCGGCAACATCCCTGTAAATCTCCTCTGTACCCTCTCTAGTGCAATCACATCTTTCCTGTAATGTGGTGACCAGAACTGCACGTAGTACTCTAGCTGAGGCCTAACTAGTGTTTTATACAGTTGAAGCATAATACCCACTGCTCTTGCATTCTATGCCACGGCTAATAAAGGCAAGCATTCCGTATATAGGGGGAGAGGAGCTAAACACGATCAAAATCACTAAGGAAGTGGTACTCGGTAAAATAATGGGACTCAAGGCGGATAAATCACCTGGACCTGATGGCTTACATCCTAGAGTCTTGAAGGAAGTGGCGGTAGGGATTGTAGATGCATTGGTAATAATTTTTCAAAACTCCCTGGATTCCGCTAAGGTCCCGGCAGACTGGAAAACTGCTAATGTAACACCCTTATTTAAAAAGGGCAGTAGACAGAAGGCTGGTAACTATAGACCGGTTAGCCTAACATCTGTGGTAGGTAAAATTTTGGAGTCCATTATTAAGGAAACAGTAACAGGACATTTGGATAATCATAATTTAATAGGACAAAGTCAGCATGGTTTTACGAAGGGGAAGTCATGTTTGACAAATTTGCTGGAGTTCTTTGAGGAAGTAACATATAGAGTGGATAAAGGGGAACCAGTGGACGTAGTGTATTTAGACTTCCAAAAGGCATTTGACAAGGTGCCACACAAAAGATTATTGCTTAAGGTAAAAAATCACGGGATTGGGGGTAATATTCTGGCATGGATAGAGGATTGGCTATCTAACAGAAAGCAAAGAGTTGGGATAAATGGTTCATTCTCAGACTGGCAATCAGTAACTAGTGGTGTTCCACAGGGGTCAGTGCTGGGTCCCCAACTCTTTACAATCTATATTAACGATTTGGAGGAAGGGACCAAGTGTAACATATCAAAATTTGCAGATGATACTAAGATGGGAGGGAAAGTAGTGAGTGAGGAGGACATAAATAACCTGCAAGGGGACATAGACAGGCTAAGTAAGTGGGCAGAGATTTGGCAGATGGAATACAACACTGGAAAGTGTGAGGTGATGCACTTTGGCAGGAAAAATCCTAGAGCAATTTATTATCTTAATGGCAAGAAACTGGAGAGTACTGAAGTGCAAAGGGATCTGGGGGTCCTGGTGCACGAAACTCAAAAGGTTAGTATGCAGGTGCAGCAAGTGATTAAGAAGGCAAATGGAATTGTTGGCTTTCATTGCTAGGGGGATAGAATATAAAAATAGGGAGGTATTGCTTCAGTTGTACAAGGTATTGGTGAGACCGCACCTGGAATACTGCATACAGTTTTGGTGTCCTTACTTAAGGAAAGACATCCTTGCTCTCGAGGCAGTGCAAAAAAGGTTCACTCGGTTAATCCCGGGGATGAGGGGGTGGTCATATGAGGAGAGGTTGTGTAGATTGGGACTCTACTTATTGGAGTTCAGAAGAATGAGAGGCGATCTTATTGAAACATATAAGATTGTGAAGGGGTTGGATCGGGTGGATGCGGGGAGGATGTTCCCGATGACGGGTGAGACGAGAACTAGGGGACATAGTCTTAGAATAAGGGGCTGCTCTTTCAAAACTGAGATGAGGAGGAACTACTTCACTCAGAGGGTGGTAGGTCCATGGAATATGCTGCCACAAAAAGCTGTAGAAGCTACATCATTAAATAAATTTAAAACAGAAATAGACAGTTTCCTAGAAGTAAAGGGCATTAAGGGTTACGGGGAGCGGGCAGGAATTTGGACATGAGTCTAGGTTCGGATCGGTCATGGCCCTGTGGGTAGTGGAGCGGGCCCAGGGACCGTGTAGCCTGATTCTGCTCCTATTTCGTGTGTGCAATTCTGTTAGATGCAGGAGATGGTTCTGTGATAGTAGATAGTAGATTGGCGGTTAGGATCAGATCAGCCATGATCTTATTGAATGGCGGAGCAGGCTCGAGGGGCCGATTGGCCTACTCCTGCTCCTATTTCTTATGTTCTTATGTTAACCACCTTATCTACCTGGCCTGCTACCTTCAGGGATCTGTGGACATGCACTCCAAGGTCCCTTTGTTCCTCTACACTACTCAGTGTCCTACCATTTAATGTGTATTCCCTTTCTTTGTTAGCCCTCCCCAAATGCATTACCTCACACTTCTCCGGATTGAATTCCATTTGCCACTGTTCTGCCCACCTGACCAATTTATTGATATCTTCCTGCAGTCTACAGCTTCCTTCTTCAGTATCAACCACACAGCCGATTTTAGTATCATCTGCAAACTTCTTAATCATACCCCCTATATTCAAGTCTAGATCATTGATATATACCACAAAAAGCAAGGGACCTAGTACTGAACCCTGCGGAACCCCACTGGAAACAGCCTTCCAGTCACAAAAACACCCATCAACCATTACCCTCTGCTTCCTGCCTCCGAGCCAGTTTTGAATCCAACTTGACACTTTTCCCTGGATCCCATGGGCTTTTAACTTCGTGACCAGTCTGCCATGTGGAACCTTATCAAAAGCCTTGCTAAAGTCCATATACACTACATCAAATGCACTACCCTCATCTACCCTCCTTGTTACCTCCTCAAAATATTCAATCAAGTTTGTCAGACATGACCTTCCCTTAACAAATCCGTGCTGACTATCCTTGATTAATCCGTGTCTTTCTAAATGAAGATTTATCCTGTCCTTCAGAATTCTTTCCAATAATTTTCCCACCACCGAGGTTAGGCTGACTGGCCTGTAATTACTCGGTCTATCCTTTTCTCCCTTTTTAAACATAAAAGAATCCAGCATACAAAGATGTGCCACTATAAAAGGAACACAAACAGGAGACAAATCAGATGCTCCATCAATATTCAGCTGTGGCAAAATAAATTGACTTCTGTGGCAGGTCATCTTCCCAGTAAAAGCTAATCAAAGAAAGCACTTGCCAATTTTAAATAGCTCAGGACTTTAAACTGTAAAATAATACTTCACTAATAAAGTAATGAGAAAGCAAATGGAAACTGAAATTATAGACAAGGGATGAGCACTTCAAAGTAACAGGAAACTTTGGTGGAAGGTTTTGATCGATTTTTTAGGACTTATTGTTGCCTGTAAATTGACTTTGTTAAGAGGAAATACATGAAGGTATGTTTTTCCACAGTCCTTCCCTCATCTCTTATACTTCATTCTAAATGTTCACTGATAGCTGCTGCATGTCAGTGTCTGACTCTAAGGTTGGACGTGGTCTCGTGCCTCCTTGTGCCAGGTCAGTAGGTAGCCCTGTAACAGACTGTACAGGGATTGCCATGATGGCTGCTTAGGCCAGGATGCACATCTGTAGTCATGCGAGTCTGGTAGTAGAGAGAAACAGATGTGGTATCGCCCAAAGATACAGTCGCCATAAACTGCAATAGCCATTCTCTTATTGCTGGGCACTCCATCATCATGGCCAGGGATCTGTTCAAGCTCTGCATTAGCTAGTTTCCCTAACATATCACATTCAGACAAGACAGTGCACTCTGGAGATCTTGAGCTTCAGTCATAGCTTTCATGATGAAAACCAAGTCAATGCTCAGGACCTTGGCCAAGAGGATCTCTGCTGCAGATGATCCTGGAGTGGCCACACTCTTCATGGTGGTCTGCAACTCAGTCAAGTAGTCATGCAGCATCCTTGGAATGGGCAGCTAAAAAAGGCCTTTGAATTGGCCCACTGCCAGCAGGTTACACTTAAATGCTGCAATGTCTGACTGTGTGTGATGAGTGCATGAGTGAGTGAAAAAAGGTACATCGAATGAAAGGCAAATGATACCAGCCAAGAGCTTGGGGGGGGACCATCAACCTCACTCTTTCCCACATGCTCTCTATTGCTCCCACGCCCATTATCGTCACAGTCCCCTCCTCAATGAGTAAATGATCATCTTGGTGACTCCCCTCCACTTGGCATGCATTGCCTTTTGTTATGTGCAGACTTCTTCTGCAAGCAAATATAAAACAAACACATATTGGACATGGGATGAGAGAGTAGCTGTACGCCACCCAGGCCACAAGCCACCTTCTGGGACTGAATAAACATATACAATTCAGAGTACTTAGTGCTTGTTGCTTGCCACATTTAATGGGCCACAGGGTCAACATATCGTGATGACAACATTACATAATCCAGGAAAATCATGAATATTTCAGAGCAGTTAGAAAGATGATCAGTTGGCAAAGTGCAGTGCATTCTCCCCTTGTGAAGGTGCAGCAAATTTACAGTAAAGTACCATTCAGGTTCAATGTAAGACAACATTGTAAGAGTTTGTCACATGTCAGCCACTTATCTTGGCAACCTTGTGTAACCCAGCAAATACCTTTCTCAAAAGCAAAATACTGCGGATGCTGGAAATCTGAAATAAAAACAGAAAATGTTGGAAATACTCAGCAGGTCAGGCAGCAACTGTAGAAAGAGAAAGAGTTAATGTTCCAGGTCAATGACCCTTCGTCAGAACAGTTCGACCTGAAACATTGGGCTCGATTTTGCCAGGCCCGAGGAGGCGGGTTTGGAGGCATGCGAGTTGTTAAAAAAAAAAAACACGCGAAAAATAGCGGGCAATTTTCCCACATTCATGGTTTCAGACCCCATTTCCATCCCGCCTCCAAGAGGCGGGATAGACCCTTAAGGCCCTTAACCAGTTAAGTGCCTCTATAATCCCATTTTGAGAGACCTTTCTGAATTTAAGACATTTCCCCCGTGCTGCACGTCTCCTCTGGAACACGGCAGTTAATCCTGGTGGCCTCACAAGTGGACGGCTTACTAACAGCTGCAGCTCCACCATTAAAAAAGGAGTTTTCACCAATAATCATTTGCAGGTGGCAGAACTTTGCTGTCTCAGGTCTGGGGGAACATTTAGCAGGCATACTCATTGTTGTGGAACTTTGGAGCCTGACACCCATCTCCAGTGTAACCTCCTGGGAAACCTCTCTCCCCACCATGACTGAGCACTTCCTCAACTGAGGTATATACTAGAAGCATGGAAACCATTTATTTCCTTTCCTCCTGGACATCAGATTCGGACTAGGACCAGCCACGCCAGCAGCAGAACCCTGAACAACAGCAGCACCAACAGCATGAGCGCCAAGCTGCTGCTCACCCACCTGAAGCCGCACAGGCCAGAAGGCGCCAGCGCATGGAAGCACATCGGCGCAGGAGATACCCCCAAAACAGGGTCTAAAGACAGAGGATGAGCTACCTCAACATGACTGAGCAGCAGTGCCAAAGGAGGCTCAGACTTTCACGGGTGAAACCTGCGAAATGTTGCAGCAAGACCTGGAGCCCAGAGGAGCGGGTGGACACCCCTTACCAGTGGCCGTCAAAGTCACCACCGCACTCAACTTCTTTGCTTCAGGCTCATTCCAGAGATCAACAGCAGACATCAGCGTCGTCTCCCAGGCGGCCGCACACTCTTGCATCACGCAGGTAACCGATGCCCTTTTTGCCATCGCGCACAATTACATCAACTTCTCCAATGATCAAGCAAGTGTAACCGCGCGTGCAGTTGGGTTTGCGAATCTGGCAGGCTTTCCAAGGGTGCAGGGCATCGCTGACTGCACACATGTGGCCCTTAAGGCACCCCATCATAATCCAGGTATTTCTGTCAACCGCAAGGGCTTCCACTCCCTCAACGTGCAG
Organism: Squalus acanthias; assembly: GCA_030390025.1. Lineage (NCBI taxonomy): Eukaryota > Metazoa > Chordata > Chondrichthyes > Squaliformes > Squalidae > Squalus > Squalus acanthias. The sequence goes on along the minus strand of CM059425.1, from coordinate 32,754,951 downwards.
CTGGTGTGTGACCACAAGAAGGAAATTTTGCATGTTTGCGCCAAGTACCCTGGCAGTTGCCATGACTCCTTCATCCTGCGGCAGTCTAGTGTGCCTCCGCTCTTCAGTCTGCCAGACCAACTTTTCGGATGGCTTCTTGGAGACAAGGGCTATCCCCTGAAGACGTAGCTAATGACGCCATTGAGGAGCCCATCCAATAAAGCGGAGGAGCGCTACAACTCCAGCCACATTTCCACCAGATCCATAATCAAGCAAGCCATCGGCTTGCTGAGGATGCAATTCAGATGCTTTGAAAGATCAGGTGGAGCCCTGCAGTACTCAGCAGCCAGGGTCTCCAGTTCACAACATGGCACAGCATCGTGGCTTGCAGCTGGCTGAGGTACAAATGGCTGATTGCATAGCCTCCTCAGATGAGGAGGAGGAGAAGGAGGAGACCGACAACGAACATGTTGCACAGGCCCATCAACCAGCGCCACCACCACTCGACCACATTTCTGCCCGGTATGCAAGGGATGCACTCATCTTGGCCAGATTTGCTTAGCCTGCACAATCAAACACTTTTGCCTCGCACCTTCTTACCAGAGCATCGACAATGGACAAGAACCTACGGATTCCAATCACTCTGACCACCATACTGACAATTCCAAGTTGCCCTAAGGACTCAATGTGGAAGTCCCATTTGCGAAATGACACAGTCCACAACTTCAACAGTTTGCCATCAAATTTATTTATCATCACAATTCATGGACGGCTTTTCAAAAATAAACACAACAGAACACCCAAGTGACTACCCTTGTGACTACTTGTGCTTTATCTTCCTCTTACGCGTGCTCCTACGTGGTGCTTCCCCTGTGGCTTCAACAGATGTGGAGGCCCCTTGCTCACTTTCTTGCTGCTCCTGTCTCGACACCTTTGGTGGGCGTCCTCTGGGGTTGCGAGCCAGTGAGGGCTCGCCAACAGTCTGCTGCTCCTGCGGCTGTGAAGGGGCTGAGATGCCCATCTCAGTTGGGTGAGGACTCTGGTGGGGCTCTGACCGAGGGCTCTGCTGTGGCATGGTCGTGTGAGCGCTTGAAGAGGAGACCCACTTCCTGGTTCTCTACCACCAACATCCCTCTCATGGGTCAGCCCCACTTCAGAGCTAGCAAGTGGCTTGACAGCACCTTGCTGCACTTCAGGGGGGCCATGAGGACCCGTTTCTGCACTGGAAGTCCTACTCCAGAGGACTTCCAAGAAGGTCTGGTTTCTCTGCTCAATAGCTGACCATCGCTCCTCAAGAGATGTCAGTCTATTCTGAACAATGACCATGTTTACAAGACCCTGGCGACTTAGCTCCTCCATGGCTGTAGCCATCCTTTCCATGGTGATGCGTTCATGCACCAATACCTCCACAAAGGCTCTGCTCATGTTCGCGATGGACTCCTCCATTCGCTCCACACTCGCAGCGACCCTGGAGACAAAACCTGCCAGAGACTCCTGCACCTGTTCCTGGAGTTCCAGCACCGCTCTCCTTCTGGATGGACCCGGAGGCACAGGGTCGACATGCAGCTGAGCCGAGCTGGGAGAGTCCTGCGCCCTCCAATGAGGACTCTCCACTGCTGTCCCTGTCTCCACCATCTGCTGATGCTCACTTGTGAACTGTGATACACCAGGTGACAACACTACTCTATCGCGCGTAGGTCCCACCAAGGTGTGATTGTCTGCGCTGGTGCTGGGTGCGCTGAATTCTGCTGACACCGCGCCCTCAGAGGTTGCAGCTTCCTCTGAGGAATCTTCAGGCTCAGGCTGTTCCTCCTGGATAGTGGGGGCGGGGGCTCTCGATGGTCCTGTGGAGGAGTAAAGGAAAGAGTTAGACATGTGGGATAAAGGTTGCATGCACATTGAATTGTGCAGATGATCATAAGTCAATCTGTTAGAGCATCAGAATCATGATCAGTCACTCATGCAATGTCAATGAGAGAGATGCAAAACTATTCTGTCACCAGCTTGCTATGATGCGCCCATCTGTCCGTCCCCCACTTGCGCATCCTCCTCCACTCCCACGATCTCCAGGGCCGCCTCCTCTGCAGTGGTGAGCTGGGCTATTGAGAGTGGCTCTCCTCCTGTCCTGTCCTGGCCCTCTCCCTCTTATTGTGGGCTCTCTTTTCCTGCAATGAGGGACACAAGTGGAGTTTGAGTGAGAATGAAGGAGTGAGTGTAGAGAATCCATAGCATAGATGCTTAGAAGGAGACAAAGATGGAGTGAGGTGCCAAGACCAAGGGCCCTCCCTGTGTGTTGTAAGTTGTTGTCATTGCATCACAGTGATAGGGAGTGTGAGGGCTGCATAGTCGAATAGTTTAGTGAATGTGAACATACAGAGAGAGGGAATAAGTAAGGGTGCAGGGATGTAAGGGTCAAGTGGGATGTGGAGGAGGAGGTTGACAAAGCAGAGTGCTGGTGATGAGAGGCGATGGGAATCAGATTGAGGGTCATGGGGATGGAATACTCACTTTTCCTGTGCGGAGAAGGTCATGAAACCTCTTTGTGCACTGCAGCCAGGTTCTGCTGCACATAGAAATCGCATTCACCTCCTGTGCCACTTGCAACCACACAGCTTTGGTCTGTTGTGGAGGCTTTTTCCTCCCTGAGGAAGGAAAGAGCACTTCCTTATTTGCTCTTGCTCCCTCCACCAGAGCTTGGAGGGAGGACTCATCGAATCTGGGTGCACACTTTGGTCTAGTGCTGGACATACTTGCAGTAGGAATCCCTCAGAAGAATGGTCATAAAGTTGAAAGGCTGAAAAAAAACCAAGGCTGCTTGCAGGCCTTAAATCCAGCTGCATAGATGACGTCATTGGAGGTGAGTTTCTGTATCAAAAGACTCATTGGGCCAGGGGTTCCCACACGCTGGAAATCAAGTTCTCAATTAGGGCAAAATCGCACTTTTGTCCTGCCTCACATCGGAGGCGGGGTCCTGACACGCCGACCACCTGACACGCCCCCAATGACAAAATCCAGCCCATTAACTCTGTTTCTCTCTCTACAGATGCTGCCTGACCTGCTGAATATTTCCAGCATTTTCTGTTTTTATTTCAAATACCTTTCTCACCTGCTCCCAGGCTCAGAGCATTCACTCTCTCTTTCACCCCATCATCCTGCCCTGGTGCTGGTCTTTATTGTGGAGTGGCCCTCTCCTCCAAAAAGGAGGCACTGCTCTCTGCAAGGCTTTTAAAGCTGTGTCACAAAGTGGTGCAGTTCTCAGCCACTGTCTACCTTCAGCCAAATTCTCCCCTCAATTGCAGTATAATAGTGAGGGTGTGCAGCAGCCCTTTAAAAGCTGCTGACACCCGGTAATACACCACTGACCCCATGATGCACTAAGCACCCAATATTTATTTAAATGAACTGACCTAGCATTATGACGTGAGGTTAGCCTCTTGCCTGATGTGCCTTTTTGGGGGGGGGAAGGGGAAAAGGTCACTGTGGCATACAGCTAGGTTGGCTACTTCCTTGTAAAGAATGTAAGGGGGTGAAATTGGTCTTTGAAAGTAACGCAAAACGGGCGATAGCAAATCAGTAGCCGGTTTTACACCTTGTCCATTGGAAAACAAAAGCCGGTGGCGAGTAAAACGGCCAGCGGATTCACTACCGCCCGAGAGCCATTTCACCACCTAAATCTTCAATAAATTCAATAAATTCACAACTTTTATGCAAAACACAGTAAGTTGTGTATGCCCAGACCATGTCATCATAGTTATTTTATTCAGGCCACATTGCCAAAATAATTCATAGATGTTAATAACTGAACAACATAAACAAATCATGGTGGAATAGCTTTGACAAAGTTTGATTGATTGCTTTGTCTCTTATGCATAAAACGGTCTCTGACCTGACTCCAGCTAGCTTGGTGTTTATATTCTGTTTATATCTCTAGAGCAAATCTACGCAATCAATCTTGAGGGATGTTTCAGTTTTACGATTGAAAGTTTATAAATCCTCCTAACCGTATTTGATCCCATCCAAACATTTATCTATCTTTGTCTCAATTAGATTTCAACTGAATCAAGGAGGGAGGATTAGAGTTGCAAAAACTAAAAACATTTGCTTGCCATTCAAGTTTTTCTTGGACTTCAAGTAGTTAAATGTACATTTTCTCCTCTCCAGTAATTTCCAGTCTACCCAATTAATTAGGAAATTCCCAATGCTAATTAATACATTTTGCCACGAGTACCACCATCAAGAGGAAGCATTCAACTCCCAAACAGGTTACATGCCTGATTGTACTCATTTAACTCTACTTACAACAGCTAATTTATTGCCTTCCTACTACAGGAGGATGACTGTCTTTATAAGGGTTGGGGGGGGGGGGGGCAGTTTTCCGATTTGGGTAGGCTTCAGACTGCAAGTCAATCGCAAGTTTGTAAAAAAAAATTGTCTCGTTCTGAAAAGCGGGGCGGTACCGAGACAAAAATCACCCCCATGGTCTCTATTACAGGACAAAATATGGTCTGCAGTACTCTAATTTGCATAGCTCTCCATGACAGACCTGGACCTGCGAAAACTAAATACTAGAAAGATTAAGAGCTCTATTGTTAAGAAGGAATGTAAAAGGTCAGATTCCTTTAATCCCTCAAGAAAAAAAAAAAATCGGTATATGGGCCTCTGTCGTAGCTGTAAGGGGAAATTAATGGAAGAAATATTTGGCAAGATCCTGAACAGGTGTGTGCCCCAACCTGCCCAATTTTTCAATATTTGTTGCAGACAAGCAATCCAGTGCACCTGGGTGCTGACCCTGAAAATTCTCGTCTGTACTCTTCTGGAGATCATTTGGCCAAAACTAACCTCAGTATAAAAAAAGAACATGGCAAATGGAATATAATGGTGGAGAAATGGGAAGTTATCCACTTTGGTAGGAAAAATAGAAAATAGAGTATTTTTTTAAATGGTGAGAGATTGGGAAATATTGGTGTTCAGAGGGACCTGGGTGTCCTTGTACACTAATCACTGAAAGTTAACATGCAGGTACAGCAAGCAATTAGGAAAATAAATGGTGTGTTGGCCTTTATTACAAGAGGAGTTGAGTAGAAGAGTAAAGACGTCTTACTGCTATTATATAGGGCCCTGATGAGACCACACCTGGAGTATTGTGTACAGTTTTGGTCTCCTTGCCTAAGGAAGGATATACTTGCCATAGAGGTAGTGCAACAAAGGTTCACCAGACTGGTTCCTGGGATGGGGGATTGTCCTATGAGGAGAGACCGAGTAGACTAGGCCTATATTCTCTGGCGTTTAGAAGAATGAGAGGTGATCTCATTGAAACATACAAAATTCTTACAGGGCTTGACAGGGTAGATGCAGGGAGGATGTTTCCCCTGGCTGGGGAGTCCAGAACCCGGGGTCACAGTCTCAGAATAAGGGGTCGGCCACTTAGGGCTGAGATGAGGAGAAATTTCTTCACTCAGAGGGTGGTGAATCTTTGGAATTCTCTGCCCAAGAGGGCTGTGGAGGCTCAATCGTTAAAGACGGAGATCGATAGATTTTTGAATATTAAGGGAATCAAGGGATATGGGGATAGTGCAGGAAAGTGGAGTTGAGATAGAAGATCAGCCATGATCTCATTGAATGGCGGAGCAGGCTCGAAGAGCCAATTGGCCTACTCCTGCTCCTATTTCTTATGTTCTTATGAATTGTTTTTCTGTACAAAACCAGGTTTATATAAGTGTAGATGGAGAACTGTGGGGCAGTCTGTTGGGTTGGGCCTCAAATGGGTGAAATTTCAGCACACAAGGCCACACAGCAGTTGGGAGGCCCAAACCACTTTCAGGGTTCGGGCCTCATTAACATTCTCTCGGCAAGCTGGGTGCAGCAAATGGTCGACCAGCTACGGCAGATGCTGAAGAGTGGCGCAAAAAAGGGTCATCAGCAGGCCAGAATATTGTTGTAGGCCCTGATGGAGCACGACTGCTCCTCCTGGCCCCACAAAAACTTAGCTGTTGGGAGATGCCTCCAGTGCTCCCCTAGGGTGCCAGATACAACCTAGCATTCATTATACCTAGACTTCAAGAATAAATAATAGGAATTTAAAAGGTTCCTCTGTTACTCTGATTAAGCAGTACCGTGGTAAAAATCAAATACCTTAGAGATGACGTTATCTTATACTCAACCAGTGGGGCGACTTTAAAAAGCCCAACCAATTGAATTTCTTTTGCCTGAAATATTTATACATTGCTATGAACTCCAGAAAATCTACTCGACTAGCAGTGACATTTTATTCTGTAATATTGAGAAAGGAAATAGTGATATTACTCAACTAGATCAGCAATCTGTGGCTCAGATTAGTCCCCATAAAATTTACATCTAACCTTTACCATTTTAATTTAGTGTTCATGGCACACTAAAGTCCTGTCCCCATCACACGAAAATCACTTATAAGGATGCATTACCTTAATTTAACATTTGCTTACAGTACAGGTTTCAAAGCAATATGTTGTCTTGCAAGAAAGCTATTTCAAATCATGACCTTCTCCTTTCAGTTCGACAATGATGCCTGTGCTTAACCCTTTTAATTTCACAGCACACCCAAGTTATCAATTCAAATTGTACCTGCAAAACCAGCAAGTTAATCGCTTGGCTTATTCACCTTCAGGCAATTTTTAATGGATGGTTAATTTTGCTCCTTCATACTAGTGCTTCTTCATATGCTTCATTGCACCTTCTTAGGTTTAAAAAAAATATTACAATTCTGTTTATGCACTAAATCTTAATTTTTTTAGTATATTACATACTGTGCCCCTCAAAGACTTCATTCCATATTAGATTTTACACTTTGAAACTGTAGTTCAATAGATTAATCTTCAAGTAGTTTTTAATGATTAAAAAAGAGATTCCTCCACCCCAATAAATGGCTAAGTACAAATGACTAGCCAATTATACATTATTTTTTAATAATCCAATTCAAACTCAGTTTGAAACTCCAAATTCAGCTCAAACTCATTTTTTTCTCATTGATTCAGGTCAGTCATTCCTAGATTCTTTTATAACAAGCTTTTGAATATTCTCCTTGGCCTGGAAGACAGTGCTCCATTAAAAGTTACAATCCATCCTGCACAGGGAATTAGTTACACTAAGTTTGTTGCATTTCAAGCCCTCGCATGACCTTCTCCAAGTCAACCAGTTTTGAAGAGTCATTGTTGGACAAGCTTGCTTTATTCAGTTACTATACTTACAGAACTTTCTTGTGGGGCCTTTTTGTTGTTCTATATCTGCATTGGCTAATTTCACTCCAAAATGTCGGAAATCTTTTTGCCAATCTAGATTACTTGGATTCCCAAAGAAATACCGTCTACTATAAAACATCCTCCCTCACATTGTTACATCTTGAATTCCCCAAGGATCTATCCTTGGCCACCTCCTCATCTCATCTACGTGCTGCCCCTTGGCGGCGTCATCCAAATACATGGGGTCAGCTTCCACATGCACCCTGCTCTACCTCTCCACCACCTGCCTTGACCCCTCCACTACATCTGTATTGTCAGAGTGACTGTCCAACATCCAGTTTTGGATAATTTCCTCCAGTTAAACATTCTGCAAACTGAAGCTATCGTCTTCGGCCCCCCCACTACAAACTCCATGGTCACAGTTGCACACTGAGCAAGACTGTTCATAACCTCACCATCCTATCTGATGCCTAGCTGAGCTTCAGATTCTATATCCTCTTCATTACAAAGACTGCCTACTTCCACCTCCTTAACACCACCCACCACTGCCCCTACCTCGGTCTATTTAAATCGGTCCTTTAATCACCTCCAGAATTATTCCAATATTCTACTGGCTGACCTCCCATCCTCCACCCTCCACAAACTTCAGTTCTTCCAAAAATGATGGCTGTTATCCTATCTTGCACCAAGTCCCACTCACCTATTACCCCCGTCATCATTGACCTACACTGGCTTGTGGCTTCTGGTTCCCAAACACCCCCAATATCCTTGTGTTTAAATCGCTTCATAGCCTTGCCACTCCCCATCTCTGTAATGTTCCACAACCCCTCCTCCCCCCACCTGAGAACTCTGCGTTCCTTCAACTGTGGCCTCAGCTGTCCACGCCCTATGGCCTGAAATTCCCACCCTAAAGCTCTCAATTTCAACACCTCCCTCTCCTGCTTTAAAATCCTCCTTAAACTCCACCTTTCATCAAGCTTTTGTTCAGCCCTCCGAATATCACCTTTTTTGGCTAGCCATATGTCCGATTACACTTCATTGAAACGCCTTGGAACATTTTTCTACTTTAAAAAAGGTACTAAATAAATGCAAGTTGTTGTTGTAACCCACAAACCTGAAATTACTATTCCTGCAGGCATTGTGGAGGACACCTATAGAGCTAAGAAAGTTCACTGCTTCACTCTTCTCTATTATATAGCTCAAGAGTCCAGATTTTGATTTATTATGGAAGATAGCCTTCACCAATAGAAATGAGTGAAGCAACATCAAACCTGGTCAAAAAATGTCACATTAATGCATAACCAGAGCTCCAAATACATTACTACAGTTTTGCGAATGCTTGGTTGAGTTCAAAATAGTTCAAATTAATTCCTTCTCAGTGATTCTTACAGTAATTTCTGCTCATCAAAATCTAGTATAGGGAAAAACAACTGTATTCTTAAACTCACTGAGCAGGAAGCATGTAATCTAACTTTAATCACCATAACATGGAAATGCTTATAACTAGATTTTATCTGCATTAAGACCCAATGAAAATGCCTTGATCGGCTTTTAGCACTGCAGCTTCTCAACAAAGACAACACAGCAATAATCCACTACACAAAATCGCCAGGGAACATGCTAGAAAAGACAGAATATGAAACTAATCCAAATATAAATCTTTCTATTTTGTATCACAAGACTTCATGATGAATCAGTAAGTAACAAGGTCAATTACCCTGGGTAAAAAATGTTTCAACACATTTCTTAATTTATGTTTAGTCATTGATGAAAAACTGAACACCCTTAAGTATTGTGCAGTACCATCAACACAAGATGACAGCAATGTTAACATCCACTGTATCTAAAGCCTTATGCCCAAATAAATATTGCATATAGCAGTATCCAAAAACTAAATTAGTGCATTCATGAAACAGCATGAAAGGTTCATTTTTAAATTGTTTGCGTTTGTATCCCTACCTACATTGTTGAAGTTCTCACAACGTTTCAGCATACATTAACAAATTCCAGGGCATCTACCATAGAAACATGCAACATTCTGCCATTCAAATAAAGATGTTTTTGTTTCCGACTTGAAAGGCTGAATGATCAACCGAAGGGCAAAGAATGGGCAAAATGATTTAAACAACATCAGTGTTGCCTTATTCTAGGATTAAGGCCAAAACCCAAACAACATTTTCTGGCTTTCTCTACTACTAACTTTACATAAAATACCTATTTTGCTTGTATAAAGAACCTTCAATATTATACGCTGGGAGCTACTAGGTTTACATTGATTTGTCTATGTGAATAAAATCACAAGATAGATACAGAGAAGATCATTTGTCCCATCTTAGCCCATCCATCTAGAAAGACCCTACAGTTTCACCATCATGGCATCCAACATTTACTCAAAACGATTCCAGGGTTTTTGCCTCCGATATCTGATCCAGAAATGTATTTAATATGATCATTCTCTATGAAAAATTTCCTGACATGAGTTCTATGTTTGCCGTTTACTAGTTTAATGGGTGTCTGATTATCCTAATATCATGGTTTAGCTTGAAGTAGTGTTTCAGATCTACCTTTACTGTACAATTACAATATTTATATATCTCTGTAAGATCTCCTTTTAGGGCTGAATAGCCCAGCGGATCAGCTTTGTGGATTTTCTCTGAACCACCTCCAGGGCTTGAAGGTCTCCCTTAAGTTTTGACTAGAACTGGCCGATCACAGTATTATACAGTTTGACTCGGATATCCTCTGACTTACAACCCTACTTGGCTGTGCAGTTTAGAATTCTATTTACTTCGATTGCTGCTCCAGTCATGTTCAGTTTCAAGATTATTAAATCTCCTAGATCTCTTAACTATTTCAACATCACTGAGGAAGTACTTTTATTCTCCATTTTTCCTTCCTATAGATCAGTATGTTTCTGGCCCGACGAGAGAGAAGGCATTGCTGGATCTGGTTCTGGGGAAATGAGGTAGGTCAAGTGGAGCAAGTGTCAGTAGGTGAACATTTACGGAACAGTGATCATAGTATCATAAGGTTTAGATTAGCTATGGAAAAGGACAGGGAACAATCTAGAGTAAAAATGTTTAGCTGGAGGGGGGAAGGCCAATTTCAGTGGGATGAGAACAGATCTGGCCTGGGTAAACTGGAATCAAAGATTGGCAGGCATTACTGTAATGGAACAATGGGCTGCCTTTAAAGAGGAAATAGTTCAGGTACAGTTGAGGTACATTCCCACTAGGGGGAAAGGCAGGGCAACTAAAGTCAGGGCTCCCTGGATGACAAAAGAGAGAGAGAATATGATGAAGCAGAAAAAGAGCATGGATGACAGATGTCAAGTTGGAAATACATCTGAGAATCAGGCTGTATATAGAAAGGTCAGATGAGAAGTGAAAAAGAAAATAAGAGGGGCAAAGAGAGGGTATGAGAATAGAATGGCAGCAAACATAAAAGGTAATCCAAAACTCTTCTATAGGCATATAAATAGTAAAAGGGTAGTAAGAGGGGTGGGGCCGATTAGGGACCAAAAAGGACACTTATGCATGGAGGTAGAGGGTATGGCTGAGGTACTAAACGAGTACTTTGCATCTGTCTTCACCAAGGAATAGGATGCTGCCATAGACATAGTGAAGGAGGAGATAGTGGAGATACTTGATAGGATAAAAATTGATAAAGAAGAGGTATTAGAAAGGCTTGCTGTACTTAAGGTAGATAAGTCACCAGGAGCGGATGGGATGCATCCTAGGATGCTGAGGGAATTGAGGGAGGAAATCACAGAGGTACTGGCCATAATATTCCAATCCTCCTTAGATACGGGGGTGGTGCCAGAGGACTGGAGAATTGCAAATGTTACACTATTGTTCAAAAAAGGGTGTAAAGATAAACCCAACAACTACAGGTCAGTCAGTTTGACCTCAGTAGTGGGGAAGCTTTTAGAAACAGTAATCAGGGACAAAATTAACAGTCACTTGGACAAGTGTGGATTAATTAAGGAAAGCCAGCACGGATTTGTTAAAGGCGAATTGTGTTTAACTAACTTGATTGAGTTCTTTGATGAGGTAACAGAGAGGGTTAATGAGGGTAATGCAGTTGACTTAGTGTACATGGATTTCCAAAAGGCGTTCAACAAAGTGTCACATAATAGGCTTGCCAGCAAAGTTGAAGCCCATGGAATAAAAGGGACAGTGGCAACATGGATATGGAATTGGCTAAGTGATAGGAAACAGAGAGTAGTGGTGAACGGTTGTTTTTCGGACTGGAGGAAGGTATACAGTGGTGTTCCCCAGGGGTTTGTTCTAGGACCACTGCTTTTCTTGATATATATTCATGACTTGGACATGGGTGTACAGGGCACAATTTCAAAATTTGCAGATGACACAAAACTTGGAAGTATAGTGAACAGTGAGGAGGAGAGTGATAGACTTCAGGAAGACATAGACAGGCTGATTAAATGTGCGAATACGTGGCAGATGAAATTTAATGCAGAAAAGTATGAATTGATACATTTTGGTAGAATGAGGAGAGGACATATAAACTAAATGGTACAATCCTGAAGTGGGTGCACGAACAGAGAGACCTGGGGGTATGTGCGCACAAATCGTTGAAGATGGCAGGGCAGGTTGAGAAAGCAGTTAAAAAGGCTTACGGGATCCTGGGCTTCATGAATAGAGGTATAGAGTACAAAAGTGTGGAAATTATGATGAACCTGTATAAAACACTGGTTCGGCCCCAACTGGAGTACTGTGTCCAATTCTGGGCACTACCACTTTTAGGAAGGATGTGAAGGCCATAGAGAGGGTGCAGAAAAGATTTACGAGAATGATTCCAGGAATGAGAGACTTCAGTTACGTTGGTAGACTGGAGAAGCTGGGGTTGTTCTCCTTGGAGCAGAGATGATTGAGAGGAGATTTGATAGAGGTGTTCAAAATCATGAGGGGTCTGGACAGAGTAGATAGAGGGAAACTGTTCCCATTGGCAGAAGGGTCGAGAACCAGAGGACACAGATTTAAGGTGATTGGCAAAAGAACCAAAGGCGACGTAAGAAAAAACTTTTTTTTTTTTTAAACGCAGCGAGTGGTTAAGATCTGGAATGCACTGCCTGAAAGGGTGGTGGAGACAGATTCAATCGCGGCTTTCAAAAGGGAGTTGGATAAGTATCTGAAGGAAAGAAATTTGCAGGGCTACAGGGAAAGGGCGGGGGGAATGGGACTAGCTGAAATGCTCTTGCAGAGAGCCGGCACGGGCTCGACGGGCAGAATGGCCTTCTTCCGTGCTGTAACCATTCTATGATTCAATGCAGTTACTTACACTTGTCTGTATTAAATTTCATCTGCCATTGTTCCACCCACTTACATATTTTGATTAACGCTTTCCTGAGCTGCCTCCTCTGTATCAGCTGTCCCTTCTAGGTTATTTGACTAATTTGCACTGAGCTTCTGAATCCAAGTCTTAATATAAATTTGAAATAGCAGGCTCGCAACACCAATTCCTGAGGCACTCCACTAGCATTTACCTCTAATGAGTAATCACTGCTTTCTACCCTGCAGCTAATTTCTTACCTATTTGCACGTTTTGCCCTGAACTTTAAGTTTTATTAGTAGCTTTTGTGTGTAACTTTGTCACATTTTTCTTGGAAGTCAAGGTACATCACATCATGGGGCTTTCCAATCTGGATTGAAAAATTGATCTGTAATGTCATTTTCTCAAAATAAAGCCAGTCAAACAGAATCTTCTCCTTCTGAAACTATATTGGCTGCAGTTTACTAAATTATAAAATGCACTTAACTGAAAATGCTGAAGTGTACACATTTGGTGCCAACTTCAGTTTGTTTTCTTACTGAGCCACAACAATCAAAAACCAGGATATGGCATTTTGTGAACAATGAATCTTTAAAAGTTTGCATTCCCGATCACTTCTGTGGGATTCATTTGACACTTCAAATATTCATCCATATTTTTCCAACTAACATGATAGAACAAAGGACTCCCCCACTAATTAATGGGCTACTTTAACTTTATAAATAGCCTATATTGTATTTTTTACTCTCTAATCCTAGAGCCAAAATGTCATGTTCAAAGCAGCAATAAATTCCAATAACCAACTTTATACTAATAGCTGAATTTCAAACATTCTACATCTAAAAAAAAATTAAAATCCCACTATTTAATTAACTCCTATGCTGCCAGTAATACTATAAAGATTCGTCAGATGCTGCAACTTAACTCCTGTTCGGAACAAGTTTTAAAGTCTACTTCAGTCTGTTCTGAAAATCAGACTGAAGGATAAATGCCAACATTTTTAACAAAGAATCCAGTGAATCCATGCCAATTTCTACACAGCGGGGGACAAAAAATGCGTCTGCAATATTAAAAACCATAAATATTGCATTCTATGTATCCGCAATTTCAGAAGTCAATGCTTCAAACAAAAGTAGCATTAATTAAAGTACTATTTCGCTAAATCACTGCATTTAAAGGCGCGCTGAACGACCTCGTATTTTAAATCTGAAGTGAGATTCACTCAACGAGCGCGCCTTGTTCTTAATGCGATTGCCAAAGCATCTCTGCAGTAGGTGCGCGTTTCCAGCCCCCACTTACCTGCGGACGCAGTTGCCTTGGTAACAGGCTGTCCCCTGGAGTCTGGTACAAGCGGCTGCTTCACCTCGGCTCGCCAGCTCTCGGCTGCTGCAGCTGCATCCCCGCCAGCAACAGCCGCCCCCGCCTGCGGACTGCCACCGACACCACGACCACGGTCCGTCTGCTCAGGGTCGTCTCCTTCGCTCCACTCTCCCTTTGCAAACGGCTGGACGAAAGGATTGCTCGCCATGATGGGTGGATGGATTGCGAGGAGATGCGCGTTTTTAAAAAGAACTTGGTCTCTTTGTGCAACTGTTTTCACTCCTACTCCCCGCCTCTCACTCTGTACGCATGTGAAAATGGCTTGTTTGGTTCAGTGTTTCTACCCTGACGTCACATGTGGGAGGATGAACTAAAAGATTGAGATGGCTGATGGGAATCATTCCGATTACAACTCAATGTAAATATATACTGGAAATAAATCAATAAAATTATCACCGTGCCAAGTTTTTTAAAAAACATTTTTGAAACATTAAAAGCGTTGACTATTTCTAAAATGATATAAATGTATAAATTACACCCTGGAGTCACTGCAAGAAGTTGTTCATATATGAATTATTTAAATCCCATCTCTGATCTGTATTCGCAAACCTAACCGATGCCTGAGCGATCATGTTTTATTTAACGTCCCTTCTTGGAACTGAAAAGTAGCCCTTGGCTTTTACCATCCACACGTACATTTATGTCCCACCCATTGAGACTGGTGGAATTTTGACCAGATTAAGTGGATCCATATGGCACCGCCTTTATCTCCCTTTTGTCCATGGTGGAGTTTTTCCTCACCACGTACCTAGTTAGAAAGTACAAGAAATTGATCTATCTTTTATCTTCTGCTCAGGTCTTCTCAATTTGCATGCATATTTATAGATATGATTATAAACAATAACAACTTCAGGCAGTTTATTTGTAGCACACTCCTAGCCCCAGAAAATTGATTTGCCAGATTCCTGATATAATGATTGGAGATGATGAACACAAAACCTGCAATGATATGCTAATAAAAGTGAGAAACTGTTAATGACATTGTTTTACTTTAGTGGACCATGGCACATAACAGGTAGTTTCTGTTTGCTAAAAAAAACTTAACTGAACAAGATACATTAGACCAGTCACATTAATTGTCTCTTCTGGAAATAGGTTGATAAAAGTCTCTCCTCCCTAAAGCTTTCTGGTTTAGATACTAAAGTATAGTACTTCACAACAGAAAAGTACCTTGTTGGTAAGTACACATGGTCCTCTACTGAGATGATAATTTAGATTAGCAATTTATATCAATGACTGTCGTAAATCAAAATGAATGAAAAGGTAGAGACATCAAATCAACCAGAAACCTTTATAATGGGAACAGATGGTGCTCTATAATTGTTGACAAGAATAGGCACAAAGTAGACCAGAAATATTTTTTCAGATATCTACAAAAAGTAAATTATGTAAAATTATCATCAAGAGACTCTATTCATCGAAACCTGATACAGAGAAATCACCAAATACTGGCAATTAAGTGCACTAGCATACAACTTATTAAACAATACCAGCATTACGCCAGTACACTCTATCTCAAAGAAGTTAAATAGAGGTGACACATCTGCTAACGTCTGAAGCTTGCTACATACTACACATGCCACAAAGCCCTACATACCAAAATACTTAACAGAATGTATAATACTCCAAGCAATCTTTCGTTAATTGGTGCTAGAGAGTCAAATATATGATGGGGGTGTAAGACTGCAGTAGAATACTGCTGCAACATTTAATAAAATGCCTCACATTGCTTCCCTTCTGGCAAAGTAGAGGATGCACCAAAGATGCATAGACCCTATCCACAGTGCCTTCTAAAAAATCTGACTTTGTAGTTTATTAGTAGATACTGAGTGATTTTAAAGAACTTGAAAAACAGACCTCATAATTTTGAGTACTGCTTCAAAATCTAATCACTGCAATGTCCTTCAGAAGAGCCACAGCAATTGTTTTGATGGCAACACTTAGTATAGTACAGATAAAACTATCCTACCTGTCAGCTATAATACTTAGAAGAGAACCTTGAAGAAAAAAATTGCATTTATATTGCAACTTGGTATGTCCAAAAGCAGTTTCACAACCAATACATTACTTTTCAAGTGCTATAAAGTTATAAATTCAGCAGCCAATTTTCCACACATCAAGTTCCTATAAACAACTGTTACAAGTTTAGGCTTCTGCTTTAGATATTCTCCCGAGTACAACAGCACTAGTCACTTCTTTAAGTAGTCTTAGTATCTTACAAGTAGGGGTGCACCCATACTGCTCAATATCTAACTATGCAATAGTGTAATCCAGAGGTGCAACATTAACCCCCCTCTTGTGATCTTAATTGGATATTTGTATTCTTCGCACATAATCCCACCTGCCTCTCCAATCTTTTCAAAGCTAGACTGAAAAAACTCCTGGTAAAACAAGGCCAGATACAAATCATTAAGCACCCTTATTTCATAGCAAGTGAACATACAGAGCAATAATTATGATCAGACACACTTCATTCAACACAACCTGTCTTGCATAGTAACAGAAAAATAATGAACACACTATGCTTCCCCACATCAGCGGATCATTCTGCTTAATTAAAAAAACATTCTTACTACACTTTTGCATTCTCATACTGAGTTTGGCAAAAGCTTGGCCTTGCAACATTTTGTTGTAAAAACCTGACTGACTGCCCTGTCCCTGTCTCTATTTTTTTTATCTCCCTGTGTTCACAGCCAGAAAGAAGGACCTGCTATACAATGCCTGCTGATCAGGAACCTCCCAACATAATGAGTGTGAGATGTTTACCAATTACCATGACAGCCTAACAAATTGCTTAGAGGGTCATTTTAGCCTAACCCATCCAACGGGAAACTGAGGAGATCGGTTCAGCCACTTATAAAAATCTATTCAACATGCAAATCAATCCGCACAAGCCAAATCATCATCAAAAAAATAAATAAACTACAACACAAAACACTGGACAGAAATCTTTCCAGAACAATTTCCAGAAGTAGTAGTTGTTGTTGTTGTTATTGATTGTCAATGAATTCTAATCAGCGCAGTTATTTATCAGAATTTGAAGTAAAAATATCTGAAGGTCATTCTCTTCTGGCTTTTCCTCTGTTGTTATCTCTGGTTCCTTTGCGGCAGAGGCAGAGGAAAGCTGGTCAGAAGGATATATGTAATTTATGTCTTCTACTTCATGCTCCTTTTGGTCCATTATGTCCCACAAGTTCAGAATCACAGTAGCAGCCATGCCATCTGTTAGGAGCAGAGATAACTTACATATTAATACTATAACTACACACATTTATCCAGGACCTAAACACGTAACGTATTACATTGTTACTGTGTATTCATATTAGCTGAATATATCTGTTTGATATTACAGTACGTGATCAATCCCCTACAGCTTGGTAAATATACCACATGATGGTAATTGGCCAAAAGAAATCACAGATTTAACCCTTAGTTTTTGTTCAATTAGCTATTCTCAGTTGGGAAGACAGCAGGTTGCTGTAATTATCCACGCTGCCTTTGGGGTAGGGCAGGGAAAAAAATAAGGAAAAAAAAGTTTCACTCTTGTGATCATGATCTAATCACGCTTCAGGAAAGTATGTAGGAGCATGTTTGGAAAAACAGGTGTGTGCTTGGCTCGGATGGCCCCATTGTTGAGTAGCTCACTAATACTTACAGTTTGCACTTATACACAAAGAGTGGCCACTAAAACAAGGTACTAGATGGTTATTTGTATTCGTGGGCCAAAACTTCCCACTTTGGTAGGGGCGTAAAATGGGCGGGAGCAGATCGGCTGCCTGTTAAACACCCGCCTGATTTTCTAAATCATTGAAATGCCAATCCGTTATTGCCTTTTTTAAGCCCCACTAAAGTTGAAAGTTCTACCCATAGAACTCACATGAGTCACTGATTTCAGAAGAGGGGAAAATATTAGAAAAAAATAAAACATTTGTGTGTTTTCAATAACTAACTTAATTTTCTCACATTTATCTGAATATTTCAAATTCATTGAATTTTAGATAAAATTAGTGATATTATTACAGAAGAATTTTTCCCCCATTTTGTATCTTCAGATGCAATGGAAATATTCAATCTTACTGTGTGGGTAGTACAGGATTTGGATTTGAACAGTGACCCCAGGAGGAATTTCCTGGAATTGTTTTGCTCAAACTTGAAAACAGCACTATTGTACCTGCTGGTTTTATAACAATACATAGTTATAAGCCAGTTATGTATAATGTAAGAAATAGTCAGAAGTGGGAATGTTGAGTGAGAACAAATAGAAGGGAGAGAGTGCAGACTGCAGACTGAAAGGAACTGGTCATGAGGATACATCAGATTGGGGAGACAGATAGAAGCCATAAGAAAAGGACCTCCTAATAAAGGGGGTGAATTTCCGCATGGCTTCTCCCACTCGTTCACCATGACTTCAATGAAAGAGCCACAAAAATCCTGGAAAAATTATGCTGTCGGGGTTTTCACAAGTCTTTTGCTGAATTTATGGCGGATGAGCAGGAGAATCCTGACAGAAATTCGGACCCCAAGTATTGTTGGTATTAGTATGTTGCTACTGAGTCTATTCTAACGGTACCCGAACACAATATAATGGAAGTATACTCCCCAGCAGAACTGCATATATTGTGTTATAGAGCCACCACTGGAGAACCAAAGAACCTGTGATTGAAGTGGGCGACAGAGGAGGAGGAAGGAAACATGAGCAACTTTTCTGATATGATAGGAAGGGAGAAAACTTGTCAACAGTAAATCTGTTGCTTTGATATCACTGTAAAAGCAAATTCACAGCATAACAAAAAAGAAATGGGACAACTAAGAAAGCCAAATAAAATCGCATGTGAATCAAGGCATAAGTCATGAATTTTCACCATTTTACCAGGGTTTCTGTGGCTATTCTGCCAAAGTTACGGCGAAGAATCAGGGAAATCCTCTAGATATCCAATGATGGTTCCAAGATTCCCTGTCCTAAGTTTAAAAGAAAAGTGCAGCAAGAAATATATGTAGTATGAGAGCTTAGACATGCACTACTAGGGCCTCCTTCTATACAAGCCCTTGGACTTGTATCCCGGATAGATAAATTAAAAGTAGTAGACCTCAAGGTGGAATTTTCTAATCTTTTTAAAGACCAGGTTCTCAGGTGAGGACCACATTAAATTCAAACCTGATGCAAAGCCCTTTTTCATATCAGGTCCCAGATGGATTCCTATTTCACTGCAACTGAAACAAGAATTGACCAGGATAGAGAAGTTGGTTGTGGTTTCAAGAGTGGAGGAACCTATGGACTGATGTGCAGGAACAGCTGTAGTCCTAAAGCCAAATGGCCAAGTTTGAATTTGTGTGAACTTAACTAAATTAAACAAGTACGTAAGCTGGGAAAGCCATGCAATGTAGTCCGTTGTTTGGATATTCTCAGCTAGGGACGGCAAATGATTTTCCAAATGAGATACCAATTCTAGATTCTGTTGAATCCTTCTATCAAAAGAATCTTCTCTGTTTGCAACCTTCAACAGACCCTTCAGATGTTTCTATTTCAATTTACTTCTATTTGGTATCTTTTCAATTCCAGAACATTTCTATAGGTGTATGTCCATATTCTTCATCATCAACAACTTGCATTTATACAGCAACTTTAATGTAGAAAAACATCACTAGATGCTTCACAGAGGCGTAATCAGACTAAAATGGATCCAACCCAAAAAATGGGATATTAGGAGTGGTGACCAAACGCTTGTCAAAGAGGTAGACTTTAAAGAGAGTCTGACGGGGGAGATGGAGGCGGAGAGGCAGAGGGGTTTAGGCTAGGATTTTCAGAGCATAGGGCCCAAGCAGCTTAAGGATTGCCACCAGAAATTTTAAGGTGGCTAATCTAGAAACTTCTGAAAATAAACATAGAAACATAGAAGATAGGAGCAGGAGTAGGCCATTCGGCCCCTCGAGCCTGTTCCGCCATTTAATGAGATCGTGGCTGATCATCCAAATTCAGTACCCTGTCCCTGCTTTCTCCCCCATATCCCTTGATCCCTTTAGCCTTAAGAAATACATCTAACTCCTTCTTGAGTATATTTAATAAATTGGCCTCAACTGCCTTCTGTGGTAGAGAATTCCACAGGATCACCACTCTCTGGGTGAAGAAATTCCTCCTCATCTCAGTCCTAAATGGCTTACCCCTTATCCTTAGACTGTGACCCCTGGTTCTGGACTCCCCCGGCAGCGGGAACATCCTTCCTGCATCTAGTCTGTCTAGTCCTGTTAGAATTTTATAAGTTTCAATGAGATCCCCTCTCATTCTTCTAAACTCTAGCGAATATAAGCCTAATCGACCCAATCTCTCCTCATACGTCATTCCTGCCATCCCAGGTATCAGACTGGTGAATCTTCGCTGCACTCTCTCCATGGCAAGAACATCCTTCCTCAGATAAGGCGACCAAAACTGCACACAATACTCAAGGTGTGGTCTCACCAAGGCCCTGTACAACTGCAGCAAGACATCCTTGCTCCTGTACTCGAATCCTCTCGCTATGAAGGCCAACATACCATTTGCCTTCTTAACCGCCTGCTGCACCTGCATGCTTACCTTCAGCGACTGGTGCACAAGGACACCCAGGTCTCGTTGCACTTCCCCTTTTCCCAATCTATTGCCGTTCAGATAATAATCTGTCTTCCTGTTTTTGCCACCGAAGTGGATAGCCTCGCATTTATCCTCATTATACTGCATTTGCCATGCATCCGCCCAATCACCCAACCTGTCCAAATCATACTGGAGTTTCTCTGCATCCTCCTCACAGCACACACGCCCACCCAGCTTTGTGTTGTCTGCAAACTTGGAGATATTACATCTAGTTCCCTCGTCTAGATCATTTATATATATTGTGAATAGCACCGATCCCTGCGGTACCCCACTCATCACTGCCTGCCACTCGGAAAAAGACCCGTTTATTCCAACTCTTTGCTTCCTGTCTGCCAACCAGTTCTCTATCCAAGACAGTACCTTACCCCCAATCCCATGTGCTTTAACTTTGCACGCTAATCTCTTATGCGGGACCTTATCGAAAGCCTTCTGAAAGTCCAAATACACCACATCCACTGGTTCTCCCTTATCTATTTTACCAGTTACATCCTCAAAAAATTCCAGTGGATTAGTCAAGCATGATTTACCTTTTGTAAATCCATGTTGACTTTGTCCGATCCTGTCACTGTTTTCCAAGTGCTCTGCTATTACTTCTTTTATAATGGACTCTAGCATTTTCCCCACTACCGATGTCAGGCTTACCGGTCTATAATTCCCCATTTTCTCTCTACCACCTTTTTTAAATAGTGGGGTTACATTAGCTATCCTCTAATCCATGGGAACTGTTCCAGAGTCTATAGAATTTTGGAAGATGACCAGCAATGCATCTACTATTTCTAGGGCCACTTCCTTAAGTACCCTAGGATGTAGATTATCAGGCCCTGGGGATTTATCGGCCTTCAATCCCGGCAATTTCCCTAACACCATTTCCCTACAAATACTCAACACCAAAGGTCTAGTTTTAAAATAGATATCATCGGTTATTACTTATTTGTTACTCCTAATGTGAAGGCAACTGGGAAGCTCAGTTGACAAGATTAGTAGGGCTTTTAATCTTTATTCCAGAGGTGCTGCCTTTATATGAGATGTTAAACTGAGGCTCCATCTGCTCTCTTGCAGTGGATGTAAAAGATCCCATGGCACTATGCGAAGAGGAGCAGGAGAGTTCTCCCAGTGTCCCGAATAATATTTATTGCTCAACCATCACCACCAAAATCACATCTGGTCATTTATCTGTGGGATCTTGCTATGTGCATGTTGGCTCTTGGGCTTTCCCTACATTGCAACAATGACCACACTTCAAAAAAAGCACTTAGTTGACTGTGAAGCACTTTGGGGCATCCTGTGATCATAAAAGGCACTATATAATACAAGTCCTTTCTTTCTTTACCACCAGCAAAGAAAATACCTGAACTCAAGCTACAATCCGATATTCTACCCCCATTTGGTTTTAGCTTGGCAAAAGGTTCTACCCCAATATCTTATAACTAAAAAAACTATTTGCCAAGGATGAAACATTGTCATCAGTAAAATATTATGAGAAAAAAGTGACACAGAGGAACAATTTTGCTTATCTTTTTACAATGAGATACCAAACTGAGTTATCTTTCATTTTTTACAGCCTGTATCCAAGATGTCTAAATCCAGAGGATGGAAATTAATTTAATATGTTTAAAATGTCTGTCAACATTTCAGTAGAAGGCAGTGAGCACCTCTAAAAAATAATACTGGACATGCAAGACAAGTACATACCTAAGATCAGGAAGTTCAGACTAAATAAGTGAGTGTAAATAGATTAACAAATTAAAAGTGCAATAATGATAAATTGCCATTACAAATCCTGCAGGAACAACAACAATAATTTGCATTTACAATGTACTTTAATGTACAAAAACATCCTAAAGTGTTTTACTGAACAACATGCCATCCCCCAAAAGAGAGAACCAAGACAAAATTTAAGACCAAGTTTTTTTTTATTCGTTCCTGCGATGTGGGCGTCGCTGGCAAGGCCAGCATTTATTGTCCATCCCTAATTGCCCTTAAGAAGGTGGTGGTGAGCCAGCGATGATGAAGGAACGGCAATATATTTCCAAGTCCAGATGATGTGTGGCTTGGAGGGGAACTTGGAGGTGATGGCGTTCCCATGTGCCTGCTGCTCTTGTCCTTCTAGGTGGAAGAGGTCGCGGGTTTGGGAGGTGCTGATGAAGAAGCCTTGGCGAGTTGCTGCAGTGCATCTTGTAGATGGTACACAATGCAGCTACATTGCGCCGGTGGTGGAGGAAGTGAATGTTTAAGGTGGTGGATGGGGTGCCAATCAAGTGGGTTACTTTGTCCTGGATGGCGTCGAGCTTCTTGAGTGTTGTTGGAGCAGCACTCATTCAGGCAAGTGGAGAGTATTCCATCACACTCCTTACTTGTGCCTTGTAAATGGTGGAACGGCTTTGCGAAGTCAAGAGGTGAGACACTCGCCGCAGAATACCCAGCCTCTGACCTGCTCTTGTTGCCACAGTATTTATGTGGCTAGTCCAGTTAAGTTTCTGACCAATGGTGACCCCCAGGATGTTGTTGGTGGGGAATTTGGCGATGGTAATGTCGTTGAATGTCATGGGGCAGTGGTTAGACTCTCTCTTCCTGGAGATGCATACAGTTTTGGTGTCCATACTTAAGAAAAGACATACTTGCTCTCGAGGCAGTACAAAGAAGGTTCACTCGGTTAATTCCGGGGATGAGGGGGTGGACATACGAGGAGAGGTTGAGTAGATTGGGACTCTACTCATTGGAGTTCAGAAGAATGAGAGGCGATCTTATTGAAACATATAAGATTGTGAAGGGGCTTGATCGGGTGGACGCGGTGAGGATGTTCCCAATGATGGGTGAAACTAGAACTAGGGGACATAATCTTAGAATAAGGGGCTCCTCTTTCAAAACTGAGATGAGGAGAAACTTTTTCACTCAGAGGGTAGTGGGTCTGTGGAATTTGCTACCCCAGGAAGCTGTGGAAGCTACTTCATTAAATAAATTTAAAACAGAAATAGACTGTTTCCTAGAAGTAAAGGGAATCAGGGGTTACGGGGAGCGGGCTGGAAATTGGACATGAGTTTGAGTTCGGATCGGTCAAGGCCCTGTGGGTGGCGGAGCGGGCCCAGGGGCCGAGTGGCCTGGTCCTGCTCCTACTTCTTGTGTTCTTTAGAGTTGAGGTTGGATCAGATCAGCCATGATCTCATTGAATGGCGGAGCAGGCTCGAGGGGCCGATTGGTCTACTCCTGCTCCTATTTCTTATGTTCTTATGTTCTTATGAGATAGTTATTGCCCGGCACTTGTGGGAGAGAATGTTACTTGCCACTTATCAGCCCAAGCCTGAATGTCGTCCAGGTTTGCTGAACGCGGGCATGGACTGCTTCATTATCTGAGGAGTTGCGAATGGAACTGAACACTGTGCAATCATCAGTAAACATCCCCACTTCTGACCTTATGATGGAGAGAAGGTCATTGATGGAGCAACTGAAGATGGTTGGGCCTAAGACACTGCCCTGAGGAACTCCTGCTGCGATGTCCTGAGGCTGAGATGATTGGCCTCCAACAACTACAACCATCTTCCTTTGTGCTAGCTTTGACTCAAGCCAGTGGAGAGTGTTCCCCCTGAGTCCCGTTGACTTCAATTTTACTTGGTCTCCTTGATGCCACACTCAGTCAAATGCTGTCTTGATGCCAAGGGCAGTCACTCTCACCTCACCTCTGGAATTCAGCTCTTTTGTCCATGTATTGACCAAGGCGGCAATGAGGTCTGGAGCCGAGTGGTCCTGGCAGAACCCAAACTGAGCATCAGTGAGCAGGTTATTGGTGAGTAAGTGCC
Source organism: Squalus acanthias (assembly GCA_030390025.1). NCBI lineage: Eukaryota > Metazoa > Chordata > Chondrichthyes > Squaliformes > Squalidae > Squalus > Squalus acanthias. The sequence continues at coordinate 32,730,670 of CM059425.1, read as the reverse complement.
ACTTGATAGCATTGTCGATGACACCTTCCATCACTTCGCCGATGATTGAGGGTAGACTGATGGGGCGGTAATTGGCCAGATTGGATTTGCCTTGCTTTTTGTGGACAGGACATACCTGGGCAGTTATCCACATTGTCAGGTAGATGCCAGTGTTGTAGCTGTACTGGAACAGCTTTGCTAGAGGCGCGGCTAGTTCTGGAGCACAAGTATATAAATGAGATTGAAGTCCCAAACAAGCTGAATGGACTTAAAACAAATAAATCCCCAGGTTGGATGGTATTGATCCAGAATGTCAAAGAGACTAGCAAGGAGATTTGCAAAGCACCGTCAATCATTATGAGGGAATCAATGGGCACTGGGAAAGTACCAGTAGATTGGAGACAGGCTAACATGGTGTCCATATTCAAAAATGGGAATAAAATACACACGCACGATAGACCCATTAGTCTTCAATTCTATGTAAAATAATGGAATGGTTTATCAGGAGTAAACTTGAGGATTATCTGTACAACAACAACCTAGTAAACAGCAATCAACATGGCTTTAGATAGATCCTGCTCACTAATCTCCTTGATTTCTTTGAGGAAATGTCAACCCAAGTGCACCATGGTAAATCCTACAATGTTGTGTACTTGGACTTCAAAAGGTGTTGATAAAATTCCAATTGAAAGATTACTAATTAAGTGAAATGCTGTGGGATAGATTTTGGATAAGTAACTGTCAGAAGGGTAGAAAACAACAGGTACTGATTAAAGGGGTAATGTCATGGTGAGGGGAAGTACTTGGCACATGGGTGTCTCAAGCAAGGCCAGTATTAATTGCCCATCCCTAGTTGCCCTTGAAAAGGTTCTTTATCTCTTGGAATGCTTCCTGCTGGTTACTTCTCTACATCCATGTTTTGTTTTTGCTTAGGATGTCCTCGAAGGTTTAGTTTTCTCTTCCAAGTGTGAAGAAAACTTTTCTAACTAGTTTACCATTCCCAGGAAGCCAATGAACTGTACTCATATTTGTGGGTAGATGTCGATACCCTAGGTCTTGTCAGGGTCCACCTTAACATCTGTAGAATTTATTAGATCCCCAGAAATTTGATTTTGTCTTTAGAGAATTCAGTGTTATTTCTGGTAGTACTTTCAATCCGGAGATATCTGTTGTGCTCTAACTGGGTCTCTCCCTATAGAAGAATATCATTCCTCTGGCAATCTTGGATGAACTGCATTTTCTTCCAGTTAAATATAGTGAAGACTGAAGCCATCATCTTCAGCCCCTGGCACAAACTGTTTCCTTGCCATTGAATACATCGCCCACCCCAGCCACTGTCTCTGTCTGTACCAACCTGTTCACAGTCTCAGCATCCTATTCAATCCTAGCTGAGCTCCCAACTCCATATCCTCTCCCATTGCTTGCCTCCACCCTTACCTGAGCTCATCTGTTGCTGAAACCCTCATCCATGCCTTTCTTACCTCCAGACTCGACTATGCAAATGTTTTCCTGGCTGACATCCCATCCTCCAGCCTCCGTAAACTTCAGGTTAACCAAACTCTGCTGCCCAGATCCTATCCTGCACCAAGTCTCGTTCACCCATCATCCCTTGTTCTTGCTGACCTGCATTAGCTCCTGCTCCTCCAACGCTTCCAATTTTAAATTCTCATCCTCATGTTTAAATCCCTTCATGGCCTCACCCCTTCCTATCTCTGTAACTTCCTCCAACCCTGCAAACCTGCATACCCACCCACCCTCCTCGCACTCTCCGTTCTCTAACACTGGCCTTTAGTGCATCCCCCTCTCCCTTCACCCCTGCGGGCTTGCCGGCCAATTAAGAGGAAGCCGGTCAGATGACGTCATTTGATGACGCGTCATCTGCCGGTTTTCTTAAAAGGGACCACGCACAATTTTTCTTTGACAGCTCATTTCTCAGTGTTTGACAGCATTGAGGTGCTGCAAACACTGACAATGACTGTTCACAGGTGAGCTCTTGCACCCAGGCTCTCCAGTGACTCCCTCCTTAGGCTAGAACAGATGGCAGTTGCAGGTGAGGTTACAGAAGCGATGTCACTAGTGAGAGAGGTTCTCCCAATGAGGTGGGACTACACATATAATTCAAAACTTGTTAGCAACAGAAAAGTCTAAATGCATTAAAATGAATTTCCCAACATTTCCTTACCTCTGAAACTCACAGTGCACCATTGGATCCTTCACACCACTTCTGCAGCTGTCATCAATGCAGAAACATTACAGCAGACTCACAACATGCCACACTTACCTGGCGTGGTGTCCGGACGTCGGGGAACCCAAAGTAGAAGTGTCAAAATTGAAAAAGAGCCTGTTAACTGCCTGTTAACAACCTTTAACAGGCAGTTAAGTGGCTATAATCCTCTTCCCGCTGCTAGGTATCAGGCCCATGCGCAAATCGGGGACCCGACACTTGGGAAGATTGATTGGAGGCGGGTTGATGGCGGGTTTCCTGCCCACTGTCAATCTTTGCGATTTTGCCGGAGGTCCCGCCTCCAATCCTGCCCCCTGAGCGCCGGCAAAATTCCGGCCAAAGTATTTGTTTAATTTCTCTGCCATTTCCTTATTCCCCATTATAATTTCTCCTGTCTCAGTCTGTAAGGGACCCACATTTACTTTCGCTAATCTTTTCCTTTTTGCATACCTATAGAAGCTTTTACAGTCTGTTTTTACATCTCTCGCTAGTTTACTCTCATATTCTATTTTCCCTTTCTGTATCAATTTCTTGTACCTCCTTTGCTGAATTCTAAAATCCTCCCAATCCTCAGGCTTACTACTCTTTTTGGCTACATTATAAGTCTCTTCCTTTGATCTAATACTATCTTTAACTTCTCTTGTTAGCCACGGTTGGACCACTTTTCCTGTGGGGTTTTTGTGCCTTAGAGGAATGTAAATTATGTATTAATTCTTTAAATGCTAGCCATTGCTTCTCGACCATCATACCTTTTAATGTAGTTTCCCAATCTACCTTGGCCAACTTGCTCCTCAAACCTACGTAGTTTGCTTTGTTTAGATTTAAGACCCTAGTTTTGGATTTAACTAAAGAGCAAAAGCTGGAAAGGTCAGCCAGCAATTGTATTGGATAAAAGTACTGACATTCTTCTTTAAGTTATAAGCTTCATTTGGTTTTGTGATTAAGTTCTTTAATAGTTGTGCCCCTTGAAAATAGTGGCACATTTGTTTGATTTTCGGTTGATGGTTATTTTAGAAAAAAAGAGCAGAAGGCATTTGTCAAGAAACAAAAGTTAGTCAGGCGATTGTTTCAGATGCTGAAATAAAAATGCTGCCTGACTTGCTGAATATTTCCGTTGTTGTTGAGGTCAGATTTCTAGCCTCCGCCTCTTGTTCAGCAAGGATTTGCCTACTGGCCCCATAACCTTTGACCTCTGACTTCCCCATGGAAACCAAAATGGTTCCCGGACAACAAAGACGCGCAACAAGTTAGAATGGCCGGTCGGCGAAATGGGCTTTAAAGGAGGGAACCGATAAAACACCAGGGCAGGGGGGCCACTTAGAAATTAGGTACTTGGAAGGAGGTGATGCGAGGCGTGTGACAGGCCGGGTTACTTTTAATCCTTTTTAAAAATCTTTTGATGTCGATTGAAGCGCCGGTGACTGAGTTGGGAGCGCGAAGCTGGGTCCGCCCGATGACCCGACTCTGGCACCGTGTGTGTGAAGCAGCCGCCGATTGGAACTGAGTCCGTGCAGGTACAACCTCGGCATTTACTGTGTGCGCCCCATCTCGTTTGAACTGTCGGCTCCTGCAGTGGGTTAATTGTTCTCGCGGTAGTTTCCAGACTTTATAAACGCGAGTCTATTCTATGTAGTCGCCCTGCACATAGAACACAAACAAGGCGTACAACTCCAGACACGGCGGCGCTGGTGGTCTGGCTTCCGACGCCAGGACTCTCTGATGAGTTCGTTTGGCCTCTTGATATTCCCCTGTGGTCCCAGACCCCACCCATGGTTTAAATTAAATTGGTCTGCAATTGTAAAGTACACATGCTTTGTTTTCCATCTATATATGCTCGGGCGATTCTGTATCCAATTTACTTCACCTGAGGAAGGAGCGATAGCTCCGAAAGCTTGTGATTTCAAATAAAACTGTTGGACTATAACCTGGTGTTGTGCGACCTCTCAATTTTAAATTAAATGACCATTTGACTTTGTTTAAACTGTCTTAAAAGCCTCATTGTTTTCACTCTAATGTCATTAGCTTCCACCCTCTTCCGATTGGTTCTGCTGAGAGAGTATGAGTAGCTAGGGGCTAAATTAAAAAGCAGAACCACAAAGGTAATAATCTCTGGATTACTACCTGAGCCAAGAGCGAATTTGCATAGGGTAAATAAGATCAGAGAAATGAACGAGTGGCTCAAAGACTGGTGTGGGAGAAATGGATTTCGATTTGTGGGGCACTGGCACCAGTACTGGGATAAGAGGGAGCTGTTCCGTTTGGACGGACTTCACTTGAACCATGCTGGGGCTAGAGTCCTGGCGAATCAAATAACTAGGGCTGTAGAGAGGGCTTTAAACTAAATAGTGGTTGGTGGGGGGTCTAGGTGAGCAGGAATTTAAACAGTCAATGAGAAATGAGAAAGCAATAGAGCAGGATAGAGATGGGGGAAATAATAACCAGAGTATGACAGGAAGGGACAGACTGTTTAAAAATAAGAGTGCAGCAGAAAATGGGGCCAAAACAAGGAGAAATGGTAAAAAGACAAAGCTAAAAGCGCTATATCGTAATGCATTTGTAACAAGATAGATGAGTTGACGGCACAAATCGATACAAATGGCTATGATCGGATCGCCATTACAGAGACATGGTTGCAAGGTGACCTGGGCTGGGAACTGAATATTCCAGGGTATTTGACAATTCGGAAGGATAGACAGAAAGGAAAGGGAGGTGGGGTGGCTTTGTTGGTAAAGGATGGGATCAGTGCAGTGGTGAGAAGTGATATTGGCTCAGAAGATCGAGATGTAGAATCGGTTTGGGTGGAGATAAAAAATAATAAGGGGGGAAAAAGTCTCTGGTGGGCATAGTCTACAGGCCCCCAAACAGTAGCAATACTGTTGGACAGAGTATAAATCAACAAATAATGGAGGCCTGTAAAAAAAGGTACAGTAATAATCATGGGTGATTTTAATCTCCATATTGATTGGACAAATCAAATTGGCCATGGTAGCCTTGAGGAGGAGTTCATAGAGTGCATCCGGGATGGTTTCCTAGAACAGTATGTAATGGAACCAACCAGGGAGCAAGCTATCTTGGATCTGGTACTGTGTAATGAGACAGAATTAATAAATGATCTCATAGTAAAGGATCCTCGGAATGAGTGATCATAGCATGGTTGAATTTCAAATTCAGTTGGAGGGTGAGAAAGTTGCATCTCAAACCAGCGTCCTGATCTTATACAAAGGCAATTACAATGGCATGAGGGCAGAACTGGCTAAAGTGGACTGGAAAAATAAATTAAAAGGTAAGACAGTTGAAATGCAGTGGCGGACATTTAAGGAGATAGTTCATAACTCTCAACAAAAATATATTCCAGTGAGAAAGAAAGATTTTAAGAGAAGGGAGCACCATCCGTGGCTAACTAAGGAAGTAAAGGATGGTATCAAATTGAAAACGAAGGCATACAATGTTGCCAAGATTGGTGGGAGACCAGAGGATTAGGCAATTTTTAAAAACCAGCAAAGGATGACTAAAAAAATAATAGAGAGAGAAGATGAATTATGAGAGTAAACTGGCAAGAAATATTAAAACAGATAGTAAGAGCTTCTACAGGTATATAAAAAGGAAGAGGGTAGCTAAAGTAAACGTTGGTCCCTTAGAGGATGAGACTGGGGAATTAATAATGGGGAACGGGGAAATGGCAGAGACTCTGAACAAATATTTTGTATCTGTCTTCACGGTAGAAGACACTAACAACATCCCAATAATGGATAATCAAGGGGCCACAGGGAGGGGGGAACTAAAGACAATCACTATCACTAAGGAAATAGTACATGGTAAAATAATGGGACTAAAAGACGACAAGTCCCCTGGACCAGATGGCCTGCATCCCAGGGTCTTAAAAGAAGTGGCTGCAGAGATAGTGGATGCATTGGTTGCAATATACCAAAATTCCCTGGACTCTGGAGAGGTCCCAGCAGATTGGAAAACCGCAAATGTAACACCCCTATTTAAGAAAGGAGGGAGACAGAAAGCAGGAAATTATAGACCACTTAGCCTAACATCTGTCATTGGGAAAATGCTGGAGTCCTTCACTAAGGAAGCAGTAGCAGGGCATTTGGAAAATCATAATGCAGTCAAGCAGAGTCAGCATGGTTTTATGAAAGGGAAATCTTGTTTAACAAATTTGCTGGAGTTCTTTGAGGATGTAATGAGCAGGGTGGACAAAGGTGAGCCAGTGGATGTGGTGTATTTGGATTTCCAGAAGGCATTCGATAAGGTGCCACATAAAAGGTTACTGCATAAGATAAGAGCTCCCGGAGTTGGGGGTAATATATTAGCATGGATAGAGAATTGGCTAACTAACAGAAAGCAGAGAGTCGGGATAATTGGGTCATTTTCCGGTTGGCATACGGTAACTAGCGGGGTGCCACAGGGATCGGTGCTGGGGCCTCAACTATTTATAATCTACATTAATGACTTGGATGAAGGGACCGAGTGTAATGTAGCCAAGTTTGCGGATGATACAAAGATGGGTGGGAAAGCAAGTTGTGCAGAGGACTCAAACAATCTGCAAAGGGATATAGACAGGCTAAGTGAGTGGGCAAACATTTGGCAGATGGAGTATAACGTGGGAAAGTGCAAGGTTATACACTTTGGCAGGAAAAATAAAAAAGCAAATTATTATTTAAATGGAGAGAGATTACAAAATGCTACAGTTCAGAAGGACCTGGGGGTCCTTGTGCATGAAACACAAAGGGCTGGATTTTCATTGACCCGTGGAGGCGGGTTTGGAGGCGTGTGGGGGGTTAAAATTGCAAAAACTGGCGGGCGGGCACAAGTCCGCCTCCATCCCGCCTCTACGCAATTTTCATTAAATCGTGTCTGCTGGTCCCGCCTCTAAGAGATGGGATAGGCTGTTAAGGCTCTTAACAAGCACTAAATTGGCTCTATAATGCCATTTTGAAAGGCCTCTGTGATTTTAACCCTTGTTCTCCGTGAAGCACGCCTGTTCTGAAACACGATTGTGAAACCTGGCGGGAGCACATTTGGATTGCTAACTATCAGTGGCTGGGCTGACTATCAGTGACTGGGGCTGGCGGAGCAGTATCTGGGAGTGGTGGTGCAAAAAAAAATTCTCTCTCTTCTCTCTCTCTCTCTCTCTCGACTTAGAGCTACTGCTCACTTTGCATCCAGGTCCTCTCACAGCAAAAGCCAGGCAGTCTCTGACCTTCAATGCAGCAGCAATGATGACATCATCAGAGGCGACTTTCAGACTGAAACCACTAATTAGTTCATGGGTTCCCACATGCTGGAACTCAATTGCCCAATTAGGTGAAAATTGCATCAATCTCCCACATCCAATTGCAGTCGGGTGGATAACATGAAAAGCAGATGACATGACCCCAACCCGCCCCAGTATCAAAATCCAGCCCAAAGAGTTAGCATGCAGGTACAGCAAGTAATCAAAAAGGCAAATGGAATGTTGGCCTTTATTTCAAGGGTGTTGGAGTATAAAAGCAGGGAAGTCCTGCTACAGCTGTACAGGGTATTGGTGAGACCACACCTTGAGTACTTCGTACAGTTTTGGTCTCCTTACTTAAGGAAGGATATACTTGCATTGGAGGCAGTTCAGAGACGATTCACTAGGTTAATTTCAGAGATGAGGGGGTTGACTTATGAGGAACAGTTGAGCAGGTTGGGCCTATACTCATTGGAATTTAGAAAAATGAGAGGTGATCTTATTGAAACATATCTTCTTCTTCTTAGGCAGTCCCTCGGAACCGAGGATGACTTGCTTCCACATTAAAAATGAGTTCTCAGGTGACTGATGAGTCCAATGCGGGACCTACAGTCTCTGTCACAGATGGGGCAGACGGTGGTTGAAAAGGCGGGTGGGTGGGGTGCTTGGGTTGATGTGCGCTGCTTGCGCTTGGCTTCCACTTGCTCCTGGCGAAGAGACTTGGTGTTCGGCGCCTTCCCGGATGCTTCTCCTCCACTTTGTGTGGTCTTGGGCCAGGGATTCCCAGGTGTCAGTGGGGATGTTGCACTTTTTCAAGGAGGCTTTGAGGGTGTCCTTGAAGCGTTTCCTCTGCCCACCTGGGGCTCTCTTACTGTGTCGGAACTTCGAGTAGTGCGCTTGTTTTGGGCAGACGTCGATGACGAAGTCCAACACCACCTTCAGTATGCCAGTGCAGCCTTCGGTCGCCTGAGGAAGAGAGTGTTTGAAGACCAGGACCTCAAACCCGGCACTAAGCTCATGGTCTACAGAGCAGCAGTGATACCCGCCCTGCTGTATGCCTCAGAGACATGGACCATGTATAGCAGGCACCTCAAAGCACTGGAGAGGTACCACCAACGCTGCCTCCGCAAGATCCTGCAAATCCATTGGCAGTATAGGCGCACCAACATCAGTGTTCTCGCTCAGGCCAACATCCCCAGCATCGAAGCTTTGACCACGCTCGATCAGCTCCGATGGACGGGTCACATCATCCGCATGAAACATATAAGATACTCGTGGGGAAATCTAGAACTCGGGGGCATAGTTTCAGAATAAAGGGTCGCCCTTTTAGAACTGAGATGAGGAGAAATTTCTTCTCTCAGAGGGTGGTAAATCTGTGGAATTCTCTGCCGCAGAGAGCTGTGGAGGCTGGGTCATTAAATACATTTAAGGTGGAGATAGACAGATTTTTTCAAGATAAGTGAGTGAAGGGTTATGGGGAGCGGGCAGGGAAGTGGCTTTGAGCCCAAGATCAGCCATGATCTTATTGAATGGCTCAAGGGGCCAAGTGGCCTATTCCTGCTCCTATTTCTTATGTTCTTATGCTTTTACAATGGGGGAAATTGGACACAAGCAGAAATTGGAGAATGCTAGGGGAAGTGATTTGAAGGTGTGGTTGAAGACATAGGTTTTGATTAGGTTTGAAGGTCAGGATCAGGAAATGTTTAGGAAGGGAATACAAGTGCAGGGCAAGGTTAAAACTGAAGGCTCTGGAGGAGCAGACAGAGGGGAGGATGCACAGTAATCGAAATTCAGAAGAGTGGAGGCTGTAAGATGGTTTTGAGGCTGAAGGAGGTTGTGGAGATAGTGTAGAGTGAGACTGTGGAGGGTGTTTTAAAAGGGATGAACATTTTGTAATCAATGCACTGGGAAACGGGGAGCCAGAGGAGCTTGGTGAGGAATGCAATGATGGTTGATCAGGACATAATGTTGGAATCCTGGATAAGTTGGAGTCTGTGGTGGAGAGGTAAAGCTGGACGCAATTGGCTTACATAAGGAAGGTGACCCCGTGATCACAAATAATGCAACTGAGATGCTGCATTTATATGAGAAATAAGAGGCGGCCAAAAATGAAACCTTTGAGAACAGTGGAGAACCCCCCACTGGTAGAAATGGAATCATGAATGGCGCTGTGCCATGGATAGGTGATTGAGGAAGATTGAGTGGTCAGCTGTATTAAAGGCCATGGAAAGGTTGAGAAGGAATAATGGACTGCAGTCACAGCCATACAGAATATTGTTGATTTTGATGTTGAGAGGTTTTAAACAGGGAAATATGGGCATGGATTTGGGTGGGATGACTTGAGGAAGGTGAGATTAGAAATGTGGTGGTCGTTGCAGAGGGATTGGTGGGATTTTTAAGGATCAGGTTAATGAAAGCAGTTTCGATGTCTTATGGTTGTCCTATGAGGAGAGACTGAGTAGATTGGGCCTATACTCTCTGATGTTTAGAAGAATGAGTGATCTCATTGAAACATACAAGATTTTGAGGGTGATTAACAGGGCAGATGCTGAGAGGTTGTTTGCCCTGGCTGGAGAGTCTAGAACTAGGGGGCATAGTCTCAGGATAAGGGGTCGGCCATTTAAGACTGAGATGAGGAGGAATTTCTTCACTCAGAGGGTTGTGAATCTTTGGAATTCTTTAGCTGGTGGATGCTGAATCATTGAGTATATTCAAGACTGAGATTGCTAGATTTTTGGACTCTAGGGGAATCAAGGGATATGGAGGAGCAGGCTTGAGGGGCCATATGGCCTACTCCTGCTCCTAATTCTTTGTTCTTCCTACCATCATTAAGAACATATGTCTGAGGAAAAGCAGTTCACAATATCCAAAAGCACTGCGTCGAGAAGATGTGGTTGAGTGGTCAGAAACTGGGTTGACAGCAGTTTGAGCGGGCTGGTATGAAGAAGGCTTTTTTTGCAAAGTTTCCTGAATCAGTTTAACTGAATAGCCAACAGCAAATCAAAATGAATATTTTGATTGATGTTTTCATATATACCACTTAAGTTTAACACATCCTATCACTTGACTTGGAAATAAAATTACTCTAGGTATTCTGAACAAAGAGAATTTGGGTTCTTTACCTTCAGATGCAATTATACTGTAAGATGGGATCTGCTGGATGCAGAATCAGCAGACCTTTTTATACTGCAGATTGAGCTCAGTTTGACATGACACCGCGGTGTAACAATAATGGATTCTGTATGCTGTTCAATGCATGCATAGACCTTTGCTCTTTTCATGGCTTATATTTACTGTTAGAGCACAATGGAGGTATCTGCTTTGTTCTAACATTAAGGATGCTGAAAATGACATTTTAAAAGTTCCCAGCGGTCCAAAGGCACTTCTATATTTGCAGCCAGTGCAAAGTCAGATTGATGTGAAATTGCCTCTTGGAAAGGGTCTCACTTGGCTGTGATGTGCTCAGGTGTTAAATAAGGACCTGGTTTATGCATTGATACACACTGAAAACTGCTTTGTGTCAAAGTGAATGTGGCAGTATAAGTGCATCCGACAAATCACTTGTTTCAATAAATGTTTTTGTTTCCATTTCTAATTGCTAAAACATGCACAGGTCCAGCAACCGTCATGATATGATGATTTCCTTCACCGAGGACCTGCAGTAGAACAACTTTCCTGCTCCCGGTAAGGAATTGATTAAATTCCTGAACACCACACACTGTATAGATTATGCTTAAAAAAAAAAACTAGGGAGTGAGGTAAAGATACTTGCTTCACTTCAGGGGCCTGGATGAGGTTGTAGATAAATGTTGTGTAATGCATGTGGGTAGGGTTAATGCCAAGCATATGTATACCATGCTGGGCTCTGAATTAAAGTCTGGTGAGAGAGGAGGAGACCTGGCTTAACTATCTTTTGTATTATTAGCCATAGCTTTGTCATGTGCTTTTTAAAGTCTCATTTAAGTTTTAATTCATCCGAGGAACTTCATCTTTTGCTGCACTCCCTTTACTTCTTTTAATTATGTTTAGTTTGTCTTCTGTTGGAATATTTCCAAGAATTCTTGTTGGATATCACATTTAATCCAACATAAAACAAAAGTCAATAAATAAACTAAAACTAGAAAATTAATAAGTAATATAAGGGTTAAGTCATGGCAGTAGAGCTCGGACCTGTGTCATGCTCCTCCTGTAACATGTGGGAAATCATGGACGCTTCCTGTGTCCCTGACAACCATGTGTGCGGGAAGTGTGTCCAGCTGCAGCTCATGTGGGACCGCATGACGGCCCTTGAGCTGCGGATGGACTCACTTTGGAGCATCCACGATTCTGAGAGGGTTGTGAATAGCACATTTAGTGAGTTGGTCACACCGCAGGTTAAGGCCAGAGTAGATAGTACATGGGTGACCAAAAGGCAGAGCAAGGGCAGGAAGGTAGTGCAGGAATCCCCTGGGGTTGTCTCCCTCAGCAACAGGTTCACCGCCTTAGGTGCTGTTGTCGGGGGGGATGACTCATCGGGGGAAGGCACCAGCAGCCAGGCTCATGGCACCATGACTGGCTCTGTTGCAAAGAAGGGAGGGAAAAAGAGTGGCAGGGCTATAGTAATAGGGGATTCGATTGTAAGGGGAATAGATAGGAGTTTCTGTGGTCGCGACCGAGACTCCAGGATGGTAATTTGCCTCCCTGGTGCAAGGGTCAAGGATGTCTCGGCGCGGGTGCAGAACATTCTGGAGGGGGAGGGGGAACAGCCAGTTGTCGTGATACATGTTGGTACCAACGACGTAGCTAAAAAAAGGGAAGAGGTCCTACAAGTAGAATTTAGGGAGTTAGGAGCCAAGCTAAAAAGTAGGACCTCGAAGGTAGTAATCTCTGGATTACTACCAGTGCCACGTGCTAGTAAGAGTACAGAGAACAGGATAGTTAGGCTAAATACGTGGCTTGAGCAGTGGTGTAAGAGGGAGGGTTTTAAATTTTTGAGGCATTGGGACCAGTTTTGTGGTAGGTGTGACCTATACAAAAGGGACGGTCTACACCTGTGCAAAGATGGAACTGAGGTTCTCGGGGTAAATTTTGATAAAGCAGTTCGGGAGCATTTAAACTAGTATGGCAGGGGGCTAGAAACCCATGTAGTGAAATAGAGGAAAGTGAAAGGCAGACAGAAATAAATGGTAAAAAGGAGAGGAACAAAAAACAAAGGGCCAAACTAATTCATAAAAAATGTGAGCATAAAAAAAGCCTGAGGGTTTTATACCTTAATGCGAGAAGCATCAGGAACAAGGTAGATGAATTAGCTGTGGAAATAGAGGTTAATAATTATGATCTAATTGGGATTACGGAAACATGGTTGCAGGGTGAGCAGGGCTGGGAGCTTAACATACAGGGGTATTCAGTATTTAGGAAGGATCGACAAAAAAGAAAGGGAGGAGGGGTAGCATTGCTGGTAAAAGAGGGGATAAATGCAATTGAAAGGAAGGATATTAACTCAGTTAATACAGAATCTATATGGGTGGAGCTAAGAAATAGCGAGGGGCGAAAAACATTAATAGGAGTGGTATATAGGCCTCCAAATAGTAAAATAGAGGTTGGGGAGGGCATCACGAGGGAAATTAGAGAAGCGTGCAATAAGAGCACAGCTGTCATCATAGGTGACTTTAACTTACATATAGATTGGACTAGCCTAATCAGTAAAAATAATGAGGAGGAGGAATTCCTTGAGTGTTTAAGGGATGGTTATCTGGATCAATATGTCGAGGAACCAACTCGGGAACAGGCTATATTGGACTGGGTACTGTGCAATGAGAAGGGACTAATTAGTAATCTTGTTGTACGGGGACCCTTGGGTCAGAGCGATCATAACATGATCGATTTCTCACTCGAAATGGAGAGCGAAGAAATTGACTCAGAGACTCAGGTCCTGAATTTAAACAAGGGGAATTATGATGCCATTAGACGGGAACTGAGTAGGTCTGATTGGACAACGTTCCTGGGAGGACTGGAGGTAGATAAACAATGGCAAGCATTTAAAGATAGAATGACAAAATTGCAAAAATTGTTTATACCAATCTGGCATAAAAGGAAATCTAAAAAGGTGACTCAACCGTGGATAACAGGGGAAATTAGAGACAGCATAAAATCCAAAGATAGGGCGTATAAAATAGCCAAAAAACGCGCCAGAGCGGAAGATTGGGAACAGTTTAAGATAGAGCAAAGGAGGGCAAAGGGCTTAATCAAGAAGGGCAAAATAGCTTACGAAAGCAAGCTGGCGGAAAATATAAAAACTAACTCCAAAAGCTTTTATAAGTATATCAAGAGGAAAAGACTGGTGAAAACCAAAGTTGGTCCATTGCAGTCAGATACGGGGGAATATATAATGGGAAATAAGGAAATGGCAGACCAACTAAATGCATACTTTGGGTCAGTCTTTACGAAGGAAGACACAAAAAACCTCCCTGGGATATCGGGAAAAATAGGGACATTGGCAAAGGAGGAACTGACGCAAATCAATATCTCTAAGGATATGGTGTTAAGGAAGCTAAAGGGATTGAAGGCGGACAAATCCCCAGGGCCTGATAACATGCATCCTAGGGTACTGAAGGAGGTGGCCCTAGAGATAGCGGATGCACTAAGCATGATTTTTCAGAATTCATTAGACTCGGGAACAGTGCCCATGGATTGGAGGGTAGCTAACGTTACCCCACTATTCAAAAAGGGGGGTAGGGAAAAAGCAGGTAATTACAGACCTGTAAGCCTTACATCAGTTGTGGGCAAAATGCTGGAGTCCATCATTAAGGATGAAATAGCCGAGCACTTAGCAAATGGGGACAGGATAGGACAGAGTCAACATGGATTTACAAAGGGTAAATCGTGCTTGACTAATCTATTGGAATTTTTTGAGGGAGTAACTGGTAAAATAGATGGGGGAGAGCCAGTAGATGTGGTGTACCTGGACTTCCAAAAGGCCTTCGATAAGGTCCCACATAAAAGATTAGCATGGAAAATTGAAGCTCATGGGATAAAGGGGAAAGTATTGACGTGGATAGAGAACTGGCTGTCAGATAGAAAACAGAGAGTTGGAATAAACGGCTCATTTTCTGAATGGCAGGCAGTAACAAGTGGGGTACCACAGGGATCTGTCCTGGGTCCCCAGCTGTTCACAATTTATATTAATGACCTGGATCAGGGAGTCGAATGCAGCATTTCCAAATTTGCAGACGACACTAAACTAGGAGGGGGGGTGGGCTCAGAGGAGGAGACCAGGAAGCTCCAGAGCGATTTGGACAGACTGGGTGATTGGGCGGATAAATGGCAGATGCACTATAATGTGGACAAGTGCGAAGTTATCCACCTTGGGTGCAGGAACGGGAGGGCAAATTATTATTTAAATGGCAATAAATTGGGAGAGGGGGAAGTACAGAGAGACCTGGGTGTTCTTGTACACCAGTCACTGAAGGCGAGCATGCAGGTGCAACAGGCGGTCAAGAAGGCAAACGGTATGCTGGCCTTCATAGCAAAAGGGTTGGAATACAGGAACAGGGATACCTTGCTGCAGCTGTACAGGGCACTGGTGAGACCACACCTCGAGTACTGTGTACAGTTTTGGTCGCCTCATCTGAGGAAAGATGTTCTTGCCATGGAGGGGGTGCAGCGGCGATTCACCAGGCTGATACCAGGAATGGCGGGATTGACCTATGAGGAGAGACTATGTAGTTTAGGGATGTACACACTGGAGTTTAGAAGATTGAGAGGGGACCTCATAGAAGTGTATAAAATTCTGACAGGTCTAGACAGATTAGATGCAGAAAGAATGTTTCCCTTGGCGGGTGAGAACAGAACTAGAGGACATAATTTAAGGATAAGGGCTAAACCATTTAGGACAGAAATGAGGGGGAATTTCTTCACTCAGAGAGTGGTGAACCTGTGGAACTCATTGCCACAGAGGGCAGTGTACGCCAGCTCATTAAATATATTTAAGAGGGAATTAGATATATTTCTACAGGCAAAAGGGGTTAAGGGTTACGGAGAGAAGGCGGGGACGGGATACTGAATTGAAGGATCAGCCATGATCTCATTAAATGGCGGAGCAGGCTCGAAGGGCCGGATGGCCTACTCCTGCTCCTATCTTCTATGTATCTATGTATCTATGTATAATTAATGAACAAAATAGTTGTGAGCGAGTCATCATCTACCCTGAAGATTAAATAAACGTAGTAACTGATACTTTCTACTACATGCTCGTCTATGCACATAGAATAGAGTACTTTGAAGGAGGTTCACCTGAGGGAGCTTTGAAGCACGACAGTGAAACACAAGACGTTAATCATACGAACATACAAAAAAGACCAGCAAGTCCATCAGGTTTGTCCCATTTATCCATGATCCAACTTGGCAACACAACTCCCAGTACTTCTTGCCCACCAGCAGTGATGTAGTCTCCTGAGAGGCAAAGAAACACATTTATAAACCCTGGGCCAATTCAGGGAAAATAATTCTAGGAAATCCCTCTGGCACCCCCCCCCCCTCCCCCACACCCTCCGAGGCAATCAGAATGAGTTCCAGGAGATAAGATTTACCACAAGGTACATTACCCATTATCTCACCTGTTATAGTGGATGTCTCTAAAGACCCACGACCAGTGCCAAGTGGCTATAGCAAAAGCAAACAGATGTATAGCTGGGATGTATAGTATAGGATGTACAGCTGGGATGATCCAATGTAAAATGAAGAGTACCATAATGTCCTTGTGCAAGAATGTGGTTGGGCCCCATCTAGAATAGAGTCCAGTTCTAGTCCCCTCAAATAGTAGAAGATAGATGCCCCAGAAAAGGCTCACCGGCGAGCCACCAGATTCATACCTAGTTTTAAAAAACCCTTAGCTATCACGATAGGCTCAGGGAGCTGCGTCTTTATACTCTAGACAAATTGGGAAGGCTTCATTTTAGTATTTAAAATGATGAAGGGACATACAAAATGGCAGGCAGGAAAAGACCAGCTGGTCCATCAAGTCTGCCCCACAGCCATGATGCCTAGAGCATCATGACCAGACACTTCCTAACCCCGCCCCGCCGCAGCCATGTTACCTCCTAGGAGAGGCAAAAAAAATAGGGCCAATAAAGGGAAAAAAAACCTCTTGTGTGCATGTGGAGAGATTATTTGATTGGTTAGGTATAATGAGGGGAAATGCGTACAAGCTACATAAACATAGGACTAGGTTTTTCTTTTTCCAGAAGGTCATTAACCCTTTGTAACAGTTTTCCAGCTCGTGCAGATTAATTGCCAACATTCAAAAGGGAGCTGGACAAGTTCCTGGAGGCAGCTGATATTGCTGTGTACAAAAAGTAGGTGGGATGATGGCTAATGTATGTCGGGTCATTGCTATCTCCTGGAACTCTTTTTTGATTGCCTTCCCTGAATTGGCAAAGGTTTTTTTTACTGTTTGCAGCTCTCAGGAGTCTACATGACTGCTGGTGAGTGAGAAGTATTGGAAGGCTAATAGTACAAAAGAAAATCAAGCCAATTATAGAAAATATAGAGGGGAACCAAAAAATATTAGAAACACTTAGAGAGGGTATGAGGAAAGACTGACAAATAACCCAAAGGGAAATAGAAATACATTTTATAATGGATAAAAGGTTAAAGAATTGTTAAAGAAAGAGTAGAACCAATCAAAGATGAAACAGGAAATCTTATGGAGAATGAAAACACGGTAGAGATAGTAAATGAGCACTTTGCCCTGGTTTTTACAGAAGAGTATATGGGTACAGGAGGAGTAGGTGGTGTAATTGGACAGGATAACTATAAGTAAGGAAGTAGTACTGAAAAAATTGGTGGAGCTCGAGGTGGAAAAGGCACCAGCCCCATTGACTTGCGTCCTAGAATGATCATAGAAATTAGAGAGCAAATATCAGAGGCTGTGACCACAATTTTTCAAACATCCTTGAATATTGAGGTTGTGCCAGAGGACTGGAGGGTTGCCAATATAACACTTTTGTTCAGAAAGGGAGACACTAGGTAACCATAGACCAGTCAGCTTCACATTGGCGTGGGTAAGCTTCTACAGGGAACAGTAGCATAGTGGTAATGTCACTGGGCTAGTAATCCAGAGGCCTGGACTCATGATCCAGAGACATGAGTTCAAATCCCACCACAGCAGCTGGGGAATTTAAATTCAGTTAATTAAATAAATCTGGAATTAAAAAGCTAGTATCAGTAATGGTAACCATGAAACTATCGGATTGTTGTAAAAACCCATCTGGTTCACTAATGTCCTTTTAGGGAAGGAAATCTGGCCTCCCACAGCAATGTGGTTGACTCTTAAATGGCCTAGCAAGCCACTCAGTTGTAACAAACCGCTACGAAACAAAATAATAAGAATGAAACTGGATGGACCACCTGGCACCGGCTACGGACACGGCAACGGCACACCCAGCCCAGTCAATCCTGCAAAGTCCTCCTTGCCAACATCTGGGGACTTGTGCCAAAATTGGGAGAGCTGTCCCACAGACTAGTCAAGCAACAGCTTGACATAGTCATACTCACAGAATCATACCTTTCAGCCAACGTCCCAAACTCCTGATTCACCATCACCACCAGGACAGACCCACCAGGGGTGGCGGCACAGTGGGAAGGAGTGGCCCTGGGAGGCCTCAACATTGACTCCGGACCCCATGAAGTCTCATGGTTTCAGGTCAAGCATGTGCAAGGAAACCTCCTGCTGATTACCACCTACCGCCCTCCCTCAGCTGATGAATCAGTACTCTGACATGTTGAACACCACTTGGAAGAAGCACTGAGAGTAGCAATGGCAGACTTCAATGTTAATCACCAAGAGTGGCTCGGTAGCACCACTACGGACTGAGCTGACTAAGTCCTGAAGGACATAGCTGCCAGTCTGGGCCTGTGACAGGTGGTGAGAGAACCAACACGAGGGGAAAAACCTACTTGACCTCGTCTCTACCTGTCGCAGATGCATTTGTCCATGACGGTGACCACTGCACAGACATTGTGGAGACGAAGTCCTGTCTTCACACTGAGGACACCCTCCATCATGTTGTGTGGCACTACCACTGTGCTAAATGGAATAGATTCAGAACCATTCTAGCATCTGTGGGCCATCATCAGCAGCAGAATTGTATTCCACCACAATCTGTAACCTCATGGCCTGGCATATCCCTCACTCTACCATTACCATCAAGCCAGGGGACCAACCTTGGTTCAATAAGGAGTGTAGAAGAACATGCCAGGAGCAGCACCAGGCGTACCTAAAAATGAGGTGCCAACCTGGAGAAGCTGCAACACAGGACTACATGCATGCTAAAAAGCAGAAGCAGCATGCTATAGACAGGGCTAAACGATCCCACAATCAACGGATCAGATCAAAGCTTTGCAGTCCTGCCACATCCAGTCATGAATGGTGGTGGACCATTAAACAACTAACGGGAGGAGGAGGCTCCATGAATATCCCCATCCTCAATGATGGTGGAGCCCAGCACGTGAGTTCAAAAGATAAGGCTGAAGCGTTTGCAACCATCTTCAGCCAGAAGTGCCGAGTGGATGATCTATGTCGGCCTCCTCCTGAGGTTCCTACCATCACAGAAGCCAGTCTTCAGCCAATTTGATTCACTTCATATGATATCAAGAAACGGCTGAGCGCGCTGGATACAGCAAAGGCAACATCCCGGCTATCATGCTGAAGACTTGTGCTCCAGAACTAGCCGCGCCTCTAGCCAAGCTGTTCCAGTACAGCTACAACACTGGCATCTATCCAACAATGTGGAAAACTGCCCAGGTATGTCCTGTCCACAAAAAGCAGGACAAATCCAGTCCAGCCAATTACCACCCCCATCAGTCGACTCTCAATCATCAGCAAAGTGATGGAAGGTGTCATCGACAGTGCTATCAAGCGGCACTTACTCACCAATAACCTGCTCACTGATGCCCAGTTTG
Source organism: Squalus acanthias (assembly GCA_030390025.1). Lineage (NCBI taxonomy): Eukaryota > Metazoa > Chordata > Chondrichthyes > Squaliformes > Squalidae > Squalus > Squalus acanthias. The sequence continues at coordinate 32,711,306 of CM059425.1, read as the reverse complement.
GGTTCCGCCAAGACCACTCTGCTCCCGACCTCATTACAGCCTTGGACCAAACATGGACAAAGGAGCTGAATTCCAGAGGTGAGGTGAGAGTGACTGCCCTTGACATCAAGGCAGAATTTGACTGAGTGTGGCATCAAGGAGTCCTAGTAAAACTGAAGTCAATGGGAATCGGGGGGAAAATTTTCCACTGGCTGGAGTCATAGATAGCACAAAGGAAGATGGTTGTGGTGATTGAAGGTCACCTGCTGACTCCCCAAAGCCTTTCCACCATCTACAAGGCACAAGTAAGGAGTGTGATGGAATACTCTCCACTTGCCTGGATGAGTGCAGCTCCAACAACACTCAAGAAGCTCGACACCATCCACGACAAAGTAGCCCGCTTGATTGGCACCCCATCTACCACCTTAAACATTCACTCCCTCCACCACTGGCGTACCATGGCTGTAGTGTGTACCATCTACAAGATGCACTGCAGCAACTTGCCAAGGCTTCTTCGGAGCACCTCCCAAACCCGTGACCTCTTCCACCTAGAAGGACAAGGGCAGCAGGCGCATGGGAACACCATCACCTCCAAGTTCCCCTCCAAGTCACACACCATCCTGACTTAGAAGTATATCGTCGATCCTTCATCATCGCGGGGTCAAAATCCTGGAACTCCCTACCTAACAGCACTGTGGGAGTACCTTCACCACACGGACTGCAGCGGTTCAAGAAGGTGGCTCACCACCACCTTCTCGAGGGCAATTATGGATGGGTTTAAAATGCTGGCCTTGCCAGCGACACCCACATCCCAAAAACGAATAAAAAAAATAAAATAAAATTGGATAAAATCATTACTCACCTAGAAAGACATGGTTAATTAAGGGCGACCAACATGGATTTGTAAAAGGCAAATTAGACTGATAAATTTAATAGAGGTTTTTTGAGGAAACAACAAAGGGGGTGATGGAAAGGAAGCAAATGGGAGAAAGAGCGGGAGATAGATGGGGAGAAGGAAAGATTAAGAACAGCTAGAAGGAGGAGAGGAGGGAAAGTCGTGTAGAGGAAGAGAGGAGGAGGATGTGGGAAGGATGGTTGGCGGAATAGGGATCCGAGAGTGGCAGAGAACAGAGGGAAGAAGATGGTAGAGGAAGATGGGAGCAAAGGCTGAGAAACTATGGCGAGGGCGGGGGTTGTAATGAGTTCCACTTGTCTGCCATAGGTAGTGGCGGGGGAAATGGTTCACGATGTTTCACCAAACTTAGATTTTCGTCTCTGAGGGGGATGTGGCTTGACTAGAGGGCCTACTTTGTTGGGGGGGCCAGGGCCCAAGGGGCTTTGTTTTTCTGCTTGAGGAAGGGTCTTTTTCTGCTCCGTGTTTTTAATGCTCTGGGTGGGGAGGGCAAGGGTTTTATGATGCCCTGTACAGATCAAATAGCCTATTGACACTCATTCTTCAAATCCACAATGAAGAATAGCCATTGTTAATTTTAAGCGCAATATGCTGTCGCTACCAAAGAATCAGGTGGCTTACCTGTCTGGATTGCCACTTCATTTAAATATTGTTGAAATAAGACAGCTTATTAAACCCGCGGTACATTATTTGATTTTACTATGTTTCTTTTTCTCTTTAGTGGTTAATTTGCAAGTTGTAACTTACCAAATGGATCATTTTTAATGACTTGGAAAATGACCCAAATACAGAACGGAACGGAAGAAATTTTCAGAGAGTTGGTAAATACCCCCCTTTCATTGTTGCTCATTCATTGAACTGTGCTAATAATAGATTATCGCAAATTGTAAATTAGCCATTTTCCCCTAAAGTAAGTGACTTTTATTCATTATTTTCATCCATTTGTCAAAGGTTAACATAGTTGTTTCAGAAGGTAAAATATGTATAATTTGCTTTTTTAATTAGTATGTATGTGCTATTAATACATGTTAGATTTAGGTTAAAAAGTTTTCTTACCATTTGGAAGCCCAGCAATAATAGCATCCAATGGACTTTACAAAAGGAACCATAGTTATGGTCTGAAGAATCTACAGCTATACATCACCCATAAACACCATAAAGGGGCAGTTATAATGGAAAAAAAACCTTGGGCAGCACAATACACAATGGAAGGAACACTGAATATCCTGAAACAAAGGTGACATTATTTGGATCACACCAGAGGTCCCCACCAGTATGTGCAGAACAAGTGTTTGTATTATGTAGGTCCGTTAACTCTGTTTCTCTCTCCACAGATACTGCCTGAATTGCTGAGTATTTCCAGCATTTTCTGTTTTTATTTCAGGTTTCCAGCATCTGCAGTATTTTGCTTTTGTGTTTGTATTATGTGTTGCATTCTCTACAGCCTGCCTATACACAAGGGTGAAGTCTTTGAAGAGAGAATGGGAATGATTTTGATTGCTGACCTGAAACCTCAGTATCAATAAAGAAATGTCCAGGAACATTTTGCCTGAAAAGCATGCTGAAAATCCTTAAAAACTTTAAATCCTGATGAACAAAAAAAAAGTTCCAGGGTGGGAAGTTTGAAAACCAAATACTGTAAAACAACACTGCAGCAAGAATCTTTGAAATGAGTATCCTAATAGAAAGAAGATTGTATCCTGCTGTCCTTAGCAGATCCAGTAGTAATTATGTGACTTTTGACAAAATGCCTTGAAATTTCTCCATGTGTTCATCAATCAGTGGCTCTGGTGTGCAAATATGTTGCTCCTTTCAAATAGGTTTTAATACAGCTTTTATAATAATATTTGCATTCACATCACATTTTTCACATCAAAATGTTTCAAAGCACTTTACACTGAATTATGTTTTGAAGTGCAGTGGCTGTTCTTACATGGCAGCCATTACGATCAGCAACATCCTACGAATAGCCATAAAAGGAATGACAGATCTGGTTTTTAGGTGGTATTGGTTGATGGAAGAATGTTGACCGAGATAGTGGGAGAATTCCCTGTTTTTCTTTGATTAGTGCTGAATAATTGAAACAACTTGATGGAACTGCAATTTAACATCTCATTCAAAGGATGGCACCTCTGGCAATGTAGAAATCACTTATTATTGCCTGGAAGGTCAGCCTAGTTTATGCATTCAAACCCCAGTGGGTGCTCAAACCCACAACTTTCTGAAGAAAGCTGACACTTTAGAATTCACTGGCAGTATGTAATAACATTCAAAAAATTAATTGTAACTGATAAATCCTATTGTTTAATTTAATGTACATCTGAGTCCTTTTCATTGTCTGCTCAGTTAGTTCGGTTGATGAACCTTTTCTGTCACCATACAGAATGAGAACTAGGGACTTTAATGGAACTTTGCCACTTTCTGTGGTATCTACTTTAGGGAGAGCAAAGGCTTCTGGCATCTTACTAAATGGCTGAATGAATTTTATCATGCCTTATAATGATGTGTTTGGATTTGACAGTGTCATGGGTACTACATGACCCGCCTCCTGCTGAAGTGCTTTCAGATAAAACTATATAGGAATCTGGAGGGCACTCTGACTTGGTCCAGTCTGTGTAACATCTCAATTGCTTGTTGGTTCTTCACAAAGCAAAACAGATCCCTTATCTGAAGCGAACTATATAGTTAGAGCTGAATGCGTTGCAATCTTTATGCCAGTAAATCCAGATGCGCTTGTGTTGCATCTAATACACCCTATCAAAACCAATAGTGAGAGTTGATTCTACCTCAGCCCAGTTGGTTACATTAACCTATAGTGCTGGCTCCTATTGCATTCTTGCTGCTTGAAATCTGGACTGAAATCTTGAGTTTATGCCAAGTGGGAATTCGATACACCATACAGAATGAGAACTATCTGATGAGCACTGAGAATCTTGCATGGATCCTCAAGATGATTCCAGTGCAGATGTTGTCACTGGAAATGCTCGTGGTCTAGCATCAGTTGCAGAGAGAAATAAAATAAAATTGAAGTATTTATAGAATATAAAAATGAAGATGTTTATATAGAAACATAGAAGATAGGAGCAGGAGTAGGCCATTCAGCCACTCGAGCCTGCTCCGCCATTCAATGAGATCATGGCTGATCATCCAAATTCAGTACCCTGTCCCTGCCTTTTCCCCATATCTCTTGATCCCTTTAGCCTTAAGAAATATATCTAACTCCTTCTTGAATATATTTAATGAATTGGCCTGCCACTGCCTTCTGTGGTAGAGAATTCCACAGGTTCACCACTCTCTGGGTGAAGAAATTCCTCCTCATCTCTGTCCTAAATGGCTTACCCCTTATCTTTAGACTGTGACCCCTGGTTCTGGACTCCCTGGCCATCGGGAACATCCTTCCTGCATCTAGTCTGTCTAGTCCTGTTAGAATTTTATAAGTTTCAATGAGATCCCCTCTCATTCTTCTAAACTCCAGCGAGTATAAGCCCAATCGACCCAATCTCTCCTCATACATCATTCCTGCCATCCCAGGTATCAGCCTGGTGAATCTTCGCTGCACTCCCTCCATGGCAAGAACATCCTTCCTCAGATAAGGCGACCAAAACTGCACACAATACTCAAGGTGTGATCTCACCAAGGCCTTGTACAACTGCAGCAAGACATCCTTGTTCCTGTATTCGAACCCTCTCGCTATGAAGGCCAACATACCATTTGCCTTCTTAACCGCCTGCTGCACCTGCATGCTTACCTTCAGCGACTGGTGCACAAGGACACCCAGGTCTCGTTGCACTTCCCCTTCTCCCAATCTATTGCCATTCAGATAATAATCTGCCTTCCCGTTTTTGACACCAAAGTGGATAACCTCGCATTTATCCACATTATAATGCATCTGCCATGATTCTGCCCAATCACCCAACCTGTCCAAATCATACTGGAGTTTTTCGGCATCCTCCTCACAGCACACACGCCCACCCAGCTTTGTGTCATCTGCAAACTTGGAGATATTACATCTCGTTCCCTTGTCTAGATCATTAATATATATTGTGAATAGCTGGGGTCCTAGGACCGATCCCTGCGGTACCCCACTAGTCACTGCCTGCCGCTCGAAAAAAGACCCGTTTATTCCAACTCTTTGCCTTCTGTCTGCCAACCAGTTCTCTATCCAAGTCAATACCTTTCCCCCAATCCCATGTGCCTTAACTTTACACGCTAATCTCTTATGCGGGACCTTATCGAAAGCCTTCTGAAAGTCCAAATACACCACATCAACTGGTTCTCCCTTATCTATTTTACCAGTTACATCTTCAAAAAATTCCAGTAGATTAGTCAAGCATGATTTACCTTTTGTAAATCCATGTTGACTTTGTCCGATCCTGTCACTGTTTTCCAAGTGCTCTGCTATTACATCTTTTATAATGGACTCCAGCATTTTCCCCATTACCGATGTCAGGCTTATCGGTCTATAATTCCCCGTTTTCTCTCTACCACCTTTTTTGAATAGTGGGGTAACATTAGCTACCCTCCAATCCATGGGTACTGTTCCAGAATCTATTGAATTTTGGTAGATGACCAGCAATGCATCTACTATTTCTAGGGCCACTTCCTTAAGTACCCTAGGATGTAAATTATCAGGCCCTGGGGATTTATCGGCCTTCAATCCCGTCAATTTCGCTAACGCCATTTCCCTACAAATACTGATTTCTTTCAGTTCCTCCCTCTCATTAGACCCTATGTTCCCCGACATCTCTGGGAGGTTATTTATGTCCTCCTTTGTGAAGACAGAACCAAAGTATGTATTTAATTGGTCTGCCATTTCTTTGTTCCCCATTATAAATTCCCCTGATTCTGACTGCAAGGGACCTACGTTTGACTTCACCAATCTTTTTCTCTTCACATATCTATAAAAGCTTTTATAGTCAGTTTTTATGTTCCCTGCAAGTTTACTCTCATACTCTATTTCCCCCCTCTTAATTAATCCCTTTGTCCTCCTTTGCTGAATCCTAAACTGCTCCCAATCCTCAGGTTTACTGCTTTTTCTGGCCAATTTATATGTCCTCTCCTTGGATCTTATGCTATTCCTAATTTCCCTTGTTAGCCACGGTTGAGTCACCTTTTTTGTTTTATTTTTATGCTAAACTGGGATGAACAAATTCTGCAGTTCATCCATGCGATCTTTGAATGTTTGCCATTGCCTATCCACCGTCAGCCCTTTGAGTAACATTCCCCAATCAATCCTACCCAACTCGCGCCTCATACCATCGTAGTTTCCTTTATTTAAATTCAGGACCCTAGTCTCCGAGTCAACTACTTCACTCTCCATTTTAATGAAGAATTCTATCATATTATGATCGCTCCGACCCAAGGGGCTTCGCACAACAAGATTGCTAATTAATCCTTTCTCATTACATAATACCCAGTCTAAGATGGTCTGATCTCTAGTTGGTTCCTCGACATATTGGTCCAGGAAACCATCCCGTATACACTCCAGGAATTCCTCCTCCACAGTACTGTTACTAATTTGGTTAGCCCAATCTATATGTAAATTAAAGTCACCCATGATAACTGCTGTGCCATTATTGCACGCTTCTCTAATTTCCCTTTTAATGCCATCCCCAACCTCCGCCTTACTGTTTGGGGGTCTGTATACCACTCCCACTAACGTTTTCTGCCCCTTGGTATTTCTCAGTTCTACCCATACAGATTCCACATCATCAGAGCTAATATCCTTCCTTACAATTGTGTTAATCCCCTCTTTAACCAGCAATGCTACCCCACCTCCTTTTCCTTTTTGCCTATCTTTCCTGAATATTGAATACCCCTAGATGTTGAGTTCCCAGCCTTGGTCACCCTGGAGCCATGTTTCCGTAATCCCAATCATATCATATTCGTTTACCTCTATTTGCGCAGCTAATTCATCCACCTTATTACGAATGCTCCTCGCATTAAGACACAAAGCCTTCAGGCTTGTTTTTTTAATGCTCTTAGACCTTTTAGAATTATTATTTACTGTGGCCATGTTTGATTTAAACCCTTGATTTCTCTGACTGCCATCTTTGTTTTCTCCTTCCTGTCTTTTGCTTCTATCCTTGTTTCCCTTTTCTCTGTCTCCCTGCTCAGGTTCCCAACCCCCTGCCATTTTAGTTTAAATCCTCCCCCAGAGCACTAGCAAACACTCCACCTAGGACATCGGTCCCGGTCCTGCTCAGGTACAAACCGTCCGGTTTGTACTGGTCCCACCTCCCCCAGAACCGGTTCCATTGTCCCAGGAATTTGAATCCCTCCCCCTTGCACCATTCCTCTAGCTACGTATTCATCTGAAATATCCTTCTATTTCTACTCTGACTAGCACGTGGCACTGGTAACAATCCTGAGATTACTACCTTTGAGGTCCTATTTTTTAATTTACCTCCTAACTCCCTATATTCAGCTTTTAGGACCTCATCCCGTTTTTTACCTATATCGTTGGTACCTATATGCACCATGACAACTGGCTGTTCACCTTCCCCCTCCAGAATGTTCTGCAGCCGCTCTGAGACATCCTTGACCCTTGCACCAGGGAAGCAACATACCATCCTGGAGTCTCGTTTGCAGCCGCAGAAACGCCTATCTATTCCCCTTACAATAGAATCCCCTATCACTTTCGCTCTCCCACTCTTTTTCCTCCCTTCCTGTGCAGCAGAAACACCCTCGGTGCCAGGAAGTTGGCTGCTGCTGCCTTCCCCCGGTAAGCCATCCTCCCCAACAATATCCAAAGCGGTATATCTGTTTGAGAGGGGGATGGCCACAGGGGACCCCTGCACTACCTGCCTGCGCCTACTGCTCTGCCTGGTGGTCACCCATTCCTTTCTTGCCTGTGCAGCCTTTACCTGCGGTGTGACCAACTCACTAAACGTGCTATCCACGACGTCCTCAGCATCGCGAATGCTCCAGTATGCATCCACTCGCAGCTCCAGCGCCGCAATGCGGTCTGCCAGTAGCTGTAGCTGGATACATTTCCCGCACACATGGTTGTCAGGGACACAGGAAGTGTCCCTGATTTCCCACATAGCGCAGGAGGAGCATAACACGGTGCCGAGCTGTCCTGACATGACTTACCCTTTAATTAATTCAAATTAAATTAAATCAAATCAATCCCACCAATTACACCACTATTAAATGATATACTCAAGGGCCCTTGTTTAACAGCAGACCCCGCTACACCACAGAGACTCTAGAAACTATAAACCACAGAATTTAAGTATGGAAAAAAGGAGAAAGAGAGAAATACTCACCAATCAATCACTTACCTGCTTTCTGGTGACGTCACACTTCGATTACTCTTTACTTCTGTCTCCCGCTCTGAGATTGGTAAACCTACCTGCTCCTCGGGCTCGCCTTTATACTCTGCCGCCGCCACTCCTCCTGGGTCCGCACCGCCGCACATATCTAATGTGTGCTATACTTCTCTGCAACAGTGGTGCACTTTCCTTCCTTGTCGTTCTCAACCTCTCTGCAGCCTTTGACGTGCTTGACCACACCATCCTCCTCCAACGACTATCCTCCATTGTTTAGCTCTGTGGAACTACCCTTCCTCGTTTCCACTCTTAACCTATCAGATAATAGCCAGAGCATATTTCATAGAATCATAAAATGATACAGCGCAGAAGGAGGCCATTCAGTTCATTGTGCCTGTGTTGGCTCTTTGGTAGAGCTATCCAGTTAATCCCACTCCCCTAGTATTTCCCTATAGCCCTGCAAATTTCTCCCCTTCAAGTATTTAACCAATTCCTTTTTGAAAGTTATTATTGAATCTGCTTCCATCAACCTATCAGGCAGTGCATTCCAGATCATAACAACTTGTTGCGTAAAAAAAATTCTCCCCATCTTGCTTCTGGATCTTTTGCCAACTACCTTAACTCTGTGTCCTCTGGTTATTGACCCTTTTGCCACTGGAAACAGTTACTCCTTCATGAATTTGAACACCTCTATCAAAACTCCCCTTAACCTTTGCTACTTTAAGGAGAACAACCCCAGCTTTTCTAGTCTCTCCATGTAACTGAAGGCCCGCAGTCCTGGTACCATTCTAATAAATCTCTGCATGATCTTTAAGGCCTTGACAGGCAATATAGGTTAAGTGTGATGCCCAGAATTGGATACAGTACTCCAGCTGGGGCCTAACCAGTGATTTATAAAGGTTTAGCATAACTTCCTTGCTTTTATACTCTATGCTTCTGTTTATAAAGCCAAGGATCCCATATGCTTTTTTAACAGCCTTCTCAACCTGTCCTACCACCTTCAAAGATTTGTGTACGTACACGTCCAGGTCTCTGTTTCTGCACCCCGTTTAATATTGTACCAATTTGTTTAGCAGTGGGTTGTCTTTTGCTCAGCACAGAAGGATCCATTGTTGTTCCCTCTTCTTCCTCTTGCCCCTTAACAACATCATCTACAAACACGTGGTCAATTTCTATATGTATGCTCATGACACCTCTCCACCATTACCTCTGGGCTGGCAGACTACTCATCCGACTTCCACTCTTGGATGAGCTGCAATTTCCTCCAATTAAATGTGAGGAAGAACAAAGCCATTGTCTTCAATCCCCACCACAAATTCTATACCTTCGCCACCGACTCCATCACCCTCCCTGGCCCCCATATCAGGCTAAACCAGACTGTTTGCAACCTCAGAATCCTGTTTGAGCCGGAGCTGAATTTCTGACTTGCATACTTTTAGACACAAAGACCGCATATTTCCTCCTACGTAACCTAACCTTTGTTCACCCCTACCGCAACCCATCTGCTGCTGATCTTGTCATTCATAACTTTGTCATCTCCAGACTCAGATTCTTTTCCTCAGTGCTCCCTTGGGCGGCCTCTCTTCCCCTGCCCACTGTAAGCTGCAGCTCATCCAAAATTTTGCTGCTCATATCCTATTCTGCATCTAGTCCCACACCCATCAGCCATTTCCTTGTTTACCTACATCGGCTCCTGGTCCCCTAGTGCCTCCGATTTAAAATTCTCATCTTTGTATTTAAATCGCCTTGCATATCCCTATCTCTGTAACCTCCTCCAGCACTACAAACTTCCTCGAGTTCGTCTAGCTCTAACTTCTTTACATCGTTACCTCCCTTGGTACTGCTATTGGTGGCTGTGTTTTGAGTTGTCTAGGCCCCATGCTCTGGGGCCTGTTAAAAGTGGCATCGACTGGGGATCCTGACCGCACCTTGTGCAGTGCAGGGTGTAGTTTACAGGGCGAGTATCAGTATAGGATTACTACTAGTTACAGGTAGTATATCAGGATGTTACACCGATTACTACCAGTTACATATAGGCTAACTGAGTTATTGGGCCAGAAATTCGACTGTTGTCGGGTGAGTACGCGCTGTGTACTCACCCGTAAGGCCACCTGAAGTGCCGGTTTTCTGCATGCACTGCGCATGCGCGGGAAACCGGAACTTCCGTTCCCCTGAAGGGAGGGGTTCAGAAGTCGAACGCGTGCACGGGAGAGGCTGCTTGCACGCAGCGAACTTCAGTTTTTTCAGGTTTCTCCGGGAAGGTAAGTATGAAGAAGCTGCGCTTTTAAAAAGGAGGCGCAAGGCCTGTTTTTAACAAGGTAAGTGGTTAATTAATTACAATTAAAAAAAATTTTCAACAGGTTTATCTTTTTTAGATACTTTAAAGAAAGGTAAGTTTATTTTTAGCACCGTTAAAAAGTATAATTAATTTTTTCAAAAATTTACATTTTTGTTTAAAGTAGTTAATTTATTTAACTTATAGTTATTTTAAAAATGTGATTTAAAAAAATTTTTATTTGAAGTTTAAGTGTGGTTTTGGGGCCGATCTCTATTCATAGATTTGACAGGTCTTCCTGTCAAATCTATGAATGAAAATGCCCTGCTAGGATTGGCTCTCCATGGCCCACGTGATCCCAGGGGACGCTTCGAACTAACTGCGCCCCTGGGATACGCAAGCACTGCGCGCCGGCAGCTGCAGGAGGCCCAGGACCCAAAGTCCTCGTGGGCCCAAAGCACAACTGCAGGCGCGGTAGGCAAGTACGCGCGCGATGCTTGCACCCGCAGGAAGCCGGAAAGCCGAATTTCTGGCCCATTGTATTACAGTTGGTTATGAGGAGAATATGTGTGTTCCCACTATTACTATTAGTTATCAGTGCAATTTCAGTGAGTTGCTATTAGTTGCTGGTGGAATCAAAGTTGCTCCCACCTCTGGTTTCCCCCCTGCGATCACTCCCCCACCTTTGGTTTCCCCTGTTCCCTGCCTTCAGTTTCCCTTCTTCCCCAGCTCATTGGTGGTCTCCTGGTTTTTGTACAACATTTGTCGCACAACACCTGCTCACACGAAACTATGAGCAAAGATACTCAGCTACAGGGGACCCAACCTTTATAAGGTAAATGCAATAACATTTGCAGACATCACGTGGTTAGATGTCATAGGGTCAGAATGTCACATGTTAAACCTCCAGGAGTACCTCCTGCCAGAGTTGGCAACCCTAAATTAAATGTATGTTTGAAAATTATGCTATGTGTCATATATTATGCTTCACAGTTGGTAGATTAGAAGAAGTACATAAACATAGACCCCCCCCACATTCAGTGATGGTCCCTCCTATGTCATAGTCTCTAACGATAATGCTCTAAGATGTTTGGTACTTCAGCATGGATGGGCTTCCACCTGTGGCAATCCAAGTTAAATAGCTTACTTGCAAGTTAAAGGTTGTGTTGATTTGGCTCCTGTTGTTATAAATGTAACTTTGGAAATGCACTGCAGTGGAAGTGTTGGAAAGGTAATAAATATGCTGAATCTCACTTCTACTCCAATTAATATATGTTTTAAATGGTTTCTATTTGTCAGTGTATATCTAATGGATTGTCATATGAGACGATTGCCCAGGAAGGACCAGCAGTCACTGAACTGGAAATGTTTTTCTCGGGATATCCTCGAATGGTGGGACTGCTATATTTTCCAAATTTAGTTGTTCTTACATTAGTGAAGCAGAATATCAGACGAATTGAAGGTTTGGAAGCATGTCCTTTGCTTACTCAACTGTGGATTGTTGAGTCCCACTTAGTGGTGAGTTGCATGTTTTGGTGGAACTAAATGAGAATACTTTGAGTACTAGTGATGGGTAGTAGAAGTCTCTATCATTGTTTTCTAAATAGCCCTTTTTGTTAGAGTATGTCAAATACTATTAAATCAACACTAAATGGCCTTTGTAGTTTTTCAATTATATTGATTTCCTGTAACATAACATTGGTAAATTACATTTTTATCTAATTAACTAAAGATTTAGATAAGTTACAGAGCCATGCAATGTTTTCATAACTTACAGCATTTTTTGAAAAAGATAACATTATAACCTTGTTAAAGTTTTTGCTTTGTACAAATATGTTATCCCAATCCCAATGAATTACTGTTGACTTTGTATATTTTGAATCCTCATGATCTTTGCATTGCTAAAGTCATGGCAAAGACCTATAGAAAGGCAAAATAAATAACACCAAAGACAAGATGGCAGCAAGTCTGCATGGTATTAAGTTGCTGTTAGTGGTCCTGCTGAAAAGAGTTTGCAGCAGCTCAACATCGCCACCAGCAGGCATTTGTAGAAGCTACAGGTGTTAAAAAAAATTTTTTAAACTGGTGCAGTTTTGAAAAGTCCTCTAAATTTGGGGAGATATATATTGCAGCATTAAGACAAATAAAAATTCTTCTCCAGGCTGTGTTACTTCCATACTCCTAAAATATTGGGAGGATCATGTGAAGGTTCTGAAGTTTCATGTTCTTCACCTATGGCATGTAAGACTGTAGAGTATGAAAATGGCATTGATTACAAAAGTAACTTTATTTCATTATTTTCCTAGGACATTGAAGGATTAGACTATTGTACAAATCTTCAAAAACTCTACTTATATTACAATAGGATCACTAAGATTAAAAATCTAGAAAATCTAAAGAGGTTGGAGATTCTTTGGTTGAACAACAATAAAATTAAAGTTATAGAAGTAAGTATGTTTCTTAGATCCTTAAAACTCACTTCTTTGACCAAGCTTTTGATCACCCCTCCTAGTACCTCCTACTTTGGCTTTGTATCTGTGAAATGCCTTGCGACATTTTTCTACATTGAGGGTGCTATATAAATGCAAGTTGTTGTTTTCTCAATAGCTATGGAAGTTGTCTGGTACATTATTCTCTTCAAAGAATCCAGACTACACTCAGTGACTTAAAAAATGCGACTGATAAATACCCCTGAACTTTGAAGTTAAATACTTGTCTGATCAATGCAAAAGGTTGCCAATCTGACACATATCTGAATAATTCAAACTGCATGTTTGTATTTGAATTAAGTGGATGGTGTCTCCCTCAACTATACAGTCCTGGGACATTATTTTTGTGTGAAGCTGTTTCTTTTGTCCCTCTCTGCCCCTGCCTTAGTCCATGTGCTGCTAAATCCCTCATCAATGCTTTTGTTACCTCCAGACTCGACTATTCCAATTCTCTCCTGGCCGACCTCCCATCTTCCACCCTCCGTAAACTTGGGTTCATCCAGAACTCTGCTGCCCGTATCTTAACTTGCACTAAGTACAATTCACCCATCACCAATGTGCTCGCTGACCTACATTGGTTCCAGTTCAGCAACGCCTCAAATATTAAATTCTCATCCTTGTGTTCAAACCCCTCCATGGCCTCGCCCCTTCCTATCTCTTTACCCTCTGAGAACTCTGCGTTCCTCCAATTCTCATAGAATCTTACAGCACAGAAGGAGAATCTTACAGCACAGAAGGAGGCCATTCGGCCATTGTGCCTGTGCCAGTTCTTTGACATAGCTATCCAATTAGTCCCACTCCCCTGCTCTTTCCCCACAGCCCTGCAATTTTCTCCCCTTCAAGTATTTATCCAATTCCCTTCTGAAAGTTATTATTGAATATGCTTCCACCACCCTTTCAGGCAGTGCATTTCAGATCACAACAACTCCCTGTGAAAAATACATTCTCCTTATCTCGCCTCTGGGACTTTTGCTAATTACATTAAATCTGTGTCCACTGGTTCCCAAACAGGGAAGCAGGAAGACACAGGTAGTGCAGGAATTCCCCCAAGCCAGTGGCATTCGCTAACTGGTTTTCAGTTTTGAATACCAGGAAGAGTGGCGACTGCTTGGAGGAATGCAGTAAGAATCGAACCCCCTGCACCACAGGAGATTTGACTGCACACAGAGGAAAAAGGAAGCATAGAAATGCAGTAGTCAAAGGGGATTTTAGTTCGGGCATGGACAGGCATTTCTGTAACCGCAAACGTGATTCCCGAATGGTATGTTGCCTCCCTGGTGCCAGGGTAAAGGATATCGCCTAGCGGGTACAGGATATTCTGTGAGGGGAAGGGGAACAGCCAGAAGTCGTGGTCCATGTTGGAACCAATGACATAGGTAGAAAAAGTGTTGAGTTCCTTCAGGAGCTAGGAAAAAGACTAAAAAACAGGACCTCCAAGGAACTTGAAGGAGAAAAAATTGCAGGGATATGGGGAAAGAGCGGGGGAGTGGGACTAACTGGCTTGCTCTTCGAAAGATCCGACGCAGACTCGATGGGCTGAATGGCCTCCTGTGCGGTACTATTCTATGATTCTAGTTAACTTAGGATTACTCCCAATGCCATGCCATGTGCTAGTGAGTATAGAAACAGCAAGATAGTGCAGCTAAATGCGTTGCAAGAGAAGTAGTGCAGGAGGGAGGGTTTTGGATTCTAGGGACATTGGGACCGGTTCTGGGGCAAGGGGCACCTGTACAAGATGAACGGTTGCCCCATAACAGAGCCGGGACCAATGTTCTCATTGAGAAGTTAACTAGTACTGTTGGGGAGGGTTTAAACTAATTTGGCAGGGGGAGGGGAACCAGAAAATAGCGGAAAGGAGCAGCAATGAGATCAGAGGACAGAGAATTTTACACAGCAGTAAAATTAGAAATGTCCCAAAAATTGCAGAGACCAGATTGAGGAAAATAGCAAAAGTAACGAAGGAGGTATTAAATTGTACATGGGATTGTGACATAGGATTGTGACATGGTTCCATTATACGCATTGACTGCAATGGAACTGAATATCAGGCGCTGCGTATAACGGGCAGCTGATCCGATACTGCCCATTTTGCGCCACCGCCCAAAACAAATTTCTAGGCCATAACGTTTAAGAGGTTAGCTAGGGAAAAAGTTGGGCCTATTAAGGACCCAAAGGTAAATCTTCATGTAGAGGCAGAGGACATGGCTAAAGTATGAAATGAGTACTTTGTATCTTGTCTTACCAAAGAAAGCGGATGATGTGAAGGTTACACTAAAAAAAAGGAAATGGAAGTTATGGACAGGACAGTAATAGATAGAGAGGACATACTAAAAAGATTAGCATTACTGAAAGTTGATAAGTCACCTGGTCCAGATGGAATGCATCCTGGGTTGCTGAAAGAAGCAAAGGTACAAATAGCAGAAGCATTGGTCACAATCTTTCAATCTTCATCAGATACAGGAGTAGTGCCGGAGGACTGGAGGGTTGCTAATGTTATACCACTATTCAAGAAAGGGGAGAGGGATAAACCAGGATACTACAGGCCAGTCCACCTAATATTGGCAGTGAGGAAGTTATTAGAAACCATTATCAACAGCAAAATAAACTTTCATTTGAAAAGGCATGGGTTAATCAAGGAGAGCCAGCAAGGATTTGTTAAAGGCAAATCGTGTCTGACTAACTTGATTGAATTCTTTGATGAGAAAACAGAGAAGGTTGATGAAGGTAGTGCAGTAGATATTGTATATATGGACTTTCGGAAGGCATTCGACAAATTGCCACATAGGAGGCTTGTTAAGAAGATGGAAACCCATGGAATTAAGGGGAAAGTGGCGGTATGGATACGGAATTGGCTCAGTTACAGAAAGCAGAGGGTGGTGGTGGATGGATGTTTTTAAACTAGGAGGTGGTTTGCAGTGGTGTTTCTCAGGGGTCAGTTTTGGGTCCATTACTCTTTTCAGTTTTCATAAATGACCTGGACTCGGGTTTAGGGAGCAGCATTATAAAGTTTGCAGATGATATGAAACTTGGCAACATAGTCGATAGTGATGAGGGTAGTTGTAGACAGGATGGTTATATGGGCAGAAGCATGGCAGGTGGAGTTCATTGTGGTGAAGTGTGAAGTGATGCACTTTAGGAGGACTAATATGGAAAGACAGCATATACTATAAGTGCCATGACTTTGAAAAGTGTAGATGAGCAGAGAGACCTTGGTGTCCATATGCACAAATCTTTAAAGGTGGCACGGCAAGTTGATGATGTGGTTAAAAAGGCATATGGGTTACTTGGGTTTATAAATAGATGAATAGACTATAGAAGCAAGGAGATCATGCTAGAACTTTATAAATCACTGGTTAGGCCTCGGCTGGAGTATTGGGGACAATTCTGGGCACCACACTTCAAGGAAGATGTAAAGGCCTTAGAAAGGGTTCAGAGGAGGTTGAGCAGGATGCTACCAGGGACGAGGGCTATCAGTTATGAGGCGAGATGGAAAAGTTAGGACTATTCTCCTTAGAACAGAGAAGATTATGAGGTGACCTAATAGAGGTTTTCAAGATGATCAGAAATGTTGATACCGGGAACAGTAGCATAGTGGTTATGTTACTGGACTAGTAATGCCAGAAGCCTGGACTAATGATCCGGAGACATGAGTTCAAATCCCACCACGGCAACTGGGGAATTTAAATTCAGTTAATTAAATAAATCTGGAATTAAAAAGCTGTATCAGTAATTGTGACCATGAAACTACCGGATTATCGTAAAAACCCTTCTGGTTCACTAATGTCCTTTTAGGGAAGGAAATCTGCCGTCCTTACCTGATCTGGCCTATATATGTGGTTGACTCTTAACTGCCCTCTGAAATGGTCTAGCAAGCCACTAAGTTGTACCAAACCGCTACAAAGAACAGCAGTTCAAGATGGCGGCTCACTACCACCTTCTCATGGGCAATAAATGCTGGCCTTGCCAGTGACACCCACATCCCATGAACGAATATATTAATTAAAAAGAAAAATAGAGAAACATTATTCCCTCTGGCCAGTAACCAGAGGTCATCTCATTGGCAAAAGATCTAGAGGAGAAATTTTTTCACTCAGACAGTTGTCAGGATCTGGAACATTCTACCTAAAAAGGTGGAAGCAGATTGGACAGGTACTTGAGGATGAGGAATTTACAGGTGTTACAGACAAAAAGCAGGGGTGTGGAATTAAGCAGACTGCTCTTTCAAAGAGCAGCACGATTGGCTGAAAGGCCTCCTCCTGTGCTGTAAGTTTCTATGATTCTGACCCTTCTGCCAGTGGAAACAGTTTCTCCCTATCTATCGCATCAAAACTCATCATAATTTTGAACACCTCTATTAAATCTCCCCGTAACCTTCTCCGCTCTAATGAGAACAATACCAGCTTTTCTAGTCTCTCCACATAACTGAAGTCCCTCATCCCTGGCACCATTCTGCTAAATCTCCTCTGCACCCCCTCGAAGGCCATGACATCCTCCCTAAAGTGTGGTGCCCAGAATTGGACACAATACTCTAGATGAGGCCTAACCAGTGATTTTTAAAGGTTTAACATAACTTCCTTGATTTTGTACTTTATGCCTCTATTTATAAAGTCACAGATCCCATATGCTTTTTTAACAGCCTTATCAACTTTTGTCCTGCCACCTTCAATGATTTGTGTATGTGCACCCCTAGGTCTCTCTGTTCCTGCACCCCATTTAAAATTGTACCATTCAATTTATATTGCCTTACTATTTTTTCTTTCCAAAATGCATCAGTTGTTGTAATCCTATGTAACCCTCTTATTTACTATGACCAAATTAAGAAAGACAACACCCAGCTAAATATTAGACAAAATTGATTCATTTTTGTTATGGGGGTGGGTAGGGTTATCACTATGAAGGGAGAGCTGAGTATTAGGGCTTTTTTCACTGAAGCTGAGAAGGTTATTGGATGACTTGAAAAGAGCTCTTCAAGATTATCAAGGGTTATAATAGTGTAAGTGGTGCTATATTGCTTCCACTGGTTGACAAGACAATAACAATAGGGTGCAAATATAAAATGATCACAAAAAGCATTGAAGGGAGATTAGAATTTTTTTATATAGAGGATGATAAAGAGCAGCACAGACTAGATGGCCAAAATGCTTCTGTGCCGTAACATTCTGTGATTCTACTTGAAATTAGTTTGGGCACTGTCATTCTACTTCATAGTGGGACGAGACTGGAACACAAACTAAAGTAAAATTTCACTTCAAGAGATCACGAGGATGACGGAAGAGGTGGAATAGAAATATTTCAGAGTGATGCAATTCAGTAGTGGATGTTCATCTGAGTTGACCCATGGATGGGGCAGAGTATAGAATGTTTTACTCTGCATCTAAGGGTGCGTTCACACTATAACTGTAGCCTCAGTGCAAAGTGGTTTTGTTTCACATTGAGGCTGTGGTTGAAGTGAAAATGCAGCTTGAATCCAGTTACAAGAGTCAATCTGACACCAGAACAAAGTAGTGTGAGACTCACTGAAGGCAGTGCTCCACTTCTGGGTCAGTTCAGACCTTCACACCCGGTTCACACTCCAAATTTCATGTTGGTGTGGAGCTGTTTCATTCACATCAATGTTAAACTTGTTGGGTGTGAAAGCATATGTGCCATATTTTACCTGCGAGTGCTTGATGCTGACACTTGGCCCCTGAAATTGAAATTGAAATGTGTTTCATTTCCCAATGCCAGCATCCCTCATGCACACCATACATTCCTGAGAGTGATCTATGTTTTAAAAGCTTCATTATTCTATAGAGTGATTCTAGGTTTTAATTGGTATATGTTTCTGTGTCTTATACACATGGAGGAGATAAAAGTTGTTTTAAAACTATTTTGAGGAACTGGAGCATTACCATCAGTTCAAATGTATACTAAAATGCTGTATTTGGCAATTTTGTAACTGAGGGTGCCTTCACTGAGTGCAGAAGATTATAACTGGAGCTTTAATAGGATAGTCTTAGTATCTCAACAATTTGGGGCAAAATGGGAAGATGCATAGAAAGGAAAAATTAGAGTAGATGACAGGAGAAACCGTATAAACATGTAATTACTTTTTTACTGCAGGGACTAAATACATTGAAGCATCTGAAGGAGCTGAATCTTGCTGCTAATTTAATTGATGTAATTAGTAAGTATAAAATAATTCTATTACATCTGTTATTCCTTATAGAGACCAATTTGAAATGCGTTTGGCTTATTTATTGACCAATCTGTTTTAAGTGATTCCATACTTTTTATGATTTTAGAACTACAAAGGAGCATTTGGTATCTTTTTAAAAAAGTAAACCTAGAGTAGATTCTTAATAGAATGAAAGTAAAATCCTTACTGGGGTACCTAACATAAATATTTCATTCATTTATAATGTTCTGTCTTCTACCTCCTTCAACTCAGATGATCGAATGTTCTGTATGTTAGGCCTCTCTGTGGAGAATGCCAGTGCAACTACTTCATTAGCTGACGAGAGTTACAATTCAATTTGAGTGGTGCCAGTTGTGTTCTGTTAGTGCATTTGAGAACAGATAAAACTCACCAAACTGAAAAATATTAGTCTAATTATTAGCTTTTTTGAAACTTCAACCTGCAACCTTTTACTGGGTGATAATACAATCGGCTAATTCATTACTGAGCACAGTCCATTTTAAATGTTAGGACTATGATCATGTCTTTCTTCGTTTGGTTTTGTTTTCTTTTATAATCGTGTTGCTGACCATTTTTTACTTAGTTTATTTACAATTACAGGAATTAATTGTTATAGTTATGAAGAAAGGCTTGAAAATCGGGGCTTTTCTCACTGAACTAGAGAATTAAGATGGAATCTAATCGGAGTTTTTAAATTGCGAAAGACTTTGAGAGGGTAAATAGTGAAAGATTGTTTCCACTAGTTGGCAAATCTGTAACAAGGGACATAAACTCACGATTGTCACTAGAAGAATGAAGGGGGAAGTTAGAAGATTTTTTTCCTCACAGGTGTTTATTAGAATGTTGAATGCTTTACCACAAGTCACTTGAGGCACATGCTATAATTTCACTGAAAAAATATATATAAACGGATGTATGAAATATTAGGGAAATGGAATTTGAGTAGATAGCTCCAGTTCAAGAGCTACGAGTCGGTGATGGCTCCTTCTGTGCTGTAATTTCTATGATAGCTTGGCTCAGTTGATAACACTGTTATCTCTGAATCAAAAGGTTGGGGGTTGAAGCCTCACAACAGGACTTGAGTTCAAAATCTTGTTTGAAACACCAAGGCAGTACTCTGGGAACTATATTGTTCTTCTGTGAAAGGTTAAACTGTGATGCTAGAAATGGATGTTCGAAATCACATGGCACTATTTGAAGAAGCATAAGGAGTTTTTTTTGTGTCTTGGCCAACATTCCTTCCTCAAGCAATATCACCAAAAACAGACTAACTGGCTATTTGTCTCTTTGTTGTTTGTGGGATCCTGCTGTATACAAAATAACTATCATGTTTGCCTACATAATAACAGCCACAAAACCGCAATGTAATTAATTTCATGTGAAGCACTTTGAGGTGCTGCATAAATGCAAGATCTGCTTTCTGTTACTACACTGAATCCTTTTTTCTTTTATTTTAATTTTATCAAATACAATATTATTTTAAATGTTTCAATAAAATAATTCTTCATGTAAACCTTTTAAAACAATATTTTAAATTTCAGGTAACTCTTTGGACTTTAATGTTCAGCTCGAATGGCTCAACCTCTCAGGAAATAGAATATCCTCCTTTAAGGTACATATTTTACAACTTGAGCTCATTTTGCATTGATAACAGTCTCTAACAGAATCTTTCTGCTTTTAAAGTTGTTGGTTGAAAGATGGGTTTTGGTAGTACACTCCCCACCGCATATAGCGGTTCGTGCTAACACGATTTGCCTGCTATACGTGGTGGACGGCAAATCCATCGGACTTCTTAGTGTAAAGCAAAACTGGTTATTGAGTGTTGTGATTTTGGGTCTCTGTTAGTATCAATGGCCATGCAATTCACACCACTCTGAGCAAAATACAGGACAGAATTAGAACTAATTTAACATGCCCGTAATCTAACTTTGTTTTATTGTTTATGCCTTACTTTGATGTGTGATTTTCAACACTGAATCTGTTATACTTATGCTGTGTGAAATTGTAGTTTATGCCTATTGATCATAAAGTTATCAAACTGGTACATTTCAAAGGGTGACTTCAATCTGTAACAGAACAAGGCAGGAGATTCACTTCATCTTCTAGTCAAAACTTGACCGTAATAACTCCATAATATTAATCAGCCGGAGTAGCGAGAAAATCATGTTGGTTTGTGAAAGTCGAACCCTCTGGTTATAAACAGGTGAACTATATGTAATATAGTACAGTACCGCATTCTGATCGAGTATGCTTATTGGTAAAATGTATTGATTCTCTAGCCCCTCTTTTTCAGATAATCATTTATTTAACTGGAAACCAACAGATCATCTGTATTTAGGAAACAGCTGATTGAAGCTGCCTGAAGTCTCCATCAGCTGTTTGCACTGTTAACAACTACGGGAGGCAGTCAGAAAGTGGAGACTTGGAGCAGCTTCAATCAGTTGTTCCTGGAGCATTAAAAACAGATAAAAGGGGTGGGGCAATGTTTTCAATGGACAAGATTTGTTAAATGGATTCCTTTTTGATTAAATATTTTGCATTACAGTGGCACTACAGTACTGAGGTGAATAGTTAACAGTACTTAATCATACTTTAGCGAGGTGCGAAAAACTTACTGAATTTTCCAAAATTGCAGGTGTTATAAGCGGTGCCTTTGAAATTAATTTCAATGGTAATGGCAAATGGTTAGCGCCATTTGCCTGATATAGGCACCTACCCCGGAATAAGGGTGAATGATGTAAGTGGTGGGGACTGTAATAAAACAAAATACAGCCGAAAACTATTAAGTGGGTGTTACAAATTCAGGTCTACCGTAGAAACCTCTCTGGTTCAGTGATGTCAGTTACTCCTACAAGTGGATCATATGCCCCCATATAATAGCGTAACCTAGGGGTGTAACACTGATGTTATGTGAACCGGATATTCATGTCTTTTGCATTTGTCAGCACATGCCTCCCCAATCTTTTCAAAGGCAGACAGAGAAAACACCTTATCAGATGAGGCCAGAGAAAAATTGTTAGATGAAGAGGGGTGGGAGGAGGCTCGTGTGGAGCATAAACACCGGCATTGACCCGTTGTGCGAATGGCCTGTTTCTGTGCTCTAAATACTTTATAATTTTGTAATACTTTGTAAGCTGCTTTATTTCACAACAAGTGAACATACAGAGCAACAGTTATGATCAGACTCAGTCCTTGAAAATAAGGTCTGAATGTAAGCCTTTAAAATGGGGACTCAATTACATTTGTGTGCCTTGATCTAATTAATCCTTGCCATATAACCCTTCACCTTCAGAGTCCACGATTTTGCCATGCCACACGAGATTGAATAGTAATATATTACATTTGCTACGTATGCTGAGCATTCCTTACTCAGCCATCACCTGTGATTCTGTGATACACAGTCAAACCTGCAGCTGCACATTTCTGTCACTAAATGGAGATTATAAACATCATGGGGGTGATTTTGCCAATGGAGGTGGGACTGCTGCTTGGCGGGTCGATGTCCCGCCTCCATCGATTTGTGGCCAACCCATGCTATTTTCCCTTGATTGACCTTGTTAAGCCCGCCCAGCGGGCTTAGCAGGCCAATTAAGGGAAAGCCGGTTGCAGAGAGCATCAACGTATGACGTTTCATCTGTCAAAAAATGTTGACAGATGAATTGTCATCGTTCGACAGCTCTGTGAAGCTGTCACACAGTGACCACCTCTGTAGTTTGATGAGGTCTTGAAATCAAGACCTCATCAAACTTCTTTCTTTTACAGAAATGAGATGGTTGTTGCATCTGAGAATGCAACGGCCATCTGTCATCTCCAACACGGAGGTCCGAGACTCTCCGCATACCAACCGACTGAAGCCTG
Source organism: Squalus acanthias (assembly GCA_030390025.1). NCBI lineage: Eukaryota > Metazoa > Chordata > Chondrichthyes > Squaliformes > Squalidae > Squalus > Squalus acanthias. The sequence continues at coordinate 32,688,340 of CM059425.1, read as the reverse complement.
CAGGAAGAAACAAAGGTAAGTACACTTTTACTAACACTTTGCACTTACCTCAGATACTCACCTCTCCACTCTTGCACCCATCACTTACCTTCACAGCACACTTTTGCATCCCTCCGACCCCCGCAGACCTAGTACTCGCCTCGCTGATCTGCCGGGTTTCGGAGCCTTCGGGAAGCCCGCACTTGTGAGGACAAAAAGGGGATAATCCTATTTTCTGCCTGTTAACAGGCAGTTAATAGGCTTTAATCCCTTCCCGCCTCCAAGGAGACGGGACCTGGCGTGGGTCGCCTACCCGCCTCCTAGGAAGATGGCACCCGCCCCCAAAATCTGCCATTTTCCCGGCAGTCCCGCCTCCATACCCGCCTCCCCAGGGCTGGCAAAATCACCCCCCATGAGTCGGTTTTCTATGTTAAAGGCACTATATAAATGCAATTTTTTGTTATATTTCGTAGGTATTCGTAGGTTAATATGCACAAAACATGAAACACAAAACAAGACTAAATGCAACAGAAATGTAACAATATTGTAGTGTACTTGTGGGTAAAATGTAATGAGCTGGATTTTGCTCTCAGCAGCAAACTAACGGCACCAACGGTTCATTATACTTGCACTTGCCCAGAGACTTTCTATGGGGTTTTGCGCTGGAAATTACTGGAAGTTAGAGAGCCAAAAAGTACATCTGTGACCTGTGTGAATAGGCCAAGCAACTGTGTATCTCTTTAACCAATCAGATTGTGCGGTCGCCTGACGTTGCTGTCCGATTGCCATGTAAATAATGGTGAGCGCTGTTAGCCTTACCATTACTTCTACAGCAAAATCCAGCCCAATGTTTACAATATGACCAGAAATTTATAAATTTAGGTCAGATTCATCAATACTGTATTTTCTGTGTTGTCCTTATAATTTTTTTTCGTAAAGAGAAAGGAAAATGTTTTCATCCATCCCAAATTAAGCACATTTCCTTGTCCCTGTCTCTAATACAATTTATAAGTCAAGTAAGATTTTTCTGCAGTAATTCATGGCAGCATAAATTTCCTGAGAAATAATTCCCATTCTTTGTGTAGCATGGAATAAGATGGGTAACAGAAGCTAATTGATTTAGATACTTTTTACATGAGATCACACTTTAGGCTTCACTGTTATAATTTCTAGAAGGTGAATAGATGACACATCTCCGGGGTTTTCCTTAAAAGAAAGAACTTACATTTATATAGCACCTTTCATGACCTTGGGACGTTCCAAAGTGCTTCACAGTCAATGATGAAACATTGGCTAGAACACCAGGAGAACTCCCTGTTCCTCATTGAATAGTTTCATGGGATCTTTTACTGAAAGCTGATATGGGACCTTGGTTTAACGTCTCATTCGAAAGACGGCACCTCCAACATTGCAGCACTCCTTCAGGACTGCACTGAAGTATCAGCCTAGATTATATGCTCAAGTCTCTGGAGTTGGACTTGAACTCCCAAGGTTCAGGGTTTCCATCTTTCTGTCTCTTGCCCTTTGTTATTTCCTCTCATCTTTTCTTCCACCTTCCCACATCATTCCCCTGACTGAAATGGTAGGCATACAGTTCAAATCCAAGCCCCTGCCTAGGCCATGCAGTAAATGGCTTTCAAGAGATGTATGAAAGCAACAAAGTGATCTGTTCACTACAACAGAGTAATATGTTCACTGATTTTCTCTGTCTATGTTGCCAAGTCTGGGCTCAGCTTATAGTTTTGATTATTATTATTATTCATGACTTCTAATCAGCCTTGGGTGTCAGCCATGGTTCACTCTGTTAATTATGAATTGTTCACGTAACACACCCAGTTATTAAGGATTAAATTTATAGTATTTCGCTACATTTAGTAATTGGCATTGGTATCAAAATGGAGTTGATTCTATGCTCCAGCCCATCTTCATTATCATTGGTCTCCAGCAGAGAGATTTCCATCACAGCGATTTTTTTTAAAATGGAAGGCTTTTATAAAGTCTTAAATCTATTATGCCTTTGCTACCTTGCCTTTATTGTGGTATGAGACTCACACGGTCTCAAGCTTAGTCAATTCATTCAAGTTATATATTTCAGCATTGAGATACTTGGCAGCCTAGTTACTTTATGACATTGGTTATGTCCATAAACAGTGACAAGTCTAGTCTTATTTATTTGATTGATGTTATGCTTCTCTGAACAATTACTATTTGCCACAAACCTCAAAGTATCCTAGCTCAATTTATTCAACTCAGCTGAATATAATGGCAATATGATGCCAAAAATAAAAGATTACAGTGAGATTAGCTGGGCTTTACTAGAAAGCTTTATGATGGTATTATTGAACTGTGAAAAATTATGTTTTAGTTAGCCTTGGATTCTGGCACAAAAGGTTTAAAAAAATTTCAAAGAAAGTGCACTTATATTTCTTATAAAACATCTGGGAGGAAAAATTCAGTTGCTTTGCGCCTAGGGCGCTAAGCAACTATCGCCCGGGCGCGGCGCTGCCAACGCCTCCCGCGAATTTCAGTGGGAGGTTAGTGGCGGTGGTAACCGTTAGCGCCCCGCGGCGCTGCGCCGCCGGCGATGATGCCATCACCGTGCGCAGCGCCCCGCTTGTGCCCCGGCCGCGATCTTCGGTAGCGCCCCCTGACTTAACGCCGGACGCTATGTCCGACGGGGTTAGGGGGGCCTACCTGTGGCCGGTAGGCGCTAATTAAAGGGCAGTGATTTTTGTTGCTGGCTGCCTGCCAGCACCTGCCCCCGTTGCCGTCCCCGGCCTCCTGTGAAGTGCCGGGCTCTTTTGCCGGCACTCCGATCCCGGGTGGCCCAGCTGGGCCCCAGGCGCGCTGCGCAAGGCCCCTCCCCTTTAAGAAGGGGAGGAAGGCCTGCGGTACCGCAGCACATAGCGCCACGATATTCCCTCACAGCGCCCCAAGAGGGAGGCGGGGTGCTTTCAGTCGCACCCCGCTTCCCTCTTGGGGCGCTACCGATGAATTTCGGCCGCGGGGGTGCTAATTTTTTTCGGGGCGCCAAAAGTAACGCCCCGGCGAAGTTAGCGCCCCAGAGGGGGTGCGATTCAATTTTTTCCCCCTATATATTTTATTCAAAAGTAAAAATGGCTCTGTTGGTAACAATTTAGTCTTTGTGCCAAAGGTTGTGGGGTCAAGCCTTGTTCCAGGAATTAGGCACATATTCTAGGCTGATACTATTTTGTAATACTAAAGGAATGCTGCAATGTCAGAGATACTATCCTTTGGGTAAGATATTAAACTGAACTTCCATCTGCCTGTCATGGTAGTCCAGTTGATGTTATCCCATGCCACTAACCAAACAGGAGTAGGAAGTTCTCTGTGTCCTAGACAACATTCCTTCCCTCAACCAGCACGACCAAAAAACAGATCAACTGATCACTTACCTCATTGACGCATGTGGGATTTTGCTTATAACAACAGTGACTAAACTTTAAAGTAATTCATTGTATATGAATTGCTTCGAGACATTTTTTGAGAAACATGATAAAGTGCTCCATAGATGTAAGTCTTTCTTATATTTTATTTAATTATCATATTTGTTGAGCATGCAAAAATAAGAAGAAAGGACCCAAATTTAATCCGCTGTCTGTGCTGAGTCACTTCATCAGCACCTGGCCACTACAATTAGTCTCACTTTTCACTTTTACCGCCGGGTGGAAAACGGGCGATAGTGGATCAGCCGCCTGTTTTACACCCTGCCCGAGTTAGGTTTCCATTGACTTTAGTGGTGGCTGATCTGCGACAGCACGTTTAACGCCCAGTGGTAAACATGAAAATTCGCCCCAGAAAGTCGTTACAACTAATTTATTTTTAGAAGAACCTTCTGAGACTTTTAAAGTTTGTGTGCACTATAAAAATGTTAATAGACAATTAATTACACCAGTATTTCATACACTGCATTAACTATAAACTTCTAACCCTGTTAAAGACATGATACAGAAGTGTTTCACTAGACCTCTTGAGAGTTTATGTTACTCCTAATTTTTTTCTCTAGGAAATCACTAATTTAACAAGACTACCTGAGCTTCAAATGTTAAGTCTAAGGGATCCTCAGTATGCTCCAAATCCAGTCTCTCTCCTCTGTAACTACAGTACGCATGTAGTGTACCACATTCCTAAGCTTTTGAGACTAGACACTTGTGATGTATCCAATAAACAGGCCAAGGACTTTGCTGAGGTAATGAAGTATTTAATAACCTGGTTTTGAGTATTTCTTCTCCTTTTGGCAAGATAAGAACATTTTCAAAATAGGTGTCTATATCTGTAGATGCGTTTGGTATCATACTGATCGTGTGGTCCTCCCTACCCCATATACTTATGGCCTCGTTATGGAAACATGTCTTCGTTCTTCTCCTGTTGATTCTGTTCCCAACGTACCAGGATAAAGCTTCTTTGCTGTTTAACTTTTCCATTTTATGTTATTTGACTTTCAAGATGGAGTAGTCCTGAGACTGAATTCAAACTTCATTTGTAAATTGTATGTGACTTTCATACTTCTCAGGAAATTTGGGAGCAGAAATGTTACTGTTGCCTTTTGTTCATGTCCAAAGAAAAAGTTCAATTTTGCTAATGCTTATAGAGCCTTAAATAATATTTCAGAAATGGCCTCATAAATTGCTAAAAGAATCTTGTGTTTGGCTCTTTAAATCTACTTGTCTGTGGTGATCAGTGCCTAGCCAACCGTGACATCCAGTTACAACGTCGACTGGGCGTTACAGGTGAAAAAAGATGTTGGAGGTGACTGAATAGTGCTCCTATTATCATATTTAAAACTCCTGCATATTTCAAGCAGGAGTTTTTTTTACCTACCTTCTGACCTGCTGGAACTGTGTGTCCGACACAAATGTGGCAGAAACTCAGCATTATGGGTTTTTGCCTCTTTTTGCTTTCCCTAATGCCCTGGGAACACACATCAGCGAGAAGAAAATCGGCCTCTTGTTTGCAAGATTAGCATTGCTCCTACATGACACCAAACTCTTAAAGGACAAATGTCCCATTGTTTTCCCTTTTTATTTGAATGTATGCTTGTATATGGAAGTTAAATGATATTAAAACAAATATAGCATACAGAAGATTGATAATAGCATTTTGAGAAAAAATAGCAACTTAAAGCGTATAATTACAAAAAATAATTATATATGTCCAATGTTTCTACAAATGGCTTTATATTTTTAAATGAGAAAGCTGATAAGGGTAGGAATGTAAAAAAATTAATGCTTTTAAATCAGTCTGTTTATTATTAGAAACCTTTTTTAGTGTCAAGATGAACATAAAGAATGATTCAGTGGATTACTTTTTTCCTTTGCTGTAGTCAACTGTGATGAAAAAGACAATGTATTACAGCATGCGTGTAAAGACCATCCGTCAGCACCTAGCTGAAATTGTAGAAAGGCTGGAGAAACAACGGAGCTCATTGCAGGAGATACCTAAGGAGCGAATAAAAACTATCAGCTTCTTCATAAAAAGCGTAAGTACAAAACTATGGTGGTTGATGACCTTAAAAAAAAACAGCCTCAACTAAAAGACCTTTGTCTATGCTCATTACTCAGTGTTACTAATGCTTAAAATTGTGTCAGCGTTTTTCTTTTTTTTTCTGGGGATCCAGGATAAATAACCAAGAACCTGCTACCTTTTAAAACTCCTGCAAAATTTTACAGTGACAGAGGTCAGGCTGTTTGGAAAACAAACTATTTGGTTTAATATTGATGCAGTCTTTCAAGCTCTTTCAGTTAAATATCCTACTATGCATATACTTTATATTGAGTTGACTTTCATCATATGGCCCATGGGGGCAAAAATTCGGTTGCATTGCGCCTCACGTTAGCGCCCCAAGAGGGCGCTAGCGGGGCACAAAGCAATTAGCATCCAGGCGCAGTGCTACTAACGCCTCCCGCGAAATTCAGCAGGAAGTTAGCGGCGGCGGTAGCCGGTAGCGCCCTGCGGCGCTGCGCCTCCGGCAATGACGTCCTCACCGTGCACAGCGCCCCGACCGCAAACTTGGCTCGTGCCCCCTGACCTACCGCCGGACGCTATGTCCGACAGGGTCAGGGGCGTTTTTGCAGCCGGGGCAGCGATAATTAAAGGGCAGGTGCCAGGCAGCCATTTTTTTGGGCCGCCTGCCAGCACCTGCCCCCTCTGGCCTCCTCCTGCGGGGTGCCGGACGCGATCCGTCATCCCGGCATTCCTCTTGAGTGCTGGGCTCTTTTGCCGGCACCCCGCTCCCCGGTGGTCCAGCAGGACCCCGGTGCGCGCTGCACTAGGCCCCGCCCCTTTAATCAGGGGAGGGAGGCCTGCAGTACCGTGGTGCTGTTGCACGTAGCGCCATGATATTCAATGGGAGCGCCCCAGGAGGGAGGGGGAGCACTTCCAGTAGTGCCCCGCCTCCTGTTTGGGGCGCTACCATTGAATTTTGGGCATGGGGGCGCTAACTTTTTTGGGGCGCTAAAAGTAGCGAAGTTATCACCCCAAAGGGGGCGTGAGCCAATTTTCCCCCCATGGAGCCTTAACGCTGCAGTCAAGGTGAAATTGGTGTACCTTTCCCCATATTTTGGAAATGTCCAGTGATTCAGTCCTTGATGGTGCAACCAGGAATGCAAAGTTATCGTGTGAGAATGTGCAAGCTATCATCTTAACATCACCTCACACACCCAAAAATAAGTTCGATTTTAGTTTTCCTTTTCCTCTATTCCTGTTGAATTATACATCGTGTGTATATTAAAAATCTTACATAGAGTACATGTTCCTTTTCCACAATTCTTTCCTCCTGTTGTCATGATTTTTGGTTAGAGTTTTGTCAACTTTGCCCATTATAAATTGTGGTATGTCAACATTTTCCATTCAATTTTCCAATGTTAACTGTCACAATACTATTACTTTTTTCATGCAAGTGGCTCTGTCAAGCCATTTTCAATTTCTGAACCATCTTTTCCAACTCTGTCACCACCTTGTTTTTCTCATTTAGGTAAGTAATACATAAGTAATTTTTAACCTTAAGCTTTTAACATATTTTAAAATGTATTTAAACTTTAAGGGGGAGAAATTCAGTATCGCCCCATTTGGGGCGCAATTATCGGCCGGGCGCAAAGATTAGCGCCTGCCGCTAATTATCGCCACCGACTGCAAACTTGACTTTTAACGCCCCTGGAGGTGATTGGAGCGCTAAATCAGGCGCTTAACACCTGTCTGAAGGCGCAAAGGCCGAGGAGCGAGGCGCTACCTCAGAGCACTGGCGAAGCTCATGTGATGTCAGTCAGCAATGGAACACACACACAATGGCCAGTTCTTAAAGGGGAAGGTTGATCTTGCTTTCCATCCACATCCTGCTCATTGCAGCCTTGAATCTCGGCCTGGAGAGACCTGCACATCAAATCTGCTGGAAAGAACAATGGAGAGGCCCAGGGAAAGAACTCAGAGTGCAGCCCCCACAGTCTCTTCTAAATTGATACAAGGAAGGGTAAATCAAAATGAACCTGCAAAGTGCTGCTCAGTACCCAAAACTCCTTCACACAGCGTTGAATCTCTCCAGAAGTCTCTCTCTCTCTTTCAGAATGCGTGGTTCAAAAATGTCACCAACAATAAAAGGCAGGAAGCGGTCGCCTTTAAATAGCGCTCCCCCTGTCCCTTCCTGACTGCAAAACGCTCCCCTCAACCTGTCGTTGCTAGCGGCAGGCGGTAAGGCAGGGGGCGCCACTCAATATCTGCTCCGGAGCGATACCAGGGCGTTGCGCACTCGACTGACGTCACGATCTGCCGGCGCAGGAGATCGTGGCAGTAGTGTTTAGCGCCGCCGCAAAATGTCTAGTTAATTTCGCGAGCGGCGAAAATATCGCCGCGCCCGGGCGCTACATGCTTTGCGCCCCATTAGCGCCCTCTTAAGGCGCTAACGGGAGGCGCAACCAACTGAATTTTTCCCCCTAATTTTTTTGTTAATATTAAATTTCATGATTTTGGTGATTCTCAGGCCATTTTGTGCCTTGTTCTTTGCCTGCTTGCAGGCTTTGTCCCACTGCTTCATCATGCCGTTCTCCCTCCCTATGGCATTCTCCTGTTTTGTGTGGACCTTCTCTCAATCCCTGGCCTTCCTGCTGTTCCTTTTTCCCCTGCTTACAGGCCTCTTGTTGATGCCTCAGCCTGCCATTGTTGTCCCCATCTCTGGCCCCATTTCCTTTCTTCCTGTTTATTATCTCAGTGGGCCATGGGCCATCCTGAGCCCCCTCTCCATAATTCCTCTTTCTTTGGCCACTGTCAGTGTATTACACCAATTTCTAATCTCTCTCTCTTAGGCAGTCCCTCGGAACCGAGGATGACTTGCTTCCACACTAAAAATGAGTTCTCAGGTGACTGATGAGTTTAATGCGGGACCTACAGTCTCTGTCACAAGTGGGGCAGATGGTGGTTGAAGGGTGGGGTGGGTGGGGTGCTTGGGTTGACGTGCGCTCCTTCCGCTGTTTGCGCTTGGCTTCCGCTTGCTCCCGGCGAAGAGACTCGAGCTGTTCGGCGCCTTCCCGGATGCTTCTCCTCCACGTTGATCGGTCTTGGGCCAGGGATTCCCAGGTGTCGGAGGGGATGTTGCACTTTTTCAAGGAGGCTTTGAGGGTGTACTTGAAGCGTTTCCTCTGCCCACCTGGGGCTCTCCTGCCGTGTCGGAGCTCCGAGTAGAGCGCTTGTTTTGGGAGTCTCGTGTCGGGCATGCGGACGATGTGGCCCGTCCATCGGAGCTGATCGAGCGTAGTCAAAGCTTCGATGCTGGGGATGTTGGCCTGAGCGAGAACATTGACGTCGGTGTGCCTATTCTGCCAATGGATTTGCAGGATCTTGCGGAGGCAGCGTTGGTGGTACCTCTCCAGTGCTTTGAGGTGCCTGCTGTACATGGTCCATGTCTCTGAAGCGTACAGGAGGGCGGGTATCACTGCTGCTCTGTAGACCATGAGCTTGGTGCCGGGTTTGAGGTCCTGGTCTTCAAATACTCTCTTCCTCAGGCGACCGAAGGCTGCACTGGCACACTGAAGGCGGTGTTGGACTTCGTCATCGACGTCTGCCCTTGTTGACAATAGGCTCCCAAGGTATGGAAAGTGGTCCACATTGTCCAAGGCCTCGTCGTGGATTTTGATAATCAGGGGGCAGTACTGTGTGGCGGGGGCAGGTAGGTAGAGGTCCTTTGTCTTACGGATGTTTAGTGTAAGGCCCATGGTCTCGTACGCTTCGGTGAAGGTGTTGACGATGGTTTGGAGTTCGACCTCCGAGTGTGCGCAGACGCAAGCGTCGTCTGCATACTATAATTCGATGACAGAGGATGGGACGACCTTGGATCTGGGCTGGAGGTGACGGAGGTTGAACAGTTTCCCGTTTGTTCTGTAGATTAGCTCCACTCCAGCGGGGAGCTTACTGAGGGCGAGATGGAGCATTGCAGCAAGGAAGATTGAGAAGAGCGTTGGTGCAATGACACAGCCTTGCTTGACCCCGGTCCGTACGTGATTTGGGTGTGTGGTGGATCTGTTGGTCAGGATCACGGCTTGCATGTCATGAAGCAGGTGGAGGATGGTGACAAACTTTTGAGGGCAGCCGAATTTGAGGAGGACACTCCATAATCTCTCACGGTTGATAGTGTCGAAGGCCTTTGTGAGGTCAAAGAAGGCCATGTACAGCAGTTGGTGCTGTTCCCTGCATTTCTCTTGCATTTGACATGCGGTGAAGATCATGTCCATTGTGCCCGTTACTGGGTGGAATCCGCATTGCGACTCGGGGAGGAGCTCTTCAGCCACTGGGAGAAGGCGATTGAGGAGGATTCTTGTGATGACTTTCCCTGTGACAGATAGCAGGGAAACTCCTCTGTAATTACCGCAATTGGACTTGTCACCTTTCTTGAAGATGGTCACGATTATGGCAACTCAGATCCCCTGGCATGCTCTCCTCCTTCCAAATAAGAGAAATTAGTTCATGTATTCACGCCAATAGTGCTTCTCCGCCATGCTTTAGTGCCTCCGCAGGGATTCCATCTGCTCCTGAGGTCTTGTTGTTCTTCAGTTGTTGGATGGCCTTTTCAACCTCATGCCGGGCTGGGGTTGTGCTGAGGTGGTGGTGGGTAACATGCTGCGGGATGGAGTTGAGGACACTCACGTTGAAGACAGAGTCTCAGTTAAGGAGATCTTCAAAGTGCTCCTTCCAGCGGGCACTGACTGCCTCTCTGTCCTTGATGAGTACCTCTCCATTCTTGGCCTGCAGTAGGGTTGGGCCGTAGGTGGTCGTGACTGCGCTAAAGAATCCACGCACGTCGTGGTTGTCGGCTAGCTGCTGGATCTCCTGCGCTTTCTCCACCCACCATCTGTTCTTTAGGTCGCGAGTTTTTTGTTGGACCTCGACCTTCAGGCGTCTGTAGAGCTGCTTTCTTGCTCTCGAGTTGTGTTGCTCCTTCCATATCAGGAATGCCTTGTGCTCACGGCTGATTAGCTCCTGGATCTCGTGGTCGTTCACGTCGAACCAGTGTTGGTGTTTCCTGGTCAAGTGACCGAGCGTCTCTTCACAGGTGCTGATTATGGAGGCCTTGAGTGCAGACCAGGCGCTGTGGACACTCTGTGTCTTTGAATCACTGGGAGTCGTCAGGTTGGTTGTGAGGCGCAGGCTGAATAGGGCTTTCTTAGCAGGGTCTTTGAGTGCTCCAGCGTTGATTTTCCTGCGGCATTGCTTCTGTTGCCGCCGCTGTTTTGGGGCTACGTTGATGGAGATGACAGAGCGGATTAGGCGGTGGTCTGTCCAGCAGTCGTCCGCTCCTGTCATGACACGGGTGATGCGGACGTCCTTGCGGTCCCTCGCTCGGACGATGACGTAGTCCAGCAGATGCCAGTGCTTGGAGCGAGGGTGTTGCCATGAAGCCTTGTACTTGTCTCTCTGACGGAACAAGGTGTTGGTTATGACAAGGCCATGTTCTAAGCATTTCGTCGGGAGGAGGGTACCATTGGAGTTGGCTTTCCCTACCCCCTCTCTGCCGATCACACCTCCCCAGAGGTCTGTGTCCTCAACTCTGGCGTTAGTCGCCAAGGAGGCAACTTGCAAGGAAAATTGCGGACGGTTTGATCACCCGTACAGATGGAAACCGACTCCTCCACTTGATCGCCGGTGAATGCTGGAGGTTCAGCGCGCCGCCATCTTGATTCTAGGAGGCCATGACCCAGGAGCGAGGATGAGGCCCAGGAGCAAGGTCGAGGCCCAGGAGCAGGAACGGGAGGAGCAGCGAGGCCAGGACCCAGGAGCGAGGTCGAGGCCCAGGAACAGGGACAGGAGGAGCAGCAAGGCCGGGACCCAGGAGCGAGGCTGGGACCCAGGAACGAGGCCAAGGCCTAGGAACAGGGACAGGAGGAGCAGCGAGGTCGGGATCCAGGAGCGAGGACAAGGCCCAGGAACCAATTTCTAATGCAAGTAAGATTAAAGCATTGTAATGACCTATCCACTGGGAATTTACTTGTAACTGATTATTATGGATGACCTGGAGGAGCAGCAGAGGGAACAGCTTGAGGCACCATGACCAGAAACTGCTACTACCCCCACAGAGTGTGTACAGGGAGCGGATGTCAGTTGAGGCACTATCAGAGCAGATCTGCATGTGCAGACTGTGCTTCAGCAAGGAAGCAATTGGCCACCTATGTGAGATGCTCCATGAAGACCTAAAGCTCTCACAGGGCCTGTGGCCCTGAAGGTGACAAAGGTCCTCAATTTCTACAGCACCGCTTTTTTTCCAATCAGGAACCAGAGACCTCTAACATCAGCCAAGGAACTGTGAAGACCAGCATTCAACAGGTGACTGTCTTCTGCAGGGCATCTGACTTAATTAAATATAACATTTCCCCTGTGCCATAAAGAGACCGGCTTCCCCATGGCGCAGTGGGTTATTAATGGGACCCACATGCTGTCATATTGATCAACAGGAAGGGTTATCACTCGCTGAATATGCTAATTGTTCGACACTCCAACATCCATGACATATTCAGCAGGGAGGGACAAGGAGATGGATGGATCCTGGGGGATAAGGCCTACCCACTGAAGCTGTGGCTGATGACACCATTCCGCATCATCAACAACAGAACACAGGAAAGATACAACCATGCACATGCGGCGACCCAGCAAGTGCTTCCGTTGCCTGGACTGGGGGAGGCGGGTGGCCTACAATATGCCCCTGATAACATATCGAAGATTGTACTGGTCTGCTGCGCAGTACACAATTTCGCTTTGCAGGAAGAGCTCATCTTTGACTTGGCAGACGAGATGCCATGGAACCGGATGATTCTGACCCACATGTCCCTGGGCCCATGGGTTGTGGCAGAGGGCAGGGCAACCAGAGATCGGCTTATGGCTCAGGTGTTTGGACAATGATTACCCCCACCTGGACTTGCCACTGTTTCCCTTCCCTGAAGTTCTACCAGCGGAACAGAGGTGCATCAGTATGTATGGAGTGCTATTCCCGTGGAATGATTCCCATGGTCGCATGAACACAAAGAAGGAACAGCAAAATTTTAGCAAACAATTGAATGTTTATTAAATACAACATTTCAGTAACAAAAAGCCTTTAAAGAAATGTTTTACTTGAATTAAAACTTTTTTAAGTTGATTTGGGTTGATTTAAGTTGCAGCTCCCTTACTTCCCAGTGCTTCACCTCAATCTGCCTTATGACTTCTGTGCCCAGCTATTTGTAGTGCCATGTGGTTGGTTTGTGGGGTAATCCATTGGCTGTACTATCCATGACGTCCCTGATTTACCATTGACCTCGCCACGCCGTAGATGGATCAACGTTTCAGCAAATAATGGCATAAATATAAATTTATGAAAAGTCTAAATAACGGTGTGCACCACCAAACACGCCATTCCAGCAATTTAAGACCCTTCGGGCAGAATTTCCATTGACCCGTGGAGGTGGGTTTGGAGGCAAGTGGGGGGTTAAAATAGCAGATTCATCCCGCCCCCAATCCGCCTCTATGCCAGTTTCGCTGGAGGTGGGTACCCGACCTGTGCTGGGACCCGCCTCCCTGAGGCGGGAAGGGGATTAGTGACAATTAACTGCCTGTTAACAGGTAGTTAACAGGCAGTTTGTTGCCTAATCCCTATTTTTAGCCCTGAAGTGTGGGCTACCTGACGGCTCCAAACCACACCGTTTTAGCGAGGCGGACCGTGAGTCTGCAGGGGTTGGAGGGGTCGATATGTCCGGTGGGCAGGTGAATGATAGGTGCATGTGTGCAGAGGTAAGTGTGTAAGGTAAGTGTAAAGTGTGGAAAAAAGTTTTACTTACCTTAACTTCCTCCTGCAGGTGTCAGCCTTTCAGGTCTCGGGAGTCAGAAATCTCACCGGCACAGAAAGCAGAATGGCCACGGAGCTGTCAAAAGCTGCAGTCTCTGCTTTCTGTGCTGGATTGATTTCTAACTGAGTCTAAGTACAGGGACTCACGTTAGAAATCATATTGTCAGTGTTTGACAGCTTCACAGAGCTGTCAAACGCTGAAATTTCATCTGTCAAAAGCTCTTGACAGATGAAATTTCAATGGCTGACGTCACCTGTATCCAAGGGATCCTTGATTGGCCTGCTAAGCCCGCTGGGCGGGCTTAACAAGGTCAATCAAGGGAAAATACAGTGGGTTGGCCACAAGTCGATGGAGGCGGGACTACAACCCAAAAAGTGGGAGTCCCGCCTCCATCACATCCCCATTGACAAAATCCAGCCCTTTGTGTTTTTCAAGTATGCTGGCTGTATAAGTTTTGTACATTGTTTCCTGTTGATTCTAGCCCAGAAATTACACTACATTGGCTGAAGCAGTGTACCATCTTTCTACAGCACAGAATATTTCATTGGCACTGATCAGACATTGAGGTAGCAGGTAGCTGATTGGTTCTTGACATCATATTGATAATGCACTGGGAGAAATGATTGGTTCACATTTTGTAATGTAATGGAGCATTTTGTTGAGGGTATGCTCAGTTAGACCCTACTGTTCTCAATCAAGCATGAAAATAGCACATTCACCCTGTTAGAATGCAGTGTTTCAAACAAATTACTAAAAGATTGAAGATTTTGTCAAGAAATGTGATAATAGATAACAAACCAATTTTCTTGAAACAGCTAGAATCTGAATTGACAGTGCTCCAGAGGAACAAAAGGCAACATTTTGTACTGACCACTCTGAATGGGTTGAAGAATAAAGATGGGATAGAAGGAATGCATGGCAGTAGCAGTTCTGTTAAGAAAAGCACAGAAGATTCTAATGCCGAGCAAAAAATGTCCCAAAAACTGGAGGCTCTGAGAGAGAGACTAACATTTTGGACCACAAGGCTGGATGAGTGAGTAAATTAGTTTGTGATGTACCTTGCATTATATTGCCAAAGCTGTTTAATTTCTAAAACAATGGGCCGAAAATTGATCCCGGTGCGCGAGAGTACGCACTGCATACTCTCGCGTATTCCCACTCCAATTGCCGGTTTTCTGCATGCCCTGCGCATGCGCTGAAAACCGGCAATTGCTCTTCCGAAAAGGGGGCGGGGCCGGAGTGCATCGCGTGCGCGCTACAGGCTGCGCGCACGCTGTGCACTTCATGCTTTGGACGCGCAGGTAAGTACTGAAGATTTTGGAAATGTAAAAAGGAGGAGTAAGACCCGCTTTTAAGAAGGTAAGTAGTGAATTAAGTATTTTTTTGAATTTTTTTTTACAGGTATATCTTTTTTATAGACTTTAAAGACAGGTAAGTTTATTTTTATAACTTTTTAAAAGATTTTAAATTTTTTCAAAAATTTAATTTTTTATTTAAAATGGTTAATTTAATTAACTATACTTATTTTATTAATGTGATGGTTTTTTTTTTAAATTTAATTGAGGTTTAGCTGTTATTTTTGGGGGGTGTAAGATTCATAAGTCTCTCAGCCATGCTGTGAGACTTATGAATGGAAGATGGTGTGCTGCCATTGGCTATAACTGAGTCACGTGATCCCACAGCTCGCACGAATTAACTACGCCGCTGGGATACGCAAGCCCAGCACAGCTGATGTCTGGAACATCAATTTCGTGCGAGCTGGATCAGAAAAAGCATAAGCGAGGTGAGACATCGCGGGAAAGGCTTACCCCCGCGGGAACAGAGCGAGATCAATTTCTGGGCCAATGCCTTTATGAAAGAGGTCTTTAACTTCCTTGGAAAAGTATAAAGCATAAGATTGTGGCATCTCAATAAGAATAGCATTTTATTAAAATGTTATAGAAAGAAACAGCTTGCGTGTATATCTTCATATCCTCAAGGCATCCCAAAGTGCTTCATAGTCAATGAACTGCCGTTTTGGAAGTGTAGTCACTGTTGTTTTGTAGACAAACGTGGCAGCCCATTTGTGCACAGCATGGTCCTGTAAACTCCTCGATCTGTCCTGAAGGATAAATGTTGGCCAGCACACCAGGAGAACTTCCCTGCTCCTCTTTGAAGAGTGGCATGGCATCCTTTGCATCCCCCTGAACAGACCAAGGAGGCCTCAGTTTAAGATCTCATCAGAAAGACGGCACCCCATTCCCTCAGTATTGCATGAAGTATCCCCCTAGATTACGTGCTCACGTCCTGGAGTGGCACTTGAACCCACGTCCTTCTGACTCCAATGCAAGAGTGCTACCTCTGGGCCAAGCTGACACTTAACTAATATTAAATGGTAACTCAGTATATTAAAAATGACTGTAAACAGCAATTCTCCTAGGAAGCATGCACATTCATTGAACTTTTCTCATAATTATCAGCAAACCTATAGGGCAATTTAAGCAAATCATTTACAAATGTAAAAGAACTACTTTATAGATTAGTTGATCTCCCATGAATTACCCATGGACAAATTTAAAAAACTGTCTTTTTTTAACTGTTTTTCTATTGTCTTCCCTTTTAAAGTTTAGGCATGTTTTCACTGCATTTCTGTTTGTCTTCCACTATTTCCCTCTCCCTCTCTCATATTTACTTTTGTCTCTTTACCTTCGTGTTTGTTTGTGACTTTTTTCTCACTCTTTCTTCCTTTGTCCAAGCCTCACCTTGTTCCTGTCTTTTCTTTTCTGTTTATCTCTTATTCTCCCCTTGGGCCTTTCACATATTTTCTGTCTTTCTACGTGCATGTGTCTCTCTGCATATCTTTCTTCATTTCTTTCTAATATTCTTTTGGTGATCAAGCCCACATATCTTGCATGAGCGCAATCCCACTCCGCCCCAACACTGACCAGCCAAACATCACCCCCCCTTTGAAAAGTTCAATGAATGTGCATGCTTCCTAGGAGAATTTCTGTTTTCAGTCATCTTTTAGGTGGCCAGAACCCAGCCTCCTTCCACCCTAATTCCACTGAGCATCACATAGCTAATTAGAGTCAACCTCCCTGTCTTCCTTGGATCCTCCTCCCTTCTCCTCCTTGTGCCCCCACTTCCTACTCTCTCTCCCTCCCCTGCTCTTCCTTCTACCATTTTCCCCATCCCCCTGCCCTCTTCTCCTTGCCCCTCCCTTGTCCTTCCTCCACCCTCCCATCTGACTGCTTGGTCAAATTCAATTATCTCCTGCTCTCTAGCCATGCTTTACTTAAATACTGCACTTGAACTTGACTCCCCATGCGCAACATCATGGTAGATCAACTAGTATATTTTATAAATGTTTTTAGTGATACAGTAATGGGATAGGTGTGAAACTGTCATGGTAGCTGTGTGACCCAGAATTATTTTTAATAGAATGGTTGTGTGATTAAAAGTGGTTAATCAGAAATAACAGTACATAAATAGTTCTGGGATCTGATTAGTTGAAGGGACAGTGGTCTCTGCACCTGATTTCTGATCCTGCAATCTTACTGGTTGAACGATCCCTGCAACATTATAGTGCTGCATTCACACAGGCACAAAATTTTAATAATACAGGTGGCACAGTACATTCATTCCCAACAGTGTGAGAATATGAAAAAATACATAAAATAATGTGCTAACCTAATATTTTTCTTTTTTACTGTTAACATGATATCCAATGCAAATATTAATTTTGTCACACTGAAATGAAATCATTCCATTCTGTCCTTTTCACAGAACTGAAGCAAGTTATCAGACTGAAGTAAAGCCAACCACTGAGTTTTTCAATTTGACTGTTCTATTTCTGTTAATTGAACTGGAAACTGTGGGGAATGTTCGCTTTGAAGAAGGCACTCCCTCTGATGTATGGTATGGTGACAACTATAAAATTCATAGCAAAAAGCCTTGTATTACTTAATGATAACCAAATTTCAAATATTATTCAGAACAGTAACAACTAAAATGCTGAACAGAATCATTCCTAGGCTCTTGCAACTTGAAGTAAAGATATGCTATTCCTAGCAAAAGTAGTAGTATATATTTTACCAGATCCCCTGGAATGACAACAATCATTTGACCTTTAATAGGATATAATTGGACTTGTAATTCCATCCAGTGGATCTCCCATGGCATTGCTCATACTGAGTAATAGGATACCAAGTTGTCTAATGATATGAGCTTTATACCTCATAGTGTAGTATTGTTTAAAATACAGCCCCTATGAAATGAGCACTGTAGACATTCATACTCTCAGAACTAACTGAACACTTCCACAATGGATGACAATTATTCAGGAATTTATAAGGAAACTGGCAAGTCTCTCATTTCAAATAGGACATGGCAACTTTACAAAACTTGAGTATGCTAATTTCCAAGAAAGCACAGTTATTGTGGAAAGTAAAATTGTTCACATGTGATACTATGCAACCTTATTTTTAATCTTTATATTCTTGAACTGATTAAACTTCTCTTAGGGTGAATTTATACTTCCCCAAGTGAAATGAGAGGAAATGACGCTTGACTTTGTTAAGGGTTTGGAGAGCTGCTTTACACTGGCTCCTCTGAGCCCAATCTCATTTCCTAGTTTTGAAGCTATCTGACATTATGACCTAATTTCCATCTGTGCGATGAAACCATGGCACTCGGAAGCGCATGAGGCACGTGATAAAAGAAACTGTTTTTGAAAGCCATATTGTTATTTCAGAAAGGAAACTGGAAGTAGCTTTGGCATAACTTTTTCAATCACTGAAGCAAAATATGGCCACTTTTAAAGAAACAAAGGGCTAAAAATTCAGGTGGTTTGTGCCACCCATCACGGCCATGAAATGTCAAAAAAATGGCAGCTGGTGCTATTCCGTTAGTTGGTAGTGGGTCCCACGGCAGGCGCCATTTTGCAAGGGCTGGTAGCGCTGCTGGTAAAAGTGATCGCTGTAGGAATTTAAATTAATGAGATTGTGACGTCAGTGAGTGTGCTACGCTCACTTGACACCCGATCTGCATCATTGGATTGTGCCATTCAACTTACCGGCATGTCTAAACAATGACATGGAGAGCAGGCATCCAACAGCAGGAAGGAGGCTCCTGCAACGATAATTAAATCAGTTGCACCTGACCTGTTTATGCAGTTTGAGTTGCTCTGGGCTACTTTCTGCAACTCCAACAGCTTACTTAACTTCTTTGAAGGTTCTATGGTAACACAGAGTGTTGTTGCAAGTGCAGAAAGCCTTCATTATTTTTTAAAGGCTTCTGCTCATAACACTTGCTCACAGTCATGGGGAGTGTACTGGCAGTCGACCTCGCGCTCCTGGATCTATGGCAGAGGGCGTGCAGGCAGTGAGGAAGACAGGAACATGCGCGCAGAGGGAGGAGGAGGGAGGGCCATGAGGGCGCTCAACAGGACACCTTACCTACATAGGGTCTTCTGACAGCACTTCTCCTACCTCCACTTAAGCGAGGAGCAGTGTCTTAGGAGGCTTCGCTTCACCAAGGAGGTGGTCACAGAATTCAACCACCTCCTGCAAACAGACATGCAGCCTGAGAGCAGGGCGACTACGGCTCTCCCAGTGGCAGTCAAGATCACCGTGGCCCTCAATTTTTTCGTTAGCGGATCCTTCCAGTCTGCAGCAGGAGATATAGCTAACATTTCAGTTTGCCGCCCATCGCTGCATCTAGGAGGTCACTGAGGGTTTCTACAGCAGGAGAAGGGACTACGTTGTCTTCTCTCTGAGCAGAGAGAAGCAGGGCGAGCGCGCATGTGGCTTTGCCCAGATAGCAGGTTTCCCCATGGTGCAGGGCGCCATTGACTGCACACACGTGACTTTGCGGGCGCCGCATAACTATCCTGAGATCTTCCATAACCGCAGAGGCTACCACTCACTTAATGTGCAGTTGGTGTGCGACTACGAACAGCGAATCCTCAATGTCAGTGCCCGCTATCCTGGCAGCTGCCATGATGCCTTCATCCTGTGTCAGTCCGGTGTGCCAGCACTCTTCCAGCCACCACAGCAAACTCGAGGGTGGCTGCTCAGAGACGAGGGCTATCCACTGTCTACCTAGCTCATGACTCCCCTCCGCAACCCCACCACTCATGCCCAGCACTCATATAATGAAAGTGAGAAGTCGCACAACACCAGGTTATAGTCCAACAGTTTTATTTGAAATCACAAGCTTTCGGAGCTGCTGCTCCTTCGTCAGGTGAAGTGAAGGAATACGAATTGGCAAAGCATATATAGACAGAGAACAATGCCTGTGCAGCGTACAATGTCAGACGACTACAGTTAATCTTTCTGACTGCCTTTTATCACACCTCGGCAGAGAAACAATCAGGTCAGTCAGGAAGGCATTCTATCAAAGACATAGCAAGATACAACTAAGACAATGAGGTGGGGTCACAGGGGGTCTAATGTGTCAAATGCAGTCTGTATGGAAAACCATAAACTTTAAACTTTTTACTTTTTTTTTACTGGAAATCACATCTGTGAACAAGCCAACGACGACTCGAGTCTGGATGACTCTACGTCATGTAGCGTGACATGAACCCAAGATCCCGGTTGAGGCCGTCCTCATGGGTGCGGAACTTGGCTATCAGTTTCTGCTCGATGATTTTGCGTTGTCGTGTGTCTCGAAGGCCGCCTTGGAGAACGCTTACCCGCAGATCCGAGGCTGAATATCCTTGAAGCTGAAGTGTTCCCCGTGTTAAAGTGTTCATATAATGAAAGCCATGCTTCCACCAAGAACATCATTGAGCAGACCATCGGGCTATTGAAGCAACGATTCTGCTGCCTTGACCGCTCGGGAGGAGCCCTCCAGTACTTGGCGGAGCGGGTATCCCATTTCGTGGTGGTCTGCTGCATGCTTCACAACTTGGTCATCATGATAACGCAACCCGTGCCACCAGGGATTGCGCCACCACCTCAGGACGAGGAGGAGGAGGCAGCCTTCTGGATGGGCTGTCCGTGAACGGCTCATCAGACCCCGATTTGAATGAATGAAACCCCAGATCCCCGTTGCTCACCACATCCCCATCATACCATCCCTGTCTCATGGAATATCACAGTGTCCTCCTGGGCACAAAGCTGAAATGAGAGAAGCACAAAAGATTTCAAACAAGATTAATAAATTTATCACTAATCAAATCACACATATTTACATGAATACTATTAACTAATCACCCTTGTGCAATCCCTTAGGCCGCGATTTTACCGGCGCTCAGAGGGCGCGTTCGGAGGCGGGTCTGCTGTCAAAATCGCAATGATTGACGGCGGGTTGGGAACCCACTGCGAACCCGCCTCCATGGAAGTTTCCAAAGCGTCGGGACTGCGATTTCAGAGCAGACCCGACACCAAGCGTCGGGGGAGGCATTTAGGATACTTATCTTCTTAAGTGCTTGTTAAAGACTATTTTGGCAGCTTTTTTTGGATTATCCCACATTTTCAACGGGCTTCACGTCGGTCACCGATGCCCTCTTTCACAAGTCTGCAAATTACATCCACTTTTCCACTGATGAAGCCAGTGTTACCGAGCGGGTGCTCGGCTTTGTCAATCTGGCTGGCTTCCCACGGGTACAAGGCGTCATCGACTGCACACATGTGGCCCTCAGGGCACCCCATCAGAACCCAGCAGCATTCGTAAACCGCAAGGGCTTCCACTCCCTTAACATGCAGCTGGTCTGCAACCATAGGAAGAGCATATGAGCGCGAGATTACCTGGCAGCTGCCATGACTCTTACATCCTGCGCCAGTCCACTGTCACTCAGCTGTTCGCACCGCCAAATGAACTTTCCGGCTGGCTCCTTGGAGACAAGGGCTATCCCCTGAAAACATGGCTAATGACACCGTTGAGGAGGCCCTCAAACGAGTCTGAGGAGAGCTACAATCAAAGCCACATTTCAACCCGATCTCTCATAGAGCAAACAATAGGGTTGCTCAAAATGCGCTTCAGATGCCTTTCAGTACGCACCAGCCAGGGTCTCCAGAATCATTGTCTGCTGCGCCCTGCACAACATCGCACTGCAGTGAGGATTAGCGCTGCATGAGGAAGAAGGCGCAGAGTGCACAGCCTCTTCAGAGGAGGACCAGAATGAGGGTCAGCAAGAGGAAGACCTGGAGGAGGTGGCTGCCCCAGTGCGACCAGCACGCGAGCACATTGCTGCCCGTGATGCCAGGGATGGCCTAATCAACACCAGATTCACATAACTTTATGCAGCACAGACATGTGGCTGCCACATACACATGAAGGTTGGCATTACCACACTGCCACACCATAGAGCATCTCTATAATGAACTCTTCAATCCTTGCACTGTCACCACCATTGCTAGACAATAAAGGTGCCCTTACCCTTGTCTGTGCCACCTCCATTTGTGACCATACATATGGCAACAACATCAATCATTCACAAAACATAACTTTATTACAACAAAATAAAAGAACTGAGACTTAGCATTCATTTATAGGAAAACACCCAAGTGACTACCCTAGTGACTATTTATGTGTGAGCTTTTTTTAAATTTGTTTTCTGGGATCAGGGCGTCGCTGGCAATGCCAGCATTTATTGCCCATTCCTAGTTGCCATTGAGAAGGTGGTGGTGAGCCGCCTTCTTGAACCGCTGCAGTCCGTGTGGTGATGGTACTGCCACAGTGCTGTTAGTTAGGGAGTTCCAGAATTTTGACCCAGCGACGATGAAGGATTGGCGATATACTTCTGAGTCAGGATGGTGTGTGACTTGGAGGGGAACTTGGAGGTGGTGGTGTTCCCATGCGCCTGCTGCCCTTGTCCTTCTAGGTGGAAGAGGTCGCGGGTTTGGGAGGTGCTGCCGAAGAAGCCTTGGCGAGTTGCTGCAGTGCATCTTGTAGATGGTACACACTGCAACCACGGTGGAGAGAGTGAATGTTTAAGGTGGTGGATGGGGTGCCAATCAAGCGGGCTGCTTTGTCCTGGATGGTGTCGAGCTTCTTGAGTGTTGTTGGAGTTGCACTCATCCAGGCAAGTGGAGAGTATTCCATCACACTCCTTACTTGTGCCTTGTAGATGGTGGAAAGGCTTTGGGGAGTCAGGAGGTGAGACACTCGCCGCAGAATACCTAGCCTCTGACCTGTTCTTGTTGCCACAGTATTTATGTGGCTGGTCCAGTTAAATTTCTGGTTAATGGTGACCCCCCAGGATGTTGATAGTGGGGGATTTGGCGATGGTAATGCCATTGAATGTCAAGGGGAGGTGGTTAGACTCTCGCTTGTTGGAGATAGTCATTGCCTGGCACTTCTGTGGCGTGAATGTTACCTGCCACTTATCAGCCCAAGCCTGAACGTCGTCCAGGTCTTGTTGCATGCGGGCATTGACTGCTTCATTATCTGTGGAGTTGCGAATGGCGCTGAACACTGTGCAGTCATGAGCGAACATCCCCATTTCTGACCTTATGTTGGAGGGAAGGTCATTGATGAAGCAGCAGAAGATGGTTGGGCCTAGGACACTGCCCTGAGGAACTCCTGCAGTGATATCCTGGGGCTGTGATGATTGACCTTCAACCACCACAACCATCTTCCTTTGTGCTAGGTATGACTCCAGCCAGTGGAGCGTTTTCCCCCTGATTCCCATTGACTTCAGTTTTACTAGGGCTCCTTGATGCCAGACTTGGTCAAATACTGCCTTGATGTCAAGGGCAGTCACTCTCACCTCACCTCTGGAATTCAGCTCCTTTGTCCATGTTTGGACCAAGGCTGTAATGAGGTCGGGAGCCGAGTGGTCTTGGCAGAACCCAAACTGGGCATCAGTGAGCAGGTTATTGGTGAGTAAGTGCCGCTTGATAGCACTGTTGATGACACCTTCCATCACTTTGCTGATGATTGAGAGCAGACTGATGGGGCGGTAATTGGCCGGGTTGGATTTGTCCTGCTTTTTGTGGACAGGACATACCTGGGCGTGCTTCTACGAGGTGCTACCCCTGTGGCTTCACCAGATGTAGAGACACCTGCTTAGATGCCTTTGGCGGTCGTCCCCTGGGTTTTGGAGCCTTTGAGGGCCCCGCCAAAGTCTGCTCCTCCTGTGGCTGTGCAGGGGCAGACTCGGCCATCACTGTTCAGGGAGGCATATGGGGCTCTGACCGAGGGGTTGGCAAGAGGGGAGATGTTGGAGTGCTTGGAAAGGAGCCCCCACTTCCATGTCCCCTCCCACCTTTATCCCTCTCACGGGCCACCCGCACTTCTCTGCTAGCAAGTAGCTGGAGAGCACCTTTGCTGCACATCAGTGGGGCCATGAGGACCCATTTCTATGTTGAAATTCCTCATAACAAGGACGTCCATGAACCTCTGGTTTCTCTCCTCAATAGATGCCCATCTATCCTCCATAGTTGACCATCTATTTAGAAGTGTTACCATGTTCTCCTGAGTCTGGTGATTTATGTCCTCCATGGAGGTTGCCATCCTTTCCATGGCAGAACCTACAGTTGCCAATGCGTGCGCCATGGCATTACTCATATTTGAGATGGACTCCTCCATTCTCTGCACACTCGCAGTCAGCGTGGTGAGAACTTGTTCCTGAAGCTCCAGGATCGCCCTCTTCCTGGATGGCCCCCGAGTCTCAGTGTCTGCATGCAGCTCAGCAGAGCTAGGAGACTCCTGCGGCATCCAACGAGGAGTCTCCACTGCTGTCCCTGTCTCCACCATCTGATCTTGCTCACTTGTGACTTGTGATACACCAGGTGACAACACTACTCTGTCTCGCATAGGACCCACCGAGGTGTGCGTCGCTGGTGCTGGGTGCGCTCATTTCTGCTGACGCTCCCTCAGAGGCTGGAGCATCCTCTGAGGAGTGCTCCTGCTCTTCCTTCTAGATAGTGGGGGGCCAGGCTCTTGATGGTCCTGTGGGAGACTAAAGACATGAGTTAGACATGTGATATGTAGATTGTTGACACATCCCATTGTGCACATGATTAGCATTCAATTTCTATTTACATCAGATCCCAATCGAGTCATTCATGATTGCAAAATAAGATGTCTGGAAAATAATTCTAGTCACCCAGGTTGTTCTAATGAGCCCCTCTCTCTGTCCCCCACTTCAGGCTGCTCAACTTCTCCTGCGATCTCCAGAGCTGCCTCCTCAGCGCTGGTGAGATCAGCGAGCGATGATGGTCCTCCTCCTGTTCTCTCCCTCTCCCTCTTATTGCGTGCTCTCTTTTCCTGCAATGAGGGAAAGAAGTGCAGTTTTAGTGAGTGTGATGGAATGAGTGTAAAGAATGGGAGGCATTAGCGGCGCCGTGCCTGGGTGCTAGGGGATTTGCGCCCCGGGTGCTAACAAGAAGTGCAAATTAACCCAATTTTTCCCCCATAGAGTACGAAAGCAGGGAAGTTATGATGAACCTTTATAAAACACTGGTCCGGCTTCAACTGGAGTATTGTGTCCAATTCTGGGCATCGCACTTTAGGAAGGATATGAAGCCATTAGATAGGGTGCAGAAAAGATTTACAAGAATAGTTCCAGGGATGTGGGACTTCAGTTACGTGGATAGACTGGAGAAGCTGGGGTTGTTCTCTTTAGAGCAGAGAAGGTTGAGAGGAGATTTGATAGAGGTGCTCAAAATCATGAGGGGTCTAGACAGAGTAGATCGAGAGAAACTGTTCCTATTGGCGGAAGGGTCGAGAACCAGAGGACATAAATTTAAGGTGATTGGCAGAAGAACCAAAGGCGACATGAGGAAAAACCTTTTTGCACAGTGAGTGGTTAGGATCTGGAATGCACTGCCTGAGAAAGTGGTGGAGGCAGATTCAATCGTGGCTTTCAAAAGGGAATTGGATAAGTACCTGAAGGAAAACATTTTGCAGGGCTACAGGGAAAGGGCAGGGGAGTGGGACTAGCTGAAGTTCTCTTGCAGAGAGCCGGCACGGGCTGAATGGTTTCCTGCTGTGCTGTAACCATTCTATGATTCTAAATCCTGAAGTTACAGTCAGTTTCAGAGGGGTAATGATGGCAAACGCAGACAGTTCGCCGTCATTACCCACAGCAAAATCCGGGCCCATAACTTTTGTCAGTGACACTTGTGCTGGTTTCCCCTTTGGAGGATTACATAGTTCAATAAATAGAATGCTATATTTATATTGCATACATTTATGTTGCTACCAAAAAAAATTTTTAAGGTAAGAGATTGTATTCCTTTCAATTTGTCTTTCCTAGGATAAGTGTTAATGGAGAACAACTAGCACCGCACTCTGCTTGTACACACACACACACACACACACACACACTGCCTCCTCCGTAACTGTAATTTAGCCCCCTAAATATGCACAATCGGTTATGTAGAATGCCTGCCCTGCTCAAATCCTCTTTTTACAGCTCTCTAAACAGACACACTTATCTACATGGCCTATCTGCCTCCCCATTGAATATAAAACACCATTCGTGCTCTGAATAACAACATGTTCTGCAATTTCAGTTGATCAGAGAGAGCCAGCATGGTTTTGTGAAAGGTAGGTCATGCCTGACAAACCTGATTGAATTTTTTGAAGAGGTGACTATAGTAGTGTACAGGGGAATGTCTATGGATGTTATTTATATGGACTTCCAGAAGACATTTGATAAAGTCCCACATAAGAGACTGTTAACTAAGGTAGAAGCCCATGGAATTGAAGGCGAATTATTGACCTGGTTAGGAAATTGGCTGAGTGGCAGGATAAGTGTAGGGATAATGGTAAGAACATAAGAAGTAAGAGCAGGACTAGGCTATACGGCCCCTCGAGCCTGCTCCGCCATTCAATAAGATCATGGCTGATCATCGACCTCAACTCCACTTTCCCGCCCGATCTCTATATCCCTTGATTCCCCATGAGTCCAAAAATCTATCTATTTCAGCCTTGAATATACTCAAAGATTCAGCATTCACAGCCCTCTGGGGCAGAGAATTCCAAAGATTCACAACCCTCTGAGTGAAGCAATTCTTCCTCATCTCAGTCTTAAATGGCCTACCCCTTATCCTGAGACTATGCCCCCTAGTTCTAGACACTCCAGCCAGGGGAATCAACCTCTCAACATCTACCCTGTCAATCCCCTTCAGAATCTTGTATGTTTCAATAAGATCACCTCTCATTCTTCTAAACTCCAGAGAGTATAGGCCCATTCTACATAATCTCTCATCATAGGCCAGCCCTCTCATCCCAGGAATCAATCTAGTGAACCTTTGTTGCCCCGCCTCCAAGGCAAGTATATCCTTCCTGAGATAAGGAGACCAAAACTGTGCACAGTACTCCAGGTGTGGTCTCACCAAGGCCCTGTACAATTGTAGCAACACTTCCTTACTCTTATACTCCAACCCCCTTGCAATAAAGGCCAACATGCCATTTGCCTTTCTTATTGCTTGCTGTACCTGCATGCTAGCTTTCTGTGTTTCTTGCACGAGGACACCCAAATCTCTCTGAACACCAACATTTGAAAGTTTCTCACCATTTAAAAAATATTCTGTTTTTCTATTCTTCCTACCAAAGTGAATAACCTCACATTTCCCTACATTATACTCCATCTGCCACCTTACTGCCCACTCACTTAGTCTATCTATATCCCTTTGCAGACTCTTTGTAGTCTAATTGGCAGGATGTGACTAGTGGTGTCCTGCAGGGATCTGTATTGGGGCCTCAACTATTCACAGTATTTATTAATGACTTAGATGATGGCATAGAAAGCCATCTATCCAAATTTGCCGATGACACAAAGATAGGCAGCATTGTAGGCAGTGTAGATGAAAGCATAAAATTACAAAGGGATACCAATAGAGTAAGTGGTTAAATGCAATTGTCCAACAGGTTTGAGGTTCTTGCGGCCTGTATGGATGAAAGCGGTGGCTGCAGGGTGGATGAGCAAACTGACCATGGCACCGAGGTACAGGAAGCCATTCAAGCGGGGGGAGTTAATAGGAATGTAGTGGTAATTGGGGACAGCATAGTCAGGGGGATAGATACAGTTCTCTGCGGCCAAGAGCGAGAGTCCAGACGGCTGTGTTGCCTACCAGGGTTCAGGACATCTGCTCTGGGCTGGAGAGGAACTTGGAGGGGGAGGAGCCAGTAGTCGTGGTCCATGTAGGTACCAACGACATAGGTAAAACTAGGAAAGAGGTTGTGCTGAGAGAGTATGAGCAGCTAGGGGCTAAATTAAAAAGCAGAACCTCAAGGGTAATAATGTCTGCATTATTACCTGAGCCACGAGCAAATTGGCATAGGGTAAATAAAATTAGAGAGATGAAAGCATGGCTCAAAGACTGGTGTGGGAGAAATGGGTTTCAATTCCTGGGGCACTGGCACCAGTACTGGGGAAAGTGGGATCTGTATCGTTGGGACGGTCTTCACCTGAACCGTGCTGGGACCAGTGTTCTGGCGAGTCGTATAACTAGGGCGGTAGAGAGGGTTTTAAACTAAATATTGGGGGCATGGGATCAAATTTGGGAAGATGTGGTAATTCAAAGATTAGAGACAAGGCAATAGAGAATGGTATTAATATGGGAAATGATAAACAGACCGTGACAGGAAGGGATAGAGAGTACAAATCTAAGAGTAAATCAACAGATAAGGCTAGAGGTTACAAAAATAATAAAAGGACAGAACTAAAGGCTCTGCATCTGAATGCACGTAGCATTCGAAACAAAACAGATGAACTGATAGCGCAAATAGAAATAAATAAATATGATCTGATAGCCATTACAGAAACATGGCTGCAGGATGACATAGATTGGGAACTGAATATTGAAGGGTACATGACATTTAGGAAGGACGGGAAGGTGAGAAAAGGTGGAGGGGTGGCTCTGTTAATTAATGATGGTATTAGCACAATAGAGAGGGATGACCTAAGGTCAGGAAACCAGGATGTAGAAGCGGTTTGGGTAGAGATGAGAAACAATAAAGGCAAGAATTCACTTGTGGGAGTGGTGTACAGGCCCCCTAACAGTAACCACATGGTAGGATGGAGTACAAAGGAAAAAATAATGGGAGCTTGTCAGAAGGGTACGGCAATAATCATGGGGGATTTTAATTTGCATATAGACTGGAAAAATCAGATGGGCAAAGGTAGCCTAGATGAGGAGTTCATGGAATGTTTTCGGGATAGTTTCTTACAACAGCACGTTCTGGAGCCAACCAGAGAACAGGCTATACTAGACCTGGTATTGTGCAATGAGATAGGATTTATTAATGACCTCATAGTAAAGGTGCCCCTAGGTAGCAGCGATCATAATATGATTGAATTTTACATTCAGCTTGAGAGAGAGAAGAGTGGGTCCAAGACTAATATTTTAAACTTAAATAAGGGCAATTATGAGGGCATGAAAGCAGAGCAAGCTAAAGTGAACTGGCCAATTAGGTTAAGGGATAGTTCAATAGAGTTGCAGTGGCAGACATTTAAGGGGATATTTCAAAATACACAGAATATATACATTCCAACAAGAAAGAAAAATTCCAAGGGGAGGACCCACCATCCGTGGTTAACTAAAAAAGTTAAAGATAGTATTAAACTTAAAGAAAAAGCATATAATTGCGCAAAGATGGGTGGCAGGTCAGAAGATTGGACAGAATATAAAAAACAGCAAAGAATGACTAAAAGATTAATAAGGAGAGAAAAATTAGAGTACGAGAGAAAGCTAGCTAGAAATATAAAAACAGATAGTAAGAGTTTCTATAGATATTTAAAAAAGAAAATAGTTAACAAAGTGAGTGTTGGTCTTATAAAAAGTGAGTCTGGGGAATTAATAATGGAAAATAAGGAGATGGCAGTTGAATTGAACAGGTATTTTGCATTGGTCTTCACTATAGAGGATACAAGTAACATCCCAGAAATAGCTGTAAATCAGGAAATGGAAGGGAGGGAGGGACTCAAGAAAATTATAATCACCAGGGAAGTGGTACTGAGCAAATTGTTGGAGCTGCGGGCTGACAAGTCCCCAGGTCCTGATGGACTTCATCCTAGGGTCTTAAAAGAAGTGGCTAGTGAGATAGTTGATGCGTTGGTTTTAATTTTCCAAAATTCCCTAGATTCGGGGAAGGTTCCATTAGATTGGAAAATAGCGAATGTAACTCCTTTATTCACAAAAGGGAGGGAGACAGAAAGCAGGAAACTGCAGGCCAGTTAGCTTAACATCTGTCATAGGGAAGATGTTAGAAGCTATTATTAAAGACGTTATAGCAGGGCACTTAGAAAAGTTCAAAGTAATCAGGCAGAGTCAACGTGGTTTTGTGCAAGGGAAATCATGTTTAACCAATTTATTGGAGTTCTTTGAGGAAGTAACATGTGCTGTGGATAAAGGGGAACTGGTGGATGTACTGTACTTAGATTTCCAGAAGGCGTTTGATAAGGTGCCACATCAAAGGTTATTGCGGAAAATAAAAGCTCATGGTGTAGGGGGTAACATATTGGCATGGATAGAAGATTGGCTAGCTAACAGGAAACAGAGAGTAGGCATAAATGGGTCATTTTCTGATTGGCAAGATGTAACGAGTGGTGTGCCACAGGGATCAGTGCTGGGGCCTCAACTTTTTACAATTTATATAAATGACTTGGATGAAGGGACCGAAGGTATGGTTGCTAAATTTGCTGATGACACAAAGATAGGTAGGAAAGTAAATTGTGAAGAGGACATAAGGAAGCTACAAAGGGATATAGATAGGTTAAGTGAGTGGGCAAAGATCTGGCAAATGGAGTATAATGTGGGAAAATGTGAAGTTGTCCATTTTGGCAGGAAGAATAAAAAAGAAGCATATTATCTAAATGGTGAGAGATTGCAGAGCTCTGCGATGCAGAGGGATCTGGGTGTCCTAGTGCATGAATCGCAAAAGGTTACTATGCAGGTACAGCAAGTAATTAGGAAAGCTAATAGAATGTTATCGTTTATTGCAAGGGGAGTTGAATACAAAAGTAGGGAGGTTATGCTTCAGTTATACAGGGCATTGGTGAGACCACATCTGGAGTACTGTGTACAATATTGGTCTCCTTATTTAAGGAAGGATGTAAATGCGTTGGAAGCAGTTCAGAGAAGGTTTGCTGGACTAATACCTGGAATGGGTGGAATGGAACAGCACCTCATCTTCCATTTAGGCACTTTACAGCCTTCCGGACTCAATATCGAGTTCAACAATTTCAGATCATAACCCCGGCCCCTACCACATATGTATACATTTTATCCACTCTTTTGGTCCGTGCCTTTTTCCTTTTTTTTCTCTCTCTCCCCCCACGGCAGCTGTCTCTGATTCTGCCAGCATTTCACACCTTACCTTTTGTTTCTCAACCTGTCCCATTACCATCTCGTCTTGCCTTGAGCATCTCTCAATGTCTCTACTCACTAAAGACCATCCCTTTTGTTCTTTTATTCCTCCCCCTTGCCTCCCCCTTGCATTTTTATCTGTTTATTTCTTGCTCTTTCAGTTCCGACGAAGGGTTTCGACCTGAAACGTTAACTCTCTTTCTCTCTCCACGGATGTTGCCTGGCCTGCTGAGTTTTTCCAGCGTTTTCTGTTGTTATTCCTGGAATGGGTGGGTTGTCTTATGAGGAAAGGTTGGACAGGTTAGGCTTGTATCCGCTGGAGTTTAGAAGAGTAAGAGGTGACATGATTGAAACATATAAGATCCTGAGGGGTCTGGACAGGGTGGATGTGGAGAGGATGTTTCCTCTTGTGGGAGAATCTAGAACTAGGGGTCTCTGTTTAAAAATAAGGGGTCGCCCATTTAAGACAGAGATGAGGAGAAATTTTTTCTCACAGAGGATCGTGAGTCTTTGGAACTCTCTTCCTCAGAGGGCGGTGGAAGCAGAGTCTTTGAATATTTTTAAGGCAGAGGCAGATAGATTCTTGGTAAGCAAGGGGGTGAAAAGTTATCGGGGGTAGGTGGGAATGTAGAGTAATCAGATCAGCCATGATCTTATTGAATGGCGGAGCAGGCTCGAAATGCCAAGTGGCCTACTCCTGCTCCTAATTCGTATGTTCGTGAATGGGCAAAACTGTGGCAAATGGATTTCAGTGTAGGCAAATGTGAGAGTCATCCACTTTGGACCTAAAAAGGATAGAATAGGGTACTTTTTAAATGGTAAAAGCTAAAAACAGTGGATGTCCAAAGAGACTTGGGGGTTCAGGTGCATAGATCATTAAAATATCATGAACAGGTACAGAAAATAATCAAAAAGGCTAATGGAAAGATGGCTTTTATATTTAGAGGACTAGAATACTAGGGGGTAGAAGTTATGCTGCAGCTATACAAAGCCCTGGTTAGACCACACCTGGAGTATTGTGAGCAGTTCTGGGCACCATACCTTAGGAAGGATATATTGGCCTTGGAGGGAGTGCAGCGTAGGTTTACCGGAATGATACCCAGACTCCAAGTGTTAACTTACGAGGAAAGATTACACAAATTAGGGTTGTATTCCCTAGAATTTAGAAGGTTAAGGGGTGATCTGATTGAAGTTCCTAAGATATTAAGGGGAACAGATAGGGTCGATAGAGAGAAACTATTTCCGCTGGTTGAGGAGTCTAGGACTAGGGGGCATAGTCTAAAAATTAGAGCCAGACCTTTCAGGAGTAAAATTAGGAAACACTTCTACACACAAAGGCTGGTAGAAGTTTGGAAAACTCTTCCGCAAATGGCAATTGATGCTAGATCAATTGATAATTTAAAATTTGAGATTAATAGCTTTTTGTTAACCAATGGTATTAAGGGATATGGGCCAAAGGTGGGTATATGGAGTTAGCTCGCAGATCAGCCAAGATCTCACTGAATGGCGGAACAGGCTCAAGGACCTACTCCTGTTCCTATGTTCCGATAAGAAAATAATTAAACATAATTATATTGAACATTGGAAATACACATTCAAATGCGTCCAAAACTTTTAAGTGTGCACAACAATTTTGCATGAACTTTTCTTATCTGCAGCTCAACTAAAGAATGGTCTCACCTTCCCAATTTGCCAAGCAGTTCCAGAAATTTTCTTCTCTGACAGGAGATGTAGGGGGAGAAATTCAGTATCGCCCCATTTGGGGCGCAATTATCGGCCGGGCGCAAAGATTAGCGCCTGGCACTAATTATCGCCACCGTATGCAAACTTGACTTTTATCGCCCCTGGAGGTTAATGGAGCGCTAAATCAGGCGCTTCACACCTGTCTTAAGGCGCAAAGGCCGAGGAGCAAGGCGCTACCTCAGAGCGCTGGCAAAGCTCATGTGATGTCAGTCAGCAATGGAACACACACACAATGGCACGGGCCAGTTCTTAAAGGGGATGGTTGATCTTGCTTTCCATCCACATCCTGCTCATTGCAGCATTGAATCTCGGCATGGAGAGACCTGCACATCAAATCTGCTGTAAAGAAAAATGGAGAGTACCAGGGAAAGAGCTCAGAGTGCAGCCCCCACAGTCTCTTCTAAATCGATACAAGGAATGGCAGATTTAAAATGAACCTGCAAAGTGCTGCTCAGTACCCAAAACTCCTTCACACAGCGTTGAATCTCTCCAGAAGTCTCTCTCCCTCTCTCTCAGAATGCGTGGTTCAAAAATGGCACCAACAATAAAAGGCAGGAAGCAGTCGCCTTTAAATAGCGCTCCCCCAGTCCCTTCATGACTGCAAAACGCTCCCCTCAACCTGTCGTTGCTAGCGTCAGGCGGTAAGGCAGGGGGCGCCACTCAATATCCGCTCCAGGGCGATGCGCACTCGACTGACGTCACGATCTGCCGGCGCAGGAGATCGTGGCGGTAGTGTTTAGCGCCGCCGCAAAATGTCTAGTTAATTTCGCGAGCGGCGCAAACATCGCCGCGCCTGGGCGCTAGCTGATTTGCGCCCCATTAGCGCCCTCTTAAGGCGCTAACGGGAGGCGCAACCAACTGAATTTTTCCCCCGTAATCTTTTAAGCAAACCTTTAACACTGTTGCTGGACATAATTTAAATTTGTTGCAATGCATCTTCTGATGCATCGGGTGTGTTTTTACTGAGTCCATTCATATGTGCAGAAAGATATTTCTGGAAAGATAATTCATTGAGCATTCAAAAAGAAAGAAAATACTAGTTCCAAAATTCAAACTGAGCAAAAACATTAGATGGGACAGACAAGGAATTAAGGAGCTGGCTGATGAAGTAACTCACTGTCAGTTCCTGCTGTTATTAGCAGGAATACAAAATATATAAAAACGAATTGAAACATTAACAGTAATCTGAAAGCACATTCTAACTATCACACTTAGCAGATTCAAACATAATCAACATGATCTGATACTGACCAAATTCAAACAGAACAAACAAATGGGTGGAAAATTAACAAAATACAATAGTGTTGCATGGTCCAAGGTTCAAATATGTGGGAAATAATCAACTGAAATAAACTCAAATTGGCATAATGGTATTTCAGCTCATTGGAAAAACTCAAATTTGCAGTAATTTGGTTTGTAATGATTTTGATGGCAGGCTTGCAGTGGCTAACAGTTTTGTGGAGCCAGGAGGAGTACTCCTGCTCCTTCCGACTCCACGAATACCACATTCCTGTATGTTTTGGGGCCTTTTTATTGGTGGCCTCTAGTGGTTCCTTTAAGGACTAGTCGAAACTAATTTAACAATCTAGGTCAATATTGAAAGGAGGCCTGCACTCATTTCAAGCGGCTGATAGTGCAGCCTAAAAAAAGTCTCCAACCAATTTAGCAGTGGTCTGAATGCCCGTGCACATCACCACAGGTTTCTACCCTGATAAATTGGTTGTTAGTGTGCCCATTTTAGGCCTATAAAATGGGGCAACAATGTTCAATTTAGATCCCAGTGTCTTACAAACTGACAAACCTACAATTCGTGAATGCTAGAACTGACATCTTTACCTCTGTGAATTTTAATGGTGCTTTACTGATGGGCTTATCTCGTCTCAGAATATTAATGCACACCAGGTTTGTTGCCTGACTGAGGTGGAAAAGTGGAGGACAGAGCAGGAGCGGTTGGGCTCAATCCCTGGGAAACTATAATAGAGGAGCACAGGCAGAAGTCAGTGCAGTTTGTGGAAGAGGACCCTGCAGAGGGGTGTGAGAGTGGTGAAGCTGGACTGAAAGCATTGGAAAGGCTGGCAGGAGCAACGAAGTGGCCTGGGAATGGGTGGAGAAACTTCAGGTAAGGTGGCTAGAAGAGAAAAAACCCAAAATATGTCAGTGCAGAGGCTGGACGTGATGCACATGAGCTGACACTGCAAAAAGCTGGAACTTTGTTGCATTGTACATTCACACAAAGAGAGAAAGAAGCTATAGGAAGGTCCTGAGCTGGTGAAGGAAGCCCAAGGTAAAGTACATTGATTCCTGAACTGGGTTCAAAAATAAACTTGCGGCCCCTGAGAAAGGGGTAGGCCTATGCAGATGAAAACTATTGGAGGCAGTATTAGTATAGGTAAGTTTAGTGATTTTTTTCAGTGCTGTATTTAATTTTTTGTCTTTGTTATCCTAATTTTTAAACATACTCTAGACTGGATGAGAAACCAAGGTGACCACTGAAGTCACTTGAAAAATCTTTTGAATGATTTCTGTTGGCTTTTGCTTCTTACTGAACATAAGAACTATGTAAGAAATAGGAGCAGGAGTTGGCCTGGTTAGCTTTCTGATGCTTGCTTATTGGCAGCTTTTGTTGTAACTTAGTAGTGTATCATTAATAGTTTAACTACTTTTTCAATTATATTTGAGCTATTTATTCAGTTAACAAAGATTTGCTATTTGTTGTTTCTTTCATTTGAGCCAACCAGAATTTTTTGCCCTATGGACACTTGCTATTTTGACATTTTCCATGTGTGACATTCTTGTTTTTGCATTGCTCTCAGTGCTGTGCATTGCTCTGGGCGTGCAAGTCTCACACAGCCAGTGGCAGCCCCACAATAAACTTAGCAGATTCTAACTGGAAGACTCTGTTTAAAAAAAAAAGTTCTCCCCAGCAGCTGGCCTTCGTGAATCTGTCAAGTTTTTTTCTGGAGCTCCTGCTAGTTTCGTGAGATGCACCTGTCAGTAGATGGTAGCTGTAGTATTCCACTAAGCACAACATAAAAACAGCTTTTGAGTGCCAGTCATGCACTATATACAAGACTTTTAATTAGATAGATAGATACATGTATAGTTTATTTAAAGGTTGTATAGGCAAGGTGCTCATTTTTTTTTAAAAAGCAGAATTTTACAATTTCAAAATTTCCAAGGAAGAATTATTTTCCTGTATTTCATTTTTAGAATTAAAATTGTTTACAAAAAAAATCTGACATACTGATGGCTTATTTTTAACTTATTTTTATTGTAGCATAGGTTAAAAATTATGTTTTGCATTCTGTATGAGTAAATTTAAGCATATGTATGAATTCTTCAAGATATTTATGTATAAACAAATGTAATATTCCTTCCCCTGACAGGTTCACTTCCTGCTATGATGTAATCTTATCTCGATTCTGTGCTTGGGACTTCAAAAAACTTGGAGTGACAGGGTTAAAAATAAATCGCATAATCAGAGTTCACAATCGAATTCTGAGGTTGAAATATGAGGAAAAGATCCAATCTATTTTGAACAGAGAAGGATCATCATATAAATCAGAGTGAGTAACTTTAATTGTATGTTCCTCTCAGTGTTAATTTTTTTACTTACAGCCCGAATAAGATTGATTTTAAAAAGTCCTCCTAATTTAGAACAAAGCAGCAATTCACAACATACGACTTTAAGAAAGAACATGTATATTTATATTGCACCTTTCACAACCTCAGGACATCTCAAAGCGTTTTACAGCCAATGGTGTAATTTTGAAGTGTAGTCATTATTGTAATGTAGAGAAACAATACTACACAGTATACCTTTTTAATTCCCATAAATCATATTAATAAAATAATGTCTACCTCTACATAGTCTATACTTTTTCCTACGGTGCAATAATAATATGGTGCCCTTATTTCACAGTCTTGTAATGATAAACATAGTGTTACGTTTCCTAGCAACAAAAGAAATAAAATTCTCTTAATATTATAGTGGATCTCCTTTGGTGTTGCTCACGGTATGTTGCAGGATATGCTGTCTTGCTTACCTGTCTTTGCTTTCTACATGTTGCTGCTTCTCTCTCTCTCCTGGTTGTCTCTCGCTCTTTCTCTCATGTTCATTTTCTCTTCTCTCTCTCTCTTTCTTCTCTTCTGCTTCTCAAAAGTAAAAATGCAATGTGAAGTGCATAGCGCCATAGCACCACCTAGCTTAGAGATGCAAGTCTTAGGAACTGGGGGGACTGAAAGATAAGTATCTTGTAATTTCATGGGAGATTCAAGTTACGCCAGCTTAAATTTGACACATAACCATGAATTCAGCCATTACAGAAATAGAAAAACATGTCCTCTTATAAGCACAAAGTGCTTGCTATATGTCATTTTTTAAGATATTATAGCTGATATCCTGTGGCCTTATTCACAATGAGTCAAGAGGTTTTAAAAGAAAAGGGTGTTATGCCAAGTAATATTTATCAGTATTCAGGGTCTCCCTGGGCTCTTGAAGCAGTGGGAGGGGGTTCAGGGTTCGACAGTACAAGAATGGGGTCTCTGGGCTTAAAAAAAAATTGTTCTTGAGATGTGGGCAACACTGACAAGGCCACAATTATTACTCTTCCTTTGTTGCCCTGAGAATGTGGTAGTTGGCCTACTTGAACCTCTGCAGTTTAATCTCTTGTGGCGATGGTGTTGGGTAGGGAATTCCATGAAGTTGACCTAGTAACAATGAAGGAATGCTGATTAATGTCCAACTCAGGATGATGTGTGATTTGGAGTAGAACTTAGAACTGAAGGTGTTCCCATGACTGCTCTTGTCCTTCTTGGTGGTAGAGGTTGCATGGAAGGAAGCTGCTGTCAAAGTAACCTTGGTGACTTAGTGCAGTGCATTGTGTACTTTGTACACACTGCAGCCACGGTGTGCTGATGATTGAGGGGTGGATATTGAGTCCAGTGGAAGGGGCACCAATCAAGTAAACTGCTTTGTCCTGGATTATGTTGGATTTCTTGAGTATTGTTACGACTGGACCCATGTAGGTGAGTGTTGAGTATTCTATCATACTCCTGACTTGAGCCTTGAAGGTGGTGGAGCGGCTTTGAAGGGTCAGGAGATGAACCACTCATCACTGAGTACCCAGCCTCTACCCTGCTTTAGTAGCCATGGCATTGACATGGCTGGTCCAGTTCAGCTTCTCGGCAATTATAACCCCCCAATTGCTTGTGTGGAGGGTAGACACCAACATGAACTGGTTAGGCCAAATGGCCTGTTTCCATGTCATAACTTCTATGTATTTCTATGTAAGATGTTGATGGTGAGGGATTCAGCGATGGTGGTGCCTTTGAAGATCAAGAGGAGGTGGCTGGGCTTTCTGTTGTTTGAGCCTGGCACTTATGTGGTATGACTGTTAACTGCCAGTTGTCAGCCTAGGCCTGGATGTTGTCACATCCTGCTGTAAGCTACCATCGGCTGCTTCATTATCAGAAGAGTTATGAATGGAGCTGAACTATGTGGGATTGTCAAGCACTCCTGACCTTAAATCAGAAAGTAATTGAAAAAGCAGTTGAAGATAATTTGGCCAAGAACACACTATTTTAGGGGTCCCGAGATCTGGGGGCACTGGAATGGGGCCTCAGGGTCTAGGGGTACTGTGTAGATAGTTTATTGGAGCATTGAGGCAGGTTCTGGGATAGTGGTCCTGGAATCTGGGAGCATTAGAGTTGGTCCTGGGATGAGAGAGAGTAGCCTAGAGGTTTATGAGAATAGGTTGATACTTACTGGAATCTGGGAGTGGGGGAGAAGTCCTCGGGGAAGAATTGGGGTCGAGGAGGACTGGGGAGGAGTGTCTAGCAGTATTGGAGGTCCACGATCTGGCAGTTTTGGGGGGTTATTTGGGTCTGACAGATTTGGGGATCCAGTGGAGGCGGGCCCAGGAAAATGAAACCGAACTGCCTCTGGGCCTTTCTGGACCATCTGACACCACATTGCCACCTGTCAGCCTCTTTCCTGACCCATCTGTGGCCTCTGGGCCATCATGCATCCCTTTCTTTTCAGCCGGTTCGTGCATTAAGTTCATGTCTCAAAGCATTTGTGTGTACTTGTATAGTTTTTAATGTACACAAATTTACATAAACAAACATTATCACACAAAATGTTGAAAAGGTGAATGTTTACACAGTGCCTCAGTTTTGACATATGATCAAAATCATGGAATAGTACTATTCAGAATTTAGAACTTTTTTTAAAAAACTGATGTATCGTTAAATTAAGTACTGTAATCTATCTAAACTGTTCTTTTTTGCTTCTGTTTAATTTTGCTTCTTAAATATTTAGAAGAGTTTAGTCTGAGGTATGAGTCTGATAGTAAAGTGTTTCTCATTAGTCGGAGATTTCAGGAGTGGTATGGTGGTATCCCATATTATTTCTAGTCCATACCCCAGTGGTTCATTATTCAGCCTGTGACCACTATCCTAAATGTGTTGTGACAAGGTCAAGTGTTGATTCATAGCAAACACGATAATTTCTGTGGAAGTTGACTTTTATATTGAGAACAATCAACATGTATCTGGAGTGAGAATGAATCTTTACAAAAGGTTCAAATCCAAAACTTTTTATTGTTTAGCTGCTGATTGGCCAGCTGTGAATTTCCACTCACTTTTTTGGTTTATATTTCAGAATTGTATCATAACCGTGCTGGTCTTTACAATTACAATAAATCATTAAATAACATACAGGGCCACTGGAAAATCACCAATGTGTTTTTACTGTGGAATCTGCAAAAATGCTGCTGCCCCACAAAAAATTATGCCACCCACTTACCACATTTCTCCTTCCTGGCTTCAACTTGGTAATTGGAATTTCTGGCATCATGATAGTTTTGCAACATCAGGTATTCCTGTTCACAGTGTACAGCACAGTTTGATCCTCCAGAGCAGCAGCAGCATCAGGTGGAAGCTGTGATGGTGGTAAATTGTGGAAGACTAATTCCATGAACCAGAAGGCAGGGGGAGAAGAGTGCCAGTATGTCTGAGGGAGAGGGAAAAGAGTGCTCGCGTGAAGTGTGGGGGCAGGAGAAAAGAGTGGCTCAATGAACTGGGAAGGGAGAGGGGATTGACAAACAGTTTTAAAGCAATCTGATATTTAATTAAAAAAAACAAATTTAACTATCAGTTTTAGCAACAGAGTAGCAGTACAATCCACAATAACCAACCTACAAGTCCTCGACAAGAAATGAGGGAAAATCCTAACAATTTTCACCACAGCCTTTTGTCATTTTCCTGTGGCCTTAGTGATGCAACAGATTTCCTGAAGAGAAAATTTAGATTCCGTGCTTTTTATTGATCAACTATTTTTTGATGTGCATATGTAAATTTAGCACTTCAACAGTAATGGCTTATTTTTTTTAAATGATTGTAAATTTGCAAATGACACCCTTCCACACTCTCCCCTCCCCCAGTAATAACCAAAGCTTCGATAGTCCCTGGAAAACTTCAGGTACAAATTGTGAAACTGGTAACTACAGGAGAGGAAGAAAGCAGCAGAGAGAGAATAATTTAAAATTTCCTACAAATCTTTTAACTTTAGGTTGAAGCTGATATAATTAAAGCAGAGCCAAAATTCTAGTTTAGTGACTGTTAAATGACAGCTGAAAAGTGTTTAGCATAGGTTCTCTTGCTATTAATCTTATGTAGTAGCAGAACAATTGTGCCTTTTCAGATAAATCATTGTGTACTGTAATCGACAATTCTATCCTTGTATAGAAACTACAAAAAGATGCTGGAATACCTGTTTTACGTATTTGATCCAGAATTATCCAGTGGAAAGAAAGAAATTCTACATATTCTTGAGGATGGCTTCAAAAAAGCAGAGTTATATAAGGTATTAAAAAAAAAATCATCACTAAATTAAATAATAGCTCAAAGTTTCAGTTCACAAAATTGGGTAGAGAAGTGCTTGTTTGAAAGGGAACTATACCCCAAAACTGGTGTCACATGGACTGGTTGGGCCGAATGGCCGGTTTCTGTGCTGTGTGTTTTATGTAATTCTATGCAATTCTTTCTTTATTTTACTTTCCATTCTTTTACAAAAAATGTTTTTTAATGTCCTCTTTTGCTTATTATCCCCAACACATTTTTCTCCATATCAATATTGTGCATTTATCTACAAATTGCAGGAAAATTATATCATTGAGGCCCGTTCTTTCCTGTCTCAATAATAGCAACTTTGTTATTGCCTCAGCTCTATTTGTGCCTACCCCATATTTAATTCACTGCCTGCTGTAATGTAAAAATATAATCCTTCTTACAGGGGAGGCGGGGGTGAAGGTGGGGGAGGGGGTAAGAAGGAGGAGAGATGCAATTGTCGTCTTCTTTATCTACTTTGGTGTTAATACTTCATAGTTATGTCAGGACTATATATGTACAGTATTCTGTCTTTTGCAGCACGACTTTCCATAGGATTCTGTATATCAAGGAATTGATATGTTTTGAGATGCATAAAATTAAATGATAGCAAGGACTGAGTATTTTCAAGGTATTTATAAGGAGGGAACATATATTTATCAAAATTACATATTCATAATTAATTTTCCAGAGCACTTGCCCTTTCATAGTGCCACACTATTTTCAATTTTAAATTATTCTTTCTGCAGCTTGCTTCTTCTCCTGTGATTACCAGCTTCACAATTCTTACCTGAAGTTTTCCATTGACTTTCAAAGCTTTGGTTATTACTGGGCAGTGGGAGGGTGGGCGGTGGGGGGGTGGAGAGTAGAAAGGTGTCATTTGCAAATTTATCAGTTTAAAAATAAAAAAACATAGGCCATTAATGTTAAAGTACTAAATCCAGATTAATTCAGTTAGCATGTAAGGTTTAGTGTAGCTTCTTACTACAGTAATTCACTTTAGTTGTCTTCTGCATAGGTTCAAGCATTGGGGGGATAAGTGGGGATGTATTTCCACAGCCAACCTTTTTTGACGTGGCTTCTGTTCTCCCTCTCTCCCTGTTCAAAATTCCAAAATTGCCCCAATTTTCCTCATCCCCAACTTTATACATGGCTAAACTTCTGGTCTATATCTTTTGTAAATTTATTAGGCTCAATCCATCTTGTATGCATGTCAATTGTCTAATCGGAGCTTGTCACATGTTGCTGTGTTTTTTCAATAAATTATGATCATTTTTCGTTATTACATCTTCTTTCCCTTGCGAAACAGAACATTTGTGATGCAATTCCCATCGAGCCTGGGAGAGGAGTGGAATTGGCATATGTTGAGTATAATAAATTGTGACTTTGCCTTGTGTGTTTGATGTAAGGCACATTCTATGATGACACAGAAGAGCATGTTAGCTGAGCTAACAGTGAGATTACTCCTTGAAGAAATAGTTGCTGAGTGAAGGGGCATTGCATGCTTTGAGATAGGACATAAAGCTGAGACTACATTTCGCAGCTTTTGCCAACTTACTGTTGCTACCTCAGGTCTCCCACTTCTCATGGTAGAAGTAGTAGTAGACTAGGAACTCGAGCAGGTTCTTCTGTCCGCCTTCCCACACTGGGTTCCAGCAGCCTAGTCTTCATGTATGATTAGGCCAGAGGTTCC
Organism: Squalus acanthias; assembly: GCA_030390025.1. Taxonomy (NCBI): domain Eukaryota; kingdom Metazoa; phylum Chordata; class Chondrichthyes; order Squaliformes; family Squalidae; genus Squalus; species Squalus acanthias. The sequence continues at coordinate 32,646,470 of CM059425.1, read as the reverse complement.
CAAACTTTTTTTGCTGACTTCCGCTTCGGAGATTAATGTGTGCCCCTTTTACGAAGAAATTGTATTTTTGCATAGGACAGGAGGATTTTATTTTATGGCTAGCATAACATATTGCTTGACATCTCTCGTTCGCCCCAACCCTGTGACAAAAAAGGCTTTCCCCAAAAAACTGCAAAGGCTCTGCACTCTCAGCTAGGGGTGTTATAGTACACACAAATTATGTTTTATTCATCAGTAATGAATCTGTTGATTTATATAATTTTATTTCAGATAATTTTCAGTGCCAAAATATTAATTGCATTCTAGAAAGAAGATGGCTGCATAATTGAGTAAGACCATTTCTTTCCACAAGCCTGAAAACAAACTCAGTCATTACTACACAAAGTGAAAATAACCCAAAGATTCATACACAACATCCTCCTCACAAATGGATACATTTTATCTATCACTCAGCTCCCCACAGGAAACAGTTACTAAAACCGTCCAAATAAAATATTCTATCAAGTTCTGTTATGGTACATTATTACAACAGTGATTGTAGATCCACATAAAACTACAGCCATACAAACCTTAAGGCAGTGGTAGCAGATTTTTAATTCACCTGAGACACCACCACCCTTCCCCCCCCCGCCCCCCCCCCCCACCCCCCGCCCCCCGGGTTGGTTGAAGCACCTGCCTGTTTCAATCAGTCAGGCTCTTTAAATATGCAGATCTCCCCCCTCTCCCCGCCCACCCCCCGGACTTACCCTGCTGCCCCACCCAATATTACACTATCCTGAATCCGGCGAACTTCATCTGAGGCTCTGGCCTCTTTGCTACTGGAGTGGACAGGCAGCCAATGTGCTGGTCATTTAAAGGATATATTGTATGTCAGCTTTGCACCCTTGCAGTAAGTTTCTTTTATATCCATTTTCTCTTTTAATATTCTCTCCTACAGACATTAAGACCTTGCTCAAGTAGTTCCTCCAACTGACCATTATACAAAAGAAGGGGAGGGGAAAGACCATCAGTTTCCTTAAGTCTGCCCTATTCAGACACAGTATAGTCACATACACCTTGACATACACTCTAACCATGCAATCTCCTGGAAGGGGGAAAAAAAGCAGAAAAAAGTCTTCTGGCTAATTTAGGAAAAACTGCAAAATTCCTCTCTCATTTACAGAATCAACTGAGGCTCCAGGAGACCACAATAGCCTGTAATTCCAGCTAACTAGTAACTTACCCTCTATAACTGGAAATGTCATCTTTATTAAGGAACTTGTCAAGTTCTTCTTTGAAGAAGAAATCCATGTTGACTGCATGTTTAGGTAGTCTGTCCTTAAGTGGGGTTCATTGCAGACACAAAGGGCTGGATTTTCCCAGCGGAGGCGGGTTGGAGTCGGGTTGAGTGGTCGGAGGCTTCCAGTCCCGCTGCCGGCTTCAGCCGCTCCGAACTCACGATTTTAATTTAACTGGGCTTATTAAGCCCACCGTGCGCGCTACCCGGCCCAATCAGTGGGTTCGGGTGTGCTGCTCACCTCTGCTGACATCTTCCATTCAGGAGCTTTTAAGGGGCTCATGTAGCCTTTGCATTTCATTTGCTTTATGCTGCTCCTGAAAATGCGTCTTTTGAACATGACGAGTGCAAGATCTAAGGCTGCTCCTAGATTTGATGATGACTCCCTCCATGTTCTTGTGGAAGGAGTAAAAGGGCGTAGGGATGTTCTGTTTCCTCCCAAAGGCAGCCTGGCTGCAAATTGCTGAGGAGGTAAGCGCAAGGTCGTTGTGCTCACGCACCTGGGTCCAGTGCCAAAAAACGTATAATGATCTGCTACTCTCAGCAAAAGTGAATATAACATCACACTTACCTTCAATCTGCTTCCCATCTCTTCTCATCACCAGCACTTTGCATTGTCAACCTACTCCTCCACATCCCAACTTACCCTTACTTCCCTTGCACCCTTACCTATCCCTCTCTCTCTATGTACAGAATCACTTCACCATCCTACTATGCACCCCTCACACTCGCTCTCACTGTTATGCAATGACGACAACTAACAACGCACAGGGAGGCATCTTGGTTTTGGCACCTCACTCCATCTTTGTCTCCCTCTAAGCTTCTATGTTATGGATTCTTTACACTCACTCCATCAATCTCGCTGAAACTCCACTTGTGTCTCTCATTGCAGGAAAAGAGAGCCCACAATAAGAGGGAGAGAGCGAGGACAGGAGGAGGCCCACCATCCCTGGCGACTTTAACAAACGCTGAGGAGGCTGCTATCGACATTGTCGGAGGTGCAGAGGAGCTGGAAGTGGGGGACGGAGAGACGGGCGCAGTCGAGCGAGCTGGTGACAGAATAGATTTGCAACCCTCTCATTTCAATTTTATGAGTGACTGATATGGCATCTGATGTTCATACAGGTTGACTACTGATCATCTGCACAAAAGATGTGTCTGCTACCTAAATATCACATGTGTAACTCATGCCTTTACTCCCCCACAGGACCATCGAGAGCCCCCTCCCCACTGTCCAGGAAGAAGAGCCGGACGACTCCTCAGAGGAACCTGCAGCCTCTGAGGGAGCAGTGTCACCAGAAATCAACGCACCCAGCTCCAGCACAGATACACACACCTCGGTGGGTCCTTCGCGACATGGAGTAGTGTTGTCACCTGGTGTATCACAGCTCAAGTGAGCATCAGCAGATGGTGGAGTAGCGACAACACTGGAGAGTCCTCATCGGAGGTCGCAGGGCGCTCCTAGCTTTGCTCTGCTGCATGTAGACGCTGTGCCTCTGAGGCCATCCAGAAAGAGAGCAGTGCTGGAACTCCAGGAACAAGTGCAGGAGTCTCTGACAGGGTTTGCATCCACGGTAACTGCGAGTGTGCAGAGAATGGAGGAGTCCATCTCAAACATGAACAATGCCGTGGTGTACTCAATGGCGAATGTAGGTGCCGCCATGGAAAGGATGGCAACCTCCATGGAGGACATAAATCGCCAGACTCAAATGAGCATGGTGACTCTTCTAAATAGATGGTCTGATATGGAGGATAGATGGGCATCTATTGACGACAGGAACCAGAGGTACATTGACATCCCCGTTATGAGGACTGTCAGTACAGAGACGGGTCCTCATGGCCTCACTGATGTGTAGCAAGGTGCTCTCCAGCCACTTGCTAGCAGTGAAGTGTGGGTGACCCATGAAGGGGATGCTGGTGGTCGACAACAAGGAAGTGTGGGCACCTTTCCAAGTGCTCACGCTACCATGCCACAGCGGAGCCCTTGGTCAGAGCTCCAGATTCCTCACCCAACTGAGATGGCCGTCTCAGCCCCTGCACAGTCGCAGGAGGAGCAGACTGTTGCCGAGCCCTCCCAGGCTCCCAAACCCTGAGGACGCCCGCCAAAGGCGTCAAAACAGGAGCAGCTTAGAAGTGAGCAAGGTGCCTCGACATCTGCTGAAGACACAGGCGAAGCACCATGTAGAAGCACGCGTAAGTGAAAGTTAACACACAAATAGTCACTTGGGTGTTTTCATCTGATACGAACGTTTGTCATCGTTATTATAAATGTTTTAAAGAAAAGTAATGGCAAAGATTCAAAGAGTTGGCCTATGTGTGGTCAGAAATGAAAGTTGCACAGTGAGGGGTCAGGGCGCCTTTCATCTGTAATGATGGTGGTGAGAGTGATGCAAAACCACAGTTTATTGTACAGATGCTGTATGGTGTGTTAAGAAGGTCGGCCAGACATTCATTTCCATGTGCCAGCCATATGTGGTCGATGCGTTAAATTACGCGAATCTGGCATGGATAAGTGCATCCCTTGCCTCACGGCAAGCAATATGCTCGCGTGCTGGTGCAATTGGGACATCTGCCCCCGCAAGGCGTCCCTCATTTGCCGCCTCCTCTGCCGAGGAGGCAGTGCGCTAAGCCACTTGTTCCTCAGGCAGCGGTAAGCCACGATGCTGTGCAATGTTGTGCAGGGCACAGCAGACCACGATGATTCTGGAGACCCTGGCTGGTGCGTACTGTAGGGCTCCTCCAGATCTGTTAAGGCATCTGAATTGCATTTTGAGCAAGCGATGGCTTGCTCTATGATGCTTCTGGTGGAAATGTGGCTTACATTGTACCGTTCCTCACCTTCGTTTGATGGCCTCCTCATCGGTGTCATTAGCTACTTTTTCAGGGGGTAGCCCTTGTCTCCAAGTAACCATCCAGAAAGTTGGGCTGGCAGATTGAAGAGCTGAGGCACAGTGGACTGCCGCAGGATGAAAGAGTCATGGCAACTGCCAGGGAACTTGGCGCAAACATGCATAATGTTCTTCCTGTGGTTACACACCAGCTGGGCGTTAAGGGAGTGGAAGCCCTTGCGGTTGACAAATACAGCTGGGTTGTGATGGGGTGCCCTAATGGCCACATGTGTGCAGTCTACGACGCCCTGCACCCTTGGGAAGCTTGCCATATTTGCAAAGACAACCGCACGTGCAGTTACACTTGCTTTATCCGCGGAGAAGTGGATGTAATTGTGCGCCTTTGCAAAGAGGGCATCGGTAACCTGCTGATGATCCTTGGAAGCACCCTGAAGCAAAGAAGTTGAGTTCGGTGGTGACTTTAACAGCCAGTGGTAAGGAGTGGCCACCCGCTCCTCTGGGCTTCAGGTCTTGGTGCAGCATTGTGCAGATGTCAGCGACTACCTCTCACGAAAGTCTCAGCCTCCTTTGGCGCTGCTTCTCACTCATGTTGAGGAAGCCCTGTGTTGGGGGTATCTCCTGCGGCGAGATGCAGCCCTGCACTGATGCCCTCTGTCCTGTGCAGCATCAGGTGGCTGAGGAGAAGGTTGGCGCTCCTGTTGTTGCTGCTGCTGTTGTGCCTGGTTCTGCTGCTGCCGCGGCTGCTCTTCCTCCGATTCTGAGGACCAGGATGACAGGGTATAAATGGTTCCCATCCCGCTGGTATATATCTCAGTTGAGGAAACGATGTTACAAAGCGCTCAATCAGTGTGGCCAGAGGGTATTCCAAGGAGGTCACAGTGCATATGGATCTCAGCTTAAACACTCAAGCTCAAGAGACCTGCAAAATGTGTTCAAAAACCTCAAAGCACAAAGTTCTGTCATCTGAGAGTCAGCCATGTTGAAAGTCCGCTTTTATGCTGCAGGAGCAGCTGTCAACAATTCAGCTACTTGCTGAACCCAGCACAATCAGCTGGCGTGTTTGTCACACGATGGGCAACATGCTGAAAATTTCTGAAAATGGGAAGAGCCAGTTGAAAAGGCATTATCCAGCAGTTAACAAGCTGCTAACTGCCTTAAGTGCCTTTCCCCCGTTTGGTGTCGGGTCTGATCGGGACTCGCAGACCGGACACTTTGCAAAGTTGTGGGATGGCGGCAGGTTAGCAACCCGCTGTCAATCATTTGGATTTTTACACCCGACCCGCCTCCAAACCCGCCCTCTGAGCGCCGGCAAAATTGCGGCCAAAGAGTCTGCGAAGGGATATAGATAGGTTAAGTGAGTGGGCAAAAATTTGGCAGATGGAGTATAATGTGGGAAAATGTGAGGTTATCCACTTTGGTAGGAAGAATAAAAAAGCAAATTATTATTTAAATGGAGAGAGACTACAAAATGCTGCAGTACAGAGGGATCTCGGGGTCCCCGTACATGAAACACACAAAAAGTTAGCATGCAGGTACAGCAAGTAATTAGGAAGGCAAATGGAATGTTGGCCTGGCCCTTATTGCAAGGAGGATGGAGTATAAAAGTAGGGAAACCTTGCTACAACTGGAGTACTGCGTGCAGTTTTGGTCTCCTTATTTAAGGAGGGATATACTTGCATTGGAGCAGTTCAAGAAGGTTCACTAGGTTGATTCCTGAGATGAAGGGGTTGTCTTATGAAGAAAGGTTTAGCAAGTTGGGCCTATACTCATTGGAGTTTAGAAGAATGAGAGGTGATCTTATTGAAACATATCGGGGGAAAAATTCGGTTGCTTTGCACTTCCCGTTAGCGCCCTAAGAGGGTGCTAACGGGGCGCAAAGCAACTTGCACCCAGGGAGCAGCGCCGTCAACGCCTCCCACGAAATTCAGTGGGAGGTAAGCGGCGGCGGTAACTGTTAGTGCCCCGCGGCGCTGCGCCGCCGGCGATGACGTTATCGCCGTGCACAGCAGCCCGGCCGCAATCTTCGGTAGCGCCCCCTGACTTATCACTGGACGCTATGTCCGACGGGGTCAGGGGGGGCCTACCTGCGGCCGGGGTGGCGCTATTTAAAGGCGAGGTGCCGGGCGGCCATTTTTGTTGCTGGCCACCTGCCAGCACCTGCCTCCGCTCCCGTCCCCGACCTCCTGACCCGCCCCCCCCGTGGAGTGCCGGCTGTGCTCCGTGAGCCTGGCACTTCTCTTGAGCGCCGGGCTCTTTTGCTGGCACGCGATCCCTGGTGGCCCAGCTGGGCCCTGGGTCGCGCTGCGCAAGGCCCCTCCACTTTAAGAAAGGGAGGAAGGCCTGCAGTACCGCGGCACATAGTGCCGCAATATTCCCTCGCAGTGCCCCAAGAGGGAAGCGGGGCACTTCCAGTAGCGCCCCAGCTTCCCTCTTGGGGTGCTACCACTCAATTTTGGCCGTGGGGGTGCTAATCAGCGAAGTTAGCGCCACAAAGGGGGCGCGACTCAATTTCTCCCCCATAAGATTCTGAGGGGGCTTGACAGGGTAGATGCAAGGAGGATGTTTCCCCTCGTGGGGAAATCTAGAACTGGGGGGCATAGTTTCAGAATAAGGGGTCGCCCATTTAAAACGGAGATGAGGAGGAATTTCTTCTCTCAGAGGGTCGTGAATCTTTGGAATTCTCTACCCCAGAGAGCTGTGGAGGCTGAGTCATTGAATATATTCAAGGTGGAGATGGACAGATATTTGAGCTACAGGGGAGTCAAGGGTTATGGGGAGCGGGCAGGAAAGTGGAGTTGAGGCCAAGATCAGATCAGCCATGATCTTGTTGAATGACGGAGCAGGCTCGAGGGGCCAAATGGCCTACTCCTGCTCCTATTTCTTATGTTCTTATGTTCTTTCCATGGAGTCTCTCTGGCTTACCCATATCCCCCTGATGGATTCAGATGGACTGCTTGATTGCAACAGGACTGCCTGAGATATACTTTCAAAATTTGACTAAGAAATTATACATGCATATCATTTAAACTCAAGTACAGCTGCCAGTCAAACAAAACCCACAGGATGCTTTTATTTAAATTGAATGGCCTCTCCTTCAGATACCTGTTGCAGAATTAATATCTGTTCTGGGGCTGTTACTTATCAAATCAAGCTGGGCTATTTTCATGAGTTTTTAATCACCTACTTATCATGATAGAAAGAAAGTAGCCAATACAATGATACATCATTGCCAAAAATACTTAATCAGTTCCCTCCAAGTGACTGAGTGCTGTACAAATCTCATCCCTTGTCTATTTCAATACACTGGGATTTTGTTCATTCATCCTAGGAAACTCATTGGTTTTCAGCTTCTTCAAGTTATTTACAACCCTGCTTTGTTCATGACAAAAGACTGGAGTGCACAATATGTGTGTTTGATATCGGAAGACCTATCGTTCGTATCCTCCCAGATAAAAAGTCTCCAAGGAGTAGTCATTTAGTATGTCCTATTATCTTCTGTTTAATTCAACATGGATCCCTTAGGCTTTAAGTTTCTTCCAACTACTCTCTTGCTGTACTCAGAGTCTTTTGGCACTGTGTTTTGCAGCTTATGCTTTGTACTTTTCCAGGTTTTTCATAGCATCGCCAATCATTTTTAATCTGCTAATCTTGGAAAATGTAATTAATATACTGTTAAAGCAGTTGTCTGTTTATCAATGGAATACAAATGTGACATCTTTTACTTTTTTAGTAGTTAATATTTCACCTGTTTCCTTCAAAATGTGTATAAATCAGATTTTATGCAGTTACCAACCTAATAAAGAACAGTCCATCATTAATACTAAACAGGAACTACAGATGGTTCACACAACAAATGTAACTGGTCCATATATTTTTGTTCATCTTTACAGTTTCTAGGTCGTGATGAGGCAGTCCCTCTCTGTAACAGTATGAGCTTATGTGAACAGCCCAGAATTGAGTACCTGCAGCGAAAAACTAAAGCCTGGAACAAAACTTTTATTGATCCGGTACCTTTCAGATATGGTAAAAGAGATTTGTGAATTAGCTCTTTGATTATTTTTTTCTTGGGTATGCTTCTATTATTTTCATCAGAATCAAGTTGTCATTATTGTAGTAGTATTCAAAATATAAGTTAAGGATAATATAGCATTATGAAGTATACCAAAAGTAAAGGTTCATAGAATCATAGAATAGTACAGCACAGAAGGAGGCCATTCGGCCCACCGAATTTACGCCGGCACTTTCAAAGAGCAATCCAGTAAGTCCCACTCCCCCGCTCTTTCCCAATATCCTGCAATTTTTACACCTTCAAGTATTTATCCAATTCTCTTTTGAAGGCTACTATTGAACCTGTATCTACCACCCTATTAGGCCATGCATTCCAAATCCTAACCACTCATTGCGTAAAAATGCTTTTCCTCATGTCGCCTCTGGTTCTTTTGCCAGTCACCTTAAATCAGTGCCCTCTGGTTATTGACCCTTCAGCCATTGGATAAAGTTTCTGTTTATTTACTCTATCTAAAGCCTTCATGATTTTAAACACCTTTATAAAATATCCTCTTAGCCTTCTCTGCTCTAAGGAGAACAACCCCAGCTTTTCCAGTTGATCCACATAACTGTAATCCCTCATCCCTGGAACCATCCTAGTAAATCTCTTCTGTACCCTCTCCAAAGCCTTCCATGTCCTTCCTAAAGTGTGGTGCCCAGAATTGGACACAATTCTCCAGCTGGGGCCGAACTAGTGTTTTATATACGTTTAGCATAACTTCCTGGCTTTTGCACTCTATGCCTTTATTTATAAAAATGAGAAGTCGCACAACACCAGGTTATAGTCCAACAGATTTATTTAAAATTACAAGCTTTCGGAGCTATCGCCCCTTCTTCAGGTACAATTACAATGAATGAATCTACAAAAGTTCACAGAATATAAACACAGATACTGCAGAGATACAATCTTTCCTTACATCAAAGACACACCAAGAGCACAGCCAAGACAATGAGATGTGTCCCAGGGGGTCCAACGTGTCAAATCCTGCTGTCTGCAGCAGATCTCTTTCCATATCCCTTCCTCTCTCTCCATCTTTTTTGGGGTTTGTTTTTTGTGTTTGTTTTTTTTGTGTTTGTTTTTTAAAAACTGGAAAGACAGACAACGATGTCAAGTCACGTTCTGTAGCGTGACATGAACCCGATATCCCTATTGAGGCCGTCCTCATGAGTGCGGAACTTGGCTATCAGTTTCTGCTCGATGATTTTGCGTTGTCGTGTGTCTCGAAGGCCGCCTTGGAGAACGCTAACCCGCAGATCCGAGGCTGAATGCCCTTGACTGCTGAAGTGTTCCCCGACTGGGAGGCAACTATCCTGCCTGGCGATTGTTGCGCGGTGTCCATTCATACGTTGTCTCAGTGTCTGCATGGTCTCGCCGATGTACCATGCTCTGGGGCATCCTTTCCTGCAACGTATCAGGTAGACAACGTTGGCCGAGTCACATGAGTATGTACCATGTACCTGGTGGGTAGTGTCCTCACGTGTGATGACGGTATCTGTGTTCATGATCCGGCATGTCTTGCAGAGGTTGCCGTGGCAGGGTTATGTGGTGTCGTGGTCGCTGTTCTCCTGACAGCTGGGTAATTTTCTGCGGACGATGGTACTTTTGAGGTTAGGCGGCTGCTTGAAGGCGAGTAGTGGAGGTGTGGGGATGGCCTTAGCAAGGTGTTCGTCGTCATCGATGACATGTTGAAGGCTGCGAAGAACATGGCGTAGTTTCTCCGCTCCGGGGAAGTACTGGACGACGTAGGGTACTCTGTTGGTTGTGTCCCGTGTTCGCCTTCTGAGGAGGTCTATGCGGTTTTTCGCTGTGGCCCGTCGGAACTGTCGATCGACGAGTCGAGCGTCATATCCCGTTCTTACGAGGGCGTCTTTCAGTGTCCGTAGGTGTCCATTGTGTTCCTCCTCGTCTGAGCAGATCCTGTGTATTCGCAGGGCTTGTCCATAGGGGATGGCTTCTTTAACGTGGTTAGGGTGGAAGCTGGAGAAGTGGAGCATCGTGAGGTTGTCCGTGGGCTTGCGGTAGAGTGAAGTGCTGAGGCGTCCGTCTTTGATGGAGATTCGTGTGTCCAAGAATGAAACCGATTCTGAGGAGTAGTCCATGGTGAGTTTGATGTTGGGATGGAACCTGTTGATGCTATCATGTAGTCCTTTCAGTGATCCTTCGCCGTGGGTCCAAAGGAAGAAGATGTCGTCGATGTATCTGGTGTACAGCGTTGGTTGGAGGTCCTGTGCAGCGAAGAAGTCTTGCTCGAACTTGTGCATGAAGATGTTGGCGTATTGGGGTGCAAATTTGGTCCCCATGGCTGTTCCGTGTGTTTGGGTAAAAAACTGGTTGTCGAAGGTGAAGACATTGTGGTCAAGGATGAAGCGGATGAGTTGTAGGATGGCGTCTGGAGATTGGCTGCTGTTGGTGTTGAGTACTGAGGCTGTCGCAGCGATGCCGTCATCGTGGGGGATATTGGTGTAGAGTGCCGATACGTCCATCGTGGCGAGGAGTGTTCCTGGTTCAACTGGTCCATGGGTGCTGAGTTTCTGTAAGAAGTCTGTAGTGTTGCGACAGAAGCTGGGGGTTCCCTGTACGATGGGTTTCAGGATGCCCTCGACGTACCCAGAGAGGTTCTCACACAGGGTTCCGTTGCCTGATACGATAGGACGTCCGGGTGTGTTGGCTTTGTGTATCTTTGGGAGGCAGTAAAAGTCTCCTACGCGGGGAGTACGTGGGATGAGAGCGCGTAGGATGTTTTGAAGGTCTGGCTCGAAGGTCTTGATCAGTCTATTGAGTTGGCGGGTGTGTTCTTTGGTCGGATCTGCGGGTAGCTGTCTGTAGTGTTCCTGGTTGTCCAGTTGTCGGTATGCTTCTTTGCAATAGTCCATTCTGTTCTGTATGACGATGGCTCCTCCTTTGTCCGCTGGTTTGATGATGATGCTGCGGTTGGTCTTGAGAGCGTGGATGGCGTTGCGTTGTGCTCGGGTGACATTCTGGACTGTCTTGTGAGTGCGGCTGATGAATCTGGCGTTGATGCATTTCCTGACAGCTTGAGCATACATGTCAAGCTTAGGGCAGCGACCCTCCGGAGGGGTCCAATTTGACTCATTCTTCTTCCGTTGCTGCACTGCGGTTCCCTCTGTCTGCTGTTCCGGATCATTGATTGTCTCATTGAGTTTGTTGCTGACATCTTGGGATTTGTGGTAGTATTCCCGGATCCTCATTCTCCTGATGAATTCCTCTGTGTCTGCCGCGAGACCGATGGGGTCCATTTTGGTGGTGGGGCAGAACTTGAGCCCTAGGGCGAGAACTTCAATTTCGTCTGGTTGAAGGGTGTGGTCCGACAGGTTGACGATGGACTTCCCTGTGGTTGCAACCGTGGTACCGGGGGAGGCTTGGTTGCAGCTGGTGGTGATTCCGAGTTTCTCAAGCTTCCTGTTCTTGATGCGCATGTAGGAAGTGTAGTTCCGTTGCCTCGTCTGTTTGGCGGTGTCTCGTAGCTGGTCTGCTGTGTCCTGAGCACAGGCTGAGAGCATGGACTCTATCTTGGTTTCGAGGTTGCGGCGTCTGCTGTAGAGCTGGTGTACGAGATGGTTGAGGAGTGTGCGAGAGGTACGACGGCAAAGTCTCTCAGCGTAGTCTGTGTCGTATGTCGACTTGAGTGGGTTCGTGATCTGTAGTCCATTCGGAATCTTGTCTGCTTTCTTACATCTCTGCAGATACTTGATGTCTGTGTCAATATGCGCGATCTTCTTGGAGATTCTCTCCACTTTGAGCCGGCAGTTTGCGGTGTCAATAGTGGTCATGATGCAGAGATGCCGGCGTTGGACTGGGGTGGACAAAAATGAGAAGTCGCACAACACCAGGTTATAGTCCAACAGATTTATTTAAAATTACAAGCTTTCGGAGCTATCGCCCCTTCTTCAGGTACAATTACAATGAGTGAATCTACAAAAGTTCACAGAATATAAACACAGATACTGCAGAGATACAATCTTTCCTTACATCAAAGACACACCAAGAGCACAGCCAAGACAATGAGATGTGTCCCAGGGGGTCCAACGTGTCAAATCCTGCTGTCTGCAGCAGATCTCTCTCCATATCCCTTCCTCTCTCTCCGTCTTTTTTGGGGTTTGTTTTTTGTGTTTGTTTTTTTTGTGTTTGTTTTTTAAAAACTGGAAAGACAGACAACGATGTCAAGTCACGTTCTGTAGCGTGACATGAACCCGAGATCCCTATTGAGGCCGTCCTCATGAGTGCGGAACTTGGCTATCAGTTTCTGCTCGATGATTTTGCGTTGTCGTGTGTCTCGAAGGCCGCCTTGGAGAACGCTAACCCGCAGATCCGAGGCTGAATGCCCTTGACTGCTGAAGTGTTCCCCGACTGGGAGGCAACTATCCTGCCTGGCGATTGTTGCGCGGTGTCCATTCATACGTTGTCTCAGTGTCTGCATGGTCTCGCCGATGTACCATGCTCTGGGGCATCCTTTCCTGCAACGTATCAGGTAGACAACGTTGGCCGAGTCACATGAGTATGTACCATGTACCTGGTGGGTAGTGTCCTCACGTGTGATGATGGTATCTGTGTTCATGATCTGGCATGTCTTGCAGAGGTTGCCGTGGCAGGGTTGTGGTGTCGTGGTCGCTGTTCTCCTGACAGCTGGGTAATTTTCTGCGGACGATGGTACTTTTGAGGTTAGGCGGCTGCTTGAAGGTGAGTAGTGGAGGCGTGGGGATGGCCTTAGCAAGGTGTTCGTCGTCATCGATGACATGTTGAAGGCTGCGAAGAACATGGCGTAGTTTCTCCGCTCCGGGGAAGTACTGGACGACGTAGGGTACTCTGTTGGTTGTGTCCCGTGTTCGCCTTCTGAGGAGGTCTATGCGGTTTTTCGCTGTGGCCCGTCGGAACTGTCGATCGACGAGTCGAGCGTCATATCCCGTTCTTACGAGGGCGTCTTTCAGTGTCCGTAGTCTTTATTTATAAAGCCCAGGCTCCCATATGCTTTATTAACTGCTTTGTTAACCTGTCCTGCCACCTTCAAAGATTTGTGCACAAACACCCCCAGGTCTCTCTCTTCTTGCACCCTCTTTAAAATTGTACCATTTAGCGTGTATCGTCCCTTCTCATTCTTCTTGCCAAAATGTATCACTTCACACTTTTCTGTGTTGAATTTCATCTGCCATGTGTCTGCCCATTCCACTAGCCTGTCTATGTCCTCTTGAAGTCTATGACTGTCTTCCTCACTGTTTACTACACTTCCACGCTTTGTGTCATCTTCAAATTTCGAAATTGTGCCCTGTACTCCCAAGTTCATATACAAAATTGGAAACAAATCCTACTTTATCTTCAAGAAATACTGATAAAATTCAGTACTAAATCTGTTGAAGGAACAGAAACAACTTTTAACTCAAATAGAATGACAAAGTCATGGGGTAGAAATTCCTTTAAGTGCATTTTTGTAGTAAAAATGGACATTGCTCTTGGAGCGCACGCCCGATCACATAGGCAGAAAGAATCCCCCAAATTAGTGGGGTGTGATTAATTAAAATAAAATAGCAGTGCTATTGATTGGCAGCTTACCTGATGGGGACGTCAATTTTGCACGATTCTGACACAAATTAAAGACAACCTGCATCTCTTAAAGGTGGTGCACTTTGGCTGCAGGCATCTATCACAGAGGATTGTGTAAAATGTCAGGCTGCAAGGATATCCCAATTTACAGACACTGCTTTGGAGGTTTTGGTGGAAGAGGTTGGCAGGAGGAGCTGGATCTTCTAGCCACCAGGCGGCAGGAAGATTTCCTGGCAAGCTGCCTGGCGTGACTGGGTAGAGGTGACAGTGCGCGTCAGCGCGAGGAATATTGCGCCCAGGACAGGCTGCAATGTAGGAAGAAGCCTTCTCAAGTGCCCTCAGTGGAGGTTCAGTAGTCTTCCACCTCCCAAGCTGTAGACACTGGGGAATCACCTCATAGGTCACTAGAATTGGTAAACAAGCTTGTAGATAGGTATCAGTCATGTAAGCATTTGTTAAATCAATAATGGAGTCTGCTGGAATAGTGAAGTAAAAGATTTTGTTTTGGTGTACATGTTGGTCTTCATAATCTTATTGATTTAAGAGGAACAAAATAGTTGTACAGTTTGAGGGCATTAATATGGTGGGTGTGAGGACTGGGTCAAATGGAAGGAGGGACTGTTGGTACTAGGGGCAAGGGTGGGATTGATCAGGAGAATCTCGCCTCAATAATTTGCTGCCATACTGTTCTGGGAACTCACTGGACTGATGGGCCGTACTCTACTGCTTCCTCCAGCTCCTCATTCCCTTCTTCATCTTCTGGCTCCACTTCTTCCTCCTCAGGAATCTCCAAGGCAATTCCCCTTTGAAAAGCTACATTGTGGAGCATGCAGCAAACAATGATGAACAGTGAAACACTTTCTGGGCTGTACTGAAGGACCTGTCCAGACAGAGGAACCGTTGCTTTAGGATGCCAATGATTTGCTCAATGAGAACCCTTGTTGATGTATAGCTCTGATTATGTCAGAGCTCGTCGTCTGTACCCGGGTTCCTGAGAGGAGTCGTGAGCCAGTAGGTGAGAGGATATCTCTTGTCCCCCACAAGCCATCCTGCCACCCGACGGTCTGGTTGAAATAGAGGGATTACTGAGGACTGGCGCAGTATGGAAGTGTCATGACTACTGAGGAAACAGACCTGCATGACTCGCTGCCTGTGGTCACAAATTAATTGCACATTGAGTGAATGGAAGTCCTTCCTGTTCAGAAACAGAGCTGCATCATGATTGTGAACCCGTGGGGCTACATGAATGCGTTCGAGGATGTCTTGCACCTGCAGGAATCCAGCAATGTGGCAAATCGCAGTACTTTTTCTTCCCACTTGTCGGCTTCTAAGGGGAAGTTGATGAACTGTTGACTCCTCGAAAACAGTGCATCAGTAACTTGGCAGATCAGCGTGTGCACACCAAACTGACTGATATTGCTGATGTCCCCAGAAGCAGTTTGGAAGGCATAAACATTTAGAGCCATGGTAACGTTCACTGCCGCAGGTATGCCCTGGTGTTGGTCTCTAATTCTCGCTGAAACAGGTGGCACAGGTATGTGACAGTCTTCCTGTTGAAATGCAGCTGCCTTGAACACTGCTGCCTTGTGAGGTTCAGATATGATGATCGGTTCTTGAAGACCCGCATGCTGTAAGGCCTCCTGCGCTCTTGCCTTCTTCGCCCTTTTAATGCAGCCTGTGTAGATCTTCACTGCTTTCCTTGCTGCAGTTCCTCCTCTTCTGCATTTAGGAGCATCAAGGGTAAGCCCAGCAGCATGCCCATGTTCAGCTAATTTGAACAAGAAAAATCAGTGAAACACTTGGAGCCCTCCACAAACTCTCTCTTCCAAAGTATTTAACAGCCAAACAACATCCAAGACAGCCAGAAACTTGGCCCAAAAACATCCGAGAAGCCTACAATGACTAACCAGAGACTTACCTTAATGGAGGTGGGGATCCTTTAAATACTGCTTCTGAAAGCTGCTTCCCGACTGTTCCCTCCTTCATAGAAACATAGAAGATAGGAGCAGGAGTAGGCCATTCATCCCCTCAAGCCTTCTCCGCCATTCGATGAGATCATGGCTGATCATCCAAACTCAGTACCCTGTACCTGCCTTCTCCCCATATCCCTTGATACCTTTAGCTTTAAGAAATATATCTAACTCATTCTTGAATATATTTAATGACTTGGCCTCAACTACCTTCTGTGGTAGAGAATTCCACAGGTTCACCACTCTCTGGGTGAAGAAATTCTTCCTCATTTCTGTCCTAAATGGCTTACTCCTTATCCTTAGATTATGACCCCTGGTTATGGACTCTCCGACCATCGGGAACATTCTTCCTGCATCTAGTTTGTCCAGACCTGTCAGAATTTTATATGTTTCGATGAGATCCCCTCTCATTCTTCTATACTCCAGCGAGTATAAGCCCAATCGACCCAATCTCTCCTCATATGTCATTCCTGCCATCCCAGGTATCAGCCTTGTGAAGCTTTGCTGAACTCCTTCCATGGCAAGAACATCCTTCCTCAGATAAGGCGACCAAAACTGCACACAGTACTCAAGGTGTGGTATCACCAAGGCCCTGTACAACTGCAGCAGGACATCCCTGTTCCTATACTCAAACCCTCTCGCTATGAAGGCCAACATACCATTTGCCTTCTTCACCGCCTGCTGCACCTGCATGCTTACTTTCAGCGACTGGTGCACAAGGACACCCAGGTCTCGTTGCACTTCCCCTTCTCCCAATCTATTGCCGTTCAGATAATAGTCTGCCTTTCTGTTTTTGACACCAAAGTGGATAACCTCGCATTTATCCACGTTATATTGCATCTGCCACACTTCTGCCCAGTCACCCAACCTGTCCAAATCATCCTGGAGTTTCTCGGTATCCTCCTCGCAGCACACACTCCCACCCAGCTTTGTGTCATCTGCAAACTTGGAGATATTACATTTAGTTCCCTTATCTAGATCATTAATGTATATTGTGAATAGCTGGGGTCCAAGGACCGATCCCTGTGGTACCCCACTAGTCACTGCTTGCCACTCGGAAAAAGACCCATTAATTCCTACTCTCTGCTTTCTGTCCGCCAACCAGTTCTCTATCCAAGTCAATACCTTGCCCCCAATCCCATGTACCTTAACTTTACACGTTAATCTCTTATGCTTGACCTTATCGAAAGCCTTTTGAAAGTCCAAATACACCACATCTACTGGTTCTCCCTTATCTATTTTCCCAGTTACATCCTCAAAAAATTCCAGTAGATTAGTCAAGCATGATTTACCTTTTGTAAATCCATGTTGACTTTGTCCGATCCTGTCACTGTTTTCCAAGTGCTCAGCTATTACATCCTTTATAATGGACTCTAGCATTTTCCCCACTACCGATGTCAGGCTTACCGGTCTGTAATTCCCCGATTTCTCTCTACCACCCTTTTTGAATAGTGGGGTAACATTAGCCACCCTCCAATCCATGGGTACAGTTCCAGATTCCATCGAATGTTGGAAGATGATCAGCAATGCATCTACTATTTCTAGGGCCACTTCCTTAAGTACCCTAGGATGTAGATTATCAGGCCCTGGGGATTTATCGGCCTTCAATCCCGTCAATTTCCCTAACACCATTTCCCTGCAAATACTGATTTCTTTCAGTTCCTCCCTTTCATCAGACCGTATGTTCTCCAACATCTCTGGGAGGTTATTTGTGTCCTCCTTTGTGAAGACAGAACCAAAATATGCATTTAATTGGTCTGCCATTTCTTTGTTCCCCATTATAACTTCCCCCGCTTCTGACTGCAAGGGACCTACACTTGATTTCACTAATCTTTTTCTCTTCACGTATCTATAAAAGCTCTTACAGTCAGTTTTTATGTTCCCAGCAAGCTTACTTTCATATTCTATTTTCCCCTTCTTAATTAATCCCTTTGGCCTCCTTTGTTGAATCCTAAACTGCTCCCAATCCTCAGGGTTACCGCTTTTTCTGGCCAATTTATATGCCCTCTCCTTGAATCTTATGCTATCCCTAATTTCCCTTGTTAGCCACGGTTGAGTCACCCTTTTTGTTTTATTCTTATGCCACACTGGGATGAACAAATTCTGCAGTTCATCCATGCAGTCTTTGAATGTTTTCCATTACCTATCCACCGTCAACCCCTTGAGTGACATTCCCCAATCAATCCTACCCAATTCGCGCCTCATACCATCGTAGTTTCCTTTATTTAAATTCAGGACCCTAGTCTCTGATTCAACTACTTCACTCTCCATCCTAATGAAGAATTCTATCATATTATGATCACTCTGACCCAAGGGGCCTTGTACAACAAGATTGCTAATTAATCCTTTCTTGTTACATAATACCCAGTCTAAGATGGCCTGATCTCTGGTTGGTTCCTCGACATATTGTTCCAGAAAACCATCCCGTAAACATTCTAGGAATTCCTCCTCCACAGTATTTTTACTAATTTGGTTAGCCTAATCTATATGTAAATTAAAGTCACCCATGATGGCTGCTGTGCCCTTACTGCATGCTTCTCTAATTTCCCTTTTAATGCCGTCCCCAACCTCCGTATTACTGTTTGGAGGTCTAATTACCACTCCCACTAACGTTTTCTGCCCCTTGTTATTTCTCAGTTCTACCCATACAGATTCCGCATCATCAGAGCTAATATCCTTCCTTTCAATTGTGTTAATCCCCTCTTTAACCAGCAATGCTACCCCACCTCCCTTTCTTTTTTGCCTATCTTTCCTAAATATTGAATAACCCTGGATGTTGAGTTCCCAGCCTTGGCCACCCTGGAGCCATGTTTCTGTAATCCCAATCAAATCGTATTCATTTACCTCTATTTGCACAGCTAATTCATCCACCTTGTTCCGAATGCTCCTTGCATTAAGACACAAAGCCTTCAGGCTTGTTTTTTTAATGCTCTCAGACCTATATGAATTATTATTTACTGTGACCATGTTTGATTTAAACCGTTGAGTTCTTTGCCTTCTACTTTTGTTTTTCTCCTTCCTGTCTTTAGCTTTTATCCTTGTTTCCCTTTCCTCTGTCTCCCTGCTCAGGTTCCCAACCCCCTGCCACTTTAGTTTAAACCCTCCCCAACAGCACTAGCAAACACTCCCCCTAGGACATCGGACCCGGCCCTGCCCAGGTGCAGACCGTTCCGTTTGTACTGGTCCCACCTCCCCCAGAACCGGTTCCAATGTGCAAGGAATTTGAATCCCTCCCCCTTGCACCATTCCTCTAGCCACGTATTCATTTGAAATATCCTCCTATTTCTACTCTGACTAGCACGTGGCACTGGTAGCAATCCTGAGATTACTACCTTTGAGGTCCTATTTTTTAATTAACCTCCTAACTCCCTATATTCTGCTTTTAGGACCTCATCCCGTTTTTTACCTGTATCGTTGATGCCTATGTGCACCACGACAACTGGCTGTTCGCCCTCCCCCTCCAAAATGTTCTGTAGCCGCTCCGAGACGTCCTTGACCCTTGCACCAGGGAGGCAACACACCATCCTGGAGTCTCGTTTGCGGCTGCAGAAATGCCTATCTATTCCCCTTACAATTGAATCCCCTATCACTACAGCTCTTCCACACTTTTTCCTCCCAGCCTGTGCAGCAGAGCCACCCATGGTGCCAGGAAGTTGGCTGCTGCCGCCTTCCCCTGATAAGTCATCCCCCCCAACAGCATCCAAAGTGGTATATCTGTTTGAGAGGGGGATGGCCACAGGGGACTCCTGCACTACCTGCCTGCACCTCTTACTCTGCCTGGTGGTCACCCATTCACTTCCTGCCTGTACACCCTTTACCAACTCGCTAAACGTGTTATCCACGACGTTCTCAGCGTCGTGAATGCTCCAATATGCATCCATCCGCAGCTCCAGCGCCGCAATGCGGTCCATCAGTAGCTGCAGCTGGATACATTTCCCACACACATGGTCGTCAGGGACACAGGAAGCGTCCCTGATTTCCCACATATAGCAGGAGGAGCATATCACGGGGCGGAGCTCTCCTGCCATGACTTATCCTTTAATTAATTAATTAAAATTAAACTAATTGAATCCCACCAATTTCACTTTAATTAAATTATATACTCAAGGGCCCTTGCTTAACAGCAGTCCCCGCTACACCACAGAGACTCTAGAAACTATAAACCACAGAATTTAAGTATGGAAAAAAGGAGAAAGAGAGAAATACTCACCAACCAATCACTTACCTGCTTTCTGGTGATGTCACACTTCGATTACTTTTTACTTCTTTACACTCACCAGTCAGTTGTAGCTCACCTTTGAAATCTCCCGAGGTTTGGCGCTCTCCAGCCGCTATCGCTCACCTTTGAAATCTCCCGAGGTTTGGCGCTCTCCAGCCGCTCTCGCTCACCTTTGAAATCTCCCGAGGTTTGGCGCTCTCCAGCCGCTCTTTGCTTTAATTAATTTAACTTAATGTGCTGGGTGGGTTAAGGAGATGACATTTGAGGCATGCATGAACACCAAATTCAGGAAAGGGCCATGATTCAGGGGCAGGACCTTGATTATAATATTTAAATGATGCTTGCATCTGCTATAGGCGGCTGCCAGGGACGCCTATCGACCACCCGAACCAATACGGCATTGCTCACTTTTCCGGCGCATTACGTTGCATTCCTGAATTGGACATCATGGCGCCCATTCTGGGCCACAGAAAAGTGCAAGACGCATTGCAATTTCTACCCCATAATCTTTTATTTGGAATTTTAAGATGTGAAAAAGGCCAGGCAAATCTGGGCACTGTACCTCAGGAAGGATATATTGGCCTTGGTGGGGATGCAGATTCACCAGGGATACTGGGGATTAGAGGGTTAAATTATGAGGATAGGTTGCATAAACTTGGCTTCTATTCCCTTGAGTGTAAGAGATTGAGGGGTGATCTGATCGAGGTGTTTAAAACTGTTAAAAGGATTTCATAGAGTAGATACAGAGAAAGATATACTTGCTATAGAGGGAGTGCAACAAAGGTTCACCAGACTGATTCCTGGGATGGGGGGATTGTATTATGGGGATAGATTGAGTAGACTAGACCTATATTCTCTAGAGTTTAGAAGAATGAGAGGTGATCTCATTGAAATCTATAAAATTCTTACAGGGCTTGACAGGGTAGATGCAGGGAGGATGTTTCCCCTGGCTGGGGAGTCCAGAACCAGGGGTCACAGTCTCAGAATAAGGGGTCGGCCATTTAGGACTGAGATGAGGAAAAATTTCTTCACTCAGAGGGTGGTGAATTTTTTGAATTTTCTACCCCAGAGGGCTGTGGAGGCTCAGTTGTTGAGTATATTCAAGACAGAGATCGATAGATTTTTGAATATTAAGGGAATCAAGGAATGTGGGAATAGTGCAGGAAAGTGGAGATGAGGTAGAAGATCAGCCATGATCTTATTGAATGGTGGCGCAGGCTCGAAGGGCCAAATGACCTACTCCTGCTCCTATTTCTTATGTTCTTAAAGTATTTCCTCTGGAGGGGAAATCAAGAACATTGGAGCTTAATCTTAAAATTAGAGCTATGCTATTCAAGAGCTAAATCAGGAAGCACTTTTTCACACAAACAGTAGTAGAAATTTGGAAAACTCGCCCCAAAAAGACTATGGATGCTAGGACAATTGGAGCTTTCAAGGGTGAGATTGATATACTTTTGTTGGGTAAGGGTATCAAGGGATATGGAGCAAAGGTGGGAAAATGGAGTTGAGGTGCAGATCAACCATGATCTAATTGAATGGCAGAGCCGGTGCAAGGGTCTGAATGGCCTACTCTTGTTCCTATAGTTCCTATGTTCCTTGGTAAGTCTCCAGTTTGATCCCCAGTGTACACTGAGCTAACTTAATCCTGCTGTGGCAGCAGGACCTCTACAATTGGCCCCAGAACTGGATTAAGAAGAGAAAAATTGGTCTGTGTTCTTGCTCCTGATCACTATCCAGTGGCCCCTGTTGAAGGTGCACATGTATGGATGTTGGCTGAAGATCTGGCTCAGCAATGGTAAAATAGCCTGATGACTTTTTGTCAAAGCTCCTACATGAAGAATGATACTTGGGCAAAGTACAAGAGGGCACTTCTGGAACAGTGTCCCAGCAAAGAGTTAATGCATTCAAGAGGGGTTGGATAAGAATTGTAAATAAATATGTGTGCATATATGAGCTGGATATCTAAACTGAGTGAATGTTAAATAGATAAACATATGTGGTTGTCATAGATGAGTGGAATACAGTGATTATCCCCCTGTTGAGATTATAGAAATGTAATCTGTGAAATGCAATTGATTGAGTTTGAATAATATAAATTGTATAGTTAGGATTGATATTCTATCATCTACAGAGATTTATTTATTTCTTTGCATTCTATCTGTGATTCTTTACCTCCCTCAGGACATTGCACAAATTGGTTGGAGTCCATGACAGTGCAAATTATATATGGTCTGCTGGAAGAAATTGGAGGGATGTGGCAGACTGATTGTTCTTTGCTTGCACCATATTAATGCTATTTTATACTTTCCATATCAAACTTGATCGAACATAAAGTATTCAATTGCAAAAAGTCACTGAACCAAATTATTCAACTTTGCTTTTAGGTCAGATCATCATTGCCAAAGTCTTCCTTGGCCACAGTGTTCAGGCCCTTGATTCAGAACTTGTAGAACGGATAAAATACCCTAACGCAAATTCTGTCTATAGACCGCGAAAAGTGGACACCAGATCTGCCGATGATAAAGGTAACAAAGTGCATAATACATTGGTATTGCTATTCAAAAATACTAAACGATCTTTGAATAATTTTATAGCCAGGAAAAGCAAGAAATAAAAATATAAACCAGGACTCTGGAATAATCTTATGTCCTTATTGTTATTGCTCAGCAAATTCACGATTTTAGTAAGGTAAATCCAAACTTCAGCAGGGATTGAAGTCCCGCATCCCTGGTACCATTCTAGTAAATCTCTTTTGCACTTTCTCCAAGGCCTTGACATCCTTCCTAAAGTGTAGTGACTAGAATTAAACACAGTATTCCAGCTGAGGCCTAATCAGTGTTTTATAAAGGTTTAGCATAACTCCATTGCTTTTGTACTCTATGCCTCTATTAATAAAACCCAGGATCCCATATGCTTTTTAAACGGCCTTCTCAACTTGTCCTGCCACCTTCAAAGATTTGTGTACATACACCCCCAGGTCGCTCTGTTCCTGCTCCCCCTTTAATTTTGTACCATTTAGTACATACTGCCTCTCCTCATTCATCCTATCAAAATGTATCACTTCACACTTCACTGCGTAAAATTTCATCTGCCACGTGTCTGCCCGTTTCACCAGTCTGTCTACATCCTCCTGAAGTCTGTTACTATCCTCCTCATTGTTCACTACATTTCCGAGTTTTGTATCATCTGCAAACTTTGAAATTATGCCCTGTATACCCAAGTCCAGGTCATTAATATATATCAAAAAGAGCAGTGGTCCTAATAACGACTCCTGGGGATCACCACTGTATACCTCCCTCCACTCTGAAAAACAACCGTTCACCACAACTCTCTGCTTTCTGTCCCTTAGCCAATTTTGTATCCATGCTGCCACTGTCACTTTAATCCCATGGGCTTTAATTTTGCTAACATGTCTATGATGTGGTACTTTGTCAAACGCGTTTTGAAAGTCCATATACACAACATCAACCACATTACCCTCATCAACCTTCTCTGTTACTTCATCAAAGAACTCGATCAAGTTAATCAAACACGATTTGCCTTTAACAAATCCGAGCTGACTTTCCTTTATTAGCCCATACTTTTCCAAATGCCAATTAATTCTGTCTCAGATTATTGTCTCTAAAAGTTTCCTCACCACTGACGTTAGACTGACTGGCCTGTATTTGCCTGGTTTATCCCTTTTTTAAACAGGGGTGTAACATTTGCAATCCTCTAGTCCTCTAGCACCACTCCCATGTCTAAGGAGGATCGGAAGATTGTGGCCAGAGACTCCGCAATTTCCACCCTTACTTCCCTCAATAACCTATGATGCAACCCATTCGGACTGGGTGACTTTTCTACTTTGAGGACTGGCAACCTCTTCAGTACCTCCTCTTTATCTATTTTTATCCTATGCAATGTTGCTACTGCCTCCTCCTTTACTGTTACATTGGCAGAATCTTCTCTAGTGAAGACAGATGCAAAATACTCATTTAGTACCTCAGCCATGCCCTCTGCCTCCAAAAGAATATCTCCTTTTTGGTCCTTAATCAGCTTCTAATCGAGTCTCCCTTCTGTGACCCTGGATATATTTGGCGGAAAATACAATTTGAGAAATGTGTGAAAATTGTTGATATAGTAATTAAATAAAATGATAATACTTCACATTCAGCCAGGAAACCATAAAGACTATTTCAGAGCTTGTGTCTTAAGAATTATCCTCCTCACAAAGCAAGGGAAGCCTATAACTTATAACGGGGCCTTTTCTACAAATATAAAGCATTTTCTTAGTCAGGATTGAAGGCCAAATTCTCCAGATAAGTACAGAAAGCCAACGTGTATATATAGCAGCCATCTGACCACCCGAAAAGATAATCCTTTAATTTTAAGAGTTCAATGGCATTGTATCAACCATAATAGAAACATAGAAACATAGAATCTAGGAGCAGGAGTAGGCCATTCGGCCCGTCGAGCCTGCTCCGCCATTCAATACGATCATGGCTGATCATCCAAATCCAGTACCCTGTCCCTGCTTTGATCCCCACAGTACACATATCCCACCCTACCCCCGTAACCCCACGTATTTAATTCCCCCTAACATATCCCATCCTATCCCCATAACCCCACATATTTAATCCCCCCTAACACTAAGGGTCAATTTATCATAGCCAAATCAACCTAACCCACACATTTTTGGACTGTGGGAGGAAACCGGAGCACCCGGAGGAAACCCACGCAGACACGGGGAGAATGTGCAAACTCCACACAGACAGTCACCCGAGGTCAGATTCGAACCCGGGTCTCTGGCGCTGTGAGGCACCAGTGCTAACCACTATGCCACCGTGTTGCCCACAATCTTGTAGAATTTCCTAGAAAAAATGTATTACCAAAAGACCAAAACTGGACATTACCTCCTGTGCTTGTACAGGTAATGCCTCAATGCCAAGATAAGAATGGATTGCATTTCAGTTAGTTTGCAGTCCCATAAAAGACAGAGGCCTAGAAATTCAGCCATGTGTGAAAATGTGTGCGTGGGGTGGGGGGGCACAGTGCGTGGATGTCCCGCGCCAGTTGGGACCCATGTAGGGAGCACAAAGTCCGTGCTGCCTGCTTATTATAATTATTTGTGCGTGCACCCAGCACTATCAGCACTGTTCATTGGCTGCATGTCTCTCGGAAGGGCGATATTAAGAGGCCAGGACACTACTTAAAGGCAACCAGCACCTCTTAAAGGGGTGGTGGTTTCTGGCTGCAAGACCTGTGCTGCAAGTACTTGTAATGGAAATGGCTGAACGAGGGAGAGAGCGAGCACCGATGTTTTCTGATGCTGCACTGGATGCATTGGTGGAGGAAGTGGAGAGGAGGCGGGAATCCTTTTTCCCCCAGTGGGCAGGAAGCTCTCCAGGCATCTGATGCAGGTAAAATGTAATAATATGACAAGAGTTGTAAAGGTAAGAACACTATTGAAATACTTTCTCATCATTGCACCACTCACAGCCTCATTAATTGCAACACACACAGCACTCGTCACTCCCCTCCCCCACCACTCTGCACTGTGCTGCAATCATTGCAGAACACTTCACTAAATATTAGTTCCACACCGCAGCTTTTTCCCTATACCCTGCAAATTAGTACTCTTCAAATACATGTCCAATTGCCTTTTAAAAGTTCCTATGGAATCTGATTCCACCACCCTTTCAGGTCGTGCATTCCAGATCTTAACAACCCTCTGTGTGAAGAAATTTCTCCTAATTTCCCTTCTTGTTCTTTTGACAATTATTTTCAATCTATGACCTCTGGTTACTGACCTGCTTGCCAGAGGAAATAGTTTCTCCCTACTTGCTGTATCAAAACACCTCATAATTTTGAATACCTCTGTTAGGTCTCTCCTTAATCTTCACCTCATCCTCACACACAGCACTATTACAAACTTCACACCCACAAACCACATTCCTCAAACATCTCAAGACTCTCACTAACACACTTCCCTCTTTCTTGCAGGAGAAGGTGGCATACAACATCAGGCAACAGGCTGTCATCGGAGGAGGAAGAAGCACGTCTGTACACCCTCTCCCCCCTTGAAGAGAGTATCCTGGCAATCAGGGGAAGTGGAGGCTGTAGCCACTGGCGACACTGGAGGAGATGCCGAAATTTAAACCTCATCCTCTTTGCCTCTTCATGACAAGCTGCAGATGCTTTCAACACTCACTTCTTCCACTTGGCCTGTCCACACAACACAATCTAACCCTTGTCTCTTTCTTTTATTTCATCTCCTGAGAACGTCGACGTCCCTCAGCCAGTGGAGGAAGTCCAGTGCAGTGTTCATGATGATGCACCCACACTTCATCTCACTCGCAACCACCAACTGACACCACACAGCCACACATTAGAGGTTGGGTTTGTGGAGGGATCTGCATGAGTTGACTCACCAGACACAAGTGCGCAGGACCCAGGCATGGGGATAGGATATCACAGGTGCCAGATCGCCAAAGTGCGAGCTAGTATACTCGTTCTGCTGCAGAGGACTCGGACTCAGACTTTGATGGGTCAGGCTACCGAAGAAGGTTACTAAGCATACACCAGGAAATGCTTGGCGCACTGGGCAGCCTGCTGAAGAGCTTGCACACAATGCCGTGGAACATGAAGGAGTCCAATTCCAACTTAGCACAAGACTTTGCATAGAGCATGGAGACCATTCTGTCCAAGGTGGGCCGATTGGTCAGCTCCATCAATAATGCAATGTAACCCACCATGATGGAATGTCTCATGAAAAATCTGACTGCATCGCTCGCAGCACAAACAGCTGCCATGGAAGCTTAGATGGCTGCCATCTTGGCTTTGGGGGCCAGTGTTCAAAGGGGCTTCCAGGGCGTTACACCACTCCAGCATTCTGTTCTCAAGCAGAGCCTTGGCAGTTCCGAGACACACCCAGGAGAGTGGCCTTGGCTCCATGGGAGAGGCACTTGTTGTCCTCTCTCAGGAGGACAGCATGCTTGCTCTCCTGCAAGACACTCCGCAAGTGCCCTTGCTGGTGCCACTCAGCTAGCCAGCCCAGAATGCTGCAGCTCACACCGACATGCTGCAGTATGCAGCTGGGCCCTCTAGGCCCAGAGCTGCTCAAGGAAGTGTCCTCAGTGGAAGCTCAGCAGCCTTCCATCTCCCAAGCTGTAACTACTGGGGAAACACCTCGTAGGAGCACTAGGGTAAGGAAAGGAACACTCAAGATAGGCACTTAGGGCATGCACAAGGGTGAATAATTTTTTTCTGTAAATGATGAGATGATTTTTTTGCTAAATTTGTTTTTGGATCTGGATTTGGTGTTGATATTTGTCTTTGTAGTAAAGTGAGGGCAAGACCAATAAGTGTGGAGTGAAGGAAGGCAGTCTGATGGTGGTTGTAAGAAGAGAGGTAAGGATTGTGTGACATGGGGACTGGGATGGCTGACTTAGTTGAAGTGCTCCTCGATGAGCTGGTCTCCAAGCTTGGAGTTAAGGGCTCTGATGGTTGCTTCCTCTCCTTCTCCTCTTGCTTTTGTTCTTCCTCCTTTTCCTGCTTCTCCTGTACTTGTTCCTTCCCAGGTGTTTGTAAGGGCTGGTTCCTCACGATGGCGAAGTTGTGGCGCATACAGCACATGACCACAAATCTGGATACCCGCCGAGGGGTATTCTGCAAAGCTCCATCAGCTATGGCTCAGTTGGTAGCACACTCGCCTCTGAGTCAGAAGGTTGTGGGTTCAAGTCCCACTCCAGGGACTTGAGCACATAAAGCTAGGCTGACACTCCACTCCAGTGCAGTGCTGTCGGAGGTGCCGTCTTTCGGATAAGACATTAAATCCCCGTCTGCTTTCTCATGTGAACGTAAAAGATCCCATGGCACTAGTTCGAAGAAGAGTAGGGGAGTTATCCCCAGTGTCCTGGCCAATATTTCTCCCTCAATCACTATAACAAAAACAGATTATCTGGTCATTTTCACATGGCGGTTTGTGGGAGCTTGCTGTGCGCAAATTGCTGCCGCGTTTCCCACATTACAACAGTGACTACACTTCAAAAGTACTTCATTGGCTGTAAAGCGCTTTGAGACGTCCAGTGGTCGTGAAAGGCGCTATATAAATGCAAGTCTTGTCTTTCTTTCAGAACGGACCAGCCACCGGAAGCTTTGCTTGAGCACACTGATTGTTTGCTCAATGATGCTCCTCATGGCAGCTCTCATTGTAGGCAGCTCTGCAGCTGTGCACAGGTTCCTAACTGGAGTCGTGAACCATGTGCAGAGGGGATAACTCTTGTCGCCCAATAGCCAGCCAGTAACTTGGCGGCCTAGTTGGAATAAAGGTGGCACAGAGGACTGACACAGAATGAAAGAGTTGTGACTCCTGCTGCTGGGATAGCAAGCACAGACCACATGATGTGCTGCCTGTGGTCAGAAACCAGTTGTACATTGAGGGAGTCGAATCCCTTTTGATTAATAAATATTCCAGGCTTGTTATAGGGAGCATGCAAGACAATATGCGTGCAGTCAATGGCAGCTTGCACCATGTGGAAGCCTGCCATGCAGACGAAATCTAGTGCTCTTTCAACCTGCTTCGCTCTGTCAATAGGAAAGGAGATATAAGTGTTTCTGCTGGTGTGGAGGGTCATGGTGACCTCCCTGATGCATCAGTGTAATGGGAACTGTGAGATGTTGCTGATGTCGCCTGTTGCAGTCTGAAAGGAGCAGATAGCATAAAGGTTAAGGGCTACGGTGACCTTGACAGCTAAAGGCAGTGCTGTCCATGCCCTGATTTTAGGCTATAGTTGAGTTTGGAGCAGGTGACATAGCCCGGTAACAGCCTTCTTGGTTAAGCGAAGGCGCCTCATACACTGCTCCTCAGTCAAGTTGAGGTAGGAGGAATTCTCCCTGAAGATCCTCTGTGGATGTGGCCTTCTGTGCAGTGGCCTCCTCCTCCCTCTTCTGGGAGCTTCTCCTACTCTGTGGTGTCTTCCTTGCTGCTGTCAAACATCCTCCATTCCCATTGGCAGTCCAACTAGACCACCAAGTCTACATCAAGACAATTTGTGAGGCAAAGAGCAACAACAGTGCAAAAGTAGAAGAACCTCTCTGCAGACAAAGTGATCTTTCGCAAGTGCTAGAACTCAGCAAAAAGTGCCCAGAAGTCAAACAGCCAGAAATAGTAAGCGTCACATTGTGCTGAGCGAGGTCAGCATGTGACAGTTGAAATGCTGGGGTGATCTAAAATAGAAAACGAGTCCTGCACGAAGCGCAGGACCCTCATCTGCATACATTGTTTTTAACTTGGAATGCTGCCGGTGTGCACTCCTGACGCAAGCATTACCTCCTCAATAAATACGGTGGGCGGTGCACTGCCAGTTGGAAGTGCGCGCGTGCTTCCTGCCCGCCATTTTGGGGTCTTAGTAGGCCACGTAGCGCCTATAAACAGATGCTACACAGCCCAATTTCTAGGCCAGAGAGCGCTCATCTATCCAGGACTTTAGAAAGCTCAATAGGGTAGTCAAAAAGGCCAAATTAAAGCTAACCATAAAATACAGATTGTAGAATATAATGCCCAGTGAATTGTTTCCGGACTTAAAAGACAGCTATTTTCTTACAGCTTACAAGCGTATCCACATATTTCTCACATACCATATAATGCGCATACTCCCAGTATAGGGGATTTGCCCTTTGGCTAGGTTTCTGCCACCATGATGTTTACAACATATTTGTGAATAATTGCTACAATACTACCAAAATATGTAAATGTTTAATTGTTTTTCATTTTTATTGCTTCCCATGTTTCATGTACCTGCAAGGATTCTCAAATCCCTTAAAACTCCACGGCAACTGTGATTGCAGTCTTCGTCAATATGAGTGGTTTGTGTTTGACCACGAACTTGTCGTGCCTGAATACCTTATCGACTTTGAATACACAACACAGGTATGGATAATAATGATTTGAAAAAGGACATTTAGCAAACTGTGGTGTATTTAGCTATGGAATATCTTAAATACTGAAAGGGATCATTCCTATTCACCTCTTGAACCATTTCAGTACAAATAAAGTATACAATCCTAGATGGCTATTGGGTTCCTTGGACGAAACTGCACAAATTCCAGTATCTTGGGTGGGGATCCTGATTAAAATTTACCGTAGAATGACAGGGGGTAGATCTTGACTTCGTGTGATATTGTAAAACGGATGATAGAAGGTTGGCAGCCTCTTTTACATCTCCCCCAAATTTTATTTCCATTGAAGTCTTAAATATAGAAACGTCATGATGGTGAAATAAAGTTCATAAATTCATGACCCTTGCAGCACCCTCCTGCTGTAAGTCTGGCAGGAGTGCGCTGGAAAGGTCAAGAATTAGGACAGGACCTGAATACACCCAGTGGAAATAGTTTTTCCTTATTTACTTTCTCTAAACCCCTCATAATTTTGAGCACCTCTCCGATCTCATCGTAACATTTTTTGACCCAATTTCTCTTGTCTCTCCTCATATATAAAGCCTCTTATCCTTGGTATCATCTTAGTTTATCTTTTCTGCACCCTCTCCACGCCCTTGACATCTTTTCTAAAGAAAGGCACCTAAACTGGATACAATATTCTGACTGTGGCCTAATCAATGATTTATATACGTTTAGCATTACCTCTTTGCTTCTGTACTCTATACCTCTATTGCTAAAATTTGGGATCCCATAAGTTTTATTTCACAGCTTTATCAATTTGCCCTTCCACTTTTAGATATTTGTGTATCTGATCCCTGAAATCTCTCTGCTCTTCTTGTCCCACTCCAGAGACTTCAGCACAAAAATCTAGGCTGACACTCCAGTGCAGTGCTGAGGGAGTGCTGCACTGTCGGAAGTGCCGTCTTTCGGATGAGACATTAAACCGAGGCCTCATCTGCTCTCTCAGGTGGACGTAAAAGATCCCATGGCATGATTTTGAAGCAGAGCAGGGGAGTTATCCCCAGTGTCCTGGCTGATATTTTTATACCTCAATCAATATAACAAAAAACAGATTAACTGGTCATTATCACATTGCTGTTTATGGGAGCTTGCTGTGTGCAAATTGGCTGTCGCAATTACTACATTACAACAGTGACTACACGTCAAAAGTACTTCATTGGCTGTAAAGCACTTTGGGACGTACCGAGGTCATGAAAGGCGCTATACAACTGCAAGTCTGTCTTTCGTTCTATTAAAATTTTACTTTTCAGTGTATATGTCCTCTCCTTATTCATCCTCCTAAAATATATCATGAAGTCTGTTGCTATCCTCACTGTTCACTACATTTCTGAGTTTTGTGTCAACTGCAAACTTCAAAATTACGCCCTCTATACGCAAGTCCAGGTCATTAATACATATCAAAAAGAGCAATGGTCCTAATACCAACCCCTGGGGAACACCACTGTATATTTAACTCCAGTCTGATAAACAACAGTTCACACTACTGTCTGCTTTCTGTCCCTTAGCCAATTTTGTATCCAAGCTGCCATGGCCTTCAATTTTGCTAACAAGTCTATTATCTGGGACTTATTACACACGATCATTACAACACTCCTAACCTGATCTTTGCTCAAGTTCCACTATAGTCAACAGAGGAGCTCAAAGCTTTTATAATGTAAGAAACAGATAAAGGAACTATTTTGTCAGCCCTTGTGAGTTTACAGTAATAATTTGTGACTAGTTTTAGCTCGAACGGCAGGTATACGATAACATTTTTAAAGGAACTCCCAATATAAATTATTCCCCCATCTATCAAATATAAAAAGTAGTGTTAAACAGACTTCCTGGAAAAAAGATTTTTATTTCTATTTTTTAATCTTATCACAACCTGCCTATCCCCCAGGCAGCTGTCCCGACTGATGTCAGTTATGGGTGCATCAGAGAACAGCTGCATAATCTCAAATGTTAGTATCCAGCATCAAATTATATACCAAGCAGGAGGTATTAAAGCTGGGTACAGTGATAAAGCATCAATACCTAGGTGTCCCGCAGGAAATAATGATGGAAAGACCAGAATGTATGCAGGGTTATGCCAATTCCAACACCTCTCTGAAATAAGGTTAAGAAATAATGAGAGAAGCATTAAACGTTCTCTTAAGGGTGTATAAATGTTATCTGTACTCCCAGAGCCAATTTCAGTATCTATTTATGATGATGTCAGTATTCAACCTTTCTCCCAACACTCATTATTTGTGCTCACCACAAGGTAGCTGCCATAGGGAGGCCCACCCCATCTGTGATCTGAATTTTTTTATCTTATACAAGAAGTGACTGGGATAGGTTGCCTCAGGGTATATACAAGAAGTAACACGAGATACCTACTGTATACTTCCTAGCTCCCTGATAGATGGCAAAACAGCACATAAACAGACCATACATTTCATGCTAAACTTCAAAGTGTATTTATTGGAAGATATAAATTTATACAGAAGTGAAATAAATCAGTAGATAAAGAACAATTATAGTACTTAACTTTCAGTGATACTTTAAACCATTTTCTGAAACCAAAATAAAAAAAGTTTGAGTTCTTAAAGTCCTTTTCAAAGTCTTAGCTTCTACATGGAACACACTGCTACTGCTATGGAGTTCCATCTCACTGTAGTTACATGGAGATATAGTTGAAATAAGTGAATTAAAGATATGGCAAAATGCAGCAGTATATATACCTGGTCCAGGCAGTTTCTGATGCTTCAAATCGAAACAGATTTTTCACAATAGTCAGGCGTCTTAGAGGAAATCCCAAATCCTTTCTCAACCAGATGGTAATCAATATTAATTATTTCTATCAAATGAGTGGATGGGAAGTAAAAAAAAACTCCCCCAACCTATGGAGTTTCTTCTTGCATCAGACTTGAGAGAGCATTTATTGGAATATTACATCTGATATATTAACCCCTTTGTACAACATTGTAAAAGCCATAGCTCCCTTTGCTGGATATGTCCAACAATGCCACAGCAAGTAGTATTTGCATTGTAGTTCATGGAGTCAATAATTTATTCCACCATCCTCCCATTTAAAGTTTGATGTATGAAGGAGGGAATTAAGAAAATCTAATGAAAATAAAGACAGCATTTTGCAAAGTGTTTAAATTAATGTGTTTACTCAATTACAATTTTTTTTTTTTTACAAATTGTATCTATTTAGAATGATCTACAATCATTTTATTCTGCTTTTTCTGAAAATAAAACATCTCCAAGAAAGCACACTAAGGCAGAAATAATAATCACACAGCGTGCCAAGGCGCTTGATGAAGAAGTTGTAAAAATGGATCCTGTTGTGAAGCAAAAACCTAAAATCTTAAGCCTGGATGAGATGACATTACTTTCAATATCTAGAGCTTCAATATTGAGTCATATCACAGTGAGTTATTTCCAGTCAAGTATATATAATGTAGTTAAACATTTTCGCCAAATCACTTGTTCCTCATAATGGCCCAGAAATTCGCCTCTCCAGCTTGCCGCGGGGGTAAGGATCGCGCGCGCTCTTACCTACCGCGCCTGCCGTTGCGTTTTGGGCCCACGGGAACTTCAGCTCCTGGTCCTGCTCCAAGAGCCAGCGCGCAGTGCTTGCGTGTCCCAGGGGCGTAGTTAGTGCGATGCGTCCCCTGGGATCACGTGGGCCATGGAGAGCCAATGGCAGCAGACCATCTTTCATTCATAGATTTGACAGGAGACCTGTCAAATCTGTGAATTGAAATCGGCCTCAAAAGAACAGCTAAACTTAAAATAATTTTTTTTTAAAAACCATCACATTTATAAAATAACTATAGTTAAATAAATTAACCACTTTAAACAAAAATTTAAATTTTTGAAAAAATTAAAATACTTTTTAAAAGTGATAAAAATAAACTTACCTTTCTTTAAAGTATCTAAAAAAGATAAACCTGTTGAAAAAAATTTAAAATTATACTTAATTAACCACTTACCTTGTTGAAAACGGGTCTTGCGCCTCCTTTTTAATAGCGTAGTTTCTTCAATACTTACCCTCGCGTAGAAACCTGAAAAAAAATCTAAGTTTGCTGCGTGCGCGCAGCCTCTACCGCGCACGCGGTTCACCTAGGAACCGCCCCCTTCACCATACCGGAAGTTCCGGTTTCCCGCGCATGCGCAGTGCATGCAGAAAACCGGCACTTCGGGACGCAGTACGGGTGAGTACGGACTGTGTACTCACCCGGGAAGGGCCGAATTTTTGGCCCAATAACTCTCATAGATTACCTGGTAGGATGCTCATCATTCTTCAAATTGAAACATTCTCAATCTGCTGCATGGGTAAGACCAAATTATGAATTGACATTGACCCTGTAAGATGTCATAATGGTGATAATATCAGGACATTAGATACATTATCCACATGGATTCTGTGCCGTATAAAGGAGATTTATCTAATGATACTGATTTAGTTCTTTGCTTAAAAAAACAAAATCTAACTCTAGTTGCAATAACTACATATGTAGGGCTAGTTGGGTAGCTGCTTACATTTGATAAATGATCTTGCAAGATTTTTCATTCAGTATCCTACAAACATTACAGGAGCTTGTTCAATCATACCCAAGAGGAGGAAAGAGCTCCCTTATGCTAGATAATCGACAGAAATAAAACAAATCCTCTTCAATTAAAAAGACCAAAGTGTAGTATTTGGTGTATGTTTGTAGGTTTTTCAGAAAGCAGTCCGACAGATACTATCCAAGTTGTCAAGATGCAAATGTTGTTGTAGAATGGCCTTTAATCTGAGAATATTTTGTCCCTACTTGTGGTTATAGTCAAAAATGAATTTTACCTTTTTATTTAACTTCTTCTCAAGATATGATTGACACTGGCCAGGCCACATTTATTGCCTATCCCTAGTTGGCCTTACAGGATGGTAGTGGGCCTTCTAGTAGTGATTGGTTTTACAACTGAGTGGCGCTAAGCCACTTCAGAGGGTCTTTGAAGTCAAACACATAGAGGTCGATTTTAATTGGAGGATGCATTTGGGATGGGTGAGGTTGTGGGCGGGAGGGAAACCCCTATAGGGATCTCAGCGTGAGGCCCAAGCCATTTTAACTCCCAGGTCTCATTTAAATAATCCTGGACACTCTCCCTCCCGAAACCGGCAGGACTAACGTCAAGGCCGGTAGGTGGGAAGAAG
Organism: Squalus acanthias; assembly: GCA_030390025.1. Taxonomy (NCBI): domain Eukaryota; kingdom Metazoa; phylum Chordata; class Chondrichthyes; order Squaliformes; family Squalidae; genus Squalus; species Squalus acanthias. The sequence continues at coordinate 32,611,446 of CM059425.1, read as the reverse complement.
AATCAGGTCTGGAGCCTTAGGATGCCGGAGACCCAAAGGATAAAGTTAGCGCAGGGCAAGGGCTTTGGCAGACAATGCTACGCTGAGAAGGGGAGGCAAGGCCGGGGCTGGAGAGGCCTAAGGACTCTTTATGGGCCTGTGGGAGTGCTTCTGCAAGCATTTGACAGCAAAGTCATTTTTTAAAACTTGACGTGGCCTCTTCTGGCCAATCGGCGCCTCCCGCCATGTTTCAGCTGTCAGGGTTAGCCTCGTGTGGGCCTCGCGAATCAAGGGCTTAAAAGGGTGTCACAGTGCCGATGATGTCATTGGGCCACGACTTTTAAATTTAAATTAGGCCCTCACTTGCCTGCAGCGAGAGCCTTGGCCGACTTCAAAGTCGGTGAAGATTAGATTTCGCAGGACGGGAATGGTGCGCCCTCAGGCCAGTGAGTTGACTTGGCCTGATCTTAACCCCTCCCATGCTCCATTCTTGTTGGGTGGAGCAGGTTAAAATTGACCCCATAGTATTGGACAGGAATCACCAGTTTTGTTGAATTGATAAAGAAAGGAAAAATAGAATATGAGAGTAAACTCGCGAGAGACATAAAAACAGACCGTAAAAGCTTCTATAGGTATGTAAAAAGGAAAAGATTAGCAAAAGTAAATGTGGATCCCTTACAGGCTGAGACAGGAGAAATTATAATGGGAAATAAGGAAATGGCAGAGAAATTAAACAAATACTTTGTGTCTGTTTTCACTGAAGAAGACGCAAGAAACTTCCGGGAAATAGTGGAGAACCAAGGGTCTAGCGAGAATGAGGAACTGAAAGAAATTAGTATTAGTTAAAAAAATAGTACTGGAGAAATTAATGGGACAGAAAGCCAATAAATTCCCTGGACCTGATTTCCTACATCCTAGGGTTTTGAAAGAGGTGGCTATAGAGATAGTGGATGCATTGGTTGTCATTTTCCAAAATTCCATAGATTCTGGAACGGTTCCCGCGGATTGGAAGCGTTGGAACCCTAACCCCACTATTTAAGAAAGGAGGGAAGAAAGAAAATGGGAACTACAGACCAATTAGCCTGACATCAGTAGGAGGGAAAATGCTAGAATCTATTATTAAGGACGTGGTAACAGGGCACTTAGAAAATAATAATAGGATTGGGCAGAGTCAACACGGATTTATGAAAGGGAAATCATGTTTGACAAACCTGTTAGAGTTTTTTGAGGTTGTAACTAGCAGAATAGATAAGGGGGAACCAGTGGATGTGGTGTATTTGGATTTTCAGAAGGCATTCGATAAGGTGCCACACAAGAGGTTATTAAACAAAATTAGGGCTCATGGGATTGGGGGTAATATACTAGCATGGATTGAGGATTGGTTAACGGACAGAAAACAGAGAATAGGAATAAACGGGTCATTTTCGGGTTGGCAGGCTGTAACTAGTGGGGTACCACAAGGATCATTGCTTGGGCCTCAGCTGTTCACAATCGATATCAATGATTTGGATATGGGGACCAAATGCAATATATCCAAGTTTGCTGATGATACAAAGCTAGGTGGGAATGTAAGTTGTGAGGAGGATGCAAAGAGGCTTCAAGGGGATATAGACAAGCTAAGTGAGTGGGCAAGAACATGGCAAATGGAATATAATTTGGAGAAATGTGAAGTTATCCACTTTGGTGGGAAAAATAGAAAAACAGAGTATTTTTAAATGGTGAGAGATTGGGAAATGTTCAGAGGAACCTGGGTGTCCTTGTACATGAATCACTGAAAGTTAACATGCAGATACAGCAAGCAACTAAGAGAGCAAATGGTATGTTGGCCTTTATTACAAGAAGATTTGAGTATAAGAGTAAAGACGTCTTACTGCAATTATATGGGGCCCTGGTGAGACCACACCTGGAGTATTGTGTACAGTTTTGGTCTCCTTACCTAAAGAAGGATATACTTGCCATAGAGGGAGTGCAACGAAGGTTCACCAGACTGATTCCTGGGATGGGGGGATTGTTCTATAAGGAGAGATTGAGTAGACGAGGCCTATATTCTCTAGAGTTTAGAAGAATGAGAGGTAATCTCATTGAAACATACAAAATTGACAGGGTAGATGCAGGGAGGATGTTTCACCTTGGCTGGGGAGTATAGAACCAGGGGTCACAGTCTCAGAATAAGGGGGCGGCCATTTAGAACTGAGATGAGGAAAAATCTCTTCACTCAGAGGGTGGTGAATCTTTGGAATTCTCCAGCCCAGAGGGCTATGGAGGCTCAGTCGTTGAGTATATTCAAAACAGAGATCGACAGATTTTTGGATATTAAGGGATTCAAGGGATATGGGGATAGTGCAGGAAAGTGGAGTTGAGGTAGAAGATCAGCCATTTCTTATTGAATGGCGGAGCAGGCTCGAGGGGCTGAATGGCCTACTCCTGCTCCTATTTCTTATGTTCTTAACTTCACAACTTGCCATGGTTGGATTTGAAGTCACAATCTTACCTTATCTTTTTTTGATATAGTCCAGATCCCTGGGTGCAAGTACTCTGAATGAGCCATGAAACTTTTCATAGATACATCTGTTAATATTATTGATGATCCCAGGAGCAGAATGATAATGATAATCACTGGAGTTTCCAGGGCAAGTTGCTACAATTAGAGTGATGGGGAGACCTTTGAATGATGAGGCTCAACAGCAATTATTTGATTAAGTGTTTTGCACCGAACACCATGGAGATAGCTGCCACAATCAGACCAAACTAGCATTCTACTGTTGGTTGTATGTTCTTTTGTCAGGTAGAAACAATGCTTCACTTCTGAGGCTCCCAAGCATAAGAGGTCATGCACACTGATCTTTCTCTGGATACCAACACTTTAAAGTATCTCCCAATGCTGGGCTTCCTAAGTGAGCAAATTATTCCTGTGAAAGTAAGGAACAATCGCAAAATAAAAGAGATAATCTAACTTCATGGTTTTCCTAACTCAAACATCCATTATCAGTTCTTCCACTGAGTTACAAACCACTATAGGTAACATACAAACATACAAAATTGACAGGTAGGAAAAGACCAGGTGGTCCATCAAGCCTGCCCCACAACATGATGGCCAGAGCATCATGACCAAACACTTCCTCCCCCTTCCTGCTCCCTCCCCTGCAGCCATGTAATCTCCTGCATCCTCTAATTGGGACCCTTGTGGGAGAGGGAGAAAGAGTTTCACTGGTGGGTGGTTGAGCGGTGCAAGCAAAGGTTGGACTTATTACATCCATTCGTCAGATTTAGTTTGGGCCCTTGATATGGTATTCCCCAGCCCTGGCTGGAATTTCAAGAAGACCACCACAGTTGCCATGTTTTGGCCTGAAAACAGGATAAGGCCTACTTTTTCTTGATATTCCGACAGATTATTAATGTTTCTTAGTGTTGTTTTTGAGACCCAATACTTGTTCTGCAGTTCTTAAAATTCCATTTTTGATGGTGTTCATTTAGGATGTTTGACCAGTGCTGTCTGTATCAGGGCTATCCAGATTAGTATTATATTGCCTGTTTTCTTTCTTAATCCTTACAAAGCAAAAACAATAGAAACAATATCTGTCAGTATGTAGTTGCAGATGCCATTCTACCAGCATGCGTTGCAGAAGCTATTTTGAAGCTAGTCTATTTCTTGGAAAAACCCTATAAAACTATCGGAAAATAACTCCCACTTTTGTCACAACTGGAATGTCACTTGAGTCTATGCCCGCTGAAGTAGGCACGCTTCTCGTGGAGCCTGGCACGGCAAAGCTCCACATTCAGTATAGTGTGCCTCCGATATTTAAATATTCCCACGGCCAGAGGATTGGCTGGGGCTAGGGATGCAACTATGTACCAGGCAGAAGACCCGCCCCACTGGAGATATGCCCCTATGGTACAACAGTGGAAGATCCAGGCTCTGGAATTTCCCTTCCCTCTTGGGTCCCCGGGCATATCTGACTTAGCACATTATCTGTACTGATGGTACAAAGGCCCCATGCAGTTCCTTGATCTGCCTCAATTCAAGCTGCACAGCAAAGTGCAGGAATAATAGATGCGTATGCCTGCTAACAATGAGGAAAAGAACTAAATGCTTTGTCACGCGAGAAACCTTTTGTGGCTTGGAAAGGGAGAATCACTCCCCAATCCCCAACATCATGTCACAACTTCTTAAAGATGCAACATTCTTTTGACAATGTGGACTTACTGTTGTGGAATTTGGAGGATGCTGAAATGAAGAAATAAATGTCATATTTCTTTTTTTTTTACAAATTTAGTAATATATTTTTAATCATTCTTGATGACGTGTGTTAATGTGTTTGCTTTTTTAAATCTGGTACTACAGGAACCCAGTTGCTTTCAGTATCGTGTTACAAGTAAGAGCTACAGATGTTTTTTCAATTTATAAGTGGGTGTTAATAAGTTCAAAGTAATATGGATGGATGCGAGTACTATGGATTTACTTCCAAAATTTGCAATGAAAACCCTTCAATTAGAATGGTTGTCTTCTAAAATAATAGTGTGAGAAGTTACAGAACTTTCATTCCATATGTTAAAAAATGTGCTGTCTTTCATGGTAGAATATGAAAACATAGGAATCTGTCATTCATGAAAACAGCTACCGAATGTAAAATAGGTATGAATTCTTGATGCAAGGTTTAATTCGAGAACATGTGTTTTATTTATTTTTCATGCTTGTCCTAATACAGGTTCTGAATTTACATGGAAATAGTCTGAGTAATCTAAAGGGTATCTCCAAACTGACAAATTTGCAGAAACTTTTTGTCAGCTTTAACGAACTTGTACAGCTAGATGACCTTTCAAACCTGGTAAGAATTTACAAGCTCCTGGTAAATTATATGTAGATCTGTTTGCAGGCTATAAATAATTTCAGCATGGAATTAACCTATGGCTGTGCTGGCTGATCCCTGAAAGGTATTGGTGGCAATAGGAAAAACCTTCCATTGCTTTACACCAGCAGTGGCGGAGCAAAATCAGTGTTGGCAACTGGAAATTTGGCAGAGATTGGCAACTCTCATTCTCCATTCATATTGCACTACACGGCCACTTCTGGTCAGCCATCAAGTCAGCGCTCAGCACACTGACCATAATGTGACAAGATGCTGATTTCAATATTGCATTAAAATAAGCAGCATAATAAGCTGGTGAGAGTAGTGCGTGTACCTCTGCATTGTGCACAAAAAGTAAATTGTATTTAAATGCCACCTGTTGAAGTTGGCCGTCCAACATGGTTGTAATGGGAGCGCAGACCACCTTTTAAAGTGGCACTTCCCAGTGTGACAGGATTGAACAGTGTAATTTGGAAAGTGTTTTTTGTGCAAGTTGTCTTTCCATTTGGCTGCCTTTCAAAAACTTTGGTAAGAGCTAGTGCATTGTATGCATCTTACTTTGAAATTGCAAGCATCAGGTTCCTGGAGGAAGAAGAGGAGGCATGCCTAGGAGGTCAGGTTGCTCCCCAGGCAGATTTACTGCACCATCAACCACCTTCCATTAAGCAGCTGAGGCGATTGTACTTTAATATGTCTAAGGGCCAGTGCCTCAAGAGCACTCAGGAGGCTCTGTTTCAGCCAAGAATTGTGCTGTATGTTTGAAGCAGACAAGAAGCCATAGTGCAGGGCAGACACAGCAATGCCAGTGGCAGTGAAGGTGACTACTGCTCTCAATCTCTATGGATCCTTCCATGCACCCAAAGGGAAATCATGCACGTCTGCAAGTCTACAACCTACAGGAAGACAGCATTCTCATCTTTGCTAGCTCCATCTATTTTCCTGCTATTGGTCCTGGGTCATCGTGCCCACTTAATTTGCATGACAGCAGAGCTGATGGCATCAATGAGATCTGTGAAGCCCATGGTGACGCTCTGCTCAATCTGATCATTGGGTCATTGAATATATTTAAGGTGGAGATAGACAGATTTTTGAATGGTAAGGGAGTCGAGGGTTATGGGGAGCGGGCAGGGAAGTGGAGTTGAGGCCAAAATCAGATAAGCCATGATCTTATTGAATGGCGGAGCAGGCTCGAGGGGCCAAATGACTTACTCCTGCTCCTACATCTTATGTTCTTATGATGTGCCAGCTTCTGGAAATCAGCGGAGACATCACATTCTACAATGGAGCCCATGTCCGTACTTATCACGATTCCAGTGCAGATATCCTGGAGATGCCATATGCGCCACAATAGACTAGTACACTGAATGCATCCTTCAAAACCTCTACAGATGTGGACTTTTCCACAGTGGCCTTCAGCTTTTCCAAGTTGATAGGCACCGTGTTTACTAACTGGAAAATGCTTTTATGTTTGTCCTTCTTTCAAATGCAAGCCCTGGGAGTTCTGTATCTCTTGGCACCTCAGCTGAGGAGGTGGCTCACTTACCAGCTGAATCCTTTGAGTGGTGGTCAATCCATATGCAAATTTCCCCATTTACAGTTTGCTGTCTTGCTGTATTCCAATTAGCAAAACCAAGTGTCGGGAAATTCCCAGCATTCATCCACTTCGGATAAAAGTTAGTTTATTGCTTTTACTGAGAATTATTGGTACCTGTCTGCTCAGGACAAGGAATTTGTTATATAAATTGCCAGTAAGCCTTAAAATTAAGACACAAATTATCCACATCTTTTATTGAACTATTTAAATATGACAAATTAGAATGTTAGATTATCTATTTTGATACAGCAGTAATCTTAGAATATAGTTCATTTGTAATATATAAAACTCCCTCCCTCCGATCCTACTTTTTTTTTCTTTCTCTCTACCTTTGAGTGCATGTAGCTTTATTATTGCTTGATGTGCAAGTTTTCATTATATCAACTTGGTCTCTTTGGCTATCTTCACCAAAAAGGGTGATAACATCACTCAAAAGGCTAGCACAAGTGAAAAAATTTAAATTGTACAATATCCTCCAATCTCCCCTTTTGGAAGGTGATCTACTTGTTTGCCAAAAGTAAGTAATCTAACATTTCCTATTATGGTCTGGACAGATGGCCAAGAATTGATTTAGCTCAATCTTTGATCTAACTAAGCAAAAATGTTGAATATTTTAAACTTGCTGCTAACACACTTGGGTACTTGCATACAGGCTTGAATTAAAGTTGATTATTTTTCACCGTAATTGCTTTACTTTTGGACTTAACTGTCTTTAAGAGCAGGAGCTAATTTTCAAAATGATTGGTTTATCTTTTCTGATATAATTTTATGGTCTAGATCCTGAGCACCCTGCCACTTCCAAATCTTATTTGTATCAGCAAAAATTGTCTTCTGTGGCAACAAGTTTTAAACACAAATGTTTTGCCTTGAACGTTTATGGCGGACAACTGGTTTAACCATTCATCGCCAGATCTGGCTGGACCACATAAAGCACTAGCGGATCCTGCTTTCCTCTATCAAAACTGTTCACTATTCCAGAATCATGCTGGAATGCAAAGATAACCCCCAGCTTCTCTTCTCCATTACAAACCACCATCTTAAACCCCTCTCCCCTGCCTCCTCCACCTTCACCTCCAACAAGTGCGAGGAGCTCATGGACTTCTTTGTCACTAAGATTGACACCATCTGTTCAGCTGCCTCTGCCACTTCCATCCCTTCTCCTAGCCCACTGGGCCAAACTTCACCTAAGGTTCCCCCCTGCCCAAGCCTGAACTTGCATCTTTCTATGTTTCTCTCCTATCTCCCATCATACCATCTCTGAGTTCATCTTGTCCATGAGACCCACCTCCAGCTTCCTCGACCCTATTCCCACCCAACTTCCCTTCCTAGCCCCCATGTTAGCTGATATTGTTAATAGTTCCCTCGCCTCAGGTACTCTCCCGCAACCCATCAAATCTGAGTCATCACCCCTCACCTCAAAAAAAACATCCTTGACCCCTCTGCCCTTGCCATCTACCACCCCATCGCTAACCTCCCTTTCCTCTCCAAATTCCTTGAACGTGCTGTTGCCTCCCAAATCCATGCCCATCTTTCCCGCATCTCCATGCTTGAATCCCTCCATTCAGGTTTCCGCCTCTGCCACAGTACTGAAACGGCACTTATCAAAGTCACAAATGACATCCTCTGTGACTGTGATAAACTATCCCTCCTCATCCTTCTTGCCCTGTCTGCAGCCTTTGACACGGTTGACCACACCATCCTCCTCCACCGCATCTCCTTCGTCGTCCAGCTGGGTGGGACTGCCGTCGCCTTGTTCCATTCTTATCTATCCAGTCATAGCCAGAGAATCATCTGCAATGGCATCTCTTCCTGCTCCTGCACTGTTACCTCTGTAGTTCCCCAAGGATCTATCCTTGGCCCCCTCTTATTTCTCATCTACATACTGCCCCTCGGCAACATCATCTGAAAACACGACGTCAGGTTCCACATGTACGCTGATGACACCCAGCTCTACCTCATCACCACATCTCTCAACCTCTCCAATGCTTCTGATTTGTCAAACTGCTTGTCCAACATCCAGTATTGGATAAGCAGAAATTAAGTATTGGGAAGACTGAAGCCATTGCCTTTTGTCCCTACCACAAACTCCATTCCCTCGCCACTGACTCCATCCCTCTCCCTGGCCACTGTCTGAGGCTGAACCAGACCGTTCGCAACCTTGGTCTTATATTTGACCCTTTGATGAGCTTCCATCTTCAAGACCGCCTACTTCCACCTCCGTAACAGTGCCTCTCTCTGCCCCTGCCTCAGCTTATCTGCTGCTGAAACCCATATCCATGCCTTTGTTACCTCCAAGACGTAACTATTTCAATGCTCTCCTGGTCGGCCTCCCATCTTCCACTCTCCATAAACTTGAGGTCATCCAAAACTCTACTGCCTGTACCATAACTCGCACCAAGTCCTGTTCGCCCATCACCCCTGTGCTCGCTGACCTACACTGGCTCCTGGTCCAGCCTCAATTTTAAAATTCTCATTATTGATTTTCAAATCCTCGCCTAGCCTCACCCCATCATATCTCTGCAACCTCCTTCAGCCCTACAAGCCTCTGAGATCTCTGCACTCCTCCAATTCTGGCCTCTTGTGCATTCCCAATTTTAATCACTTCACCATTGGCGGCCGTGCCTTCAGCTGCCTAGGCCCCAAGCTTTGGAATTCCCTCCATCTACCTCTCTCTCTTTATGACGCTCCTTAAAACCTACCTCTTTGACCAAGTTTCTGCTCATCTGTCCTAATATTTCCATATGTGGCTCGGTGTCAATTTTTTTTTTGAAAATGCTCCTGTGAAGTGCCTTGGGACGTTTACTATGTTAGAGACACTATATAAATGCCAGTTGTTGCTGTTGAGAACGAGAGATATTTATGCATCTTGTAGTTAACAGCACATCTCTTTGTGTATGATGGCATAATCTGCCCAATGCCAATAGTTATTTTGGATGCTGGCACAAAAGCTCAGTAATAATGCAGACTGTAATTTTTCCATTGCTAAATTCCTGGACCTTGTTTCTTTCCTGTAATCAAGAAAACCACTGTGTCGGTTTGTTTCTATGATTCTGAATCCAGTGTTTTAAAATTCTGCAGCCACACCTAGTATATTTGGATGCAAGCCACAACCATTTGATAACATTAGATGGATTCAAAGGAATGGAAAATCTCAAATACTTGGATCTGAGTTGGAATAAGCTAACTTACATTAAAGACGAAATAGGAGTCCTTCGTAAACATGTATTAGACCTTCTTACACTCGATGTCCGCCACAATCCATGGAAAAAGGTATTTTCTATTCGGGTATAAATCATAAAGACTAACCACTTTAAATAGGAGAATGTGATTTCAGATCATCTTAAATTTAAATTACACTTTAAAAGTCTTTTCATCTTATTTCTAGAGTACTTTTAAATAGTGCACGGACCCAACTGTTTAAAATGTTTGAGCGATGAGATCCTGAATCAGTTCCATACATTGTTTAACATTTATAGACAATTGGTATTTTTCATGCATATGCCCTTTCCTCAAGTACTTTGATACAAAAGCATGTATAATTTAGTGACAACTCATCACATTGTAGTGAGAATAAAATGAAGTATACAATGAATGTTCAATATCATGACAAGTTTCAAAGCCAGGTGCATTAAATAACAGAATCTATACAATGAACTATGCTTAAGAGTGTAGTGAACCTATCTTTTTTACATTGTTTGACTTCATTATCTATTCCCATTTTCAAAAGGTGCTACTGGAAGGAAGGTTGGTTCATTAGGGCACCAATCCATAGCATTGTGGAATGGAGAGTAGCAGGTTTAAGCCTCACATTTTCTAAGTTCCCAATCTCGTTTACATGGAAGAGCAAAATCTACATTAGTTATATTTGTATTTTTATTTCTATAATTAAACAGTAAGATGCTAAGCCAGGTTGCCTTATGATCATCAAATACAAGCACAAAATTAGCTTATATTTGAGTAACCTGAGGTTCTACATTTGGTCCAACAAATGTTGTGTATTTGGTCAGCTTTTCCAGCTGGTGGAGACTGGCATGGAGATCTATAATCTGATGGAGAGCCATGAAAATGACAGTTCACTAATTAAAATATTAATTCAGTTGCACGCATTCCATTGTATGTTTTTATAATACAATATAGTTCTGCTTTTAAAAAATACTGTAACTTAATTAACTCCAAAAGGTCTAATTATTCTTTTTACCCATGATATCTTCAAATGTTTGAACAGCCTGCATTATTACGCCCGATAGTCATTGGCCAATTAAAGGCGCTCACTTATTTGAATGGGTGCATTGTAACGGAGGAAGAAGCTGCAGCAGCCCTGCGCATTACTGCTGGATCTAGGCTTACACAGGTATGACCAGTGTTGATACTAATATCTCCTCTGATTTTCTTTTGACTGCTGATAACATTGGAGCAAATTTGTTTTCAACCAATTTGACTTTCCTCTTTGGGCTGTGTCTGTCCATTATCTTGTCAAATATCATTGGACTTATTTTTTTTTACTTATTTTTTTGTTGGCAGGCTGCTTAAAACATTAATAATCCAAATACCATTTGCACTATAAAAATTGGATATATCACACATACACTTAAGATGGATATGGCACCTGACAAGAAGGCAGAAATGGCTTGCTGACTACCTTTATTATTTTTTATTATTAGTATTATTCCATGTAGAGACTTATGAATATCAATTTTGATTGTGCTAGCTCTAACCCCATTCCTATGTTTCATTTAAGGTCAGATAAGCAGTCTCAATAAACTATTACATTTTAGTTGATGTGGAGAGAAAAAAAAAGTTTTTTAAAAATGAACGATGGTATATACTTATATTTATTACAGACACAGACCAGTCAATGTGAAACTAAAATATAGAATTTATTCAGCTTTTCATCACTTGTGACATGTCTTCCATGCTTGTGGAATACATTTTATATTTAAAAATATTACACTGAGTAACCACTTGAGCAGTATTGATATGTTGAATTGTTTTGCATATACTGTATAATTGTACATTCAGATCTATTTTCCTGTGAAATGGTCCTGTTTGGTCATTTGCATTATTGTCATTAGTCTATATAGAACTCTTAAAAAGCATTTGTGACCATTGTACAGATGTTAATGTTACACTATGACATTAAACTTGTGAGAGGATAGTTTGTCATGCATCACAACAACCTGTATTTATATAGTGCCTTTAATGTAGAAAACGTCCAGAGTGCTTTACAGAAGCGTAATCAGACAGAAATTGACGCCGAGGCAAAGAAGGAGATATTAGGAATGGTGATAAAAGCTTGGTCAAAGAGGTAGGTTTTAAGGAGGGTCTTAAAGGGGGGGAGAGAGGCGGAGAGGTACAATGGTTCAGGCGGGGAATTCCAGAGTTTAGGGACTAGCCGGCTGAAGACACGGTCGCCAATGATGGGGTGAAGTGGGTGGGTGATGCACAAGAGGCCAGAGTTGGAGGAACGCAGAGTTTTTGGTGTGTTGTAGAGCTGAGGGAGGTTACAGAGGTAGAGAGGGGTGAGGCCATGAAGGACTTTGAGCATGAGGATGACAATTTTAAATTGGAGTTGTTGGGGGATTGGGAACCTTATTTTTAAATCCCTCCATGGCCTGCCCCCACCCTATCTCTGTAACTTCCTCCAGCCCTACAACCCTCCGAGATATCTGCGCTCCTCCAATTTTGGCCTCTTGCGCATCCCCGATTTTAATCGCTTCACCATTGGCGGCCGTACCTTCAGCTGCTGAGGCCCTAAGCAATGGAATTCTCTCCCTAAACCTCTCCGCCTTTCTAGCTCTCTTTCCTTCTTGAAGACACTCCTTAAAACATAACATAAGAACATAAGAATTAGGAGCAGGAGTAGGCCATACGGCCCTATGAGCCTGCTCCGCCATTCTATAAGATCATGGCTGATCTTTGACCTCAACTCCACTTTCCCGCCCAATCCCCATATCCCTTGATTACCCTAGAGTCCAAAAATCTATCTATCTCAGCCTTGAATATACTCAACGACTCAGCATCCACAGCCCTTTCAGGTAGAGGATTACAATGATTCACAACCCTCTGAGTGAAGAAATTCCTCCTCGTCTCGGTCTTAAATGGCCTACCCCTTATCCTGAGACTACGCCCCCTAGTTCTAGACTCTCCAGCCGGGGAAACAACCTTTCAGCATCTACCCAGTCAATCCCCCTCAGAATCTTATATGTTTCAATAAGATCACCTCTCATTTTTCTAAACTCCAGAGAGTATAGGCCCAATCTACTCAATCTCTCCTCAAAGGACAACCCTCTCATCCCAGGGATCAAAACGTACCTCTCATCTGCCCTAATTTCTCCTTACAGGGCTTAGTACCAAATTTTGTTTCATATCACTCCTGAGAAGTGCCTTGGGACATTTTACTACGTTAAAAGTGCTACATAAATGCAAGTTGTTGTTGTTGTTGGTCGGTGAGCACAGGAGTGATGGGTGAGCGGGACTTGGTGCAGGTTAGATATGGGCAACAGAGTTTTGGATGAGCTGAGGTTTATGGAGGGTGGAGGATGGGTGGCCGGCTAGGAGAGCATTGAAACAGTCAAGTCTGGAGGTGATAAAGGTGAGGATTTTGGCAGCAGATAGAAAGGGGGGGAAATGAGTAATGTTACAGAGGTGGATGTAGGCCATCTTTGTGATGTAGAGGATATAGGGCTAAAAATTGGAGTAGGCTGGAAGACGGACGCGGGGATCATGATTGATAACATGATTGATGCGTTCAGCCAAGCGCTGAGAGCGCTACTGAGTGGCTGAGCGCTCAGCAGGGGGGCCCAAGTTTGTGGGAGGTGAGCTCTATTTAAAGCTAGCCTCTAGTTTGAAATGCAGTCTGCACTTCTTAAAGGGGAGGTGCTTTCTGAATTCAGCACCTCATTGTAATTGTTGTCAAGGCAACTGTAAGGCAGTTATAGCTCAACAGGGCAGAGAAAGGGCACCTAGGTTCTCAGATGCAGCACTGGAGGCCTTAGTGCAGAGGGTTGAACGGAGGACCTAGGTCCTCTACCCTCAGGGGCCAGGAGGCCCTCCAGACTCACTAAGAAGACAGTGGGAGCAGATAGCTGAAGTGGTCACTGCCAGCAGTCTTTCCCCAAGGAATTGGATCCAGTGCCGAAAGAAGTTTAATGACTTCACACGAGTGGTCAAGATGAGTAAATGATGCATCTTCAAATGCCAACTGCACCATCAGCCTCACACACTGCTCAATGCACCACACCCCCATCACTCACCTTCCAGCAATCTCTATCAATTACAACTCATGCTTCACCTCATCCTCACATACTTATAGAAACATAGAAACATAGAATCTAGGAGCAGGAGTAGGCCATTCGGCCCGTCGAGCCTGCTCCACCATTCAATACGATCATGGCTGATCATTCAAATCCAGTACCCTGTCCCTGCTTTAATCCCCACAGTACACATATCCCACCCTACCCCCGTAACCCCACGTATTTAATTCCCCCTAACATATCCCATCCTATCCCCATAACCCCACATATTTAATCCCCCCCCTAACACTAAGGGTCAATTTATCATAGCCAAATTAACCTAACCCGCACATTTTTGGACTGTGGAAGGAAACCGGAGCACCTGGAGGAAACCCACGCAGACACGGGGAGAATGTGCAAACTCCACACAGACAGTCACCCGAGGTCAGATTCGAACCCGGGTCCCTGGCGCTGTGAGGCACCAGTGCTAACCACTATGCCACTGTTGCAAGCCTCACTCGCACATCTCACACCTTGCACACACTGCCAGCTATCCAATCATGACAGGCACATCACCCAACCCATTGCACCACACTCACTGACACACTTCCCTTTCTCTTGCAGGCCAAGGTGGCACATGACCGGAGAAAGCAGCAACTAACCGACGGGGGACAGTCACGGCTGCATACCCTGACCCAGCTGGAGCAGACTGTGCTAGACATTATTGGAGGGACCGTCACTGAGGCTGTGGTGATCAGCCATGCTGAAACCATTGATGATGACTGTACGCTCATACCTAATCCTCCTTCTCACATCCCACTTCCCCCTTTATCCCACAATCTCTTCTCACTTACAAGCTGCTGAAGGTGTAAGAATGCAGGTCTTGCTTCCACCCCTCCCTCACCACAACCCTACCCTTATGCCTTTCTCCTTTCAGATACCCAAGAACTTCAAGCTTCCCTGCCAGCGCAGAACAAACAAGAGGAGAGTGATGGAGAAGAAGACACCATCACTCGATCTGACACTCGCAGGCACCAGCTCAGAAACTGGCACTGCGCATACTTTAAAGTGTAGTATTGGGCAGGATCTGCATGTGGTGAGTCACCGGGCATGAGTGGCCTGCAGCCAGGGCAGGGGGAAAAGGGTAGCGCAGGTGCTAGCTCCCCGGAGGGTGAGTTCGCACAGAGTGTCAGCTGTGGCTCAGTTGGTAGCACACTCGCCTCTGAGTCAGAAGGTTGTGGGTTCAAGTCCCACTCCATAAGAAGGGTGATGGGCATGCACACAGAAATACTTGGTGCAGTGGCAGGCCTGCCAGAGAGCCCGTTGTCACTGTTGAGGAGCATGGAGGAGTCCGGCTCCAACCTTGCACAGGGCTTTGCGCAGAGCTTAGAGCCCATTCCCAGGATGGAAGTGATGGGCAATTCCATTAGAATACTTGTGGACCCAACCATGATGCAGGGTCTGATGGGCGATGTCTCAGCTTCCATTGCAAGTGACCCAATGTCTGAGTGCTGCAGTGGAAGCTCAGACTTCTGTCATGCGAGCTCAGCTTGCTGCCATGCAATCTCAGACTGCTCTCATGCAGGCTCAGCTTGCTGGAAGGAACCACTGGCGAAAACATTCAGGGCCACGGTCACCTTGAGGGCCACTGGCAGAGCCGTTTTCACCCTGCTCTGAGGCTGCAGGTCTGGTTCCAAGAGGTGGCAGAGTTCTGTGACCACCTCCTTGGTGAAGCAGAGCTGCTGAACACACTGTTCCTAGCTTAGGTGCAGGTAGGAGAAGTGCTCCCTGAAGACCCTAGGTGGGTAAGGCCTCCTGCTGAGAGTCCTCTTCCCGCTTCTCCTCTTCCCTCTGTGAGCAGCTTGTCTTTTTTGCTGCCTCTGCACCATCTCCCTGTCATGCTGCAGTGCAAGGGGGACCGCACTAGAGCCCCCATGACTGAGAGCAGAGCCCTCCAGTACTAGCCAACACCTTCCCAACATCCAGCTGCACGCTTTAACAACTTTTGACGTCTCTTACAGCGACCCTGTATTCATACAAACTCTGGAAGAGCCAGTACAAAAGTAATAATCAACTTCTCTGCAAGTTGGATGTATGCCTTTCAGTAGCGTTGGTGATGGGGTCCTTCGTGCAGCTGAACGCAGTTTCAGCTGTGCTTGTTTGGGCGAGGGCTTTGAATGGAGCGGCGACGTCGAAAATGGCAGGTCCTGCGTCAAATCTATGTTACACGCTGACTGATGTCACGATCTTCTTACTCTACATACTGCCAGTGCACGCACGTACCACCTGCGCTATCGCCCTCACCGAGATGGCGAACAGCGCAGGCTGTGCCGCAAGTGGCTGGTAGCGAGGCAGATGCCATTTTTTTTAAACGGCCATAACTACCGCCACTAAGGTGCCAAATTTCGTCGTCTAAGCTCAGCTTGGGGTCAAATAGGATGTTGAGGTTGCCAAAAGTTGGCATCAACCTGAGATAGTGGCTGGGGAAGGGGACGGAATCGATGGCAAGGGTATGGAATTTACAAACCTATACAACAAGCCTATCAGAGTTAACATCGTTTTCATCACTTAAGATAAAATCCTTTTCCCTTCCCTGCCAGGTTTCTTTAGTCGCCCATTCACGGACTGATGAAGAACGCCCTCGTTGCCTCAGTTTATTGACCTGTGCTCAGATCCTGTCTCAGTTAAGCAAAAACAAGCCAATTCCATCTGTCGACCAAGGGACAACCTGGCTTTCTAAGGTTTGTAATAATGCTTGAAGTGTCACTCATTAAGGTTACAGCGTTTAAAAAAAAAAAATGTGCATCATTACAAAAAGGCCCTGCTAGTGTAGGATTTGATTCCAGAATAATAGCCTTTCAACTTAGACTATCTATTTAATTTAGATTAAAATGTATTGCTTCATCAGTCGGTTGTTAATCTGCTTTAATTAAGCAGTTTTGTAAATATAATTCATTACGATACTCCAATAAACTGTATCATCTACAGTAATAATACATGTATCTGAGATTAACAAGGTAATGTCATAAATCGCAAGTAACAACTCAGGAAGTACTACTGGGCGGCCAGCTGGGGCGCCGTCCAGGGAGTATAAATACTCAGGCATGGGCCCACCTTGGGCAGAGACAATCTGGAAACAGGAAGCTAGTGACTGCTAACTAGACCTCCATGTTTTGTTACAAGTTGATTAAAGCCTTGCTTTATGTTCAAGTGCGTAGTGAGTCTTTATTACGTCAGGTAATACTAGCCTAACACGCATCAAGAAATCTATACCAACCTAATTCTTATTACCATCAATTATGTGTCACTTATTCATATGATCAGTTCATTACAAAGCAGCTAGATGTTTTGACCAGGGAGTAAAACAAAATGTTTTTGGAATTATTGCCATTTGCATCTATACATGTTAGTTTAGATTGTGATAAATAAAAAGGGTAAGTAAGTCATAACATACCTACTTCCTTTTATATTTTGAGTTGAGTTTTGTTTGCAGATTACTACATTAAATTTAGATGGACAGAATCTTTCACGACTCACTAATCTAGAGAAGCTGGTGAATTTGCGCTGGGCTTCGTTTAACAACAACATCATTCGTAGACTTGAAGGCTTGGATCACTGCCTCCAACTTGAAGAACTTTCTCTGGAAGACAACTTTATTACTAAACTTGAAGGTAGTAGTTGGATTTTCACAGAATGTAATTTTTTTCAGATTTTAGGTTTCTTTCCCTCTCTTAAGACCATAACTGTACCACTCGGCAAACCGAACTTTACAATTCCAACAAAACTAGCAGCTTTTATGCTCAATAATGTAAGAGGTTTGGCAAGCAACCAAATGTGTCAAGACACGCGTTTCTGGAGTTCAAGAATAACCCTTCACCTCTTTCACATAGATATGCACACACAGTCAGATAAGAGAACTTGAAACTAGCTGGTAGGTTGTCGATTGGAAGTGGATATGACACTGTTTTCTACTGAGACATGCAGTGCGACGTGAATACCGGCTGTTCCTTCTGCTAGTGGTGTGATGTTCAATTGCACGAGCAGAGTGATGGATCTAACCTAACCACAGATCTTCAATGCCATTTACCCTGAGCTCATCACTAGCTTCTTGAACCAAAAGATCATAAAACCATAGAATATTACAGCACAAAAACAAACCATTCAGCCTATCAAGTCTGAGTAAGTGTTTTTCTCCACATGCGTCATCGACTCTAATTCCACTCCCCATCTTTCCTTGTGTATTTCCTTTTTGCATCAGGTATGAAAAGGCCAAGTTATCTCGAATCAAATATGCAGTATGGTTTCCATAGTGTTTGCAGGTAATTTACTGAGGCAAGAAAAGCCTGAAATTCAGTTGCACTTCAAATGCCCTTTTACTTATCTGGAATTTTGTTTAAGGTTCCATTTCAGTATCAATGTGCCGGTACAAAAAAATCACAATGCATGAATGAGTGTGACACTGTAAGTCACCGCCGCCAAGTTAGTGGTACACAGGGGTACGATACATTTACTGAATGCCACACTTCTACAAAGGAATTACATAGAGTCTATAGCACAGAAACAGGCCATTCTGCCCAACTGATCTGTGCCGGTGTTTATGCTCCACACGAGCCTCCTACCACCCCTTTTCATCTAACCCTATCAGCAGATCCTTCTATTCCTTTCTCCCTAATGTGCTTATCCAGCTTCCTCTTAAATGCATCTGTGCTATTCGCCTCAACTACTCCTTGTGGTAGTGCATTCCACATTCTTACCACTCTTTGGGTAAAGAAGTTTCTCCTGAATTCCAGTGCATCTATATCCTTTTTATAATATGAAGACCAGAACTATACATAGTACTACCAAGTTTGGTCTAGCCATGGTTTTATACAAGTTTAACATAACTTCTCCTCTTTTTAATTCTATCCCTCTAAAAATGAACCCCAGTGCATGTTTTTTTTTATGGCCTTATTAACCTGCGTCGCTCTTCAAACAAAACATGAAGAACTGCTTTTGCATTCATAAAACCTTTGTGAATTGGCGCCATAAAGATTGTACCCTTATTAGTCAATTGTTATCCTCATTGGCTTAGAGGTAACACTTTTGTCTCTGAGTTAGAAGGTCATGGGTTTGAAGTCCCATCCAGAACATGAACACATAATCTGGGCTGACACTGCATTGTTAAAGGTGCTGTCTTTTGGATGAGACGCGAACCTACAGCCTGCACAGGTGTCACTATTTAAAGAGCAGGAGAGTTCTCCTGGTATCCTGGCCAATAATTATTCCTAAACCAACATCACCAAAACAGATTATTTGGTAATTTATTTGATGGCTGTTTATGGGACCTTGCTATGTGCAAATTAGCCAACTCATTTGCCAACATAACAATAATGACTGTTTCAAAAGTAATTAATTGGCTGTGAAGTACTTTGGGGATGTGAAAGGTGCTGTATAAATTTTTCTTAGTCTCTGCCAGATTTTAAAAAAAATTTTTTGTTTTTAATAGGGATTTCAAAGCTGACCAAGCTGACTCGATTGAATCTTGGTAATAATCAATTGAAAAATTTGGAAGACTCTGGTTTAGATAAGTTAACGCATCTCCACTATCTGTCACTAGAATGCAACAAAATTTGTTCACTACGCAGTTTGCAGAAAATCTACACCCTAATAGAACTCTGTTTGGGAAACAACCTCATACAGAACAACTGTGAGATCTACCATTTAAAGGTAAATAGGATTTATACTTTAATAGACAATTTACAGCACAGAAGAAGGCCATTTGACCCACTACACCTGAATTCTCTGAAAGAGCTATCCACTCAATCCCATTACTCAGCCTTTTTTCCTTAATCTTTTAAAATTTGCTTTCAAATAATGTGAAATGATGCATTTTGGAAGGAAGAAGGAGGAGAGGCAATATAAACAAAGTGGTACAATTTTAAAGATGGTGCAGGAACAGAAAACCCAGGGGTTTACATAGAGAAGTCTTTGAAAATGGCAGGACAAGTTGATAAGGCTCTTCAAAAAGCATATTATAAACAGAGTACAAAAGCAAGGAAGTTATGCTTAACCTTTATAAATGACTGGTTAGGCTTCAGCTGGAGTGTTGTGTCCAATTCTGGGCACCACACTTTAGGAAAGACGTCAAGGCTTTGGAGAGGGTCCAGAGAAGATTTACAAGAATAGTATCAGGGATGCGGGACTTCAATTATGTGGAGAGACTAGAGAATTTGGGATTGTTCTCCTTACAGCAGAGAAGGTTAAGGGGACATTTAATAGAGGCGTTCAAAATCATGAAGGGTTTTGATAGAGTAAATATAGAGAAAATGTTTCTACTGGCAGAAGAGTCAGTAACCAGAGGACACAGATTTAAGGTAATTGGAAAAAGAGAGCTGAGATGAGGAGAAATTTACTTATGCAGCGAGTTATTATGATCTGGAATGCACTGCCTGAAAGGGTGGTGGAAGCAGATTTAATAGTAACTTTCAAAAGGGAATTGAATGAATTCTTGAAGGGGAGAAAACTGCAGGGCTATGGGGAAAGAGCAGGGAAGTGGGAATAATTAGATAGCTCTTTCAAAGAGCTGGTATAGACACGATGGGCCAAATGGCCTCCTTCTATGCTGTAAGATTCTATGATTTTTGCACTTTTAAAAGCTATTATTGTTTCAGTTTTGACTATTGTTTCTTGTAGGGCATTCCATAATGTAACAACATTACGTATTTGTAGAAGACCATTTCGGATCTTTTAAATTGCGACATGCTTTGGTTTCTTTAATGAATTTTATATGTTTTTAGGGAATGGAGAACCTTGTCATAGTGGACTTGTATGGAAACCCATTGGTCTGTAAACAGGAACATTACCGTCTCTTCGTCATCTATCACCTGCCTGCGTTGAGGGCCCTTGATGGAAATGTAGTGGTCAGTCTGTGCTCACATGCCATAAAAATGTTTTCTTTATTATTATAGTGCAAATCAAAAGTACAAGTCAAAAGTACTTTATAACACTCACATAGCTGTCTGCCTTGATTGGCCAACAGATTTAGCTACAGAGTAGACTAAGAAGGTCTCGGATTTGATTTTCCAGTCTGCACTGAGTTACCTAATCTCATTGGGTGAGGATTGGATGTGGCTGTTAAATCCCTGTGGTCACATGAATAGTCGTGAGGTACTGGAGTGCAAACAACACTCATGGAACGGTAAATTTGTGCTACCTACTGTTTTACTTAATTGCTGCATGCAGCCAGTGCTACCCGCGCTGTTCATTGGCTGCATGCATCAGCAGGGGGCCCGATATTGCAAGTGGCTAGCGCTACTTAAAGGCAGCCTGCACCTCTTGCAGGCGGGTGCATTTTGGCTGCAGAAGAGGTGGGAGTCCTTTGTGAACTGAATCTGCGCTGTAAAAGATTGAAGAATGGCTGAACATGTGAGACAGCGTGCACCAAGGTTTCTGATAATGCACTGGAGGCCTTGGTGGAAGAGGTGGAAAGGAGGACAGATGTCCTGTATTCGCAGGGGGGCAGGATGCCCTCCAGACACATGCTCAGGAGGCAGTGGGAAGAAGAACTGTTTTTCTGGTTTCTTTACATTTATTTAATTTCATAATATCCAGAAATCAGTTATTGTATGTAGAATATTACTATTTCACAGGTGGTTTTCCAGTAACCTTTTCAAGCATCAGGAATTACACTCTAAAAGCACGATCAGCTTTTATACTATTTAGCAGTAATGGGCCGGATTTTGCTCTCAGCGGCAAAGGAACAACTTTCGCCGTTCACCTTGTGTACAGTTGCCCACAGAATTTTTGCGGGCTTATCAGCGGAGACTTCCAGTCATCTGGCGTCTGTTTCAGTTTGGCGCCCTCTACAGGGGTTCTGTGGCACCTATGAACAAGGCAAGCAACAGCAAGTCTCTTCAACCAATTAGATTGAAGTATCCTCACTGAGACATGCAGAGTCTAAACCAGGAAGTAAAAAACAGGAAATCTAAATTATTTAAAATCATGTACAGGAAGCAAAATAAAGATTGGTAAATACAGATGGGTTTAAGGGAGAGAGATAAAAGAGACAACAGAAAAAGTAAAATCAAAATATTTTTTTTTTTTAATTTGCAACATTAATTTTCTTCTGAGGGACTGAGACTCCACATTTGTAAAATTAATTTTTCAGGGCCAGAGAGGTTGTTCAGCAGTAATTATCACTTATTACGCTGTTAAAGTCTCACTTACTCCCTAGCAGCCCTAACTTTTTCAGCTATTTTTAGTGTGGAACAAGTACCCCAAGTTCCCGCCATTAGAGTGATTTCAATGCCGAGTCTATTGGTGAGGACTGCAACAGCGCACCCTGTGGAGGAGCAGGGTATCTCTGACAGCAACTTCTGGATTTCCACGTTTAACTGCACATGTGCGGATGTGCAGTCAGAGTTACCCTGTAATAATGGCGAGCGCTGATAGCCTTGCTGTTATTACAGCAAAATCCAGGCCATTGTCTAAACTAATAATTCAGTTTAAATGTTGAGTAGTGTAAATTAATTAAGGATATGACCGCATATCTCATGACCAGTTGTGACTGGTATCCTTTAACTCAACTACACCACAAAGCTGAACAGTAGTGGGGCTTCTAACTATTTCTTAAATTTTTAAAATATGGCATACAAATTTTCACAACAACCATTATAATAACTGGAATAAAACAGAAGAGTTCAAATTTACTATAAAATTTAATGGATATTTGCAGTTTTTACCATGCATTTTTCACAATGAGTCAAGAATACACTGATTTATAGCAATAAGGGTGTTGTGCCACGTAGCATAAAAATAAGTTAAATATATTTATCAGGACCACTGATATATTGAGATTGCATAAAGTCAAATTAGTTTTTAATAGCTTCTGGCTTTTTTCCAGTATTTTGGGGATCAAGTTCCATGACCTTGTCAAGTTGTCTGTGAAAACTGTAAATCAGTGGCCTTAATTGTTATATGTTTCTTTACCTATATATTTAGTTTTTGCTTGTTAAATGTTTTAAAATCCAGGATACACAGAAAGATGGTGGGCAACATATACCAGCTGAGAGGTAGGGATGTGGGAGTTAGCAGTAATGGAGGAGTGGTAGGGCTTATATAGGTGCTAGGCTTCGGTAGCATTAGAGTATAGTTTTGCCATTTCTAAGGAGCATTCTGGGGTGGATTGCAAGGTTTGATATACTGGGCAATCTCTGGGTCTAGCAGTAGTGAAGGGAGGCATCCCAAGGCTATGGAGGGAGTCATTGGAGAACCTGGGTGCAAGAGGTCACCTTTGTGCAGTGATTGCCAGTGTTTTCAGCACCTCAATGCTGTCAAACACTGAGAAATCAACTGTCAAAATAAAATTGTGCGTGGTCCCTTTACTTCTTATTTACCTAGATGCAATGGGTAAAGCAAACACAAATTATTTTTCAGTAATCCAGTATTTTTCAGAGTCAAAATTAAAAGTTTAAGACTCACTCCAAGAATTGATCACATAGATTAGGCTGACACTTCGGTTGACTTATTCTCAGAGGTACTGTCTTTTGGATGAGATATTAAACAGAGGCCCCATCTGCCTGTTCAGGTGAACGTCAAAAATCAGAAAGGTCAGGAAATTCTTGGAGGAATGTGGGTCAAGACACTCATTTAGCCAACCACAAAAAGAGATTAACTGGTTATTCATTTCATTTGCTGTTTGTGGGAGCTTCCTGTGCCCAAATTGGCTGCCTGATAACAGTGACTGCACTTCAAAAATAATTAATTGGATGTGAGGTGTTTTGAGACATCCTGATGACATGATGAGGCACTATATAAAAGCAAGTTATTTCTTTTTCTTTATATTATTATCCACATTCAGTTGTCATAATTTTCCTACTATAAATACTATTTGGTTATTGCGCAATCACCTCAACATTGAATCCTTTTAGGAGAGACTGAGTTATTTTGTACATAGTAGTATAATCTTCCTGCTATATTACCATTTGATTATTCTTTCCTACCACTTTAAACCCTCATGAATTGCTTGTTAGCCTGGTCCTATTTTGGCTTTTTTACTGGTCTGAACCTGACAGTCATGGTCTCATAGGAGTCTGGCCATGAAGTGAATTGTATCACTGGCCATAAAATCAAAATGTTACAATTTCAATCCTTTCTTCAAACTGTCATAACTGCCTGTTACAAATTTAGGGTCTTGTCATAGATATTGTCTCAGGTACAGCAATGCTAGTCACGCCGCAGGCCTAAGTGGCAAGATCAAATTTCTAGGCTACTGTATATTAAATTAATTGTGTATATTTATAAATGAAAAATTAGAAGTTATTTGCAGCATTTTACATTTGAAACCTCATTCGTATCCGAGTACAGTTAGGGCCATATAAAAGCATTACCTCAGGTTTTGTATTTGTTTGCAGGAACCAGCAGAATCTGAAAATGCAAAAGATGTGTTTGGTGGTAGACTCACCTCTGACATGGTTACAGAGAGACTGGGACATTCAAACTTTTCAGAGCTCTTAAAGTTGGATATGCCAGAATCTGCAATCAGGTAATGTATAATGATATTAGTGCGAATAGTGAAGCTTTGAGTCAAAATAGAATGCTTTTTCTTTGACTTGCTGAAATCCTCCATGTGGTAGGACAACTATACATTTATGCCATAGTTGTGGTCTTTCAAGTCAAGTTGTTACATACATCAAGTTTTGAACTTTCTCAACTGTACCAGCCCAAAAGTGCTGTGATGAACGGGAGATCTGCCACAATTCAAATCGTATAAATATCTGGAGAGGATACACATTGCTGCAGAATGTCACATTAAAGATATTATTCTTCTGCAAATATTTCTTAATTGTAAAATAAATAGAAACCACGGACTGTTTACATTGTTCCAATGCTCTCCTGGCTGGCCTCCCTCCTTGCACCCTCCGTAAACTTGAGCTCATCCAAAACTCTGCTGCTCGTATCCTAATTCGCACCAAGTCCCTTCACCCATCACTTCTGTGCTCGCTGACCCACATTGGCTCCCAGTCCAGCAACACCTCGACTTTAAAATTCTCATCATTGTTTTCAAATCTTTCCATGGTCTCAACCCTTCCTATCTCTGTAACCTCCTCCAGCCCTACAACTCTCCGAGATCTATCCCTCCTCCAATTCTGGCCTCTAGCGCATCCGCGATTTTTATCGGTACCTAGGCCCTAAGCTCTGGGATTCCCTCCCTAAACCTCCCCGCCTCTCTACCTCACTCACCTCATTTAAGACGCTCCTTAAAACCTACCTCTTTGACCAAGCTTTTGGTCACCTGTCCTAATATCTCCTTATGTGGCTCGGTGTCAAATTTTGTTTGATAGCGCTCTTGTGAAGCGCCTCGGGACGTTTTACTATGTTAAAGAAATAAATGCAAGTTGTTCTGAAATCAAGACAGTGTGCTGCAGAGCACATGCAAATGGACAACTATCTCACATCTGAATGGAGTTCAGGAGATCATTATGCTAATTTGATAAATTTGGTTCAATGATGGAAGGTACCTTTTTGTTTTCTGTAACATGGTTTTCAACTTCAAAGGTTCCAAGAGTTTTATCCCAGGCAGCATCAGTTATTTGACCATTGTACTACAGCCTTTGTGGAGCTGGTGTGTAGAGACTCTAGTGGTAGATGAAACCTCCGTATAAGTTTAACAGGTCCTGCTCCAGGTCAAGTATCATCAAGAATGTTAGCAAAGTATTACACTTTTTTTATTTAAGGAGGCATAACTTAGAAATTATGTAACCAAGTGAAATCTGCTGATTTTGACCAAGTTTATACGTTCAATCACATGGTCGGATAGTGTTTTTTCTCCCCACTATCAAAAGACTAGGAGAACCGTATCAATCCATTAAGCTGTTATAGTAATAAGGGTTTCAGTTCGCCCCTAGGCAATGATACATCAGATATTGTGGGGTAGAAATTGACCCGTGCCCATTTTTGGGCACTGAATCGGCACTGCGTATGCAGCCCGCGCCCGAACACTTGGGCACCGTTAGGTAGCGAAATTGGTCCCCGTGCTTCATTAATATTGAATAGGTGGACTGCCAATGCCTCTCGCGCTGTTTGTTGGCAACTCGCCTAATCGAGGGCCTGAAAATGACATGTCTACGACACTATTCAAAGGCAGCCTGCACCTCTTAAAGAGGAGGTGCACACTGGCTGCTCAGCACCGGAAACTGCCATGGACATTTCTGACATGACTAAAACAGCTGCTGTGAGGGCCTCCAGATTCTCAGCTGTTGCACTGGGGATCCTGGTGGAGTTGGTCCATAGAAAGAATGAGGTTCTGTTTCCATTGGGAGGCTGAAGAGTCTCCAGACAGGTGGCCAGACAGCAGTGGCAATAGGTAGCAGAGAAAGTCAATGCCAGGAGCATTGTACCCAGGACCTAGCTGCAATGCTGCAAGAAGTTAAATGATCTCACCAGGTTTGCTAAGGTAGGACTCCTAATTCAGATCTCACATTACTCTTTCCTCAGCTCCAAACTACCCATAACCCCACTACTCAGAAACCTTCTCTCCCCTGCTTCCCTTCACTGTCCTACAGTCACTGTATCACACTTCACTCCACCGCCTTCTGTTACTACTCAAACACTCGTGAACTTGCTCGTGTATCCTTTATGAGAGCTATGCTTTCTTCTTTTTTCGTGAAATAGGAATAATGCCTATTTTTCACACAAAGCCATAGAAATGCGCATTTAAAAAAAAATGCATTTTGTGAGAATATGATTTCCGTTTCAGTAATGATTTGTTTATACTTTTCAAGTAACCAATGAGTCTCTCTTAACCATATGGTAGATACCGTAAGGTTTTTAACATCAATGTGTTCATAAACACTGATCATAACCTTATAATACTGCATGTACTTACAATGATAAGTGCACTCATAATATCCCATCTGCTCAGTAAATGCTTGTGTCCAAGTCCAGGTTGCTTAACAGTAGCCCCTTCTCTCCACCACCACTTGTCTCGTGTTCTGTGTGGTCCAGGCTCTTTATCTGATCCTTTAGGGTCGCACATGTGGAAGTGCAGAGGGATTTGGGGGTTCGGGTCCATAAGACCTTAAAGCAGCACCTCAAGTGAATAAGGCTGTTAAAAAAAGCTAACAGAATAATGTCTTTTATGGAAAGAGATATAGAATATATAAGTTGAGAGAATTAGGACAGAGAGCAGGAGAAACATTTTTACACGGAAGGTTTTGAGGCTGTGGAATGCATTAATGGAGTTAGTGTCTGAAGCAGAGACCATGTCAAATTTAAAGAATAGGTTAAATAGGTGGTTGAAAGAAAAGGGAGTAAAGGGATATGGGAACAGGGTGGGTACATGGGATTGGGACAATTGCTCAGGTGGAGTATAAACACGATTGGCCTGTTTCTGTGTTGTAATTTCTGTATTATTCTATTTTAATATCAAGAATTACAAAGGTTGTATTCAAAAGTTAAAATGTAACATCAGTTGCATTAGCTACAGCGTAAGTATCGCTATTTAAAGTATTTGTTTCATACTTCTTACCAGGTCTGTAGATCTTGGACCTTCAGAGAAATTTGGACGTTTACAAAGAATTAATTTGGAACGCAATAACCTCACATCCTTCAGTGGTCTTATCTATCTCCCTCGTGTCAAAGTGAGTATTTTTTATAGCTATCTGCAGATAACTTCCATTGTTTTTTTAAATCTTGGTAACAAATAGTGATGTTAAAATAAGTACTGCACAACCATTTTCTGTTCCTCATTGTCAGAGTTAGAGTCTATACACTTATTTATAGAAGTCACATGGATTACTTCCAGCTCCTTATGTGTTTAGTTTTCTTAACTGCAACCAGTATTACATTGGATAGCTCAAGTTACACACAGTGGCGAAGTGATGGCGCTTGCCGCTGACCTCGAAGAAAGCTGCCCACAAAGATCTAGCTATCATTGTGGCGTCGATTTCACCTCTCCCGAAGTTAATTTGAATCTGAAGCCAAGTCTAGGGGATCCCTGTACTGGAACACCCAGCCAACGATCCAGCAGGAAAAAGAGGCAGGAAGTTAGGGACACCCTCTCCCATCTCATTTACGTAGTACCAAGAGGTCTGCTTCTAGTGCAGGTGCAGGCCCAGATCTGTTGTTGATCTCCAAGGGAAGCTTTTGAAATCCCAGAGTTACATAAAAGGGACAGAAACCCAATAAAACAGGTCTGCACTCATTTTTTCTGATCTTTGCACTTGGGGAATGGGTGTTCCACATGCAAAGAAGCCAGAATAATCGGTCCTGCTATGTCTGGGAAGATAGGACACAGACATTTTCCTTCCCTACCCATGGTTCTCTTGTGCACCTCCTAGAAACCAACTGAAAGCAACAAGGACCTGGTAAATAAGTACAGTAACAAAACTGAAGTCTGACTTATGGTAAAATAAAATGTAATCTTTTGCTTATTATGAAGGTACTGTATTTAAGTCACAACCACATTGAGACCATTTTGCCGAGACAAAAGCCTCAAATTCATTTGACCAATAGGCAGCTTCTGCAGCAGAAGGTGTCTTCCAGTGGCTACGGACAGCCAGGACTTTCCAGGGGCAACAGGTATCTGATTATAATCAACTTCTTATCACTATATACAAATTAGTGATCTAGATTTTCTTCTTGTGAGTCAACTAGCACCAGATTTAATATTTTCCACTTCTCTCCATTGTCCGTAGTAAAGAGCTTTTGACAAGCTCTTGTTCAAGGAGGGAGATAAGGATAGACCACATAACTACAGTTCAATTAGTCTAACATCCGATGTGGGAAAACTTTTAGGCTGGAATTTTCCCCTAAAGAAAGGATGGGTTTGGAGTGGGGGGGGGGGCAGTTTAATTGTTAAAAATGGGATTCCCGACCTGATCCCGCCTCCAACCCGCCCACTTCCGGTTTGGATGGGGGCGGACGACCAACCCGCTCCCAGGGGCCGGTACGTCAATTTAAATATTGTAATGAGGCTGGAAGCATCTTTTCTCCCCTCCATTTTGAATTTAAGTGCAAGTGGATGGGTTTCACACAATTCGTGAAACCCGGCAGTTAAAGCGAGGTGGGGACTGCTGCATCCAGGAGGTAAGCGGCTTTATACCTACCTCCTGGATCCAAGGACCCTATCTAACCCACCCCCTGCGATCGCCGACCCCCTCACGAGGCCTCCGATCGCCTCCCCAGGCCACCGCCCCTCCCCCACCATGAGTCCTCCCCCCCCACCCCCACCCCACCGATGATGCTGAGGCCGGCCACAATCCTCTGGTGGCCGTCCCTGATCCTCTCTTCCCCCCCCCCCCTCCCCCGCCAATCCCCGATCCTCGATCCCTGGTCCACACCCCGCCCCCCGCCTCCCCGTCAATGCTCTGGCCAATCCCCCCCCCATCGCGACCTCCCTCCTGTGATCCCCGATCCTCCATTGCCGACCCCCGCTCCCACGATCCCCGAGCCTCCACTGTCAACCCCCTGACCCCCCTCCCGCGATTGCCAAATCAAACCCCCCCTGGACCAACCCCTCTCATCTGAGGCCTACCCACCCGCAGCCAGCCAGCTTGAGAAGCTTGGGAATCTGAGGCCTCACATGCAAATCAGCATGTCAGCAGGGCCTGTGGGAAACCCGGCCTCCCGGGTTTTCTGCGCGCCCCAGAAGACCCCCCCGCCCCAATCCACCTACCTGGAGAAAATTCCGGTCTTAAAATCCATAATACAAGATAAAATTATTAAGTATTTAGAAATGCATGTGTTAATCAAGAACTGTCGGCACAGATTTGTTGAGGGAAAGTCATATTTGACAAATTTAATATTTTTGTAAGAAATGACAAATTGGATAGATAAAGGGAATGTAGTAGATGTAGTGTATATAGATATTCAGAAGGCATTCAATGAGGTGTCTCACAAGAGGCTTGCCACCACACTGTGGAAATCTGCCAGAAATTATTTTAACTGATATGCAAATTGTCTTGGTGACCTACCCACTGCTTGCAGAGGAAAATACAAGTTCCAATGAGAATCTCATAACTAACCCATCATTTGTACAACAAATAAGGGAAAAATCAGGATCTGTGCTTTTTTAACTGAAGCAACAGACTAAATTTTAAAAGTGAATTCTCTCACAAATTATGTTTTATTGCTTGCAATAGTAGTTATGTACAAATAAAAATAATACAAATGTTATTTTGAGAAATTACTGACGCTGTGTTCAGATGTGTGCGTATATAATATTATTAAGAGAGGATATATTGTTAAATCCTATTAACTGCAAGTTTATGCATTAAGCATGGTAAATGTCTGTATTCCAAGATAATGCAGATTATCAGTAAGGAAACTCAGCTTCATGACAATTTCATACTGTACTTAAATTGCCATTTAAGTACTTTTATTCACCCATATAATAACATTTTAATACACAATTCTGAATCTTGCTGCTTTATTGATGACAATTTCCAACTAAAATTTTATGATGTTGCATAATTAACCACTGTGCCTCCCTTCTGACAGCAGAGATACAGGTTATGAAAGTCTTCCTCCGGTTATGGAAAGCTTGGAAGTACTTCATTTAGGCTATAATGGCATCTCTAGCCTGGCTCTGCTACAGTTGAGCAGACTGATAAATTTGAGAGTGTTGTATTTAGAAGGTAAGTAGTGATCTACCCACACACTAAACCAGCAGTGAAAGCAAATTTATTTCTGTTTTATTTCCCAGACAAGGCATAAAATTGCAGCTTAGTTACAATATGTTATTGTACAGTGAAACCTTTGCCTCTGACTTCACATGGTTTCCTAAGGTGTCTAATATATTGCCCATGAGCAGCATGTAGTCCCTGAGTCCTGGCAGTCTGGCCCTTAAATCCGAGGCAACTCATCCCTACTTGTACCTATATTTTCTATTCACTGGTTTGTCCGGTTTGAATTTTGTGGGGCTGAAGGTTTAGAAAGAGTTGTCGTCAGTGCTGTTGCCTAATTGGTGATTAAATACTAATCAGAACACTAAGATCAACTTGAGATATATGAAAATAAATAGGAACACGGATTTAAACTTTATTGGATAGATTTTCCTGGCCCCCCCCACACCAGTCCTGGTGCTAGACATAAGCAGTTGATGGAGATCTCAGTTGAAGTTTAAATTACTTGGGGGAGAGTTCAATCTTTAAAATAGTCTTTACCTGTAATCTTCAGCCTACCCCAGGCCCTCACGGATTCTCCAGTTAGTGAGGGTCTAGGAGCAAGATACAGTGCAATGTTCTTTAGGCTCTTCTGCCCTAGGGTGGCTAGCTGACTTTAGGACAGGAGAATGTGGGAGGACGAGAATGCTCCCTTCTGCTTCATTTGAATACTTCCGTCAGGTCTGTACCTACTACTGGCACAAGGCAAACTTCACTCCCTGCACCCAACCAGAATGCCCCTGGAAATTGCAGGGTTATTTTAAAGGGATGAAATCCAGTGATCTAGATCGCTACCTCAGTTTGCTGACCTTCGAGCCCAGGAACGAAGAGGCAAGAACCAAGCCTCCATGATACACACCTAAGATATGACACATTTGTTCTAATAGATTTAAGGCTGATGGCAAATTAATTTCAATATAGATAAGTGTGAGGTGGTGCATTTTGGTAGGATAAATACTTATTGGAAAATAAGAGTCTAAATGGGATAGAGACACAAAGGGATCTACGGGGTAAAGATTCACAAATCATTAAAAGTGGCAAATAAAAACTGAAAATGCTGGAAACATTCAGCAGGTCAAGCAGCACCTGCAGAGAGAGAAACAGAGTTAATGTTTCAAGTCGCAAGCGTGACCCTGAGCTTCTGGTCACTTGCCATTTAAGTTCTCCATCCCACTTCCACTTTGACCTCTCTGTCCTCAGCCTCCTACACTGTTCCAATGAAGCTCAATGGAAACTCGAGGAACAGCACCTCCTCTTTCAATTAGGCACTTTACAACCTTCCAGACTCAACATTGAGTTCAACAACTTCAGATCATAACCACTGCTCCCATTTTTTCGGACAGCAGGTGCTGGTAATAGTTCTGCCGTTGCCATTTACAGCTCCTCTAGATGCATCTGTTTTTTCTTTACTTGTCCCATTACCACCTACTTTTGCCTTGCACCATCATCCCTTATGTCATTTAATCACTCCTGCCCTCCTGCAACTATCAGGAAAGACTGAACAAGCTGGGGCTCTTTTCTCAAGAAAAGAGAAGACTGAGAGACATGACACAGACACGATGGGCGCGACCTTACCTTTCGGTGCGAGTTGGGAGCGAGTCATCTGCCTTCCGGGTTTCGATCCTGCCCCCAACGACGCCCAACGCATAGACGTAATTTTACGTCAATTGGCCTTGTTAAGCCCACCCTGCGGGCTTGCCGGCCAATTAAGAGAAAGCCGGTGTCAGATGACATCAGTTGATAACGCGTCATCTGCTGGTTTTCTTAAAGGGGACACGCATATTTTTTTCTTGACATAATTTTTCAGTGTTTGACAGCACTAGCAATGACTGTTCACAGGTGAACCCTTGCACCCAGGCTCTCCAGTGAATCTTTCCTTAGGATAAAACAGATGGCAGCTGCAGGTGAGGTTACAGAAGCGATCTGTCACTAGTGAGAGAGGTTCTCCCAATGAGGTGGGACTACACACACAATCCAAAACTTGTCACCTACAGAAAAGTGTAAATGCATTAAAAATGATTTTCCCAACATTTTCTTACCTCTAAAACTCACCAGTGTACCATTGGATACTTCACACCACTTCTGCAGCCTGTCATCAATGCAGAAGCATTACAGTAGACCCACAGCACGCCATACTTACCTGGCGTGGTGTCCGGATGTCGGGAAGCCCGCAGTAGACCTGTCAAAATTGCAAAAAGCCTCTTAACTGCCTGTTAACAAGCAGTTAAGTGCCTATAATCCTCTTCCCGCCGTTAGGTGTTGGGTCCATGCGCAAATCGGGGACCCGACACATGGGAAGATTGTTTGGAGGTGGCTTGACAGCGGGTTTCCGACCCGCTGTCAATCTTTGCGATTTTGCCGGATGTCCCACCTCCAAAACCGCCCCCTGAGTGCCGGCAAAATTCCCCCCGATAGGTCGCATGGCCTCCTTCTGTGCCGTAAATTTCTATGAAAAACAATTTCTATGAGAGGTGACCTGACAGATGACTTTAAAATTATGAAGGGGTTCGATAGAGTAGATGCAGAGAAGATGTTTCCACTAGTGGGAAACTCCAAAACTAGGGGCCATAAATATAAGATGGTCACTAATAAATCCAAAAGGAATTTAGGAGAAATATCTTTACTCAGAGAGTGATGAGAATGGGGCACTTGCTACCACATGGAGTGGTTGAGGTGAATAGCATAGATGCATTTAAGGAGAAACCAGATAAGTACATGAGGGAGAAAGGAATAGAAGGATATATTGATAGTGAGATGAAGCTCGTGTGGAGCATAAACACCGCCATAGATCTGTTGGGCTGAATGGCCTGTTTCTATGCTGTAAAATTCCTGAGAGTGCATATTGTAGTGAACCTGAGAGTGCATATTGTAGTGAACATGTTGATCACCCTTCGTGTGAAGCGGAATTTCCTAATATCAGTCCTAAAATTGTCTTTTATTCATTTGAACCTATGTCTCTTGGTTCTACTACCACAGTTTAATTTAAAGTAATATTCCAGGTTATTTTCTTCTATACCTTAACTGTCTTATATACCTTTCAAAGATCACTTCTCAAATGGCTCTTTTGCAAGCTGAAAAACTCATCTATCCAGTCTTACCTCACCATTCAGACCCCTAATAATGGTGATCAACCTTTCAGCTCTTCTCTGCACTGCCTCCATTGCTTGAATGTATCTCTTGTTGCTTAATGACCAGAATAGGATGTAGTATTCAAAGTGCAGTCTGACCAATCACTCGCTAAAAATATTTCTTGCATGAATCCTAGTCTCATTTATTTCCAAACCACTATTTTTACATTCAAATGTATTTCTGATTTGATACAAACACACAAAAAAGAACAAGAAAAGACCAACTGGTCCGTCCAGACATGGGGTATAGCCTATGTGCACCAGGAGAAGACGTTCTTTCCCCCCCGCCCCCCACATCCTTGTCACACAATCAGTAGATAAACCTTTGGATAATCCTCTTTGATCTCCGAAAGCAATCAAGTAAGCTCCAGGAATCTGCAGTAATTGATATGACTAGTCACAGCTAACCCTCACCTGCTTTCTATAACTCGTGATGTTGATCCCTTGAAGGAACTTGTCCAGTTTCCTTTAGAAGACCTGTAACGATTCCATACTCACTGCAAGTTCTGGCAAGAGGAAGATGAAAATGGTCCGAGTGTCCTGAGTGAAACTTAGCAATTGTGGAAACTGGATTGGCTGAATCCAGTCCTTCCTATCTCCTTATTTCTTAAGGAATTAATTTGTACCTGAGTGGATGCACACATTTTTTTTGTGCATTATACATGAAATTTGATTCATTTCAACTCTTTCCATTGTAGGCAATTTTATTAGTCAGATTGAGGGCCTTGATCGCCTTCAGTACCTTGCTGAATTATCACTGGAGCGAAACCGGGTCAGAATGATTCATGAGAACTCCTTTTTGGGCCAAAGCGCTCTCATTGAGCTCCATCTAGAGGAGAATAGGATGCGTGACCTTAACAACCTATATCCACTGGTAAAACTGCAGCGACTATTCCTTGGTGCAAACAAAATCCAGGTAAAGAAAGAATTTGCATTTATATAGTGCCTTTCATGACTTCAGGATGTATCAAAGCACTTTACAGTCCATTAAGTATTTTTTAAGAGTAGTCAATTTTATTATGTAGGGAAACGCAGCAGCTAATTTGCGTACATCAAGGTCTCACAACAATGACCAGATAATCTGTTTTAGTGATGTTAGCCCTCATTGTTGGCCAGGACACAATAAGAACAGCACCCCTGCTTTTCTTCAAGTACTGCCATGGGATCTTTTACATCAACCTGAGAGGGCAGATTAGGGGGCCACGGTTTAATGTCACATCTGAAAGATGGTACCTCCAACAGTGCAGTACTCCCTTAGTACGGCACTGAAGTGTCAGCCTAGATTGTGTGCTCAAGTCTATGGAGTGGGGTTTAAACCCACAACTTTCTGACTCAGGCATGAGTTCTACCACTGAGCCGTTACACAGACCTTATGTAAGATACTCCATTTATATTACTCTGGATATAAAATCAAATTGAAATTTCTTCAATATTGGGGCAGTTCAAAAAAAATAATTTGGTCTGAAATAATTTTTCATGTTTCTTTCCATAGCATTGAATAATTTTAATTTATAACTTGTATTATTTTGATGGCTTGTCAACATATACTGAAGTATCTTTAAGCTGTTACATAGATCAAACAATTGTGCAGTTTCAGAGGTAAATATGTCAATATGTATAATAGCTGCACACAGTATTCTTTTTACTGAGGTAGGGAAGGTAGTTGTAAAAACACATTGGCCCGTAATTTGCCTGTAAGGGCCGCGCAAGTTCCGGGTTTTCGCATGTGAAGCGCATGCGCGAAAACCTGGAACTTCCGATCTGTCAAGAATCTTCTTGACAGATTATCTGCATCCCCAGGAAAAGGACATCCGCGGATGGAGAGTTGGGCTATTTGCCCAACCTCTGCCCAACGAATGCCCGTGAAATTCTTACGCCTGATAAAAGCAGGCATAAGGCCTGCTTTTATCAGCGTAAGAGTTTAAAAAACATTTTTTTTAAATTTCATTCATTTATAGATTAAAAACCTGTGCAATAAGGTAAGTTTATTTGTAGCCCCTTTAAAACATTTAAATTTATTTTTCAAATAATTACATTTGTTTTAAATATTTAATTAAATGGCATTTTCATTTAATTTTATATATGTAATTTTTTAAACATATATTTGATGCGTAGATGTATTTTTTGGGGTATTCCCATTCATGCTTATGGGATTTCCGTACATACGGAATCCCCATAAGAATGAATGGGGATTCTCTTATTTTATTGGTTGGGCCAGCCCACGTGATCCCAGGGGCTCTTGCAAACTGCCTGCGCCCCTGAGATACGTGGGCCTCTACCCGCCGGTACCCGGAGAGGCCCAGGACTGCGAAACTCCGTACCTCCCGGACCACCAGGTACGCGGGCATTTTATTTGCGGATCGGAGGCATTTCACCGCGGGAAGCCTCCGACCGCAAATTCAGGGCCATTGAACCTAAAGTCCTCCAAAAGCAAAATACTGCAGATGCTGGAAATCTGAAATAAAAACAGAAAATGTTGGGAATACTCAGCAGGTCAGGCAGCATCTGTGGAGAGAGAAACAGAGTTAGCCATTGACCTGAAACATTAATTCTGCTTCTGTCTCCACAGATGCTGCCTGACCTGCTGAGTATTCCCAGCATTTTCTGTTTTTATTTCAGATCCTAAAGTCCTCTTTAGCTTGGGTATTTAGAGGTTATTAAGTAACATTATTTTTGTGACTTCTACTTTGTAACAAAATATAAGTTCATTTTATAACAATAGTGGCAAATAAAATGAGGAATATTTATTTAAAATTACACATGAAAATTGGAATATAATTTGTTTACTCCTGAGGAAGATTTAATAACTTATGTGTTGCAAAGTCCTCACACATCAATAAACTGCATGTATATTGAATATTCCTCATTGTGTTTGTGAAACATTTTAAATTTTTCAATGATTCCTTTCAAGATTTTAAGAGTTATCTCTTACACTATTTTGAGAAGACTTAAATATTTCTCCTTCTAGCCTGTGTAATACCTCCTTTCTGTACTCGCTCTGCTTCTGCACCAAGGATTCATAAATGTAATTATTTTTCAGCTGATTAACAAAATAGTGATAACCATTTTCAAGAAGAAAACCAAAGTATTTTATAAAATAAAGAAAAGTGGGTAGCAATATGTTTTTCACAGAACTAAACTGAGGCAGTGTGCAAGACTGATGTTTGGCAGACAGAGTCAGACAAGTGATGCATAAACTGGTGCCCTGCTAAAAGTAATAGCAGTATTCAGGATTTTTCTTGAAAACATGAGAATTCTTTTACTGGAATAAATTCAGCAGCTGTTTTCAAGCAAAGGTGAGGGGTGGTTGGCTGCAAGTGAAAAAATCTGGGTCACAATATACTCTGCACAGGAAAGCAGACAGTGCATAACAATTTGTTAGGTGCGCATGTATTTCTGAGAATCATGATTCTCACATGTATAGAGCAGGCCGCTAAATTAAGCTCTGTAGCACCCAGTTTTTCGGTGCTATGGGTGCCGATTCGGATCCAAAATGGCATCCGAGGAGCGTGTGCACACTTCTGGTGCGGGCTGCACCGGACGCCATTTTGGGTAGGTTGTTGGCACAGGCGCTGGGAGCGTGCGCCGGAAGGATGCAGCGTATGCAGATCGTGACGTCACGCTGATTTGACGCCAGCGCTGCCATTTTTGACCTCAACGCTGGAGCTAACACACTCTCTTAACCTCGCACAGCTGAACATACATTCAGCAGCAGCGCTATTTAAAGGGATCATCAAGTGCTTTCAGGTTAGTTGCTGATTGATTCCTACTGGCTCTTGGTGAGTTTGTAGAAGTGTTTGGTGGTCTGTTATCTTATTTGAAGTTGCTGAACTCTCCAAGGAGTGGTGTGGCAGGTTACTTCAAGGCTTTTGCTCAGACCAGTTGCTCCCAGACATGGATGCAGTAGTTTGTACCACCCTTGGCCTGCAGCATGACAGGGAGAATGAGCTCAGGCAACACAATGGAGGACAAGCTGCTCGAAGAGGGAGAAGGGGGAGAAGACTCTCAGCAGGGGGCCATATTCACCCAGGGTCTTCAGCTATTTACAATCTATTTTAATAACTTAGATGAGGGGACCGACTGCGATGTATCCTCTCTCCTCCTGTCCACCTCCTGCATCAAGGCCTCCAGCGCTGCATCCGAGAACCTTGGAGCGCGCTCTCTCCCCTGTTGTGCCATTGTACTTCTTCCTGCTCACACTCTGTTTACCAGCCAGCTGAATCACCTGCTGCAGCCAGAATGCACCTCCCCTTTAAGAGGTGCGGGCTGGCTTTAAGAAGTGCAAGCTAGCTTTAATTGGTGCTAGCCTCGCGCGAACTTGGACTTCCTGCTGAGCATGCAGCCACTCAGCAGCACGATCAGTGCTGGGCTACACGCCACAAAATTAGCAGGTAGCACGAAGTTAACGTGCTGCCTGCATTACTTTGAACAAGCGCGGGTTGATCCTGCATCACTATCCTCGCACCCGTTTTCGGGGACAAACAAATTTTTAGCCCGCAATATCTGCACTCGATTTTCAGACTTGCAGTGCAACCATTGTCAGTGTGCACAGTTTAAACCGAATGGCTCACAAGTTATGACTATATGTATTCAAGAGTGGGTGCCTTAGCCAAGATATTAGCCTTGAAATTTCTATGAATGTGCTATTCAAAAGTTAACTGTGGTTTAGTAAAAAGACAGTTGTTTTCAACCTGTGGGCTAAAACGTATTCTATAATCTCCCACATTGCGGATCGGTCAATACAACAGGAGAAGTGTTTATCTTTTACTTAGCTATAAACTGCAATTAGGAGACTGTTAACCACCTAAAGTAGCACTAACGAAGGCATCTTTAATGCACAAAATTGCTATAGAGTTGCCTTTTAGAGTGAGGAAAGCCGATTTATTAATTCTGGAAACGGCAAACCCTATTGCAAGAGATTAGAGAAAGCCACAAAATTTATGGGACTGATGGGTATTCCACCCTAAGAAGTGCCTGATGTGCCAGACATGGACGGAGGTCGTGAAACTAGGCACCATAGTCCTGGATGTTGCTGATTCATATGCGGGGCCCTCAGAATGCACAGCCCAAGGAGGTGTCGGGCCACTAGAATCCTAGTAGGGTGTCAGTAGAATACTACAGCCGTCCATGTACTTACTCATTCCTCAAGAGAATCACTTTGAAAGAGTAGTAGGTTAGGTGGTATCTGAAAGCAAGCATAAGCACCAAGGGGCAACAGCGCGCCAATTTGTGTTGTCAATATTTACATGCTACATAGTAGAGGTGGTTTGAACATTATGTCACATATTTATTTGTCATGGGTTACAATATAGCAAGAGCCCAACATAAGTTGGCATTAGATGGCATTTGAAGAACTAATAATGGAAGTGTAGGACAAGGTGGTTTGAACATAATTGCTTGGTAGATGTGGTCTGCTCCTTTGAGAAATGGTGTAGCTGTGACACTCTTTGAAAGAAAGGCTTCTGGAATTGAATTGAATGTAATCCACAGAGTGCATAGAAATCTAGAATGTGAAAAGACAATTTATAGGAACCCTTTAAATGAAGACTACAGCTTTTTCACTGCAACCTCTCCAGCAATGCCCATACCATTTGAGAAAAATAATTCATCGAACGAGTTGCAGTATTGGGTAATTCACTGATAAGTGCTCACTCTACCAACTTATTTGCCCTAACTGCATGGATAGAGTTTTTTGATCTTCAAAACTATATACAATAAAAATATTTCTACCCTTCTGTCAGAGGTTTTGTGCAGATTTATGATTGGTTCAGGGGGTGTCCAAAACACTGATTAATTACCATATTTGCTCTACATGCCTGGGCAATCCAGCCCATGAATCCTAGGCCGAGGAAAAACTCACTTCCATTTGTGCAATGGAAACATTTACAATTGAAGATCACTTACAGACACGTTCTCCCTGCTCTTCCCCTTCAACACCCGATATAGCGCCACTGCATACTGCCTGCTGGTGCTCCCCCCCCAACTCCTGTACTGACTCTATATGCAGCTTTCATTCTGCCTAAAGCCTCCCCGCTTCATACGTGCCACGCCTAAAACCTCACAAGCAATGCTATGGGAGATACACTTTATTTTAAAAGTATTCAGTATTTTTGTTTGGGAACTGTAACTTACAAATGGAAAATTAGTTCTTGGATTAGAGTAATATTTATCCACTAAGATAAATCCCAAATACTTGAAGTAATGAAAGAGCCAAAATTCATGATGGCAATATTCCGCTTTAACAATAAATAATATTTTTTACTTTGATTTACATGATGTATCTTCCGGGATGCAAACGAGTTACTGTATTAGACATTCACATATCATTAAGTACATAATGTACTCTGCCATCTGTGTACACTGTATGCTTGTATACATGTAATGGCTATATTATTATTACCTTGAGATATGCCCAATATAGGACAATATTTCTTTAAGAGCCTCAAGCAAACAGAAATTTTCTGTACCCCTCAAATATACATTATAATAAAATGTACTACTGGCTGATTATGCAGTACATCAAAATGCCAACATGCAGGCACGTGCAGCAGTAGGATGTGATTACCCACATAGTAAATTCATGACCTCAATCGTGCTGTCAAAAGGAGATGCCAAGTAGAGCCAGGCACTTCCCCCACAAGAAAAAGGGAAAATTGAAGCCATATACCCACCTGCTCTGGCATACGTCCAATCAGACAGCTGTTGGAAGCCTAGAATAAGGTCTGAACTTAGTCTCTTAGCTTGGACAGTACTTAACATAGAAAACTTTCAGAAGAGAAAAGGGAGGGAAAAAAAGTATATTGCTTTTTATTTCCTAAAGGTTTTTAAACTTGCATAAGTGCTTACCCATAATGCTCTTAGTTTATTTTTAAAATATTCAATTTTAAAAATGACCTTTGTTTACAGACATGTTGAGTTCTATAATTAACCATTTGTTGCACCACTCAGTGCAGCTGATGCTCCATAGATTAGGAGTGCCTGTTTGCCATTCTTATTAGAGAGCAATCAGATACCATCTGTTGACCGAGAGATGAGTCTCGGTAAATAGATCATTTCAAAACTAATCTTTTTTTAAACCAAGACCGTGGAGGTATTCTA
This sequence comes from Squalus acanthias, assembly GCA_030390025.1. Taxonomy (NCBI): domain Eukaryota; kingdom Metazoa; phylum Chordata; class Chondrichthyes; order Squaliformes; family Squalidae; genus Squalus; species Squalus acanthias. Next base: position 32,570,925 of record CM059425.1, on the reverse strand, counting down.
CTAATAAAAACTGGATATAAGTTATTAGGGAAGTGTTTAACCTTATCAGCCTACTCTTAACTCTGAGATGAGAGTCTTTTTGTTGTGTGTTCATTTTCACCTACTTGTTACATTTTACCTATCCTATTGAATCTGAACGACTTCCCAAAATAATCAGCATCCAGATCCCTGTAATTACAGAAGAATACTAATGAAAAGGTCATTGTATTTGTTAATCTTTGGAAATACCAATCAGCCATGTGTGAGTGACAAGCTTCAGAGAAGAAAGGGCTCCAATCTGAGAAGTATGTAGTCCTAGTCATAGTCATTTAATTGATTGAGAGCTCTAAATATACTCCATTGAAAGGTACTTAATACTATAATAACTGCATAATCAATCGGAATTGGAGATTGATTTTATTTTAACATTATTATTCAGAAAGCTCTTTAGAATTAAAGAAAATTGTTCAGTCATGCAGCTTTATATTCCATTTGTTTTCTGGCTGCATTAGAAGTTTTATTAACTATTGTGCAAAGCACCAAGGGAAATGCATATTTGGAAAAAATTAAAGCTTGAAAGTAAAAAGGTATAAAACATGCAGACCAAAAGGCCATAAAAGTAAAAGTACAGAACAGGTGCTGAGTTTCCATGTGGAAAAATATGTGTATATATACGTTTGATGTGTAGTACTTCGCAAATCCATCTAGTGGTAATGTGAGGAAGCTTATTTAACTGTGTATCAACCCAGGATTTTATGATTTTGGATGCTGTCATAGTAGCCATGGTAGTAAAATGTCCTTTTAATCCAATATAAGTATTTTCAAAATAAATACTCTATTTTGCACAGGATATAGGTGAACTGGAAAAACTTGATTCACTTCCAAATTTGACAGAGCTTTCGGTTGTTGGAAATCCTGTAAGTATTATGATTGTGTATTTTGTATAATTTATGAATTAGCTATCAGATCAAAACTCTTTTGTATCTACACTTTCTTTCAATAAGCACTTTACTTCAAATAGGAACTCTTGGGTATCTAGCAGTGATTGCTAATCAGTAAATCAACAAACGCTAAACTTTGGTTATATTCCCAAGAGATGAGAGCCCTGAATTTCTTCAGGGCCTTGAGCGAAGCATGAAAGGGGCAGGAGAGGACAGGTGGAGATGGAAATGGGGTGGAACTCAATAATACCAGGTCTCTGTCCCAAAGACCACTCTGAGCAAATTCCTTCTGGGGCGGGGCAGGCAATAGTTCCATCTGTTCCACTGAAGCTTGATGAATAAAGGAAAGGTTCGAGTGGAAGAGATTGCATCTTCCACTGCGCTCACCTCCTCTGCCTGAAACTAACCAGACGTTACCAGGGTCCAGTTGGGTCCTGACCTGGAATACTCTAAGATAAACAGCTGCCTAAGTCAAACTGGCCTTATAAAGGGGACTGATTTCAAACTCCAAATATGTTTTAAGTTAGTCCTGCCAGTGCATGGTTGGCAAGTACTGCATTTTGCTCCACTAAATTGTACCATAGAACCTACATTTGTCCACAGTCCTAAGTCATCGTGAAGAGAGATGGGGGGAGAATGGAAATAGAAGGAAAGTCATAAACGGTAACTCACACACGCCTTCAGCAATGGACTCGGAACAACATTGGTAGAGGCCTGAGAGTAAGCTGCACTCTTGCCCACTCAGCCACAGTAATGTATGGGCCAAGAGACCAGGCAAAAAGGGAAGAGGCAAAACATTTGAAAACAGATATTCAGCCTTCATGGACGAAAAAACCAAAAGCTAACAAAAAGAAATGGTCAGTTGTTGCTGTGCACTGTTGCCTGTGGCTGACCTTGAGCACCAGCACACTCCATTCAGTTCATGCACACTAACATTCTCACTGAAAGACTAAATGTATGATGAAATCAGTGTAACAAATGAATTCATGCTAAATAGCACACTCATAAATACAAAGAAAATAAAATTTTGTGTTTACAAAGTAAATGTTAGAAACAGCTATCTAATTCGTCACAGTACAGTTAAGCTGTGATTCAAAACCTTCCTCTGTAAATCACAAATCTTTTCCTTGTATGTGAAAATTGACAAATCAGGCAATTTAACATTTAATGCTTTACATCCAAAGGGAGTACCACATACTTTGGCCACACAATGTGTGAACTAGCAGCAATTCAGACAGTCCCCTTGGTGTAACACCTTATCCAAAAGCATCTCCAATAGTGCAGCACACCATCAGTACTGCAATACAGTGTCAGCCTACATTATGGTCCGGATTTTACGGTTGGAATAATGGTGAGGCTATCGACGCTCACCGTTATTATGGAGTAAATCGGACAGAGACTTCCGGCATCCGCACATGCACAGTTAAATGCGGAAATCAGAAAGTTGCTGTCTGAGTTGCCCTGCTCCTCCACAAGCTTCGCTACATTGGTACCTTTTATTATTCGTTCATGGGATGTGGGCGTCGCTGGCAAGGCCAGCATTTATTGCCCATCCCTACACCTTGCTGACAGACTCGGCATTGAAATACGTGAAGGGCAGGAAGTTGCGGTATTTACCCACTAAACACGCCAGAAAAAGTTGGGACTTGTCCATTCAAATGTAAGTGACTTTTTAAAGGCGTGATAAGTCTTAATTACGACCAAACAATCTCTCTGGCACTGAAAATTTACTTTTACAAGTGTGGAGTCCTTTTCCTTCAGATTTTAATTATTGTTGGAGATTTCAAAAAATTAAAATTAAAATGTTTTACATTTTCTTCTGTCTCTTTTATCTCTCTCTCTTAATCCCATCTTTCTTTTGCTTTCTGTACATGGTTTTACATTGAATTAACTACTCTAACTTACACTTCCTGGTTTAGATTCTGGTATCTCAGTAAGGATTCTTCAATTTGATTGGTTAAGGAAACGCGCTGTTGCTTGACCTGTTTAAACAGGTCCCAGATCCCCTGTAGAGGGCACCGTGCTGTTTCTGACTCCCAATAACAGTAAGTTCCAGTGCAAAAGCCCACGAAAAGTCTGTGGGCAGCTGTGAGCGTAATGAACGGCGAGCGCCATTCGTTTGCCGCTGAACGCAAAATCCGGGCCTATGTGTTCAGGTTCCTGGAGTGGGGCTTGAACCCATGACCTTCTGACTTGGGAGGCGAGAGTGTTACTACTGAGCCAAGGCTGACAATTAAGTAGGTTTAAGAACAATTCCCTTAACTCTGAAAAAGGATGATAGCCATTTTCCAATGTTAGCACAGTGCAAAGTCTTATATGAAGTTACATAGGCAACTTTATTTACCCTCCAGTATCTCATCCAGGCAACCTTTTATCATGTACTTGGATATGATACTGTAGTAATTATGTACTGGACTAGTAATCCAGAGACCTGGATTAATAATCAAGAGAACGCAAGTTCAAATCCTTCCATGGCAGTTTGAGAATTTGGATTCAGCTTTTTTTTTAAAAATCTGGAAATGAAAAGCTGTTATCAGTAAAAAGTGACCATGAAGCTGTCGGATTGTTGTAAAAGCTCAACTGGTTCACTACTGTCCTTTAGGGAAGGAAACCTGCTGTCCTTACCTGGTTTTATCTCCATGTGACTCCATTCCCACACCAACGTGGTTGACTCTGAAGTAACCTAGCAAGCCGTTCAGTTGTACCAAACTACTACAAAGAAATTACGGTTCGAGAAGGAGGTCCACTGCCACCTTCTCAGGACAACTAGGGATGAGCAATAAATGCCAGCCTTGGCAGCGACGCCCACATCCCAAGAATGAATAACAAAAAACTTTGTCACAATTGGGTTTCATCTGTCAAAAGTATAAAACATTATGAAAATTACAATTTTTATTCTTTAAAAAGGACAATTTTTCCACAATTTAAGTAATTGCTTATTAGTTACAATAGTGTTTAGAAAAGCTTGTTAAGTGTATGTCTGTTCAGTCAGTATATTCAGAAACCACGACATAGACCACGCTTCACCTTTTAAAGAGTTATTTAAGTGTTCTACCAGCAACTACATTCAAATTTCAGCGATGTACCTGAACAGATTCTCTATTACATGGTTAGATTTAAAAATAAAATGTGCCATAGTTACTTTTTACTTGCTTTTCTGGTGCTTATATACCAATTCCAAGTAGCAACTTCAGTAGTGCCACTGTCACACAAACTGTTCCCCCCACACTTCACCATGTAGGGGAATGATTGAGGAATTTATACTGCAATATAAACATAAGGAACATAATTGAACTTGGAACCTTTAATATCTGTATGGCTCAGATCGTTATTGAATAATCCCCCTAAACTATCTGAGGAGTTCAGGTTACATTTGTTAAAAATCAATCACTTAATCATTTACTATTGTTTTAAAAGATTTACTATTGTTTTAAAAGATTTGTACCATCATTGAATGGGCTTACAAGTTACAAATAAGAGCAATTCTTGTTAAGCAAGCTATTGATTTGAAGATGCTGTTTGTTATTAATACTTCACAATATAGGCAGCTCTAAAATTAATAAAATTTGTGAAATACTGAGTGTGTTTTATGTAGTATGTGAGTCCACTATCTCACCTGATGACTTGTGAATCACTGCACTGACTAAAGCCTTAAGATGAAGAAGTGAGGCATTTTTGAGATGACCAATGTAAATTTTTTTGTAGGTCTCTCGTAAAATGTTGTATCGTCCATTCCTAGTGTTCCGATTGACGAGGCTCCAGATATTAGATGGAGTACCAGTCACTGTGGATGAGAAGGACAGAGCTGAGCTTCTATTGTGTGAGCACAATGTAAGAATTTTGTTTGTTTAAAGGGCTAGCGGATCTCCTGTGTCATTGCCCAAAGTGAGCTAAACAATACACTGTTTTATAACAGGGATGGTTATGCCATGTAGGGCATAACATCATGGTCACTGATTTAGGGTGACTGAATAAGTCAAATTCTATTTTTATGACATGGTAGTCTGGGATTTTAACCAGTGCTTTGGTGGTTGAATTCCATAACTCTGTCTATTATTCTGTGACTATCATAAATGAGTGGTCTTTATTTTCTATATATTCCTTTAGCTATGAATTTCAATTTTAATCCTTTACCATTTTTAATATTGAAGCTGCACAGCAATATGGATCAGCCAGAGGCTGGTGTTTAGCAGTATTAGGGAGAAGGAATGGGGTTTAACTACACTGGGGGACGGGGGGGGATCCTTTACTTTGGAAATATTGGGAGTGAGCTTAGGCTTTGTTATTACAGGGGTTTGGTAGAAGTGGGGTAGGGGTGCTGGTGTTTGACAGCATGGACGGGGTCTGTGGAGGGGGAACCTGGGATATGGTAGAACAGGTGGCTGCAATGTAGGTTTTGGCTCACTGGTGGATTCCCAGGGTACCTGGAAGATCTCTACAAACATTGAATTCCGTTTCTGTGGTTTATTTCTTGACTTATGTCTGCCCCTTTATCTGACTAATCTCTCTGTCCCTGTTTGTCTCTCAGTATCACATGTATCACTAATTAGATTGTTTAAATTTAGTAACTATCAGTAAAACACAGGTATTAAACATACAATTAAAAGCTCTATGTTTCCCTGAAAAGCTTTCAAAATGCATTTGTTTCGTATAGACAAAAGAACAAAAGAACTCAAATTAGGATGAGAAGGAACACATTCTCAATATCGAGTTCAACAATTTTAGATCATAACCTTAGCCCCTATCACATTTATATTTTATTTTTTCATCCACCCTTTTATTTGCCCCCCCCCTTTTTTTTCCCCTCCTAGAAGCTGGCAGCTGTCCTTCATTCTGCCAGTGCATTTCACACTTCTTTCAACCTTAACCTGTCACATTAACACCACCTCTTGCCTTGAATATCTCTTAATGTCTCTTAATCTCTCCTTTTGTTCTTTCATCCCCTCCCCCTTTTCCCAGCTTTATCCTTGCCTTAAATCTATTTGATTTCCTGCTGTTTCCAGTTCTGATGAAAGGTCTCGACCTGAAACGTTAACTCTGTTTCTCTCTCCACGGATGCTGCCTCGCCTGCTGAGTTTTTCCAGCGTTTTCTGCTGTTATTTTACATTCTGTCTCTTTCTCTTTCTCCCTGTGCATGTGTCTCTCTTTGTCTCTGTCTCCATTTCTCTTTCTCACAGCTCGACACTCTTTCTGAATTACAAAGGTGAAAAGCTATTATTTAAAAGATTAATTGAAAGACTATTCAAATTTATCATATAACTTATTTTCAAATCATTTTCAGAAACATAAATTGAAATACTGTTATACACAAACATAATTTGAATTTTTCACTGAGAAAAATAATTAATCGAATGTTTATAATTCAAACATAAGCAAAAGCTATTATGGGTATATTGTCAGTACAGTCTGTCAGGTTTGAAATTGTTCCGACGAGAGGTTATCCACCTGAAACGTTAACTCTGTTTCTCTCTCCACAGATGCTGCCTGACCTGCTGAGTATTTCCAGCATTTTCTGTTTTTATTTCAGATTTCCAGCATCCGCAGTATTTTGCTTTTGTATTCCACTGCACTCCTGGCCGGCCTCCCATCTTCCACCTTCCATAAACTTAAGCTCATCCAAAACTCTGCTGCCCTTATCCTAACTCATACCAAGTCCCGTTCACCCATCACCCCTGTGTTCGCTGACCTCCATTAGCTCCCGGTTAAGCAAGTCGATGTATTTTGCTTTTGTATTCCAATGCTCTCCTGGCCAGCCTCCCATCCTCCATGCTAAACTTCAGCTCATTAAAAATTTTGCTGCCTGTATCCTATCCCACACCAAGTCCTGCTCAAGTATTACCCTATCCTCACTGACCTATGTTGGCTCCCAGTCCCTAAACATCTCAAATTTAAAATTCTCATCCTAGTGTTTAAATCCTTTCATGGCCTCACCCTCCAAATCTCTGTAACCTCCTGAAGTCCTACAACCCCTTCCCCATACTCTTCATTCCTCTGAATATGGTCTGTTTTTACTTCAGTTACTGAAGCTCCAGTTCGGTGCAAAAAGGCCAATTAATTATGGCCTTGAGTTTAGTCAGAGCTGTCATCATTGGTCAGTGGATATTATCTTCTATGTACACAAGTGAGATAGCACCAGAAAATAATGCATAGCAACAATAAAATTGTTTCTGTGCTTATCTTTTATCATTACTGACTGATCTTTAAATACATCTTGCAGTATTCATTACCTACTGTTTACTTTATTGTTGCTTCTCTCCCTTCCCCAGTTCGTTGTATCCGTTTTGCTATTTGTCTTCCTGTTCTTTTTCTTCTCTACTTTTTGGCTTTGTTTCCTACCTCTTCTGCTGTTTCCTCCTTTTCTCTAGTTCTCTCCATTCTGTACCTTTTACTTTCCACTCCTATAGAATAGCTACTGTCTCGGACCTCATGATTATTGGTACGTGGGAATGTATTGCAGTGAGAGTCAGTGGATATTGCTGGGTGGCAGATCTATTCCACTCTCAGCCGAGGTAAAACTGATATATTCTTGATGGTGAGATCCCTACGTGATCTAATTCCCATAAGTTATTTATCTAAGCCTAATTCAAACATAGCTGCAAACATAAAAGATATCCAACATTCTCTCAAAGGATGACTTTTTTCTTTATTAAAATTTTTTTCATTGTTCTCCTTCTCCTCCCCTCCTTTCCAGAACATTTTGACTCCTTACGAGGATGCCATTCTGTGGGGAAGCCTGCTCTCTGTTACCTTGCCTAAGTGATAATTTTTTATGTCTGAGCCTAGACAGGTTGGGTAGATTTATTCAGTGTAGCTCTTCTGTTCATATCCAACTGGACAGGCAGCCATAAAATAGAACATCTGAGTACACCTGTCAAGCATCCTACAAATGCATAGTGAATGACCAGGAGCTCCTTGTATTTTTGCTGCACATGAGTTGGAAACGCCCCTCAACTCTAGGTGGGGGGAAAAGCCACCCATCTGGACAGAAAATGTTTGCAGTTAAAGTGATCATGTTCACATTCATTTATTTAGTAGTACTCCAGAGATAGGTTGCAATATTCACCAATATTGACTATTAATATTTTATTTTTATCAATAGGCAGTACCTTCAAATCCTCCTGCAGAAACAGGGTTGTCTGCAATTATGCCATTGTTAACCAGGCCCAATGTGTTACGGCCGACTAATAGTCTTGCTCGAGGGTTGCAGCCTTTTTCAGCACCAGAATTCAATCTCCCACATGGCTTTGGGGACTCAATACCACAGGAAACGGCCAGAAGTAAGAAGCTGTAACTTCTTGGTCTTAAACAACAATCTGAAGAGATTATGTATTGCTTCCAACAAATTTACTTGTTTATTTGTTCTGTGTGCCAAATTGTCTAATATTGATACTTAAAAAAAACTCTGAGCGATCCAGTATCACTGTGTTAGGGGAATGACTTCCAGGAATCAACGCTTTCATCCAGTGAAGAAACAGTGAGCTCTCTACCTCCCTCTCCTCCTTTTAAGTCCTTCCTAAAAACCCAGCTCTTTGACCAAGCTTTTAATCACCTCTCTTAATATCTCCTCCTTTGGCTCAGTTTCTATTTTTTGTCCTGCTTATGTGCTGTGAAACAACTTGCAACATTTTTCTATGTTAAAAGCACTGTATAAATGCAAGTTGTTAAAATGTTGGTTCTTACTACCCAAGACACCCTAAGCTGTGAAATTCACCTGATTTACATCATGATGCATATTCCACAGCTTTGGAACAATAGAGAAACAACTGCCCAGGCGAAAACTTTTGTTCTGCCACTGTACCCATCTCCATGGTTGAGCAAAGTTCATATAGGTCACTAAGCATAAAACTATATTATTGACCTGTACACGGAAGTTGAAAATGTGGTGGCCTGTGCTTCACAAAGTACTTTTCATGTTAGTGCCAGGAGTGAATCTGCCTCTAGAGGTACTGATTAAACTCACCAGCTTTAGGTGGGTCTCACCGCCTCCGGAGGCTGCAATGTCTTACAATTCAAGCTAACTGTGTCATCCCTGTTCTCGGTAGACCAATAGTGTGACACATTGGCTAAGAGGACCTTGGAGTTGTGGAGTTAACTATCTCCAATCTGAATAGTTCTGTGCAGAGATAAGAAACTAACGAAGGGTTTGAGAGGAAACAACAAATTAGAGAGAATATATATTGAAGTGAATCCAAAAGTTGGACAATAGTTTTAGTCCCAAAATATACCTCCTATTATCTCATGCTTATATCACTTGTGCCATTTAACTATCTCCTGTTTTCCACTTAAACACTTTGCAGGTCATTCTATTTATTTTCCTGTGTGTGTATATTTGTATTTTTCCCCTCCTGCTTTTCCTTGTTCTGTTCCTTTTTAAATGTTGGTAATCTGTAATATCTTCCAGTTCTGACAAAGTGTGCAAGCCTGAAACATTTCAGGATCTGATAGCTATATTTGGACCAGCCAGCCCACTGATCAGTGAGGACACAGAACCAGGGCCCAGTGGAATGCAATGGCTGGAACAAAGGTGCCTTAGTCTGCTAGGCTTCCAGCTTTCCCCTCAGAGCACCACACAGTGACACACAGGAAGTGACAACAGGCTATCTGGACACAAGCTCTAGTGATGCTCCCAGGAGCAAGCTGCTATGAGCTCTACTGATGCTCCCATGAGCTTTCTGTAGCATAGGAGCAGCCAACCATCTCTGACGATATTGGCCCTCAGATTTCATTTAGTAGAAGCAGTAGAATAGAAGAAAGATGGGCACAATTAGACACTGAGTGGAAGCACAGTGTTAGGTAAGAGTAGGTTGGCTTCTGTTCACCTTGGAATTTGTTGTATGAAAGGAGATTGTGCACTTCTATTTTGCACCGTTATTCATAGAGATTAGATTCATACAGGAAAAAATACACTTATTTTATGCTGACATTCAATCAGGTAATTATTATTGGAATGGTCATGTTGGGGCAAAGCGGTTTGATGTGTTGTAATGTTCTAGGATGGATACTGGATTGAAGGATTGGCCCATTATTTGAAGTTGGGGGAGAAGGAGTTAAGGCAGTGGTGACAAAGGTAGACTGTAAAACAGAAGAGAAGACTTGAGTGATCAGTTGTGCTTTGATGCCTGTTTCAGTAGTTACTCTCTGAGGAGTCCTCAGTGACAGTCATCCTGATGGTCTCTTTCATTTCCTTCTGCCTCCAAACAGCTAGGGCTACCTCCCCAGGAAAGCCCATGTCCAGGTCTTTTTAGATAGTCGAGTTGTGCAAGACACAGCAAGCTACAACAGTGCAAGGCACACGAAGTGGAGCAAAGGTATACCGACAGAGAATTTCATACCTGCTCTTGAGAAGCACTAACTGGGTAGGACAGGGGGATAAAAATCTCCCAGTGGTCTCTCACTGCCACAGGCTGTTAGAAACACATCCAAGGCCGTGTAGGCAAAAAACAAAATTTGTTCGCAGCTGCAGATTTCACTATTCAAACTTTCAGCAATCTTCAGGCTCACAAACTCCTGACTTCTGCCAGTCTCAGCTGATTTCTAACAACTGCACGCTATATTTCTCATTCTAACTTAATCCTAGTGGATTATGAGTATGAAAGCAGGAAATTACAACAACAACAACTTGCATTTATATAGTGCCTTTAACGAAGTAAAATGTCCCAGGCACTTTAGGCACTGGGGCCCATTTTTTAATATATTCTAATTAAGTGGCTGGGACTCAACAGGTGGATTGATGGAAATGCTAAATCTCATTAGGAAAATTTGGGGGATTGATTTTGGGGTAGGAAACTGGAAAAAAACAACTTCCGACTCGAACAGGAAAAGTACTTGCCCCAATTTTACACTAACAAAATGTGGAAAACAGCATGCAATTTCTGAGTTTATACACTGCAAAATCAATAAAAAGTGAGAAAAAATTACCATGGCCATGGTGATTGCTATGAGAATATTGATAAAGCATGTTATGTGAAGAATATATTTTAAAATACACAGTTCTGACTTGCAAGCTTTAGATATCTTACTTAAAGTAATAATTTACGTTGAAATAGATCTCAGAACTTTCTTATCAATATATAAACAATGTTGCAGATAAGAAACACAAGCATTTGGGAGGGAACCTACCGAATACTCGCAGCGTACATCCAGACATTGTTTGCAGGCAGATGAAAAGTGGAGCAAACTATCAACCTCCTTATATGCAGCAGCAGAGGGGCAGTTCTCGCAATATGCGGACTTTAATGCACAGCCAAGATCAAGATAACAGGTATACAGCTAGTTTAGTTTGAAATTTGTATTCAGAATTGCTTCATAAATAATGTATTTTATGGAATATAAATTGCAGACTCTAATTGATTTTTCCAGAGTACAACTTGTATTCTGTAAATGGACAACAGCGCGTCCATCAGAGCAGTCTTACCAGACTGAAGCTTTGCTTGTTTAAGCAAATGTGACTGTCAATCTAATATTAAGGTACCCACTGAAAAATTAAATGTAAATGCATTGAAAAATGTAATTGCATTACCATTCTGTGCATCCTAGAAGAAAATGTTAACAAAAGGTCTCAGCAAAATTCTGAGAAGCAATTAATTTTTAAATTGAAAGAAATGTTGAACATTTTCTATTTGAATAATGTTTCTTTCAAATATGCAAAGAGTGCTTTCTTTTCTAAGATAATAACACTATTATGGAGGGATACAGAAAATCACACTTCACTTGAATTCCAAAATCCACATCAATATTTGAGGCTGCTCACAGAGTGACACCTATTAGATGTCATATATCAATATTTTTACTTCAGCAAAATTATTCCTCCTGGAGTTTGCATCCAATCAGTAGCTTATTGCTTTGAGTATTGGATTTTGAGAGTATAGAAAAACATATTTAGGAGTTATTTTAATTCCACATGAAATAATTTAAGTAGGACATATACATATAATTGAATGACATTATTGCCGTATTATTCAGGTCCCATATTAGTAACTATCACCCATTTACAAAATAACAGAATTAGCTGAGAAACATTCTAGGAAAAGTATGATATATGTGTCTTTGTATTAAATATTACCTCCCCAGATTATGTAAAAAATGCTGTGACATTATTTTGGTTTGTCTGTAGGAATTAGTTTGATTTGATGATTTAATTATGCATAGTCAATACATGTAGTTCAGAGATGATGAATTAAATGATAATGCAGTATGTTCTAATTAAAATTAGGACATTTTAAATTAAATAAAAATAAAATTGCTCACGAACTTGGATTAAAATGAAGAGATGTTTCAAATCTTTGTCAAAATTTTTTAAATGTTTACTTCTATATAATCCATTGTCATTCTTATTGGACACTTAAGATAATGCAATTAAAATAGTTTAGGCACAGCATACGCCAGAAAAGATGCTATTTTTACTTAATCCCATGTTGCCATTCATTTTAAAGAGACAAATTAAAGCTGATCGTTGCAAAATTAGTTCAAACGTTTGTGTAGCATTCCATTTCCTTTAATCAAAATGTTTGCATGTTCAATATGCTTGTGCTGACTTTTGTTTTCTTTTCATGATAAACAATAATTTATGAACATTACTTCATTAGCTGAGCTTTTTTTAAATTTATGGAAAGTGAAACTGATTGCTGATGGAAAGGTTTCTTCCAGGGTACACAACAATAGTGCTCCAAAGCCATCTCGAATGTGACAAATTCAAGAGCTGGAAGGAAAGCAATACGGTTGGCTATATATTCCTTTCTGAAGAGGGAGATGAACAACTTTTGACGAGCACCATTTGTCTTTAACTTTATACGGAGTTCATGAAATATCTATTCAGGCTTTTACTTTCAAATATATTTTACAGTTCTAGGGATTAGTGATTTTCTCCTTCAAAATAACCTTGCAGTATTTTGTAAACAGTCTATAAACATATTTAAAACACAGTGGTTGGTTTACTTATTCCCACATTACTTGTCGATTTATTCTTAACACTCAGGTATACTGAATTTAACATTCTGGATGAGTTGAGTATTATGTAAATTATCTTAAGTTTAAAGGATTTCCATTAAAACAAAGTTAGTACATACCACAACCCTCTCACAGAGGTAAAGGTATTTGAAATAAATGTATTTAACATGCCAATAGTAATACTATAAAAAAAAATGCCATCTATTGTGTGCATTGGTACATCACTTAACAAGAACTGGCTGTAAAAAGATAATTTTTCTGAAAATTTAGTTGACATACCTTTCATCCATCAAAGAAAATTTGATTGCACTTTAGGTGGGGTGTACACTTTATTTACTTTAATAATTCAGTCTGAATTAAAATGCTGGTGATTCGCATCACATTTTATATGAGCAATTATAACTTATGCTGAGCTAATATAATATCACATGGAATTTTGTGCAAAATACTCTTTTGAAACAACTTTAGTTGACTGTCGAATGTTATATCATGCTGCAAATTTAAGCAATTATAAAATGCATTACTTTTGTCAGTAACTGTGTATAGATAACTAAGGTTTGTGTTGAACTAGTTTCAGCAAATATTTACAGTTCTGTATTCTTGTTAACATTTAGGGATCATTAACCAATAACTGATATTGCTCAGTATTGTCTATTACTGTAGAAGTTTTTGATAAACTAGTTATTTACTTGCATTCTAAAATGTATTATTTTAAATGCCCTGTAAATGTAATCCTATTATAATTCAGATGTACAGAGATAGATTTAGAGCTTCATTTTAAAATGATAGCTTACAGTAAGTTTTTAATCACAATTTATTTTGTATGTTTTCAAGTATGCCTTGACTATGTTAAAAAAACTTTGTTCTATGTTTCTGAAAAATATTGCAAAGACATATTTGTAAATACTATATTTTTTGTATCCCTAATTTGTATTTCTGTTGCAAGTTGTTCCACAGTAACAGAGTAAAAGTTATTGAACTTCAGTACAAAACTGAAACTATCAAATGTTCTTTACTTTCTGTTGCATTTTTTCCAACTTTAGAACTAAATTACACACTATGAATATTGTAATGTCAAAGGATACCACAAGATGTCCTCCTTGTCCAGTCAAACGTGCCCAGTTATTTCACTGGATCATATTCATGCAGTATTATCCACACCCAGGGGCATTCCTAACATATCAGTTCTGTAATTTCTTTTTTCAAAATTCCACTTTGAAATGCAAAAGTATAGGCTATCACTGGAAATATAATTTAATAGTAGTATATCTACACCAAGGCATATGGTGGGTCTTGCTGAATTTCATCTATTTGTATTTGAATTTTTTAATCCCTATGCAGCATCTAATGTGCTGATGGAAAATCACTTAGAAGCACAGCACTAGCTTTCAGGATCATTTAGTTACAAAATGTATTTGGAATGAATGCATTTGCAATCAATAAGATGTTTCAACAACATAGTACTAGACCATTTCACCATGCATTAAATTAGTTAAAACCGTGGTAAAATCTTGTTTTCATTACTGTTAATGGTGCTTGTGTTTCCATCACTCTATGTAGGTTATTCAATAAATTTTGTAGAGCTCATGCTCTGAATAGCAGTTAACGCAAAGCAGAGTTTTTTGTTCATTTTTCAGCATATAAACATGTCTCATATGCGATATAAAATTGCACTATTGTAGTTATTTGAGACAAAGAGGAAAATTGCAGTATTTCAAATGCATTATAAAAGGGTCAAATTGTAAAATGCTGCAAACAAATATTAATATTTAAATCAGTTAATGTAATATGCCATCCGCAATGGTAAATTATCTGTTCATATGAAATAAAAACAGCAAATTCTGTAACTACACAGCAGGTCATACAGTGAAAAGACAGGTTATGGTATTTTGGGTATGGTATTTCATCAGACGAGTAGATACCAGAAATGTCACAACCTATCTTTTCCCTTTACATACATTGGCTCATCTGTTGTGTATTTCCAGCATTTTCTGTTTTTGTTTAAGATTTTGCAGCATTTGCAGTTTTTCCTATTTATTTTACTGTTCATATGGGTTTATTTTCATTTATTTATTAAGACAATATTCAATATTAAACTATAAAGAATTTTGAAGATGGGTTTGGCCAGGTTGTTTTCTACCGCCCCCATCAACAGTGCTTTGTGATTAGCTGAGACTGGTCTTGTCAATTTTTCCTCCTCTGTAAAATGTAAAAATATTATTTTAGAATGATCATAACTGTAACCTTAAAGCTTAAATTTATAATAATAAATGGTGTGACTCCATTTTGAGGACTCTTACTGGCTCGCGATCTATTCAAGTGTTAGTGTCACTTTTAGCAAGCTCATTAACCAGTAGTGATCTTGTGATCTTTCAAATATTATCACGTTTCAGAAATCTTCTTGGCCAGTAGTTATGTCCTCGCAAATGTCGTGAGAAATGCCATGGGAGGTCAGCTGGAAAATAATAAAAATAATTTCCTGGAGAATTGGGTGGTGGGTTACATACAAAAAAGGACAGGAAAAGACCAGCTGCTTCATAAAGCCTGTCCTGCCTCACATGGTACAACCCGCTCCCACCATTAAACTCAACCCTTTCTGCAGCTACTCAATCTCCTGGGAGAGGCCCAAGTGCTGGAAAATGGGATGAGAATAGATAGGGCTTGATGGCTGGCGCAGACACGATGGGCCGAAGGGCCTCTTTCTGTGCTGTATAACTCTATAGGCAAAAAAACAGAGTTAGACACTAACCATTCACCTCCGGGACTTGGGTTCAAATCCAGGATGAAAGTCTCCTCTGGCGGGTGTCTGTAAGGGTCCTATGTAAAATGAGTTTGGACAGTCTCAATCTAGTTCCTCATAGACTGCCTAAAATGGGAAGAATTCCATTCCCCAACACAAACATCACTTCACCCTGATGAGCCCAAAAAGATTCTTTGTAAAAAAAAAAAATTCTCAATAATGGCAGCCACAATGAGTCAGTTGTTTTGTCATTAATATGATACTCTGGCCTTTTTTTTAATATGTATTTTTCATTAAATAGTGCGTGATGTGATTTTATTAACCTTCAGTTAAAAAAAACTCACGTAAGTAGTATATTTTTTAAAGTTACCAGAAGAATGTCACGCATAATACATGGTTGATTCAAAGTACTCTACCAGAAAGTGAAAACAAAGAAACAAAAACACTTTGTTTTTTTTAAATCACTATTTTCATTTGGTCAAGAGATTTTTGAATTCTCCATTTTAATCTTAATTTTGGCATTTGTAACTTACCAGTAATTCATTGCCAATAATGTTCACGTAAAAATCACCAATAATTTATTTGTTTGACATAAAATAAACATAATGTCTGTTTATGCCTCACCCAATCAGCATCAACGTTGGTAAAAATGCTATTTGCATAAAAGTAATGAAATATTAATGGTGTTGTTTGAGATAGCACCAACATGTAATGCAGCAGTGGCTTTTTGAGGTTTCCAGTGTGCCTAACATGGCTTATACTGTAACTTAATGGGATGGAAAGTGACAGTCAGTGCCTGATTTCTCTATGCAGTAGTAGAACTTGTAGTTTCAGTGACCTTTTTACCCTGGTTGTTGTACTAATTGAAGAAAATCCTTGCTTCTTTGTATACTTAATACTCGGTACAATAATTTTTTTTTTCTTCTTGCAAGACGTGTCTTTTCAAAGATTATGCAAGTTTAATTGAAAACATTGGGCTGAATCTTAACTCCCAAAAATGGGTGGGCTGGGGTCGTGTCATAGGTTAAAATGCAAAGAATCTGAAACAGGAGCCCAACGTGCCTCAAGCCCGCCCACTTCCAGTTTTAACGGAGGCGGGATGAGGGGCGGGAGACCAATCCGATCACAGGAAGCGGGTTGGATATTTAAATACTATAATGAGGCTGCCTGCCTTCATTTTAACTGTCATTCTATTTTTAAGTAATTTCGGCCAGGTTTCTAGGCCTAAGCAAACCCAGCAGGTCCAAGGAGGCAAGAAGAGCTGAATCCATAAGGTAAGTGCCTTTACAGCACTGCTTGTGGGACAGGAGGAGTAGGAGGGTTTCTTCCAGGCCCAACAAGCTACCCAGTAAATCCCCCCCCCTCAGCGATCTGTATGCTCCCCCCGACTGCCATCGGGCTCCCCCCCCCGACCACTATCAGACCCTCACGACCACCATCCGATCCCCACCCACGATTCGGACCTGTTCCCCCTGCACAATCCGGACAACCTTCGCGATCCGGACCCCCCTCCCATGATGATCTCTCTCACTCCCCTAATGCACCTACCTGCTTTCGTAGGTTTCGGCCTTGTGAAGCAGGCTTCCTGCCCTAAAGTTCTCCAGCCTGTCAATCAGGCTTGCCTGTGGGCGGGAACCCGATAGAAAACATTTATGAGAGCCCTGCAGTTAAAAACTACAGGACATTTGGGAAACCCGTTCTTCTGGGTTTCCCGACCTCACAACAAGCACCCCTCCGCCCTGCATGGAACTCACCTCCAGGCTAAAATCCAGGCCTTTATCACCAAGGAATCCTATTTTTTTTCTTTCCTGCATGATATGCAGATGATTAATGTATATATTTGAAGAATTTCCTTCACAGAGTGTGTTCTGGTTTGGATGTGATTAAAATGATCACTAATTCAAGTGTAACTATGCACTGACCCTGTCAACTCTAAGAAATTCAGCTAAGGTATTTTCTACAAATAACTACCCAGTTCTTAAAATTTTTATCCAGTCTTAAAAATACTCTGAATTGAATTTAGATAAAATTAACCTTTTAGCATTTGCTAACATGAGATTTATTATGATCTTTAAATTGTGATACATTATTAACAATCCATGTCAGTATTTTTGGCTTTATATATGTGGAGTCAGTGAGGCTGCACTGTCATTTCGCCCTGTTTTCAGGCCTGAAATAGGAGGTGTGCTGGGAGCGCCAGAGGCCTGAGGTTCACCAGGGATTGGGCCTTGCGTCTTATCAGCATATTGCTGGTGAGCTGCAGACAGCAATTCCATGAGGACAAAGTTGGGCCGGCAGCAACCCTCAGGCAGGTCCTGGGAGGTGATCAGGAGGCAGTGAGGTGATCGGGAGCGAGCTGAGTGGGGGCAGGCAATGGTCTTCAAGACTGCTGTGGAGCTGGGAGGAGCACTCCTGCACCTCCTGGCTCCACATTCAAGTAAGTAATTTTTTTAAATTTACCTTTTTGGTGGTGGCCTCCAGCAGTACCTTTTAAGGACCGCTGATTGGGCCACATGTAGATATTGTTATCCTGAACGCAGCGGGGGACGGGCCTACTATGTTCAGGGCAGCCAATTTGGGGAAGGGGGGCCTCAAACAGGCATTAGGCCCCCTATTTGCATATGCAAAGACCTAGTGCTTGTTTGAGGCATGAGCCCTGGAGGCCTTTACCAGAGCTTTTATCATTATGGCAGACTGCGCACTTCCGGTGCAGAATGTATGCACGCATGCCGCCCACCATATTGAGTGCTAAGGCTCCCGTCTTACGCCTGTAAAATAGGTGTGTTAATGAATTTCTTGGCCACTGCCTCAAACGTCCAAATCACATTTAATTCAACTAGTGGTTCCTTGCACAAAGAGAAAGAACCTGCATTAAAATAGCATATGTTTAATCTGTTCATAAATTTAGCATTTTAATAAAGAAATTAGTATTCTACAGATTACATCTTACTGCCATAGTCACTGAGAAAAATCATATTTAGATCCTCATCATTTTTTGATCAACCATTTGTCTCACATGCAGAAACCCATCATCGTGTGCAAGAGTTTCCAAACCAGCTACTCAGAAATCCATACAGGTAGAGTTTCTGTTTGCTAGACATAGAGGCATGCTTCACTTACCTAAGTCCAGAGAGCTTACTCACAGATTGGCAACAGCGAAGGCTTTGGGACCCTGAAGTGTGTACAAGGGTATTGCTAGAGTTTAACTAGCTAAAACACTAGTCTTCCAACACAGAGCACTGGTAAGCTTCCTACTGCTTGTCAAGCCAGCACCACCTAATCCGTGAGGACATTGGATTGCAAGGTTGTCTAGAACTGGGAGAATCCCCACCCCTAGTGATAAATCTACAGCGTCAGGTTACACCTTGCCAGGCTGTGGCTGACCAATCGTCAATTTGGGCCTGAAGTACTGAGGACCTGCCTGGTTCAGATATCATAAACATTCAAAAAGGCCTATTAACCCCCACACCCTCCATCCATTAGCTGGTTCAATCTCATACACCAGTCACCCCTTGTTAACTCCTGGGGAGGCAAAAAAGTCCTGTGGCTAATCTTTGGCTCCCAAACACAATCATACGAATTCAGTTCTGACAAAAGGTTACACCTAAAATGTTAAATTGTCTTTTCTCTTAGTTGACTTCTATGTATTTCCAACATTATCTATTTTTATTCTATGAGACCCATTTCACATCACTAGACATACTTAAACAAACCCCTACCAGTGTGTCTCAATTTTATTTGGAAATTAGGACGCAAGATGACTATGTCCATCTATCACATTTTGTATCACAGTTTACCTCTGATATCCATCAATAGCCCTGTCTGTCAAAAATGTATTTATTCACCCTCTTAAAAAATTTATAACATCCTCCACTTCTATTGCCTTCCTGGGTAGACTATTCACAGAATCACAGAATCCCCACAGTGCAGATAGAGGCCATTTCGGCCCATCGAGCCTGCACCGACACATATCCCACCCTATCCCCGTGTATTTAATCCCCCTAACACTAAGGGTCAATTTATCATAGCCAAATCAACCTAACCCGCACATCTTTGGACTGTGGGAGGAAACCGGAGCACCCGGAGGAAACCCACGCAGACACGGGGAGAATGTGCAAACTCCACACAGACAGTCACCCGAGGCCGGATTCGAACCCGGGTCCCTGGCGCTGTGAGGCAACAGTGCTAACCACTATGCCACCGTGTTGCAAGATTGTACATGATTGCAAGAAAAAGTTATATCCTAACTGCATATTCATGTGCCTGAGTTCGAGACCTGGTGTTAATTAGGATCCAATTGATCTATTCCCTTGAAGATTTCAACTATCCCAATAAGATCATCTCTAATCTGTTTTTTCCCCAATGTAAATATTCCTAGTACTTTTAGTCTTTCTGCATAGTTGATGTGCTGAATCCCATTTATCAACTTATTTGTCCTTCCTTATCCCCACTGTGTCCAGAAATGTACGCAATACTCATGTTTGGGGATCTCGGAATGTTGACTTGGTTTCAAACATCAACCACCGTGTGTGTCTTCTTGGATTGGCTTACTTCCTTTCCTCACCAAAAAAAAATCTAGTTACTAGTTGGTCATTAGACAACCTCATAATAACTTCTCTCTCCCCAGCCTGTAAGTGACCCAAGTATTCAGATGACTGATAAACTTTTCATACATGTAGGAGTGGATCCACCTGATGTTTGTGTCGGGGACCATCAGTGAGGAGTTTGCTCTACATTTCTGGTTGCACCCACACAACTTACACTGTGGTCCAATCCATTTGTTTGAGAAACTCTCAACTTGAAGGGAAAACAGACAGGCTTGTGATTTGCGTTGATTGAAGGAGTTTAGCAAGGTCAGGAAAGATGCTCTATGCCGAGTGATTCACCTTCTGACTGTCTACAAGGCCAAGTAAGGATGGGTGCAGCTGCAACAACACTCAAAATGCAATGTAGATAAATGCAAAGCGCTTCCCATGGGGACAAAAAAATCCAGGCAGGGATTATTACTTAAATGAAAAGAAAATAATGTATATGGAAAATGAAAGAGATCTGAGGCGTCCTGATTGACAATAAATTGAAGCTATCGCAACAATGCTCGGTGGCAGTGAATAAGGCAAATCAGATGTTGGTTGTATTAAAAGTTCAATATTGAGACAAAAGGATATTGCAGCTACTGAAAGGATACAGAAGAGAGCAACCAGAGTTCTTGAAGCGGAGATGCCGGTGTTGGACTGGGGTGGACAAAAATGAGAAGTCGCACAACACCAGGTTATAGTCCAACAGATTTATTTAAAATTACAAGCTTTCGGAGCTGTTGCCCCTTCGTCAGGTAAAGGTACAAGGTACAGAGGGGGAGAAATTCAGTATCGCCCCATTTGGGGCGCAATTATCGGCCGGGCGCAAAGATTAGCACCTGGTGCTAATTATCGCCACCGACTGCAAACTTGACTTTTATCGCCCCTGGAGGTGATTGCAGCGCTAAATCAGGCGCTTCACACCTGTCTTAAGGCGCAAAGACCGAGGAGCGAGGCGCTACCTCAGAGCGCTGGCGAAGCTCATGTGATGTCAGTCAGCAATGGAACACACACACAATGGCACAGGCCAGTTCTTAAAGGGGATGGTTAATCTTGCTTTCCATCCACATCCTGCTCATTGCAGCCTTGAATCTCGGCCTGGAGAGACCTGCACATCAAATGTGCTGGAAAGAACAATGGAGAGTACCAGGCAAAGAGCTCAGAGTGATGCCCCCAGAGTCTCTGCTAAATCGATACATGGAATGGCAAATCAAAATGAACCTGCAAAGTGCTGCTCAGTACCCAAAACTCCTTCACACAACGTTGAATCTCTCCAGAAGTCTCTCCCTCTCTCTCTCAGAATGCGTAGTTCAAAAATGGCACAAACAATAAAAGGCAGGAAGCGGTCACCTTTAAATAGCGCTCCCCCTTTCCCTACATGACTGCAGAACGCTCCCCTCAACCTGTCGTTGCTAGTATCAGGCGGTAAGGCAGGGGGCGCCACTCAATATCCGCTCCGGGGCGATACCGGGGCGTTGCGCACTCGAGTGATGTCACGATCTGCCGGCGCAGGAGATCATGGCGGTAGTGTTTAGCGCCGCCGCAAAATGTCTAGTTAATTTTGCGAGCGGCGCAAACTTCGCCGCGCCTGGGCGCTAGATGCTTTGCGCCCCATTAGCGCCCTCTTAAGGCGCTAACGGGAGGCGCAACCAACTGAATTTTTCCCCCATTGTACCTTTACCTGACGAAGGGGCAACAGCTCCGAAAGCTTGTAATTTTAAATAAATCTGTTGGACTATAACCTGGTGTTGTGCGACTTCTCAGAGTTCTTGAAGGAATGGAGGGTTTGGATTATAATGGGCGATCATGTAAATTGGGCATATTGTCACTGGAAAAGAGAAGGTTGAGAAGTGATATGATTGCTGTTTGTAAGATTCTAAAGGGACTATATAATGAAGACCATGACAAGCTGTTTCACTTTGCCAAGAACGGTAAAACCAGATGGCACAGCCTGTGGTGAACAGGGTGTTTCAAAACTAATCTGTGGATATGTAACAGGCTTCCTCGGGAGATGGTGGAAGTAAATAGTGTTGATTCATCCAAATGCAAATTAGTTAGATGTCTTTCTACACACAATGGGCCAGAAATTCGGCTCTTCGGCTTCCTGCGGGTGCAAGCATCGCGCACGTACTTAGCTACCGCGCCTGCCGTTGTGCTTCGGGCCCACGAGGAATTCGGGTCCTGGGCCTCCTGCAGCTGCCGGCGCGCAGTGCTCGTGTATCCCAGGGGTGCAGTTAGTTCGAAGCGTCCCCTGGGATCACGTGGGCCATGGAGAGCCAATCGTAGCAGGGAATTTTCATTCAGAGATTTGACAGGAAGACCTGTCAAATCAATGAATAGAGATCGGCCCAAAAACCACACTAAAACTTCAAATAATTTTTTTTTTAAAACATCACATTTTTAAAATAACTATAAATTACATAAATTAAATACCTTAAACAAAAATTAAAATTTTTGAAAAAATTAATTAAACTTTTTAACGGTGCTAAAAATAAACTTACCTTTCTTTAAAGTATGTAAAAAAGATAAACCTGTTGAAAAAATGTTTAAATTGTACTTAATTAACCACTTACCTTGTTAAAAACAGGCCTTGCGCCTCCTTTTTAAATGTGCAGCTTCTCCATACTTACCCTCACGGAGAAACCTGAAAAAAAAAACGAAGTTTGCTGCGTGCGCGCTGCCTCTCCTGCACACGCGTTCGACTTCTGAACCCCTTCCTTCAGGGGAACGGAAGTTCCGGTTTCCAGCGCATGCGCAGTGCATGCGTGAAACCGGCACTTCAGGTGGCCTTACGGGTGAGTACACAGCGCCTACTCACCCGACAAGAGCCGAATTTCTGGCCCAATATTTTGAGATACAGTATATGACTAATTTGAGACATGACATATGGTAAGTGTAGCTTGCTTGGGAGGAGTGGGTGACTTTGGACCTATGGTACCCAAAGCTCACCACCAATTGGGTTTTCCTCACCTCATGTCTGGGTCTGTTGTAGACTAATTGATGGATTTGTTGATTAATCATAGTAATCAATCGCTATTATTGTATCATGTGACTACCAAGGTGGTAGAAAGCGAACAAGATGGACCGTGGTCTTTTTTCATCTAGCAATTCCTATATTCCTACGTTTTGGACAGTCTTAGGGCTTTAGAAACAGTTAAGGTTGTTGAGGGGAAAAGAAGTGTTTGGCATTAAAAAGAATGAGACAGCTTTAGTAGTGGAGGAGATATAGGGGTTAAACTGAAATCAGGGGAAGATAGTGAGGCTAAGAATATCAATAGATAAAAAGAACTAAAAGTTGGAGCTGTAGCTTTTTCTGTTGCATTGCAAGAGGCATGAAGAAACTGTAATATTAGTGTGTGTTTCAATGTCAGCTTGAGCTGAAAACATCATAAGCCATCCAGTTACAAGATACAGTTATTTCTTTGGAGCTGCCAGCAGACTAGGAGTTAAAAATTTTGAATCTACTGTTCCTTACTAAAATTAATCATATGTGGTGTAGATAATACAAACAATGCATTTCAAGAATGCAATTTGATTAAGGCATCAGGCAAAAGCAATGCTGCAGTTATTAATATCAATAGTACTTTAAGTTTTAGATTATAGCTGGTGGAACTTAGCTTCCACCAATTTTCTGCATGATATCTATAACATATCAAAAGTCTTGTATACAGCAAGCACTTGCTATAAGCATCACACTGCAAACATTACACTTTAGCATATCCTCTGACTCATCAAGAACATCATCATCAGAGATATGTTGCTGAGATTACATATAGTTAGCACTGTCACACACTTCTTGTAACATTGTTGTGTAATGCGTATAATCATAGTCACATTTATTAGATTTGTAAATTTATTCCCAAGCTTATGGCTGCTGATTTAGTAATATACAAACTTACTCCAGTTCAAGCAAGTTTCCTGCAGCTGAAATGCAAAGTTATTCACTGAACTTTACTCATATATTTATTTGTTAGAATTGTTTACTCAGCAACTGAAACTTCTAATGTTCAAGACAAGGTTTTAAACTTAAAAAGATGAAAAAATATATATTTTACAATAACATGTAAAGTTATCCTTTATGTGTTTGAGAAAGTGAGGGAGAAAGACATAAAGAAAGAGAACAATGAAGAAAAACAGTAAAATTAAGACAGACAGAGAGAAAAAGAAGCAGAGAGGGTGTATGTGAGAAAAAGGGTGCAAAAGACAGAGATAGACAGAATGCCACGGTGTTGTGAGAGTGTCAGACACTGTGGCCTGTCATGATCCACTTCCAGACCTAAGCCCCCTCCCTCCTAGCATGTTCCTTCCCCATACTTACCAATCATTCCCAGCTTCCAGGATTCACCTCCCCTGACCCATCCCTGGCCTGTTCCCAGCTGCCACGTGGCCCTCTGCAAGTGTCCCGTGGAAATACAGTCAGCAAATACAATAACAATGGATCTTGTACCTAAAAATTGGCTTCAGGCCAGAACCTAAACTAACGACTCACAAACTTGTGGTGTCCTGTCCGATGGCCGGGATTGGCCTGTGCATGTCGGGCCCATTCTCCTGCTCTCCCTCCAGTGTTATCGGACACCCAAACTCATCATTAATGTGTGAACCTTGACAGTGAGTGTTGGCAAGCTATTCAACCATAGGGGACATCACCACCAGACCTGATCCTGTCCTCATCCGACACCTACATATAGACATTTCCAGAAGGGCTCATTGGCTGGTGATCAGGAGCAAGAACCCTCACCAATTTCCCATTCACTAATCCAGGTGCGCTGAGGGCAATTGTAGCACATCCATCGACTGCCGCTGTGTCTGAGATCAGTTAACTCAGCACAGGCTGGTGATTTTCCTAGTCTCTCTGGCTTTGCTACTCACTGGCTGAAGCATCGGGACAGCTTTTCCTTATTTGTATTAATAAGAAAGAGCTAAACTACAGAGAAATATGATGCAGGTGGACTAAATATGTACATTAATATAGGGATTACAGAGTTTAAAACACCTATTGAGGATAATCCAATGAAGGATAATTAGAGGGTTTGAGAGATAATAAAACGCTAGTACAGAACAAAGCAAAAGCATTTTAGTTCATACTGTGCTTCAGAATGTTGTTAGTTTGGGCCAAGATCAGCCATCTTTACATTTAAGGAAATAAAATCAGTGATTTACTTTTGAATTTTTCCTGACAATTTTGTTATGGCTGTTACTGCATTGGCTGATAATTTGTATAATTATTAGTGTTTCAGAGATATAAACTACAGTCACAGTTGTCTCAGGGCCTTAAAACATTATGCTACTCAGAATAACTATGACTTCCAGCTAGCACTGGAGTGATGCTTTCTTAATAACAGATCAATATTGAATCAGCATTTACCGAATGAGAAACAATGCTTTTAATATTGCCGACAAGGAAGCTGTTTTAAAGAGGCACTGTCTCAGCTATATTTTTAATTATGTTGTCATTCTACAAATCATCTGCAACCATAATTGAATAAAATGCACACACCATCTTGCTGAGTATCACACTAAGCAACTATATGTTAACCCACTAAGCTATCAGAGAGGCTGTGTACAATTACTGTTTGAATTGTTTCAATCATGGGCCTCTTTGTTTAATATCTGAAACTATTTTCTAGGTTGCAATCAGGGGCAAGTCTCTGGACACATCAGCCAATTACTATTGTCTTCACCTTTTGATGTGCGATGAACACAAGAAACTCATAAGCTTTGGCTAAAATGGTGGCTGGGCAGAAGCTACTGTTTTCCTGCAGTTTCCTCCACCTCCCCCACCCCAACCCACAACCAGCCAATTTAACTGCTGGCATTCCAGTAGCATTGGGGTCGCCCGCCACAGGCAGGCAGGGGCCTAATTAAAACATGAATGTCACGGCACGATGACATCAACGGTGCTGTAACAGGTTTTTAAACAGCAGACATTGGGAGGCCCGCACAGAGTGGCCAGAAGAGGCCACGGTAAGTATATACTCAAATTCCTGCTCCTCCTGTGCCCTTGGTAATCCTTGGGCCTCTCCAGACCTGGCCTTCCCTCCTGCTCCCATCACCAGCAGCTCTTTGGAATCCCCGTTTTGGGCAGGAGACATTGCAGACAAATTTAAATAAGGCCTGGGAGTTAAAATGGCCTGAGCCTCACGTTGAAAAGTCAGTGGGTTACCTTGCACCCTGCCCACCCCAGGTTAAAATCGGGGCTATATTGACAATATTGCATATTCTGTTTCCTTCTCAATCTTGGGAACAGCTGTATTTTTCCTGCGTTTTAAGTACTGTCCTTATCAATCTATGTACCATATTACTTCTTTAGCCTTCTAACCTCCTTTGTGACAATTTTGCTGTCATTCATCCTCTGAGTGCATTCTGCTACGACCACCTTTATCAATGCTGAGCATAAAGGAAATTGAAAAACAATGGAATTTTTGTGGAGCCGGAATAGAGTAAAATCACGATGGAGTTAAATCCATTTTGTGCAAAGATCAGAAAGCTTGTTATTGTGCTTGCTTGTAGGAGTACATTTTATCCAGGGCACTGAAGTTGATGTTAGTCTTGATTACCACTTACTTACAACAAAAAATCACACAAATATCAGTGGCAATTTAAGATTTTGAAAACCTTGCCATTTTTTGCCATCATTTTGCTGAAATGTAAGTGTTTTCAAACACAAGATAGGCTAATTCACTGTGACCTTCATGTTTTGTGAAGTGTGCATAGTGGAGAGCTCAATCAGCCCTGATAGTGCATTATTGTGGTTACAGAAGCAGAATGAAGTCAATGAAGATTTTTGATGAGCAGAGGTTTATAAAGAACGACCTGAAATGGTGCATGTTGGAGATTGGGAGCATGTGCTGAAAATCGCTGTGACAGAGAACAACAGGAAGCAAAAAATAATGAACAACCAGATTAAGATATTGCTAAGCTTTAAATAAAATCAAATAGAAACACAGGACTGACTTCCAGAAATCAATGTTTACTAATAAGAATATTCCTGAAAGGCAAGTTGCAGCAAAACTGAATAAATACAAATAAATGATTTAAAGCAGGAAAATAATGATGAATGTACAGGTTAAAAAACATTTTTTAAACAACATAATATTTTAGTATATATTTTGGCAAGTTGTACAGCTTTCGACAGTTAAAATTTAAATCTGGTGAACAGACTTTTTCGGTATTTAGACTTGTACATATCTATAGATCTAAGGAAAGTATTTGGCAGCCGTGCCTTCAGCTGCCAAGGCCCGAAGCTCTAGAATTCCCTCCCTAAAACTCTCCATCTCTCTACCTCTCTCTCCTCCTTTAAGACATTCCTGAAAACTTACCTCTTTGACCTGTCCTAATGGCCCGGAATTTGCTGTCAGCGGCGAAGCAACGGCGCTCGCCAATGACCTCAAAGAAAGCTGCTCAGAAAGATCTAGCGATCTCTGTTTGAATCTGGTGCCAAATCAAGCGAATCCTAAGCATCCAGCAACAGTGATGTCATCAAGCTGGCTAAGCAGCCAATCATATTAAAGAATTCTCGCAAACAGGAAACCAGGAAGTAAAATACACAGATTCTAATTTACTTTAAAAAAAATTTTACAGAGCGCGAAATAAATATTGGGACATACACATGGGATTAAGGTAGAAGCTGAAATATCATAAACAAAGTTTTTAAAAATATATTATATTAGAAACTTGTAATTCTTAATCATAGTAATGAAAAAAATTTGACATTCCACAAATATAAAATTAGTTTTTCTGGGCCAGAACAGTTGTTCAGCAGGCAGTACGCCGTTAAAACACCTGTTACACCTCTTTCCACAAGGCTTAGGTTTTTTTTAACAATAATATTCCATCGTAAAAGGGGACGTTTTCGTCCTCATATGCGATTTCAACTGATTTCCGGCTCTGGGGGGTCCACAGCGCAACTTGTGGCGGAGCAGTGAATGACTGACTGCAACTTCAGGATTTCCGTGTTTATCTGCTCGTGCGCTAAATTCTGAAGTTGCGGTCAGTTTCAGAGGGGTAATGATGGCAAACGCTGACAGTTTCGCCGTCATTACCAACGCAAAATCCGGGCCAACATATCCTTATGCGGCTCAGTGTCAAATTTTGTTTGATAACACACCTGTGAAGCGCCTTGGGATGTGTTACTACGTTAAAGGTGTGAGATAAATGCAAGTTGTTGCAGTTATTGATATCTGTTAATTACCTTTGTTCCTGTCAGAGTTTTGGGAGTAGTAGCCATACAGTGTAAGAGCTATCTCCAATGATTATTTCTAAGGTTAGTGTGCAAAATTAAAGCACATGGAATTGGGGGTAATATACCGGCATGGATTGAAAATTGGTTAACGGACAGGAAACAGAGAGTAGGAATAAATGGGTCTTTTTCGGGGTGGCAGGCGGTGACTAGTGGGGTACCGCAGCGATCAGTGCTTGGGCCCCAACTATTCACAATATATATCAATAATTTGGATGAGGGAACCAAATGTAATATTTCCAAGTTTGCTGTCGACACAAAACTAGGTGGGATTGTGAGTTGTGAGGGGATGCAAAGAGGCTTCAAGGCGATTTAGACAAGTTGAGTGAGTGGGCAAATACATGGCAGATCCAGTATAACGTGGATAAATGTGAAGTTATCCACTTCGGTAGGAAAAACAGAAAACATTTCTCTTTTCTCAACTCATCGTTGAATTCCTCTTATCATTATCGCAATTCATTCTTTGAAATCAGGTCAGCCCTCCCTGCTGAACAATTGCAATATTTTTAGAAGTTAGAATTTGTATCTACATTTTATTAAAAATTAACATAATTTAATGTTGAGGTGACAAAAATGAAGATATTTAAATAAAATTAAAAGTACAGTAACTTTGCACAATGAAAATAAATAGTAGACTTATTTTAAGCTGCCTTTTAAAGCCATAAGAAGTAATACAGCAAAGTTATACTTTCGAGAAAGCATTTACATAGGTTCTCCATTAGTGAGGAATGACAAAAAAGATGTGATATACCAGAATGCATCTTATGGAGAAGTAAATTTAGTCAAAATATGCTATAAAAGTTAATTTTATTCATTTCATTGTCGTGTGAATGCTTTGAAAAATTGTAGTGGTCCTCAAAGAAAAATGTATAATCAGCAAGGAATTTCTTTTAAAAATGAATGTATGTTTTTCTTGGAGAACATTTCTGAGCATCTTTTACTGAAAAAGTAACAAGGTGGATATTAGTAACAAAGTTATCCGAATCCCAAAAAGAATATCTGGTGGATCAGTATAGAAGACATGTAGCTCCCTGATCTGTTGTGGCAGATTTTTCCTGAGTATTAATTTGATTTTAAAACCCTTCTTATCTCTATTCTTAGGGGGATTTAACATGAAATGCTCAATTTTTCCAAGCTGTAACCGGATTACAAGATATCATTTGACACAAATGTCTGATTGCTCCTCAATGAAAACCTTCGGGTATAAAGACAAATATTCCTTTCACCAATCTCTCAACTTCATTACTTTCACATTTATCCATTTATCTGCAGTTAGATAATCCTTCAGTTTTTGTAAAAAAAAAAGTGATTTAACTTGCCAGGAAATTTTACCTATAGAATATTAAAATACTGACAAACTATATTAAAGCACAATGAGGATAACAAAATATGGAACTGGAATGATGACCATATCTTGGATCAGTGGGTGTAATCTGGTAACTTGTGGTGCTCAGAAGGATGATGTTCATGAAAATAAAAGCTGACAGTGAATTAAAAATTCTCTTCCAACGGGCACTCCTTTTTATTGTCTAACTTCCAATAATATACCGATCTTGTTCTTCATTATTTTTTTTAAATGTGTGAAACTTTAATCAAATAAAATTCTAGTGAATTGGTAAGACTCCATGTTTTGGGTATCTTCTCCCTTCTTCCCTTTCTTGGTTTACTCCACATTTCACAATATCCACAGCCAGGAATGTGGGAGGGGGCAACCTGGTTCAAGACCTCCACTGATGCCACTCTAAAATTTGTTTGATCGAAGGGTGATTCCTTCGCTGTTTTTCTTCATGGAGGAAGCACCTGATAAAGTTGCAATAATTATGTTACAATGCAATAGCTCTCCGACCCCCTACAGCAGTCAAGCAAAGTTCTCGGAGACAGCAGTTACTCCTAAATCCTTCTAATCCCAGCATCTTACCCTCTATAACTGGAAATGTCCTCCTCACTCAGGGGCTTGCCCAGTTCCCTTTTGAAGAGAACTGGATAAATACTTGAAGGAGAAAAAATTGCAGGGATATGGGGAAAGAGCGGGGTAGATTGCGCTTTGAAAGAGCCAGCACAGACTCGATGGGCCGAATGGCCTCCTTCTGTGCTGTACTATTAGGACAGCAGAGAATCCAAGCTCACTCCAGGCTTTGGTAATCTGTTCCAGGGAGCAATGACTCTCTGTGAAAATAAATTATTCCTAACATCCAACCATATCCTTATCTATGTATTTTATATGTATGCTCCCTAGTTCTCCTGTCCCTCGCCATCTCAAATAATCTATCTAACTGGATAGAGTCTAATACCTGAATCAGTTTAGAAACCTCAATCATATTTATCCTAAACCTACAATTCTCTATTGCAAATGGCCCCAACTCCTTGAGCCTATTCTGATAACTAAGAACCCAAAGACTGGTTATTATTTTAGTTGTCCTCCTATGTTTCGATATTTCCTGCTGTTCATAGACCAAAACTTGGCACAATACTCCAAGTCCAGCCATGCCAAGGCCTTGCACAGTCCAAGTATAGTTTTCATATGTGCGAGAAGGAAGGTAGATGGAACGAATAATTAAGTCTGTACTCTAGCAGAGAATAGAGCACATTAGTCCATATATTTAAACATATTTAAAAATATCTGTGTTAATTTGGATTTATTTTTGTCATTTGCATCTGCAAACAAAATTGCACAATCGCATTGTGTCGTCTATTTTGGCACTATGACAGAACACTAGATGGTTCATATATATTTTAATATCATCTTGTTATTAACCTACAAAACTAGCAAGAGCTGCTTGCTATCTGACCACATGTGTGCATCCCAAGGGGACCACAATTACTCAGAGAGAAGAAGGAATACATGAAATTAGTTAGTAGACACTAGGTAGCTAAGACTTATAGACAGAAGATAGTTTTCCAGGGTTCTGTCACCTAAGCTTAATGTGAGACTTCATAATATCCCTGTTGAAGGGAGTGTAGAGATACTAATTAATATTTCAGATATTTATGAATACTGTGTATCAAATGAATGCCAAAACTGCAGATTTGCTAAAATGAAGTACGCCCAGTTTCATCTCTCCCTCCCCCCACACTCCCGAAGCCTGTACAAGTGAGGATTCAGCAGTTCTGTCAGGATACATTAAATTTAAATGGTGCATTTTGTTGACAAAGAACAGCTCAGAAATGTCATAAGCCAGGGAAAGGAACCCATTAATTAAAAGTCTGGATGCATTAGTGTTATGCTCCCTATAGAGACTGTGTCTAGGGAAAGTTGATGCTTTATTTCCTAACAGAGATGTGAAAAGTGAACCATCATTTTCAGCTGCTTACAGTTTGTGTAAACAGTGGTTTCCTGTGAGTTATACATTATCCCACAAAAAATTACACCATACCAGTGAAACAGAAAGTGATATTTTCACTAACATCCTAAAAATTCCTAATGGAATAGCAACAATTAATTATGCAACTCGTTTAATCATTAGAACTCATACAAATTCTACTGGAGCAAAGGTATAAAAGAAGAAATTAAAGTTTTTAAAATACTATTGTGTCTTCTGGGAAGGGGGAGGTAAACTACTCTGCCTGCCACAGCAGTAAGAGCCTGTGATGCTCCCTGATTACACATTATTTAAATAACAACTGGTCTGACGAAAGGTCTTCGACCTGAAACGTTAACTCTGTTTCTCTCTCCACGGATGCTGCCTGGCCTGCTGAGTTTTTCCAGCGTTTTCTGTTGTTATTTTGGTTTTTACTCTGAACGGATGTCAATACTGACAAATCCACCTCACTACTGCTTACCGTATTTTTTTTCATTCTCTTTTCTTCCCTCCTCTCCTGAGGTGGTGATTCCCCATGAATACAGTTCCATAAGCACCAACAGTCCTCTGTACAGTGTCCAGATGGCCATTTTTCAAGGGTTAGTCTAGGCAGTGAATATTAGCAGTCTATTTGATGGTGGAGGCCTTCACAGCCAAATCCAATCCTGGCCTCACCCAACACCCACATAATGTATTTTCCAGCATGGGTCATGGAATAGTGATCAGGAGTGCCTTCACCCCACCCCCCAGATGACTTTTCCCATGTGTAATAGAAGTTTGTATTTCAGAGTGTTGAGCAGCCTGTAAAGAAAGAACATGCAGTTATGCATCGCCTTTCATGTCGACTAATTAATTACTTTTTTGAAGTGTAATCACTGTTGTTATGTAGGCAAACGCGGCAGTCAATTTGCTTACAATAAGGTCCCACAAACAGCAATGAGACAAAAGATCAGTTAATAACTTTGGTGGTGTTGTTTGAGCGATGAATATTGACCAGGACACCAGGAGAACATTCCACTTTTCTTCCAAAAAATGCCATGGGGTCTTTGTGTTCATGTGAACAGCTCCTGTTTAACGTCTCATCCAAGAGATAGCAACTCAGACAATGCAACACTCCCTCAGTACTGCACTGAAGAGTCAGCGTAGATTATGTGCTCAAAACCTGCAGTTGCACTTGAAGCCACAACCTTCAGACATAGAGGTGAGAATACTACCAACCGAGCCAGGCTGACACTAAAAACCCACTTCTAACTTTCTAACTCTTAAGCCATGGAGTCATCCATACCTGTGTCATATAATTTGGGATACCTAATCCTCTGTCCTGCCATTACCTGCCCAAACATCATACTCTGTATATTTTCTGAGAACAAATGTCCCAGAGGTTTATAAAAGTTAACATTCTCTTAAAAAATAAAACCAATCACATGCCACAGTTTGAAAAATATAAAGGTATTTTACGATATCACACATCTGGATACTGGAGAACGGAAAGATGCAATGAGTTACCACATTATTGTTTCACTCTGGGACCAAGGTATCAGGTGAGAAAACCTTGCTTTTTCTGGCAGCTGTAAGTGTACATTGTAGGCATAGAGCTACAGCACAAAGTAATCCATAATTCAACATATTTTGGCACTACGTTTTCAATGTCACATAAGTCATCACGGACAAGAAATGGAAAAATTCTCATTTATGCGGTAGTAGCACATCTTCTGAGATTGGAGCTAAGGTACATTGTTGGCGCAGTGAAGGAATATATACCCTGGATGAACCTGACCAAGGACTGCTTGAAGCTGCTGACAGGGAGGTCCAAAATGGATGTGGTCCATTTCACAGCACGGACACCCCCCCCGCTTGGATTAGTCGAAACAAAGTCATGGAAAAAATATGCAATTTAAAAGAAAATCCAGGGCAAGTTTTGATAGCAGCTTACACTTCATACTGCTGAAAAATCAATAATTATTATATACAGTTATTAATTGAAGTGCTGAACATAATAACAAGCTGAATATCTTGAAAAATAGGGTGGTGAACCTGTGGAATTCTCTACCACAGAAGGCTGTGGAGGCCAAGTCACTGAATATATTTAAGAAGGAGATAGATAGATTTCTAGACACAAAAGGCATCAAGGGGTATGGGGAGAGAGCAGGAATATGGTATTGAGATAGAGGATCAGCCATGATCATACTGAATGGTGGAGCAGGCTCGAAGGGCCGAATGGCCTACTCCTGCTCTTATTTTTCTTGTTTCTAAATCTCACCATAGTCGTAATACTCAAAAATCTCCATGCACATGCAAGGGTTTTCATTCCATGAGGTTCCATTATAACAAGCTCAAATGAGCTATTAAGAAAAGATGGACTTAATAAAATGTATGGTATTAAATATTCAGTGGCGACCAGCATATTGAGAAGAGGTGTTTCTAACTAATAGGGAAGACAAATCAATATTATTCTTTAGCTTGTAACTAATTATGTTTAACAAGGGAGAGTCAGAAAGTGAACCAAGTGGCTGCTGGGGGCAGGGAGCGCCTCCCACTATTAACATCATTAACTGAAGGTCCATTTGCTGCCGTCAAGTGTTTGCTTTTCTGACCGAATTGAGCTTTCGAAGCATGCCTGGTTGATATTCTATTATTTACTACAGTCTTTCACCTATTTCCTGTGCTGCTTGTTTTACATTCTCTATCAATCTTTTACGTGGCCTCCTTTTTGTCCCAACCCTGTCATGTTTAGCCTGTGAGATTGTTTTTGAAGATGAATCATTTTTGTAAATGCATTACATGCTCAAACCAGCACAAGTTACATAGCTCATCAGCTTTGATTTTATTGCAGTTTCTTCTTTGTTTATTTTAACCAAAGAAAACCCATTCTCTATCTGCAGATTTCTGTCAGAACAAATCTAGGTCACCATGATGCCATGTATAATTTATTTTATTTAATATAGCAATGGTCTACTCACAAAAGACAGACATAGGTTCTTATATGGAGCCTGCCTCCAAATTCACAACTTGTTAGATTAAAGGTGAAAAAAATACAAATTCTTAAAATCTTATTTTCAAAAGAAATTTGTAATATACTCAACAAATAATGAAAATCACTAAGGGTGGCATGGTGTGCAGCACATTTCACTTCAAAGCAGAGTGCTCCACGTCAGTCGACTATGATTCCTCGCACAATGGGCCAGAAATTCGGGTCTCCACAGGCGAGTACGCGCTGTGTACTCACCCGTAGACCCAACGAAAGTGCCGGTTTCGTGCATGCATGACGCATGCGCTGGAAACCGGAACTTCCATTCCCTTCAAGGAAGGGGTTCGGAGGTCAAACGCGTGCGCCGGAGATGCAGCGCCCACGCAGCAAACTTCCGGTTTTTTTACAGGTTTTGAAGTGAGGGTAAGTCCCTGGCAGCTGCGCGGGGAAAAAGCAGGCGCAAGGCCTGCTTTTAACAAGGTAAGTGGTGAATTAAGTGAAATTTAAACATTTTTCCACAGGTTTATCTTTTTTAAATACTTTAAAGAAAGGTAAGTTTATTTTTAGCCCCGTTAAAAACTGTAATTAATTTTTTCAAAAATTAAAATTTTTGTTTAAAATAGTTAATTTATGTAATTTATAGTTATTTTAAAAATGTGATTTAAAAAAAAATGTATTTGAAGTTTTAGTTAGGTTTTGGTGGGTGATCTCTATTCATAGATTTGACAGGTCTTCCTGTCAAATCTATGAATGGAGATTCCCTGCTCCGATTGGCTCTCCATGGCCCACGTGATCCCAGGGGACACTTCGAACTAACTGCGCCGCTGGGATACGCAAGCACTGCACACCGACAGCTGCAGGAGGCCCAGGACCGGAATCCCACGTGGGCCCACAGCACAACGGCAGGCACGCTAGGTAAGTGAAGGTCGGGGGCTTGCACCCGTGGGAAGCCTCCGACCTGAATTTCTGGCCCAATGTGTTTCTGATCCTAGCCTTATCATTCTCAGAAGCTGGCAACAGTCAGAGGGCCCTCTGACTGTTGCCAGCTTCTGTTGTGCACCTCCTTGTGGCTTATTATAACGCAGCATTAGCAGAGACCTAGAAGTAGGGCGGAAGCCTCTCTTTCTCACCTCAGTGAAGTGTGAGATATGGGAAGATCTTTGAGGAAAAAAAGGGAGGAAAAAAGGGCTGGAAAAGTGCAAATATATAAATGGCTCAGTTGGTAGCATCGTCATCTCTGAGTCAGAAGATTGTGGGTTCAAGTCCCACTCCAGGGACTTGAGCACATAAATCTAGGCTGACACTCCAGTGCAGTGCTGAGGGAGTGCTGCACTGTCGGAGGTGCCATCTTTCGGATAAGACGTTAAACCAAGGCCCTGTCCGCTCTCTCAGGTGGACGTAAAAGATCCCATGGCACTATTTTGAAGAAGAGTCGGTGAATTATCCCTGGTGTCCTGGCCAATATTTATCCCTCAACCAACATCACTAAAACAGATTATCTAGTCATTATCACATTGCTGTTTGTGGGAGCTTGCTGTGTGCAAATTGGCCGCTGCGTTTCCCACATTACAACAGTGACTCCACTTCAAAAATACTTCATTGGCTGTAAAGCGCTTTGAGACGTCCGGTGGTCGTGAAAGGCGCTATATAAATGCAAGTCTTTCTTTCTTTTCAGTGTGAAAAGATCACCCGGCCAACCCATTGTGCGCTGACTCCACATGCATTTCTGAGGTATTGATTTGTATAATCTCAGGGAGCTACTGGTGTAGAAAACATTTGTGATTGAGAAATTGAGTATTGGTGTAGGATCTAAACATATGCAGCAACTCAAAAGGACAGGCACATGGCTTGCAAACATGTCTGCAAGCAGTTCAGCAGGGATCATGGAGCCTCAGAAATTCAGAGGGAGGTTGTCAAACACAGCAGGGAATCACCTATTCAGCACAGAACACCTCGGAACTCCCAATCAACTTTTCCAACAAGAACAGAAGAAGGTCACAATCAGTGTGAATGCCATGAGCAAAATATTGCATGCCTGGAGGCAATGTAGAAAGAAGTTTAATGACCTTTGACGAAAGGTCATCGACCTGAAACGTTAACTCTGTTTCTCTCTCCACAAAAATGAGAAGTCGCACAACACCAGGTTATAGTCCAACAGATTTATTTAATTTTACAAGCTTTCGGAGCTGTCGCCCCTTCCTCAGGTAGAGTAGCTGTGAGAGAATCTCCCAGAATTCACAATATAAACACAGAAAAAATGTATTCAAATCTTTCCCTACATCAAAGACACACTAAGAGCACAGCCAAGACAATGAGATGTGTCCCAGGGGGTCCAACGTGTCAAAACACCTGCTGGCTGCATATCCTCTGCAGTTGAGTTTGGTTCTTGTGTTAGTTTTTTTTTTTAAAAAGCTGGAAAGACCGGCCATGATGTCAAGTCACGTTCTGTATCGTGACATGAACCCGATATCGCGATTGAGGCCATCCTCATGAGTGCGGAACTTGGCTATCAGTTTCTGCTCTATGATTTTGCGCTGTCGTGTATCCCGAAGGCCGCCTTGGAGAACGCTTACCCGCAGATCCGAGGCTGAATGTCCCTGACTGCTGAAGTGTTCCCTCCACAGTCAGTAATTCTCTCAAGAGTGCTCAGACTGCTACCATAGAAACCCAAGTTCCCAGGTGGAATGGACCATCTTTTCTGGCTTCGACAGGCTTGGTGATTGTCTACAAAAGACTATGATGCAGGTGTTCACTAATCTTACTGATGTCTAGACACAAAAGGCATCAAGGGGTATGGGGAGAGAGTGGGAATATGGTATTGAGATAGAGGATCAGCCATCATCATATTGAATGGCGGAGCAGGCTCGAAGGGCTGAATGGCCTATTCCTGTTCCTATTTTTCTATGTTTCTATGTTTCATTAGCTCTGCTGTCATACCAATCAGCAATGTTCCTTTAAATTTTTTAATCTGGATGCGTGGCCCATTCAAAATACCACTCATGTGCGGTTTTTCCTATTTAAAAGCCGGTGAGCTGGCTGCGCGGGCACTGCGCAGCCACGCAGATTAAAGGGAACATTGCCAATCAGTGGCCATGGTGAGACAGGGTTCAACATGACATGGCTGGATTGTGTAACCCCACCCCACTTAAGTAAGAAGTGGCACTCCAGGAAGAAACAATGGGTTAGTGGCAGAGTCACACGGGCAGACAGAAGTTCCACCCTGCCACAAACCTGCCAATTGGAGGAAATCTAACCTGTTAGATTGATTGAGAAGGTCAATCTAAATCATGTAATTTTGTACACCAGAGATAAATTAATTTGTTGGTTTATTAAATATTGACAGAAAGTATACGCAAGTCTATGCATCTATATAATCACAAGTAGGATGTCCATCGGATACTACGATACACAACCCATAGTCTTACACTTCCCAGCTTCAGTATATTCAGGAGTCAGGTTGGTACCCAACACCTGAACTATATTGCTGCTTTTTATGTTGATATGGCTTGGAAATTGCTGCACGACGTGATTGCTTAAGTAGAACTGTGATGGGTTAAAATTCTGTTACTCATGAAGAATGATGAGAATGTCTAGGCCACTAGAGATTTAATTTGGAAGTAAGAGCACTGAAAATCAGTGCATTTTCTGATGCAGTCTACTGATAAATGAAGCACTTATCTGTATCACCTTAATTGTGTCTGATTGCTATTTGTGTTCCATCGCCACTTTCACATCTAGAACGGTCTGAGATTCTCTAAGTCATCCAATATTAATCAAGGTGTGCAGCAAGACACGGAACCATCACGAATTTGAACTACAGTCCAAAGGAAGTCATCACATTACAAGATTGAAATCTTGTTTATTTGACTGATGTTGAGGGGTTTCCATTAATAATTAGGATGGCACCTCAAAAGGACTGATTTATATTGATTGTGATTGTGTTATCCAGGAGATTCATTTTTATAGTGTTTTTTTTCAGTAACTATGAGTTGTAAAGTAAGTTATTTTGTTTCCAGAATACCTGTCTTCTAAATGTAATTCAATAAGGGTGTTGTGCTCAAGCACTCACACGTGTCCAGAGTTCTAGTCACCTCTCCAAATAGTTGTTCTTCCTTTAAAGGTTAAACTGGACAAAATGATGGTGTGCATTTCATTTGTTAAAGTTGATTTGTTAACACAACGTAGCAGAAACAATGACAGATTTTTCTATTTCCTTCTAAATGCAATTTTTTTTCAACTGGAAGAATATGCTATATTGTAACATAAGACAAACAACATGTTTAAAACACGCTCTGAGAAGTTAGATGTTTTAAAAGAGATTTGTGATACTAATAAAATATTAACAAAGTAGTCATGTTTGATAAAGAAGTTGTCAAAGTAACCAAAGATAAGAACACTCTCTGATATCTTTATGTCTGTACTTAGGAGGTACAGTAAACTTTTAAAGAGTACATATAATTAAAAGTCATGTTCAGCCTGTGTCTGCTGTGTCACGCCTTTCAAAGACATCAGTCTTCAAAATATCACACCTCTGTATGGCAAAAAAGTACATATTGGCTAAAATTTGTAATATCTGTTGTTATCAAATATCCAATCGACTATGCATGAACAAATTAAAAGCAGTCGGTAAGTAACAATGAGGAACAAGTAAGCGGCATAAAACTGACCAATCAAATTGCCAAATGTTTATGAAGCTACCAGTCCCATGTAGTAAGAAGCAACCAATCAAATTGCTACAATAATTTTGTGAAGTTGAGTTCAGACACCATTTTGATTTTTTTCCCCTAGCTGAAAATTTGCTGATAAAAGTAACATTTATTTCACAGGAAACCCATAAAAAATAAACAATTCAGAATAAATATGTATTCTTACTCACAACTTGCCTGTATGATGCTACAAGTCTCTGGAAAACAACAACAACTTGTATTTATATAGCGCCTTTAATGTAGTAAAACGTTCCAAGGCGCTTCACAGGAGTGTTATCAAACAAAATATGACACTGAGCCACATAAGGAGATATTAGGGCAGATGACCAAAAGCTTAGTCAAAGAGATAGGGGAAAAAATTTGTTAGCAACCATTTTGGGGTGCTAACATTGCCTGGGCGCTAAATTTAGTGCCCGGCGAAAAATAGCGCTGGCGATCGCGAACTTCAGTTGTAGCGCCCCAAGATGGAGGTGGAGCGCTAATTCAAGCGCCCCACTTCCTTCTTAGAGCACTAACCCCGAATATCTGGGTGGTGCATTCTGCAGCATTATGCATGGGGCCACGTAGCGCTGCCACATGGGAGGGCTCTTCCCCTCATTAAAGGGGAGGGCCCAAGCCCACAACTCTGCGGGGCCCTACCTGGACCACCGGGGAGTGGGGTGCCGTGCCAGCAGCCCAGCACACAAGAGGAGTGCTGGGCTGCCAGATAGCGGCATGGACCCCGCATTCAAAGACACAAAGGGCCGCGACAAGTAAGTCAGCCGATTTTATTTTTCCCCGCCTGCCACCTCCCCTTTACTTACCGCCCCGCGAGCCTCCTGCCGCTCTGTTCCTGTCCCCTGAATCAGTTGCTCTCATCAACCGGTGCAGATTCAGGGGGCGCGGGACAATTTTGCAGGCGGGGCGAAAACGGGGCACTGCGCACAGTGATGACGTCATCATCGCCTACACAACGGAGCTGGGCGCTACAAGTTACTGCCGCCCCATAACTCCAGCTGAATTTAGCGGGAGTCGTTAGCAGCACCGCGCCCGGGTGAAAAGTCGTTTGCGTCCCATTAGCGCAAATGCACCGAATTTCTAGCCCATAGGTTTTAAGGAGAGTCTTAAAGGAGGAAAGTGAAGTGGAGAGGTGGAGAGATTTAGGGAGGGAATTCCAGAGCTTAGGACCTAGGCAGCTGAAGGCATGGCCGCCAATGGTGAAGCGATTAAAATTGGGGATGCACAAAACGCCAGGATTTGAGGAGCGCAGAGATCTCGGAGGGTTTTGGGGCTGGAGGAGGTTACAGAGATAGGGAGGGGCGAGGCCATGGAGGGATTTGAAAAAAAGAATGAGAATTTTAAAATCGAGGTGTTGCTTAACCGGGAGCTAATATAGGTCAGCGAGCACAGGGATGATGGGTGAATGGGAGTTAGTGCGAATTAGGACACGGGCAGCAGAGTTTTGGATGACCTCAAGTTTATGGAGGGTGGAAGATGGGAGGCCGGCCAGTAGTGCATTAGAATAGTCAAGTCTAGAGGTAACAAAGGCATGGATGAGGATTTCAGCAGCAGATGAGCTGAGGCAGGGGAGGAGTCGGGCAATGTTCCGGAGGTGGAAATAGGCGGTCTTAGTGATGGCGCGGATATGTGGTCAGAAGCTCATCTCAGGGTCAAATACCGCACCAAGGTTGTGAACAGTCTGGTTCAGCCTTAGACAGTTGCCAGAGATGGGGATGGAGTTGTGGCTAGGGAACAGAGTTTGTGACAGGGACTGAAGACAATGGCTTTGGTCTTCCCACTATTTAGTTAGAGGAAATTTCGGCTCATCCAGTACTGGATGTTGGAAAGCAGTCTGACAATGTAGAGACAGTGGCGTGAAGAAGTGGTGGTGAGGTAGAGCTGAGTGTTTTTTTTTATTCGTTTATGGGATCAGGGCGTCGCTGGCAATGCCAGCATTTATTGCTCATCTTTAGTTGCCCTAGAGAAGGTGGTGGTGAGCCGCCTTCTTGAACCGCTGCAGTCCGTGTGGTGATGGTACTCCCACAGTGCTGTTAGGTAGGGAGTTCCAGGATTTTGACCCAGCGACGATGAAGGATCGACGATATACTTCTAAGTCAGGATGGTGTGTGACTTGGAGGGGAATCTTGGAGGTGGTGGTGTTCCCATGCGCCTGCTGCCCTTGTCCTTCTAGGTGGAAGAGGCCGCGGGTTTGGGAGGTGCTGCCGAAGAAGCCTTGGCGAGTTGCTGCAGTGCATCTTATAGATGGTACACACTGCAGCCACGGTACGCCGGTGGTGGAGGGAGTGAATGTTTAAGGTGGTGGATGGGGTGCCAATCTAGCGGGCTGCTTTGTCCTGGATGGTATAGAGCTTCTTGAGTGTTGTTGGAGCTGCACTCATCCAGGCAAGTGGAGAGTATTTCAACACACTCCTTACTTGTGCCTTGTAGATAGTGGAAAGGCTTTGGGGAGTCAGGAGGTGAGACACTCGCCACAGAATACCTAGCCTCTGACCTGCTCTTGTTGCCACAGTATTTATGTGGCTGGTCCAGTTAAGTTTCTGGTTAATGGTGACCCCCCAGGATGTTGATAGTGGGGGATTTGGCGATGGTAATGCCATTGAATGTCAAGGGGAGGTGGTTAGACTCTCGCTTGTTGGAGATAGTCATTGCCTGGCACTTCTGTGGCGCGAATTTTACCTGCCACTTATCAGCCCAAGCCTGAACATCGTCCAGGTCTTGTTGCATGCGGGCATGGACTGCTTCATTATCTGAGGAGTTGCGAATGGCGCTGAACACTGTGCAGTCATCAGTGAACATCCCCATTTCTGACCTTATGTTGGAGGGAAGGTCATTGATGAAGCAGCTGAAGATGGTTGGGCCTAGGACACTGCCCTGAGGAACTCCTGCAGCAATGTGCTGGGGCTGTGATGATTGACCTTCAACCACCACAACCATCTTCCTTTGTGCTAGGTATGACTCCAGCCAATGGAGTGTTTTCCCCATGATTCCCATTGACTTCAGTTTTACTGGGGCTCCTTGATGCCAGACTAGGTCAAATGCTGCCTTGATGTCAAGGGCAGTCACTCTCACCTCAACTCTGGAATTCAGCTCCTTTGTCCATGTTTAGACTAAGGCTGTAATGAGGTTGGGAGCCGAGTGGTCTTGGCGGAACCCAAACTGGGCATCAGTGAGCAGGTGCCGCTTGATAGCGCTGTCGATGACACCTTCCATCACTTTGCTGATGATTGAGAGTAGACTGATGGGCGGTAATTGGCCGGGTTGGATTTGTCCTGCTTTTTGTGGACAGGACATACCCGGGCAGTTTTCCACATTGTCGGATAGATGCCAGTGTTGTAGCTGTACTGGAACAGCTTGGCTAGTTCTGGAGCACAAGTCTTCAGCACGATAGCCGGGATGTTGTTGGGGCCCACAGCCTTTGCCGTATCCAGTGCGCTCAGCCGTTTCTTGATATCACATGGAGTGAATCGAATTGGCTGAAACCACAGGAGTAGGCCAATATGGATCATCCACTCGGCACTTCTGGCTGCAAACGCTTCAGCCTTGTCTTTTGCACTCATGTGCTGGGCTCCACCATCATTGAGGATGGCGATATTCTTGGAGCCTCCTTCTCCCCCCGTTAGTTATTTAATGGTCCACCACCATTCATGACTGGATGTGGCAGGACTGCAGAGCTTTGAACTGATCCGTTGATTGTGGGATCGCTTAACCCTGTCTATAGCATGCTGCTTCCATTTTTATTGCATGCATGTAGTCCTGTGTTGCAGCTTCCCCAGGTTGGCACCTCATTTTTAGGTACGCCTGGTGCTGCTCCTGGCATGCTCTTCTACACTCGTTGAACCACGGTTGGTCCCCTGGCTTGGTGGTAATATGCCAGGCCATGAGGTGGAATACAATTCCACTTCTGCTGATGGCCCACAGCACCTCAGGGATGCCCAGTTTTGAGCTGCTAGATCTGTTCTGAATCTATCCCATTTAGCACGGTGGTAGTGCCACACAACACGATGGAGGGTGTTCTCACTGTGAAGACGGGACTTCGTCTCCACAATGACTGTGCGGTGGTCACTGCTGCATCTGCGACAGGTAGATTGGTGAGGACGAGGTCAAGTAGGTTTTTCCCTCTTGTTGGTTCACTCACCACCTGTCGCAGGCCCAGACTGCTGTTATGTCCTTCAGGACTCGGCCAGTAGTGGTGCTACTGAGCCACTCTTGGTGATGGACATTGAAGTCCCCCACCCAGAGTACATTCTGTGCCCTTGCTACTCTCAGTGCTTCTTCCAAGTAGTGTTCAACATGGCAGAGTACTGATTCATCAGCTGAGGGAGGGCAGTAGGTGGTTTCCTTGCCCATGCTTGACCTGAAGCCATGAGACTTCATGGGGTCCAGAGTCAATGTTGAGGACTCCCAGGGCCACTCCTTCCCGACTGTATACCACTGTGCCGCCACTCCTGGTGGGTCTGTCCTGCCAGTTGGATAGGACATACCCGAGGGATGATGATGGAGGAGTTCGGGACATTGGCTGAAAGGTATGATTCTGTGAGTATGATGATGTCAGGCTGTTGCTTGACTAGTCTGTGGGACAGCTCTCCCAATTTTGGCACAAGTCCCCAGATGTTGGTGAGGAGGAATTTGCAGGGTTGACTGGGCTGGGTGTGCCGTTGCCATGTCTCATTCTTATTATTTTGTTTCATAGCAGTTAGTTACAACTGAGTGACTTGCTAGGCCATTTCAGAGGGCAGTTAAGAGTCAACCACTGTGGGTCTGGGGGTCTGGACAGCAGATTTCCTTCCCTAAAGGGCATTAGTGAACCAAATGAGTTTTTACGACAATCCGATAATTTCATGGTTACCATTACTGATATTAGCTTTTTATTCCAGATTTATTTAATTAACTGAATTTAAATTCCCCAGCTGCCATGGTGGGATTTGATCTCACGTCTCCTGGATCATTAGTCCAGGCCTACTGGATTACTAGCCCAGTGACATTACCACTACGCTACCATTCCCACAGAGTGTCATCAGTGTACATGTGGAAAATGACGCT
Organism: Squalus acanthias; assembly: GCA_030390025.1. Classification (NCBI taxonomy): domain Eukaryota; kingdom Metazoa; phylum Chordata; class Chondrichthyes; order Squaliformes; family Squalidae; genus Squalus; species Squalus acanthias. The sequence goes on along the minus strand of CM059425.1, from coordinate 32,526,493 downwards.
GTGTTTTCGGATGATGTCGCCGAGGGGCAGGATGTAGATGAGAAATAGGAGGGGGCCAAGGATAGATGCTTGGGGGGACACCAGAGTAATGATGCGGGAGCGGGGAGAAAAGCCATTGCAGGTGATTCTCTGGCTATGACTGGATAGATAAGAATGGAACCAGGTGAGTGCATTCCCACCCAGCTGAACGACGGTAGAGAGACATTGGAGGAGAATGGAGTGGTCAACCGTGTCAAAGGCTGGAGACACGTCAAGAAGGATGAGGAAGGATAGTTTACCTTTGTCACAGTCACATATTGTTGAAATGGGGCTGACAGCCTGAGACTCAATTTGGAGCACTTGTCTGGAGATTCAATATTTCACTTGGTCTTTGTTGTGGTCAAAATCGATCTCACAGCACATGTGGAGTTTGGGATATGATGGTGCATGCACACACCATATTGTTACCATCTTCCAAAGTGCCTGTGTAGTCACTTCCTTTCCAGTCGGTTTGGCTGTGGATATTTTCTTTCTTGCCTATGTAGCCAAGGCTGCTAAAGGAAGCCCCCGTAAACTGTTCTCTTTCCCCAGACCCCAAACCCCACATTCTAACCCCCAATGCTACCAACCCCCACATTCCACCCCCCAGTGTTGCCAAGCACCACATTCCGCCTCTTGGTGCTGCTAAATTCTACATTCCCTACCGCCAGGGCTGCAAAAAAGGTGCTCCAACCATTTTGTAAACCCCGCAGTCCATCCCTACAGTCGGGCCGAATGCTTGCTCTCTAATGTTGCGATGCCCTAGGACCCCTGCCGCCACGCTACCAAACCACAGAACCACACATCAGCGGTCCAAATCCCACATTTCTATCTCACACATGCTACTAAATGCCAGGGCAGCCCTACTGCAGCCAAACTTCAGGACCACCTCCAAGTTTGCCAAAACCCCAGTGTTGCAAAACCACTTCCACCTCCTCCCTACCATCGCCCCACCGCCCCTCCCCCCCCCCCCCCCCCGGCCCCCGCCCAGTACTGCCAAACTCCAGGCCCCATAGGATTTCCCAAATGCTCCTAAATTTCCCCAAGTGTTATCAGATCCTCGACAATGCTTGGCTGCTCCTAAACCTTAGCAATCCCCAGTGCTCCATACCACCCACCTTTGTAAAATGCTGACAGACCCCACACGGTAGCATCCTGCAGCACTACCCAATAAGTGATCTCAGATGCTATCTTATGTATTTCTACGGGGTTGAAGGGATATGGAAACAGAGTGGGCAAATGTGATTAGAACTATTTGCTGGTGTGGAGGGTAAACCCGACATGGACAGGTTGGACTGAATGGCCTGTTTCCATATTGCAATTTCTATGTGCCTGTAGTGCACCCAAGACACAGTCGGACTGAATGGTTCCAAACCTCAAAACACCCTAGTCTCCCCAGATGGAAACTGCCACCAACCATGCCCATTGACTATCACACACCAACCCTAGGCCCCACCACTTGCTGCATTCTCCTGATGGCTCCTAGCCTGAGTGCAGCCCCAGCCCCCACTTTCTTTTTTATTTTTGTGTATTCCACTGCTTCCTGGATAGCCTTTCCCTGCCAGATCCTGATAGCTACTGCCAAACTGGTTCCTTACCATCTTACTGTGTATCTTGGCTTTAAAAAGAAGAGTTAAAAAATTGAGCACAAAGGAAAAGGCGAAGGAGAGCCTTACACAGATAGTCAAAGAATAACAAAATCATTTGGAGACAAATAGACAAAATGAGAAAAGTGTTAGTGTTACAGTGTTACAGAGAGAGAAAAAAGACAAACAGGAAGACACAGAGAGTGACACAGAAACAATTAGAGAGTAGGAAAGACAGACAATTGCAGGAAGGGAGATAATTTTGTTTTAATTTTTTCCATGAGCAATGGCACAGAATATCAACTGTATTATCTATTAAATATTTAAAATCTTATATCCGCGTGCACTTCCTGTGAACGCCTGTAAATTCATATGTCCACATTTATAATGAAAACCGCCTCTGCAAACTTGTCTCTCTGTAATTGCACCCTGTTCCCAGTGGAGACGCTGTCATGGTGCCACTGATGGGAGGCTGTAATTACTGGCAAGCAACAAAAAAAAGCTACCAATAAACAACTAGCAATCAGAAAGGCAAACAAATGGCTGACGATATCTTTTTTGAAAGAGTTTTAAGCTGTCATCTTGGTTTCTCAGTAATCTGAGAATAAAGTGCTGAAAGTGCAATGTCTAACATTACAAACACATTAAAAAAATTAATTATTCACAAAAAGTAATGAAATAAAAAAGGAATGTCGGGATGGGAACAGGGCCACTAAAGGTGAAATCACAGGCAGCGATAGTGAAATGGCAGAAATATTAAATAATTACTTTGCTTCAGTATTTACCAAGGAGATGGATCAGGTGGACATGATATTGGAAGATGAGATTAGAAATGAGATAACTGCATTTAAATAAAAAGATGAAAAATATTAAATAAACTAATCAAATTCAAAGAGGATAAAACCCCTGGTCCGGAAGGATTGCATCTACGTAGTTTAAAAGAATCTAGGGAAGAGATAGCAGAGGCACTATTACACATTATTAATAATTTGTCATAAAAAGATGTAGTGCCAGAGGACTAGCTAACGTAATACCTATATTTAAGAAGGGAGATAGAACATGTCCAGGGAACTATAGACCAATCAGCGTAACATTGGTGGTAGGGAAGATAATGGAATCCCTACTAAAGGAGAAAATAGAAAAATATCTAGAAACCAAAAATATAATAATGAATAGTCAGCATGGATTTCAAAAGGTCTTGCTTGACCAACCTCATTGAATTCTTTGAAGAGGTAACAAAGAACCACAGATAGGATCATAGAATGGTTACAGCACAGAAGGAGGCCATTCGGCCCGTCGAGCCCGTGCCGGCTCTCTGCAAGCGCACTTCAGCTAGTCCCACTCCCCTGCCCTTTGCCTGTAGCCCTGCAAATTTTTTTTAATGATGTAATTTATCTAGGATTTCAAAAGGCCTTCGATAAGGTACCTCATAATAGACTAATGAATAAGGTCAGAGAATGTGGAGTCAGGGGACAAGTAACAGAATGGATAGCTAGCTGGCTGCAAGACAGACAGCAGAGAGTAGGAGGAAATGGCAGCTATTCAGTGGCAGAAGGTGGGTAGTGGTGTTCCACAAGGATCAGTGCTGGGACCACTGTTGTTCACAATTTACATTAACGGTTTAGACGTTGGAATCAAAAACACAATTTCTAAATTTGTAGACTTCACCAAATTGGGGGAAGATAGTCAATACTGAGCAGGACTGCAACAAATTACAAGAAGACATTAATAAACTTGCAGAATTGGCATATCATTGGCAAATACATTTCAACATAGATAAATGTGAGGTATTACATTTTGGTAAGAAAAATTAGGAGGTCACATATTACTTGGAAAATAAGAATCTAAGGGGGAGAAATTCGGTACCTTAGCACCTCCAGTTCGCGCCGTGGCGAATCGAATCCAGCGCCACACACCAAATTCGCCCCCCCCCCCCCGTAGCGCCGCCGCTACGAGTTAGCGCCGGGGACTTCAGCGCCAGGCAAATCGTGATGTCAGCGAGCGTGCAACGCTCACTGGGCACCCGATCTGCCAAATTGAGTATCACCCCCTGCCTTAGCGCCTGGTCCCAACAGCGACAGGGAGAGGAGGCATCAAGCAGGCGGATGCCGGCTCCAGGGCTGCTATTTAAAGGGATCATTAGTAATGAGTCGCAGCTGTCAGGATAGTGGTGTTTCAGTGCTTCCTTGTCAGTTTGAGATAGTTCAAGAGTTGAATCCACTGACCCACTGCCACTCCCCCGGGGCAGCAGCTCAGCATCCCTCACAATTTGCTGCAGCACAGATTGCTGGCCTGCTGCGACACCGTGAAAGCCCCGGTCGATGGTGGTAGACCCAGCCACGATGGCAGCAGACAGAGCTTGTGTGGCATCAAGCTGAGATTGCATGAAAGCAGTCTGAGATTGAATGGCACCAACCATAGACTGCATTACAGCACTAAGACGTTGCGTCGCTTCTGCCTGTGCTGCAATGGAAGCTGCCAGATCGCCCATCACACGCGGCATCAGGTTGAGGTCGCCACGGTCTCTCTGGGAGTCTACCATCCTTTGCAGACTGGAAATGATGGGCCCCATGGTGTGCGCAGAGCTTTGTGCAATGTTGGAGGTGGACTCCTCCACGCTCCTTACCATTGCCGAGAGGCTCTCGGGCACCCTTGCCATTGCACCTATCATCTCCGTGTGCATGCCCATCACCCTTCTTCTAAAGGCCTCCCCATCGAGGTCCTCATCTGAGTCCTGTGCAGCAGAACTCACGCGCGAACTCGCCCTCTGGGAGCTGACTCCCGAGCTACCCTTTCCCCAGGCCTTGCTGCTGCCCGCTCGTCCCCGGTGCATCACCCTGTACTATACTAGCCTCTAAAGAACACGTAGTGCCAGTATCTGAGCTGGTGTCTGCAGGTGAGATATGCACTGACACGATGTGTTCTTCCTCCTTCTCTTCTCCTGCATCGCTCTCAACGGTGCCCTCAGGGACAGGCTGCTCCGGTGCTTGCTGATTATCTGAAAGCATAAAGGCACAAGAGACGGGTTAAGGTGAGGGGAGGGGGGCCGGAAGAGTGAAGTGCATGCATACAGCATGATTAGCTGGAAAGTGCAAAAGGCTTGTGGGGTGAGGGGGAAGTGGGATGTGAGAAGAAGGAGTAGGGATGAACATACCATTGTTGTCCCCAAAGTCTGTGAGTGAGTGTGGAGCAATGTGTTTGGGTGATGTGCCTACCATAGTTGAATAGCTGTCATTGTGTGCAATGTATGAGATGTGGGTGTGAATGTTGGTAGGTGGAGATTGTTGATGGGTGAGTGCTGGGGTGTGGTGCTTTGGGCAGTGTGTGCAGACTGAGGTTCAGATGGTGGTATGTCGCATTTGTTGAGGCATTGACTCACCCTGACCACCCGAGTGAGGTCATTAAATTTCTTCCTGCACTGTGTGTGGGTCCTGGGGACCACAGTGCTGCCCGAGACCTGCTGGGCTACCTCCCTCCACATGGCGCGGAAGACTTGCGGCGAGGGCCTCCTGCCACTTGCTGGGTAGAGCACCGCCCTCCCTCTCTCCACAGCGGACACCAACTCCTCCAATGCTTGGTCTGAAAATCTGCGGGCTCTCTCCCTGGGGTGTGGATCTGCCATGAGTACAGCTGGTTGAGTCGTCCAGCTCCTTGGACTTGGCTTGCTCCTGCTTGCTGACACAGGTTCACAGCCAGCAATGCTGAGAATGAGGTTCTGCAGCATGAATGAACCTTCCCTTTAAGAACTGGAAAGAGCCTGTGGCAATGATAACTTGCGATTAGACTGCATCGTATATTGGTTAGCGCATTGAGTGTAACACCACTGAGCTAGGCCGTTAGCGCTTGATTTACGCTCCCAACCTTTCTTTGAGCGATGACACTGAATTTTGTGTGTAGCATGATTCATTAGCGCCTGGCGCTAAATCTCAAACTTTTCCAAAGTTAGCGCCCATTCCTGGGCTAATGAATTTCTCCCCCTAAATGTGGTAGAGGAGCAAAGGGATCTGGGAGTACAAATACACAAATCACTAAGGGCTAGAAATTTGATGCTTATGTGCCTCTCGTTAGCGCTCCTGGGGGGCACTAACGGGGCACAAACGACTTTTCGCTCAGGCGTGTCGCCGCTAACAACTCCCGCTAAATTCAGCGTATGTTTAGCGGCAGCGGTAACCGGTAGCATCCTGCTCCGCTGCGGAAGCGATGACAACGTCATCACTGTGCGTAGCGCCCCGTTTTTGCCCCACCTGCAAAATTGGCCTGCGTCCCCTGAATCAGCGCTGGGCGATGACAGCGACCGATTCAGGGGGTGGGAACAGAGCGGCAGGAGGCTCGCGGGGCGCTAACTAAAGGGGAGGTGCCGGGCAGGGGGAAAAAAAATCAGCCAACTTACTTGTTGCGGCCCGTTGCATCTTTGAACGCGAGGTCCATGCCGCGATCTAGCAACCCGGCACTCCTCTTGAGTGCCGGGCTGCTGGAACGGCACCCCGCTCCCCGGTGGTCCAGGTAGGGCCCTGCAGAGTTGTGGGCTTGGGCCCTCCCCTTTAATGAGGGGAAGGATTTAAACTACTACGATAGCAAAATACTGCGGATGCTGGAAAACCGAAATAACAACAGAAAACGCTGGAAAAACTCAGCAGGCCAGGCAGCATCCGTGGAGAGAGAAACAGAGTTAACGTTTCAGGTCGAAGACCTTTCGTCAGAACTGGAAAAAAGCAGGAAATGAAATAGATTTAAAGCAAGTATAAAGCTGGGAAAAGGGGGAGGGGATGAAAGAACAAAAGGGAAGGTCAGTGGTGGGATAGAAAGCAGGAGAGATTAAGAGACATTGAGAGACATTAAGAGATAATCAAGGCAAGAGGAGGTGTGGAAATAACAACAGAAAGCGCTGGAAAAACTCAGCAGGCCAGGCAACATCCGTGGAGATAGAAACAGAGTTAACGTTTCAGGTCGAAGACCCTTCGTCAGAACTGAGAAAAAAGCAGGAAATGAAACAGATGAAAAAGCAAGTTTGGAGGCTGGGGGAGGGAATAAAAGAACAAAAGGGAAGGTCTGTGAGACATAGAGACATTAAGAGATACACAAGGCGAGACGAGATGGTAATAGGACAGGTTAAGAAACAAAAGATGGCTCAGAGGAGGTGTTAATGTGACAGGTTGAGGCTAGATGAAGTGTGAGATGTGCTGGCAGAATAAAGGACAGCTGCCAGCTTCTGGGAGGGAAAAAAAAGGGCCAAACAAAAGGGTGGATGAAAAAATAAAATAAAAAAATATAAATGTGATAGGGGTCGAGGTTATGATCTGAAGTTGTTGAACTCGATGTTGAGTCCAGAGGACTGTAGGGTGCCTAAACGAAAGATGAGGTGCTGTTCCTCGAGCTTACTAGTTTGTCAGGGGGCTGGGAACCTAAGTGTGGGCCCAGAACGGAGAGAAACAAAGCTGGAAGTGCAAGTTAGAAAAGTAGTCAGCAGAACTAGTAGGGAGCAGAAACAAAGGCCAACAGTAAAGAGGGACAAAGTGCAGAAAAATATTAAACAGGCAAAGTTGAAGGCAATTTATCTAAATGCACGTAGCATTCGCAACAAGGTGGATGAATTAATGGCACTAATAGAAGTAAATGGGTATGATGTAATTGCCATTACAGAGACATGGTTGCAGGGTAACCAAAGCTGGGAACTGAATGTTCCAGAGTACTCAACATTTAGGAAGGACAGACAAAAAGGAAAAGGAGGTGGCGTAGCGCTGTTAATAAGGGATGAGATCGGTACGGTAGAGATAAAAGATCTTGGCTCGGCAGATCGTGATGCAGAACTGGAATCAGTTTGGGTGGAGCTAAGAAACAGCAAAGGGCGGAAAACATTGGTGGGAGTTGTGTATAGGCCACCAAACAGTAGTGGTAATGTAGGGCACAGTATCAATCAAGAAATTAGAAGTGCATGTAACAAGGGCAATACGGTAATCATGGGGGACTTTAATCTACATATTGACTGGGCAAATCAAATTACCACTAATGGTGTGGAGGACGAAATCTTGGAATGCAAGCAAGATGGTTTCCTGGATCAGTATGTGGAGGAACCAACCAGGGAACAGGCTATTCTGGATCTGGTACTGTGTAATGAGAAAGGGCTAATCAATAATCTTGTGGTAAAGGGGCCTTTAGGGACAAGTGACCATAATATGATTGAATTTTACATTAAGTTTGAGAGTGATGTAGTCCAATCTGAAACTAAGGTCTTCAATCTAAACAGAGGAAACTACAAGGGTATGAGGGACAAGTTGGCCATGGTAGTTTGGGAGACTACACTAAAAGTTATGACGGTGGACATACAATGGCTAACATTCAAGGAAATAATGCATAATTTGCAACAAACATATATTCCTCTAGGGCATAAAAATCCAAAAGGAAAAGTGATCCAACCATGGCTAACAAAAGAAATTAAAGCTAGTATTAAGTCATAGAAGGAAGCTTATAAAGTTGCCAGAAAAAGCGGTCAGCCTGAGGATTGGGATCTTTTTAGAAATCAGCAAAGGGGGACCAAGAAATTGATAAAGAAAGGGAAAATGGAATATGAGCACAAACTAGCGAAAAATATAAAAATGGATTGTAAAAGCTTCTATAGGTATGTGAAAAGGAAAAGACTGGCGAAGGTAAATGTAGGTCCTTTACAGTCAGAGACGGGAGAATTTATAATGTGGAATGAGGAAATGGCTGAGAAATTAAATAAATACTTTGTTTCTGTCTTCACGGAGGAAGACACAAAAAATCTCCCAGAAATACAAGAAAACCAAGGGTGTGGCGAGAATGAAGAACTTAAAGAAATTATTATTAGTAAAAAAAAACAGTACTAGCAAAATTAATGGGACTAAAAGTCAATAAATCTCAAGGACCGGACGACCTACATCCTAGGGTTTAGAAAGAAGTGGCCATTGGAATACTGGACGCATTGGTTGTCATCTTCCAAAATTCTATAGATTCTGGAACGGTTCCTGCAGATTGGAGGATAGCAAATGTAACCCTGCTATTTAAGAAAGGATGGAGAGAGAAAACGGGTAACTACAGACCTGTTAGCCTCACATCAGTAGTTGGGAAAATGTTGGAATCTATGATAAAGGATGCAATAACTGGGCACTTAGAAACTAATGGTAAGATTGGGCAGAGTCAACGTGGATTTATGAAAGGGAAATTCTGTTTAACAAACCTATTGGAGTTCTTTGAGGATGTAACTAGTGGAATAGACAAAGGGGAACCGGTAGATGTGGTGTATTTGGATTTTCAGAAGGCCTTCGATAAGATCCCACACAAGAGGTTGGTGAACAAAATTAGGGCACATGGATTGAGAATTGCTTAATAGACAGAAAACAAAGAGTAGGGATAAATGGGTCTTTTTCAGGATGGCAGGCTGTGACTAGTGGGGTACCGCAAGGATCGGTGCTTGGGCCCCAGCTATTCACAATCTATATCAATGATTTGGATGAGGGGACTAAATGTAACATTTCCAAATTTGCTGATGATACAAAGCTAGGTGGCAGTGTCAGTTGTGAAGAGGATGTGAAGAGGCTTCAAGGGGATCTCAACAGGCTCAGTGAGTGGGCGAGAACATGGCAGATGGAATATAATGTGGATAAATGTGAAGTTATCCACTTTGGTAGAAAAAACAGAAAGGCAGAGTATTTCCTAAATGGTGAAAGATTGGGGAATGCAGATACTCAAGGGGACCTGGGTGTCCTTGTACATGAGTATCTGAAAGTGAATGTGCAGGTACAGCAAGCCATTAGGAAGGCAAATGGTATGCTGGCCTTCATTACAAGAGGATTTGAGTATAGGAGTAAAGAAGTCTTACTCCAATTATATAGGGCCTTGGTGAGACCACACCTGGAGTACTGTGTACAATTTTGGTCTCCTTACCTAAGGAAGGATATACTTGCCATAGAGGGAGTGCAATGAAGGTTCACGAGATTGATTCCTGGGATGGCGGGACTGTCGTATGAGAAGAGATTGAGTAAACTAAGCCTGTATTCTCTTGAATTCAGAAGAATGAGAGGGGATCTCATTGAAGCATACAAAATTATTACACAGCTTGATAGGGTGGATGCTGGGAGAATGTTTCCCTTGGCTGGGGAGTCTAGAACCAGGGGCCACAGCCTCAGGATAAAGGTTAGGCCATTCAGGACTGAGATGAGAAGAAATTTCTTCACACAGAGGATGGTGAATCTTTGGAATTCTCTACCCCAGAGGGCTGTGGAGGCTCAGTCATTGGGTATATTCAAAACAGAAGTCGATAGATTTCTGACTAGTAAGGGCATCAAGGGAAATGGCGATAGGGCCGGTGAATGGAGTTGAGGCAGAAGATCAGCCATGATCTCATTGAATAGTGGAGCAGGCTCGAAGGGCCGAATGGCCTACTCCTGCTCCTATTTCCTATGTTCTTATGTTCCATGCGGCAGCGCTACGTGGCCCCGTGCATAGCGCTGCAGAATGCACCACCCCGATATTTGGGGTTAGCGCTCTATGAAGGAAGTGGAGCGCTTGAATTAGTGCTCCACCTCCCTCTTGGGGCGCTAAAACTGAAGTTCGCGATTGCTGGTGCTGTTTTCGCCCGGTGCTAAATTTAGCGGCCAGGTGATGTTAGCGCCCCAAAATGGTTGCTAACGAATTTTTCCCCCTAAAAGCCCATACAAAAAGCAAACAAGCACTAGGGTTTATTTCTAGAGCGATTGAATTAAAAAGTAGAGAAGTTAAACTTGTATCGAACCTTGGTTAGACCACACTTGGAGTACTGTGAACAGTTCTGGTCGCCATCTTATAAAAAGGAAATAGAGGCACTGGAGAGGGTGTAAAAAAGATTTACAAGGATGACACAAGAAATGCAAGGTTATACCTGTCAGGAAAGGATGAACAGGCTGGGTCTCTTTTCTCTTGAAAAGAGAAGGCTGAGGGGTGACCTAATAGAGGTCTTTAAAATTATGAAATATTTTGATAGAGTAGACACAGAGAGAGCATTTCCATTTGTGGGGAAGAGCAAAACTAGAGGCCATCAATATAAGATAGTCACCAAGAAATCAAATAGGGAATTCAGAAGAAACTTCTTTACCCAGAGAGTGGTGAGAATGTGGAACTCTTACCACAGGAAGTGCTTGAGGCAAGTAGTATAGATGCATTTAAGGGGAGGCTAGATAAGCATGAGGGAGAAGGGAATAGAGGCTTATGCTGATAGATTTAGATGAGGAAGTCTGGGAGGAGGCTCAAGTAGAGCATAAACGCCGGCATGGACTGGTTGGGCCGAATGGCCTGTTTCTGTGCTCTATATTCTATGTAATTCTATGTATTCTTTTCTATGTTTGGAATCGTTGCAATGTTTCGTTCTACAGGCCTGACCTTCTCACCATGTCTTGAATTCTGCCATGTTCTAAGAGCTTGCATCGTTTTCTATACCAATATGGAGGCTCAACCAGGTAATACCAGTATCATTCTACATTTTACCTGCAAGAGTGGGCTTCCTGTAACAAATTCACATTTTTTGGCAAACTTACAAATTAAAATGCAGATTTGACTAACCAGCCATGTGCTATATAAATAAATATCTAGCTTGAATGATGCTGGTAACACATGGCATTGTAGTGGTTTCTCTCAACTGGCTGCAGTCCATATCAATCATGGCTAGTACTTATCTTCAACATTTGTTTGTTTTGATTTATTTTACGGCTCCACTGCTGATTTCTGCCTTGTGCAAAGTTCTGATTGCCTGGCCTGCTCCCTCCCACTTTCAGAACTACTAAGGAATTCCAGACCTGATCCTTTCCACTCTCTGTCCTCTGAGGCAGCACGGCCCATGGTCTGTGCTGCTGATGTGTACTTGTCCCGCTCTGTATACTGCTGAGACATTCCCAAACCCCGATGTTAATACCGGACACAATTTGAAGTTGGCAATTTTTATGAGTAGCAATTTTTCAGTCAGGTAGCTGCAATAGATACTTTCCCAGAAGTATTTTTGTTCAATTCCTGCAACTCAGAAGTGGGTAAATTTGGAAATTGTCGAGGTGCAATTATATAACTAGTGACTCCTCAATAGTAAGGACAAAACAGTTGCTAAAGTGTTGTTGATAAATTGGCTGGGAGCAACTGGGATCCTCAAATTTCAAGTTTATCTACTGGAAACTACTGAGCTCAGCTGAATATTATTTATATTAATTCGGAAAGGAAATATTACTTATCTATAAAGAAACAATCCTTTGTTTCCAATATGTTTTAAAAATCAGAATTCCCAGTGAAGCCTGGGAACTCACCCAGACGCACCTCCTTGACATGGGGGCGTGGGTGGAAAATTCAGCCATACCAGTCCCCCTGAAAAATGGCTTTCTCTAAAATATTGAGCAGTATCCCTGCAGAACTGAATTCTGTCCCAATTTTTGGGCCCTGTGCAGGGTTTCAACCACAATTCTGAGTCAGAAGGTTGTAGGTTCAAGACCTACTCCAGAGACTTGAGCACAAAAATCTAGGCTGACACTCCAGTGCAGTACTGAGGGAGTGCTGCACTGTCGGAGGTGCCGTCTTTCGGATGAGATGTTAAGCTCTCTCGGGTGTTTGTAAAAGATCCCATGGTACTATTTCGAAGAAGGGCAGGGGAGATATTCCGGTGTCCTGACCAATATTTATCCCTCAATCAACATCACTAAAACAGATTATCTGGTCATTATCACATTGCTGATTGTGGGAGCTTGCTGTGCGCAAATTGTTTCCTACATTACCACAGTGACTACACTTCAAAAGTACTTCATTGACTGTAAAGCGCTTTGGGACATCCTGAGGTCGTGAAAGGCGCTGTATAAATGCAAGTCTTTTCTTCTTTTTTCAGGCATTATGTTAATTAACCATTATGCTTGTGTAGAGCATTTTCAATCTCTACTTTCCACAATGGACTGGGAAACTCTTTTTAGCATAAAAGCTGCAGTACTGCAGCCTTGTTACAAATTGCCTTAGAGCTGCTTTCAATAACTGTATGTGTAGTATTGCTATTCATTATTTTTGATCTTAAATAATCTGACCTCGGAATAAACCTTGGCACGGAGCCTCCAGGAGCAGTACTGGATACATTTTCACCCACAGACATTGAGATGGCAGTGCTGGAAGGGATACAGTTGATAGTATGCCTGCAAGAATGTAAATAGAGTGTATTCTGCTTGTAAACAAATGTTTGAATCAATGTTTCTGATTAGCCCTGTGGAGATGAATTTATGAATACTATTGGCAATTTCAGTGTTCATTCTACAAGAATTATATCCATTCAATGTTGCAGTATTCCAGCCCTGTCTGGCAAGCTAAAAAGAAAATGTCACTCCTGAATTTGGTATAGTCGAAAGCCATGTGGACAAGCAAACAGGATGAGGTTGGCCTGTTACATAAGAAATAGGAGCAGGAGTAGGCCAATTGGCCCCTCGAGCCTGCTCTGCCATTCAATAAGATCATGGCTGATCTGATCCTAACCGCCAATCTACTATCACAGAACCATCTCCTGAACCTAACAGAATTGGACACACGAAATAGGAGCAGGATCAGGCTACACGGCCCCTGGGCCCGCTACGCTACCCACAGGGCCATGACCGATCCGAACCTAGACTCATGTCCAAATTCCTGCCCGCTCCCCGTAACCCTTAATTCCCTTTACTTCTAGGAAACTGTCTATTTCTGTTTTAAATTTATGTAATGATGTAGCTTCTACAGCTTTTTGGGGCAGCATATTTCATGGACCTACCACCCTCTGAGTGAAGTAGTTCCTCCTCATCTCAGTTTTGAAAGAGCAGCCCCTTATTCTAAGACTATGCCCCCTAGTTCTAGAAATCAGATAAAAACCCAGGCCAATTTGGGGGAAACAAAATCTGGCAAATTCCTCTCTGACCCATCTAGGCGATCGAAACTAGTTTAGATCACTCTGGGTCTGAATTCCCCGAAGTACCTACCTTTTGTAAGAGGTGATGTCCGCCCCAACCAGAAACAGGTCCAGCTCTCACTTGAAGGAATTCAGCAAGTTGGCGTTCACCGCACGAGACCACAGCCTGTTCCAGAGGTCCACTATTCTCTGGGAAAAGAACCACCTCCTGACATCTAACCTAAATCTGGCCTTACACAACTTAAAATTGTGATCCCTGGTCCTCTCTAACCTATAAACTGTCAACTGAAACACAATCTGTTCCCTTCATCATCTTATAAACCTCAATCAGATCACCCCTGGATTTTGTCATTGGGGGCGGGTTGGGGGCATGTCACGTGGTCGGCGTGTCAGGACCCCGTCTCCGATGTGAGGCAGGACAAAAGTGCGATTTTGCCCTAATTGGGCAATTGATTCCCAGCGTGTGGGAACCCCTGGCCCAATGAGTCTTTTGATACTGAAACTCGCCTCCGATGACATCATCTATGCAGCTGGACTTAAGGCCTGCAAGCAGCCTTGGTTCTTTTTCAGCCTTTCAACTTACTCATCATACTTCTGAGGGATTCCTACTGCTACTATGTCCAGCACCAGACCAAAGTGTGCACCCAGATTCAATGAGGCCTCCCTCCACGCTCTGGTGGAGGGAGCAAGAGCAAACAAGGAAGTGCACTTTCCTTCTTCAGGGAGGAAAAGGTCTCCACAACAGACTAAAGCTGTGTGGCTGCAAGTGGCACAGGAGGTGAATGCGATTTCAACTGTGCAGCAGAACCTGGCTGCAGTGCCGAAAGAGGTTTCATGACCTTCTCCGCACAGGAAAAGTGAATATTCCATCCCCATGACCCTCAATCAGATCCCCATCGCCTCTCATCACCAGCACTCTGCTTTGTCAACCTCCTCCTCCACATCCCACTTCACCCTTACATCCCTGCACCCTTACCCATTCCCTCTCTCTGTATGTTCACATTCACTTAAGTATTCGACTATGTAGCCCTCACACTCCCTATCACTGTGATGCTATGACAACAACTTACAACACACAGAGAGGGCCCTTGGCACCTCACTCCGTCTTTGTGTCCTTCTAAGCATCTATGCTATGGATTCTCCACACTCACTCCTTCATTCTCACTCAAACTCCACTTGTGTCCCTCATTGCTGGAAAAGAGAGCCCACAATAAGAGGGAGAGGGCCAGGACAGGAGGAGGCCACCCTCAATAGCCCAGCTCACCACTGCGGAGGAGGCGGCCCTGGAGATCGTGGGAGTGGAGGAGGATGCGCAAGTGGGGGACAGACAGACTGGCGCATCAGAGCAAGCTGGTGACAGAATAGTTTTTCATCTCTCTCATTTACATTGCATGAGTGACTGATCATGATTCTGATGCTCTAACAGATTGACTTATGATCATCTGCACAATTCAATGTGCATGCAACGTTTATCTCACATGTCTAACTCTTTCCTTTACTCCCTCACAGGACCATTGACAGCCCCCCTCTCCACTGTCCAGGAGGAACAGCCTGAGCGCCCAGACTCCTCAGAGGAAGCTGCAACCTCTGAGGGCGCAGCGTCAGCAGAATTCAGTGCACCCAGCACCAGCGCAGACACTCACACCTCGGTGGGACCTTCGGACATAGAGCTGTCACCTGGTGTATCACAGCTCACAAGTGAGCATCAGCAGATGGTGGAGACAGGGACAGCAGTGGAGAGTCCTCATCGGAGGGCGCAGGACTCTCCCAGCTCGGCTCCGCTGCATGTCGACCCTGTGCCTCCGGGTCCATCCAGAAGGAGAACGGTGCTGGAACTCCAGGAACAGGTGCCGGAGTCTCTGGCAGGTTTTGTCTCCAGGGTCGCTGCAAGTGTGGAGCGAATGGAGGAGTCCATCGCTAACATGAGCAGGGCCTTTGTGGAGGCGTTGGCACATGAACGCATCACCACGGAAAGGATGGCAACCTCCGTGGAAAGGACGGCTAACTCCATGGTAAGGCTGGCTACTGTAGAGGAGAGGATGGCTACGGTAGAGGAGAGGATGGCTACGGCCATGGAGGAGCTTAGTCGCCAGGGTCTTGAAAACATGGTCATTGCTCAGAATAGACTGACATCTCTTGAGGAGCGATGGTCAGCTATTGAGCAGAGAAACCAGACCTTCATGAAAGTCCTCTGGAGTAGGACTTCCAGTGCAGAAACGGGTCCTCATGGCCCCCCTGAAGTGCAGCAAGGTGCTGTCAAGCCACTTGCTAGCTCTGAAGTGGGGCTGACCCATGAGAGGGATGTTGGTGGCAGAGAACCAGGAAGTGGGGGCTCCTCTCCAAGCGCTCAGACGACCATGCCACTGCAGAGCCCTCGGTCAGAGCCCCACCAGAGTCCTCACCCAACTGAGATCGGCGTCTCAGCCCCTGCACAGCCACAGGAGCAGCAGACTGTTGCCGAGCCCTCACAGGCTCGCAACCCAGAGGACGCTCGCCAAAGGTGTCGAGGCAGGAGCAGCAAGAAAGTGAGCAAGGGGCCTCCACATCTGCTGAAGCCACAGGGGAAGCACCACAAAGGGGCACGCGTAAGAGGAAGATAAAGCACAAGTAGTCACAAGGGTAGTCACTTGGGTGTAATGTTGTGTTTATTTTTTAAATGCCATCCGTTGATTGTTGTGGTAAAACATTCTGATGGCAAACTGTTGAAGTTGTGACCTGTGTCATTTCGCAAATGGGACTTCCACATTGAGGGCTTAGGGCGACTTGCAATTGTCAGTGTGGTGGTCAAAGTGATAGGAATCCGTAGGTCCTTGGCCATTGTCGATGCTCTGGTAAGAAGGTGTGAGGCAAAAGTGTTTGATTGTGCAGGCTAAGCAAATCTGGCCAAGATGAGTGCGTCCCTTGCATCCTGGGCAGCAATGTGCTCGCGTGCTACTGCCGCTGGTTGATGCGCCTCCGCAAGCTGTTCATTGTCGCTCTCCTCCTCCTCATCTGAGGAGGCTTTGCGGTGAGCCACTTGTTCCTCAGGCATCTGCAAGCCACAATGCTGTGCCATGTTGTGAAGTGCACAGCAGACCACGACGATTCTGGAGACCCTTGCTGCTGAGTACTGCAGGGCTCCACCTGATCTATCAAGGCATCTGAAGCGCATCTTCAGCAAGCCGATGGTTTGCTCGATTATGGATCTGGTGGAAATGTGGCTGGAGTTGTAGCGCTCCTCAGCTTCGTTGGATGGACTCCTCAACGGCGTCATTAGCCACGTCTTCAGGGGATAGCCCTTGTCTCCAAGTAGCCATCCGTAAAGTTGGTCTGGTGGACTGAAGAGCGGAAGCACACTACACTGGCGCAGGATGAAGGAGTCATGGCAACTGCCAGGGTACTTGGTGCAAACATGCAAATTTCCTTCTTGTGGTCACACACCAGCTGCACGTTGAGGGAGTGGAAGCCCTTGCGGTTGAAAAAAATACCTGGATTGTGATGGGGTGCCTTAAGGGCCACATGTGTGCAGTCAACAATGCCCTGCACCCTTGGAAAGCCTGCCAGATTAGCGAATCCAACCGCATGCGCGCTTACACTTGCTTGATCCTTGGAGAAGTTGATGTAATTGTGCGAGTTGGCAAAGAGGGCATCGATTACCTGCGTGATACAAGTGTGAGCGGCCGCCTGGGAGACGCCGCTGATGTCTGCTGCTGATCCCTGGAATGAGCCTGAAGCAAAAAAGTTGAGTGCGGTGGTGACTTTGATGGCCACTGGTAAGAGGTGTCCACCTGCTCCTTTGGGCTCCAGGTCTTGCAGCATTGCGCAGATGTCACCCACTACCTCTCGCGAAAGTCTGAGACTCCTTTGGCACTGCTGCTCAGTCATGTTGAGGTAGCTCATCCTCTGTCTGTAAACCCTATTTTGGGGGTATCTCCTGCGGCGACGTGCTTCCATGCGCTGGTGCCTTCTTGCCTGTGCAGCTTCAGGTGAGTGAGCAGCAGGTTGGCGCTCCTGTTGTTGCTCCTGCTGTTGGTGCTGCTGTTGTTCAGGGTTTTGCTGCTGCCGCGGCTGGTCTTCGTCAGAATCTGATGTCCAGGAGGAAAGGAAATAAATGGTTCCCATTCTTCTGGTATATACCTCAGTTGAGGAAGCGCTCAGTCAAGGTGGGGAGAGGAGGAGGTCACACTGGAGATGGGTCTCAGGCTCCAAACTTCCACAACAATGAGTAGGCCTGCTAAAAGTTCCCCCAGACCTGAGACAACAAAGTTCTGCCACCTGCAAATGATCATTGGTGAAAACACCTTTTTAATGATGGAGCTGCAGCTGTTAGTAAGCAATCCACTTGTGAGGCTGCCAGGATTAACTGGCGTTTTCCAGAGGAGACGTGCAGCACGGGGGAAAAGTGTTAAATTCAGAAAGGCCTCTCAAAATTGGATTATAGAGGCACTTAACTCTTGGAGGCGGGATGGAAACGGGGTCTGAAACCCCAATTCTGGGAAAATTGCTCGGAGGCGGGATTGGAGCCGCCCGCCATTTTTTGCAATTTTAACACCTCACATGCCTCCAATCCCGCCTCCTCGGGCCTGGCAAATTCAAGCCCTATGGCTATCTAAAGTCCCAACTCTCTTAGCCTATCTTGTTAACTAAGAAGCTTTATACTGGGAATTAGTCTAGTGGCCCTCCTCTGCACCCTTTCCAAAGCCTCAATATCATCACCATGTGTGGAGACCAAAACTGGAAACAGTATTCCAAGTGAGGCCTGACCAGTCTTGTACAAGGACAAAATAGTATGCCTCATCTTATAATCAATTGTCCTATGAATGCACCTGAACACCCTATTTGCTCTAGCTATTGCTTCACGGCATTGCTCATGTAGCTTTAGAGATCTATGCACTAGAATGCTCCACCTTCTGTCTCCACCATCTTTAATGCCTTTCCCTGAAGGGTGTATGAATGTTGAGCATTCATGCTGCCCACATGCATAACACTGCACTTATTCAAATTGAACATCATTTGCCAGTTATGAGCCCAATCTTCCAACACATTAAGATCAGCCTGAAGCAGACGAGCATCGTCTATAATCCTAACACTCGCACAGATGTTAGTATCATCTGAAAATTTGCAGATCGTGCCCCCAACACCTAGACCCAGATAATTAATAAAAATAGTAAAGAGCAAGGGGGCTAAATTCGGTTGATTTCCGCCTCCTGTTAGCGCCCTAAGAGGGCGCTAACGGGGCGCAAATCAACTAGCGCCTGGGTGCACTAACGCCTTCCGCGAAATTCAGCGGGAGGTTAGCGGCGGCGCTAACCGTTAGCGCTGCACGGTGCTGCGCTGCCGGCGATGACGTCATCGCCGTGTGCAGCTCCCCACTCGCGCCCCGGCTGTAATATTGGGTGGTGCCCCCCGATTTACCGCCGGACGCTATGTCCGCCGGGGTCAGGGGGGCCTACCTGTGGCTGGGGCGGCGCTAGTTAAAGGGGAGGTGGCGGGCGGCCATTTTTTTTGCTGGCTGCCTGACAGCCCCTGCCCCCGAGTGCCGAGCTCGTTTGCCTGGCACATCCGATCCCTGGTGGCCCAGCTGGGTGCCGGGACGCGCTGCGCCAGGCCCCTCCCCTTTAGTAATGGGAGGAAGGCCTGCAGTACCGTGGCGCTGCAGCACATAGCGCCGCGATATTGGCTCGCAGTGCCCGAAAAGGGGCGCTTCCAGTAGCGCCCCTCCTCCCTCTCGGGGCGCTAAATGGGAAAATCGGCCGTGGGGGTGCTAACTTTTCTGGGGCACTAAAATTAGCGCCCCAAAGGGGGTGCTACCCAATTTCTACCCCCAAAAGTCCCAACACCAATCTCTGCAGGACACCACTGGTGACCAGTCTCCAAACAGATCCAAATCCATCTATAACTATTTATTGCTTATGTCCTACCAGTTCTCAATCCAGCTCAATATATTACCACTAATACCAGAGGCTTCACTCTTATAGAGAAGCCTCTTGTGTGGTACCTTATCAAAAGCTTTTTGGAAGTCTAAGTAGACAATATCTACTGGGCTTCCCTCATCCACCAACTTCATAACTTCTTCAAAAAATACAATTAGATTTGTAAGACATGACCTCCTTTTCATGAAGCCATGTTGGGTGTCCCTAATATGACCCTCTCTATCCAAGCAATCATATATTACATCCCTAATGATTCCCTCAAGCATCTTTCCTATTACTGATGTCAAACTAATGGGCCTATAGTTACCCGGCTCTGTCTTTGCAACTATTTTTTAAAGATGGGGACTACATTAGCCTCCTTCCAGTCTATGGGAACCATCCTAGAGTGCAGCGAGCTATTAAAAATACGGGCTAGGGGCTCGCACAGCACATGTCCCATCTCCCTGAGGAGCCATGGGTGGATATCATCCGGCCCAGTTGCTCTATCTATTTTCAAGTTCTTAATTTTTTCTAAAACAATATGCTCATCTGATTTAATACAACTAGTTTTATTATTGAAACTTTTTGCCACATGTGCAAGCAGCTGAGTGGACTGAGTAACATGAGGGTTTCAGGATGTAGCTTGCTGACAGGCTATGTGTGGCCCTACAGTTCGAGAAGGAAGAGAAACAGAATGTCAGGATGAAATTCCAACTGGCAACTGCCCTACCCATCTCCGACTCCCTCTCCTGTCTGCCTTGCCAGGAGTTCCTCCTTGTCGGGATTGAGAAGCTGGAGGTTGAAGGGCCACCATCTGTGGCCAAACTCTCTTTTGTGTTAAGGCCTATCTTCTCCTTTAAGGTGGTAGCAAAAAGTAAGAATGCTATCAGGCTACCTTCAGATGCAGTTAAACCAAGGTGTTATTATGCAGTTCATAATAAGGGTGATGACAGGTACATGAAACAAAGAATTACTTGCCATGTCGGGCTTTTAGTGGGGTGCATGCATGTAAGACTGAGTGAAGGAATGATTCCAGGTGAAGGTTGTGGGTGTAAAGAGCCCTGTAGAACCTCTTGGATATTAATGGTGAGCTGCTGAAGTCCTTAAACACAGTAAAGAGAACGTGGTTGTAAATAGCAAACATGCTCTGTACGGTGCATTCTTAGAAGGTGTGGCTGAGACTATTTATCATGCCTGAATTGGTAAGTTCATTAAACTTTTTGTGGCACTGAGTAGCCATGTGGGGGTGGAGAGGTGGGGGGGGGAGAGGTGATAGAGTTGGCACTTACTGCTACAGCCACCTTCTTCCATTTCTTTTGGTTGGCCGTCTCCCCTGTATCCCAAACAATCCTCATCTTAATTTGGTTCAGCAGCACTTCTACGGAAGACTCAGATAATTTGGGGGCATTGAATCTCGGACTTGAACTCTCAGACATTTCAGAACTTCTAATGATGCTTGCAAAAAAAATGCTACTTTAATGCCCTTTAAGCTGCTGCATGCATTTTCATGTGTCCCCCCCGCCCCCCCCCCCCCCGATGGCATGGGTAACAGATTAAAATGCCAATATTCAAAGCATACATGGAAATAGTCCTCGCTAGAATTAAGGTCCCTAAAGTAGACAGCTGGCCCTGATGGTATTCATTCTAGGTTGCTCAAATAAATAGGTGTATATATTTAGTTGCTCATTGAGGTCTGGGATGTACCTAGTGACTGGAGAGTAGTACGCATAGTTGAAAAAGCGATAGGCACAATAGTTTAACATCAGTTATAAGCAAGTTGCGAGAAGGCATTATCAGAGATTGACAATGGTGGGGTGAAAATTTTAAAAGGCTCAAGAGGCATCTCAAACCACTAGCAGCCTTTGCCAAGGCTGAAGAGATAGAGAATTAAGAAGCAACAGCCAAAAATGAAGGGAAAGGAAAGCCTATGTACAGGTTTGAGTTGACAGTTGATGGCTGTGCCAGCCTATGGTGCTAGTTATACTTCAACATGCACAAATTACTCGGTGGATGAAGCACCATGATGACAGGTAGTGACATTGCACACACCATAACTGATGGAAAATGAAAGACATTTGCTGCCTTTCAGTACAACATGTGACATGCACTTGGAAAAGTGTGGTGTGGTCTGGCTTACAGGTAGCGATGGTGATGCTGGAATGCTGAGGATGTTTATTTATACTAGGACAAAGGGAAATGTCTAGGGAGCATTTGAACTGGGAGGCTTCTGGCAGTACACAGGAGAAGGCATCCTCCATCAAGGTCTATCAAATGGCTCTTACAGGTGATGAATGTGCCTGCATCGTTATCCTCTTCAGCCCTCACCAAAACATCTCCCACCTGGTCTTCTGAGGGATTTTGCTCCAGGGGATACACGTGGATACCTTTTTTAAGGACGGGATCGTGAAAGATGCAGCAGACCATTATACTCCTTGAAATTCTGGCTGGGCTTTACTGAAGGACATCTCCCCCAACTTATTTGGTTGGAGGTTAGTTCTGGGTGCATGTTAATACTTGATGATTTGGGCAAGGGAGCAGTATATCAAAATTTACTAATGACATGACAGGCCTGGATTTCCCAAACATCAAGCCAACTGTAAAGTCCTTCAGGAGGTCATAGACAGGTTTGTGGAATGCACAGACAGGTGGAAGATGCAAGTTAATGCACTAATAGACATATATTGGAGGAAGTAATTCACTCTCTTTTAGTCTGGATGAAATGGGGTTTGCTACTTTAGATTTTTTTAAATTTGTTCTTGGGATGTGGGCAACACTGTCAAGTAGTATTTATTGCCCTGAGGGCATTAAGAGTCCAGTGTTGGACTGGAGTCACATGTAGGCCAGGTAGGTCCCTTTCCTGAAGGACATTAGAAACCAGTGGGTTATTACAATGTTCTAGCAGCTTTCATGGTGCCAGCCAACAAATTGCCCGATACTCTGGATTCAATTTCACAATTGAAATTGTCAATTGCAGTGGGATTTGAACTCACAACCTCTGGGTTGCTAGTTCAGTACCATAACCACGAGGCTACCGCAACCAATTCAAGGCACAGGCTAATAAACATGGGGGTAGAGTATCTGCTTAAACACATTTGCATAATCACAAACGTAAAATCTTCAATGAACCAGCGCAATCGGGCTGAGTAATATAAAATAATTATTTACTTTTTCCCCCGCATTAAAAAATATGAATTGATGTATTTAAGAATGGTAACCTGGTGCAGTTTTAATAATACAGGTGAAAATGGGTTTATCACAAAAAATCAGCATTTTTACTAAGAATGTCTAGTCCACCACCTGTGAGTAATCTGATTTTAAATCACTGAAAATGACATTAAAAAGCTATTTACTAGTTTCTTTGGTATACACTAGTCAGTTTCTTAGTAAATTAAATATTTTTAATATTTAAAAACTTTTAAAACCTGCCTACTAGTGTCTTTGCGCCTAAAAAAAACTAGCTTAATTTTAAGAGCCTTTTCAAATGGTCGCATCAGCAGAAACTCACCATGCTCATTATTTTGATCTGGGGTGGGGCCTGTTTTGTGGGCGGGATCAGCTTCCAGCACGATGTTTTTTAAGCCAGCGGTAAAGATCGGGGAAACTTGATTTACGCTTGACATAACTTGCGCTTAAAATTCCTCGATCTTTTACGCTGGATTGGCCAATTTCATCTTCGGCTTGTATAAATAGACATTAAATCATTTTTCTATGTTGAATAAAAACAAAAGCAGTGCAGTGATCTACCTGTTTCGAATGCAATGTTATGTCAGATATAACCTTAGTAACTGTGCCTGAAGGGGATGCAGATTAGATGGGTCGAGTAACCTGATTGTGTACAGTAACATTCTATGATTCAAAATATCTGCTGCATGCTATGGCCAAGTAGCAGTATCTTACTAAAGAACTGAAGAATCCCTAAAATTAAATGTTTTTATCCTATATCTGTTTCTGGTACTCCAAATAAACATATTAATAAAGGGGAACTGAGCAATGTCAGGTCTGAAGGCTTCACTGGAGACTATGAAGAACCCCACATCATGTTAGTATAAAAAAGTGAGATAGATAATACATTTTGGAGTGTTCACACAGTTCTGGTGAAGTTTGAAAAAGGGAGACACAGCTGAAATGATTTAATAGTAAGAGAGTTTTTTAAACATTATTAGTTTAAATGTATACTGCAGGTGAAAAGTTACAGCTGGTTTGGTCTGCTTTAGTTACTTACAAAGATACATTGGCCTGTATTTTCCGATTGGAGGCTTCCTGCGTGCGGAGGCCTCCGATCTGGAAAAAAATCTACGCCCTTACCTGAGAGCTCCGGAGGACTGGAAATTTCCGCTCCTGGGCCTCTGCTCTACGAAATGCGCAGGGCCCAGGTATCCCAGGGGCGCATGTGGTTCACAAGCGTCCCTGGGATCACGTGGGCCATGGGGAACCAATGAAAGAAGGGAATCCCCCTTCATACTTTTGACAGATCTCTCAGCTTAGATCTGTCAAAAGTATGAATGGGGATCACTCAAAAAACACATCAAAACATTTTTTTTTAATCACATTTTTAAAATTAGCTAAAATTACATTAAATTAAATATTTTCTGGAAAAAAAATAAAGTTTTTTATGGGGCTAAAAATAAACTTAAAGTATTTTAAAATTATAAATGAGGGGGAAAAATTATTTTTTTACTTTTTTAAACTCTTATGCTGGTAAAAGCAGGCCTTACACCTGGCGTAAGATTTTTAAGGGATTTCAGCGGGTGGAGGTTGTGCAGAAAGCGGAACTCTCCACCCGCAAAGGCCCTTCTCCAGGGCAGGCGCAGGATCTGTCAAGAGGATTCTTGACAGATCGGAAGGGCCGGTTTTCAGCGCATGCGCTTCGCAGCTCGTACACACCCATAGGGATCGGAAAATACGGGCCAATGATTCTGTTGCACACAGGAATAGTTAGGTGCACACAAGAGTAGCTAGGAGCACACATGAATTGTTAGGTGCACTCAGACATTGTTTAGTACACTCAGACATTGTTTGGTGCACACAGGGAATAGTTTTTCTCTTTTAAATTTGGGTGGTACACAGGGAATAGTTTTTCTCTTTTAAATTTGGGTGGTACACAGGGAATAGTTAGGTGCACACAAGAGTAGTTCGGAGCACTCAGACATTCTAAAGCAGACCCTGGCGCTGGCGCACGACCTTCGCGCATCTCGCTCTCCTTTGGACGTCACCAGACCGTGGGTGAGAGGTCAGGCGCATGCGCGGTGGCGGCGGCTTTACTGACTTAATGGCCATCTGTCGGGCGGAGCGGTTGGCGGCTTTAAAATGCGAAACGAGCCACCCAGCGGCGAGAGTGTCCGTGAGTCCGAGTCCGCGGGGTGGGCGTCAGGCGCGGCTCTGATAAAAGCGGCGGCGGTAGTATTGTGTGTATTTCCGGTGCTGACTGTTTGCGGCTGTGCCATAGAGACGGGTGTGCGGAGTCTCGCCCCGTCCACGGCAGGCACGGTGTGCAAAGAGGGCGTCCTACCGTATCCAGAGTGTCTGCTGGTTGCTATGGGCAGCTGGCGCTGTTGGTGGAACACAATTCTGGCAGAGTCGTGTGATTAGCACGTTACTGGGCTGTGTGGTTTTACCCCGGTTGATGGAAATGAAAACAATTGGCAATCTCGGGGGTGCAATATTTTAATATGTAAAATTATCAAGTTGTACATGTGCTGGGCAGGACTTGTGCTCCAAAACTGAGCTCTGAATACCGTGACTGAATCCAAATGAATAGATGGCACAAGTAACGTATTGGAAAACGTAAGTTTTAAGGTAATGTTGCCTCTTATAGTATGTTTGATATTTCTATTTGTAGTTCATAATGCACCTTACAAAAATGTTCGCATTTCTTAGCATTGTTGCATTTAGTATTCATTTGGTTTTTTGTAATTTGGTAAACAAATATAGGCTGCCCATATTGGATCAGTCTTAACTTTAGGACTACCACCTGCAACTGTGTTAATTCTGTATATTAAAATCTAATGTAACAGCAGTTAATGTATGTTCTGTATTTTTCTGTAAAACCCCCAAATGTCTTCAATCATCTTGAAAACATTCTTTGATCTAGCTTTTGGCTAAGGACTTTTTTGTTCTGGCAACTTTTACATTGTGGTTTGGTGTAGCCTGGATCCCAGAAGACCAAAGCCAAAAATATTTCCCTGCATCACTGTTCAGTTGTTTTCATTTGAAGTCTGATGACCTCTACTAATGAGCTAGGTGTTGAAGTTGTTTCCCAAAAGACTGAAAACAATAAGCAATTCATTAGCCTGTCTCACTAGACACTTTACATCCATCGAGTTGGGAGGCCCCTGGCCCTGGAGACTTGGCAGGGATTATCTGGCATAAGCCATCACTGAGTTGTCAATGTGGAGATAAAAACAGAGACAGAAACACTCATTGACAGGTTAGAATGCAGGAGGGTAGTTTGAGGTTATTTGTTTAAATCAAACATGCTGACCAACTGATGTGGGGGAGTGTAGCATGTTCATTGTTTTGTACAAGTACATGAAAACAAGTTGTACTGATTTTAATTAAGTGAGTCTGAGCGTAACTGTTTCTCTGTATGTTCACTTGCGAAAAGCAGCTTAGTGGTTCATATCTGGCCTTGCCTTCCCAAGTATTTTCTCGGTCTGCCTTCGAAAAAGACTGAAAAAAACACACATGAGGGCATGTGCAGAAGATCTGATATCCAGTTTGTATGTCCTGGGAGACATGTTGTTGCATCCTCTGGATTCCCTATTGTATAAATAGATAGTAGGTAGCGTGAGTCAACTCCAGCACATAAGGGCCACTTACGGTGGCGACTGAGTGTGTTGAACCCGACAGGGTATCTGTGGCAGTCCCTGAACTTGTAACAGCACTGTTGATTATTAACAAGCTAGCCTGACTCGCTGATGGGATCTGAGGGCTGGGATTTTTTACATTCAACCCTAGATAGTTATTGTCATTGCCCTCAACAGTCCTGGCTGGATGAGCAGTGGAAAACTTAGTACAGGAAACTTTCGTTTATCCGGCATCGACGGGACCGGCGTGGTGCCGGTTTATCGAAAGTACCGGATAACAGAGAGTTATATCTACCGAGGCTATTTTTAACAAAGCGACTCCAAGCAGCACGGGAGAATCTATTCAAGCGACTGCAATGTTTCGGACTTGCGACAGCGCCAGGAGGCCGAGTAGTGGCACTTTTGAAAAGTACCCCTACTGACTAAATCGGCGTTCGCGGACTCGGGATCGGCAACATTGCCGGTTATTTGAGAGGATTTTTTGGAGCACTCGGCATTCGCGGAGACTCGACTGCGACTCGGCAACATTGCCGGTTATTTGAGAGGAGTTTTCGGAGGATGATTTTTGCCGGTTAAGCGAGAATTCCGGATATTTGGGTGCCGGATAAACGAAAGTTTCCTGTAATGAGTCTTTAGCTGGTTAGCCTTTACCAGTAACTCGAAGCCTTGACTTTTACCAACTTGTGCCTAAGTCCTGTAGGCTTGGGTAAGTATGGTCTTCTTACAGGGAGAGAGTCAGAATACATATCTGGCAAATGGAAATTCAATTGGATAGCTCAGTAGTTTGGAGATTTATAAGCATGAATGATGTATTTCCATGTATATCAGACAATTGGCCAACTTAGATAAAGTAACTTTATCTATCATCAGGCAAACCACCCAAACCAATGGCTGTGCATTCTAATTGGTATGTAAATCTATTCAACTGGTTCCCCAATGCCTGGTTAGGAGGTGAGTAGCTGAGATTTACAGACCATCAAGATTCCAGGTTTGATCCTTGGTTTTTGCTGAGTGACTTGATCTCAACCAAGATAAAAGTATTGATGTTGTAATTGACCTCCGTGTCCTTGGGTAAGGGAGGGAAAGGTCAGTCTAGATTCTGCCTCCTGATTGCTAGTCAGTGACCTCAACTGAAATGTACGTGCATGGACATTGGATGAGAATTGAATCTCGCTTGGCTATGATCTCCCCACCCCTTCCCTTGTGAGGTTGAATATCTACAGATGTTGATGTATACATGAAGAATTTCCACTTGGTCAAGATGCTGTGGAACTGTGTTCCACCAAGGCATCAACAGAATCAAAGGGGATGGGGGAAAATTGGCAGAAAAAGACGGGGTGGGGTGATTTTCCAACGGAGCTTCTTCATACTGTAGTTCAACCTCTTGAATTTTTTTTTAAAGCTATAATGTTTCAGATATATTTTTAAGTTTATCTTTTATGTTCATGGGGACTATATATTGCAAAAGGTGAAGTATGTTTTGAAATTCTGGTGATGCTGTGTGCCAGTAGGTCAAGACCCAAATGGTTCTATAATAGGGGATTTCAAGCTGATGTTTGAGTATAAAATCTGATGGGAATTCCTTTTTTAGCTGCAACATCTAATACAATTTTTAAAAAGCAACTGTCACATTTTTAAAAGCGTTACATATTGAAAGTATGACCTCAGAGGAGTCGCACATCCACAAGGCAGAAAGTTTTGATTGGTTCAAATAGCCACTTTCCTATTAAATTAGCAATCAAATTCAAATACCAAAATGAAGCTGAACAATCAAATCCCTCCATTTATTTTTCAAACTACTATTCACAAACCAGCAAGTACCATAAAAGCAACTAATCAAATTATTAAATAGTTTCTTCACACTGTTTTTAACCACTATTTTTCTAATTTTACTCAGGTCAGTGTATGCAGCTAGAAAATATATGTGGAAAATAACAAAAAATACACAATTTAAAAAAAAAACCACTAGATATACCCATAAAATTGGTTGTTTAATGTTAGAAATGCATGCAAGAACTTTCTACCCAGATCGGTTGCCCTTTTGCCTGGGTCTTTAGTTGGACATTTCTTTCTGGCTTGGGTGCTGAGGATTTTGAACTGCTGTGGACAAAACTGAGGGAGAAAGTCATCATGGAGGTTGTAGTTTGCATCCTTAACATTATCCAGACTGTACTGTAACAATGGGCAGAAAACATACAAATAATAACTGAGGCACAGGCAGTGGGGTGGGGGGAAAGCAGGGGAAAATTAAATATTTTGAACAAACAGTGTTTAAAATGAGATTTGTGTTCTTAAATGTTTGCACCAGGGCTAGAGAGGGAAGTTTGAAGCATTTTGATGTTAACCTCTGACAGAGTGACTACAGTCAGTTAACCAACTAGGTACAGACTATGACAAATGGCTACCTGTTAAAGTGCTGAATGTGAGAGAAATACATAGAAGTCAATAGGGTAGATACAGAGAAACTATTTCCTCTATTGGGGAATACTAAACCAAGGGGCATAATCTTAAAATTAGAGCTAGACCATTTAGGAGTGAAATCAGAAAGTACTTTTCTCACACAGGGCAGTGGAAATCTGGTACTGTGTCCCTTGATGGTTGTGGATACTGGGCTAATTAAAATTTTCAAGACTGAGTTCAGTGAATTTTTGTTAGGCAAGGCTGTCAAGGGATATAGAGCAAAGGCTGGTAAATGAGGTGGAGGTACAGATCAACCATGATCTAATTGAATAGCAGAACAGGCTTGAGGGGCTGAATAGACTTGCTCCTGTTGCTAAGTTACAACACGGAAACGGGCCATTCGGCCCAACCAGTCTGTGTCGACGCTTACCTTTCATGTGGGGAAAATAGTCCAGATCACATTTACTCGCCTGTTCTTATATTCCTTTCTTCCTCCCTGAATGTTGGAGACTTAACAATAAGAAAACATCCCTGAGTAGTACTACACCAATGAGCACTTCAGCAAGAACTACAAATCCACTTTGGGAAGGGGGAGAAAAAATAGCTTTTATAATTATGTAAACAACTGAGAAAAATTATCCTTTTTGAGGAAGGAGAATAAACAAATAGATACAGTAATATACTTGCATTTTAAGCAGACGCTGTGGAAGATAGAGCAAAACATAATGTAAGTAGCTGGGAATAAGGTTTTAGGGAGTGAAGAACAAACAGTTACGTCTTAAGCAAGCTCTTTAAAGTGGTAGATATATCTGTGAAGCTTATCTTTCAGTATTGGTAAGGTCTGTAAAAGATATCTCGAGTCAGTTATGTGATATATTGCTTCAGTAAATTTGCTGTGTTACAGATGGGCAAACTGCTTTTGCATTTGGGTCGCAGCAGGACCACAGTAAACGGAGGAGAACCTGCATTACCAGTCTTGAACTACCCGTGATATGGGATATCTTGCTGCTTATTTAGAAATTTTGTAAGTTGAGTAGTTTAGTCATTAAATTTGGTAAGGTACAGCAATTATATTGCATGCTTTCAAACTTGTGTTCTCCTCCCTCCCCACCATCGTATTAATCTATATTGAACAACTGCATTGCATCTGTGATCAAATGAAAATTTGATGCCATATCCAAAACGTATAAATTTTGTAATATCTTTTTAAGTGCTTGTTTACTAGGTATAATAGTGGCGACAATGTCTGTAATCTTAAACTTGGATATCTAGATGTTTTACTGTTAAATTCTGACTTTCTCAGGCAAAACAACACTGTGGAAATTCTGACGATGTAAGAATTGTGCGAAATCAGGATGGGTCCAGATGTCCCACTACTAAACGACTACAAACAGGAATTCTTTTGGAAGCGGTTTCCACAGACAGTACTCGGAGGACCACGATTCAAACTTGGATACTGTGCTCCACCTTACATCTATGTTAACCAAATCATCTTGTTCCTGATACCATGGGTTTTTGGTGGTCTAGGGACTGTTCTTTACCAGCTAAGTACATTAGAAGATTATTGGGCATCAGTCCTTGCGGCAGGGTTGATGCTCCTAGCAGCCTTCATTATTCAAGGCCTGAACCTGTGGGTCAGGCGAAAGAGTGTGACTGTCGAAACATTCCCGTCTGAAAATACTTTGGCAGATGAGGACGAATTTGATTTTTCCAGCTGTGCTGGGTCAGAGACAGTAAAATTCATCATACCCGGAAAAAAATATTTAATCAATACAGTTTTTCACTCCATTCTAGCTGGAGCATTATGTGGCCTTGGAACATGGTATTTGCTACCTAACAGGTTAATGATACTATATGCCAACACAGGGGCAACTGTTGTGCTCTTTGTTTTTGGTTGGGTGACTGTGTGCATTGGAGAATATTCTTTAATAATAAATACTGCTGTAGAGACTGCTACATTCCAACCACAAGATACATACGAAATCAATGCACTTACTAGACCACTTTATATTTTTGCTTTCATTGCAGTGGATCTTGCCGACAGGTATACAACTTTTGAAATCTTTTAATATGTTGATTTGGTGAGAAATTAGTTTTAGAATTAGGACTGAATAAAGTGGTTACGGTTGTATTTGGATTCCGATTTTGACCTGATTTTCAGTGGTGAATCTCTATTCAGATTTTGTTGTCTTAAAGATACCACTGCTAGCAGGAGGTACAGCTGAGCTTGCATAATATGGCTGGATGTGGCACCTAGGTCCAAAATTATCCTAACTTGAAAATTTTTTGAAAAACTAAAATTAGCATTTTTTTGGATTTGGGCCAGTTTGGATTCTGAAATGCCTTTGCGTTCTTCCTACATTAGGGCTGTATTTGAGACTCTTAATGGTTTGGGTCTTAGAAAGTGTTTGAAGTGGAATAACCTTCATGAACTGGGGTTAAAAAAATGAAAAAAAGTTCAGCTAAGCATCTTAATTTTCATGTTCACATTATGCTGACTTATAATCAAGAAAAGTTTGTACGGATTAAGTTTTAGAGGAATGTTGCCTTGTCTTCAATCTGAACCTGACTTAATGTTACATGGGGTGATGGAGGGGAAACTAGCCAGTCAACTCCAGAAGAGGAACTGAATGTTAAGAGCTCCCAAGCAAGGAGGTTGGCATAGATTTTAGAAAGCTAATTTTGGAGGATAGAGAAGGTAGAATGTGCAATGCTAAGTCTAAAATATTTTCAGATTATTAATCAAAATATGTGGCTTAAGATTCTTCATTTTCCATCTCATTCTTGCTAGTAGAAATTTATCAATATTATTATTTTGCCTTCTAGCTTGAGCAAATTTTAATTGTTTATAACATTTAATAGCAGGCTAACACAACCAGGAAGTTGGATTTGGAATAAAGAGATTGATAGCTGAAGCATTTTGTACCATGGTGCTTTTGGAATTAATATTTGACTTTTTTTTTCTTTCCTCAGATTTACTGTAAACCCAGCCCTGCTTCAAACTAATCAGATTTTGCACATTATTTTTGTATTTCTGCCTGTCCTCTGGGCAATTGGTATTTTGCCTCCTGTGGATGCACTTTTCTTGTGGGTTCTTGAGCAAGTCTTAGAATTTGGGTTTGGAGGTTCACCCATGGCAACCAATGTAAGGTAAGATTTAAATTCTTCACAAATGGGAAGTGTGAGATGACGTCGTAGTAACAACAACAGCAACTTATATTTAACGACACTTCCTATTTATAATTTCACGTTCATATACTGCCTCATCCTGCACTGCAGTCCACAAGCTATAGTATATTTTGTGATGGCCATTTGATATTGGTTGGTCTTCCTGAATCCCACTTTTTGCCAGGCCCCATTTGTATAGCATTTAGTGATGATGCAAAAGCTCTTCAGAGCATGTGGTTTTATCCAAGGGTCTGTGATTGTGTTAAGCTGCTGCTTAGCAAACAGATCCTGATGCACAACATTGCTCTACTTTGTATGCTGATGCTTTTAATTTTTGTGTCCATGCATTTTTTTTCCTTCTGATAAATGTTCTCTCCTCCCTTCTTCTGCTGAAGGCATGGATTTTCTGAGGTACTACTGAACGAGTGCCAGAAGCCCTTCAGTGCTTTGCCAAAGTTATGTTTATTCATGTGTGAGGCTTGACAGTGAGCTATTTATTCATATGGCATCACAACTAAACTGGTATGGGGGTTGGGGGGACTACAGAGATAGGGAGGGGCGAGGCCATGGAGGGATTTGAAAACAAGGATGAGAATTTTGAAATCGAGGTGTTGCTTAACTGGGAGCCAGTGTAGGTCAGCGAGCACAGGGGAGATGGGTGAACGGGACTTGGTGCGAAGTTAGGACACGGGCAGCCGAGTTTTGGATGACCAAGTTTACGTAGGGTAGAATGTGGGAGGCCAGCCAGGAGTGCGTTAGAATAGTCAATGGCATGGATGAGGGTTTCAGCAGCGGATGAGTTGAGGCAAGGGCGGAGACGGGCGATGTTATGGAGGTGGAAATAAGCGGTCTTAGTTATGCTGTGGACATGTGGTCGGAAGCTCATTTCAGGGTCAAATATGATACCAAGGTTGTGAACAGTGTGGTTCAGCCTCACAGATGTTGGGGAGGGGGATAGAGTCAGTGTAGTAACGGCAGGATTACTACATTTGAAAATTACATTATAATGTAGCAGGACTTACTTTTGTAAAATGTGTTATGACACTAGTGTAATAATGCAGTTCGTCAAATAGCATTGAAGTTTTATTTGCAATCCCTCAATAACATCTTCAACACAGCCTATTCCTGATAAAGGTTAACCATCTTCAGTGTGTTTCTATATAAAAATAGCTACCATTTTAAACTACAACATAGGAACAGGAGTAGGCCTTTCAGCCATCAGACCCTGTTCTGCCATTCAGTTAGATCATGGTTGATCTGTACCTCCACTCCATTTACCCGCCTTTATCCCTTGATACCCTTGCCTAACAAAAATCTATCGATTTCAGTCTTGAAAATTTCAATTGAGACAGCACCCACAGTCTTCGGGGGAACGAGTTCCAGATTTCCACTACCCTTCGCCTCCAACAATGCAGACCTTCCTTGGCCCTACTTCAATTATCCCCCATCCTCCAACCCTGCTTCACCTTAATTTTATTTTAACTCTCCATGTACAACACTGCAGAAAATCAGCTGGTGTATGGTAATTTTTTTTTGCCTCCTGATCATTAATGCGTACATGCACTTGAGACACAGTTACAGAATTTGTGACTACATTATACTTGCATAGTAGGAAACTGGTGACATTTTTAGTGCTGTACTAATGCTGTGTATAATTTTACAACTATACTTTTTATTTCTGCAGGCTTTTGGTTATGTTTATTGTGTCCATTGGAGTGGTGATTGCAACATTCTTTATCCCCAACACTCTTGGTGTGGTGCTGTTCACAACTGGAATGGGATTTATACTTAGTCTTGATCTCAGTCAAGTTGAGGCTTCATTCAGATTCTGCTGCAGGACAGCTTGTGCCTCATTAGAATATCCTAAACATTTTAGTAACCGAATTGGATGGCAGCTTGGCTGGAAAGAAGCCTTGATTTATATTAGTCTTCTTATAATGACACTTGCAGAAGCTGGTTTATTACATTTCTTTGCAAGACGATCAACTGCATCTGGAATAAGTCCTCAGGCCATAATAAGCTATATCTTAATAGGAACACTGGTAGTATGGAAGATTTTCCAAGAAATTCAAGGTGCATATATTCTATTTGGATTCTTTCGAAATCCTTTGTTTCCCAAAGGCATAAGAACTGTGAAAGTTTTTAAACAGAAACAAGCAATATTGATGCAGGCTGGCTTGATTCAAAGGATTCTCCTCAATCTCAGTAAGTTGCCTAAAACAGTAATAGACTAGATGGCTAGTGTGTGCAATTTATTTCTGGCAAGATGTCTGTGCCTTCTCTCTCTTTTTTAAAATCTATCTTTCTTTCTGTTTCTACTGTGCTGAAGTATCTCATAGGGTTTACTAAATTTTTATCTTTTTTCTTTTTATCAGCTGGTGTATGGTAATATTTTTCTTTTTTTAAAAGAAAAAGTCTTGACACATGCAGTAACATGAGACTGGATGGGTTGGGGAGAGGCCACTGGGAGGTGCTGTGGCATGATGGTTGTAAGGCAATTTGGAGGTTGGGACCTGTGCCAAGTGGAAGCAGTGGATGTGCAGCTGCAGTCTTGTGTTCCTGACTTGATGGTGTTCCTGATGATGATGGCCCTTACTGATGCTGGTGTGTCTGGAATTGTTGGAACAATTGTGAAATCTCTACCCCAGAGAACTGTGGATGCTCAGTTGTTGAGTATTTTCAAGACCGAGATTGATTTTTTTTGGATACTAAGGGACTCAAGGGATATGGGGATAGTGCAGGAAGGTGGAGTTGAGGTAGATGATCAGCCACGACCTTATTGAATGGCGGAGCAGGCTCGACGGGCCGAATGGCCTACTCCTGCTCCTATTTCTTATGTTCTTGCGTGCTTGAGGGAAAAGGAAATTAGGCCTAGCACAAAGAGTGTGGGACTGAAGGTTAGAGAGTGGAACAGGCCCAGATGTCAAAGCTGGATGGGGGGAAGCTGATCCGGGACAGAGATGTAAGGAAATGGAGAGGTGCCTTTTTGACACTGGCCTTTTTGTATTTGGTGTGTGTATTTTATCTGCTAATAGTGATTAAATTAGTGACATTTGTACAGAAGGCCATCGCACCCTTCTAGCTGAAGGTGGAATTGTAGCGAAATGCTAAATAGAAGAGGGGAAAGGAAAATGGGCAAATCATATTAGAAAATAAATATATTAAAAACCTGATTGATACAATGGTACATATTATAATACCAATGCACAGTGCTACAGAGTGGTGACAGGTTTTTTTTTTCAACCCTTCCCCATTCAAAGTTCAGCTCTGTTTCCTAACAACGTATTCATGAATCTAACTTGAACTATCATTAACATAGCACCTGAAACCTGCCGGAAAGGTTTTTGTTTGTCGATGGTTTTCATTTCCCACCTTCTAATCCTGGCTCTTGCCAGTTGTCTGCAGTATAAATGTATATGTCTGCGTGTGTAAGGAGAACTTGTCAAGAACGGCATTGTAAGGCACAAAAATCAACAAGGTACATACAATATCTTTGTTCTTGCTTGATCAATATTGTGATCCTTACGCAATGTTTTTAACATAATGAAGCATTCTGCATTTTTGAAGACTACAGTGGGGTTGAACTGTTCCAATAACTGTCTGTTACAGTCTGTCCATTCGCCATGGTAGCCTTTCTATCGGTGGATTCTTCACTACAGGATCTCCACACAGCATCTCTTTGTATTGGATTCACACGGGCCTATCGAATAGTAAGTTGTGTAGTGTATTGGTGCAATAACATTTTTAGACTTTTAAAATTTATACAATTCCATCTACCTTTTAGTTGATCTTAAAAAATCAAAATACATTTTTTGAAGCAAGTTATTTTCTTGATCATATGACCATCTAATTAAAAGCCTAGATCAATTCATGCTAGTAAATCCAAAACTATGTTGAAGATTTGTTCTTAAAGGAATAATATATTTATGCTCTTTGATCCTTCCTGCTCCTCAAAATCTCATTGTTTCTGTTTTCTTGTCCCGTTTAATTTTTAATGCAGCTCAATTGCATGACTCCAGCAAAAACATCTTCGCATCTATTTCATTCATTTATATTCAGAAACTTGTTGTGTTAACCTCTTTCCATCCTCTTCCTGTTCTTTAAAATGTTTGTTTGATTTCTGCTGAGATACAAGACAAATGAGACTGTGGCAGAATCTGGGGTATATTTTGCTTTGTAAAGTTCAAGAAAAATTTTACTAAACTAAGGACGCTTATAATTGGAAGTTTGTAGTTTGAATCCCCACTCCAGGATTTGAGCATGTAATCTAGGTTGACACTTGAGTGCAGCATTGTTGGAGCTGTTATCTATGAGATGGAGAAGTTAAACCGAAGGCCCATCTGCCTATTCACATTGATGTAAAAGATCCCATGGCGTTATTCAAAGAGGAGTGGGAGTCTTCCTAGTGTGCTGACCAGTATTTTTCCCTCAATGAATATCACTAAAAACAGATTAACTGGTCATTTATCTTATTGCTGTTTCTGGGTCTTGCTGTGCAGAAAATGGTTGCTGCTTTTGTCTATGTAAGTCACTGCACTTCAAACTAATTTATTGTCTGCAAAGCACTTTGGAAGATTTTTGAGGGACCTGAATAAGATGCCGTGTAAATACGAATCTTTTTTTACATGCTGAGCAAAGCCCTCTGGTTGGTTAGGACACAGTTGTTGATTACCACTTGTTATGTGAGAAGTATATCACCTGAAGGAGAGTTTACTTTACAAAAGAGACAGCTAAAAGGAGTCCCTTCGTAGAGTGATGAGGCTCAGGTTACATTGAACCCACATTTCCTCACACTGGTTACAGTAGTATAATGGTTACGGCACGTCCCAGGAGGTTGAGAGTCAAATCTCACCATGGAAAACTTTGAAATTGAACCCAATAAATCTGGAAACTAGAGTTCGGCAATAAATGCAGCCTTGCCAGCGCCATCCACATCCCAGGAACAAACCTTAAAGAGAAAAGAAAATTCCTTATCTTGGCTTTACTGCCTGACAAAGGCAGTAGGCAAATTTCACTCATGAGGAAATGGAACTTGAAAGCTGAGTCCCTCTGGGAGTTTACTTTACACCTGTTACCTTCAAATGTTTCACTTTGCCAATGTTCTTCTCTTCTGCAGACGCTGAGGGCTCGATTTTAATAGCCCTGAGGAGGCGAGTCTGTTGGAAAAATCGGGAAAAATGGCTTCAGACACCCAACCCGCTTCCATCCCGCCCCCACCCAATTTTCGTGAGTGTCTGTTTAGCCGCTCCCAAACTGACCCGCCTGGAACGGGTGGGACAGGTAGTTAAGGCAGTTAACAGCCTGTTCACTGCCTTGCTAATCCTATTTTCATGCTTTTGGCTCCTGTTTCCCAGCTTGTCAGAAACAGGCCAGGTTCAAGGAGACGAGTTGCTGGAAGACATGATTTGTATGCATTGGTGGAGCGCTTTAAAAGCGCCCCTGAAACATGGCTGACATTCAAATGCAACATCTTTGCTGTTGTAGGTATGGGATAAGATTTTGCACATATCTGATTGTTCAAGCTGACACCCATCTGCAGTGTGGCATGAATGGAATCATTTTAGGCCACTTTGACTGTGCGCTTGCAAGATTGTTGCCTCAAATGAAATCTATAGCAAGGGGATGGGAAACATTTGTGCCCTCTCATCCTGGTCCTCATAATCGGAGGAGTCGCAGCCACGTGGCTCAGCGCAGATCTTCCTGGGAAGAGGAGGCGGACGAGGGGCGCCTTGCGACCAATGCAGCATCCCTGCAGTTCACTGCTGCCAGTCAACCAGGGTATGCACACTGCCATGCCACATTAACATAAGCTTATTCTTCAACCATAGGTGGCTACCACATGGCTCTAATTGCAGGTGACACTTGTCCAACGTCATACTTCATCTCTGCTATACCCTGTTATTTTCTATCACTTTTACCATCAGCATTGCAAAAGCAAGTTGCCCTGAGCCCTCAATGCGCTTTTGCCATTTCCCATAACCTAGGCCACACGATCAACTGTTTGACATAATTTATCTTTAACACATGACAAAAGGATAATAAACCAGCAAGAGTCAGAAAAAAAAGAAACATCACCCAAGTGACTCCCCCGTGACTATAGGTGCTTAATCTTTCTCTTACGCGTGCTTCTACATGGTGCTTCCCCTGTGGCTTCAGCAGATGTAGAGGCATCTTGCTGACTAGGATGCTGCGCCTGCTTAGACGCCTTTGGTGGGTATCCTCTGGGTTTGGGTATCTGGGAGGGCTCTTCAGCAGTCTGCTCTTCCTGCGGCTGTGCAGGGGCTGAAACGGCCATCTCAGTTGTCTCTGCAAAGTGGGTCTCTGACCGAGGGCTCCGCAGTGGCATGGTAGTGTGAGCGCTTTCAGAGGAGCCCACACTTCCTTCTGTCCTGCCAGTAACATCCCTCTCATGGGTCAGCCGCACCTCTGTGCTGGCAAGTGGCTGGAGAGCACCTTGCTGCACTTCAGGAGGACCTGTATCTGCACTGGCAGTCCTCCTCAAAAGGACGTCCATGAAGCTCTGGTCTCTCTACTCAATA
Source organism: Squalus acanthias (assembly GCA_030390025.1). Lineage (NCBI taxonomy): Eukaryota > Metazoa > Chordata > Chondrichthyes > Squaliformes > Squalidae > Squalus > Squalus acanthias. The sequence goes on along the minus strand of CM059425.1, from coordinate 32,488,204 downwards.
GCTGCCCATCGCTCCTCCAGAGATGTCATTCTATTCTGAACAATCACCATGTTTTCCTGACTCTGGCGACTTATTTTCTCCATGGCTGTAGCCAGCCTTTCCACGGAGGTTGCCATCCTATCCATGGTGGTGCGTTCATGCGCCATTGCCCCCACCACGGCAGTGCTGATTTTAGAGATGGACTCCTCCACACTCGCACTAACCCTGGAGGCAAACCCTTCCAGAGACACCTGCACTTGTTCCTGTAGTTCACGAACCGCTCTTTTTCTGGATGGCCTTCGTCCTGGATCGTGAGGAGGGGGGCGCTCTATGGTCCTGTGAGTACAGGCATGATTTCGACATCTGATATTGATGTAGCAGGCACATCCTTTTGAGTAGATGATAAATGCGATTCTCTATGAACATCATATGCCATTGCTTTCTGAGGGATGAAACTCTATTATGTCACCAGCTTCCTCTAGTGTGCCCGTCTCTCCATCGCCCACTTCCAGGTCCGGCCAGCCGACCTGATCGCACTCATTGGACCGGCCAGCGCGCATCATTGAAATTAACAAGCTCGTTGAATCGGACATCTGCAGCTGATCCTGCCGGAAGCGGCTCCCGAATCCGCCCAAAACGCAACCCGACTCCAAACCGCCTCGGGAATTATAATCGAGCCCTGACTCTCTTGCTGGGGTATGTTTCCAAGAGTGCAGGCAGATCCCCAGTAACTTTGCCAAGTGACCATTGTTTGTGTAAGCATAAATGACTGATTGATTGTAGGCTGTTGCTGTGGAGGACATCACAACTGAGTCCAATCCTGTCCAGCAGGAGTCCTTGAATAGTGATGAGCCCAGGGGTTCTGAGGCTAATTGTAGCACCCCACCTGTTGTTCCAGTTGAAATTGGCTAAATCAGCACAGACGGGAATCAAACTTGGGATCATCTAGTACTATTCTATGTGGTGTCTTTATCCTCAAAACCACCAGAGGAGTTCTATAGCTTTGAGTACCAGTCAGAATAAGGGCTCAGACTTTGCGGTAGGAACAGCAATGAGCCTATCAGCATCACCGTTATTGAGGAGTAAATCTGACAGCAACTTCCGGCGCCCTCACATACGCAGTTAAATGCGGAAATCAAGAAGTTGCTGTCTGATTTGCCCTGCTCCTCCACAAGCTTTGCTACATGGTACCTCGCTGAGAGATTCGGCATTTAAACACATGAAGGGCGTGAAGTTGCAGTACTTACCCATTAAACACGCCAGAAAATGTTGAGGCTTGTCCATTTAAGTGTAAGTCAAGTGTAAGTGAATTTTTAACAGCGTGATCAGTCTTAATTACTCCAAATAATCTCTCTGGCACTGAAAATTTACTTTTGAAAGTGTGGAGTCTCATTCCTTCAGATTTTATTTATTGTTGGAGATTTTTTTTTAAATTACAACTTTTAAAAAACTTTTTCTCTGTCTCTTATCTCTTTATCCCATCTTTCTTTCCCTCTCTTTATTTTGCTTTCTGTACATGATTTTTACATTGAATTAAATATTCTAACTTGCACAGACTCTCTACGCCTCAGTAAGGATTCTTCAATCTGGTTGAAGAGAGACTCTGTTGCTTGTCCTGTTCACACAGGTCCCAGATCCCCTGTAGAGGGTACTGTGCTGTATCAGACCATAAGCTGCCGCTCAAAACCCCATTGAAAAGTCTGTGGGCAGCTCTAAGCATAATGAATGGCGAGCGCTGTTCGTTCGCTGCTGACCGCAAAATCTGGGCCAAGGTCTTGGTAGTAAGAGACTTCAACATTTTTGGTAGATCCTAAAATAATTTTTTTTTAAATAACTTGGGATGAGTTGGCACATTTAAGCTAAATTTTAGGAGCAATTGTTACCGATTTCTATATAACATGATTTTATTTTTTTAATTTCTGTTTTTTAACAAATGTCTGGCTGTCTTAATAGGTGTGGCAGAATACAGAGAATGCGCTATTGGAAGTGGTAGTGATAGCAATTGTGCGACTTGCCACATTGCATTCAAGTTTGGTGTGGTGGAACAGTGTGGGTACAGGAATCCAACTCCTAATGGTAACTGCAATTTTTATTTTGACCATTTTCCTGGTTGGTCACTTGCCTCTCAGCATATGTTTTGCCAGCAGGGTATGGTTATGATTTTCTTAGTCCATTGGGAACACAATATAAGCAGTAATTTAGACATTTAAAAAAATATAGTTTGAAATATCATTGGATTTTTACAGACACCGTGAAGAAGTGGTGTTCTGTGTGTATTTAAAAATATTGAACCTGATACTGAAACAGCCTGTGTAATTTAAATACAGTAACTGAAAAATAATGCTCTAGTAAAGCAATATTCGATTAATTTCACTGCATAGTTAGTTTCTGTGAACACTGAATTGTTGCCAAAGAATTAAATTAAAAAAATATCTTAACTGAAGTTTCACAGATGCTAGCACTTGTGTCACACATTTTGGTTATTTTATCTTGCCCTTTTTTCTTGAGTGGTACTCGCGTTCTGCCCTGCTACAGATGTGAAGGAGAGCATTTGTTATGGCATTCTTGTCATATAGCAAGTTGATTGACACCTGAATGGGTTTTAAAAAGGCTTTCAGATTTGTAATAGTTTTATTTTTTGCAAATTTTTGCCTCGGACATGGGACGCCTTTTAGAAATTGAGATTGATAGCTTGACGAAGGATTAGTGGGTTTACTGAGATGGTGAGCCATACAGACCAGAAAGGTTGCACGTTCAGCCCCCAGTCTGCTCAGCTAGTGGCAGTAGGGGGTGCATCTAATATTTAGATGGAAAAATATAATAGGCTGCATCGTGGTTCAATGGTGTCAGAGAGGGACATGGGTTTCCTGATGCCACTGAATTGGCCATATGAGCAGTACTGCTTTCTGAACCTCCCTGTTGGTTTATTTAGAAAGAGTGATATGTTTCTGCAGAGTGAGGAAATTAGATTTTTGAGAGTTTGTACTGAGTGTTTGGGCTAACTTTCTACAGTACTTGCTACTTTTGTTTTTAGGACACTAGGCTTAATTTTTTTTGTTTTAAATTGATATCCTTTAACATCTTAATGATATTAACTGAGTTCAGAATAAATTATAAACAAACTAGATTAAGTTGCTCAAATTTGCTTTGACTACTTAACTCCTCCTGTACAGAGAAGAAGCAGCATTGGAAGTCTTCCAGCACCATAATCATTTCAAATATTATTCTGTTCCCAGTTGTGCTGATAGTTATAGCTCTTGCTTCAGTCCTTTCAGTTCTTCTGTTTGATCAAGCTTCTGTGAAGCACTTTGGGATTTATTTTCTATGTTACTGGTGCTATATAAATGCAAGTATTTGTAGTAAATATTAATGAACCAAATAAAAGTTAAAATATTCATAATGAATTGGATGTTAAAGGATAAAAACCAACCAGTCCCTTTTTTGATATTCTATTTGGAACTTGTAAAGTCCTATAACCCACTTTTGTATCTCCTGTTGTAGGTTGGTATTATACGAGATCGTTTCTTTCAAGCAATTTCCAAGCTCCAATTTGCTTTGACTGTACTTACTTCCTCCTGGACAGAGAAGAAGCAGCGCCGGAAGTCTTCTAGCACCATAATCATTTTAAATATTATTCTGTTCCCAGTTGTGCTGACAATCATAGCTCTTGCTTCAGCCCTTTCGGCCCCTTTACTTCCACTGTTTACACTTCCAGTGTTTTTGGTGGGATTTCCACGACCTAATAAGAGCTGGCCTGGATCTGTGGGTGCTGCTGCATGTATATGTCCTGATTCAGTATATTACCAGCATATGATGCACAACCTGGCTGCTGCATTTTGTACAGCATTTTCTGCTGGCAGCTTGGGTAGGTAAAGAATAATTGCGTGTTTAAAAGATGTTGCTCTCAATAGTCTGCGGGCATTTGTATATTTAATTTGGCTAAACCTAGCAGAATTTGTTCTTGCTGCTCGGGCTGGAAACATTAGTATTTGAATATTGTAATGGCCTGAGGGTGCTTCCATGATTCCATCCACTTCAGTTGGAAGGAAAACTTGCGAATCCCAACAATTCTAGGGGGAGGTCAGCTCATTAATGATAAACCTTTATATTGATGTTTACAAGTTGTGTATCCAACTTGATACCTACTTTTATGCTTATAATTAGGCAACGGGATAAATTGAACCTTTAATCTTCAGGTTGTCTGGACGTTCGAGCACTTCAGAATATTAGTGTGAACAAAAGTAGATCAAAAACCCAGTGTTGTAATGTTAAGAGGCTGCCACATATCAAAATCATATCTTAAATTTATTTTTAAAGACTTTTTATTGTCAAATTGGCTGTGACCTGTACTTGGCAACCTTTAATCGTGGCTTAAAGATTCAGTGTTATAGGGTGGAAGTTTGTGCTGTGTGTAAACTCAATTTGTGGGTCAGGAGTTCAGATTCAAACATTAAAAAATATGCATTTTAATAGGTATCCTTCTTTTCCTACTGTTAAAGTAGGAAGTATTTAATGCCAGAAGTCAGACATGCTGGAGCTGCATGGTCATGTCCAAACTCTTCAGTCTTTGCTTTAAATTTATGCAGAATACAATAAATCTTTGGTTTAAAATTGCTGGTTTATATGCTAATTGTTTGACATTTTATTTCAAGGGAACCTTTCACCTGGCTCTCATTTCCTGTGCCGCTTCCAGGACCGACTGGTATGGGTCTTGATTTTGGAAAAAGGTTTTAGCTACTGCTGTATTAACATTAAGGTAAGATGGCTTCACTCCCCCAGTGAAAATCACAGTAGGGTTGGGTGATGCAGTGTATTAAATAATTACATTTTATCTCTAGGATGTTGGTTTAAATCCAGCGAAGACTAATGGGTTCAAGGTCTCCTCTCTGGCTGTAAGGGCCTTGTGTGGAATGAGTTTGGGCAATTTCAATTAAAGTTCTAGTGAATTTGCCAACAGTTCAAAACTGAGGCTGAGTCACATTGTTGGGACAAAATAAAGGAGCTTGACTCATTAATTGTGCTCTACCTGTCCTGGGAGTGCTTAATGCTCCTACTTGATTCCCAAAATGGAAAGTGTTTGAATCCCCAGCAATGGGAGTGTTTGTCTTGATGAGCACAAATAATCTGATCTCATTGCAGCAGTCTTTCTCTACATGCCAACTGCAAACAGTCCTTTGAATTAATTTTTCAGTGTCCTACAAAGTTGCAAATATGTTACTGCCAGAAATTTTATTCTATCATATTGTATAGTACTGTAGAGGAAGAATAGCTTATTTGTATTTTTTTAAGCAAAAATGACAATTATGTGATTATAGTTGAGATATCTAAAAATGTTAGTGTAGATTGTTGCCTCTCATTTGTTTATATACTGGGAGCAGCTGACCCCAGCATTTCAGATGCCCCATAGAAGTCCAGCTTGTGACACCTGATGACATTCCTGTCGTGCTGGTGCCAAACATCGATGAAAATTGAGGAGCTATTTGTTTTTCAGCCCAAAGTATACAGCAGTCACTACACAACAATATTGCAAGGTATAGTCCAGTCTGTTGTTGACACTTGACTGAAAACATAATTTGATTCATAAATTAGAAGTTGCAGTTTTTAGTAATTATTTTTGGATCTCTATTAGTAAAACATGCATTGTATTTCAAAAGGCCTACCTCTGCCCTTAACTTAATGTTTGTGATCTCTATTATGTGGTCATATATAATAATCCACATTATCAAAATTATATTGTTTTTCCATAGTAAACTAAATGCTTGTTTTTGTTGCATTTAATTGTAAAATGTTAGCTATAAATATATTGGCCCATCTGCTAGGAGTTTCAATCGGGAATAGTATTAAAATATTTTACTACGTGTAACCTTGCATCTTCAAGTGTGCTGACGTACTGGGGTGTGAATTTCAGCCCACAATTTCTCCCAAATGCTGATTTCCTGAGTGGGGGGGAGTGGGGTGGGTGAATGGACAACATTCTCTTATTTTAAAACACTATTTCTCCCTGCCTGACTTTCTGGACTATACTCTCGGACCATCAGCAATCAGTTTTGGACCAACAGTGGCAGAGACCTAGGAGCAAGCTACTGGCATATTATTCTGCCACAGTTGATGCTGCACAGGGAAACCATCCAGATAGAGATAAAATAAAGATGTACCTTTCAAAATAAGCCTTTTTTTTTTTAAAAAAAAGAAGAAACTAGATTCAATTTTACAAAAGTTTCCATCCTTTTTAATTGCTGCTACTGGAACATTTAAAAATGTATTTTATACCCATGCCATCATTTTTAATATCCACCCAGTATTTTTTCTTATTACCACTCTTCTTTCAGGTAAGAGGATGGGCCAATGTAAGTTACAGAATTGCTCACAGCTACCAACAATACCACATTATAAGAAATCAACAGGAGGTGTCTTTTTTAAACTTAATAAAATGGAATTACCAGTTAGTTCCTTCCCTCAAGTCTAAAGTATTTATTATTGGTTAATGGGCCACTTTTAATTGCTTTTCTCTTTTTTTGTGAATGTTTGCATTCATAATTTTCACTAATTTAAATTGACCTGCAGAAAGTGAATTCATATCTGCTTTTCATTTAGATTAGAGTTCTTCTTCAATTTACATCTCAGAAGGCAGGGCAATAATGCCTCTGGACTACAAACTAATCATGTTAGTTTGTTTGACCAATGGTATACTTCTGGTCCTGTCAATGTTTGTGCCAATTCTGCAGGCGCTCGATTGACTACCCAAACTTATTTTGCTTAAGGTGTTGAATTGTTTTTCAGAGCAGTGCTTTAGCTTATCTGTCAGTGAATTTTAACCCAGGCCCCAAAAGTGGAAGAGTGTTGTAGCCTACTTTGTCACCAGATCTCCTGCACAGTTGAATCTTTGCTTGAATCCTGAAATCTATATAATAGAGTTAATCACATTGGTGCATTGAAGTTTGCACAGCAGAAGTCAGACGCCTCCCACAGGGAAGCAAACTGTGAGGGCTAGTCATTTTACGGCCACTGTCTCACACATTCCTCACAGCTGCATGCTGGACGGCGGTGGTGGAGGCTTGGGAGTAGTTTCCAGCCTGTCCTGTCAACCAAGAATGATGTGAGGGGGTGTAGAAGGAGAGAAATAAAATAATTTTCTGCTCAAAAAATATAGTAGTGCACTGGAATTCTGATTTCATAGGTTGCGCAATACTAGTAATCAAATAGTATTTGTTGCAGTTTTCATACTGATTTTTACATTTGATGTGAAATTAGTGATTTGTTTTATTGTCAGGGTTTAGAGCTACAAGAAACATCGTGCCACACTGCTGAAGCTCGACGAGTGGATGAGGTGTTTGAAATGACTTTTGAGCAAGATGACCGACCAAAAACCTGCCCTATAAATCAGCATTTTGGCAACATCTTGACTCCGTGTGCTGTACTACCAGTGGAAGTTTACTCTGATGCACGGAATGTTTTAACAGGAATCATTGACTCTCATGAAAATTTAAAACAGTTAAAAGAAGATTTTGTTAAAGTTTTCATTTGGGTACTTTTACATTACACTAACAAAAAATCAAAATCTTCTGAAAATGTTCAAGACAACCAGCCATTACAACAAAATATAACCTGGTCAGAAGAGTATGCGATTACTTCAGTGCAAACAGAATCTTCTAAAGGTCCCAAAGATTCTTTCAGTATGAATTCAGAAATATTTAATGAATGGTCAGATGATGATATGTCTGAACTAGAGTCCATTGGAAAAAAGACTAGAATAAGCCTATTTAAAAACACTACAGGTGTGCAGCAAATGATTACAAAACCTGTAATAACATCCATTCCAGGGAGCCTTGAAACACAAAGCTTATCTCCTGATACGTCTGATGAAGAATTACCAAAAATAACTCCTGTGTATGGACTTCCTGCTACTGACAAAGGAAAAGAAAGACTTATGGAAACAGGTCGCCATGAAATGGTCCCAGTGGTTGTTTTCAGTTCTCCTTACTCAAGTAAGCTAAAAGTGCCAGAGAATTGGCAATCAGGGCCTTTCCCTTCTATACTGCTTCAAGAATTGTTGAAGTCCTTCCCTGAGGATTGGTATTCATTTGTTCTTACTCTTTTGGATGTTGTCCATTCTGAAGAAAATCCTCCCATTGTCTTTGAAGTGAAAGGAGATAAGACTTTGAGGGATATGTATGCCCAGGTGGTGATGACTTGTTATGGTGTAATGCTAGGAACAGACTCTACAATCCCAAGTCCCAATCAGGTCTTCAAGGTGTATTCTGGTGATATACCCTGGTCTTTGGGTTTAGATTGGCTGGCTCAAAAACCAGAGCTGCTTACACTTGCACTAAAGGCATTCAGGTAATTAAGATTTGATGCTGTTCTAGATGCTCATTGGTAAAATTGCAATTCGATACATGTGGTTATTTAGTTGAATTCATTGAAATACAGTATGATCATGGTGAAACATTTCTTCAAATAGGTATACCTTCAAGCTGATGTTTGACAAAGCCAGTCTAGGTCCAGTTGAAAATTTTGCTGAGTTGGTGAATTATTTGGAAGAATATGAGAGAGACTGGTTCATTGGTATGGTGTCAGAGCCCCAGTGGCAGCAGGCAGTACTGCAGAAAAAACCATACCTCTTCTCCTTGGGATATGACCCCAGTCTGGTAAGTACTTTTAACTGAATAGGGAAGGGAAAATTCTTTGTTTACACCATTTTGTTTGTTTTACCAATTTATTTATAAAACAATGGATTTTATTTTTTTGAAAACCTTAAGCATCAGTAGCCAATATACCGACATTCCTAGTCCCTTTCACACCTTCGTAAGTGAAACTAATTTCTACCGATTCTATCAGCAAATATGGAAATTTGATCAGACATTGCTTTCTATTCATTAGCTGAAATCATGCCTTCCAATACTATCTCTGTTTTACTGACTGTAACACCTTCTTTAACATGATTAATGTGCTTTACTCGTTAATGTAATTAAATAGCCTAGCTACAGCAGTTCTTAAAAATAAATGTTCCTGGTCCTTTCCCAAACCCAATATTATGATTGCTTATCAGGCTTGCTTCAGCAGTAGCACACTTGCCTGAGTCAGAAGGCCGTGGGTTCAAGCCCCACTCCAGAGACTTGAGTACATAATCTAAGCTGACATTTCATTACATTACTGAGGGAGTGCTGCACTACTGGGGGTGCTGTCTTTCAGATGAGATGTTAAACTGAGGCTCTGACTGCTCACATGGGAACTTAAAAGATCCCATGGCATAATTTGACGAACAGGGGAGTTCACTTGGTGTCCTGGCCAATATTTATCCCAAAACCAACATAATTTTTTTAAATAAAATTCTCTGGTAATTTATCTCATTGCATTTTGTTTGACCTTGCTGTGCCCATACTGCTGCCATGTTTCCCTACATTACAACAGCGACCATACGTCAAAAGTACTTCATTAGATTATCCTTGCCTTCCAGAATGATCCTGGAACAGTCTGTGTGGTTTTGTCTGGAAAGAGAAAGGCATGGATATACTTAACATGGTCAGAGCAGATCTGGTGAGACTAACCCACATGTATGCCTGTTACACTGGAGTTTCCAGCCCTCTGACTTGAGGAAAGAGAATATGGAGACTGTATCAAGGGAAATGGGAGATGGTGGGTGATTTGGAGGGAACAAGGACATCAAAGGTGAGGGAACACTTAAGCAGGATCAAAGCATTAGAAATGTGGCAGGTGGAGGGTCAGAGAAGAGGGAGTTGAGAGTTTGAACAAGTCCTTTAAAAAATGACACTTTTTTCTTGCTGTCTAGTTTGTAGATACTGTAGTGTAAATGTTTGGGCCAGTGGTGCTAGTACAGACCAGGCAACCACATCGGTTTCTCATATGTTGAACATCCTGTTTCATTGGCGGTGTCTGCTTCCTCTTGGTTTACTTTTCTGTCTTTGTTCTTTCCTCTCTATTGCTGATCATTTGCTGTCTCCATTGCTTGTCCTCGTTGACTCTTCAAGTTTGACTTTTTTCTTTAAATTTGTAACTTCACCTTAGAAAAGTGCATATTTTTGTCTAAAATTATCCATTTAAAAAAAAAAATAAACATCTCATTCTGATAGGCAGCAACAAACATTTTATAACTTTGGATTATGCTAAATTAGAGATTTTAAGAAGGTTCATAGGGATAAATGTTTAGGGGGAAACTTGGGACTGTCAAATTTAAAAGCACTTTACTCAAGTTGGTTCCTTTGCCAATCAAGCTCCATTTTTAGCTTCCCTGGATTTCACTGCACTCCTGATGGAAACCTAAGCCACCTGGTAGAAGAGACTGATCATAATTAAACAATTAAACATCTGAATCAATGGAAAACAAAGTCCTTGAGCCCTTTATGCAGTCTATGTTGCAAACTGCTCCAGCGGTTAGTTTGTGAAAATTAATTGTGGAGTTGCTAGCTACAATCTTCCAATCCTCCACAGATACAGGGGTGCTGCCAAGGGACTGGAAGATTGCAAATGTTACAACCTTGTTTAAGAAAGGGGCGAAGGATAAATCTGGCAATTACAGGCCAGTCAGTTTAACGTCTGACGGGGAAGTTTTTAGAAACAGTAATCCGGGAGAAAATTAACAGCCCCTCCGATCCGCTCCCACATTTAAAAAATTTTTTTAATTCGTTTATAAGAACATAAGAACATAAGAAATAGGAGCAGGAGTAGGCCAATCGGCCCCTCGAGCCTGCTCCGCCATTCAATAAGATCATGGCTGATCTGATCCTAACCTCAAATCTAAAGAGCACAAGAAGTAGGAGCAGGACCCGGCCACTCAGCCCCTGGGCCCGCTCCGCCACCCACAGGGCCTTGACCGATCCGAACTCAGCCTCATGTCCAATTTCCTGCCCGCTCAATGTAACCCCTAATTCCCTTTACCTCTAGGAAACTATCTATTTCTGTTTTAAATTTATTTAATGATGTAGCTTCCACAGCTTCCTGGGGCAGCAAATTCCACAGACCTACTACCCTCTGAGTGAAGAAGTTTCTCCTCATCTCAGTTTTGAAAGAGCAGCCCCTTATTCTAAGATTATGCCCCCTAGTTCTAGTTTCACCCATCCTTGGGAACATCCTTACCGCATCCACCCGATCAAGCCCCTTCACAATCTTATATGTTTCAATAAGATCGCCTCTCATTCTTCTGAACTCCAATGAGTAGAGTCCCAATCTACTCAACCTCTCCTCGTATGTCCACCCCCTCATCCCCGGGATTAACCGAGTGAACCTTCTTTGTACTGCCTCGAGAGCAAGTATGTCTTTTCTTAAGTATGGACACCAAAACTGTATGCAGTATTCCAGATGCGGTCTCACCAATACCTTATATAACTGCAGCAATACCTCCCTGTTTTTATAATCTATCCCCCTAGCAATAAAAGCCAACATTCCATTGGCCTTCTTGATCACCTGCTGCACCTGCATACTAACTTTTTGATTTTCTTGCACTAGGACCCCCAGATCCCTTTGTACTGCAGTACTTTCCAGTTTCTCGCCATTAAGATAATAACTTGCTCTCTGATTTTTCCTGCCAAAGTGCATAACCTCACATTTTCCAATATTGTATTGCATCTGCCAAATCTCCGCCCACTCACCCAGCCTGTCTATATCCCCTTGTAGGTTTTTTATGTCCTCCTCACTTTCTACTTTCCCTCCTATCTTTGTATCATCTGCAAACTTTGATATGTTACACTCGGTCCCCTCCTCCAAATCGTTAATATAGATTGTAAAGAGTTGGGGACCCAGCACCGACCCCTGCGGAACACCACTGGCTACTGGTTGCTAGTCCGAGAATGAACCATTTATCCCAACTCTCTGCTTCCTGTTAGATAACCAATCCTCCACTCATGCCAGAATATTACCCCCAATCCAGTGATTTTTTATCTTGAGCAATAATCTTTTATGTGGCACCTTGTCGAATGCCTTCTGGAAGTCTAAATACACTACGTCCACTGGTTCCCCTTTATCCACCCTGTACGTTATGTCCTCAAAGAACTCAAGCAAATTTGTCAGACATGACTTCCCCTTCATAAAGCCATGCTGACTTTGTCCTATTAAATTATGTTTATCTAAATGTTCCGTTACTGTCTCCTTAATAATAGACTCCCAAATTTTACCCACCACAGATGTTAGGCTAACTGGTCTATAATTTCCAGCCTTCTGTCTACTACCCTTTTTAAATAAGGGTGTTACATTAGCAGTTTTCCAATCTGCCGGGACCTTTGCTGAGTCCAGGGAATTTTGGAAAATGATTACCAAAGCATCCACAATCCCTACTGCCACTTCCCTCAAGACCAGGTCCAGGGGATTTATCCGCCTTGAGTCCCATTATTTTACTGAGTACCAATTCCTTAGTGATTTTAATCGTATTTAGCTCCTCCCCCCCCCCCCCCCCCAGAGCCCCCTGTTTGTCCAGTGTTGGGATATTCTTAGTGTCCTCTACCGTAAAGACTGAAACAAAATATTTGTTCAGCATTTTTGCCATCTCCATGTTTCCCACCATTAATTTCCCGGTCTCATCCTCTAAGGGACCTACGTTTGCCTTAGCCACCCTTTTTCTTTTTATATAACTATAGAAACTCTTGCTATCTGTTTTTATATTTTTTGCTAATTTATTTTCATAATCTATCTTCCCTTTCTTAATCAATCCTTTAGTTACTTTTTGCTGTCTTTTGAAGACCACTCCCAATCTTCTATCCTCCCACTAAGTTTGGCTACCTTATGTCCTTGTTTTTAGTCGGATACTATCCTTAATTTCTTTACTTAGCCACGGATGGCTGTCATTTCTTTTACACCCTTTTTTCCTCAGTGGAATATATTTCTTTTGAAAGTTGTAAAATAACTCCTTAAATGAACACCACTGCTCATGTACCGTCTTACCCTTTAATCTATTTTCCCAGTCCACTTTAATCAATTCCGCTCTCATACCATCATAGTCTCCTTTATTCAAGCTCAGTACGCTTGTTTGAGAACCAACCTTCTCGCCCTCTAATTGGATATGGAATTCAACCATGTTATGGTCACTCATTCCAAGGGGATCCTTAACTAGGACATTATTAATTAATCCTGACTCATTACACAGGACCAGATCCAAAGTTGCTTGTCACCTTGTAGGATCAGTTACATACTGCTCAAGAAATCCATCCCTAATACACTCAATAAACTCTTCCTCAAGGCTGCCCTGCCCAATTTGATTTGTCCAGTTAATATGATAGTTAAAATCCCCCATAATTATAGCTGTTCCCTTATTACATGCCCCAACTATTTCCTGATTAATACTTCTTCCAGTAGAGTTGCAACTATTAGGAGGCCTATAAACTACTCCCACTAGTGTTTTCTTTCCTCTTATTATTCCTTATCTCAACCCAAACTGTTTCATTATCCTGATCCTTTGACCCAATATCATTTCTCTGTATTACAGTGATTCCTTCCTTTTATTAACATAGCCACCCCACCTCCTCTTCCTTCCTGCCTGTCCTTCCTGATTGTTAAATACCCTGGCATATTTAGTTCCCAGTCGTTGTCACCCTGCAGCCATGTTTCTGTAATGGCCACAAGATCATACCCATACGTAGTTATTTGTGCCGTTAACTCGTCCATTTTGTTACGAATGCTACGTGCATTCAGATAAAGAACTTTCAAATATGTTTTGTGACACTTAGTTCCTGCTTTTTCCTTTTTTAACACTTTACCTTTTACTCCATACCTTCTGTCCCTTCCTGACACGCTTTCCTCTGTCTCCCTGCTCAGGTGCCCAACCCCCTGCCACTTTAGTTTAAACCCTCCCCAACGGTCCGGTCCCTGCCCATGTGCAGACCGTCCGGTTTGTACTGGTCCCACCTCCCCCAGAACCGGTTCCAATGTCCCAGGAATTTGAATCCCTCCCCCTTGCACCATTCCTCTAGCCACGTATTCATTTGAAATATCCTCCTATTTCTACTCTGACTAGCATGTGGCACTGGTAGCAATCCTGAGATTACTACCTTTTTGAGGTCCTATTTTTTAATTTACTTCCTAACTCCCTATATTCTGCTTTTAGGACCTCATCCCCTTTTTTACCTATATCGTTGGTGCCTATGTGCACCACGACAGCTGGCTGTTCGCCCTCCCCCTCCAAAATGTTCTGTAGCCGCTCCGAGACGTCCTTGACCCTTGCACCAGGGAGGCAACACACCATCCTGGAGTCTCGGTTGCGGCCGCAGAATCGCCTATCTATTCCCCTTACAATTGAGTCCCCTATCACTATAGCTCTTCCACTCTTTTTCCTCCCAGCCTGTGCAGCAGAGCCACCCATGGTGCCAGGAAGTTGGCTGCTGCTGCCTTCCCCTGATAAGTCATCCCCCCCCCCCAACAGTATTCAAAGTGGTATATCTGTTTGAGAGGGGGATGTCCACAGGGGACCCCTGCACTACCTGCCTGCACCTCTTACTCTGCCTGGTGGTCACCCATTTACTTCCTGCCTGTACACCCTTTGCCTGCGGTGTGACCAACTCGCTAAACGTGCTATTCACGAGGTTCTCAGCATCGCGAATGCTCCAATCGCAGCTCCAGCGCCGTAATGCAGTCTGCCAGTAGCTGTAGCTGGATACACTTCCCGCACACATGGTTGTCAAGGACACCGGAAGGGTCCCTGATTTCCCACATAGCACAGGAGGAGCATACCACGGGGCTGAGCTCTCCTGCCATGACTTGCCCTTTAATTAATTCAAATTAAATTAAAACAAATCAATCCCACCAATTGCACTACAGTTAAATGATATACTTAAGGGCCCTGGTTTACCAACAGTCCCTGCTACACCACAGAGAGCTTAGAAACTATAAACCACAGAGTTTAAGTTTAAAAAGAGAGAAATACTCACCAACCAATCACTTACCTGCTTTCTGGTGACGTCACACTTCGATTACTTTTTACTTCTCTCCCTCCGAGCTCGGAGATTGGTAAGCCTACCTGGTCTCTGCCGCCTCTTAAACCTCGCCGCCGCCGCCTGGTTCCCCGCAGGTCCGCCGCCGCTCTGAGGCCTAGCTGGTCTCTGCCGCCTCTTAAACCTCTTATGGGATGTGGGCGTCGCTGGCAAGGCCAGCATTTATTGCCCTAGAGAAGGTGGTGGTGAGCCGCCGCCTTGAATCGCCGCAGTCTGTGTGGTGAAGGTACTTCCACAGTGCTGTTAGGTAGGGAGTTCCAGGATTTTGACCCAGTGACAATGAAGGATTGGCAATATACTTCTAAGTCAGGATGGTGTGTGACTTGGAGGGGAACTTGCGCCTGCTGCCCTTGTCCTTCTATCTGGAAGAGGTCGTGGTTTTGGGAGGTGCTGCCGAAGAAGCCTTGGCGAGTTGCTGCAGTGCATCTTATAGATGGTACACACTGCAGCCACGGTACGCCGGTGGTGGAGGGATTGAATGTTTAAGGTGGTGGATGGGGTGCCAATCAAGCGGGCTGCTTTGTCCTGGATGGTGTCGAGCTTCTTGAGTGCTGTTGGAGTTGAACTCATCCAGGCAAGTGGAGAGTATTCCATCACACTCCTTACTTGTGCCTTGTAGATGGTGGAAAGGCTTTGGAGAGTCAGGAGGTGAGACACTCGCCGCAGAATACCTAGCCTCTGACCTGCTCTTGTTGCCACAGTATTTATGTGGCTGGTCCAGTTAAGTTTCTGGTCAATGGTGACCCCCCCCCCCCCAGGATGTTGATGGTGGAGTCAGCGATGGTAATGCCGTTGAATGTCAAAGGGAGGTGGTGAGATGATCATTGCCTGGCACTTGTGTGGCGTGAATGTTACCTGCCACTTAACAGCCCAAGCCTGAACGTGTCCAGGTCTTGTTGCATGTGGGCATGGACTGCTTCATTATCTGAGGAGTTGTGAATGGTGCTGAACACTGCAGTCATCAGCGAACATCCTCATTTCTGACTTTATGTTGGAAGGAAGGTCATTGATGAAGCAGCTGAAGATGGTTGGACTTGGGACACTGCCCTGAGGAACTCCTGCAGCGATGTCCTGGGGCTGTGATGATTGACCTTCACAATGACAGTGCGGTGGTCACTGCTACCAATAGTATCATGGACAGATGCATCTGCGACAGGTAGATTGGGTGAGGATGAGGTCAAGTAGATTTTTCTCCTCGTGTTGGTTCTCTCACTACCTGTCGCAGACAGACTGGCAGCTATGTCCTTCAGGGCTCGGTCAGTAGTGGTGCTACTGAGCCACTCTTGGTGATGGACATTGAAGTCCCCCACCCAGAATACATTCTGCACCCTTGCTTCTACTCAGTGCTTCTTCCAAGTGGTGTTCAACATGGAGGAGTACTGATTCATCAGCTGAGGGAGGGCAGTAGGTGGTAATCAGCAGGAGGTTTCCTTGCCCATGCTTGACCTGAAACCAGGAGACTTCATGGGGTCCGGAGTCAATCTTGTGGACTCCCAGGGCCATTCCTTCCCGACTGTATACCGGTGGGACAGAACATACCCAGGGATGGTGATGGAGGAGTTTGCGACATTGGCTGAAAGATATGACTATGTTAGGCTGTTGCTTGACTGGTCTGTGGGACAGCTCTCCCAAATTTGACAAGTCTCCAGATGTTGGTGAGGAAGACTTTGCAGGGTCGCCTGGGCTGGGTGTGCCGGTGCCGGGTGGTCCGTCCAGTTTCATTCTTATTATTGTGTTTCGTAGCGGTTTGTTACAACTGAGTGGCTTGCTAGGCCATTTCAGAGGGCAGTTAAGAGTCAACCACATTGCTCTGGGTCTGGAGTCACATATAGGCTAGACCAGGTAAGGACGGCAGATTTCCTTCCCTAAAGGACATTAGTGAATGAGATGAGTTTTTACGAAAATCCGATAGTTTCATGGTTACCATTACTGATACTAGCGCTTTTTTAATTCCAGATTTATTTAATTAACTGAATTTAAATTCCCCAGCTGCCATGGTCTGATTTGAACTCTCATCTCTGGATCATTAGTCCAGGCCTCTGGATTACTAGCCCAGTGAACACTGCCGTTCATCTCTCTCTCTCACCCACTTCTCCTCTCTCGCCCTCCCTCGCCCTCGCACTGTGCATGTGCAGAAGGGGATTGGGTGCACATGTGTGGCTCCGGGATACCAGCCGCAAAAGTGTTCATGCACATAATCATGCTGATGATAAATCCGTGCTGGATGAACCTTATTAATCCATCTGAACCACAGGAGCAGATTTGACGTCTCATCCCAAAAACAAATAGACTGGATATTGTTGGTGGAAGGAAATGCTTGATGAACCAAATGACTTGTTCTGTTAAGTTTTCTTATTCATACACCAGACAGTAGCAATAACTTTGTTTCTAACATTTGTTGGAAGGTGGTGAGAAACTAAAGCTGGAGTTAACGTGCACTCGACGCAATCATAAACCCATACGAGACTCATGCCTCACACTTTTAGTACCCTCAATTATCTCTTGGGTTATACCACCATTTTTTAATTGAAGTGCACCCAAAACCACTTTCCATGGGAGCAAAAGTGCTTGTAGAATTGCGGCCTATTTAAGATTTAAAAAGTGCTTCCCTTTCCCTTTCCCTCCCGCCTTGGTATTGTTCAGCTTTAATCAGACTCTCATTCACATCAACATTTCCAGTTCTGGACCGACTTCCACAGCTCACCTTCGTCTGCATTACACCGCATGAGTTGAAACAGAAATAAAAAGTTTTGTCACTAAGGGGGGAAGTTTTTGGGGGGCCAGTGGGTGCAATCGGTGGCGGGTCGGGTGGGAATTTTTTTTGACCGGGTAGGGAACATGCTGTCACCCAGCTTCCACACTAGTCTCCCAGATGTCTGGTCTCTCAGCACTGAACAGCCCTGACACCAAGTGGCGGGGGAGGCAATTTAGATCATTAAGAGATTGTTAAGAGGCGTTTAAATTCTATTTTAAGCTTCTCGTTCAATTTTACGAGTTTCCCCCATGGGTTATACGCTGCTTGGGGATCATGTCAGCTCAGCAGGTGGATTCGGTACTGAGTACTTGATAGCTGCAAAAGTGGTATAAAAGCTCCCATCTCACAGCTGTTCACTTTCCAAGCTCAGAAGCTGTTGCTTACTGCATTTGGAAGACAGATTGAGCTTTCTGCAGCTTGCAAGTTTTTGAAGCCAACTCTCTACCCAGTGTCACCTCATTGGAACAACCTCTCTGACCAGTGACAGATTTGCTTCTGTCCTCTCAAGTTCACCTGCCATCTATTACATCAGCAGCGGTACCCTTGAAATTATCTCGCCTGGTCCTCAGAATCACACCACGATCAGCCCCAACACCAGCAGCACCAACCTTCTCTGCAATCAACTGATGCTGCACAGGACAGAGGGCAGCTGCACCCGACCACATTGCTGCCAGGGATGGCCTCACCATAGCCAGATTTACTTCACTTGACACTGCACCACCCCACACCAACACCATAAAGCATCCCTACAATGCCCAAGCCATTCCTTTCACACTCATCACCATTGCAGGGGGTACCATTATGTCTCACCATTTACTGCAACTCATTAAGCCACTTCCAAAGGTGCACACAAATCTGTCCAAGAACGCAAAGTGTTTAAAAATAAAGATTTAAATGTTTGACCGCACATTAACAGAAACTTCACATGAACATTGGCTAAAACACCCAAGTGCCTACCCTTGTGTGTTAGTTGGTATGATTGGACTAGGATGAAGGTGAGTGTGAGGGGTGGCTAGTGAGATGGGGAAGTGATAATGTAGATAGAGGGAGGGATGGGTGGAGGTGCAAGGTAAGTTGGTGTGAGTAAGGATGTGCAGGGTAGGGAAGGCAGAGTGATGGAGATGTGATGAGTGGCACAACAGGATGAGGTTGAGTGTGGCTTTGCAGTAATATTTTGTGATCGACTGAGATCATTGAAAGGTTTGCGCCACTGCAGCCTGGTCCTCCTAACGACATCCTTGCTTGTGTCCTCCTGTGCAATGTTCAACCAGGCTGTCTTAATCTCCTGGGGAGGTCGCTTCCACCCATGGGAAGGGAAGAGGACCTCCCTGGGTGCTGTGACTCCCTCCGTATAGTCATGGAAGAGCCTGAGTGCAGCTGTGCACCTCTGTGCAGTGTTTGCAGCACCTCAATGTCAGCAGCACAACTGTCGAAATCAATATGCGACTGGTCCCTTTAAGGAAACCGGCTGATGACGTGTCATCAAATGACGTCTCATCAAATGACGTCATCAGACCTGCTTCCTTCAGTTGGCCGGGAAATGCGTTGGGTGTGTTTAACAAGCCCAATCAACGTAAGATCAATCTACAGAGTGGGCTGGAGCCAGCAGCGGGGTCGCACCCCGCCACCGACCCCGGCCGCACTGGGCCTGCCTCTGTGGGCAAAATCGTGGCCTAACTGTCTAGAGAGCAGGATAATTTAAAAAAAATTAACCTAAAAATAAATATATTCCAAATATAAGAATAAAAATATAACTCTTCATTTTCCTACCGGCCGCGCACATTGAGGTTCTCAACTTTCTCCGATCGTGGTGTGTTGCTCCAAAGTGCGGCTGGAGACTGCCTGTCTGTGTGGAGCATGCATGGTGTGGGTCCAGGAAACTAAGTGGGGGCGAGCGCAAGCCTCAGCAGCACCGAGTGCACGTCTCTGGCCCTGCAAACATATGGTGAGGGCCCCCGGCACCATTAAATTGCTGCTCCAGCGTCTTCCCCCATCCTACCCGCCGCTTCCCGGTTTCTTCAACCGTTTCCACCGAGTCCGACGTTGTTTCTCTCTTTCGAGAATGCACCGCGACCCTGGGGAGCATGCGTACTCTCGGTGGGGAAATCAGCACGGTGCATAGAGCGGTTGCTGGGGCGCAGAGAATTGTGGGTCCTGCGGCCGCCATTAGTCAATGGCCGTCCGAGACGACGCTTGCCGGGTTCCAGGGCTCTTGCCAAACACCGTTCCAATTGGATCGGCTCTAAGGTTCCTGGGCCATTCTCTCATGACTGGGCCATGACTTTTTCCCGCTCGTTGAGTATTGGGCCTCTCCAGCTGCCAGCTCACTGTGCGACCCGTGAATTTAAGTGCGCGGGACCTTGCAGATCGGTCCGCATCGCACCTTAGAGGGAACATAGGTGGTGGATACAGATTGAATAGTAGCCTTCAAAAGGGAATTGGATAAATACTTGCAGGAGAAAAAATTGCAGGGATATGGTAACTGGAATGTTATTCAAAAGAGCTGGCGCAGACTCAATGGGCCGAGTGGCCTCCTTCTGTGCTGTACTATTCTGATTCTGTGAATGTGGTCAGTTCCCAACAATGCTCGAGAATGTCTCCATTCGGAAGGACGGCCCATAGGATTGAAAACAAGCTAACGGTACCTACTTTTTTTTTAAAAAGGTGACGATACAAACTTAGATAATTAAAGACCCATTCATTACATTGATGACTGGCAAGAAACACATTTTGGAATTACCTCTATGAAAACAGTCTAATAAATGGCAACCAGCATGTTTCCATAAGGGAGGATCCTGCCCGACTCTGCTCCTTGACTTTTTAAAATAAGGCTATTATAAAGGTTTATCAAATGGTGTACTTCGACTTCCAGAAAGTCTTGCAGATGAATAAAGAATTTGTTAAAAGAGAAAAAGCAGTGGGTACTAGTTGGTGAAGTGACATAAAGCTGGAGAGCTATATTAAGTGGAGTGCCCCAGGGATTGGTGCTGTATTCAGAAATGCAATGCAAGTTCAAATTTGGAAATATGATAACTTGCACTTGTATAGCATTCCTCATGTTAGAACGATGTCGTCAAACACTGAATAGTTTGGATAACAAATCGGATGGGGAAAACGGGTAGGTGAAATTAGGACCAAAAAAACAGGAGAAAGCTTTTGTAAGCGGGAGGGAGTTTGAGAGATGGGGTGGCGTGGCTGAAAGGGGATAGGGAGCAAGTAGTAGAGCAGTCCCAGAGGAATGAAGGCTGTAAGCAGGGACATAAGGCTGATGAAGGTAGGGTGGGGTGAGGTCATGGAGGCATTTGTAGATAAGAGCAAAGATTTTGAAATTTATACTTAAGGACACAGGCCCAGATTTTGGGTTAAGGATAACGGTGAGACTATCAGTGCTTGCCGTTATTATGGAGTAAATCAGACAGCAACTTTCGGAGTCCGCACATGTACAGTAAAACACAGAAATCAAGAAGATGCTGTCCGAGATGCCCTGCCCCTTCCAAAGCTTCGCTATACCTCACCGATCAATTCGGCATTAAAACACATGTAGGTACTTACCCACTAGATACCCATGAAACATGCCAGAAAAAGTTAGGGCTGGACCATTCAAGTGTAAGTGAATTCTTAACCGCATGATAAGTCTTAATTACTGCCAAACAACCTTTCTGGCACTCAAAATTTCCTTTTACTAGTGTGGCGTCTCATTCCATCAATTTTAATTATTGTTGGAGATTTTATAAAATGTTTTTAATGTTTTACTTTTTCTTTCTGTCTCTCATCTCTCTCAATCCCATCTTTTTTTCCCTCTCTTTATTTCCCTCTCTTTATTTCCCTCTCTTTATTTCGCTTTCTGTACATAATTTTACATTGAATTATATATTCTAACTTACATTTCCTGGTTTAGATTCTGTCTCAGTAAGGATTCTTCAGTCTGATTGGTTGAAGAGTCCCAGATCCCCTGTAGAGGGTGCCGCACTGAAATGGCTCTCTAATTACCATAAGTTGTCACGCAAAAGCCCACTAAAAGTCTGAGGGCAACTGTAAGCATAATAGACGGCGAGTGCCATTCGTTTGACGCTGACTGCAAAATCCGGGCCAAGCAGTCAATGGAGGCTGGTGAGAACTGGAGTGATGGAAGGATTCTTCCAGATGCTCACTCAGACTGATCCCAGGTCCTGCTCAACCCTGATCTGAACTTCAAACATCATATGTGGTTCATTGTTTTCTGTTAGTTAGCCAATCCTCTATCCAGGGTAATATATTCGCATGGATAGAGAATTGGCTGGCTAACTAACAGAAAACAGAGAGTCGGGATAAATGGGTCATTTTCAGGTTGGCAAACTGTAACTAGTGGGGTGCCGCAGGGATCAGTGCTGGGGCCTCAACTATTTACAATCTATATTAATGACTTGGATGAAGGGACTGAGTGTAATGCAGCCAAATTTGCTGATAATACAAAGATAGGTGGGAAAGCAAATTGTGTGGAGGACGCAAATAATCTCCAAAGGGATATAGATAGGCTAAGTGAGTGGGCAAAAATCTGGCAGATGGAGTATAATGTGGGAAAATGCGAGGTTATCCACTTTGGTAGGAAAAATAAAAAAGCAAATTATTATTTAAATGGGGAGAGATTACAAAATGCTGAGGTACAGAGGGACCTGGGGGTCCTTGTACATGAATCACAAAAGGTTAGCATGCAGGTACAGCAAGTAATTAGGAAGGCAAATGGAATGTTGGCCTTTCTTGCAAAGGGAAAGGAGTATAAAAGTAAGGAAGTCCTGTTACAACTGTACAGGGCGTTGGTGAGACCACACCTGGCGTACTGCGTACAGTTTTGGTCTCCTTATTTAAGGAAGGATATACTTGCATTGGAGGCAGTTCAGAGAAGGTTCACGAGGTTGATTCCGGAGATGAAGGGGTTGTCTTATGAGGAAAGGTTGAGCAGGTTGGGCCTATACTCATTGGAGTTCAGAAGAATGAGAGGGGATCTTATTGAAACATAAGATTCTGAAGAGGCTTGACAGGGTAGATGCAGAGAGGATGTTTCCCCTCGTGGGGGAAACATCCTCTGGGGGCACCCAGTTAAAACCGAAATGAGGAGGAATTTCATCTATCAGAGGGTCGTGAATCTTTGGAATTCTCACCAGAGAGCTGTGGAGGCTGGGTCATTGAATATATTTAAGGTGGAGATAGACAGATTTTTGAATGATAAGGGAGTCAAGGGTTATGGGGAGCGGGCAGGGAAGTGGAGTTGAAGCCAAGATCAGATCAGCCTTGATCTTATTGAATGGCGGAGCAGGCTCGAGGGGCCAAATGACCTACTCCTGCTCCTATTTCTTATGTTCTTATGTAACACTTGCTTTCACCTTTAGAACATTACCTACCTATGCCTCTGCCTCACTCCCACTGCGACTGAAATCCTCATCCAAATCTATATCGCTTCAAAGCCCTTTTTCCCCCCCCCCCCCCCCCCACTACAAGGCTTTCCTTACTGGTGTACCCACCATACACAAACTACAACTCCTCCAGAACGCTAGCTCCTATCTCCGCTGTGGCTCAGTTGGTAGCATCCTTGCCTCTGCGTCAGAAGGTTGTGGGTTCAAGTCCCACTCCAGAGACTTGAACACACAAATCTAGGCTGACTCTTTGTAAAGATTAGACCAATCAGTAGCTCATCTCTAGTCATTCAAATAATCAGGATCGACTGCAAACCAATATAGTGAGTATATTGTGTTTAATCAGAGTTTAAGACGGAATATAACATGCTAGTTATACAGCAAAAACATATGACCGTGACATGCAGCTGGTACAGGTCCCGATCGGACAGACAGCTGGTGTGCCTGAACAGTTCTCTGGCTTGCGGCCTCTCTTCCTCTTGTCTAGAACCTCCGAGTTGGTGAGCATGAGATCACTCTCGAAAGAGTGTTCGACCAGCCCAACTTCTGCTTGGCTCTCCCCTCCACCGCCTGTGTGGGCAAACCCTCAGGGTGTTACTTTTATTCTCTTTTTAGAGGTGGGCCTGAGGCCAAATTATTGACAAGACCATTTAACCTATAGAGGTTCCCCTCAAAACTCAGTACCCAATGGGGCGTCGAGCTCTTTGTCTCAATTTTTGGATAAAAGCCCTCCCCTACAGCGGTCTCATTATCTCAGCCAATTTGTCTTATTGTTTAATCTTTCTGAAGGTTCTTCCTTTGGAATTTGTGTCCTATATCCCTGGACCCTATCCTCCCTGGTACAATTGGTACTAGGCCTGGCCTTGTCCCCTTTTAATCATGAGGCCCAAGCCAGAGCTGTCCCACTTCAGCTGGTCGTTATCTCACTTTCATCTAGCAAACTGCTCCATCCTGAGATGGATACCTTAACCTCCCCAAATTCCTTCCATTCTAAGTCTTTTTATACTAATTCACTTTTAATCATCTTCACAAGCAGTTTTGTTAAGCTAACTCCAATTCCTACCTTAGCATTATATCATGGTTATTAGTAATAATAGAAGAAACGTAGGCATTGAGCCTTGGTCCAATTAGAGATACATAAACAAAGTTGAAGTCCTAACTTGAAAACAGCAGATAGTTAGCTTGGAAACAAGATTATTTATGACTGTCACACTGCAGAATGCTATAACATCCGCAGAGAACAAAACACAAGCAGATTCTAAGCATCTATCCAGTTATTCTAATATTAGTCTGAAGAGACTTTTTGTCTCCAGTTCTAATACCATCATGTAAACACAGCATTATTCATGTCACAATTTTGTTCGCATAACCATATACATGTTGGACACCCTTGATTTCTAACAACTTCAGTGCTGAAGGAGTGCTGCAATGTCTGAGGTGTCGTCTTTCGGATGAGACATTAAACCGAGGCCCTGTCTTCTCTCTCAGATGGACGTAAAAGATCCCATGGCACTATTTCGAAGAACAACAGGGGGGTTCTCCCCGGTGTCCTGGCCAATATTTATCCCGCAATCAACATCACTAAAACAGATTATCTGGTCATTATCAGATTGCTGTCTGTGGGAGCTTGCTGTGCGCAAATTGCCTGCCGTGTTTCCTACGTTACAACAGTGACTACACTTCAGAAAGTACTTCATTGGCTGTAAAACACTTTGGGACGTCCGGTGGCCGTGAAAGGCGCTATATATATGCAAGTGTATCTTTTTACTTTCTTCAATCCCACAAAGCTGTCATTTGTCTTCACTGACTGGCCCCTTGTTCCATAACATAGCAACTTCAAAATCCTCATCCTCATTTTCAAATACCTTCATGGCCTCCCTCTTTCATCTCTGGAATCTTTTCTAGCCTATGCCCTAGCATGCACACTATGATCTACTGACTCTATTGCATGACCTTTCCGCCATTCTTCCACATTCTAACATACCCAGATCATCTTCCTAAACTACTTCTCTTCCCTATCTTCAAAATGCCTTTTTTTTAATTCTCTTTGAACATGCCTTTGGTCACTGAAGTATCTATAATGCACCTTGGACCATGTTGTGTGAAAGGTGTTGTATAAATGTAAGATCTTGTTAATATGAAGTTATGATTTTGTACAAAAGCGTTTGACTATATTAGAGTATCTTTGTTTGCCTAACCGAATTATAACCACTGACAACTGTGTTGAGTCAATGGAAACATTTATTTCAAGAAACTACATTTTGAAGTTTTGATTCATATGGTATCCATTGGAATTTACTGTGGTAAATATTAACACTTCTAAAAAAATTACATTGTAATGGTTTGCTAATATTGCCAACATTACTGCCAAAACATTCTTGGTAACAATAGAAAAAGTTTTTTTAAAAACAGTAGTTTTAAAATAAGAATTGTGTTGAGTGCTTTTGGAGGCTAATGTAACCTGCATCTTCAACCTTGTTCACTTCAATCAATAAATCCTTATGGTGCAGGTCCTTCTAGAGTGAAATCTTATTTCCAGTTCTGGTAGGTTTATTTTTGCCAGCTTGATCTTTCAAGTTCAATGTTTAATTACTCTGCTGATCATCATTCATTGGTTTATTGATCTGTCTTTGAGTCCATCAATCTATACACTATCTACAATATTGACATCTGTACATTTCTACAATTACAGCAATGGAGTGCAATTTGGTGCCTGGGCAAGAAAGAAAAAATACTTGCATTTACGTAGTACCTTATCACATCCATTACTTTTGAAGTACTGTCACAAGGCAGACAATTTGCACACAGCAAGGTTCCACAAATGAGCTGAAGACTAGTTAATCTGGTGGTTTTTTTTATAGTGGTGTTGCTTGAAGAAAGAAAGTTGGCTAGATGCCACTGCTGTTCAAATAGTGTTATGGGATCTTTTGTGTCCACTGGAACTGGCAGACGGGCAGTGGCTTAACATCTATTTCAAGTGCTGGCATTTCTAATAATGCAGCACTGCTTGAGTGAAGCTTGAATCCATAACTGTCTGACTCATTGGAGAGAGTGCTACTAACTGAGCCAAAGAGCCACTGTCCTTTTCCATCACTGCAGTTTTGCAGTAAAAATCCTGGAAGAAGTGAAAATGTCTGGACTAGTGTAAGAAATTACTTCCTGCAACAAAACTATTGCTTATATGATGATGATTTTGTGGCAAAATTGAAATATAAAATTTATTTTTCTTAATACTTGGGTGAATTAAAATTGTTCTGTTCTGTTTTTGTAGAGCATGTATACAGGACGTGTGCTGTCACTTCAAGAAATGTTGTTGCCGGTTGGACGATTAAATGCAGAAGCAATAAGAGGTCAGTGGGCCAACCTGTCTTGGGAGCTTCTATACGCCACAAATGATGATGAGGAACGATACAGTATACAAGCACATCCTGTGTTACTGAGAAACTTAACAGTGCAGTCAGCTGACCCTCCCCTCGGCTATCCCATTTATTCATCTACGTCTATCCATGTGCCTTTGTTCTAAAGAATTTAATTGAGCGTACTAACCGGTGTTCAACACTGAGTTATTACTACAGAAGCAATGAAAGTAAAATGTTGCCCTCATTTAGAAAAGTTGAGGCTTGGCACTTTTGTAAAATGTACAAACTTCCAAGTGAACTAATACAATTAAGTGCTTTGCTTGGGACTTCATTTATCAACTATGCAAAAATTATTGAATTTATTGCCAGAATAATTTTTCTTAAATTTGTATCTGATTTTTTTTTTAATTAATGGATTTTTGTAGTCTTTGTATCCCTGGAAACAAGGGGGGAAATCAACCAGGATTGCTATCCTGCGACTCATGCTGGAAAATACGTGTGCGTGCATCAGCTGTGGGGTGGAATTGGGCTCAACTGTGATGCCTCCATGTTTTAAAAGTATGCCAACACTTGGGTAGGAATATGAAGATTGAGATAACTGTGAACCTGTATCCCAGCATATGCCAGCAGCTTTGAAGAGGAGAGAGTATATAGTACACTCTATTTTCTGCATAACAATTCAATATACTGTGTTGAATTGTAAAAGTATGGCAGGTTATTTAAGACAAATTTGGAATGAGACACATTTAAAAATCTTCCTTCTAAAATGTCATTTCACTACATGAATGTAATAAGGATTGAAAGAAACGGCCGTAACATTTTCTTTAGTTTAAAAAAAACTTCTGCCATGAATTACCAGTACTGAGAAAATGCTTGTATTTATTCCTTTTTTGATAAGGAACCTCTTATTTGACTTTAAGGTTGCAGTAACCTAATTCAACACACCACAAATTTAACTGAGATTTTAGCGTTCTCAGAGTTTAAATCACTTGATATGGATAAGTCCTAGTAAGACCATTTTAAAATCTCATGTTACAATCCTCCTTTGGTACACTGGAATTGCATCGGCTCATTTTGAATGTAGTATATATATTTTCGGAACTGCTTTCATTTGCAACAGCAAAAATGGGTTTACAATAGTTAATTTGGATGAAGTATTATTTCTTGTTGCTAGTTCTATAAATTTTTAATTTTGAAACCTAGAATGATGGTGGAGTGGTGAACTGGCACTGAGTGTTAGCGCCACAGAATGAGAGAGCATAGGTTCAGTTGCCATTTCTGTTCACTTACTAATGAGTTGTGCAGAGCGTAGGCTGTGGTAGCAATCTGCAGCATGGGAGGGAAAATCAGAAGAGATGCACATAAGTGGTCCCTAGCGGCTAATAGTATATGCCAACAAAAAACATTGGTGGCAACCTGAGAGTAGTCTGACTGACCAACCTGTTAATCCATACAAAAAGGAAATAATGTACAAAAGAATTGCATAAGACTTGGAATAATAGTAAAGTAAGTTCTTCTTTGGCTAAACAATTACAGGAAACTCTTTATTAACCGGCACCCAAATATCCGGAAATCTCTCTTAACCGGCAAAATTCTTGAGTAGGTAACCGGGGTTTTCCTTCATCTCTCGTTTAAAATTAACTTTAAAAAACACCCCGAGGCATTTGCCTTGTATCGGAGCATGTAGATTGGGAGGGGAATGTGCAGCCCGGGTAGGCAGCGGACACGACAGATGGTCAGCTGGCGGTCCCCGGGGAGACGGAGCTCCGAATGCAGGCGCATGTCAATGTGTACGGGGCTCTCGTACGTTGGGAGATATAACTCTCCGTTATCCGGACTTTTTGATTAACCGGCACCACACCGGTCCCGTCGGTGCCGGTTAATAAAGAGTTTCCTGTACATTGTGAAAAGAATTGTTTTCATTAAGAAATTATAAGATTGCAGTGTGCCAGAAAACATACTTCTCTGAAGTGTCTGTGTGCAAACATATATATATATATTTTTTAAAGGAACCATGCAAGAAATTGTATTCAATATGATTAAAATGAGAACCTTAATAAACAGTGCCTTTTATTTTTTAGTGCTGCACAGTATGAATTGTTTAGTAGATAATCTTTCACTATTTCAGTATCCCTTTAACAATTTTATTGTAAGCAGTTTTTAAATGGGCAAGTCCTATTTTTCAGAAATGAGTAATAAATTTTCAAATCGAATTTGTTGGAAGTGTAGGTTATTAGCGTATAATGAAATTACAATGAAGACGTGTACAGCTGTATTTCACATTTAACTTTTATGACTTTTTCCAGTTTTAAATCTGTATATGTTGGAAAAACTTTTCTGTTTTGTGAATCTCTAAAATTAAAGTTTACTTCTATATCAGGAATGACCAAGTTTTTTTGTCTTTGTGGGTCACTTAGGTGCATGCCATGGAGTCCCACATGCCACAAAGTTTAAATCCATGTTTCCATTAATCGTTATATATCTGAAATTGAAGATAGTAACAGATTTTGGTGTTCTGATTTAGCATGTATCCACCAATGAAGCAACAATGTAAAGAATAGTTATTTCCAAATCTTCAGACCCACAAAATTCAAACAAACCAGCGAATAAAAAAGTTGCAAATACTGTAGTGCTGAGTTGCCTGGTCTTTGTGGCCGAGTTAGGCGGTTATATGTGGACCATAGGCCATAGTTTGGACACCCCAGTTCTATGATAATTTGAAAACATTCAGTCCAAAATGTACTAGGAATGCATTTAATTTAATTTATAAAAACTCATTTATTATGCTTTATAAATATTTTGTGCTGGCTGTATAATGAGATGCAGAAATAAGCCAAGGTGGATTTGTGGCAATAAGGAGAAGTGGTGGCAGGGTGGGCTGTGGCCTATGTGGGCCTGTTACTGAGTACCCGAAGGGGCACTCAGCCTCATGCATGAGTATTTGGTAATGAGTAAGCCTGATCCTAGCGCTGGACTTGGACACCTACAACATCAAGTTGCTGCCTTTTGTAGATCCTTCCATGTTGCTGAAAGCAGACGCCTGTCTATTTGTTAATGAGAAAACGTTGAAACTTGGGATGGTGACTGCTGGAATGCAGTACCTGTGTATGAGAACATGGACTTGTATATCTAGGGTCAGTGCCTAACATGATTGGGTTGCAGAGAGGCAAGCAGCTGATGCTGAGGTTCTACACCTCCAACCGGTGGAACCAGCATTCAATGGAATATGTGTGCCTGTACTGTTGTTAGGAGGATGCCACAAAGCACTTGTACATCTTGTGGTCAGTTGTACTGCTCTCCATACCACTTGTGCGGAAATCCCAGTACCTTCTATCCACCTAGCAGGAGCTCAAATCGGTGCTTGTCAGTTGTCTGACAACCAACTAATGACCGTCTTCCTTGGGAATCGAGGTTGCTCCAAGATACATAACTGGGGATGAGTGGGAAGCAGCCTCTGCAAGAGGTAGGAATTTAATTTGCTAACTTTACATGTTGCAAATTGTATGGAGTGAGTGTATATGGAAGTGTGACTACACAGGTCATAAATGTAGAATGTTAAATAAAATAACATTGAAGATTTCTCTGTAATATTGATAGAACGGTTTTATTTAAAGTGATCAGAAAAATTGAAATGGAACTCAGTAAAAACTCGTGCACTAAAAAGTGCTACAGAATAAAATTTATCACCAATTAAGTAGTACAAGTTCTAAAATTAAAGAGGATTTTTTCCATTTTAATAGAACATTCAAGTTTTTTCAGGGGCTCATACCCCCATGCTAACATTTGCCACCATTTCTATATGATTGCCTACCTTCAGGAAACCTAAAATTTGGAAACTAAATTAAAGATAGAAAGCACTTGTATTTATATAGCACCTTACATAACCTCAAAACATCCCAAAGCATTTTACAGCTGCTGAAGTACTTTTTAAAAAGTGTAGTCATTGTTGTAATGTAGGGAAATGCAGCAGCCAATTTGTGCACAGCAAGATCCCATTAATAGCAATGAGATAAATACCCAGATAATCTAATAATTTAGTGATTGATTAAGGGAGCAATATTGGCCAGGACGCCAAGAGAAGTCCCCAGCTCTTCTTCGAATATTGCCATGTGACCTTCTACATCCACCCGAGAAAGCAGGTTTCACGTCTCATCTAAAAGAAGGCAACTCCACCAGAGCAGCACTGAAGTGACAGCCTAGATTATGTGCTCAAGTCTCTGGAGTAAGGCTTGAACTCAAAACATTCAGACTCCAGCGAGAGTGCTACCACTGAGCCTTGGCTCAGAAGGTTGTAGATTCAAGCCACAAATTAAAATACATCTAGGTATGCTGTACAGATTTATGATGACAAAACTGTTGAATAAGTAGTTCTTGGAGAGTACCCAAGTATTGTGCTGCAAATCTAATTTTAAAGAGGGATTCTGACCATCAGGACCCTTTAAGCATAAATTTTTAAACAAAAATATTTGTGCAGCTTGAAGGAAAAAAAGATAGTACAGTAATTTCATTTCAAAAACTTCATGGAGTGAGCCTTCTTGCTTAAGTGTATGTGATTGAGGCTAGGTGAGAAGACATGTTTCTATACACCCGCTCCTTTAGAGCTGGCAAATAGCATGGAAATGCATGTAAGAGGATAGCTAAGATCAATGCATTTAATCACAACAACTTGTATTTATATAGCACATTTAACATAGTAAAATGTCCTGAGGCGCTTCACAGGAGTGTTAAACAAAATCTGACAGAGCCACATAAGGAGATATTAGGACAGGTGACCAAAAGCTTGGTTTTATGATGATAAAAATAGGCTAGCATTCAGTGCAAAATCTTATATCTCCAGTTGTTACTCTTTGGGGCAACATTTCCTTGTCCTGTCCTGCATGTATTTATTTACATAAATCTGTTTAGCCAACATCTTGAATAAAAATGTGAAGAACTATATACAGAATCCTTACAAGAGCTGGCATATCTTCTTTCCCTTCTTGCTCATGCACTCATACAGGCACCTAAAGCCTTTTAAAACCATAATGGGAAATATAAATACTTAATTACATTAAGTCTGGGCCCATACTCATAACTGACCACCAAAAACACTAAAATCCATATAGGTACTTATGCAAACATCCATCGAGGTAATATTTCTATTATCGAGTCTATCCTGTTATTTCATTGTAAGGATGGATTGGAATAGTTTATTTCTATAGTGGCATCGCTTTAATTAAATTATTCAAGGTGTGGCATAATTTGCAAATGTCTACTTCAGAGTACACTTGGTCTTGACTCCCCATGAGCAATGAAATGCCACAGGAGATTGACTAGTTTGTATTAATTAACACAACTAGTAAAAAGTAGGCAAGATCTCTTCAGTATACGGAGGGATATTCCATCAATAGCTGTTCCTGAGATTGTGGGCTGAAAGTGCACTAAGAAAATGAAGTTACTAACTTCTGAAAATGTTTCTCCGGTGAAAAGAATGTTTACAGGATAGCAGTTGATCTTTTAGACAAAGCTTCATTCAGTGTAGACATTGGCCTGTATTTTCCGATCGCAGGCCTCCCGCGGGCGGAGGCCTGCGATCTGGAAAAATCTACGCCCTTACCTGAGGGCTCCCGGGACGCACACGCTTCCGACCCTGGGCCTCTCTAAACTCCAAGTGCGCAGGACCCACGTATCCCAGAGGCACATGTAGTTTGCAGCGTCCCTGGGATCACGTGGGCCATGGGGAGCCAATCAAAGAAGGGAATCTCCCTTCATATATTTGACAGGTCTTCCTGTCAAGTGTATGAATGGAGATCACCCCAAAAACATAGTAAAACTTTAAATAAATTTTTTTTTAATCACATTTTAAAAATGACTTGAAATTACAATAAATTAAGTATTTTAAACTAAAATTTAATTTTTTGAAAAAAATTAATGTTTTATTACAGGGCTAAAAATAAACTTTTTTTTTTTAAAAAAAGTATTTTTAAATGATAAATCTGTGAAAAAAATTTTAAACTTTTTTGAACTTATCCTGGTAAAAGCAGGCTTTACGCCTGCTTTTACCAGGCGTAAGAATTGTAAGGGTTTTCTGCGGGCGGAGGGTCTCCAAAAAGCAGAACTATCCGCCGGCAGAGGCCCTTCTCCAGGGCAGCCGGAGGATCTGTCAAGACCATTCTTGACAGATCGGAAATGCCGGTTTTCAGTGCGTGCGCTGTGCATGCCTGAAACCGGCATTTCCGATGTCCCTACGGGTGGGTACACAGCACGTAGGGATCAGAATATCTGAGCCAATATTTCTCCATATCCACAATGGCCTTCCTGACTTTTTTCCCCTCACACTTTGCATATGCCCTGCATTGTGATAATCAATCTTAATGCTATTCCCATGTTTTTGTATAAAATTTTTAAAATAAAATTGCAGCTTATTCATTAATACCAGTTAATGATTTCTTTCTCAAAAGATCTTCACTAATCATGGGGAATAAAGCTACTGTCAATCAAAATTCAAATGCAAGTCAATGCGAGAGGTTCTGTGCTGTAATATTAGATTCTAAGAACTTGACATAGACCAAAAAGTAGAAATAGAAATCACAACCACAACAAGAAAGAATACAAGGAGAAAGAATACAATTAACACCAGTACAGGATCACGATGCAGTAGTGTGTTAGTCCTCGCAATTAATGCCTGCGGCATTGAGGTAGCAGATACAGTGGGGCACTTAAGCAGTATGCAGAGGTCAAGAATTTATTTAAGGACACAAACAAAATCAAGTGAGCTATAACCTGTAGAACCATTGGCAGCTGTGAACTTCCGAGCAAGGGAAGATGACATTCTTTACTGTAGTATCAATACTTCCCACTTAATGAGGGCAATTTTAACCTAACCCCCCTCGACTGGAAACTGACGGAATCTGATCGGCTGACCGTTTTACACCCTGCCAATTTTACTTTCCATTGAAGTTGATGTAAATTTTAATGTCTGTTACTCATGTGGATGAAACGTTGACCCTTACGATATGCTATTTCATATAAATGCTAAGAACTGTGAAGTCAGGAACCTAGCTACCTTTTGTGGTGGGGTAGGGTGGGGTGGGAAACCAGCAAAAATACTGACTCTGGGATTATGATTTAGAAAGGTGGAACTGTAAGTCAGAAGAAAAGTGGTAAAGTCTGAAGAGATGATTTTAACCCTGCCGGCCCAGTGGGAATGGGATGGGCAGGTGTTTATAATCACTGTAGAGGACATGCCGCACCATTGCTGCTGATTGCCATTTTAAATGTGCAGTTTCTTTAGTCAGACAAGGTGCCTGCCAGGTCCCTCCACAACCACCCCCCTCCCCCAAGCCTCAGCAACACCGGTATAATTAATGCCATGAGACCACCAGGATGACACTTGAGCACACCATAAGGCTGCTAAAGCAGAGGTTCATATAGTGCTTCTGCTGAAAGCTGCAGAAGAAGCAGGATGTAATGAGGATGGGCGATGAATGTAAAGCCAAGTGTGTGGACTATAAAGTGAGGAAGGCGTGCTGGGAGGGGTTGCTGGTTGTGAAAGTGCGAAGAATGTGAGAAGAGAATGCTGTTAGTGGATGGTGTGAAGACAGCAAAGAAAGAGGTGAGTGTGTTTGGAATGAAAGAGTTTGCCGTTGTGCTTGTAACAAGAAGGTATGTGCGAACACAAGGTGAGGATTAAACTTGACTAAAATGTTACCCCATCAAATAGCTTGCCAACATTTACTACGTGTGAAGAACAGCTACCTGAGCAAGATACTGGAGGACTGCCGGTGCCTATGAGCCATACCTCAGCAGGAGTCGGTGCCTTTTGAAAAAAAGGGAAGAAAATAGCTTACAAAGTACTGGATGAAGATTTTTTCCTTGCCTTATCCTTCTGAAGATGGCTACTCATAGCTCTAAAGAGCAGCAACCCTTTGTTACGTAGCCTCAGTGGACTAGGAGTCTCAGTATGGGGTTATCACACCAGCAGTCCCCATCTGAGTCCAACCAGCCTCCTTCCTCACCCAGGCTGCATTAAGCAAGGGATCGATCTTGTTGGTATCCTTCAGTGCCACATGACTTGTTTGCCCACTTAACTACTGGTAGGAGCAATAGAGTTCTTCAGTTTCAACAGATGCTTGAATTGGCTGAGTCAGAAAGACCAACCAATTAATCTTGTTGCTTTGTAAGTGGTGGCATTCCTTATCACAAGAATATGTGCTGGGAAAATTCTATTTAATAGGGAAACCAACAAAAAAATTGTAGGTAAGATTTCATTCCAAAGTAGCTTGATGTACAAAACAGTGACAATACTTAAAGTTTAGGTAAAGAAATAACTTTCATTTATATCGTGCCTCTCATGTCCTCTGAGTGTCCAGAGGACGTGAAAGGTACTTTCTTTGTTACCTAAATAAAATAAAATAATATGTGGGAAAGGACTGTGATGGATAGTAAACAAAGGTGTATTTTCATTGGTAAAACTTTTTCTTTTGCAACAGAGCATAATGGTCATAGCTTCAAGCCACTTTATCCTTTATTTTTCCAAAATAAGAGGCATCGGCATCCTGAAATACAAAAAAATACATTGAATTACCGAACGGAGCAGGAGGCTGGGAAATGAAGAAAGGTGCTTCTGTGTACAATTGTGATATGTAACTCCCAGCTGTATGGAAGTTTGAGATGGAATTATCTGTATACATTAAAGGACCGACTTTGGGGTGCTTGGGTTATTTTGGAGGATGCACTATTTTATGAGCATTATAATCATGTAACATGATGTATTATGTTGCTAAAGTGGAGCAGAATCCCTTTAGAGCCACGGGTCTATTTGGCATAAATAGGCACCTTCTTAGGTCAGTTAGAGGATAATTGCTCTTAGGTACATCATTAGGTAAATTAGAGAATGATTATTTTGCTGGAGTCTGCTTTTCCTGATATATATTAATGACTTGGGTGTACAGGGTATAATTTCAAAATTTGCAGATGAGACAAAACTTGGAAGTATAGTGAACAGTGAGGAGGATAGCGATAGACTTCAAGAGGACATAGACAGGCTGGTGGAATGGGCGGACACGTGGCAGATGAAATTTAACGCAGAAAAGTGCAAAGTGATACATTTTGGTCGGAAGAATGAGGAGAGGCAATATAAACTAAAGCGTACAATTCTAAAGGGGGTGCATGAACAGAGAGACCTGGGGGTATATGTGCACAAATCGTTGAAGGTGGCAGGGCAGGTTGAGAAAGCAGTTTAAAAAAAGCATACAGGATCCTGGGCTTCATAAATAAAGGCGGAGTACAAAAGCAAGGCAGTTATGATGAACCTTTATAAAATACTGGTCTGACCTCAATTGGAGTATTGTGTCCAATTCTGGGCACCGCACTTTCGGAAGGATGTGAAGGCCTTAGAGAGGGTGCAGAAAAGATTTACAAGAATGGTTCCAGAGATGAGGGACTTCAGTTACGTGGATAGACTGGAGTTGTTCTCCTTAGAGCAGAGAAGGTTGAGAGGAGATTTGATAGAGGTGTTCAAAATCATGAGAGGTCTAGACAGAGTAGATAGAGAAACTATTCCCATTGGTGGAAGGGTAGAGAACCAGAGGACACGGATTTAAGGTGATTGGCAGAAGAACCAAAGGCGACATGAGGAAAAACTTTTTTACGCAGTGAGTGGTTATGATCTGGAATGCACTGCCTGAAAGGGTGGTGGAGGCAGATTCAATCGTGGCTTTCAAAGGGAATTGGATAAATACCTGAAGGGAAAAAAATTGCAGGGCTACAGGGAAAGGGCTAGGGAGTGGGACTAGATGAAGTGCTCTTGCAGAGAGCCGGCATAGGCTCGACAGGCCGAATGGCCTCCTTCTGTGCTGTAACCATTCTATGACTGACAGCTGGTTGTAGATTCCTGAACACTCCCCAAGGTTAGAAAAACTAGAAGGAAATGAGTGGCTTTCTTTCTCTTAAAAAAAAAACTCGTTTTGCATCTGCCAGAGAGAGTGATGGAGTCAACCACTTCTATACATAAAGATTATTTACAAATCAGATGGACACAAAACAATAAATTCATTATACGAACAACTTTAACAGAGTTAGGTAACTGAACTGGGAAATGTAAAAGCTAGGATTTGCACAAACCGGAGTTATGTAGAGGTCAGCTTGACTATGCTCACTATGGAATTCGTTTTTAGCTGCTGTGAAGTTAGGTTTACTATTAAAACTCAGCTTGAATGTGTAATTGTGCTAAAAGCCTGACTGAACTCATTTGTTCCAGGTGCTCCTTACTGGCACAATACTACATATAGTTATACATTTTGCTGAATCCATTGGCCTACATTGGGATTTACTGTCATATAAAGAAAGTTAAAAAAGACCCAAGTGCCCGACACCCCTTCTCAGCATGGTTCCGAAGAGCCTAGTTGGCATTCACGAGACCCGAAAGACACCGATATAAAAGCAACAATTGGGGCAGGTGCTCCTTGTATCTTCCAATCAATACCTTTTGAGATTCTCTTTGAACCATAGGCCATAATACTGCACTTGGGAGCACCTACAATATATTACACCAGCTAGCCCATTGTTCAGATGGGAAACAGAACCTACCAGGTCCCCGGGCGAGTCTGCCAACAACGCATCATCTGTGAAAAGCAATACCACGATTCTTTCAGAAAGAGATTATCCCTTAGGTTATCTAACACATCATTGATGAAGATATTGAATAGTACAATGCATAATTCTTCTCCCAATACTCTTGACAGAAATAGATTCAGTTAATCTTCCACATTCCACCTACCCTCACGGGTCTTGGAACTGCAGTAAACACCTGGCCTGATACAGTTACCAGGGAAGGGAGTTTGTGGCAGGGGCCGAAGATGATGGTCTTCAAAATGTTTAGCTGGAGGGAGTTAAGACTCATCTAATACTAGATGTTAGAGATGTAGTCTAACAGTGAAGAGACAGTGGGGTTGTCGACAGTGGTGGTGAAGAGGTAGAGCTGGATGTTCTTGGGGTATGTGAAGTTGACCCCATGGCTGTAGATGATGTTGCTAAAGGGCAGCATGCAGATGTGGAAAAAGTGGGGGCCCAGGATAGATCCTTTTGGGGACTCTGGTAGTAAACTTGCAGGGGTGGGAAGAGAAGTAACTGCTAGAGATGCTCCAGCTATAATCAAAGAAGTTAAAAGTCGAGGAGGGATAATGCACCAGTCACAGAGAATATTGTTTGTTACTTTGGTTACGACTATTTGGTGCTGTGGGAGGGGTAGAAGCCAGATGGAGGGATTCACACAAGTTGTGGGATGTGATGGGCACAGTTCCAGGAGATAACAACACATTCAAGGACCTTGGAGAAGAGAGGTTGGAATTGGGACCATAGTTAGCAAGGACAGCAAAGTCAGAGATTTTATTTTTGAGAAGGATTGATGGTGGTGTTAAAAGGGAGAGGGGCAACACCCAAAGAAGGGAACCAGTTATCATATTAAAGGTAGAATGTGGTTCAAGAAGGCACAATGGATGCCCAGGAGTTTAGTGGGAATAAGGTCAAGGAGGCAGGAGGGGGAACAAACATGAGAAAGAAAAAGAAAGCGAGAGAAAGACTGAGATTTCAGGGATGGAGTGGGCAGAGACCGGAGGTTTGGCTTAGGGAGTAAGGGAAAGAAGGGAAACAGCTGAATAGATGGTCTTGATCTTGGTGACAAAGAAATACATGAACTCTTCACACTAGGTTGAATATTATGAAAATCAATAAAGGCAATACAAGTAAGATTCCTCCTGAGCCTTACAATGGCCAGGTGGCAATGCACTCACATTTTGGTGAGTTGAGTTCAGCATGGTGACCATGGGGAGTTTCTGCTCTCTGCTGTCCCAAACTTGGATTTGCCAATTGTCTGACCATCTAGTGACATAGTTCCTGGGAGAGGAGGGAGGTAAGCACTCTCCAGTTAGCTCTAAAATGATACTTAGCAATGAAAGATTGCAACCAAATCAACTGTCTGGCATAAAACCAGAATATGCTGGAAATACACAGCAAGTCAGGCAGTATATGTGGAAAGAGGAAGTTATGTTAACGTTTCAGGTCTATAACCATTTGTTGCAACCCTCTGGCAGATTTGGTAGTCCAAAACCTGAGCTAGGCAGATCCACAGTACACTAGGCACTGTGTTGGTAAGTTTTAGCTGGTTAAACTCCAACATGGACTTGGGGATTCCTAAGCCTTGGCTCTTGCCAACCTGCACCTAAGCTTTCTGGTCTTAACTCAATGGGGTGTGTCCCTATTGTGAAGGAGTGAGTGCACTCTATATGAGGCAAATAGAAACTCTACCTGTGTGAACTGTCAGTAGTTTGTTTTGGAGACTCTTGTATGGCAATGGGTTTCTACTCATGTCAGTCACTTAAAAAATGTAAATCTAAATCTAGTTCAACACAGCCTAGGGGAGAATGTTATTTAAATCTTACATAGGTTTAAGTGGAAAATGTAATTTTGTTAATGCTAATTACATATTTGAAGGGGTACTCCAAGAGAATAATCCATTTCCATGCAGTAGCATTTCAATCCAAAACAGGCAAGTCATCCCAGTCTCTGGAAGTAGAGAAATAATGCCTCTGAATGACAGACTAACCATAGGCAAGAGATTTTTTTTTTATTATTTAAATGTAATCATGTCTTTTTTAATTTTTCCAGTTATTAGCCTTACCCAGGAGTATTCTTTTAAGCAGTTGACAAACTTTGTAGCTCATTATAATGTACAAACAACAATGAACTGTTAATATACACTGAGATTAATCTTTCCAAAATTGTACCTACCAACCCACTTTTCAAGTTTTTGATTCTTTTCACAGACACCCTGTTTGCAACCAACCAGGCCCAGGTGGGAGCATACTGCCACAGGTAAACATAAAGTAGCAATGGATGCTCTGAAATCCACATCTCCTTTAATTCATTTGCTATACCAACTAGCATCAGTCGGACACAACGAACTGTTGGCATTTTGCAGGGTTGTACAGAACTCTCGGTCATAGCCTAAAGAAAAAGCACCAGTAAGCTTCAAAACAAAGCAATAATGCAATGGGATTTCTATACTCTTCTATACAGTCACTAAGCATACCAGCCAAGCTAGCAGTCTGCCTCATAGGAAAGTGATAATTCAAAAGAAATAAAACTTGGGGCATTATATAAATGTGCCCTCAATTAGAAAATGAATTACAGTTATCCTTTATATATCCATAAAAGTATATATTTTAATTCACTGTTCCATTGAATCATTAAGCTAAAAACTCACTGATTCAATCCTAATATGTTGAATTGTTCTCCGTGTTTAGTCAATATTCTCAGCATGAATATTTTAAACATTGAGTTTTATTTAAAAGAATGCAAATAAATAAGAATGCTATCACAATTATTATAGAGCA
Organism: Squalus acanthias; assembly: GCA_030390025.1. Taxonomy (NCBI): domain Eukaryota; kingdom Metazoa; phylum Chordata; class Chondrichthyes; order Squaliformes; family Squalidae; genus Squalus; species Squalus acanthias. The sequence goes on along the minus strand of CM059425.1, from coordinate 32,448,415 downwards.
TAAACAACAACCCTTCAAACAATCCTGGTTCTCCTGCACTAGTGACTGTTAGTGATCGGTACATCACTGTACCTTATTTATCTCTTCGGTAAAAGCATTTTTCACAATATCTGAGTGGACAGGTCCTGGACAAACAGTGCTGATTACAATGCCTGGGTGACTAGCAAGCTCTGGTCGAAGGGAATTAAAAAATCCCTAGAAAAGAGAATACAGTATAGAATCAGTATTTGTGCTTTGTATGTAAGTGGTAGCCTTACTATTAAACCATTTCTAATATTTTTTTTTAAATTTCATTATTCCACACATTCATTTCACATGATGTTATGTTTGGCAGTACACTTAAAACCATCAATGTGCTTTTAAGTCAAGCCATCAGAATTTTCCAATGAACTCTAAATAAAAAAAAATTCAAGATTAACTGTCTGATTTAATTTATCCCAGTGTGATTTATGAAAATCTTGAATCTGCGCTAAGTGCTGAGAATTTGCTGCTGAAAGTCACATCCCAAAATCTCTCAGGTTTTGTGATTGTGTATGTACATACAGTCATAACGGCACAGATGGAGGCCATTCGGTCAATCGAGTCCGTGCCGGCTCTCTGTAGAGCAATCCAGTCAGTCTCATTCCCCCGCTCTATCCCCGTAGCCCTGCAAATTTATTTCCTTCAAGTGCCTATCCAGTCTCCCCTTGAAAACATTGAGTGTCTCCGCTTCCACCACTTCTGTCAGCAGCGAGTTCCAGGTTCTCACCACTCGTTGCGTAAAAAAGTTTTTCCTCACATCCCCTCTGTATCTCTTGCCCAAAACCTTAAATCTGTGTCTCCTCGTCCTTGTACCATCAACTAGCGGGAACAGCCTTTCCCCGTCTAGCCTATCCAAACCCATCATAATCTTGTACACCTCTATCAAATCACCCTCAACCTCCTTTGCTCTAATGAAAACAAATCCAGCTTCTCCAACCTGTCCTTGTAGCCAAGATCCCCCATCCCCGGAACCATTCTGGTAAATCTCCTCTGCACCCTCTCAAGTGCCTTCACATCCTTCCTAAAGTGTGGTGACCAGAACTGGACGCAATACTCCAGTTGTGGCCTAACCAGCGCTTTATAAAGGTTCAGCATAACTTCTCTACTTTTGTACTCAATACCTCTATTTATGAAGCCCAAGATCCCATATGCTTTGCTAACCACTCTCAATATGTCCCGCCACCTTCCGGGACCTATGCACATTAACTCCCAGGTCCCTCTGTCCCTGCACACTCTTTAAAACTGTTCCATTAAGTGTATATTGCCTCTCCCTGTTCCTTCTGCCAAAATGCATCACCTCACACTTCTCTGTATTAAATGCTATCTGCCACTTGTCTGCCCATTCTGCTAGCCTTTCTATGTCCTGTTGCAGTCGATTGGTATCATCCTCACTGTTTGCCACACCCCCAAGTTTGGTGTCATCGGCAAATTTAGAAATTCTACTCTGTATTCCAATATCCAGGTCATTTATATATATCAAAAAAAGCAGTAGCCCCAGCACTGGCCCTTGGGGAACACCACTGTCTACCATCCTCCAGTCTGAAAAACAGCCATTTACCACAACTCGCTGTTTTCTACCCTTAAGCCAATTCCTTATCCAAGCTGCCACTGACCCACCTATTCCATGAGTCTCAATTTTGTTAACCAGCCTTCTATGTGGTACTTTGTCAAACGTCTTCCTAAAATCCATGTAGACAACATCCATTGCATTCCCTTCATCAATCCTCCCTGTTACTTCATCAAAAAATTCAATTAGATTAGTCAAACACGATCTGCCTTTTACAAATCAGTGTTGGCTCTCCTTAATTAGCTTAAACCTCTCCAAGTGCCCATTAATTTTTTCTTTGATTATTGTTTCTAAAACTTTACCCACCACTGATATTAAACTGACTGGCCTGTAGTTACTAGGATTGTCCTTACACCCTTTCTTGAACAATGGTGTCACATTTGCCACTTTCCAATCCTCAGGCACCTCCCCCGCATCTAGGGAAGATTGAAAAATCCGCTATCTCCTCCCCCAATTCCCTTAGCAACCTGGGATACAAGCCATCTGCACATAACGTTCATCACGTAGCATGCGTGATGACATCACTAATGCAATACACAGCATCTTGGAACCAGGAAAGACCAGAGTGAATTTAGGATTTAGCTTATAATCAGAGGGAATTGCTTTTTACTGATCCAACAACATGAAAAAATCCAGGAATTTATAGTTGAAATTGTTTTTTTTTAAAAAAGATTTTAATGATCCTTCAGTATGTGACTTTGCAATTCTCTATCACAATCACATTACTTTTGTTTTTCTTAGCTGTAGGATTCAACACCAATGGTTACATTCCCAAAAAAAGTAACTTAAATAGAGCAGAATTGTGGAAACAGATAAAAAACACTATCAGAAAACTAACAATAGAAGAATAAAGATCAATGAGATAAGTTTGTGACAGCTAAAATAATTACTGTCTGCAGTTAAACCACCTACCTGAAGAGCATGTTTACTACTTGCATAACCTGTAGAAGCAGGTATAGCAACAAGGCCTGCCAAGCTGCTGACAGTGACGATTAGTCCTTTCGCCTGCTTGATCATGTGAGGTAAAACACACTTGGTCAGTGAGACTGTACCAAGGAAGTTCAGTTGCATTATAGCTTTGTAAACATCAAGGTTTGTTTCCAGGAATAAGGAGCACTGGGAACGCCCAGCATTATTGACCAAAATGTCAATCTGCAAAAAAAAACACACCAAAGCCACGGAGAAATATTAAACGAGCAACAGAAAGGTTTTGAATATTTCTAGGCTAAAAAAATGTTTCAGACTTGTTTCTGAACAAATGCTCTAACATAGATCTTTTGTTATCACTACAGCTGTACTATTCTGCTAATTCAAGCAGCTCAGCAAGATAGAAGCAGAAATCAGCGACTGATTGAGATTAACAAATTAAATTTTTTTTCTCAACATGTGAGAAAATCGTTTATTTCTACTGCCTAAAGAGATGGAAAATGGCAGGAACAATTAGAAAGGATAAGTCGAGCTTCTTGTAAGTGAGTTTTATTACTCATATGCCATCACACCTGCATGTCAACCTACAATGGCTCATTTGTGCCAAAGGAAAGTCTCCAAACCAGAGGGATGAAGATGAGCTCAGATGTGAGCATTATCATTTTAAAAGAAAAAAAGTCACCATTTTTGCATTGTAAATTGCCTAACTTGTCACAAACAGTAAATACTTTACATACGTTGGGCCAAAAATTGCAGCTGGCGGCATAGCTCCAGAGTACGCCACCGACCTGCGAAAAGAATATGTAATTAACTTGAGCGAGGCCTGGAATGGAGACTTCCTCTTCAGCACTGCAGAGTTCTGCGCAGCTTATGACATCAAGAGCGCAGCGTACAGCCTATGCTTAAGGGAAGACACGCCCACAAAAGCTGTCAAAACTAAGCCACGGCCACAGAAACTTTTCAGTCTTTTCCATTGAAATTACATTTTAAAACCTTCTAAAAACTTTTAATTAAACTGGTACGTGGACTTATTTCATATCAGCATTTTGTTTCTTTTCATCCAAACTCACAATTTATTAGTCCCTATGTATACAACTTCCTGTTTTGATGCTCAGTAAAGGTTTAACGATGTTTTATAAGTCGTACAAGTAATGTTGTTGAACTTCAGAAAGAGATTCCCAGCCATATATTCAATGTTCATTTTCAGGATTAAAATATATTAGTCAGACCTCATTTAGGCTGGTAATAGATAAATCAATTTTCCTTGTTATAGATGCATTATATCGTTTGTTATGTTGTTCATTTTTGAGTTGAAAGGACAGAATTGGTCACGGAAATCTGATAGATGTTCACTATTTAACTTTCTTATTCAACATCACAAGTAATTAAAATGAAACTCGACCGACAAAAAAAAAAGTTTCCTCCACCAAAATGTACACCAGCTGTTAATAAAATCAGCCTAAAACCATCTAATCGTCTGTGTGCTGGATTCTTTGTTCCAACATAAAACATCATCACAAAAAGCTTTATTCATCACACAGAATCCTCACAGGATGAATGAGATTATTTTCCTCTGAATATCCATAAAATCAATTCAAACAGCTCTGCAGTCAGTTCCTGTTAAGCGAGTAGTCTGTTTGCCACATTTTCTCCACCAATATTCATGAAACTCTTTTACTGCAAGCGACATTTTTTCCTTGGTGTCTTTTTTCCTAAAATTGCTTTGTAGCATTAAGAAAACATGCAAGGGCGGACTGATCGTTTTGCAATGCATTTCCAATCAAAATCGATTGATAAGATTGTAAACGGTGCTCTCCTGTGTTTGACTTGATATCAGGGAAATGCAAAGTGGTGATTTTTCAACTGCAGATCTTTTTTTTACAATTTTACTCCTATGCTTGCTTTCACTAACCGTAAGAAAAACATCCGTAATTGCTGGGCAGTTGGTGGACAAATCGCCTAACTCTGCGCCAGCAATTGGTTTTTCCTAGGTGGTGCAGATGATCTGTCAGTGCGTACCTTGACAGATCGCAGGTCCGGGATTTAGCGCAGGCACATGCGGAAATCTCAAACTTGCGGTATATTTCAAAGGCGGTATGACTGTGTACTCGGAGTACGCAGTCATACCCGCCACAAAATCCGAGCCATTATATTGTATATCTAAGACACCATTTTTTTCAGAATAGTTAAAATGTAGAACTTAGCGATGTTTAAGGGTACAATATAGCCAAATAGAGTCAGAGTCATAACGGCACAGAAGGAGGCCATTCAGCCCATCGAGTCCGTGCCGGAACCTGTCAAATTGAATAGAATGACTAATAAAAAGCAAAAAACCGATGTGCTGGAAATCTGAAACAAAAACAGAAAAATGCTGGACACACACAACAGCTCAATCAGCAACTATGGAGAAAGCATAGTATCCCAAGAATCAAATCATTTGTTCATAGTTCCCATTTCAATTCTGCACAAATGAAACTTTCAGCTACCAAAAGACATTGTGGATACAATTATTAAAGTTATGTAAATATATTTTGAAGTAACTGCACCTGATACATAGAACCACTGCCTATCAGTATTAGGCTCAGAACTAGACAATTTTGAAATTTACAGCCATAATATCAGTGACAAAAATGATCTAACACAGACAGAAATTATTTATTTTGATCTGTGTCAGATCACCTTATTGGTTTGTTTATTTCTGGCCACAGTAAATGCACAGGGTTAAGGCCAGTTATTGCCGACTGTTTTCTGCAAGCAATATACATGACATATATCTATGGGCAAAAGGATCACTTCAGATGGACTATCCCTTATAAGCATTTATTGACATCTTGCTGCTTAGATGCCAAAAACAATCAGCAGTTCAGTCATCAGTTGTGGAGAGAACAGACAAATTATCATTTTAGATGTAACCCTTCATCTGAAATGAAAAATGAACAAGTATGTTTAAATACTTGTTCACTTTTCATTTTTTCAGTTCTCATGAAGGCTTACACATGAAATGTTAACTTTTTTTTGTTTTCTCCATAGTTGCTGATTGAGCTGTTGTGTGTGTCCAATATTTTTCTGTTTTTGTTTCAGATTTCCAGCACTTCGGTTTTTTGCTTTTTATTTGTCATTCTATTCAATTTGACAGGTACAGACAGACAGGCTAAGAGTTAGCTCTGAATTTTAATGGTAGATAAATTTGTGTTGAAAAACATGCGAGATAATTGATAACCTGTGAATGGCTGTTGATCTAGTGTAATTATAGATACAGTTATATAATGTTCTTTGTTTCAGTATATCTTCCAAGGATGTTGAATGATCTACATATATCTGACCTTGTACTAGTCAGTCTCTGGTGACTATGTTTTAGCATTTTGCATTGTAAGAATTAGGTGACTAGGTTTCTAGATCCGCGGCATAGCTCCAGAGTACACCACGGACCTGCAAAAAGAATACACACCTACCTGATGGGGACCCTCCTTTGTGAACTTGCTCTCGGACGCTGTGTACTGGAGGGCAGTGTAATGGCCCACGGATCCCAGGGGGGCAGCCTGTGCGGAAGCGTACCTGGGATCACGTGGGCCTGTTCCTCCAATTTTAGGCTGAAAGTGTAGAAGTGTCTATTGTTTTGACATTGAAGGGAATATTAAAGTTTGTAAACTACTATAAATATACCTGTTGTACTGAGTACCTGTTTAATGTTAAATAAATGTGTCTTTTGGCTTAAAGCCCGAGCCTAGTTTAATAAAGTATACATCATTCTCCTACTGAGGACAAGGAGAATCATGTGATGGCGTTTGGTACATTCTAGTAAGCCAGAGTAGAGTGACAAGGGTTCTCTGTTACGATCCCTGGGTCTTGCTATTTTTTTGTTGTAGATATTAGGTAGTTAAAGGCATACTCTAGTTCATAGGGGACACAATGACCACTTACAGGTCAGGCCGGTGACGCTGAACCAAAGTGGAAAATCTAGTGTAAAACCCCAAAACATAGGAAACCCTTTTAAACTAACCTGGCTAATCCTAAACAGAACAAACCAGGATCAAAAATCACAAAATGAGTTCCATCACCTGGGAAAATTTAAACTTACTACGAGCATCCCACTGAAAATGAAGGGGAAGAACTAATGTCACCGAGTCCCAAAATTATGAGGACAGCCAAATGGTGTTCTCATTTATTTAATGGGAAGCAATGGAGAAATCAGAAAAGGGTCTAAATTCCACCAAAATCAGGTCAGGAGTTCACCTTTGATTATTAAAAAAAAAAAATCTTAGAGCAGTTTCCTGGACGAGTTTTTTTTTAAACTGGAACCTTGAGCACAAGCTTTTTGGTTTCTTTACATAAAACAGTAATAACAATTGGAACATAAAATACCAAAGTGAACGCTAGATGTTCCAAACAAGAGTTTGCACGGCCTTACTGCAAATGCCTTGACAAGGCCAGTGATGTAAGCAACTGTGCACTATAAGTAAGTATGATGCTGAGATGATAAAGTCTGCAATGAGTTACTATTACTGTAGTAGTACTTTCTCTTGACTTTTAGAAAAAAAATACGAACCAATCTCATGAAAACTGGTAACTATTAGGTCTTCTCATTTTGTGCAGTGAACAGCACACTCACAAAAGGAAATTATAGAACAATACAGACTCATCTGTTCAAAAGAAATAAGAAATGGACAGATGGGACACACTGCTATAAGCAAGCCTTAAATTAGAATGAATTGAAACCAAACAAAACCAGGAGCATTTGTGTGCATAAATACATTAGAACTGCTAATAAATAAATTTACTATTCTCTCACATTGTTAAATATTAACAAAAAAATACCCAGTTTCATCATTGAAATGTAACCTTTATTTTTCATTCTTTCTATTTTTTATGAATTATTTAATAGGGTAAAACAGCTTTATAGCTCTATTACATTTAATAATAGATAATCATTGGGAAACGTACTTTACCAAAGTGCTGGATAACACTTTTTGTTGCAGCCTCATGGGAACTGCTTTCATTCAGGTCAAGTAGCAGAACAAGAATATCCTTTTCTTGTAGCTTGCTATGATCTACAAAATGAGACACACACACTCACAGAAGGGAATATTAAAACAAAATAAGTTGTTTCTCATACCCATCTATTTCTTTCTTTTGGTTTGCAATTTTTACAATGCCTTAGTAAAGAAAAAATGTCAGCTTAACCATGGCTATTAATACATTTAGTTGAAATACAATTATAACAAAATGTGGCAAACGCTAACTTGGAAATGTGAAAAATAAAGGCAAAAAAACAACAAAAAATCTCATTCGTCTATTTGGAATTTTTTTTTTTTTTGAGGCATTCCTGGTGAAAAACAGAAGTATTAATTTTCACTCATAGATCTATACAAAATTAAAAGCACATTTTAGCCAAGGGAATAAGTTTACTGTGCCATTGAAATACCTCACCTTCAAGTTTTTAATCTGCTAAATAGAGAATACCGTATTTTGAAATGCACAGTGAAATTATTTCTTACCATACCCTGCCCCGTACACAAATGTTAACATAGCACAAATAACCTGCAATATAAACTAAATGATACAATTTTAAAGGGGGTGCAGGAACAATTTTAAAGGGGGTGCAGGAACAGAGAGACCCGAAGGTGTACGTACACAAATCTTTGAAGGTGGCAGGACAAGTTGAGAAGGCTGGTAAAAAAAGCATATGGGATCCTTGGCTTTATTAATAGAGGCATAGAGCAAAAAAGCAAGGAACTAATGCTAAATCTTTATAAAACTCTGGTTAGGCCTCAGCTAGAATATTTTGTTCAATTCTGGACACCACATTTTAGGAAAGATAAAGGCCATAGACAGAGTGCAGGACAAATCCAATCCAGCCAATTACCACCCCATTGGTCCACTCTCAATCATCAGCAAAGTGATGGAAGGGGTCATCGACAGTGCTATCAAGCAGCACTTACTCACCAATAACCTACTCACCGATGCCCAGTTTGGCTCCAGACCTCATTACAGCCTTGGTCCAAACATGGACAAAAGAGCTGAATTCCAGAGGTGTGCTGTGAGTGACTTCCCTTGACATCAAGGCAGCATTTGACCAAGTGTGGCATCAAGGAGGCCTAGTAAAATTGAAGTCAATGGGAATCAGGGAAAATGGTTGTGGTTGTTGGAGGCCAATAATCTCAGCCCCAGGACATCACTGCAGGAGTTCCTCAGGGCAGTGTCCTAGGCCCAACCATCTTCAGCTGCTTCATCAGTGACCTTCCCTCCATCATAAGGTCATAAGTGGGGATGCTCGCTGATGATTGCAGTGTTCAGTTCCATTCACAACTCCTCAGATAATGAAGCAGTCCATGCCCGCATGCAGCAAGACCGGGACGACATTCAGGCTTGGGCTGATAAGTGGCAAGTAACATTTGCGCCACACAAGTGCCAGGTAATAACTACCTTCAACAAGAGAGAGTCTAACCACCTCCCCTTGACATTCAACGGCATTACCATCGCCAAATCCCCCACCATCAACATCCTGGGGGCTCATCATTGACCAGAAACTTAACTGGACCAGCCACATAAATACTGTGGCTACAAGAGCAGGTCAGATGCTGAGTATTCTGCAGCGAGTGTCTCACCTCCTGACTCCGCAAAGCTTTTCCACCATCTACAAGGCACAAGTCAGGAGTGTGATGGAATACTCTCTACTTGCCTGGATGAGTGCAGCTCCAACAACACTCAAGAAGCTCGAAGCCATTCAGGACAAAGCAGCCCGCTTGATTGGCACCCCATCTACCACATTAAACATTCACTCCCTCCACCACCGGCGTACCGTGGCTGCAGTGTGTACCATCTACAAGAGGTACTGCAGCAACTCGCCAAGGCTTCTTCAACAGCACCTCCCAAACCCACAACCTCTTCCACCAAGAAGGACAAGGGCAGCAGGCGCATGGGACCATCACCTCCAAGTTACACACCATCCTGACTTGGAAATATATCGCCGTTCCTTCATTATCGCTGGTTCAAAATCCTGGAACTCCCTCCCTAACAGCACTATGAGAGTACCTACAGCACACAGACTGCAGCAGTTCAAGGAGGCTCACTACCACCTTCTCAAGGGCATTTAGGGATGGGCAATAAATGCTGGCTTTGCCAGTGACACCCACATCCCATAGACGATGATAAAAAGAGATTTACTTGCATGGTACCAGGAACGAGGAACTTCAGTTATGTGAAGAGACTGGAGAAGCTGGGGTTGTTCTCCTTAGAGCAGAGAAGGTTAAGAGGAGATTTGATAGAGGCTTTCAAATTCATGAAGGGTTTTGATAGAGTAAATAAGGAGGAACTGTTTCTAGTGGCAGAAGGATCGGTAACCAGAGGACACAGATTTAAGGTGATAGGCAAAAAGAACTAGAGGTGACGTGAGGATTTTTTTTTTAAATGCAGTGAGTTATGATGATCTGGCATGCACTGCCTGAAAGGGTGGTGGAAGCAGATTCAATAGTAACATTCAAAAGGAAATTGGATAAATACTTGAACGGAAAAAATTTACAGGGCTACAGGGAAAGAGCAGGCAAGTGGAACTAATTGGACAACTCTTTCACGGGTGCAATGGGCTGAATGGCCTCTTTCTGTGCTGTATCATTCTCTGCACCAGAGGTAGAATGCACTAACCTCTAATTATATGCTTGGCAGTCTTCATAGCAATGACCTCAGCAGAGCTGCCAATAAAATAGCTGGAGGGAAGTGCGTGTTGCCTTTAGTGCTCAGTGGAAGCCAGACACTTGAGCATAGAGGCTGGGAGAATTGGACAAAAGTCATCACCAAGCTGCTCTTATTTATTTCCTAGCAACTTGATCAAGAGGGGTATTGACAGCCTTCTTGACCACAGCTGATGCTTGGGCAAGAAAGATTTGAATAAGGGAATGGATGAATAGATTGAAAGATGAAAAAGAGGTCTGGACTTTCACTAAAGGGGGGAAAAAAAGATACATTGCAGACCCAGTCCACAAGAATAAACTTTTTTGCGTATATGAATTACTTATTACTCACTAGCTATCATTACATACCCCTTCAGCCCTGTTTCAATCGGTTTTGACTCCTGAAGCTCCAGATAAAGAGGACTTTTGTAAGGATAGCAAACAGCACATTAGTAAATTAATTTCCAGCAATTTGCTTTTCTAAATCTACTCTTCCAGTAATCCACATCTATTGTTATTTAAGACATTTTTACTTACTTACCAAGGCAGTTTTGTTTAACTCGTTGCAGTTCAGCCTCTCTCCGAGCTGACAGCACCAGTGAAGCTCCTAATTTGGCCAGCTGGTAGGCCAACTCCTCTCCAATTCCAGTCGAGGCCCCTGTTATCCAGACCACTTTCTTGAAGAGTTTGTCTTCTGTCAAACATTAAACACACAATGCTTGATATATTTATCCCTTTAAGTACCAAAGACTTGTACAAATTCATAATTTTCCTTTTCTTTTATGGATAAATTGTATGCTTTAAAAGTAGTTCAGATGATGCGGACACACGTGCCTAGATTTTCTGATTGAGAACATTCACTTTATTGGATGTAAAATGGGCGTTCTTGATTGGAAAATTGAGTGGAGATCTATTACGCCAGATCTCCACCCACTTTTCCTCTGTTGCAATTCTCCAATTGGGATTGAAGTACTGCAGGAAACACCTGCTAGTTTGTGGACAGCTACATGTAAATTAGTGCATAATGATGTGATGATGCCATTACAACCAACTTCTGATGATTTCCAACCATTTTGCACTGTTTCCTTTGTCTGATAGGTTAAACTAGGCATTCAGGTTAAACTAGGCATTCAGGGTTAGTAGACACTGAGCTCCAAATAGAAATCTGTTTAAAGATATTAGCCATGATGCGGAGATGCCGGTGTTGGACTGGGGTGGACAAAAATGAGAAGTCGCACAACACCAGGTTATAGTCCAACAGTTTTATTTGAAATCACGAGCTTTCGGAGCGCTGCTCCTTCGTCAGGTAAAGTGAGGGAATACAAATCAGATACAAAGCATATATAGACAGAGAACAATGTGTTTCTGACTGCCCTCCATCACACCACCTCGGCAGAGATACAATCAGTCAGGAAGGCATTACATCAAAGACACAGCAAAATACAGCTAAGACAATGAGGTGGGGTCACAGGGGGTCCAACGTGTCAAATGCTGCAGTCTGCAGTTAAGCTTTTTACTTTTTTTTAAAAACTGGAAATCACATCTGTGAACAAGACAACAACGACTCTAGTCTGGATGTCTCGAGTCGAGCGTCATATCCCGTTCTTACGAGGGCGTCTCTCAGCGTCCGTAGGTGTCCATCGTGTTCCTCCTCATCTGAACGTATGAACGGACACCGCGCAACAATCGCCAGGCAGGATTGTTACCTCCCAGTCAGGGAACACTTCAGCAGTCAAGGATATTCAGCCTCGGATCTGCGGGTAAGCGTTCTCCAAGGCGGCCTTCGAGACACACGACAACGCAAAATCATCGAGCAGAAACTGATAGCCAAGTTCCGCACCCATGAGGACGGCCTCAACCGGGATCTTGGTTTCATGTCACGCTACCTGACATAGAGTCATCCAGACTAGAGTCGTCGTTGTCTTGTTCACAGATGTGATTTCCAGTTTTTAAAAAAAGTAAAAAGCTTAACTGCAGACTGCAGCATTTGACACGTTGGACCCCCTGTGACCCCACCTCATTGTCTTAGCTGTATTTTGCTGTGTCTTTGATGTAATGCCTTCCTGACTGATTGTATCTCTGCCGAGGTGGTGTGATGGAGGGCAGTCAGAAACACATTGTTCTCTGTCTATATATGCTTTGTATCTGATTTGTATTCCCTCACTTTACCTGACGAAGGAGCAGCGCTCCGAAAGCTCGTGATTTCAAATAAAACTGTTGGACTATAACCTGGTGTTGTGCGACTTCTCATTTTTAAAGATATTAGGACTGAGACTACATCATCATCAGGCCATTGCTGAGGCTGTGTGTTTTTTCCTATTGTCTTGTGGTGCTGTATTTTTCCATTCCTGCTGCCGTAATGCCACAATGACTTTTCCATTGGGAATTCTCCTTTGGGATGGTAATTTTGCGAGGCTTCACTCCTGGCATGAACCTTGTTAGTATTGGCTGCTGGAACAGAGATGGGGTAACACTGTAGCCCCAATTTTCTGAACTCAGCTTGCTGCTAGTGAAGCTCTGTACTAGGAACAGAACCTCTCAAATGACCCCTTATATGTTTCCTTTTTGGAGAAAGAGGAAGAACTATGGAAGGTGGTTCTACCATCTACAAGGCACAAGTAAGGAGTGTGATGGCATACTCTCCACTTGCCTGGATGAGTGCAGCTCCAACAACACTCAAGAAGCTGGACACCATCCACGACAAAGCAGCCCGCTTGATTGGCACCCCATCCACCACCTTAAACATTCACTCCCTCCACCACCGGCGTACCGTAGCTGCCGTGTGTACCATCTACAAGATGCACTGCAGCAACTCGCCAAGGCTTCTTCGGCAGCACCTCCCAAACCTGCGACCTCTTCCACCTAGAAGGACAAGGGCAGCAGACGTATGGGAACACCACCACCACCAAGTTCCCCTCCAAGTCACACAACATCCAGACAGAAGTATATCGCCAATCCTTCATCGTCGCTGGGTCAAAATCCTGGAATTCCCTACCTAACAGTATTGCGGGAGTACCTTCACCACACGGACTGCAGCGGTTCAAGGCGGCGGCTCACCACCACCTCAAGGGCAATTAGGGATGGGCAATAAATGCTGGCCTTGCCAGCGACGCAGACCTCCCATAAAAAAAAAAATTGCAAGCAGGTCCGGCTGCACCTGAAGAGATTGGCATCTACCTGCCTGTATTTCAGAGGTGTATATACCTCCACTAGTCCAAAGACCAATGCATATGGAGGCTTCAATTCACCAAGAAAAGTTATACCACATGCTATAAGTAGAATGACAGCCAAACTCCATCACAGCCACAGCATTGCCAGTGGTTGTTAAAAATCACAATCGCACTCAACTTATATGCATTGGCATCCTTTTGAGCTACCACTGCAGACATTCTGGAATATCAGCAATGCATAAATGTTGGAAGTAAATCACAAATGCATTGTTTGCTTGAGCATCACAGTTTATCTTCTTCGCTATGGACAGCTGTACGAGTGGGCTATAAAATTTTATAGAGTGGCAGAGTTCCTGAAAATGCTAGGGATTATTGATTGTACCCATGTGGCTCTATATGCTCCATTAGACAGCGCCACTATCTACATGAATCACAAAGGATTCCAATCTCTGTGTTCATCTCAGCTGTAACCGTCAGCATCGCATAATACAAATGAATGCTTTCCTACCCAGCAGGCATCACAATGCCTTCATTTAAGGTAGTCCAGGGTCCTACCAATATATGCAAAACAACTCTCTGGGTGGCTCCTGAGGGATTCAAGACTAACCTCCATAGACGTAGTTTTTGACACCTCTGCAGTCTCTCAAGATACCAGTTGAACACAGATATACGAAGTATAGAACTCCACTAGAGTGATCGTCAAGTGCACTATTGGCATGCTGAAACAGCCCTGTCTACATTTCCCACTGCACAAATGAAGAACACAACTCACAAATCTACCACCTGATGAAACAGCTTCCAAACCTTGCCAAAATCACTCTACAAAAACAACTGTAGTGCAATCACATTTATAATCTCGACTGGGTGTGTATATCTATTGTTTTCTCCACAGTACTTCTTCTTGAAGACAATTTGTGAGCTATAGTGCTTCATCTATACTTCCTCAGTGCAGGAGTGCACGATGTGTCAATAGGCACCTTTCACGGTAGCGGAGTCCAGAAATGGAAATAGGTGAAAATTTGCCTACAATGTTTGGTACTCTAGATATACAAAGCCATTTTGCTGTAGCCAAATGCCTATCGGTTAGCCACTACATTTAGCTTTCAGGACACATTCCAAGAAAGTCTGGCACCATTTTTTTTCTGTACCATTTTAGTTCAGGTGCTTGTGTGTTCAAATAATTATCTAGCAATCCAAATTTTCTGCCACTGTTTTATTGAATTTTGTAACTATCTTTTTCTCTGCATCATTCCAATTTTCTTGAAGATCTTAACATATGTTCTCGTATGGTTCCACAGGTAACATCAGTCCACCATTAACTTACCCCAAAGCCATATATGAGTCGAGACAATAAGTGTTGGCAGGCTATTCAACTGGGGGTGGGAGTGAATCTCAGCTGAGCAGAATGATGAGACAAATGCTAGGGTTCTGAATGACGTGCAAAATTGATTTGAAGTTAATGTTGCTGAACTGCTGGATAAAATTGACATTTTCCCCTATATTGAACAGAGCTAGCACCTGGTATGGCTGGAAACTGTCCCGTGGAGATTTACTGCAATTATTAGATTTTGCCTACAGGATGGCAATGGGAATGTTGCCTGATTTTTACACTCCTTAATCCACAGGCACTGAGACTCGGTGTAGTATTCCTAATGTCATCACAGCTGAAATCAGCTAACCAACACAAACCAGGGATCAAACTTGGATCTTCATGATTTTTATGGCTCAGCATCACAGTCTAAAATACATTTACCGACTGAGCCATTTAATTTATTTAAATGCTGCACAATTGTGAAAATTTATCGACGAAGATAAAAAGAGCAAATGGAAATGTAAGTCAATGAATCAAAGTGCAGTTCATTCAAATCTAAAATAAGTTTTGTACTGGTGGAATGGTTACATTTTAACAACACTATATCAAAAAATACATTAATTTATTGAATATAGAAATAAATTGGGAGTCTCTGTACCTGGCTTGTTTCCCAGGTATTCAGCCCACAACAAAGTAAAATCTGCATCAGCCCTCAAGAACCGAACAAATTGCACAATCACATAAATCACCAGACAGTAACACAACACTGACAGGAGATCCATTGTCCTCGTATCTGACAAAATAAAGAAAACAGTGTGAATTGAACTTATCAAAAGATGATATTTCAATTTAATTCCAGTCTCTCCACTCATATGGCCCATAAAACACAGATTAATATCTAAACATGATTCAGTAAATCCAAAAATATAAAGATGTACAGACAAGCATTAAAATTACTCAAATAAGTATTTGGTCCACTTTATGCCAGATATCTAAATATAATAAAGTCATTACTTATTATTCACTTTTTGTTGTTCACATTGCGGTTCAGGGATTATAGTGACTATTGCTGCAATATTGTTTTCCTTACATTGAATATCAAGTGTGATTAAGCTTTCCTACCTACCTGTTGGCGATTTTTCATAGTTTTGGCCAAACTGATCAATCTGTTAAAGTGAAAAGCTATATTTTTTGAGCAACATTTATCCAATACTTTACAAGAAATGTGTGTTTTTAAAATGTTGCAAAACTTTGTATTGAATTTGTATAATCTGTTTTCACTATCTGCACTCGTATGAACGTGCATTCTGAAATTCAAATAAAAAGCAAAATATTGCAATGTTAGAAAATACGAACAACTCGCATTTATATAGCGCCTTTAACGTACTAAAACGTCCCAAGGCGCTTCACAGGATCTCCACCAGTTGCCCTTGGAGAAGAGCTTTCGTAGAAAAAAAGGCGCTTCACAGGAGCGTTATCAGGCAAAAATTGACACGACCCAGAAAAGGAGACACGAGAACAGCTGACCAAACGCTTGGTCAAAGAGTTAGATTTTTTTAGGTCTTAAAAGGAGGTGAGGTTGAGAGAGGGAATTCCAGAGTTATGGCCCAAGACAGCTGAAGGCATGGCCACCAATATCGGAAACACAGAACAGGTCACCAACATGATTTCTTCCACTGAGAGTTGCTCTATGTTTTAATTAATCTATGGTGTCTTTTAAAAAATGCCTTTTTGTGATTACATTAATAGATCCGTCTTTGTATTTTTCAGTTCTGAAAGATAGCATCCCCAAACCCGGACTGTGTGTTGTGTTTGCGCAACTTTTAATATTTGTGTTCCAGGTGAGAAATCAACTAAATTCCAAAACACGCCTCAGCCAACATGAGCGCTGGCAATGTTTGTGAAGCAAACGCTTTCGGGACAATGTGGGAGCGTGGATTAGCGAACAACCAATTAAAACTGAAATGACCATTACCATCTCCTTTTGCCTTGCACCATCATCCTATTGTCAGTCAATCTCTCCTACCTTCCATCTTATTAGACCTTCCCTTTGCTCATTCCTTCCTGTCCCTGCTTAAAATAATCTCTTCCCTAATAACCTTTTCCCGTTCTGACGAAGGGTCATCGACCAGAAACGTTGACTCTGTTTCTCTCTCCACGGATGCTGCCTGACTTGCTGAGTATTTCCAGCACTTTGTTGTTATTTTGCTTTCCAGCATCGGCAGTATTTTGCTAATTGAACTAATTAAAACTAATCATTTGGGGCTTGTTGACTGACAGCCGAAGATTTCAACGGTACTTACGTTCAGCAGAAATAAATCCGAGGCGAGCCACCTGTCTCCCGATGACCGGCAGAGGCGAGCCGCCCGTCTCCCAGCCCTTCCTAGGAAGAGTAAACAATCTCTGCTTTCTGCGCTGCCTGAATCTGAAGAATCATTAACCCGAGCCCCTGTCACTCAACTTACTGCCTTCATCGCAACACCGCTTCCGGAACCCGCCGCACCGTCAGCGCATGCTGGGGACAAGGTTTGCGATGTCATCACTTTCGGCCCGCCAAGTTCAAATTCTCCCCAGGCCATTGTTTCTGGTATAATACCGCCATTCTACATCCTGACACACTTGCTACAAGAAAGAAAGACTTGCATTTATACAGCGTCTTTCACGACCATCGGACGTCCCAGAGCGCTTTACAGCCAATGAAGGGCTTTTTAAAAAAAAAAGTGTAGTCACTGTTGTAATGTAGGAAACAAGATCCAAAGGCCTCTCACGTTCTACCCTACGTAAACTTGAGGTCATCCAAAACTCGGCTGCCCGTGTCCTAACTTGCACCAAGTCCCGTTCACCCATCACCCCTGTGCTCGCTGACCTATACTGGCTCCCGGTTAAGCAGCGCCTCGATTTCAAAATTCTCATCCTTGTTTTCAAATCCCTCCATGGCCTCGCCCCCTCCCTATCTCTAATCTCCTTCAGCCCCACAACCACCCCACCCGAGATATCTGCGCTCCTCTAATTCTGCCCTCTTGAGCATCCCTGATTATAATTGCTCAACCATTGGTGGCCGTGCCTTCTGTTGCCTCGGCCCTAAGCTCTGGAATTCCCTGCCTAAACCTCTCCGCCTCGCTACCTCTCTTTCCTCCTTTAAGACGCTCCTTAAAACCTACCTCTTTGACCAAACTTTTGGTCACCTGCCGTAATTTCTCCTTATGTGGCTCGGTGCCAAATTTTTTGTCTTAATACTCCTGTGCAGCGCCTTGGGACGTTTTGCTACATTAAAGGCGCTATATAAATACAAGTTGTTGTTGTTGTTGTTAATTTATATTCTGTGGTAGCTGTCAATTGTGCACCATCTATTTAAAGCCCAATTCGACAGCCCCTTTTTTTATTTTATTTTTTTATTCTTAAATAATGTTTGGGAAATGAACATCCGCATCCTCAGACACCAGTGTTAAAAAGCAGAGAGCAAGCAACTGTTCCAAGAGTGTTGAGAGGAGAGAATTCCAAATGATGAAAGTAGTTAAATTCTATTTTATTTTTCTAATGTTGCATGAAATGTCCACACCTGAAATGTTGACTTATCTTTTCGTTCTACAGATGCTGCCTGATCTGGTTGTTTCCAGCATTTTCTGTGTTTGTTCAAGATTTCCACCATCTTCAGGTGTTTTTTTTTTGCTTTTTCTTTTAAGTACGATTCAAAATTTAATTGGCTTATGTCAAGAGCCTATGCTGTAACTAAATAATGAGTTTTTTGTTTTATTGAAGTTCCTTTAAAAAACTTATTTTTATGTTTAGTTGGGGATATCAGATTCTAGACACTGCAGTTTGAAAAGTTTTCCTGTAACTATATTTTTTCATGAAACCGTAGACCGTTTTTTAAAAAAAGTTGCTTCCTGGCTTAGTTGATAATGACATTAATATTTAATTCAGTGTAAAATCATGTACAGAAAACAAAATGTAGAGGGAATGAAAGATGGGATTAAGAGAGGGAGAGATAAGAGACAGAAAAATTTAATTTAAAAAAGATCTCCAACAATAATTAAAATCTGAAGGAATGAGACTCCAGACTTATAATGTAAATTTTCAGTGCCAGAGAGGTTGTCTGGTAGTAATTAAGACTTTCACGCCATTAAAAATCCACTTTCACTTGAATGGACAAGCCCTAACATTTTCTGGCGTGTTTCAGAACATAAATAGGAGCAAGAGTAGGCCATATGGGCCTTCGAGCCTGTTGTGCCAGTCAAGATCATGGCTGATCTTCTACCTCAACGCCACTTTCCCGCCCTATCCCTTGATGCCATTTAGTGGGCAAGTACCGCAAACTCACGCCCTTACATGTATTTCAATGCCAGGTCTATCAGCGAGGTACCGGTGTAGCGAAGCTTGTGGAGGAGTAGGGCAACTTGGACAGCAACTTCCTGATTTTTGCATTTTACTGCGAATGTGCAGATGCCAGAAGTTGCTGTCCGATTTATTTCATAATAACGGTGAGCTCTGATATTCTTAATGCAAAATCCGGGCCAATGTAGTTTTCAATGGAGCATGAATTTAAAAAACCAACGTCCAAGAGTGGATTCCATATCTGTGCAGAGTTTGCTGATCTTAGGGTAATAATTGTACAATTGGGCTCTGGCCAGGGAGGGAAGTGGCAAATCAGCTGTCCCTGATCAACATGGAATGACTGATATATTCCAGTTGGACATCTCAAATGTGAAAAAAAACCAAGCTAACATTGGTGCCTACAGACCACCATAAGGAGGAGCACAATTTGCTCTACGAAGAGATAAGAAAGGTATACGAGAACAGAAAAATTATTTTAATAGGACATTTCAGTTAACCCATTATAAACCTGGGAAAACCCAAGTGGTTTTGTGTCTGTTGGTAAATGTAATGCATGACTGCTTCATGATTCTGCATCAAGGAAGCCATGAGAAATGGTATTCCTCTTGCCTTGTATTTGTTAAGGACCCAGGTATATCATTTTAAAATAGCTAAATTCAATGAAATGTAGGAACAACTAAAGTAAATGATTAGAAGATGTTTAATGACACTTTTTGGTAGAGGACAAATTGAATACCTTTAGAGGAATAATGCATAGAATGCAGGATAAGTACATACTTGGAATCAATTAGGTCAGACAAATGTGACCCTAAATGGATTCACAAACAAATTAAAGTGAAATGAAGAGAAAATGTTCTCCATAAATTCTGCAGAGAGAAAAGGGAAGGGGTTCACTGCAATAAATATAGGACCATTAAGAAACAAATTAAAAGGGTGATCAGAGCGGCAAAGAGAAATCTAGAAAAAGTATAGCTGCAGAGGAAAACACAACAGTAAAAATATTTCAATACTACAACAGTAAGGGGACAGTCGGAAGAGGTGAGAACCATAAGTGATTCTAACAGGCTTGGAACTGAAGATGAACAAAAAATAGTTCATATTTTGAATGAGTACTTCCTCAAAGTATCACTAGGGATCACATAAGCAACAAATACTCCCTAAGCAGAGATAATCAAAGCAACATTTATGACTGATATCAATGAGTAGACCGGTTAAAAGGGCTTAAAACAAATAAATCCTCAGGGTACTTAGATTTCCAAAAAGCATTTGGCAAAGTTATACAGGAAAGGCTATTAGTCAAGGTAAAAGCTGTGGAGATCCAGTGTAAATCTTAAAAATGGATAAGAAATTGACTTCAGGGTAGAAAGCAATGGTTCTCTGTTAAGAGAAGTTATGTCAGGGTGGAGGGAAGTAGTAAGTAGAGTGCGTCAGAGCTCAGTGTTGGGACCACTACTATTTTTAATTTACATCAAGGACTTGGGTTCAAAAACTCAATGGAAATTAGTCAGATTGTAGATGATACCAAAACTAGGAGGGGCAGTGGAATCAAAAGAGGCAACTCAGAAATTACAGAATGAGTTGGACAACATATGTTTGTAGGCAGAACAATGTCAGATGAAATTTAATGCAAACAAGTGTAAAGTACCTCACATAGAAAGGAAAAATAGGTGACACGGACTCCATGAATTGGGTTTAAAATAGCTAAGAATGAGGTTGAAAGTTTTTTTTTTAGCTGAATCTTTTTATTATTTAAGTACATTAGTACTTATACAACTCATCAGTTACATAGTAAACCATTACATTCATTGATCACAATAAACAATAAAACCTTAAAAACAGCTTTATGATTCACAATATAAATGTTTTGGTTGATTTGGCTATGATAAATTGACCCTTAGTGTTAGGGGGGGATTAAATATGTGGGGTTATGGGGATAGAATAGGATATGTTAGGGGGAATTAAATACGTGGGGTTACGGGGGTAGGGTGGGATATGTGTACTGTGGGGATTAAAGCAGGGACAGGGTATTGGACTTGGATGATCAGCCATGATCGTATTGAATGGTGGAGCAGGCTCGACGGGCCGAATGGCCTACTCCTGCTCCTAGATTCTATGTTTCTATGTAATTTGAAAGTATTAGACTCAACACAACAGGTCCAACCAATTCAGAGCAGCAATAAACAATGCCAATAGGATGTTGAACTAAATAGCTAAACAGTAGAATTTAAGCCATGATGTGGAGATGCCGGTGTTGGACTGGGGTGGACAAATGTGAGAAGTCACACAACACCAGGTTATAGTCCAACAGCTTTATTTGAAATCACATGCTTTCGGAGCGCTGCTCCTTCGTCAGGTGAAGTGAAGAGATGCATATAGGCACAGCATATATAGTCAGAGAACACTGCCAGATGATTACAGTTAATCTTTCTAACTGCCCTTTATCACACCTCGGCAGAGAGATAATCACGGCAATCAAAGGTGTGGATGGTGTCCAAACAGGTCAGTCAGGAAAACATTACATCAAAGACAATGAGGTGGGGTAGAATTTAAGTCAGAGGAGGTTTAATTAAGCTGTCCAGTGCTCTGGCCAGTGTAAGCTTTTTATTTCGACTGGCATTAAATTGACAGCAAGACCAATTCTTTTGAAACAATTTGGAATAAGTTTATTAAACACACACACATGCACATAGCCTATTGGACTAAACAACAGTCTACTGGTATCCTAGGACTCTACTTGATTACAACAGGTAAGGTAATGGGTTACAGATTTAAACAGACTTATACTTCCCTCTGAGTCAGGCAAGGCACGCAGTCTTCTTCCTTGCCTCTTGGTCTGGTCTGTAGAGGGGGGGGCTTCCTGCTTTGCCACATGGTCATCGAGAGAGTGCGAGCGAGCTCTTGAGTTCCTTCTTTTATGTCTTTTAAAGTCCATTGTCTGTAGTATAAATTTCTAAAACCCCAGGATTGTGTCTTAGTTTCATGGCAGTTCTTGATTGGCTTTCCTTACTCATGTATCTGTCTGCAGATGCTGGTGCCATTTCTTGATTAAGTTAATCATTTTGTTAACACCTTTTAATGGCTCTGAGTTTCGATGGTGAGTTTCGATGGGTTTGTTTACCCTGAGAGTCATGCTGTCTCTGTGGAGGTTACCTTGCTATGCAGGTTTCTTTTGTTAAGTTTCGTGCCGTTGCCTTGAGCTCCGCCCACTCAGGGAGATACATACACATTAAATTCATCTTTATTACATACATCTTACATTAATAGTCTCGAGTCCATCACACATCATAATTTTGACAAAACATACATTTTTATTCTTACAGATTCCCCGCCTTGAGGGGGAAATATCTTTATTGACGCCTCATTTGGTTTATCTCCTCGGCTCACATATGGTGGTTCAGTTTTCTAAGGAGTTTTCTCAGGTAGCAGATCATGATGATCCCCACCACTACAATTATGGCTTGTGCCAGTCTCATAAGCATTGAGAGAGTTCTGAGCCAGGGGTGTTGTCCTACATTATACACTGTTTCCACCATGGGCTGGCTCCTAGCTTTTGTATAGCTCTGCTGTTTATGGCATTGTTCTGTCTCATCTGTATTAAATGTTTCTGTGAGGTGGATGACTGCTGTAGAATGGATTTTAAACACACAGAGAGAGAGAGGTGGGTGGCCAAAGTTATCCACCGCTCTCAGGGCCTCTGCTTGTTCTAGAAACTCTACCCTGAGGTCGGTGATGTTATGAATGCTTACCGGGAGCAGCCGATGGTCCCCCAATACAGTTGGGGCGATTGGCGTGAAACAAAAGGTGGGCGTCTTAATGGGGCACTCCTGACTCCCATGCCTCATCGTCTTGGCATTGGTGGTCACGCAATATGCCGATGACTCGTATACGCATACTGGGCCTGATTCGGTCCCCACCTCGTAAGGTACACGCCACACGCAGGGGGTTCACTATCCAGAGTGAACCCGCAGGCTGGGCACCCTGGGTTTCTCACGTCGCACCTACACAGGTAAGCCCCGCCCCTACCAGAACAGCATTCCGTGTTGGGACTCTCCCAAGTCTGGTCCTTTTTCATTAGGATCGGTGGGTTGTTGTCATACCCCAGGTAAACCTCCTCCTCTAGTCTCCCAATCGACTCCACTCGGAACACCTCCCATTCCTGCCTTTTTTCTAATCGGGGCAGCCATAGTACTAGCGGGACTAGGCTCGTATCCCCATGGTGGTCATCCCCTGCCACTAGATAGGACAGTCCATGGTGTCGGGCTCCCACAGTGTGGTCATGGTCAGTGAACCATCCCTGAATCGTACTGTCATTAACAAAGGACGGAATGCGGTTGTCCTTAATGTCGTTTAACTCAGCCATAACCTGATCGAGCATGTAGCTCCCATAAATGGCACACACAATGGCCTTAGAGGTATCCCTTTCAGTAGCTTTGGTGCTGTTATATAACAGGTTAACGTAATCCTGGACCTGTTTAAACAGGCCAGCCTCCTCTCTTATGGACAAGAGGTTCTGGGACAGTTCATGTATTCCATCCTGTCCCTCTTTATTTGTTCCTGTCAGGATCCCCTTAAGCTGTTTCCTCATGGTTTCACTATGCTCCCACATTCTTTCTATGTCCACACGGTTCCAGGTTGCTGTTGCCATGTTGGCTCCGATGCCCAGCCACTCCCATAGCTCTCTCTTCTTCCTATGTCTACCCTCTGTCCTGGACATGTTTATCCCTTTCACGTCCTCCTTCCCACCGCTCCTGGGCATAATTCTTTTCTAGGAAGTCTTTGAGGACTTTCCTTACTAATTCATGGTAGAAGGTGGCATACTTTCGGGGCAGAGATTCTCGGGGAGGGGTATGTCCCCGAAATGGAGAATGACTGGCACTATCTCGTACCATACATCATTGTACAAGTGCTTGTATGTGTGTGTGACTACCAACCCGTTTTTCGGACCCTCCTTAAATTCGGGACAGTCTCCCGGAGAGGTATTTTGGTTTTTACTGTTACTCTTGGGAATGACCCGGACCTCATGTGTGGTCGAGGAAAAGCCGTATTTGTTTTTCTCAAAGCACTTCACCAACCCTTGGTGTCTTAAACTCATCCGTGGCCAGTTGAGGGTCACCCCTCCCTCCCCTAGGTAAGGAATACTGGGGGAGTTAGTCACAATCAAACTCAGAGGTTCTCTGTGTAAGCTTTTTATTTCGACTGGCATTAAATTGACAGCAAGACCGATTCTTTTGAAACAATTTGGAATAAGTTTATTAAACACACACACTCATGCACATCAAAACAATAGCCTACTGGTATGATAGCAAAATACTGCAGATGCTGGAAATCCGAAATAACAACAGAAAACGCTGGAAAAACTCAGCAGGCCAGGCAGCATCCGTAGAGAGAGAAAGAGAGTTGACGTTTCAGGTCGATGACCTTTCATCAGACCTTTCTGATGAAAGGTCATCGACCTGAAACGTCAACTCTCTTTCTCTCTCTACGGATGCTGCCTGGCCTGCTGAGTTTTTCCAGCCTACTGGTATTTATGGACTCTACTCGATTACAACACGTAAGGTAATGGGTTAGATTTACACAGACTTGTACTTCCCTGAGTCAAGCAATGCACGCGGCCTTTTTTCTTGGTCTGGTCTGTAGAGGGAGGGCTTCTTGGTTTTTCTGCGTGGTCATCCGCAGAGAGAGAGCCTTTGGGTTCCTTGTTTTATATCTTTTTAAGTCCATTGTCTCTAGTCTAAATTGCTAAGACCCCAGGATTGGGTCTTCGTTTCATGGCAGTTCTTGATTGGCTTTCCTTTGAACATGTGTCTGTCTGCAGTGGCTGGTGCCATTTCTTGCTTAAGTTAATTGTTTGTTGACACCTTTTAATGGCTCTTGAGTTTCGATGGTGAGTTTCGATGGTGAGTTTCGATGGTGAGTTTCGATGGTGTCTCTGTGTAGGGTTATCCTGTTTTGCAGGTTTCCTTTGTTAAGTTTTGCACCGTTGCCTTACCCAGGGGAGATCCATACACATCAAATTTATCTTTATTACATACATCTTATATTAATAGTCTCGAGTCCATCACACATACAAAACATATATTTTTATTCTTACATCTGTGATCCATCCCCGGATCTATATGGTCACCGAACTGAACCTCGAATTGATGTCCCAACGGACCCGTTCCGTTGGCATACTTAGTACAATAACATCTCCAGCGGAGACCCTCCCCTTCCTGTATTTCCAGTGCACCGTCGCTACTCAAAGCACATTCATGACATTCGTAAGTCATGCTGCAGCTCCCGCTTCCCCATCTTCCCTCGGCTTCGGTCGTGGTCAGTATCGTCCCGACAATCATAAGGATTCGTATCATGATACTGTGGGAAACAAGATCAGTGTAGTGTTTACTCTTTGGCAGTTTTTAACAGGTTAATATGATACCATTTCTTGTACTTAACACCCTTTTCCCCCGGTAACTGAATCAAATAAACCGCGGGGTTCAAACGGTCTATAATCGTATGCGGTCCCCACCACCTGGGCTAAAAGGCATGCTGCTTTTTCCCATAATTTGGAATAATTACGGTGTCCCCCACCTGATACTCAAAGGGACGTACTTTCTTGTCAAAGTACCTTTTA
Organism: Squalus acanthias; assembly: GCA_030390025.1. Lineage (NCBI taxonomy): Eukaryota > Metazoa > Chordata > Chondrichthyes > Squaliformes > Squalidae > Squalus > Squalus acanthias. The sequence continues at coordinate 32,422,803 of CM059425.1, read as the reverse complement.
ATTTGTCTTTTTGACTTCCCCAATTTCGTGGCCGCAAATCGATTCATCTGATCGGTGTGATCTACCACTTGTTCCAGCCACTTGGAACTACATGGTTCCATTGTCAAGGGGCTCATCCCCGTTAGTGTTAGCTGGCCTGGCGTTCTCATGAGTCTCCCCGTCATGGCCTGATATGGGGAGACTCCTGTTGTTTTATGAGGTGTGGACCTCATTGCCATTAAGCACATTGGCAGCACGTTCGCCCATTGAGTGGGGTGGTCCGCACACAATTTTTTTAACATTAACTTGAGGGTCCTGTTCCCCCTTTTGACCCCTCCGGACGACTGGGGGTGGTGAGCAATATGTAATTTGTGTTTTAACCCCAACATTTCCTGCAGGTGGGTAAAAATCTTACGGGTAAAGTGCGAACCTTGATCACTGTCCACTTGTACCGGTACTCCCCACCTACAAAACACATGATTTAATAGTGTTTTGGCTGCCGTGATTGTGGTGTTGGAGCGGCAGGGGAATGCTTCGATCCATTTAGTGAATTGATCCACCACCACTAGGGCATGCTGAAAATTGCCTTGCGCCTGTGGAAGTGGCCCAATGAAGTCTATCTGAAGGTGAGTCCATGGCCCTTGAGGTGGGGGCGTGCTTTGAAGCAAGGCTCGGTTAGTGCACGTGTGAGGATTGGGCTGCAGGCACGGTAGGCATCGTGCCACATATAGGTTGATTGTTTCCCTCATGGAAGGCCACCAAGCTGTGGATGCTGCCTTATAGAAGGTTACCAGGGCCGAATACTGCCCTGCCGTGGGGTGGGAGTGAACGAGGGAGAGCAGTTCCTGACCCACCTCTGGTGGAACACACCACCAGGCAGGCGTATGGCTTTCTTTTGAACATCAGCAACTGCTCCGCTGAGTCAGGGGCAGTTGCTAGTATGGTATTGGGGGCCCAGGCTGTCAGTTGAGGAAGGGGTCTGTCTTCCTCGTGCCAGGCGCTTACAACAGCGTATGGCCAGTATTGCTGCTGCAGGGATTTTAAATCTAGGTAATCTGTTTGGGAGCCCTTGCAAACAGCATTGCAGGGCTCAACAACTATATCCTCTATCTCCCCATCAATCGCAGCGTCCTTGGCTGCTCTGTCTGCTCTGGAATTTCCCTCACTGTGGACCCCCTTTTCTATCGGCTGCTACCTTTCCAAGGAAGCAGGGCTGGGATCGCTGTTTAAGGTATGACCAGAGCAGGCATAACCAGGGCCCATGGACCAGGGCCTTACCGTCTATTGTACGGTAGTCATTTTTGTGGTATAGGGGCAAGGAGAGCATGGTGTTTATAGCATAGGCACCATCGGACCAAATATTCACGGGTCTATCTGAGGTTTCTTTCACGGCGGTTAGAAGTGTGGCGATTTTTGCATATTGTGAGGACTGTTGGTTGCATCATCGCTGGATGGTTCTCTCTGGCAATACCGCAGCATACCCGGTGTGGGGGGATCCCTCGATGTGATATGAGGACCCATCGATGTAGACATCTGGGGCTCCCTGTATGTGCTCTTTCTGCACAGGGTGGGTCTCAAAGTTAATCAGGGGTAGCGGACATTCATGCGGTTCCCCGTCATAAACCAGAAATTGTGGCAGCAATGTGGTGGGTTTGGAAATTATACCAATGTCTCTTTCCATAAATTCCAATGTCCATTTGCTGAGGCGCTGCGAGGAAACTAGCGAATCTCCAGGTTTCATCAGTAGGTTCAGAGGCGTGTGAGCACTGTGAAGGATGGTCGCTTGTAGCCCAGAAATAAAGGTAAAATGATGCACCGCCCAGAAGACGGCCAGCAGGTGGCGCTCTCACGCGGTATACATCTTTTCTGCCCCCTGCAGGATTCGAGACGCATATGCAATGGGCTGTAGTCGATCAGCTCGCGTTTGGCACAGAACTGCGGCGAGGCTTTGTTCTGTGGCCCCGACCTCCAAATGGAAGGGCTGCATGGGATCCGGAGGAATCAGACATGCGGCCTGTATCACTGCAGTTTTTAATTTGGCCACGGACTGGGTGAGCATTAGTCCATGCCATCACCCTGCTGTTTTATCAAATCACACAGGGGCTTTGCGCACTCTGCAAAGCCTGGGATAAAGTTCCTTTGGTACCCCACCAAACCCAAAAATGATCGTAGGGCTGTTTTGGAAGTGGGTAATGGTAGTCGCTGTATTATCTCCACCTTGTGGGAGTCGGGGGACGATCCCTCTGGAGAAATGGACACTCCCAGAAAGGTGACCCGTTCTTTTACCAACTGAGCCTTACGGGGATTCACCTTTATTCCCACCTGAGCCAACAATGTCAACAGTTCGTGCAAAAGGGACAGATGCTCTTCCATGTTATCGGTTGCCAACAGTAGATCGTCTACGTACTGTAGCAAGCAGGTAGGGCGGGAAGAGTCTTTTAAAACTGCAGCCATTCTTTTGTGGAAGATTGTGGGGGGCATTGTGGAACCCCTGAGGCAGGCATGTCCAGGTGTAGTTTTGGTCCTCAAATGTGAACGCAAATTTGTACTGGTCCTCCCTTTTAACAGGGATACTCCAGAATCCATTGGCGATGTCGAGGGTCGAGAAGTACTTGGAACCAGCAGGAATTTGAGATAATATGGTGGGAGCTTCTCTTACTGCCGGTGAGCAGGCTGGCGTTACAGAATTTAACTTTCTGTAATCAATAGTCAGTCGCCAGCTGCTATCAGGCTTTTTAACCGGCCATGTGGGTGAATTGGTTGTGAAAGTGCCTGTCCTAACAACACCCTGCTCGACTAGGGATTTTATGGTGTCTCAGATGTAAGGTGACTCTCCCTTGATATGGGGTTCTGTTTAGTGAATGAGTGGGGGGGGGTCCCTCAATAGACTCTTCGCCTGCCATTTTTCCACAATCGTGCTTGCACATGGCAAACACCGTTAGGTGTTCCTGAATTAGTTTTGCCACAGCTTCATTTTCGCTCCCCGGAGGGTTATACTCAGATTTGCATTATTTCTCAATCCCATCCAAACACAGTCCCAATTGTAATCTATTACCGCGCCATACTGATCCAACACATCAGTCCCTAAAATTCCCCTTCCGTCGGGGGTGGTTATCAGCATCGGCGCTGGGACCTTACAGGTGAGGCTTCCCAACTGAAGTTCAGAGGCCTTCCCTGTATACGCGGTGGTCGTATCACCATTAAACCCTTTAAGGGCCATACAACCCTTGCCCGCCGCTGCATGGCGTTCAGGGTATGGGGTGTGGATGATGGTAATGGCTGAGCCAGTATCTATAAGCATAATCTGCTGTCGGTCCCCTTTTTAAGACAACCAGGACTACTGGTCTCCCGCTACCATCGCGTCGGAACCCCACTTCCGACCAATCTTTGGGGGCCAAACCCCGTCATAGGGTGGATCCTTGGAGGGGTCCCTCCAATGGGTGTGCATTGACGAAAGGTTTTTGCATTCCCAATGGGTGTGCATTGGCGATTGCATGCACCGGTAAATGATTTTGCATCCCCCCCGTGACAATTTGAGCTTTCATGAGGGTTATCAACTGGTCCAATCGTTGATCCGTCCCAGAGGGCTTGGATTCGTCCTTTTTTAGAAGGGTAACTAACTGAGCCAATTGTTGTTCCATCCCTTCGGGTTCGTCGCTCGGGAGGTATCTATGCGTTGCATCGTGGTCCGGTGCCTGTCTGGGTCTCCTGCAGTGTTTTGCTAGGTGACCTTCCTTCTTACAATTAAAGCACTGTCCCCTAAAGGGGTAGTACCTAGATCCCTCCACCGCTGACACTGGTTTCTTTGTGGTGGGTGGTGACTTCACCTTTAACTGGTCTTTTACCATCTCCCAGGCTCTTTGAACGTTAGTCTCTATATCTGTCCACTGATTGGCGGGCCTCACGGCTATGCCCAGGGTGGTTTTAACTAAAGAGTGGAGCTGGGTCAGGAACATCGTTTTGAATTGTTCCTGATTCTTTCTGCTGCAGTATTTGCGGGTGCCTGGTTCTGGGCACGTTTATAGATATCGTACAGGCGATTACTGAAGGCTCTAGGGGTCTCATCTGGGCGCTGTTTGGTCTGACTAAGCATAGCCACTAAGTTTAAGTTTCGGATGCCTAAATAGTTTCAGATCTCGGTCACGACTGCATCGGTCGCTGTGCCACGCTGGAGGATCGCGTCTGGCAGATTATTCTTTAAAGAAATGGAACAGGCCAAGAGGAGGACTCGTGTTAAGTCTCCATCTTCTAACTCTGGGTGACCCCTCCTAAAATCTGCCCACCTCCTATTAACTCCCAGTGGGTCATCCCCATCATTAATGGGCCCCAACTCATGGCTACACGCTGTGGCGTCAGCACCAGATATGGGCCGTGAGTCGGTATGGTTACTAGTGATGTGACCATGCACATTAAGCCGTAAAGAGGTGGTCACTACTGCTACGGTTGGCCCTTGTGTCTCCAAGGTATCCCATCCTTCACCGCCCTCCTGGGGATTATACTGACTGCCTTCCTCTTCCCAATCTGTCGGCCCCCTCATCCCCTTCTGTTGTCTCTGTTATGGCACCCCATGTTACTGCAAATACTAGAGCCTGTTGCTGCCCTAATTTACTCTTTAGCCGTGCTATTTCTAGGTGGCACCGGGAGTGGTCTGCCTCCCTATGTGGCTTTTTAATTGGTTTCCTTAATGCCCCCCTAATGTCTTCTACTTCCTGCCGGAGCCCCAGGTTTTCCAATTTATATTTCTTGAGCTCTAATCTGGTTTCATTTGCTGCAGCGACGGCTGCTCCAGCATTTAAATTTGAGAGGCTTTGTTGCTGTAGCAACGAAGCTGCCTGCTCGGCTCCTCTTTCTAGTTGCCTGATACTGTGGCTTAATCAATCGATTTCTTGTCTCAAATGCTGGATTTCTCTCTCCTTTAACTGCCTAACAAGCTGGATGCCTTCTTCTTTCTGTTCTTTCATACATTGAATCTCATTTACTCGTAGTTCTTTTGAATTTTGTATCTCTTCTGCCCTTTGTTCTTTCATACTTTGAATCTCTTTTTCTTTTAGTTGAATCTCTTTGACTTTTAGTTCTTTTAAATCTCGTATCTCTCCCTTTAAATCTTCCATCCTGCCTCATTAATTCCTCATCTCTCTGAGCACAGTAATGTGCCCCGAATGCCAAGAGACCGTTTGCCTGTTTGGGCCTTAGCTTTCCGTCATCTACTCTCTCCTGGATAAATGCCACGAGCTCCCCAAAGGACGCATGTTGGCCCTTACAGATGCATCGTGCCCGTAACTCTTGTAAGTCCCTTATGGACACCTTTTCGTATATTTTCTCATGGTAGGCTACAGCTACGTCTTTTGCTGGCTTTTTGTATGCCCCCGATCCCTTCATCCTGTGTCTTTTGAATTTACTTTTAAACTTCGCATCATAGGTTAGAATCGCAACTCCCGAAATTTCCAATTGTTTAAAAGAATAATCTAAAGTCATCTCGCCAGATCCCGGATGAGCCCCCAGTCTTGTAAGCTTTTTATTTCGACTGGCATTAAATTGACAGCAAGACCAATTCTTTTGAAACAATTTGGAATAAGTTTATTAAACACACACACATGCACATGCACATAGCCTATTGGACAAAACAACAATCTACTGGTATCCTAGGACTCTACTTGATTACAACAGGTAAGGTAATGGGTTACAGATTTAAACAGACTTATACTTCCCTCTGAGTCAGGCAAGGCACGCAGTCTTCTTCCTTGCCTCTTGGTCTGGTCTGTAGAGGGGGGGCTTCCTGCTTTGCCGCGTGGTCATCGAGAGAGAGAGAGAGAGAGAGAGAGAGAGAGAGCGAGCTAGCTCTTGGGTTCCTTCGTTTATGTCTTTTAAAGTCCATTGTCTGTAGTATAAATTTCTAAAACCCCAGGATTGGGTCTTAGTTTCATGGCAGTTCTTGATTGGCTTTCCTTACTCATGTATCTGTCTGCAGATGCTGGTGCCATTTCTTGATTAAGTTAATCGTTTTGTTAACACCTTTCAATGGCACTGAGTTTCGATGGGTTTGTTTACCCTGAAAGTCATGCTGTCTCTGTGGGGGTTATCTTGTTATGCAGGTTTCTTTTGTTAAGTTTCACGCCGTTGCCTTGAGCTCTGCCCACCCAGGGGAGATACATACACATTAAATTCATCTTTATACATACATCTTATATTAATAGTCTCGAGTGCATCACACATCATAATTTTGACAAAACATACATTTTTATTCTTACACCAGACCCAACTTGAGTTATGTGCCCAGTTCTGGTCACCGAGAAACAAGGGAGACATTCAAGCGCTGGAGGCAATGCAGAGAAGAATCATGAGGCTGATACCCAGTGTAAAATGTTTGAGTTATGAGGAAAAATTGGTGAAACTTGGTCTTATCAGACTGGAAAGGGAAGTCTGAAAGGTGACCATGCAGAGGTATAGAAGATAGTTAAGGGTGCAAAAATGTAAGTGGAATATTTTTAACTAAATGAGTAGGACAAGGGAACACAGGTTCAAACTAATAAAAGATAAATTTAAGACTGATATCAAGAAGGTATGTGCTATAAATGGGGAGGGGGAGATGTAGGCTCATTCTGGATGTAGGAACTAAGGTGGGCCAAATGACCACCTTCATCGGTAATTCATTATCTTGAGACTTCCGCTTGTGTGTATGCTCAGCTCATATCCATGACTGAATAACGTGCTGAAACTCTCAGTCTGGACTCACGTGGCAGCAGAAGAGGGTGGCTGGTGCTTGCAGAACTGGGCCTCCAGCATGAGTCAGCACTTTCTGCAAAGAAGAGAAAATTGAAGGAAAGACTTGCATTTAGATAGTGCTTTAAAACATGTTAAATGTGCTTCACATAAAATTAATTACTTTGAAGCACAATCACTTACGTCGGAAAAACTTTTAAAAAAGCACTTTGGATTTTTTACCATCCATCCAAAACCACTAGAAGGGGTCATGGTTTAACGGATCTTTTGAAGCACGGCATCTCTGAAAACGCAACCCTCCCTTGGTGCTGCACTGTCACCCCAGTTAACCTGTTCAAGTCCTAGAGTAGGACATGAACAACAACTTTGCTGACTCCGAGGCAAGAGTGCTACCAAATGAGCCAAACTGACATTGGATTGGAAAAGTGCTCTTGGCCAAGTTCACCAGTAGTAGGCATATACTAACAAAGGGAAATTTTTAAAACATCAGTTTTTTTTTACAATAATGTATATTTATATTGATAAAATGAAATAAAGTAGTAAGCAGTTTTCATTATTATTTGACAAAAAATAACAATGAAAACAAATAGCAGATCTTGAGCACTGGTACCATTCGAGCATCTAACACAACATTGACTGAGTAATTGATCTGAGAGTCGAGGGAGTGAGTGGGGAAAATAAATACAAATTGTTCTGAGTGTCTACACTGCTGGTGATGGCCCACCAGCTGTCTGCTTTTTGGCACCGTGCAGGCTCCAATCAGCTTTAAACAATTACTGTGGTTAAATGCACTGTTACGTGATACTGCGCCAAATGGGCCTGGAAAGTCTGATGTCTGATTCCTGGAATGTGCTGAACTCAATTAGGCTGGTGATGAGGTGCCATGATTGGCCTTTACTCCCTAGGATAAGGAGGGGGAAGGAAAAAATTGGCCAGGATTCCGGCTCTTGTATACTAACCAGTGACCTCTGTTGGAAGTCTGTGAGTGTGAGGTAATGACAGGATATAGCTCAGTTGGGATACCTCGTACAATCAAATATTTGTTTCCTAGGCTTGAATGTGAAAAATAGTTCATTAGTCGGGATACTGTGGATATGTGACATTCTCCACCTCAACATGAGTCAATCCTTTCAGATAAAGAAAAAAAATACTTGCATTTATAGAGCACATACGATAAAGATAGACAGAAAAAGAACAACAGGTCCATGGAGTCTGTTGCATTCAACTGTGTTGCAACTGGGCATCACCACGCCCACCAATGCACCCCATCCACCAGCAGCCATGTAATCTCCTGGGGGAGGCAAAAAAAAATCAGATGAAAAAAACTAGGCCAATTCAGGGAAAAGAATGTTGGGGAATTGCTCTCCGACCCCTGAAGGCAATCAAAAACTAGTTCCAGATGATAATCACCATGGAGTACATTCCCCAATATCCTACCTATTGTACGCAGCTATATCAGCTTCCTCCAGGAATTTGCCCAGTTCCCTTATGAACGTTTGCAGTAAATCTGCACCTACTGCACAAGCCAGCAGCATATTCCAAAAGGGAAACCTGCTGACATCTGACCTATTTCTATGCTAACATAAATCGTATGCATGTCCTCTTGTTCTCACTGACTTACCTAATTCAAATAACGTGCAGATGAGCACAGTCTACATTTTTCTAGAGTAAAAATACTTAGTTCCCTGAGCCTATTGTGATAGCTAAGGGTATTTAAACTATGTATTAATCTAGTGACCCTCCTAAGAACCTTTTCCAGGGCCTCCCATCATGTGAGGGGACTAGAACTGGACACAGTATTATAGATGGGAACTAACCAAGGTCTTGTACAAGGACATTGTGGTACTCTTCCTTTTTAGTTGGATCATTCTAGCTATATAAAACTATTTGCTTTCGTTATAGCCTCTCGGCACTGGTTGTGGACATTTAGAGACTCTTGGACACCCAGGTCTCTTTCCCTCATAGGACAGGAGTAGGCTATTTAACCTCTCGAGCCTGTTGCGCCATTCAATTAGATCATGGCTGATCTGTACCTCAACTCCATTTACCCACCTTTGTTCCACAACCCTTGATCCCCTGACTGAACAAAAATCTATCGATCTCAGTTATGAAAATTTCAGTTAGCCCAACATCCACAGCCTTTTGGGGGAGAGAGTTCCAGATTTCCACTACCCTTCATGTGAAAAAGTGCTTCCTGATTTCACTCCTAAATGGCCGATCTCTAAATTTAAGGTTATGCCTTGTTCTGGATTCCTCCATCTGACAAAATAGTTTCTCTGTGTCTACCCTTACAAAACATTAAAATACATCATTGTTTGTATTATGAAAGTGACACACAGTTCTTCTGGCTTTTCTCTTTACCCAAAATAAAAAACAGGTCATTTTTATTTTGTTGAGTCAATGTCTCTTTAAGACATAGCACAAGCTGAAAGATAATGGCCGGAATTTTCTTTATCTTGGCGGGTCTGGTGTAGGTAGTGGCTATGTCGAGTCGCGACCTCGCTGCAGGCTCCATCCCGCTGTTGAAAATGAATTTGCCTTCATGGGACCTATTAAGCCTGCCCAGCATGTTACCCAGCCCAATGAGATGGAGCGGGTCTGGTGACATCATTCATGATGTGTTTTCAGCCGGGATCTTTAAAGGGACCATGGCCACATTACATTTGAAGTTTAGTTTAACATAGTGCTGTCAGTGTACTACAGCATTGCTGCAAACACTGACAATGACTGCACAGAGGCAGAGGGCTGCACCCAGGTTCTCCGATGACTCCTTCCATATGCTTATGGAGGGAGTCAGAGCACGCAGCGAGGTCCTCTTCCCTTCCGATGGGCGGAAGAGACCTCCCCAGGAGACCAAGACAGCCTGATTGCAGATTGCAGAGGAGGTCACAAGCAGGGATGTGGTCAGGAGGACCTGGGTGCAGTGCCGCAAATGTTTCAATTATCTCATTAGATCAGGAAATGTTAGTACAAAGCCACACTCAACTGCATCCTGCTGTGCCTCTCATCACATCCCCATTACTCTTCTTCCCTACTCTACTCCTGCACATCCTTACTCACACCAAGATACCTTGCACCTCCACCCACCCCTCTCTCTCTCTCTCTCTACATTATCACATCCCCATCTCACCAGCCACCCCTCACACTCACCCTCATCCTAGTGCAATTATACCATCTAACAACACACAAGGGTAGCCACTTGGGTGTTTTATCCAATGTTTATATAAAGTTTCTGTTAATGTGGTGTCAAACATAAAAATCTTTATTTTCAATACTTTCTGGTCTTGGACAGATTTGTGTGCACGTTTGGAAGTGGCTTAGTGAGTTGCAGTCAATGGTGAGATATAACAGTACCCCTCGCAATGGTGGTGAATGTGAAAGGAATGGCTTGGTCATTGTAGGGATGCTTTGTGGTGTTGGTGTGGGGTGGTGCCAACTTGGCGCATCATGTGGCAGCCATATGGGTGTACAGCGTAAAGTTAACTAAATCTGGCCATGATGAGGCCATCTCTGGCAATGTGCTCAGATGCTGATGCCCTCTGTCCTGTGCAGCATCAGGTGATTGTGGAGAAGGTTGGTGGTGGTGTTGTTGGTGCTGCTGGTGTTGTTGTTGGTGCTGCTGGTGTTGGGGCTGATCGTGGTCGTATTCTGAGGATAAGATGAGACAGTATAAACGGCACCCATGTTGATGGAATAGATGTCAGGTGAAGTACAGATGACAGAAGCATTCTGTCAATGGTGAGAGAGTTCTTCCAATGAGGTGACACTGGATGGAGACTTTGCTGGAAACACTTGCAGCCTGCAGAATCTGTGCTGGAAATGGACTGAGTAACAACTTCTGCCTGAGCAAAGTGATCATCTGTCAGGTGGGAGCTTTTACTGTACATTTGATGCTGTCAAGTAATCAGCTGGAACAATGGCCACTGAACTCCCACCTCAGGTTGACAGACGTGGTTTCCGAGCTGCGTGAATCCCGTGGCCATGCAGGGAAATTTAAAAAGTAAGTGGAAAAAATGCTTGTAAGCGCCTGTAAACTACCTGATAATCATCTCAATTGGGTTCCCCCACCGCTGCCGGTCGGGTGGGCTCCGCGATGACAGACGCGCCTGGGGGGAAAGGCGCGTGGGAGCGAGATGACAGTGGGTTCCTGACCCGCCACCGATCGCGCCCGGTGCCACCCCGGAAAATTCTGGCCAATAACTCCCAGAAGCTATATCGCAATAATTAGAGCAGTAAAGCTGCAATCTGAGAGGCTGGGATTAAAATCCCTATTTGGAAGTTTTTAAATGCAATTTTAAAGGAAGTTTATATTACAGTCTAATAAATCTGTATCAGAAATAAATTAGTTCAATGTAACTTAATTACAAACAGCTTTCCATGTCATGGAATGATTTTAAGATGGAAACTTGATGTATTGGGAGACAGGGAGCTAATGTAAGTCAGCGAGAACAAGGGCGATGGGTGAGTGGGACCAAATGTAGGGCAAGATATGGGCAACAGAGTTTTGGACAGGTTAGAATTTATGGCAGATGGAAGATGGGATCTAGAAAGGAAATCATTGGAGTAATTGATTCTAAAGGAGACAGGCGTGCTTGAGGTTTTCAGTGGTGGAAAGGCTGAGGTAGGAGCAAAGGCGATTAATGTTGCAAAGGTGGAAATTGCTAATGGATAGGATGTGGGAAAATTAAGAAAGAAAAAAATCCTGCACTTATATAACGCCTTTCACAACCAATATAGTACTTTTGAAGTGTAGTCCCTGTTGTAATATAGTGAAATGCAGCAGCCAATTTGTGCACAGTCAGGCCTCACAAACAGCAATGAGATAAATGACCAATTACATTGTTTTAGCTCTAGAGTTATGAACCACTATACACGGAGCTAGTTTAGTGCAAAACTACTATAATTGTATGTTATTTTCTGTTATTATTCACTTGTTCATTTACTTTTTAATAAATTTGCTTGGCATTCAGAGTGTAAAAGAAGTTTCAATGTCCGTGTCAAACAGAAATGAGATAAATGGCCAATTAAATTGTTTTAGTGGTTATAGTTATGGGATAAATATTCACCGGGACACTAGCAGAACTCTCTTGTTCTTCTTTGAATAGTTAAGTGGTTTCACTTGCCGTGATATCTCGACCAAATATATTGAGACTAGGATGATGAACAGAAGGTCATTTTTGTGGATTACTTCAGCTACTGATTCTATCAGATGCCTCCATAGAATCCTCTTTAGCTTTGGAAGACGGTAGAAAAACTCTGATACTGATATTTTACACTTTAAATAACAGAAAATAACATATAGTTACATTAGTTTTATGCTAAACTAGCTCTGTGTATAGTAGGAAATAAATGGTTCATAACTCTAGAGCTAAAACTATGACTATAATTAGTTTTAGTTTTTATGCAGTTGCTTTTAAAATCCTTTCTTCATCAATTATGAAAGTTGTCTGTGTTATCTTTTTCTCTTGTATCATTGTTTAAAAAGGGAGAAAGAGATAGACCGAGTAATTACAGGCCAGTCAGCCTAACCTCAGTGGTGCGAAAATTATTGGAAAAAATTCTGAGGGACAGGATAAATCTTCATTTAGAAAGACACGGATTAATCAGGGACAGTCAGCATGGATTTGTTAAGGGAAGGTCATGTCTGACTAACTTGATTGAATTTTTTGAGGAGGTAACAAGGAGGGTCGATGAGGGTAGTGCATTTGATGTAGTCTATATGGATTTTAGCAAGGCTTTTGATAAGGTTTCGCATGGCAGACTGGTCACGAAAGTAAAAGCCCATGGGATCCAAGGCAAAGTGGCAAGTTGGATCCAAAATTGGCTCAGAGGCAGAAAACAAAGGGTAATGGTCGAAAGGTGTTTTTGTGACTGGAAGGCTGTTTCCAGTGGGGTTCTGCAGGGCTCAGTACTGGGTCCTTTGCTTTTTGTGGTATATATCAATGATTTGGACTTGAATGTAGGAAGTATGATTAAGAAGTTTGCAGATGATACAAAAATTGGCCGTGTGGTTGATAATGAAGAAGAAAGCTGCAGACTGTCGGAAGATATCAATGGACTGGTCAGGTGGGCAGAACAGTGGCAAATGGAATTCAATCTGGAGAAGTGTGAGGTAATGCATTTGGGGAGGGCTAACAAAGCAAGGGAATACACTATAAATGGTAGGACACTGAGAAGTGTAGAAGATCAGAGGAACCTTGGAGTGCATGTCCACAGATCCCAGAAGGTAGCAGGACAGGTAGATAAGGTGGTTAAGAAGGCATACGGGATACTTGCCTTTATTAGCCGAGGCATAGAATATAAGAGCAGGGAGGTTATGCTTGAACTGTATAAAACGCTAGTTAGGCCGCAGCTAGAATACTGCGTGCAGTTCTGGTCACCACATTACAGGAAGGATGTGATTGCGCTAGAGAGGGTGCAGAGGAGATTTACGAGGATGTTGCCTGGGCTGGGGAATTTTAGCTATGAGGAAAGATTGGATAGGCTGGAGTTGTTTTCTTTGGAACAGAGGAGGCTGAGGGGAGACCTAATTGAGGTGTATAGAATTATGAGGGGCCTAGATAGAGTGTATAGGAAGGACCTATTTCCCTTAGCAGAAGGATCAATAACCAGGGGGCATGGATTTAAAGTAATTGGTCGGAGGTTTAGAGGGGATTTGAGGAGAAATGTTTTCACCCAGAGGGTGGTGGGGGTCTGGAACTCACTGCCTGAAAGGGTGGTAGAGGCAGAAACCCTCATCACATTTAAAAAGTACTTGGATATGCACTTGAAGTGCCATAACCTACAAGGCTACGGACCAATTGCTGGAAAGTGGGATTCGGGTGGATAGCTCTTTGTCGGCCAGCACGGAAAAGATGGGCTGAATGGCCTCCTTCTGTGCTGTAAATTTCTATGATTCTATGATTCTTTGCAGGTGAGTAGGTTGCTTCTGATTTTCAGCTCCCTGGAAAGTAACTTTCCTCAGGTGAAGTAGTGAATAAAATTTTCCACTACGTATGTGATACCCCTGTGTCACAGCGTGCTATCTTTATACTGTGCATTTGGCACTCTTGTTTCACTGAGAGTTTTTGATATACCTGCAGTGACAAAAGTCAAATGCAAAGCGTCCATCTGGAATAATATTGGTGCAAACAGGAGCATTTCCTAGATGTGCTCTCAATTCATTTAACCCATCTTTTTATCAGTGCTTTCAATCAGCAAAATCTACCCTGGCAGTTGGAGGCCAGAACGCAGTACACTATGTACATGTTTGCTCAAGCATGCACTGATCTCTACCAGCTCCCATCCACACTGATCTGAGTATGTAGTGTAATTGCAACTTCCTCCATAGCTGCTGTCAGAGCTGGTGGATGTGGTGTAAAGGAAGTATAAAACTTCAGGCTTCTACTCTCTCAAACAAGTAAGTCTGAAGGTATATTCTTCTTGTTGCTGTCTCTTGGGATTGTATAGCCTTAAACCAATGGAAGGAGAACAAAATTAGTCCCATCAATTATCTGTTTATAATCTTATTACTTGAAAGTTTTGGGTCACATCGCTTGTATTGAAGGTGATAGGGACATAGTTTCTAGGAGTGAGCTCTCACCTCTTCAGATTAAATTGATGCAACAAGATGTACTAAGTAGTCAGATGCACTATATTATATACCTTCCCCCTCAGGTCCCCTCCCAGACCTCTTCCTCCATTACACTGATGACTGTTGTCAACGTGGGAGCTTTACAGCTGTCTCCTTAGTGAATGCTTACTCCTTTAACTGGAAGGATTGACTGGACTATCGGCTTTGTGGCTGTGTGATCAGCTGACTGGGTATATGTTTCCGAAGCACAATATTGGTTTCACCGGTTGTGTGTTTTTTAAAATCCTCCTTTCTCACTTCCTTCCTACTGATTTCCCACCCTCTCTGTTTACCCCTCCCAGAAAGATTTCTGCTGGTGTGTGATGCCTCCTCAGAACTGGCAAATCCTGTGCCATTAGAGTTGATACACTGTCCTATGAATTTTAAATACTATTGCAGTAGATTCCTTTTAACTACAATTTTCATACCCCGGAACGTAAAGGTTTCATTATACCAGAAAGTAATGTTTTTGTAATTTAGAATAGTTACTGTCAATTCTGCTAGTCCTTATTTGATCACTGTAGTATGAAATAAACTGTGTGATTGTAAGAACAAGAATAGAATGGACAGGTTGGCTTTGGCTGAAGTTGTTAAAAATCCAAAGCCACTAGAAAGAGCTTTGGCAACTACTGGGAATTTATATTAAAAAAACCAGCACCGATATTTAAAAGTTTTGAGTGCTATTTTAATAACTATAAATTCAGTCAAAGTTATTATGGTTCTTAACTCTTTACAGTCTGGGTTGTCTAGAAATTTCTGCACTTTTGGGCACTTCAGACTTTAAAGGGTTATACTTCTTTTCTTTATCAAGGAACCTCCATCCCCAGACGACATGTGGTAGCTGCTGACCAGGAAGCTTGCATACGTCCACAACCAAGGCCATCGCATATTCGTGAATCACAAGTATGCAAATTGCTACAGTCTATAATTAAGGATAGGGTGACTGGACACCTTGAAAATTTTTAGTTGATCAGAGAGAGCCAGCATGGATTTGTGAAAGGTAGGTCATGCCTGACAAACCTGATTGAATTTTTTGAGGCGGTGACTAAGTAGTGGACAGAGGAATATCTATGGATGTTATTTATATGGACTTCCAGAAGGCATTTGATGAAGTTCCACATAAGAGCCTGTTAACTGCCCATGGAATTGAGGGCAAATCATTGACCTGGTTATGAAATTGGATGAGCAGCAGGAGACAGAGAATAGGGATAATGGGTAGGTACTCAAATTGGCAGGATGTGACTAGTGGCGTCCCGCAGGGATCTGTGTTGGAGCCTCAACTATTCACCATATTTATTAACGACTTAGATGATGGCATCGAAAGTCATATATCCAAATTTGCCGATGACCCAAAGATAGGCGGCATTGTAGATGAAAGCATAAAATTACAAAGTGATAACGACAGATTAAGTGAATGGGCAAAACTGTGGCAAATGGATTTCAATGTAGGCAAATGTGAGGTCATCCACTTTGTCCTAAAACAGATAGAACAGGGTACTTACTAAATGGTGAAAAACTAAAAACAATGGAGGTCCAAAGAGGCTTGAGGGTCCAGGTACATAGATCATTAAAGTGTCATGAACAGGTACAGAAAATAATCAAAAAGGTTAATGGGATGCTGGCCTTTATATCTAGAGACTAGAATACAAGGGGGTAGAAGTTATGCCGCAGCTATATAAGACCTTGGTTAGACCACACCTGGAGTACTGTGAGCAGTTCTGGGCACCACACCTTAGGAAGGATATATTGGCCTTGGAGGGAGTGCAGTGTAGGTTTACCAGAATGATACCTGGACGCCAAGAGTTAAATTACGAGGAACGATTACACAAATTAGGGTTGTATTCCCTGGAATTTAGAAGGTTAAGGGGTGATTTGATCGAAGTTTTCAAAATATTAAGGGGAACAGATAGGGTAGATAGAGAGAAACTATTTCCACTAGTTGAGGAGTCTAGGACTAGGGGGCATAGTCTAAAAATTAGAGCCAGACCTTTCAGGAGTGAAATTAGGAAACACTTCTACACACAAAGGGTGGTAGAGGTTTGAAACTCTATCCCACAAACAGCAATTGGTGCTAGACCAATTGTTAATTTTAAATCTGAGATTGATAGCTTTTTGTTAACTAAAGGTATTACGGGATATGGGCCAAAGGCGGGGATATGGAGTTAGGTCACAGATCAGGCATGATCTCATTGAATGGCGGAGCAGGCTCGAGGGGCTGAATGGCTTCCTCCTGTTCCTATGCTCCTAACAGCCTCTACCCTGTCAAGGCCTCTAAGAATTTTATACATTTCAATGAAAATCTCTCATTCTTCTAAACTCCAGAGAATATAGGGCCATTCTACTCAATCTCTCCTCATAGGACAACCCTCTCATTCCAGGAATCACTCTCGTGAACCTTCGTTGCACCGCCTCTAAGGCAAGTATATCCTTCCTTAGCTTAGGAGACCAAAACTGTACACAGTACTCCAGGTGTGATCTCAGCAAAGCCCTATATAATTGCAGCAAAACTCTTATACTCCAACCCTCTTGCAATAAAGGCGAACATTACATTTGCCTTCCTAATTGCTTGCTGTACCGGCATGTTAACTTTCTGTGATTCGTGTACAAGAACACCCAAATCCCTCTAAACACCAACATTTACTAGTCTCTCACCGTTTAAAAAATATTCTGCTTTTCTATTCTTCCTACCAAAGTGGGTATTTTCACATTTTCCCACATTATACTCCATCTGCCACCTTCTTGCCCAATCACTTAACCTGTCTATATCTCTTTGCATCCTCCTCACAGCTTACTTTCCTACCTTACTTTCACAATCCACAATCTGCTACAGATTGTCTTTTTCCACACACCGAGAGAAAGCCAAAAGCGTACCCACTACCCCTCCCCCACCTCTGTGTTGAGGATTGGCTCACTAAGCTGAAAATCAGGATTACCACTAATGTTGACAGCACCAAATGACACGTCAGTTGATTCAAGAAACTCATAAGACACTTAGTTCGGTGTATAACTTTATTAGGTCCAAAGTCTACCCAAACTTAACCAAGCATTACATTCATAGATAGATTACAGTTCTATGACATCTATTCTTTGACAAGTTATGAGCTTTCTAGCCATTGCATACTCACCACTTGGGACACTTCGCCTGGGTCAGAATCTAAATCCAAATCCAAATCCTGTTCTCTGGAAGTGCCAGCTAACTAATCTGCTCCCTCTCCTTTATACAATCATTCTTGTTGTTACCTTTTTAAGCCAGCTATAGCACACTGACTTCCTTTCACAACACAGGAATAATCCTATAATTATTGCAAAGGTTTCATTCTTATCTGATCTTTCTCAAGGTTGTGGACTGAAATCATTCCTTTCTTTATCTAGTAATTTCTATTATCTCTCTGCTTAACCTTATCTTTCTGTTCTGGTTGATTGGCTCAAAGATCTTTTCCCATTTTGTAGCTGGTTTTATGTCAGACACTATGGGGGGGGGGGGGGGGAGGAATTTTAACCCCCACCCCACCACCACGGGCTAGAGAGGGGAGGTGGGTGGTTAAAAATTCAAAAATGGGAAAACCGACCACAACCTGCCTCCAGCTTCCGGTTTTAACAGAGGCAGGTTGGGGGTGCGGGTGACTAACCAGAGGCGGAGCTGTCATTTAAATATTTTAATGAGGCTGCTTGCCTCAGATTTTAAGACAGTTTTAAATTTAATGGCTGTGGGCGGGTTTCCGAGGACTCTGGAACCCCGGCAGCTGAAAGGAGGCGATAATGGAAGGATCCAGCAGGGAAGTGCTTTTTCAGTACTGCTTGTGGGCCAGCAGAAGCAGGAGTGCTTTCCCCTGGCCCCTCAAGCTAAGCTGCTTCCCTCCCTGCGATTCTCCGACCCCCACGATCACCTCCCGGTCGAGGATCTCCTCCCTTCCTCCTGGCCCGCGATCTCCTCTCCGCTACCCCCTCCATCATCTCCCGGCCCACGATCTCCTCTCTGCCCCCCTGATTTACTCCAACAGGCCCGCAAATTCCCCTCCCCACCCACGATCTCCTCACCCATCCCCCCCACCTCCTGCAATCACCTCCTGGCCCGCGATCTGCTCTCCGCCCCCCGGGATCTCCTCTCCAGACCTCCCCCCCCACCCGATCTACTCACAGCCTATGATCGCCTTTCCGCAGCCCCCGATCTACTCACGGCCTGTGCTCTCCTCTCTGGCCCCCCCCACAATGTCCTCTCTGGCCCCCCCCCACAATGTCCTCTCTGCCCCCCCCCCCCCCCCACCCCACAATGTCCTCTCTGGGCCCCCCCCCACAATGTCCTCTCTGCCCCCCCCCACAATGTCCTCCTCTGGGGCCCCCCCCCCCACAATGTCCTCTCTGGGCCCCCCCCCACAATGTCCTCTCTGCCCCCCCCCCCCCCCCCAATGTCCTCTCTGCCCCCCCCCCCCCCCCCACCCCACAATGTCCTCTCTGGGCCCCCCCCCACAATGTCCTCTCTGCCCCCCCCCACAATGTCCTCCTCTGGGGCCCCCCCCCCCACAATGTCCTCTCTGGGCCCCCCCCCACAATGTCCTCTCTGCCCCCCCCCCCCCCCCCAATGTCCTCTCTGGCCCCCCCCCCCACAATGTCCTCTCTGGCCCCCCCCACAATGTCCTCTCTGCCCCCCCCCCCACAATGTCCTCTCTGGCCCCCCCCCACAATGTCCTCTCTGGGCCCCCCCCCCCACAATGTCCTCTCTGGCCCCTCCCCACAATGTCCTCTCTGGGGCCCCCCCCCCACAATGTCCTCCCCGGCCCTCCACGATCTCTCCCTCCTGCTTTTCTGTGACCCAGCTGCGCCCTGGCCCCGAGTTCTGCTGTCCCCTATCAAACCCTTTCATAATCTTAAAGACCTCCATCAGGTCACCCCTCAGTCTTCTCTTTTCTAGAGAAAAGAGCCCCAGCCATTTCAATTTTTCCTGATTCGGTATAATCTCTCAGTTCTGGTATCATTCAAGTACATCTTTTTTGCACCTTCTCCAGTGCTTCTACATCCTTTTTATAATATGGAGACCAGAACTGTTCACAGTATTCCAAGTGTGTTCTAACCAAGGTTCTATACAAGTTGAATGTAACTTCTCTGCTTTTCAATTCTATCCCTCTAGAAATGAACCCCAGTGCTTTGTTTGCCTTTTTTATGGCCTTATTAATCTGTGTCGCTACTTTTAGTGATTTGTGTATCTGTACCCCCAGACCCCTCTGCTCCTCAACCCCATTTAGACGCTTATTATCCAAGGAGTATGTGGCCTCCTTATTCTTCCTAACAAAATGTACCACCTCATATTTATCTATATTGATGTTCATTTGCCAACTACACACCCATTCTGCAAGTTTATTAACGTCGTCTTGTATTTTGTTGCAGTCCTCCTCTGTATTAACTACACCTCCTAATTTGGTGTCATCTGCATATTTTGAAATTGTAGTTCCAATTCCTGAGTCCAAAACATTTATGTAAATGTAGAACAACAGTGGTCCCAGCACCAATCCTTGTGGAACACCACTTCCCACCTTTTGCCACTTTGAGTAACTACCTTTAACTTCTACTCTCTTTTCTGTTTTGTAGCCAGTATCCATTCTGCTACTTGTCCCCTGACTCCACATGTTCTGACTTATGCCTTTGTTATCTTCAGACTCAAATACTCCAATGATCTCTAGGCCGGTTTTCCATCCTCCACAAACTACAGTTTTATCAACATTTTGCTGCCTGTATCCTATCCCGAACCAAATCTCTCCTGTCCTCACTGTCATACTTGGCTCCTAGTCCCCCAACGTCTCCAACTTAAAATTCTCATCCTTGTGTTTAAATCTCTCTATGGCCTTGCCCAGTCCTAGCTCTGTAACCTCCTCCAGCTCCACAACCTCCTCCTGAACTCTCCATTCCTCCAACTCTGGCCTTTTTCCTCACATCCCATCCTTTCATCCCACCATGTCTCTCTGCATATATGCATTTGTTTGTACTTTTGCTGCATATAAGGATGTGCTCAGCCAATGTAAGCATAATCATTTAAAATAATTATAGTTTGAGGACAAGCCTCTTTTACAATTACTAACTGGTGTAATGGAATGCTACAAGGATAGTGAAGCACAGTATAATATGGAGGGTTGTGGGTTCAAGTCCCACTCCAGGGACTTGAGCACAAAAATCTAGGCTGACACTCCAGTTCAGGACTGAGGGAGGGCTGCACTGTCGGAGGTGCCGTCTTTCAGATGAGACGTTAAACCGAGGCTCCGTCTGCTCTCTCGGGTGGACGTAAAAGATCCCATGGCACTATTTCAAATAAGAACGGGGGAGTTATCCCTGGTGTCCTGGCCAATATTTATCCCTCAATCAACATCACTAAAAAAAAACATAAGATCTAGTCGTCATCACATTGATATTTGTGGGAGCTTGCTGTGCGCAGATCGGCTGCCCCGTTTCCTACATTACAACAGTGACCGCATTTCAACAACAAAAAAGCGCTTTGGGCCGTCCGGTAGTGGTGAAAGATGCAAAATAAATGCAAGTCTGTCTTTCTTTCTGGGACAGGCTCAGTGCTGCTCTGGTACTTGTCGGGACGTGAAAGGCTGCTGGGCATGTACATCCGGGTTGCTCGGCGCAGCCGCTGTTGTCGGGAGGCGGACGGGACCATGTTGCTGTGATTTCGCCGCGCTCTCTGCCGCTTCTCCGGCCATGTCTCGCCGTCTTTTCGTCGCCACAGATCGGGCTCCTGCTTCCTGGTGAATGCGATCCCGCTGAAGGACGGTGTCCCGCTGTCTAGCCTGCGTGGTGGTGGTGGTGGGGCGGGGGAAGGAAGGTCGGTGAGTGTCCGTGTCTGCGCCACACGTCGCGGGGGAGACAGGCTAGGCGTGAGAGGGCGCCATGTCAACGCGTAGGCCTCAGCATGCACACTCGGCGTCCGGGCCTTTTTTATTTATTTCCCCCCCCCCGGGGTTTCTTCCTTCCCACCCCCGGGGTTTCTTCCCCTCCCCCTCTGACCCGGGATCTTTGCGGCTCCGGTTTTACTGCCTTTGTTTTGTTCTGTCATAGGCATAAGCCTTGGATATTAAGATCGGGTCAGGAGGGTGTTTCATGGGTGTGTGCTTGGTTGGATTAGTGTTATGTAACTGCTCCTTTACTGGGGTAAACTATTGAGTGGGAAATGATTTGTACTCGACAGGTTATATTGCCATTTTGTCGGGTTACTTCACAAAAAAGTATCCGATTCACAAACAAATATTTAATGTTCACAAAATTCGAACTATTTGATACCATCTGAAATGATTACAAATGTCATTATCAGGTTGGCAAAACTACTCAGCTGGATTTTAAATATATATATATATATTTTTTAAAACTCGCAGTGATAATGGTTGGTGATGTAACAGTAACTTTAGATGCTAGCAGGAGGATGAGTTAATGTATTATTAATTTGATACATTTCCAGATAATAAAGTAGCTAAAACACAGTCCCACTGTGATAGTTTATGGAGATATACTTTTATCATAGCCGACCAAAATATGAAACCTATTGAGTAGAAATAATCTTCATGGGACAAAAAAAACCACCTGTACCCCTCCAAATTTGGATTTCTTGTATGCTAACAGAACTGCAGAACCTTAGTGTAGTCTTGAAATGGGCACTCAGACCATAGTCAACTCCTCTGCACTATGTTGGTATTGAATGTTGGTATTGATATTTAACAAAGATATTAAGTACTTACTCCCGGGATAATTATAACATGGTACATTTTTGCTTTCCCCAGCATCTTGTTTTGTATGACCTGGATTGGCAGATGGATGTTTGTTTTAAATTCTCCCCACATATTTTACAAATGCTGGACGATTAATACAAATATTCCCTTCTGTCTTTTTTTCATGGTTTTATGCCATTAATTATTTAAGATGCTACTCTGGTTTTGCAATGGTGCTAGATTGGAATTGAACATTAGTGGACCTGTAACAGTCTTTGGGCTCTAAAGATGATGCACTAAATTTCATTTCTACTGTGAAATCTCATGTTCTTTAACCACTTGACTAGTACTTTTACTTTTCAAAATTTGGTTGACTTTCTTGATAAACATGCTCTTATATAGTGTAATGTATTATAGATCAATGTCATTTGAAGTACAGAACATATATGATGCTGTACATTATGCTATTACTGTATATTAAACTTATTAACTTTGCATTTGTTTTAGAACAACATATTCTGCTGCATGTATCACCAGTTGCATGAATTTAAGCAATTAACTAGTTAACAGCTTGACTGCACTGATTGGTAAAAGGCTCTTACCTTGAATTAAGTGACCACTTGATGAAAGTTGCATTATAAATGAAAACCTTCCTAGTAATAAAATAAGGCTGGGGTAATAGTGGAAGTGGACAGATCTGAAGTGCAGCACAAGGCATGCTTCAGCGTTGTTGTATTTGAAACTCCATCTGTGTTCATAGAACTCTAATTCTATGATTGGAAGGTTGACCTTATTGATGAAACTAATATTTTGGAGGATTGGAATCGTAGAGGAATTTTCCTGATTAGTTTATCCAAAATGATGATGATATTTTCTTCATGTTTTAAGAATGCTAGCCATCATATTCCATCTTCACTTTTTTTACATATTAAAATAAATGCATTGCCCAAGTATCTTGCTGCCATTCATAGTCTTTCTAAGTGGCTTACACCTGATAAAAAGGATTAGTAGAATATTATCTAATTAAATATAGAATTTAAACCTAGACTGTAATGACCTAACCTAGCTTCAACTTATTACTAAGTATGATACTGTTTTTGTAGACAAACAATGCTATGTATACTATATATTTATATTATTATGTCTGAAAGAAAGTATGCTACTTTTGACACTGGGTGAGTTAGGCTATAATTGACTTATGTTCAGTTTTCTAGACTGCTTTGAAAATTAGGTTGGAATTAGCTGATCAAATTCCACTGACTAGAAGGCCTTGGCTCAGTGGGTCATGGGTTCAAGCCCCACTCTAGAGACTTGAACACATAATCTAGGCTGACACTTCAGTGTAGTACTGAGGGAATGCTGCACTGTCAGGTGCTGTTTGCTCTCTCAGGTGGACGTAAAAGATCCCATGGCACTATTCGAAGAGCAGGGGAGCTCTCCTGGCATCCTGGCCAATATTTATCCCTCAACCAACATCACTAAAAACAGATTATCTAGTTAATTATCTCATTGCTGTTTGTGGGACCTTGCCGTGTGTAAATTGGCTGCTGTGTTTCCTTACATTATAACAGTGACTACACATCAAAAGTAATTCATTGGCTGTAAAGTGCTTTGGGATGTCCTGAGGTTGTGAAAGCTGATGTTTAAAAAAAACATTTTGTGCACTTGCTCCTCCAGAGACACACCTACCTGCCCACGCATATACATTATCTCCTCGGCGTCCTCCTTTTTTAGACTAAGTCATCACTTTGCACTATTGTGGGAAGTACTGATTTATTAATTTAGTTTCCATTATTAGTCATAAAACTAGCCAGTTAAAAAACTAAATGAGTTCGACTAAAGTAAATCATCTAACTGATTAAATATAGTAACGCTATGACATAGTACTCCTATGCTAGATTGTTAGCCAAGTGAAAATTTTCACCAAGTCAGTATTAGCAGTTGGTGACTTTGCAAGTCAATGCAATCCCTACAATAATGTTTGCATTCAACTTGGTGCAGTAGAAGACTTGCTAGTTCCACATATTATAGTGGTCTTCCTCTGAATTTTCCTACCTTGTGGCCTGGCTAAGAATTGATACCAATTTTTGGGTTGTAGATTGGAGTGCGTCAGCCAGTGCCGAGACTTAAACCCATCAGTACAGCTTTTTGAATTGGATATCTTGAACGCTTTGCAGCATTGTTAATCGTAAAAGTTCTCTAACAGGTTTTTGTTTACATTAGGGTGAGTTTAAAAAAAAATACAAATAGAAATTTAGTTTATAGTATAGGTAATAGATTTCAACCAATCCAACTGGTTCTGTCTCCCTCCACTCCAGCTTGAAGTAAGAGATGGAATAGTGACCTTATTGTGTCTATTACTGTACCAGGCACTGCTTGGGAAACTGGGTCAGGCAGCAGGTGGGCAGCTACGTGCAGCTGCATTCTCCTTAGTCCGGCTATGTGCAAAATGGGAGCATTGGCTGGGTAGTAGCAGGACCAGGTAGTTGAAATTAATTTTTTTTAAACTTTGTCAAATTATCTTTATTTGACATTATTTGTGGCAATATTAGGAATTCTACCAATGCCAAATAAGGGCATACATTTTTTGGGACGCTTTTCCCTTTCCTATTTTATTTCCTATTCAATCTGTCTTCATCAGTTCTCGGCACGGTAGTAAGTTGCAAAGCTTCCCAATAATAGCGTACTCCGTGAAAGTAAAACTAAGATTACCAAAATTGGCTCAGTAAAAGTGCACCTGGTCAGAGTATCCTTGTTTGTGTAATTAATTGGGTAGTTACATTAACGGGCACTGTTAGATGTTTGGGATCACACACCCTATTACAGTGCCAAGTAGTCAAACGCTTGTTTTTGCAATAAGTTTATTTTTATACGGGATATGGGTAGTTCCATTACATTTCTGACTATTGACTTTGTAACTACTTAGGCAAATCCATATTGACTATCTGTGTGGTGGGGTGAGTGGTCACATTTTAAAAATCCCATGGAAATGCAAATCCAAAAATAGTGCCAAGTATCTGACCTTGATGTCCTGTGAAGACATATTGCAGCAGTTGTTGGGAGGGGAGGAGGTGAAAGACAGCAGAAAACAGCTTCCTGTTAAACATGCTCGAGAAAGACTATTGACCTTTAACAATCACATTATTTTCTACCACATCCTGGGTCGAATGCTTTTTGCTTAAGTGACTCAAGTTCATGGATGATCTTTTCAGAGGTTTTAAAAATAAAAACAGCAATTGCTAGAAATGTACATAAGTTTTCTTTCATATTCTGATAAATCTTAACATTTAAGGGGTGATCCTTTTAGAACAGTTCATGGTGAAGTACTGGTAGTTACAGTCTGTCACTAATGTTGGTTGTGAATAAAGAAGAAATGTATTGCACAACATTAAAGCTTATTGGCTTAAGTGTGCTTTTATTTATAGTTTGGCACCAGTGTGCTAAATAAGCCTTGTGGCACTAGTGATCCAGTGACAGGCTTTTAATCACAGGTACTTCACCCTAGTGTTGTACCTTTCAAATATGGAAGGACAAAATCTGTATTTGTACTTCTGGGTATTTTTCATAGTTCAAGTAGATACAGTATGAACATGTCACATGTCAATTGTTGCACTTCACTGAGATCCTAGCAACTAATTATTTCATCCTATCTTTATAGCTTGTTTTTATGGTGAATCATTTAATGCAGATTGACTTTGGAATTAATATGATCAGTTATCTGAATTATTCACTTGTCTGAACAGAAGTGTTTTCCAAAATGTTTAGATAAACTGTATTAACTAGTAAATTAGGCATTTTTTGTTACAGTAAGCTTACCTTTCAGTGCTATCCTGCTATTGTAAAAGTTTAACATTGTTTAGGAATCATTGTACTTGCATTTTGCTGAAAAAGTTTCTTGGTCAGCTGTAATAGAGATTATAACCATGTTTCTGCTTCTTTAAGTACATTCATTGAGTGTCAAGAAAATTGAAATGTATTTGTTTCCTTTTCCTTCAGTGCTGAGCATATTGGGGAAAAATGGGAGCATTTCTGGACAAGCCAAAGATGGAAAAACATAATGCCCGTGGTGAGGGGAATGATCTGCATTATGGACTGAGCAGCATGCAAGGTTGGCGAATTGAGATGGAAGATGCACACACAGCTGTCATTGGTCTACCACATGGACTTGAATCCTGGTCATTCTTCGCAGTCTATGATGGGCATGCTGGATCCCAAGTTGCCAGATATTGCTGTGAGCATTTGTTAGATCACATCACCAACAATCAGGATTTCAAAGTCACTGATGGTGTGGCAGAGCCTACTGTGGAAAAAGTAAAAACTGGAATCCGAACAGGTTTCCTGCAGATTGATGAGCACATGCGAACAATCTCTGAGAAGAGGCATGGATCGGACAGAAGCGGGTCAACGGCAGTGGGTGTCATGGTTTCGCCCAAGCACATATACTTCATCAACTGTGGAGACTCGCGAGGTTTGCTCTGTAGGAATGGGCAGGTTCATTTCTTCACACAAGATCACAAACCAAGCAATCCACTGGAGAAAGAGCGCATCCAGAACGCTGGTGGCTCAGTGATGATTCAGCGTGTGAATGGTTCCCTCGCTGTTTCAAGGGCTCTTGGAGACTTTGATTACAAGTGTGTCCATGGGAAGGGTCCAACGGAGCAGCTTGTCTCACCGGAGCCTGAGGTTTATGAAATCGAGAGAACGGAGGGCGACCAATTTATTATCCTAGCATGTGATGGCATTTGGGATGTCATGGGGAATGAAGAGATCTGTGAATTTGTTAAATCCAGACTAGAAGTTAGTGATGACCTTGAGAAAGTTTGTAACCAGATTGTTGACACGTGCTTGTACAAGGTATATAGAACGTCCTTTCCAATTTTATTATATTTGATCTTTTTCTTATCATTTTGCATTTGTTAAAAATAGTCTTCAAAGCATACTTGTTATTGTTAGCCTGCAGTCCCTGAATTACACCTTCCTATGAGAGTAGCCTAGATACTGTGTATGCTGCAGTTATTACCATGTTGCTGTTGTGAGCTGGCAGTAAGTTCTGGAGGTAATTGTATGTGCAGCTGCATTCTCCTTAGCCCGGCTATGTGCAAAATGGCAGCACTGGCTGGATAGTATCCGGATCGGGTAGCTGAAATTATTTATTGGCCTATATATGATTTTTTAAGAAAGGGTCCATAGTTGTTTCTGTTGGAATGATCCTTAAAATAAGTTGACATTATTCCTAACACCAGCAGATATAAACTTTGGGTCTAGTGGCACAATGTGTTGGAGTATCATTGTGTAGTGTCATGAAGTGGTGGGATGTCGGAGTGTAGGCATACTTTCTCAAGTGGCAAGTTAGGAGTCTTGGGCAGGTCATTAATGGGGGGTATTGTGTGAAGAATCTCCACACAGAAGAGGAAAGAAAAACTAGGTGAGTCATTCAAGGCTACCTGCGCCTTGTAGTATTTGCTTACAGAGCAGCAATTTCATGAGACTTGATTGTAGGTATAAAATTAGAGATAAAAAGGAATGCAAAGTTGCTGTGTAGTCACTGATCAATCATATTTTGAGTTAGCAAAGATTATCTGCTGATAGCTTACTTTTATGAAGTAAAGGTAAGGTAAACAGTTGCACTTACATTGGGATAATTACCAAGGGGGAAAAATTGAGTCACGACCCCTTTGGGCCGCTAACTTCGCCGGGGCGTTACTTTTAGCGCTCCGAAAAAATTAGCGCCCCCACGGCCGACATTCATCGGTAGCGCCCCAAGAGGGAAGATGGGCGTTACTGGAAGCGCCCCGCCTCCCTCTTGGGGCGCTGCGAGGGAATATAGTGGCGCTACGTGCCGCAGCGCCACGTCGCGCCGCGGTACTGCAGGCCTTCCTCCCCTTCTTAAAGGGGAGGGGCCCAGCTGAGCCACCAGGGATCGGAGTGCCGGCAAAAGAGCCCGGCACTTGAGAAGGGGGCAGGTGCTGGCAGGCAGCCAGCAACAAAAATGGCCGCCCGGCACCTCGCCTTTAATTAGCGTCGCCCCGGCCGCAGGTAGGCCCCCCGACCCTGTCGGACATGGCGTCCGGCGGTAAGTCAGGGGGCGCTACCGAAGATCACGACTGGTGCGCTGCGCACGGCGATGACGTCATCGCCGGTGGCGCAGCGCCGCGGGGCACTAACGGTTACTGCCTGCCGCTAACCTCCCGCTGAATTTCGTAGGAGGCGTTGGCGCTGCCGCACCCGGGCGCTAGATGCTTTGCGCCCCGTTAGAGCCCTAAGAGGGCGCTAATGAGGCGCAAAGCAACCAAATTTTTCCCCCCCAAGATTATTCCACAGACTAACAGCTTGAACTTTTCTAAGATTGTTAACTAGTGTGTGTTGATCATACTGAAAAGGGAATATCTGATCAATTGCATTGTTCAGACTTCAACATTCTTGATACTGGAATTAGTTACAGTTGATTTGGGATTTCAACAAATGTAATCTGATACGTAACTTTAAAAATTGTGAACAGATTCTTGATTTAGAAAAAATAGATCTGCAGTAACTGTTTCAGTTATTTGCTACTCAAAGTAGAATATAGCACAAGGCTCTTCTTTCTTGGGTCTTTTGGTATTTGGATGACATGTCCAAGGTAACAAACATTTAATGAGCTCATCGGTGTACTGAGCTATTCAACATTTATGCATCTGAGCAGCAAGATAGCAGGTGACTGAGGATAGGAATGAGCAATATTGGGCTTGGCAATAAAAGGCAGATGGTAGCTTAATTGGTGACACCAGGATACAGTGTTGATTTCAAAGGCATGCTTTAATTTGTTTCTTTTTCCAGATATTTGTGCTGGAGAACGAAACATGATTTCCAAATTTGCCACCTAGTAACATTTCCTTCTTGGCCCAGTAATGGGGATTAAATTCCTAAGTTAAGTAAATGTGGGTAAAAAGTTACAAAATCTCACTTTACTCATGTCTACTTTCTTTGTTAAAATTAGTGAAGACAGAAATTTCACCTGATCTGTCTAAACCCCAGCTGCAGAAGAACAGCCCCAACTGCTTCAGTTCATATGTTTCCACTTTCCATGCCAGCTAATTAATGGCATTTGTAAAGGTGATGGCCACTTTTTGTGTGTGGCCCCATACCCAGTAGGAGCTGGATTGAAACAGCACTAGCTTATTTTATGGCGGGCCTTTACAGCTGGCAAAGAGACCTTCCCATTAGTCTCCGATGCAGACAAGTCCAGGTCCCAGAGGTGAAGGGACAATGTGTGCCATCTTTGTGCTATCTAGTCTCCCAGGATGGTTCAAGAGGTTACCCGCAAAGTCAGTTTTAATGAATCTTTAAAGAAAACAAAAACTTTACTTTTAAGTCTTTAATTTTATAAACCAAGGATAATTTGCGAAAGACTGTAAATTTCAGCCATCATATTTGGGTTTTTTAATTGTGTGTGATGTATGAAGACATTGGTGGTGTATACTACACAAGTAAAGAAAGAACTTGCATTTACATAGACATCCCAAAGCTCGCCATTAGCAATGGATTTTTTATGAAGTGTAGTCAATATTGTAATATAGGCAATGTGGCAGCTAATTTGCATACAACTGTACTACAATGAAATGGGGCTTCAACCCACAAACTTCTGATTTAGCAAGAGTGGTACTACTGAACCAAGCTAATACTAAATGCTTATCATCTGTAGGTCATTTCCAGTGGTAAGGAATGTTCTGTCCACTTGTCAATTTGCTAGTGGTGGCAAAAAGGCTTTGCTTCAGTCTTTTACCTGGTGAACTTCAAATATGACTGACATAGTTTCATATTGAACAGTTTTAGGATCGATTTGTATCCATATATTGGTGAACTCCATAGCACTAAATTTTCTTTGATTCAGTTTAAGGTACTCCACTCCTATGAGAAACTCCGCTCCTAATTTATTTAGTGCAGAGATTATTTTTTATTACTGTGGCAAACAAGGATTTATTATCAGCAAATGCCCAGAATTTTGGGAGACGCAAAAGTTGATATAATAAAGAAATAAGAAAACTAACACAGAAGGGGAATGAATAAGAGGTGGGTAGGAAAAAATAGATCGACACAAGATTGAGAAAGGTGAGAGTTGCATATAGAAAATTAGAATCAAAAGGGAAGAAAAGGATAAACTATATCAGTTGTAATTCTTTTTAGACCTGCTTAAAGTAATTATAAGCTTAACATGTTGATCAAAGTTATTAGTCTGGCTGCTAACTGTTTGGTGATGGTGGTCAGTAGAAAAACATGTTGGCGATAGCCAGCTAACTACAATTTTTTGTCTTTATTACAATAAGTTTTCAGCTTCCTGTACAGTGGAACTATCATTAACTCTCATGTAAAGGTCTTGTTATTTTGAGTTTTGTGTTACTAGTATTAGTGCTGTATATAGTCCATTTATAAATTTGAAAATTTTTCAACAAAATGACAATCATCTATTAATATATTAAAAATCTTATCTCTGGACACACTTTCTATTGACATTTTCCATTATAAATTCCTACGTTCACATTTAATAATGGAAACTGCCTGCTTAAATGAAGCAGAAGGATGTAATTACAGCGTGAAAAGTTTACATAGGCGGGTTCCTTTTATAAATGTGGACATCGAAATTTATAATAGAAAAATAGAAATAAGGATAGAATACATCACATTAAAGTGGGAACTGCAGTATATTTGGTTCACCTGGTCCAATTATTCTACACCCTCCAATCCAAATTCACCCGAAGGCTACACTTGGTGTTACCCACCTATGTGTAACACCATGGTGGATCAACGAGCATTCTTTAATCTTGCTGAAGTTGATGCATTAAAGGAATACTGCAGGAAATGCTCAATGCTCTTTTATTAAGATTTGCCTGTAACATACACCTCCCTTTCTGTAAAAACTTTCACTTTTCAAAAACTTGATCATGAGGTAGCTGGGCTCCTCTTTGTTGCATTTCCAAAACTGGGGCTCAGGAATCTGAGTTTTTTTTTTCCCCCTGCTTTTACGGATATATGTTCCTGTGTTTGCTAATGTTAGCAAAACAAGTCACTGGGAGCATAAAACAGGTAAACTTGCTTTCTACCTGAACTGTTTTTTCACTAACAGCAAAAGGAGGCAAATACCCTCCATATTCTGCTGCTGAACCTTGGCTCTCACTATATATCTTGCAGTTTGTTTTTTAAAAAGTAGGACAAATGAGTGGTGAGGTATGTTTAGATTTCACAACCAGAGTTACTTAAAAATAATAATTAATGTATATTTTGCTAATTTAGCTGTCTGACTGAGACTCTTTTTTTTTCCCCCCCTCAAACAGGGGAGTCGAGACAACATGAGTGTCGTGTTGATTTGCTTTCCAAATGC
Organism: Squalus acanthias; assembly: GCA_030390025.1. Taxonomy (NCBI): domain Eukaryota; kingdom Metazoa; phylum Chordata; class Chondrichthyes; order Squaliformes; family Squalidae; genus Squalus; species Squalus acanthias. The sequence continues at coordinate 32,391,446 of CM059425.1, read as the reverse complement.
ACCAAAGGTATCGCCTGAAGCAGTGAAGAGAGAGGCTGAGCTGGACAAATATCTGGAGAACAAAGTGGAAGGTGGAGCATCTAAAAAAACACTTGCTGCTAAGTAAAATAACTTAAAAAAAATTAAACCGTGTTAACCCTCTAAGTTCATGAATATGAACTAGACAACTAAATTCTATAAATCTTTATCTTCTGTTGCTCCTTGATGAACTTAAGTGATTCTGTACTTCATTACAGTACTGGATACAATGCCTAGTACCTGATACATTTTGTTACAATGGTATAGATTTAAAATTGTACTTTTATAAAACTTTCTCTGTGCTATCATAAATACAAGTCTGAGCTTAGAGGGATAACCTCCACATAGGTACTGTAAGTTAGAGCTTTCAGTTGCATATCTTGTAGAGTAGTCAGTGCTGTTACTGCTTTACACTAGCACTTGACATTTCGGTTGTGGGGACCATTTCACTTGCAGGACAACTAAACCCCAGTAGTTCTAAATCTGCTACAAGGTTATGTGCCATTATAGTTTTTGTGTCCAATTGAACAATGCTGCTAGCGTGATGATTTACTGGTAGTTCGCTCAGGTTTTTGAAGGCTGCCATTGATACAATGTAGCTGTGCCCTGGAAGTGTTGCTGCTTTGGTTCTGCCAGCCAAAAACATGGAATTGTCACTTGTTTGTGTATATAATTGTATAATACTATATCAGAATATCAAAATGTTGCACAAGGTCGAAACAGAACATCCTGTCTGTAATGGAAGATTATGCACTAAGGCATCCTGGGCACAAGTCTGCCATTTTGAAAAAAGTTAATGTCTTTGTTCCAAGTTTCCAAGAGCTTGAGTTAATTACGTGTAGTTTCTGACATTTATTCAGCCAGACAGGAAAAATGAATGATTATAAACTATCTTTGTTTATCCACAGCTTATTATTATAATACAATTATTGGGGATAAGTTGCCACTTCATTATGAAAATGTTGAAAATGGAGATGCCAAATAACCAGATGCCATTTGTCACTTAATCTTTACTACTTAACACAGATCAAAAATTGAAAATTGCAGACTGCCTGATAGCTGCAGCAGTAAAATATCAGATCGCTAGGTTCAAATCCCAGCCTGGACAGTGATTGTTTTCCCACTGGGTTGTGTGCACCATGTGCAATTGAGGGGGAGACAAGGAAGATAAGATAATTGGTGAGACATTATGCCCTGCAAAGTGCATTTCCTAACCGTTAGTATGGAATAGTTTTGTCTTGTCTCACCGTCCTGGATAAAGTAATATTCTATGGAGGAGTGAAAGGGGATACTACAGAGATTACAGCTTGTTTATAAAAAGGAAGAATTCCGATTAGATGCGCAGATATTAATTAGAATGCTTAATAATGTGCACTCATATCAGAATTAAAGTTTGCTTCTTGACCATTCCAGCATTAGAAACATGGTGCTGCCTTACCTGTAACTTAAATGTAAAATTGTCAGTCTCCTCAGTATAAAAATGTTAGGTTTGTAAGGAACTCTGTGTGATTGCATGAACACATGGATACACTGACTTTTTCTAGACTTGAGAGGAAATATTTTGGTACCAGGCAATAGTCACGTCCAGATTATGTTTACATAAGCATATCATTAAGCCTTTGCTAGTTTTAATGAGAAGAAAACTCCCTTTTAACAGACATTTTTATACCCATAATCACTTCTTCTTGACTACTTGACACTTTTCCATTGTTTGTATTACATTTGAATGTATAAATTGATCTGTCATTCAAAAATGATTCAGGTAATATTGAATAAAACACAAGAAGTGATTGTGGATAACTGAGTTACATAACGCTCAAGTTACTCTTTTTCCAAAAAGAGACCAAAAATTTAAATTTAACAATTACAGCAATGCTTACTGTCCAAAGATAACACAATTCTTGGTTTCAGTATTAGATTATTGCATACCTCACATTGGCTGTTAGCCATTTGGTTGTACATTTCAGACCTGGCTGAAGAAAAATAACATGATTAGCCAAAATTACTGAGTTAACAAAATTTATGATACTTCTACATACACTGGTGCAAAAGTATTTTTTTTAAGTAGTTCTTCCATTGAAAATAACAACTAAAATTTGGCCATTGTTTTCTCCCTATGGCTAAAATGCCTCCTAACCTCAAGAGCTGTAACTTTACAGTCTCCAAGATAAGATCTGGATTTTTTTATAGTTACAAAGTAGTGACATAATTTCAAAAGGCTAAAATGATCCGAATCAAAATGAATTAAGCCAATCATGTAGTTTATTTTAATAATGCTAGAAGTGGTGGCAAAGAAATGCCATACTTTCATGAAAATATGAGATATAGTTCGTAAAATACTTTTTTTGCTTCAGTTTCGTAGACGTTGTGCTGTGATCTGAAAGGGGTGTTAAATATGAAATCTGGACTGATGAGCTTGTGGAACTGTCAGGGCAGCTTTATACTGAATATTAAAACAAATTGAAGTGGGCCAACACTTGACTGCGGTGTAATATGTCTACAGCATACTGTATTTGGAGGGGATTTAACAGATATGATGAGGCACTTTGGATCTGAGCTTGTGTCTAAATTGATGCCTGTATGAAGCTACTGCCTGATAAGGATTTGGATTGCACTGGCATCAATTCAGAATGCATGAATCAGACCAAATAGGGAATACTTCAAAGGTCACCTTTCAACCAGCTTTGGGCCCAAATCTGACCTCTGAAACTTACCCTCAGGATTGATTGGAAAAGTCTTGTAAGGTCTTGTCTGTCTGTGAACAAAATGTTCCGAACATTTGTGAGAGTGGTTAATATGTCAATATTTGTGTGTGATTGGTATAGTTTAGTGAGAGTTCAGTGAACCTGTGTATGTGCAAGCCATATTCCAATTTTTAAATATTTGGTTTTAAAAATTTTATGCATCAGTTTTTTGGGGTGTTATTTTTGTAAAATTATGGAACTGTAGTTGACAGTGCATTTATTATCTCTACCTAGCAATCCCCTGTTAGCACATTTTACAAGCTACATTCCAAGTGACTATTAATCCTTTTCCTTTTTGATAAAATAACTTTCTTAATTGTATTTACTTAACAGAATATAAAACCTATTTAAATTATGTTTGGACGGTGTGCTTGGAGCTGCTGGGATCTGTCATTAAAAATAATGCATACATAATATACCTGGTGAATGTCTTAAGTGAAGCAATAATGAATAGAGGTGTGTATTTAAGAATAATGCACAATGTGGTATGTATTATATAAAGTGATGTCAAATGTGTGCTAATAATAGATGCATTACATACCAGTAACTTACATTGTGTACCAGTAATGCACACCTTTCAGTTGATTATTGCTGATATATAATGCCTTGATATTATCCTGAAATGCTAACTTTGCTGAATTTCATGTCGAGTCCATCCACTGTTAAATGCCAGCAAATTTTAAAAAAAAACGTTTCATGTCACAGTTATAAAGTCACCTGATCCCCAGACCCCTCTGTAACAGACTGATTTGGCTGTTCAATTCCTTCTCTTTATTTTGGCTACACCCTCTAATGTGCAGCTAAGATTGGAAATTTGATGTGTGGGGATCTGCAGGCAGAACCTTTTATTTTGCCTAAATGCAGTACAATCGTTATACCTTTAAGTCACCTTCACTTTGGGGAGGAGTTGGGCTTATTCTAATGACTGCACACTTGATGCCTAGATTCATGTGGTTGGTGCTTCCTATTAGTCTACAATTTTTAAATTTCTCTTTCTTTCAATTTTAATTACTTTTCATCCTGCCTTCACTCCCCCGGGGTGGGGGTGCAGGGACATTTTATATTTTAATAATCTCTTAGATTTTTAAGCAAAAGAAAAAGGCATTATATAATGTGCTTTCTCGCCGGTGATTTAATGGTATTTTTTTCCATAGTGACACTTTAGGTAACATTGAAACATACAATTTGTTGGCACCCTACGTATAGATAGGAGCAATAGACATACACATAGGAAGAAATAAAGTGGTGATAATTGCTTGCTAAAATTAATGCCTGTTGTATTGGAACTTTATTCTGTGGAAGTACCTTTTAATCTCCCTTGCCTGTGCCTGTGTGTCTGGTAACAAGCAGTTTATTTGACTTTTTGTAGAAGAAAAAATGAGGTACTAAGTCGATCAACTTTCCTCTCATTTTGTCTCTACATCTTTAGTCAAATAAGACTGTACGAAGGTATTTAAGCAAATATATTGTTACAAAAGAAGTGATTAATGTAATGTAGTCACTTGCTTAATGTTTGCACACAAACTCTAGTGTCACTATCATCTGATACATAATATCAAGTAGTTTAGTTATGGTTTAAAATATATGGGTAGTAAGTAGCTGTAAATCTTTTATTTTTGTATAGTAAATTATACAAGTAGGATGATTAAAATACAGCATACTGATGTAGATAATATGTTAGCCATATTTATAAAGTTACATGTTAAAAAGTTATTCTAATAAAGACATTTACTGAATCAATTCTGAGATCTTCGAATTTTTTCATTTGACTAAGTCTCAGGAAGCATATATAGAATATTTCACTAAATTTGTTGTGCTATCAGCTAGTCCTAATTAGTGCTGAAGGCTTTTCTTCAAATTGTTCTGTTTAACAGCTGTTTGTACTCCCACCAGTAAGTTTTTTTCTCTGTTTATTTGTGTTGTAACTGATTTTTGTTGATGTTAAAAAGAGACCCATTATATGTGGGTTAATGATGCTTTCCGATCCAAAGCCTAGTAGCTGTAACACAAGATAAAATGTTAAAGAATTGTCTGTTGCGTGTACTCGGATCATTATCTGGTCGGAATTCAAACATTTTTCCTATTGACAGTGTTCCATTGTTGCACTTTAGTAACAAAGTCCTCAAAAATAAAAATCCATGTGGTAATTGTATAACTGGAATATTGCCATTAGTTACCTCATGAGAAACTACATCAAATTCTGTTCTGGTGCAGTACATTGATGTTTCACAGTTGCCGCTGTGTTGTTTATTTTCATAGTATTTCTAATTTTGAAGTTCTGATATATACATACAACTTTGATATGCACATCCCACTGACCCGGAAGTCCTTCTGATTCCCCAGAAATCTTTGAGAAGCAGGGTGCTGAGGGGGTGCCAGAACTAGTCCACGTGATGCGTGCTTTGTCGTCGGAGAGCATCCCAAACCTCCCCCCAGGAGGTGAACTGGCCAGCAAGTGAGTGTACAATGTGTGGAATTATAACCTTTAACTAAAAATCTATTTGCACTGTTGAAAGGTACTTAAAGGGGGCTGCTAATCAGCTGCAATTATAGTTTCCCTTTCCAACACAACACTTGGCTCCTTAACTGGCATTTTTATTAATGGCAAGAATGGATGCTATTACAGTACTTGAGCAAAGTGAAGCATTTCAGTACAGCATATTTGATTTTCAAATATATTATGGATGATCTGAAAACCTAACCTGTCTATGTTAATGGAGCAGTGAATCAGTTAAGTTTTTTGTACATAGTGATTAACAGTCCCATTTTAACCCCTTACAGTGCAAAATAAAATTAACGTTCTTTCATCACATTAATGCTGAAAGTTATAGGTAGTACAAATTAAATGATTAGTACATTATAACATACATTGTGCCACAAAGTCTAGTATTCATTTAAATATGCAAAATGGGCATCCATAAATTTTGTCCCTGATGGGTGCTTTGATCTACTAATGTATTTAAAATTTGAGAATTATTATAACTTAAAGCTGCAGTATTCTTTTTGCTTCGGGCTTCTTGAGCTGTGTTTAAAACTATCAAATTAAACCTATTTGCATTAAAGTTCCATGTGCAACCTTGTCAGGGGGAATCAGTCAATGCATGTTTAAATGGAAATAAAAAATAGCCTGTATAAGCTATGAAAAGGATACTGCAACTATTTAAGTGGAGGTTTTACATATATGATTGTGGAGGATGGGGAGAAGAAATTTGCATGTTCATTTGATTCCTGTGCATTGAAAAATGTTTGTAACCTTCAATTCATTCATTGTACTGTGTAAGTATGCCTTCCAACTAATGTAGCTAAATCAGTAAGTTGGTACTTTAATTCGTAAATTAGATTAAATACATCAGTATTGCATAGTTTAAAATATATATTTCAAATACAGTTAGGACATTCCTGGCATTCTTGTGTCTTGGTAAGGTAACGGCCCTGAGTAAGCAGTCTGATTTTAATACGAATAAAAGAAGGAAATCCAGTTATATGATCTTGAGTCATGTTTACTACTCATGAGTTTGTTGGTTTGTTATTTATTTGGCAGCACACAATCATGTACGCCAATAGTTCTGCTGCTTGCTCATCCTAAATAATAATGCATGCAGTTGTCTACATGTTGAAAGAAAGTGTGTGTTTTAAACACATTTTTTCTTCTAAGTAAACAACACCATGTGATTAGCAAAACAAATGAATATAATAACTGGTTAGGTTTGTCACATGTAAATAATTTAAATTGATGCCACTGTTCAGATGACCTGAATGCAGTCCCCTAAAAAATACAATAGAGATCACATATGAATGCAAGTCTATCAATTTTCTGGGGACAAAATTGTTTTATAAGTTACCTGCACAGAAACTAGTTTAGAGAAGTTTTATTTTTTGTTGCTGGTTGTTAATAGATTTATTTAAAAAGAATTTAAAATTAGCCACAAATTAGTGTTCTAAATCCTTAACTTAGTCTAGTTCATATAATAACTGCAAGGGTGGGGGGGAGAGAATCCTGAAATTAATAATTCAGACAGCTGCATCTTGAATTAAATGGTTTTAGAAATGAAACAGGTTTTTCTTTCCTCTCCTTAAGAGCATTTGTGTGTGGTGTGCTTCCCAGCTATTACGTTATAGCTATAATCTGTAGATGGAAATAGTGCAAGCTATCATTTTCTCATCATTCATTTTTCATTTTATGTTGAAATGCATACAGTACTCGTACAACCAGGTACAAAAGTTGTTCCTGGTTGTGATCATTTGCAGGAATTGAAATGCTTCAGCAAGCTTTAAACCACCTCTGCATACTTTCTGTAATACTGCAGGTGTAAATTAACAATATAAACTTAGTGGGAACCTTGAAGGTTTGGCACATTAAGATGCAATAACAACAACAATTTGCATTTATATAGCACCTTTAACGTAGTAAAACTTCCCAAGGCGCTTCACAGGAGTGTTATCAAACAAAATTTGACACCGAGCCACATCATGAGATATTGTGACAGGTGAGAGGTAGGTTTTAAGGAGCGTCTTAAAGGAGGAAAGAGAGGTGGAGAGGTTTAGGGAGGAAATTCCAGAGTTTGGGGCCTAGGCCGCTGAAAACACAGCCACCATTAGTGGAGCGGTTTAAAATAGGGGATGAGCAAGAGACCAGAATTGGAGGAGCGCAGAGATCACTGAGGGTTATAGGGCTTGAGGAGGTTACAGAGATAGGGAGGGGGGGGGGGAGGGCGGGGGACGACGACGAGGCCTTGGAGGGATTTAATAACAAGGATGAGAACTTTAAAATTGAGGCGTTGCCAGACCGGGAGCCAACACAGGTCAGCGAGCACAGGTGATGCGATACTTGCTGCAATATGGACAGCAGAGGTTTGGATGAGTTCAAGTATATGGAGGGTGGAAGATGGGAGGCCAGCCAGGAGCACGTTGGAATAGTCAAGTCTAGAGGTAACAAAAGCATGGATGAGGGTTTCAGCAGCAAATGAGCTGAGGAAGGGGCAATGTTATGGGGGTGGAAGTAGGCAGTCTTGGCGATGGAGTGGATATGTGGTCAGAAGCTCATCTCGGGGTCAGATACGACACCAATGTTGCAAATGGTCTGGTTCAGCCTCAGACAGTTGCCAGGGAGAGGAATGGAGTTGGTGCCTAGGGAACGGAGTTTGTGGAGGGAACCGAAGACAATGGCTTCGGTCTTCCCAATATTTTGTTTGAGGAAATTTCTGCTAATCCAATACTGGATGTCTGACAAGCAGTCTGACAATTTAGAGACGGTGGAGGGGTTGAGAGAGGTGGTGGTGAGGTAGAGCTGGGTGTTGTCAGCATATATGTGGAACCTGACTTTTTCGGATGATGTCGCCGAGGGGCAGCATGTAGATGAGAAGTAGGAGGGGACCAAGGATAGATCCTTGGGGACTTGAGGCAGCGGTGCGGGAGTGGGAAGCGAAGTCATTGCAGGTGATAGATAAGAATGGAACCAGGCGAGGGCAGTCCCACCCAGCTGAACAAACCCAGCTTTGACAAATATTCAATAAAACAAACTTTAGATTAAATTCAGATGTATTTTTAAACTGGCAAAGCAATACTATAAAGTAATAACGATTCTGGCAAAATAACTCGTGCTGTAACCATCAACAATGATGGTTACTTGTGTGAACTTTGTTGAAAACCAATTTGACTTTGTATGTCAATTTGTGTGGAGCATTTATCCGTAAGCCATTCCCCATTGAAAACTAACTTACTGTTGCAATTTATGAAGGTTAAAAAAACTGAATAAAATTGTGAAGTGAATATGGTTTGCCACACAAAGGCAACTAAAAGTGGAGCTGTACGTACAGGTCCTCCTGTGACAATCAAAAGTAAGTGGTGTTTTCATTTACTATCCTAATTTAACTTTTTTGCAAACCTATTTGATAGTTCAATCGTCTAGTGCTCTATAGTAATTGGTGAATGACTCTTCAATGTGAATTTTATAAAATTAAGCTGCTCTCACTAGTATAGAACCATCTAAGTGTTACACACTTCTTCAATAAGTTTTAATAAAGCTGATGCACCATTTGCCAGTTTGAGCATTTCTGAAATCAAGGAATTGACTTGCCAGTGAACTGAAGAAAACATTCTGAATGGTGAGAGTATTTATTTTTGAAATATTCAGGAATTTTTGAATTGATAATACTGTCATATGTGCAGTACTGACATCCTTTCTCTTGGTTATAGCTGAAGCCTACAGGTTGCATGAAATCAAATTAAAAAGTTCTGGATGATTCATTGAAGTCTTAATTTTAAGAAATGAATTACAAATCATTCTGCAACTTCAAATCATTTATTTTACTAATATATATCTCTTTTAATTCAACATCAATTTGAATATGCATATGAAAAATCAATTTTGAGTTTTAACTTTTCTGTTTTTATTTACTTTAGACGGAGTGTTATTGAAGCAGTTTACAACAGACTGAATCCCTATAGGTCCGACACTGTGAGTAACCATACTTCTAACATAAATGGCCTTGATGTTTATCATTTCTATCTAGGCAACTTACACAATCGTAATAGAGTGAACCCCTTTATTGTATGCCTGGAACCAATAGATGTTAATAGCATTATGATAGAAATTCTGAGTCTTTACGCTTAAGACAAAATTGTTTCTGGACTGAAAACCCACCATTATTAGCAATGGTACTTCTGTATTGCTAAAATACCACTTTTTCACGTTAGTATCAATAAAAAGACACTGCTAAAGCATAGAATATTGCAGCCCAGAAGGAGGCCATTCGGACTATCGTGCCTGTGCCGGCTCTTTGAAAGAGCTGTCCACTTTTGTCCCACACCCCAGCTTTTTCCCCATAACACTGCAAATTAGTCCTCTTCAAGTACAAGTTCAATTGCCTTTTGAAAGTTCCTATGGAATCTGATTCCACCAACCTTTCAGGTAGTGCGTTCCAGATTTTAACAATCCTGTGTGAAGAAAATTCTCCTCATTTCCCCTCTAGTAACCTCTGGTTACTGACCCACTTGCCAGAGGAAACAGTTTCTCCCTACTTGCTCTAACAAAACCCCATATAATTTTGAATACCTCTATTAGGTCTCTCTTTAACCTTCTCTGCTCTAAGGAGAACAATCCCAGCATCTCCAATCTCTCCACATAACTGAACTATCATCCTGGTAAACCTCTGTACCCTCTCCAAGGTTATGACATCTTTCCTAAAGTGTGGTGCCCAGAATTGTCAACAATACTCCAGCTGAGGCTTAACCAGTGATTTGTAGAGGTTTAGCATGACTTCCTTGTTTTTGTATTCAATGCCCCTATTTACAAAGCCAAGTATCCTATACACTTTCTTAACCTCCCAGGTCCCTCTGCTCTCGCATCCCCCCCCCCTTCAAAATAGTACCATTTAGATTATACTGCCTCCCCATGTTGTTCCTCAAAGTGCATCACTTCACACTTACCGCATTAAATTGTATCTGCTGTGTGTCAGCCCATTTCACCAGTCTGTCTATGTCCTCCTGAAGTCTGCTACTATCCTGCTCACTATTCACTATGTTGCCAAGTATTGTATCATCCGCAAACTTCGAAATTGTACTCCCTATACCCAAGTCCAGGTCATTTATATATAACAAGAAAAGCAATGGTCCTAATTCTGATCGCCGGGAGACCCCACTGCATACTTCCCTCCAGTCAGAAAAACATCTGTTCACCACTACTCTCTGCCTTCTGTCCCATAGCCAATTACATACCCAAGTTACCAACATCCCTTTAATACCACATGCTTCTATTTTACAAATAAGGTTATGTGGTACTTTCAAAATGTCTTTTGAAAGTCCATATATACAACATCTACTGCACTACCTTCATCAACCCTCTCTTGCTACTTCATCAAAGAACTCAATCAGGTTAGTCAGACAAGATCTGCCTTCAGCAAATCCGTGCTGGCTGTCTCTTATTAACCCATGCTTCTCCAAGTGAGAATTTTTTTTTTTCCTTGACAATAGTCTTATAATAGTTTTCCCACCAGTGGCACTAGGGGGTTGCAGAGTGTGTAAGAGAAGAGATACAGTTCCTGAAGCTTGTGTTGAAATTGGTTGAATGAATGAGGACAAGGACTCAGAAGTCAGAAAGGGAATGAAAATTGAAGTGGTGAGTCACATTTGGGGATGGAACTGATGTGTCAGCAAAGCATTTGCTGATCAAAGCAATCTGTGTTTGGCTCACTTAGTGTTAAAGGACTATAGCGTGAACAACAAATCTAGTTTTCCAAATTGAAGTAAATACTTGTTCCTTTACATGGAAGGAGTGTTTGGGACCCTGTACAACAGTGTGGAAAGAAGTTACACAGTAAAGTGCCAAGGAAAGGGCAGCTAGATTGGTGTAGGAAGCAACAGCTGAGTAAGATTCTGGCTAGCGCCTTGTCTTATCAATTAATAGGTTCAAGAGTCTAGCGCCAGCAGCTTATTAAGAAATATAAGATTAGCAGATTCTCCAAGGTTGCTCTGTTCAGCATTTTCCCACTATACTTCTGTATCCATGGTAACCTCGCTTAACTATTTTAAATTTGTACACTCCTAAACTCTTGTGATACAATTCTCATCTAAGGATCTATTGTCTAAAGGAATACTACACCAGCTGTCTTATCTTACTCAGGCTGCTTATTCTGTTTTAGACACTATACTATTTATTTAACCCATGATGCTTTTTGCTCATGTCAAGTTATCATCACACAAGTCATTTTCTACTATTACCTCTAAAATATACAAGCTCTATCCCAGATAGAATGGTCCCTCTGGAAAAAGGAAAGGGGAAATTGTGCTTCTTGGTGGAATCATGTCGATGGGTGAAATGTTCAGGTGATTGTGCAGATTAGGGGAGCGGATGAGAGCAGAGTTATGGAAAATCGGATGCATATGTTCAAGGGTGCTTGTCAACTATTGCTGAGAGAAAGCCTTAGCGGAGTAGGAAGGAGGATGTTTCAGAAGCTCTGGTGCCGAACGTGGAATTATTTGGAGTAGATGCAACGGAGACTGAAATTGAGATAAAGGGATGAAATTATTAGAGGATACAGGATGGGAAGGAGCATAATCCAGGTAGCTGTGGGAGTCAGTGGCCTTGTAGTACATCTCTATAGAAACCCCATTACCTGAGATGGACAAAGAGAAATCCGGGAAAGGGCCAGAAATGAACCATGCAAAAATGAGAGATGAGCAGAAATTAGAATTGTACTGAATGACATTTTCAAGATCAGAGCGATTGCATTAAGTAGCTCCAACAAGGTCATCAATGTGATTTATGTGATGGAGGAGGTTAGGGAGGGGGCCTGAGTAGGACTCAGTTTTACAGACTGTGCTATCGTCTTTGAAATATCAAAGCAAAACTCTTCTCCTGCACTATCTCTTAACATAAAATTGATCCCTGAAACATGGTCATCCACTCCACGTGGCGAGCACTACCACCGAGTCAGATCTAGCGCAGTCTCTGCGGGCTTTAAGTACTCTGACAGACTTCTGAGGTAAGGTCAGCCTGATAAATCATTCAACATCATCCTTTGAAAAAACACTGAAAACGAAGAACATTAGACAACGGCTGTCTTATAATTACATTATATTAACAATCATTCACAGGCTATCAAATACTTAGAATATTTATCCACACAAATACATCTGCCATTATAGTAAAGTTCAAATACAACTCTACCCAAAGTATCACGCTGTCTAAATTTAATAGAATGATATCTGAACAGCAAGGTACCAAGAAATGCTTCTAAAGGAATAAAGCATCTGAAATGACCCTTTTATTGCTTCCCAGCCTAATGTATATTAACCTCTCCGTCTTTCTACCTCTCTTTCCTCCTTTAAGACACTTCTTAAAACCTACCTCTTTGACCAAGCTTTTGGTCACCTGCCCTAATATCTCCCTGTGTGGCTCAGTGTCAAATTTTGTTTTATAACAATCCTGCGACACGCCTTGGGACATTTTACTACATTAAAAATGCTATATAAATACAAGTTGTTGTTGTTGTTACAGTTTGCAGAAACCAGCATTAGCGCTGGGTATTGTGGCTAATAAAAAAAAACAGTAAATATTCTAATGTAGACAGAATTGCTTAATTTTTGTCACACTGCAGAGACTGTACACCCATGGTGAAAGGAAGCTCTGTACCACCATGAATCACCATGACAATCTTCAAGTTATCTGCTTCCTCTTTGAACAGTAGCACAACCAGTCCCCCTATCCTGCTTTGCCTGTCAAAGCTTATTTTTACACTGAACTTCCCTTTTAACTCCACTCCTTTCCTCCAAATAAAAGACCTCCTTGTGGCATGCCACTTTATAACTCTGCCTCCCATTCTGATCTCTTTGCAGGGTTTGGAAAAACCAATGCTTTTTTTTCCATTTTCTCCAATGTGCAATCATTGGATAGAAATATGTTTAATAGCCCCTACAGTTCTTCATGCAGGCAGTTTTCAATCTGCTGTGCCACCATTGGGAGGCATTAAGTTGAACCAAGCGACTGTCCCTTAAGGAGGGAAAACCTGTCCAATCTCAGATCACAACTGGACTCAAGTGTCAACCAAACCAGAAATTGAAGCCCATTCGAGAGATTGTGAAATAGTATCAGGAAAATCTTGTTTTGGAGCAATTTATTTTTGAAACCATGGGTAAAAGCTATAACTTGAACTTAAATTAATGTTCCCACTACATAAAAAGTAAAATTAGGTTAACAAACTTAATTTGTGTTTTTATGATCTGGACGTAATGTTTTGGCTACCTTTTTTTTTTGATGCAATGTGGTTGAGTTCTGGGACAGGGAACAGAAATTGCAGGTTATGACCTGAGCTATGAGGTTGGAGCCATGTTAGATTAGTGAAAATTTGAAGCAACATCAAAGCTTACAACCCTAAATAAATCGGGGGTTCCCCACATGTCCAGTTCTCAAGTGGCAGTATTGACATCTAAGATTTGATTTTGTTTTCCAAAGTATGACTGGCCATTGCTGCAATTTCATGGCTTCTCATTTGTTTTTCCTCTCTTCACTTCTCCTCTTGTTCTTTTTTCTGCTCTTACTCTTCAGTCCCTTTTGTATTTCCATTTCTCCTTGCACACAATTGGCAATCTGAGAACCTGAAGAGTCCAGGAGGAATATAGTCAGTTGAAAGGGCCTTACTTCAAGCCTTGGCATGTTTTACCATTCCTCACTTTAGCATATGAAGTACAGTTTTAGTGTTCATGGAGTGTTAGAAAGGGGGTAAAGAAGGAGCTACACACAAAAGATTGCCAATTTGGAAGGCAGCAAAGAAGGATGAGAGGTGGGGAAAATATAGTGATGTTCTATATATATTTTATTTATATATTATATACACACACAAGGCTACGGACCAATTGCTGGAAAGTGGGATTAGGCTGGATAGCTCTTTGTTGGCTGGCACGGACAAGATGGGCTGAATGGCCTCCTTCTGTGCTGTAAATTTCTATTATTCTTTGCAGGTGAGTAGGTTGCTTCTGATTTTCAGCTCCCTGGAAAGTAACTTGCCTCAGGTGAAGTAGTGAATACAATTTTCCACTACTTATGTGATACCCCTGTGTCACAGCGTGCTATCTTTATACTGTGCATTTGGCACTCTTGTTTGACAAAAGTCAAATGCAAAGCGTCCATCTGGAATAATATTGGTGCAAACAGGAGCATCTCCTAGATGTGCTCTCAATTCATTTAACCCATCTTTTTATCAGTGCTTTCAATCAGCAAAATCTACCCTGGCAGTTGGAGGCCAGAACGCAGTACACTATGTACATGTTTGCTCAAGCATGCACTGATCTCTACCAGCTCCCATCCACACTGATCTGAGTATGTAGTGTAATTGCAACTTCCTCCATAGCTGCTGTCAGAGCTGGTGGATGTGGTGTAAAGGAAGTATAAAACTTCAGGCTTCTACTCTCTCAAACAAGTAAGTCTGAAGGTATATTCTTCTTGTTGCTGTCTCTTGGGATTGTATAGCCTTAAACCAATGGAAGGAGAACAAAATTAGTCCCATCAATTATCTGTTTATAATCTTATTACTTGAAAGTTTTGGGTCACATCGCTTGTATTGAAGGTGATAGGGACATAGTTTCCAGGAGTGAGCTCTCACCTCTTCAGATTAAATTGATGCAACAAGATGTACTAAGTAGTCAGATGCACTATATTATATACCTTCCCCCTCAGGTCCCCTCCCAGACCTCTTCCTCCATTACACTGATGACTGTTGTCAACGTGGGAGCTTTACAGCTGTCTCCTTAGTGAATGCTTACTCCTTTAACTGGAAGGATTGACTGGACTATCGGCTTTGTTGCTGTGTGATCAGCTGACTGGGTATATGTTTCCGAAGCACAATATTGGTTTCACCGGTTGTGTGTTTTTTTTAAATCCTCCTTTCTCACTTCCTTCCTACTGATTTCCCACCCTCTCTGTTTACCCCTCCCAGAAAGATTTCTGCTGGTGTGTGATGCCTCCTCAGAACTGGCAAATCCTGTGCCATTAGAGTTGATGCACTGTCCTATGAATTTTAAATACTATTGCAATAGATTCCTTTTAACTACAATTTTCATACCCCAGAAATTGTGTAAACTTAAAGGTTTCATTATACCAGAAAGTAATGTTTTTGTAATTTGGAAATTAGAATAGTTACTGTCAATTCTGCTAGTCCTTATTTGATCACTGTAGTAT
Organism: Squalus acanthias; assembly: GCA_030390025.1. NCBI lineage: Eukaryota > Metazoa > Chordata > Chondrichthyes > Squaliformes > Squalidae > Squalus > Squalus acanthias. Next base: position 32,376,011 of record CM059425.1, on the reverse strand, counting down.
GAAATAAACTGTGTGATTGTAAGAACAAGAATAGAATGGACAGGTTGGCTTTGGCTGAAGTTGTTAAAAATCCAAAGCCACTAGAAAGAGCTTTGGCAACTACTGGGAATTTATATTAAATATCTACCACCGATATTTAAAAGTTTTGAGTGCTATTTTAATAACTATAAATTCAGTCAAAGTTATTATGGTTCTTAACTCTTTACAGTCTGGGTTGTCTAGAAATTTCTGCACTTTTGGGCACTCCAGACTTTAAAGGGTTATACTTCTTTTCTTTATCAAGGAACCTCCATCCCCAGACGACATGTGGTAGCTGCCGACCAGGAAGCTTGCATACGTCCACAACCAAGGCCATCGCATATTCGTGAATCACAAGTCTGCAAAGCATTGTTTGATTTTTGCGAAGGGAATTCAAAAAGGGTGCGAATACAATACCAGAATTCAGTAACCAGCAATGATTCACCCAGGATTTGATTTATTTACGGTGGTCGAAAATGCAGAAGATCGAATTATTTCCACTATAAATTGGGCATTGTTTGATTTAATCTTGTTGAATTAAAAGTGCAATTTTGTCTTTTTTTTAAAAAAAGCTTCTATTTAATGGAATATGACCTCCTTACAAAGTGTATTGTATAGAAAAACTAACTGATGTCCCTCTGGTGCAGATGTAGCAGCCAAGTATTTGGTTTATCAAAAGAAGAATCCCCTCCACCCAAAGAACTTTTGTTGCAATTGTAATCTTCTTTAAATTGAGTCTTGGGTAAGCTACTCTTCAAATTATGTCCCAATACCAGAGAGTATGAATGCTCTAAAATTTTAATTTTGGGTTTGGCAGGCCGTAAATAAATGCTCACATGTTGAGTATGTCACAGATCAAACTCGAATCATAACATCCACATTACTATGGGCTTTTTAAAAGCTAACTACACTGCTGGGGAAAGTGATTAATCGGGAATTATATAATGCCATGTCTAATTTTGAAAAATCTAGCTAAGGTGTGTACATTATTAAATGGCAGAGTGCCCTGTGTTCTTGCTGTTAAATGAAAAATCTACCACACGTGAGATTTTCACAATATTATACTAACAGTTAGTTATAATATTGTATATTTTAATGCTGCTTTTCCACTTTGACGCCTTCCCACCTCCAAAATTTAAAATGTTACTTTATTTCTCTTCATGGGCTTAAGCCTTCATTTATCTATCATCAGCTAAATGGACAGGACCAAGCCACAGATGTTTGAGTTGAGCATCAATGTTGCTGTATCAGCTAATTGGTATGCAGGCTGTAGTGGTGAAGGTCATTTGGTTCGATATTTTTTTTTTCCTTCCAGGAGGTGATGGTCTTTCACTAGGTCATTCTACTTATCCAGATCACCAAGAACGATAATGCTGGTAGCATTATTGGCCAGTAGATTGGATTGTCCAGCCAGCACTGGATGGTAGTTTGTGACCACAGAGATAGGAAATGAGCTGCTTTATTGCTGTGCTTTGGAGTGTCATAGTACTTTTCCCATTGATATACAAAACTTTTAAGTGTTTACTACGATCTGTAATCATCAAACCTTTTATTTGTTTCCTTTTCTATTGTGTATTAATGATACAATGCTAAGAATGCATTTCTAAAATCTGTAATAGTGAGAAATGGATGCACTATTGCACTTCATTAACCAATCTTTATCTCTTTATTAATATTTGACAATCCATGGCATTATATAATAACCTTTTAAATGTATCCGTAAAGGGTAAATAACGCACTTCAGGATTAATTTAGGCTTGATTGTGTCCCAAGTAATTGCAGATTTTTCAATATTGCTTTAAATGTTTATTTGTATTTAATGCTTTATAATCAACTATTTGGTAACAGGAGTACTTTCTCATTGTACTAAACCTTTCTTTTAACTGTTTTCCAAAAGTAGAGGATTAAACAGAAGAAAATATTGAGGTCTATTTCAGGGTGGGAAGGTTTTATTTAAAGTGTATTGTCCTGAGGACATGCGGCTTGATGGTACAGGTTGTCTGGCGGTAGATCTGCATGTTCAGTGGGTTTAACTACATGGAAAGGAATTGGTTATGACACTGGATCAGGTTTCCATATACCACTGTGAACAGACAGTTTAATACATAAAGTGACTGTATCGAATGAGCTTCCAGCTGTATTCAAGTTCTGAACTAAAATGTAGATTGTGACATTGGATTTTCTTTCAATCTCATCATAGCAAGAAATTTTTTTTTTTAGTCATCATGGTTAAAAATTGCATTGTACAGAGCTTCAACAGAATGGAATTCTAGTGATGGTAAAATGAATGCTTTATTTTTATGTATTTTTGGTGTAGTGCTACCTGATTATAAAAGGTTCAGCAGTCAGTCCTTGAAGACGATTTTTAAGTTTTTATCACGGTGGCTATAATTCTCAACCCAAATGCAAGGAAAAATTAGCAAAATGTTTGAACTTGTTGTAGTGTCTAATTTTCCCCCTAAGTAATGAAGCAACATTACTTTTGCTTAAATATTGCTACTTCACAGTATTTTACATCAAACTAAAAATCTGAAATTGTTTTAGAAGCAACTTTTACTCTGAGTCCTCTCCCATTTTCCTTTATTAAGTTGTCAGTGGTGCCACCCAGTTCCATATTTCCTCTCTTGCATTGCAAGATGGTCTAAGCCACTGACTTCTCAATGGCAGCCAGCTATGTCTGTGTAATTCTGTGGTGCAGACCTGACTTAGTCAATTTTTCCTCTCACCGAGATGAATTTCGGCAGGGTATTGAACTCGAGCTCTCTGACTGAATGGAGTCCAATGCTGTGCCATTAGAGCAACCCCACCATTTAAGGAACAAAAGATCCAGTCGCAATATTGTGAAGTCGGATAGTATTTCATTAGTGAATTCTAACCTATCTGCTCCATTTGTGAAATTTGCAGTAGTACAAATTAGATAAATATTAAAAAGATGGCTCCTGAAATAATATCTAACGGGTTTTTGTGGAAAATGATAAAGCCATGTATTAATGTGCAAGATTAATGAGCTTAATATGTATTTAAAGTGCTCTCAATAGTTAAAACTTGTGATTTTAAGTAAAGACTGATTTTTGGCATCCTTAATGAAATATACATTGCTGGCAATATAAAACTACTCACTAATAAACTTTAAAAGTAAATTACTCCAAAATGGATTTTCTAATTTGAATGGTTTGGAAAGAATACTTGTGTCCGAGAAAGTGACCTGTAATTTTAAATGAAGGACGTGTTTTGGGTAGTCTGATGAAATAAATGTCTTCAAGTGAGGCTGACCAGATAACTCACAAGTGACAAGTCATGGAAGTTTTGGTCAGCTTCACAAGTAAGAGATGTTCAGTAGATCACTAGACTGTTCATGGTCTATTCTACTTCTAATATTCGTGCTATGTTTCAATTAAAAATTAATTTTAATATTTTGGATAATTGATTGGAATCACAATTTTCATTGGAATATCATAACTCTTATTTTCATTGTTACACAAGTGTTGGAGAAATACTGTTGTATTTGAAAAACTTCAAAAATTGAGGGTTGTTGCTTTTAAGAGGGCAAGCCAGTTCTGAACTTTGCTCATCCTTTGCTTCAAGGTTTTTAAACGACTGCAGATTTGATCTGAAGCATTGTTGTCTTTCGGACAAACCAAGTGCGAATTGACTTTGCTCACTGTTGTGTAATAAATGTCAGACAAATGAACTTTCCTACCCACTGTTGCTTATGTCGTGGTGTCAGAAAATGTAACTGTAATCACACCAGTTTGCCTTACTACGTTCTAGGATAGCATTTGTCCCAGCACATTGCAAAAGAAGGGATTATATGATACATCTGTTTGACTTAAGTCTGAAACTTGCTGTGCCTGTCTTAGAAGAAAACCTTGTGAATTGCCATAAAACTTCATCTGTAGATATATTGTTTGTTTATAGTGTTCATTATCAGGTAGCATCTACATACTGCTAGACTTCCCTTTACTCGCACATTTATATATATTTTTCGGATCAAAAGATAACGGCATTGGAAAATATTTTAATAACTGTTTACTTTAGCATAGAAAATAATTACGCTATCCGTGAGAAGTAATTTAAATTTTCTATTCAGTTTCACACACTAGAACACATTGATTGACGTGTAAAATGTGTAACAATACTTGGTACATTATTGTTCACAGCAATTAAACTGTTATTGGAAATCCAGATTAAGATTAAGTGTTTACAAAAAGCTTGTTAATTGTATATTTTGTATTATGTACTGATCCCAACTCCAAAGGAAATAATGTGTGAATTTAGTTCCTAACTGTGAGATTGTACTATTTGTTTGGAGTCAATTGAACAAATTGCATATGCCTGTGAATTGTTGTGTTTGCAGATTGTGGAAGTTTGAAATACATTTATGGCTGAAGAATGGTGCCATTTATTAAAGTGTCAGGCAATTGCATTATATTTTTGTGTTTTTACTAGAGTTAAATCATGAAAATTGCATAAATGGGTTGACAAGCAATTTTGTTTGTGACCTGGATCTTTATAGACTGCATTTAAACATGTCAAAAAACAAAATTGTGCTGTAGAAAATTAACCTATTCATCTAATCTAAACCAAAGTAGCATACAAAACAGTTTGCTATTTATACAAATATATTTGTATATTTGCTGAGCATATGCTGAGCTTCTGACCTTGAATGCATCAATTGGAGGATAGACACTTGACCCAAGAGAAAGGAAGAAAAGTCACAATCACCCTGGGTTGTTGTTCAATACCTCCTAATAGTTGTCGCACAACACCAGGTTATAGTCCAACAGTTTTATTTGAAATCACAAGCTTTCGGAGCGCTGCTCCTTCGTCAGGTTTACCTTTACCTGATGAAGGAGCAGCGCTCCGAAAGCTCGTGATTTCAAATAAAACTGTTGGACTATAACCTGGTGTTGTGCGACTTCTCATTTTTGTCCACCCCAGTCCAACACCGCATCTCCGCATCCTAATAGTTGAATCGAGCAATAATAGATTTTGGTGCATTTGGCCTGCCTGTGCTTTATTGGTGGTGTATTTTTTTTTTTATTCATTCACGGGATGTGGACGTCGCTGGCAAGGCCAGCATTTATTGCCCATCCCTAGTTGCCCTTGAGAAGGTGGTGGTGAGCCGCCGCTTTGTGGCTTGCTAGGCCATGAGGGGCAGTTAAGAGTCAACCTCATTGCTGTGGGTCTGGAGTCACATATAGGCCAGATCAGGTGCATTAGAAACAAAATTAGGACATTAGTGAACCAGATGGGTTTTTACGACAATCCGGTAGTTTCATGGTCACCATTACGGATACTAGCTTTTTATTCCAGATTTATTTAATTACCTGAATTTAAATTTCTCCGCTGCCGTGTTGGGATTTGAACTCATGTCGCTGGATCATTAGTCCAAGCCTCTGGATTACTAGTCCAGTAACATAACCACTATGCTACCGTTTCCATGGGTGCATAGTCTTTTTTAAGTAGTTAGTTTAGTGTGCATATACTAAAATCATCTAGAGTGTTTTGTTGTTGGCACTTCGGTTCTAATGCCCCTCTATATGCAAATTTCTGTCACCCTTGCCCCTGTTTGGCTCAAATTTTATATTCCTAAATCAGCAAATCTCCGCTGAACAAGTCGGGAATGTGTCAATTAGCTAGTAGCTAATCCCCAATCGTGAAGCTCAAAAAAAAGTATGTATCAAAAATGGGCAGTCAACAACACATAGATTTAAAAAAGGGGAACCAGTCAAATTGTTCAAAATATTTTTTGAAAATCCTCTGACCATCGTCTTCTGTTCTTCACTAAATTTACTACTTGCTGCTAGAAATAGTTTGTAACAAACACACAAAGCAATAAAATTTACATTTTCTGGGTTAGAAATGCTTTCTGAGCCCCATGACTATGTCAGAAGCCTGAACCTCGAGTTTATACAAGTCCCAGATATATTCTAGTGCAGTGTTTCTCAAACTGAGGTCCGTGGACCCCCGGGGTCTGTAGAGACTTTCCAGGAGGTCTGCAGCCGGAGGTAATTTCAAGCCTGCTCTATAAAACGTGACACTGATTCTATTCTTGCGAATTATTCTCAACAGATGGGCCCGCCTCATCTCAGAGGCCGACAGCTCTCTCTCACTTTGCAACGAGCGCCCCCTGCCGGTTGAACAGATTCCTCTCCCTGGTGCCGTGACGTATTCATGCAAACATGTACAATCCCACAGTGCAGCTGTTACAGAACATGCCAGTGGGACAGTATGGCGGTGAGTCATGCTTCCAGCAGCATCCTAGCACATGCATGAGTGCTCGTGCCTTCACTCACCTTGGCCAGCCTGCTGACCGTTTTAAAAATTGTCCAGCACTAAGTGGCTAATAGTGGCCTTCTGTTGCTGCGGAGTACCCAGAATTGGTGTGAGAAGCAGGCACACCGATCTCACTGATACCTGTTTTCTTAAAAGCATTATTGAAACACTCTTTACATGCAGCACTTCATATGAGTATTATATAGTATTATTTAGATGGGGGTCTGTGATTACTAATCGATTTGAAAAGGGGTCCTTCAACCAAAAATGTTTGAGAACCACTGCTCTAGTGGCAAGTTACTAAAACTAAAAGTCCCCAGGCACACAATTTTTAGGAGTACAGTGGAATTTTGATAAAATCTTAGGTCCAAATCCATTTCTCGTGTATTTTTCCCTCATTGTGATCAACTTTTGATTGTATGCATCAGATTAAAACTTATTTTCTTAAATGTTTTACACATTTTTTACACTTGTTTAGCACAAATCATCTGTGGCTAAAGAATTGGAATACTAATCAGAGCCAATTAAAATTGGATTGATCTGCCTTGGTTCTAAAATAATCCATTGGCAGTGCTTTCTTTTTCTTTAAAGACTGAAATATCTAGAACTCATTCCTACGTCGGACGCAGTGTGCAGCTTTAAACCAGTTTCACCTTGTATCTAATATGTTTGTTGAATCTAGTGTTTGTAGCGCTATACTGTTTTTTCAATAAACAAAGTCTGTTTGGCTTTACTGAGTAGTGAAACACAATACTGCATGGATCTGCATTCAGTGATCAACCAGATGTAACGATCAAACAGAAGACAGCTCAAATTGACTCTTCGAATTCTACTGTAATTGGAATTTTTTTGTATTAAAATTAAAAATCAGCTTTTTCCAAAGTAACTTTAAAAGCAAAAGTGTGCGTACTACTAGCTGATGTCCTGCAAATGCCAAGTAGTCAGGGAGTTGAACACATACAGCTGAAGAGAAAACTGGTGAGTGGGAGGCGACTCGTTGAGTAGGTCTTTATATTTTGCATTGTATTATAAATGGTTACAGCAGATGGCTCCTTTATTTATGTTTATATGAGCAATGGTTCTGGTCTGGAAGTACTATCATTTTTCAAATGTGGAAGGAAATTGGAATAAAAGTGCTGAATTTAAAATGTTTTACCAAAATGTTTTGCCTAACTATTTTAAGTACCATTGGAACGATGTTGGGTGAAAGATCAGCCATGCTCTTATTGAATGGCGGAGCAGGCTCGAGGGGCCGAGTGGCCTACTCCTGCTCCTACTTCATATGTTCGTAAAAGAGGGTAGCGAGAAAGCAAGAACTTCCATTTATATAGTGCCTTTCATGACCTCAATATCCCAAAGTGCTTCACAGCCAATGAAGGGACTTTTGAAGTGTAGGCACTGTTGTAAGGAAATATAACAGCAATTTTTTGCACAGCAAGGTTCCATAAACAGCATTGCGATGAATGACCAGATAATCTGTTTTTAGGGATATTGGTCGAGGGATAAATGTTGTCCAGGACACCGGGAGAGCTTACCTGTTCTTCAAAAAAAAAATGGGATCTTTTACATCCACCTGAGGAGGCAGGTAGACTCGATTTAATGTCTTCATGAAAGACAGCACTTCTGACAGTGCATCACTCCCTCAGTACTGCACTGAAGTGTCAGCTTAGATTATGTGCTTCAAGTCTTTGAAGTGGAGCTTGAACCCACGACTTTCTAACTGAGGCACGTGTGCTACAACTGAACCAAGGCTGACACTGAAAAGATGCCAATAAGGAAATAATAAACTGAAATTTTCTTGGCCTTCACTGTAAAAAGTTACACTTTAACCAGATGGGCAGTAAAGGTTGCTACTAAATACCAATATTTATTATGTATTTATCTGCCTTTCTATTTGAAGTGTGAACTCTTAAAATTCTTTCACTGTAACCCTCCCCTATTTCCACAACACAGTAGTTCTACCCCCATCCTTACAATTGCTTCTAGTGATGCCATAGGAGGTCTGCTAATACTATATAAAAATTAAAATTTATAAATCACTTAGTGAATTTTGCAAGATTTTGAAATTTGTCATCTTATTCTAGATAAAGGTCAATAGTGATAGAACACACTTGCTGCAGGGATACACTGTTGTGTGACCCGGTATAATCAAAAGTTGAGCTGATCTTTGTGGGTAGGTATCCGTGGTGGTAATATTTTATAATAGCCCATAATTTTCAGTCAGCCGCGAAGCAAAGGCGTTTGCCGCTAGCCCCGAAGAAAGCTGCTCACAAAGATCTTGCGATCTTTGGCGAGAAGTTTGCCTTTTGCGACGTGTAATTGAGATCAGTGTAGTGGGAATCCCATCTGCTGTGACACCAACAAGCTGACTCAGCAGCCAATCACAATGCCGAATTCTTACAGACCAGGAAGTGAAGTTGCTTTTATTCTGACTTTTTAAAAATGTTAGAGAGCAAAACAAAGATTGGGGCTCTCGCATGGGGAAAAAGTAAACCTGAAATAAATATGAACAAACTTTAAAAAAATATATATATTTTTTAAGTTTCTTAAATTGTAATTTTTATTGGGCCAAAAATTGATCCCGCTGCGCGGTACTCTCGCGTATTCTCTCTCCAATTGCCGGTTTTCTGCATGCCCTGCGCATGCGCTGAAAACCGGCACTTGGTCTTTGGAAAAGGGGGCGGTTCCTCGGTGCATCGCGTGCGCGCTACAGGCTGCGCGCACGCTGTGCACTTCGTGCTTTGACGTGCAGGTAAGGACGGAAGATTTTAGAAATGGAAGTAGTGAATTAAGTATTTTTTTGAATTTTTTTTAACAGGTATATCTTTTTTAGAGACTTTAAAGACAGGTAAGTTTATTTTTATAACTTTTTAAAAGATTTTAAATTTTTTCAAAAATTTAATTTTTTATTTAAAATGGTTAATTTATTTAACTATACTTATTTTATTAATGTGATGGTTTTTAAAAAAAGTTTAATTGAGGTTTAGCTGTTATTTTGGGGGGGTGTAAGATTCATAGCTTTCACAGCACGTATGTGAAACTTATGAATGGAAGATGGTGTGCTGCCATTGGCTCTAACTGAGTCACGTGATCCCACAGCTCGCACGAATTCACTACGCCGGTGGGATACGCAAGCACTGCCCAGCTGATGTCTGGAACATCAAGTTCGTGCGAGCTGGATCTGAAAAAGCCAACGCGGAGTGAGAGATCGCGCCTGCTCCTTACCCCCGCGGGAATAGAGCGAGATCAATTTCTGGGCCATTATAATGAAGAAATTTGACACTCCACAAAATTCAAATTAGATTTTCAGGGCCATAATGTTTGTTTTGCAGTCAATACACTGTTAAAACCCCAGTTACACCTAAACCAACAAGGTCTAACTTTTAATAGGGTATGTAACAGCGATAATACCACAAAAAATCCCAAGTTTTCCTCCGTTTCACTGATTTCCCTGATGACACTGATTGCTGGGTGAGGTCCACAGCGCAGCCAGTGTCGGAGCAGTGAATGCGGAAATCCTGAAGTTGTCAGTCATTTAGGTGAGCATGCGCTACATCCTGAAGTTACGGTCGGTTTCAAAGGGCAATAACAGCAAACACTGTTCGTTCACTTATTACCCACCGCAAATTCCGGGCCATTGTATCACTGCAGAAATGATTGAATTGAAGAGAAATGTAAATGCAACACATTAATGAAAATATCAAGTGAATAAAGGGAAATCATGTTTATACAATAGTTTAATTGTGAGAAAAAAAATCTCACCCTGTGCTTCTGAATGCCTATTATTCGTGGAGTAAAAGTGGGGCATCTGCTGTCCTCTATAAAGTTGAACTTGCGATTGAAGTTCATGTACGAATACATCATGCGTTGGTATTACATTCCAATGTGCTATATTTTGCATTTAAAATGGGTTAACGTCAGTGTAAACATTGTGCGCACAGGAACTTAGTTTAACATGCTAGTATGTGAACTTTGCTGACTGGAAATTCTACTCTTGTATGTTAGACTTTTTAAAGTAACCCAAAAATAATCTTTTACAATGAGGACAACATGGGGATAAAATGCATGATGCAGGCTTGATCGTCCATACTGTTGAATTCCCAATCTCAGCATCATTGTAAGCAGATACTAACAAGCGACCAGGTATCCCTCTACAGAGAAGGAGGGAGAGTCGGATGGAGATTAGTTTCTGGGCTACACTCGTGTCTAATACCTGCTTTTATAGATTCCTGTGGAAACTGGGATAGAAAAGCAGGCAGAAAAATAGAGTTAGATTTCATCAAATTTGTTTTTTAAAAGTCGATGTATAACAAAAGAACTATAGCTTGGGTGAATTAGTTCCAATTAGCGTTTAATTTTTGTGCTCAAGGCTGCATCAAGTGTCATAAAGAGTAACCATTAACTGTTCATATCCTTTGTCTTGTCAATTTTCAGTAGGGAATACTAATTACATCATAGGGAGGGATCTGCTTAGAGGAGTTCAGAGTCACGAAGAAGTTGAATTAGCAATGACACAATCGCTGAAGTGTTAGCGTTAATAACAGCACAGCTGATAGTAAATCCCATGCAATTTTGGGCTCTACTGAGCTAGTTGCTGTGATGTCTAAATTACGAGTTGCATTTTTTTTTAAAGAAAATTAACTAATCCTAATTCTTTGTAATTGTTTTTAAATGGCTTTCTGGTGGTAAAACACATTTGTTTTCTTGCCTATCTATGTTGAGATTTTTTTGCAAAGAAACTTATCTGTCATGTCAGCCGTGGCTTAGTGGGTAGCACTCTCGCCTCTGAGTCAGAAGGTTGTGGGTTCAAGTCCCACTCCAGAGACTTTGAGCACAAAATGTAGGCTGACACTTCAGTGCAGTACTGAGGGAGTGCTGCATTGTTGGAGGTGCCGTCTTTCAGATGAGACATACTGAGGCCCCGTCTGCCCTTGTAGGTGGACGTTAAAGATCCCATGGCACTATTTCAAAGAAGTGTAGGGGAGTCCTGGCCAATATTTATCCCTCAATCAACTATAAAACAGATTATCTGGTCATTATCACATTGCTGTTTGTGGGAGCTTGCTGTGCACAAATTGGCTGCTGCGTTTCCTACATTACAACAGTGACTACACTTCAAAAAGTACTTCATTGGCCGTAAAGCGCTTTGGGACGTCCTGATGTCGCGAAAGGAGCTTTATAAATGCAAGTCTTCCTGAGGGGATGACTTTTACGCTGGGATACAGTTCCACAGGTGCTGACAATTCTTTCCTACCTAATCCAAATGGCTATTCTTTAAGGGTGAATCTGAACAATTGTCAGTGCGCTATTTATTGGACTGGTTGGGAGGGCGTAGCGTTGCGGATAAACCCATTCCTGTCCATCTGTGCATTTTGAAGATGGGTTACTGGCTAATAGAAGGGCAAAACCTTGGCTGATTTGTGCCCGCCACCCAATCCATTCGTATTTCAGCAATGCCCGAGGCCAAAGTTGACACCATAGCTCAGATCAGCTAACTCAGCACAGATGAGGGTTACACACCGTCTAATGTATATGTCTAATGAGCTATTGAGAGAACTCTGGAAACTTACTTGTGCATTTTTCAATTGGAACAGTATACAACTATTGACACCAGAGGGTGCTGAAGTGCTTTGGGGTATAACTTTTGATTATACTATGTGGCGTATTCCTGTTGTGATTCCAGATGGGAGTTGTTAAATTCACTCAAACTAAGCAAAGAATTTTGATTACTTTCCCTTTTGATATTTGCTGTTCCAGTCTTTTCTGATGAATTGAGCTAGCACCATTCATTGGCCATTATTGAAATAATTTTGTATTCTGCAGCGAACAGGCCTTTCACATTTCAGTGTGACTCAGAACCGCAGTCACTTGAGACCTTGAAATCAATGCTGTTCAGTCACCTGAGGCTGTGCTCTAGGGGTGCTAATACCCTTTGTTAACTGGGTAAATTCTATTTCCTTCCATTGTATTCCAATGCCTGTCGATGTAACATTACACCTGAGGGCAAAACCCATACAAAGAAACTAAAGTAATGGTTGGCAAATTACTCATCATGTTTCTGTCAATGCTAAAAGTCAGAAGCAAGTGTGAAATAAATGCACCTGGTGTAAATAATTATAGACCTGAAAGAGAAGGTGTATGTGTAAGGTGCCATGGAACGCTAAATGGCAGACTAATTGTTTGCAGAAGGGAAAAATCCTGCTGCTGATGAGTTTGAGGTCAGCTCGATTAACGCAATCTTTCTGCCAGTTTTGTTTAGCCATGTCATGGTCTGTTTCCTTTAGTAAAGCCATTAAGTCTGACTAATGCAGCCGCCCAGCAGTTAGCCCTGTCTTCCCTGGGGCTGAGGATATAATGTCAGTGGGCTACGATCCAATTCACTCTGAGCTGGATACATTAAATCTTTTTACTGCAGGTCTTGTCAGGCAAGGCCGATCGTCTGCTATCAAATGCTCTGAAAGCATCCTAGCTCATAAAAGCAATTTCATGTGCTCATTGATACAGAATGGATTGTTGCTAAACCTCCAAGGCATATTCTCAAGGTCAAACTACTGAATTTTTTTAATGTAAAAATGGGCTTATATCAAAATACGACCTTTAAAAAAAAAATGACGCGAGGATGAATGTTTTTGTGTGTGTGTGTGTGTGTGTGTGTTAGCTGGTGATGTGTCACACTGCAGCCTGGGGTTTGTCACAGAGACCGCCAGAATTTATCACTTGTTCACAGCTACACAATAATATGATTTAAACAAACAAGATCAAGCTACGTATACTGTCAGGCTGTTGTTGGTGTATAGGGATTTGTATCCTGCACTGAGGCTATGTTAGCAGCTAATAGAGTAGCTAGCCAGTTGCTGCACTTGTTTGTGTGTTTTGTCTGCAGTCAATCCATAGCTACAGATGAAACGACTCCAGTCTATAAACCTGACTAGCACGTTTTCCCTCATTGTTGGCACTTGGATTAAGTCTAATTTTTTTTGGCATTTAACCCAAGAAAAAAAATGCCATCAGAAATAGCTACATGTATGTTGCATGTTACATGACAGTGGCAAAAATCTCATTATGGCTGTGCGTATTATTTCTGGTCATCACATTATGGTAGATATGATTACAGGCTGTTTTGAATAACAATTTGCCTTTTGAACAGCCCACTTATCTTCCATTTGTCACAGGTAAATGTAGATGAATTAGTAAATCAAACAATAACTTCACAGTTCACACAACATTAAGATTCTATGAAACCAGATGTTGATTTTCAATTCTCATGACTTGGATTTTTTATCATTGACTAGTAAATTCCGGCCCCCCTCCCCACTCCTTACTTTTGGTGTCCACATGCCAGGAGTCTCTAAACACTTAGGGGGTGAAATTGGGTGCCTTTGCGCCTCCCATTAGCGCCCCCGCGGGTGCTAACGGGGCGCAAATGGCTTTGAAACCGGGCATGGCGCTGACATCGACTCCCACCATATTCGGCGGGAGTTTTGTGGTGGCACTACGCTGTTGCGCCCTGATCTCCTTCGACCGGAGATCGTGACATCATCGCCGTGCATAGCGCCCCGGACCCGAAATTGACTTCCGTCCCCTGCAGCAGCGCCGATTGAAAACACCGACAGCTGCAGGAGGCGTGCTTCGGGCGGCCGGCCGCTTCGGGGGGCAATGCTTAAAGGCGAGGTGGCCGAGGTAAGTAAAAAATAAACTTACCTTTCATGTTCCGTTTTTTTTTTGCGGGTTCCTGCCCGTGATCGATCAGCCCGGCACGCTGCTTGAGCGCCGGGCTGACTGCGCCTGCCTTGGTGGTCCAGGTAGGTACTTTTTATATTGCAGAGCCTGCAGCGATGGCTCTTCCCTTTAAGGGAGGGAAGGAGCCTTTGAACGCGGCAGCGCTGCACGGCCCAGTGTGCAGTGCTGCTGAAGTCTCCGCCCTGCCTGCTGCCGATTGCGCTCCAAGAAGGAAGTGGAGCGTTTAATTTAGCTCTTCACTTCCTTCTTGGAGCGCAAACGGCAAATTTTTCAAAAGTTTGAAATCATTACCACCTAGCGCTAACTTTTAAAAATTAGCGCCCCAAACGGGGCAATAGTGAATATCTCCCCCTAAGTCTGAGGTCTGTGCTTACATAACTGCTTCCCAAAGGTTGACCACATCAGTTAAGGGCGAGTTGCCCTTTTCCCCCTTTTTCCTCGACCTCGAACAGTTACACAAATTTTGTATTCCTTTTGAGGCCAAGCATAAAATATATATACTGAAAACACTGATTCTTAAACCCCCCCCTCCACTGTTACTGATTTTTCTCCCTTAAAGTACATAAACTTTGACCTGCTCCATAACAAAACCCTTGCTAAAGTACTGCAGGCCTGACTATTGGGAGAACTGTCTGCAGATTCACAGATGATAAAATTATTTGTGTTGGGGCCTTACATAAGAAAAATAAATTACAGTCAGATCTAGAGGCGATGGGCGATGTAATTTAATACAGATAAATGTGTTGGGCATGGGAGTAGAGGGCCAACACCAACATGTATACATCATGCAGGGTTGTAACCTTAAGACTTTTGAGTGGGAGAAAGACCTAGGCGTTACACTACATAAATCTGAAGTTTCACGACCAGTGCCACAAGGTTATAGCAAAAGCAAATTGAGTATTAGGATGCATTGCTAGGACAATTTGATTTGATTGAGGTCGTTAAAATGTTAAAGGTTTAGATTCAGTCCATGTGGATCAGCTTTTTGAGTTAGATAGGTTAGGGAGTACCAGGGGTCATACATATAAGTTACGTAGCATATAACTAGGTGAGCTGTCAGGAGGCTTTTCTTTTCACAGAGTGCCGTCAACCTTTGGAATAAATTTGAGGCTTGTGCAGTGAGTGTGGATTTTGTGTAAGCATTCAAAAAGGAGCTGGACAAGTTCCTAATTGTGGCTGACATCACAACGTACAACAAGTAGGTAGGGTATGGTCAGTGCAAGTCTTGCTAACTGGTCTCCTGTGTGGGAGAGATGGGGGGCGTGATGGTGTTAAATTACACCACTATGGTATGAGACAAGTTCGATGGAGCAGCTGGTCTTTTCCTGTCCATCATTTTGGTATGTTTGTATGTAACTCTATCTCTTCTGTTCAAAACAATGGTTTGAACCAGTCCACCAGCTGAATTTGTGTTTAGTATCTTTGCCTCTGTTTCCTGCAACAAAAAGAAGGGGCGGGGTGGTGAGAGAAAGAGAAGAGCATATGTTACTGCTGCTGTGCCAGTGGCCGGAATTTTCCTTACCATGGCGGGTCCAGTGCAGCCGGTGTCCGAGGCAGGTCACGACCCCGCTACTGGCTCCATCCCGCTGTAGAAAATGAACTTGCCTTAATGGGGCCTATTAAGCCTGCCCAGCGCATTACCCAGCCCAATTAGATGGAGTGGGTCTGGTGACATCATTCATGACGCGTTTTAAGCCGGGATCCTTAAAGGGACCCTGGCCACATTAAATTTTAAGTTTAATGTAACATAGTGGGTGTTGAATCTTTACTGTAAAAATATATATAATAAAAGTTATATATGAGTGACAAAGAAATATTCAAATATTATTAAGTAATATGACTCCATCTACAAATTCAATCAAGAACATAATTAAAGTACATTAATTAGGAAGTTATTGGGGCTTTAGTCACAAAACTATAGACTTTTGTATCAGTAACTGGTACAAATAAAAGATGTGTGTGTGTGTGTGTGTGTGTGTATATATATAGGTAATACATAAAATTAAGCAGATTTTAAATGTAGCTGCAAAGAGGTGGATTTACAATCTTATGCAAGTTCAGCGGAAGAGCTGCGGAATCCCTGACAAACAGTATAAGTGGTGCTTACAATGTGTTTCTGGGATTTCTGCAGCTCTTCTGTTGAAGTTAACAATGGACAAGTAAGAGAACCTCTGCAGAAATTCACCCTAAATCTCAGACTGAAAAATTACGTTAGTCATATTCAGGGACTGAAAGCAAATTGAACCAGTGGAATGAGTGATGAGAATGAAATTGTTACGATTGATGACTTGATTTAACGTGTAACTAGACAATCACAGTATACTGTGAGAAAAACCTGACCAGAAACAACACACAAATTTATTGAAATGGTATATGTCATTTTTTATAGTGCAGATCAATTCACTGTAGTTACTGTTGAGTTGGAAGGCAACAGCCAAGAATGGCCAGTGAAAAATGTATTTCCCTCACCATCCAGGGTAAGATGGGAGCCTTTAGCACTCGCATCCCTTCAGGAACTTCTGAATTAACATTTACCAATAGCTTTACAAGTAGAACAGAATCTCCATCAATCTGTTAGCTGATGTAATCAACATGTTTTTATTTTGGTTTGTTTTCCATACAAGTAATCAGCTGGAGCAATGACCACGGAACTCACGCATCAGGCTGACAGGCGTGGTTCCCGAGCTGTGTGAATCTCATGGCCATGCAGGGAAATTTAAAAAGTAGAGGGAAAAAAGGCTCTTAAGTGCCTGTAATGTACCTCATAATGATTTCAATTGGGTCCCCCGCTGCTGCAGGTCGGGTCAGCTCCACGATGACAGACCCGTCTGTGGGAAAGGTGCGTGGGGGCAAGATGACAGCGGGTTCCCAAGCCGCTGTCAAAAAAAACCAACTTTCCCACCCAACCCGCCACCGATCACGCCCACTACCACCATGGAAAATTCAGCCCATTGTCACTGATGGTGGATGTTTATGTGGCCAGGACCTGGACTTGGCTCCAAACTTTCGTCAATTTGCTAATGGAGGATCACATGCCACCCAAGCAGGCCCTTGCAAATTGGTAAGAACTCCTCTTTCAGGAAAAACTAGAGCAGTGAAACCCCCACCCCCGCTATGCTTTTCAAAATGTCCCTTATGTATGTATATATTTTTGACAGAACCCTAGATAAAAGTCAGAAACTAGGTACACATTGGGGATGCTTAAAGAGGAAGGAATGCCTAGCATACACACAAAACAGCAACAAATCACAACTGAATAGATAGGTAACCTTGCAGCACTTCCAACTGGTTGCTTCTAACTTGGAGCTGGGGATTTACAAGTAGTTGCCAATCTACAAATTTTTCTCAGCAACTGCAAGCAGCCTCTTTAGGATGTGCTTATATATAGCAACACTATGAAGTTAAAGAGACGGCCTGTGTTAAAGGTGTGTTCACTTTAATAGCCGGATAATACAATGGCCCGGATTTTGCGGTCAGTGGCGAATGAACCCAGTCTTCCTATAGGCTTTTGCACTGGAACTTGCGGCAATTAGAAATCCATTTCCACGCGGTGCCCTCTACAGGGGATCTGGGATCTGTGTGAACAAGGCAAGCAACTGTGTATCTCCCTAACCAATCATAATGAAGAATTCTTAATGAGCAGTGCAGTCTAAACCAGGAAGTGTAAGTTAGAATATTTAATTCAATGCCAAATCATGTACAGAAAGTGCAAAAGAGGGAAAGAAAGATGGGTTTAAGAGAGAGACAAGAGACAAAAAAGTTTTTTAAAAATGATATAAATTAAAATCTGAAGGAGAGTAGTGGTGAACGGTTGTTTATTGGACTGGAGGAAGGTACACAGTGGTGTTCCCCAGGGGTCGGTACTAGGACCACTGCTTGATATATATTAATGACTTAGACTTGGGTGTACAGGGCACAATTTCAAAATTTGCAGAAGACACAAAACTTGGAAGTATAGTGAAGTCAGGAGGATAGTGATAGACTTCAAGAGGACATAGACAGGCTGGTGGAATGGGCGGACATGTGGCAGATGAAATTTAATGCAGAAAAGTGTGAAGTGATACATACAAAGAATGAGGAGAAGCAATATAAACTAAAGTGTACAATTCTAAAGGGGGTGCATGAACAGAGACCTGGGGGCATATGTGCACAAAACATTGAAGGTGACAGGGCAGGTTGAGAAAGTGGTTAAAAAAGCATACGGGATCCTGGGCTTCATAAATAGAGGCATAGAGTTCAAAAGCAAGGAATTTATGATGAACCTTTATAAAACACTGGTTTGGCCTCAACTGGAGTATTGTGTCCAATTCTGGGCACCGCACTTTAGGAAGGATGTGAAGGCCTTAGAGATGGTGCAGAAACGATTTACAAGAATGGTTCCAGGGATGAGGGACTTCAGTTATGTGGATAGACTGGAGAAACTGGGGTTGTTCTCCTTAGGGCAGAGAAGGTTGAGACTATAACCCCTGCCCCTATTTTTTCAGGCGGCAGCTGTTGATGATTCTGCCGTCCCCATTTGCAACATTTAATCTCTCCTGTCTTCCATCCTAGCAGACTGTCCCTTTTGTTCTTTCCTCCCCTCCACCCTTTCCCTGCCTCTGCACCTGCTTAAAACCTGTTACATCTCTAACTTTTTCCAGTTCTGACGAAGGGTCACAGACCTGAAACGTTAACTCTGTTTCTCTCTCCACGGATGCTGCCTGGCCTGCTGAGTGTTTCCAGCATTTTCTGTTGTTATTTCAGATTTCCAGCATCCGCAGTATTTTGCTATTGTAAGGTTGAGAGGAGATTTGATAGAGGTGTTCAAAATCATGAGGGGTCTACACAGAGTAGATAGAGAGAAACTGTTCCCATTGGCGGAAGGGTCGAGAACCAGATACACAGATTTAAGGTGATTGGCAGAAGAACCAAAGCCGACATGAGGAAAAACTTTTTTACGCAGCGATTGGTTATGATCTGGAATGCACTGCCTGAAAGGGTGGTGGAGGCAGATTCAATCGTGGCTTTCAAAAGGGAATTGGATAAGTACCTGAAGGAAAAAATTGCAGGGCTACAGAGAAAGGGTGGGGGAGTGGGACTAGCTGAAGTGCTCTTGCAGAGAGCTGATACGGGCTCGACAGGCCGAATGGCCTCCTTCTGTGCTGTAACCATTCTATGATTCTAACACACCTTTAAAAATTTGATTACACTAGCCGTAACTTTTTCTGGTGAGTTTAGTGGGTATCTAGTGGGTAAATACAGCAACTTCACACTTTCCATGTGGTTCAATGGCGAGTCTCTGGGTGAGATACTTTGTGAAGCTTCTGGAGTCGTGCAACTCGGACAGTAACTTCCAGATTTCTGGATGTGCGGTCGTCAGAAGTTGCTGCTTACATTAAAAGCATATCTGGCTTACTGTGAGCAACGTCACAGGAGATCTGCTGTTTTACTGTTCAAAAAGGCCAAATATTCAACCTAAAGGAGGTGAGGTGAGAAGAAATGTAATAATTTGCATGTATACAGCATCTTTCAGGTCCTCAAGTGTTCCACTGCACTTCACAGCCAATGAATTACTTTTGAAACGCCGTCAAATACAGAAGCAAATTTGCGCATAGCATAGTCCCACCAACAGCAATGAGATAAATGACCAGTTAATCGGTTAGTGGTGTTGGGTGAGGGATAAATATTGGCCTGGACACTGGGCGAACTCTACTGCTCTTCATCGAATAGTACCCATGGATCTTGTACATCCACCTGAGAGGGCAGGTGGAAGTGTGGTTAATGTTTCATCTGAAACACAGCACCTCTGCTACTAGAGCACCCCCTCTACTACACTAAAGTGTCGACCTAGTTTATATGTTCAGGTCCTGGAATGGGACTTGAATCCACAATCTTCTGATTCAGGTGAGAGAGCTACCACTGAGCCAAGCTGACATTGAACCTGCCTATGTCATTTGTTTAATTGGTGACACTCTTGCTTCTCAGTCAGAAGGTTGTGGAGTCAAGCAAAACTATGGGTTTGAGTACATAATCTAGGCTGACACTACGATGCAGGAGTGAGGGAGTGCTGCATTGTTTGAGGTGACAGTTTTTGATTTAGGCATCAAAGTGAGACCACATCTGTCTGCTCAGATGAATGTAAAAGATCCCATTGAACTATTTGAAGAAGAGCAAGGAGTGCTCCTAGTCTCCTGCCCAGCATACCTCCCTAAACTAACACCACCAAAATTCGAATACCTGGTCGTTCATCTCAATTGCTATTTGTGGAACCTTGCTGTAAGCAAATTATGTGCTACATTTGCCTGCAGGATCACACTTCAAAAATAGCTCATTGCTTATTGAGTACTTTAAGATGTCCAGAGGATGTGCTAAGGTGTGAAATAAATGCAAATTTGTTCATTCTTGCCATTTCTGATGACCTCCCCATCTCAGCTGCTCTGGTGTTACAGGGAAGTGCCACATCTATGCCAGGGAAACTGTATTCATATTGGGTGCTGCACTTTGGACGGGCCCACGGGTGAATTTGGTGCTGCCAAACCATTTGCTGCATGATATTCAAAGATTCCTGCTTCCAGACATAAGAACATAAGAAATAGGAGCAGGAGTAGAGTAGGCAGTTTGACCCCTCGAGCCTGCTCCACCATTCAATAAGATCATGGCTGATCTGATCTTGGCCTCAATTGCACTTCCCTGCCCGCTCCCCATAACCCTTGACTCCCCTGTAGCTCAAATATCTGTCTATCTCAGCCTTGAATATATTCAATGACTCCGCCTCAACAGCTCTCTGGGGTAGAGAATTCCAAAGATTCACGACCCTCTGAGAGAAGAAATTCCTCCTCATCTCTGTTTTAAATGGGCGACCCCTTATTCTGAAACTGTGCCCCCTCGTTCTAGATTCCCCCATGAGGGGAAACATCCTCCCTGCATCAACCCTGTCAAACCCCCTCAGAATCTTATGTTTCAATAAGATCACCTCTCATTCTTCTAAACTCCAATGAGTATAGGCCCAACCTGCTCAACCTTTCCTCATAAGACAACCCCTTCAACTCAGGAATCAACCTAGTGAACCTTCTCTGAACTGCCTCCAATGCAAGTATATCCCTCATTAAATAAGGAGACCAAAACTGCACGCAGTACTCTAGGTGTGGTCTCACCAGCGCCCTGTACAGTTGTAGCAAGACTTCCCTACTTTTATACTCCGTCCCCCTTGCAATAAAGGCCAACATTCCATTTGCCTTCCTAATTACTTGCTGTACCTGCTGACCCACTGCTCTTAGAATTAACATGATGACAGTAGCTGAATTTAGGCTGTTTGGACACTACCTTGACTTAAATCTGACATTTGGTACACTCAGAATGTGTACAAGCCATTGGGACTATCCTGTTGCTCAAATAACTAATGACAATATTGGCTAATTGGTCAGTAGCATAGTCAGGACTATTATACATGCCATTTGAGTAGTCCAATTCAGTGCATACAGTTGAGCGATGCACAGCACAAATTTGGCAAACAATGGGGAATCAGTGGAAGAGAAATAGTAAGTATAACTTTTTAAAAATGAAAATGTGTGTATTTTGTCACTTATTTTACCTTTTATGCACCTCATCTGTCTAACAGCTGCACATTACTATATTGTCGTAGCACACTCCCAATTAATGTAGAGTTAACTGCTATGGAAGCTATGTTTTTTATTTACAAAGTTAGGGCTTAAAAAAATGGAAGGTTACACAGTCCTTTGGTATCAGTCTGAGTTAAAACAATAAACTTTTCATGGTACCCGAACTGAAACTCATAAAACCCTTGGCCCGGAATTTGAGGTCAGTGGCGAAGTGACTGCGCTCGCCACTGACCTCGAAGAAAGCTGGCCACAATGATCTTGCGATCTCTGTGGCGAAAACTTTAGCTTTCTCGACGTTAATTTGATTGTAGTGCTGTCTATAGGGGATCTCCAGCGTCTATCAGCAGTGATGTCATCAAGCTGGCTAAGCAGCCAATCACATTGAAGAATTCTCACAGACAGCAAACCAGGAAATAAAAAGCAGCTTTTATCATTCACTTTTTAAAATTTTTACAGAGAGCAAAATAAAGATTGGGACATACACATGGGGTTAAAGTAAATGCTGAAATATCATAAACAAACTTTAAAAAAGTTATAAAAAAAATTATTTTAAAAATCTAGTAATTTTTATCATAATGGAGAAATTTGACATTCCACATATATAAAATTAGGTTTTCAGGGCCAGAATGGTTATTCAGAAGTAGTTATTACCCAGAACACCATTAAAAATCCAGTTACACCTCATTGAACAAGGCTTAACTTTTTATGGGATTTTAACAGTGATATTAGAGCGGAAAAGGGGAAGTTTTCGTCAGTTCAAGTGATTTCAGTGATTACAGGCTATGGGGAGTTCCACAGCACAACCTGCGCCGGAGCAGGGAATGACTAACTGCAAGGTCAGGATTTCCGCATTTAGCTGCGCCTGCACTAAATCCTGAAATTACAGTCCGTTTCAGAGGGGCAATGACAGTTTCGCCATCATTACCACCGCATAATCCGGGCCCTTAACTTTTTTTTTTTTTACAGCAGCCAATTTGCATACAGTGAGGTCTCACAAGCAATGAGGTAAATGACGAGTAAATTTGTTTTGATTGTGGTGGTTGAAGAATGAATGGTGGCCAGGCTCATGGGAATAGTGCCATCTTTTACATCCACCTGAGCAGGAATTCGAGACCTCGATTTAATGTCCCACCCAAAGGACAGCACCTCAAACAATGTAGTACTCCCTTAATACTGCAGTCAAGTGTGCTAAAGTCCTGGAGTGGGGCTACTTACTGAGCTGAGAGTGCTTCAGGAAGTCCTTGGTGTAGAAAGTGCTTTATGAATGCAAGTTCATTCTTTTGCTGTTCCTAAAATTTCCAATTGGCCATCTAACTAAACTTGTTTTACAAGCTGCTCAGATTTGAAATATAAAATGACCTAGTTCTAAAATGATGGGTTATTTGCTAGAAATGTGAAAAGTTCACCAAAAGCTCCTCTTAAAATTCTGCTGTGTGGTGTGAAAGGAAAAAATGACCATTGCCAAAAACCTTCTGCTTGCTACTGGAATAAAACCTACACACCAAGTCATTTACAACCAAATAATTTTTGTTAATTTAGATCAGAGCAGATGCTAGCTGGATCCTTCGCATTAGACATGACTCAATGGTAGCACTCTCGCCTCAGAGTCAGAAAGTCGTGGGTTCAAGCCCCACTCCTTGACTTGAGCACAAAAGCCAGGCTGACACTTTAGTGCAGTACTGAGGGAGTGCTGCACTGATGGAGGTGACGTCTTTCGGGTGAGATGTGAAACCGAGGCCCCGTCTGCTCTTGTGGGTGGATGTAAAAGATCCCATAGCACTTTTTCAAGAAGAGCAGGGGAGTTCTCCTGGTGTCCTGGCCAATATTTTCCCTCAACCAACATCACTACAGCAGATTATCTGGTCATTATCACATTGCTTGTTTGTGGGACCTTGCTGTGTGCAAATTGGCTGCTACATTTTCTACATTACAACAGTGACGACCCTTAAAGAGAAAAGTGCTTAATTTGCTGTGAAGCGTTTTGGGATGTATTGAGGTTGTGAAAGGCGCTATATAAATGCAAGTCTTATATAGGAGAGACTTTAAGAGGGAGTTCAGTGTTAAAGAGGCTGAAAGAGCAGCTACCAATGGTGGAGCATAGGGTTGAGAAGTATTCTGATGTCAGAGGAGTAGAGAGTGCATGCAGAGGTGTGCACCTGTGGGACAGCAAAACCTCTTCTCTCCCCATTACCCATTCTCTCATTCTTCCATTGATTAATTTCACAATGGAATTATTGGATACCTATGTTGGAGGAGCCAAGAAAAAGGAAGAGGAGTAAAATATCTTAAGGAGGGCAGTGTCATTCTCAAATGACATAAAACATGTAAAATGTTTATTTAAAAATATTTTCTTTAAATGGAGATTAGAAGGCCAAATTGCAAATGCATTAAATACACCAGTAGACCACAAGCGTTGTGACAAATGGCAAAACTGGTTACGTATAATCTAATTGAATCCTTTCTCCATTCATACAAATGATATGCTGGATAATTTACCATGCTAATTATAATTCGATGAAGAAGTAATTTCAAATTCAACAATTATCTTAGGATGCCTTGGCTAGACATTCTTTGAGAAATTAAGTCTTTTGGCAGGCAGTACATATTTGTCATAAAACACCCTGTTTTCTGTTTAAAAAGCTCGATCTGTGCAATATGATTTTTATGACATGCAATGATAGATTTTCTAGTACTGTAATTTCTCATTAATTCATTTAAAAGTACCTTAAATACTCTAACACATGACTAGGCATAACAAATTACATTAGGATTCTTTTGATAACCTCTGCAAGCCAACACACACAATCACTAATTAACTGTGAATCAAATTCCACGAAGAGAAATTGAAGGTATTTTCTATGGCCTACTGTAATTTGCCGTGGCTAAACATGTTTGCTACAAATGTGCTAACTGCATGTAAACTCGCTATTGCCAAAGACAAAGGCAAAGATGGAATTTCTATTCAAGAATGTTTTCGAGTGGAGGCTGGAAAGGACAAAGAGTTACTTGGGTGGTCCAAATGCACAGGGCTTTTTAGATAGAGCAGGTACCAAAGAAATCATTGTACACACTTAGTCAGTAAATGGCTGACAATTTTCTGCTTTTACAATTGGATTGCACCACTTTGGAGAAGGTGCAAAACTATCAAATAAACCTCAGAACTTGGGGAAAAGTTATTTTTTAAACCAGGAACTGTAATGAGGCAAATTTTCATGCACTGTAACTGGGCCAGAGTAATGACGTTGAAGGTGATACTCAATTTTTAATAAACTAAAAATCCAAATTCCAGGCTGCACCTGATTGATCTAAACCAACAGCTATGTTTTTTTAAAATCTGAAACATAATAAAAGCTTAATGACATTGAATTCAGGTAGAAATCCTGTGTAAACATGTGAAATGTGCTAAGTTCTGTATTCAACATTCTTTTATGAATTGAGAGATTACTGCATATACCTTGATGTCTATGGAATTTACAAAATAGAGTAAATTATGGTTTCAGTATACAATCGGTGAGGAGTGTATAGTTTCAAATGTTTTTATTCGTTCGCGGGATGTGGGTGTCGCTGGCAAGGCCAGCATTTATTACCCATTCCTAATTGCCCTTGAGAAGGTGGTGGTGAGCTGCCTTCTTGAACCGCTGCAGTCTTTGTAGCGGTTTGTTACAACTGAGTGGCTTGCTGGGCCATTTCAGCGGGCAGTTAAGAGTTAACCACATTGCTGTGGGTCTGGAGTCATATATAGGCCAGACCAGGTAAGGACGGCAGATTTCCTTCCGTGAAGGACATTAGTGAACCAGATGGGTTTTTACAACAATCCAGTAGTTTCATGGTCACCATTACTGGTTTATTTAATTAACTGAATTTAAATTTCCCAGCTGCTGTGGTGGAAGATTTGAACTCACAGTCTCTGGATCATTTGCACAGGCTTCTGGATTACTAGTCCAGTAACATAACCACAATGCTACTGTACCGTATGGAGAGCTATTCATGTTTGGCAGGTAGTTGGAAAAATGTCCTCTGGGGTTGCAGAGGGATAGAAGGCTTTTGTGCAGTTAATTTTTAAAAATATTTATGCTGTTCACCTTCAGTGCCAACGATTGAACATCTACCAAGAAATTATTTAAGTCAATTGCACATCACTGGAATAAAGCTCCTTTAAAATTAAAATATTAAGTTTTTCTAAATTTGCAATTAAAAATATGTAATACAGTCTCTGTGTAAATAAATTCCTCTCAAATAAAGAATTTAGGAGAAATGTCTTTACACAGAGAGTGGTGAGAATGGAAAATTCATTGCCACACGGAGTGGTTGAGGCAGACAGCAATGATGTATTTAAGGGGAGGCTTGAATGACACATGAGGGAGAAGGGGATAGAGGGACACGGACAGGGTGGAAAAGGTCATTAGAGTGGGAGGACGCTTGAGTGGAGTATAAACACCGGCATAGACCAGTTGGGCCGAATGGCCTGTTTCTGTGCTGCCAATTCTATATATTTCTATGTAACGTTACTCTAATCAGTAAGACTTTGATCTGAAACAAATTGTTTCATATTATCACACTTTGAGTTTGCTTGACCACTATCTTCTGTCATATAGGGTTGTTTATTTTCTATAATTGTAGTTTTTTAGGTTATAAATTGAGATCACAGAAATATGCTGAGTAACAACATTTTTTTCTCATTCTACACCACTTTGGAACAATCTTAAGAGTTTTAGATTATGACATAGTCCATTGATTTGAAATGCACAGCATATCTTGCTTAAGATTCAATTATTTTTTCCAGATTGAGGTTACACACCAGCAGGTGGCGCTCTGTATTACTGTATGTGCTATATAATATACCATGTATTTACTGATAGCATTAGACAGGTAGTCATTTTCTTTCAGGGCACAAAACCACAGCATAAAACACGGCATGTACTGTCGAGTTTAAAGGAGGCTACAAGCTAAGTGTAAGGTTGGGATGACAATCTGTGCAGGCTTTTAACATGTACTGAAAAGGGCTTTCAGTAACAGTACTGAACAACAAAGAATGGAATTGAATGGGGTTAGTAGGTTAACTGGCTGTTAGCTTAAGTTCTACAATTTTATTTTGTTTTAATTTAAGATGATATGAAATGTAGTTGCTTTTAGTTAATTGAAGTATAATTTCTAGTTTCAATGAATAAGACATTTTGATTGCTGATTAATTATTTCTCATACTCTTGTAAAATATTCATATTTCCCTGCCAGTGCTTACAAGGTACTTAAGTAGCAGCGTTGAGATTTTTACCAAATAGATTACAATAGTAATTTGTTGCATTCCAAAATGTAAGCTTGCACTAAACCATAATTAAAATAATCCAATTAGTTTAATATTTCTAGTTTTTTTTAAGGCCATAACAATTTGAGGGTGCTACATACTACAAAATCCATAATTTGCAGGATTTACAATTTCTGGCTGTAATGTACTGATCTATTTTTGGATTAAAGTTTTGTCTAATACTAGATTGTTTTTAATTTGGGGATTTTAAAAAATTGTTAACTAATTAGAAAATTAAAATTGATCTTTACATTTACTCAACTGTGCAGTATAAAACTTGCATTAATGACTTCAATTCCATACAGCAGACAGTAGGGGCAGGGCTACTGCTGTAACAGACTAGGTAGGTTTCTGGATGCAATACAACGTCTTGGACTGTCACTTGGGCAATCCATAAGTTGAATAAACTAAAGAGTTTTAAGACTCCCAAAATGTTAAAACTAGCAAAAATAACAAGAATGGAACATTAGAGTGAAAATACATACTGTACAATACTTTATATCAGTGAGTACAGGCTGATGGGGAATTTGAAACAATGTCTAAATTTCATCTACTTATACAATGTGTTTGATTCACTGCGTAGTCTAGTTGTATTTGAGGAGAAGTTAGCCCATAGTATTTACCGCTTCATGTCTATTTATTGGATTTTCAAGGCGGTGGCTAGTAAACTCTAAAGAGAAACAGCAGATTGATGCTCGGAATACTAAATTCCATCTTGCTGAACTGTAGCTGGGACAGGAGTGTAAAGTGGGAGGGCTGGCAATGGCTATGGTTGTTGCCATCAGTGCCATGATTTTCTTCTTCCTGTTGGCGTCTCCCATGGAGTAGTTTCACCAGCAAGAGTTACTGCCACTGTTTGTTCTGCCTTCTACGTATTGTAAACAAGGAATGCACCTCACTTTCTTTATATCTGTTGTGCAAGATTTCTACTACTCTGGATTATCTTAATATTTCTGCTCAGATCTTTCATTTTTTCATTCATCTGTTTTTATTAAACACACCTGCCTCTGTAATTAAAGAAATGCAATAATCTTCACAGTAATTACAATTTAGGAAAAAAATCCACTAAGAAAATATTTTCAGCTGCAACATTGATAAACCCAACTCTTTGACCTTCTACGAATGAATATAAAAGATGGATATGTTCAGCCAAAAGAGTATATTTCCATTAAACTCATGGCCTGTTACAAATACTGCCTATTTAAAGGAGATTTTCAAATTTCCTGCAGGATAGTTACATCAACTGGTCACATCCTGCGTTTATAATATAAAAAGCGATATTTGGTATCTTAAATTAAATTTTAAAACACAGTAAATCAATATATTTGCATAGACTGAATTGTGTAAAAAAAAGTATGCAATGATTACATAATTATGGGTATGTTTGAAATCATATTAGAAGGGATACTCTCCACTGAAAATAGGTTCCTGGTGTTACACTGAAAACAATTCTCCTATAGATTGGGGAATGTTATAAACTGTCTCTGAAATAACCAGTTCTTTCAAATAATCATGGTTAATTGGGAGTTGAATGTGTGTGTAAAAAAACAAAACAAAGAAACATTATTCTAATTAGTGTTTGAAGAGTGAAGTTAATTTTAGTGGGGTCATGCTATGTTGTAAAGGGTCTAGTGACCCTGTCACAAGCAATCTGGGCTTTTACATATGTAGCAATAGCTTTCTTTTCAGTTGACGACATAATCTCTTTAATTGGTGTCAGTTAGGAGAGCTACTTCTGAAAGAGTGCTGGAAAACACCTATAGACAGCAATTTCGCTCCCTCTGCTCTTACAACAAATGAAGCAGGCTTTAACAATGTGCTGGGGACTCCTTACAACTCATGGGCTGTCAGCACAAAGCACTTGCACTTGAAAGCATGGGTATTAGGGATTAGCAAATCTGTTTAGATTAAAACTTTGGCCTGTGAACCTAAAACCTTTATGAGAGAACTGTTGAATATTAAATGTTATACAGATGAGCACTGAAAAGTGATGTTGATATGTCTATTACTTTATACTGATCCAAAGATTTAATTATTATTGAAATATATATGCTGGCTGAATGGAGATGCAACGTTTTATCAGTTTAATGATAGTCTACAGCCATTCACAATCGTTCTCCTTTATTTACCATTCACATACACAAGATAGGCCCATCACCCATGGGGGTAAAATCGCATTCTCCTTTTAAGAGTGTCATAATCATGACCTGATAGAGGTTTTTAAAATTATGAATGAGTTGGACAGGGTAAATGTGGAGAGAATATTTCCACTTGTGGGAGAATCCGAAACTAGGGACCATAAATACAAGACAGCTACTAATAAATCCAAAAGGGAAATAAAGATAAATTTCTTTGCTCAGAGAGTAGTTAGAATGCGGAACTCGCTACCACAGTAAGTGGTTGAGGCAAATAGCTTAGATGCTTTCAAAAGGAAACTAGATGAGTACATGAGAGAAAAGGGAATAGAAAGATATGGTGAAAGGCAGAGATGAGGCAGATGGAATAGGAGGAGACTCATGTGGAGTATAATCACCAGCACAGATTTATTGGGCCAAATGGCCTATTTCTGTGCTGTATGCTCTCTATAATTCTATGAATTTATGACAGAGATCGATAGATTTTTGGATATTAAGGGAATCAAGAGATATGGGGATCGGGCAGGAAAGTGGAGTTGAGGTTGAAGATCAGCCATGATCTTATTGAATGGCGGAGCAGGGGACGAATGGCCTACTCCTGCTCCTATTTTTTATGTTCTTATGAATCACCTTCATTCTGTCAGATGATGCAAAGCCACATGATAAAGCTCGGTGGTGGTTGGCAGCAATAAGGGGAAAGTTTGTGGTGGACAACTGAAGGATTTTGAGACTGTTACTGGACATATCTTGAAAAGAGATTGTGACTTGACATATCTTGAAAAGAAACAATTATTTGACACATCTGGAAAAGAAACAATTATTTGACACATCTGGAAAAGACTGGTGTGGGTCCGCAGACATATCTTGGAAAAACTGGGCTGAGTCAGCAAAACCCCACGATGCACTCTGGACACAATGTTTACAAACTGTGGTCAACTACGAACTGTCATGTTGTAATTGTGAGCATGTAGGCATGTGGTGTATCAAGATTAGCAGAGAGGTCACTCAAAAAGGGACGGGTAACAATTACTGGAAAAAGGTTACCTCCACTTGTGCATCAAGCTATCAGGAGAGGTGACCACCCAAATGACAAACAAAGAGTGGTCAAAGAGGACGATCATGCCAGCGTCATGTGCTGTCCTTACCACTAAGGAAGGATAAAAGAAGATAGAATTAGCCACTTCGGTGCGAGCCGATGGTGAGGAAACAGACCATCTAAGAAGATAGACATCGGGAAGAACCTTCGTGAATGAAGAGACCGATCACTTCAGCGTTCCGAGTGCAGTGAAGATTGTATGTATCTAATCTGTTAAAGTTAAGAGAACTGTATTGTAATATTACACTGACAATTGTATTAAGAATTGTATGACTTAAACTAAAAAGTAAAGAGTGTTGTGAGAACAATTGAATTTGTTTGAAACTCATTACTCCACTCAGTATAATAAGACCAAGAGATAAGGAAGTGAATAAACTTACTCAACATTGAAGAGCAAAGTGGATGTGTATAGTGCTTACTTTTAATTGAGGATGTCATCCCAAGTACTTTGCACATGTTACTGCCACATTTTGGGATTTTTGATCATTTTCTCCTGTGAAAGAAAGTGTGCTGGCCATCACGGGCAGGGGGAGAGTCCCGGCCATGGCGAGTGGCAATGCTGGAGGAGATGTTGCATAGGGTTTTCTCACACCTTATCCCCTTTTTCCTTTCTTACTTCCAGAGACTTGAGCACAAAAATCTAGGCTGACAGTCCAGTGCAGTACTGAGGGAGTGCTGCACTGTCAGAGGTGCCGTCTTTCGGATGAGACGTTAAACCGAGGCCTGGTCTGCCCTCTCTGGTGGACATAAAAGATCCCATGGCACTATTTCGAAGAAGAGCAGTGGAGTTATCCCCAGTGTCCTGGCCAATATCAACATAACAAAAACAGATTATCTGGTCACTATCACGTTGCTGTTTGTGGGAGCTTGCTGTGCGCAATTGGCTGCATTGTTTCCTACATTACAAAAATAACTACACTTCAAAAGTACTTCACTGGCTGTAAAGCACCTTGGGATGTCCTGAGGTTGTGAAAGGTATGATATAAATGCAAGTCTTTCTTTTCTTTCTTTCCATCTCAACCAACACACTCTGCATGACAAACAGCAGTTGCTTTCAATAGCCACTTCTTCCTCTGCTCTCCCTTCACACCAATAGCCAACACTTTCCCTCTCTTTCATTTCAGGTGCTGAATTCAGGAAGAGGAGACCAGCCTTCCTGAAGATGCACCATTACTCAATTTGACCCGAGCAAGCACCAGCTCAGTAACTGGCACCATGCATACTTTAGGCTAGAGGAGGGGTCTTCACCTGATGAATAACCGGTGTTAGAAATAGCCAAGTTACGGCTATCTCTGGACACTTTAAATAATCAGGTTCGAGTGTAAACCAATATGGTGGGTATATTGTGTTTAATCAGTGTTTAAGACGTAATATAACACATTAGTTATACAGCAAAAACATACGACCGTGACAAGAAGCTGACACCGATCCAATCGGACAGACGGTTGACACACATAAGAACATAAGAAATAGGAGCAGGAGTAGGCCATTCGGCCCTTCGAGCCTGCTCCGCCATTCAATGAGATCATGGCTGATCTTCTGCCTCAATTCCATTCACCGGCCCTATCGCCATATCCCTTGATGCCCTTACTAGTCAGAAATCTATCAACTTCTGTTTTGAATATACCCAATGACTGAGCCTCCACAGCCCTCTGGGGTAGAGAATTACAAAGATTCATCACCCTCTGTGTGAAGAAATTTCTTCTCATCTCAGTCCTGAATGGCCTACCCTTTATCCTGAGGCTGTGGCCCCCTGGTTCTAGACTCCCCAGCCAAGGGAAACATTCTCCCAGCATCCACCCTATCAAGCCGTGTAATAATTTTGTATGCTTCAATGAGATCCCCTTTCATTCTTCTGAATTCAAGAGAATACAGGCCTAGTTTACTCAATTTCTTCTCATACGACAGTCCTGCCATCCCAGGAATCAATCTCGTGAAACTTCGTTGCACTCCCTCTATGGCAAGTATATCCTTCCTTAGGTAAGGAGACCAAAATTGTACACAGTACTCCAGGTGTGGTCTCACCAAGGCCCTATATAATTGGAGTAAGACTTCTTTACTCCTATACTCAAATCCTCTTGTAATGAAGGCCAGCATACCATTTGCCTTCCTAATGGCTTGCTGCACCTGCACATTCACTTTCAGTGACTCATGTACAAGGACACCCAGGTCCCTTTGAGCATCTGCATTCCCCAATCTTTCACCATTTAGGAAATACTCTGCCTTTCTGTTTTTTTTACCAAAGTGGATAACTTCACATTTATCCACATTATAATCCATCTGCCATGTTCTCGCCCACTCACTGAGCCTGTTGAGATCCCCTTGAAGCCTCTTCACGTCCTCTTCGCAACTGACACTGCCACCTAGCTTTGTGTCATCAGCAAATTTGGAAATGTTACATTTAGTCCCCTCATCCAAATCATTGATATAGATTGTGAATAGCTGGGGCCCAAGCAATGATCCTTGCGGTACCCCACTAGTCACAGCCTGCCATCCTGAAAAAGACCCGTTTATCCCTACTCTTTGTTTTCTGTCTGTTAACCAATTCTCAATCCATGCTAGTATATTACCCCCAATTCCATGTGCCCTAATTTTGTTCACCAACCTCTTGTGTGGGACCTTATCGAAGGCCTTCTGAAAATCCAAATACACCACATCTACCGGTTCCCCTTTGTCTACTCCACTAGTTACATCCTCAAAGAACTCCAATAGGTTTGTCAAACAGGACTTCCCTTTCATAAATCCATGTTGACTCTGCCCAATCTTACTATTAGTTTCTAAGTGCCCAGTTATTGCATCCTTTATAATAGATTCCAGCATTTTCCCAACTACTGATGTGAGGCCAACAGGTCTGTAGTTCCCCGTTTTCTCTCTCCCTCCTTTCTTAAATAGCGGGGTTACATTTGCTATCCTCCAATCTGCAGGAACTGTTCCAGAATCTATAGAATTTTGGAAGATGACAACCAATGCGTCTGCTATCCCAATGGCCACCTCTTTCAAAACCCTAGGATGTAGGTTATCCGGTCCTTGAGATTTATTGACTTTTAGTCCCATTAATTTTGCTAGTACTATTTTTTTACTAATAATAATTTCTTTAAGTTCCTCATTCTCGCCACACCCTTGGTTTTCTCGTATTTCTGGGAGGTTTTTTGTGTCTTCCTCCGTGAAGACGGAAACAAAGTATTTATTTAATTTCTCTGCCATTTCCTCATTCCCCATTATAAATTCTCCCGTCTCTGACTGTAAAGGACCTACATTTACCTTCACCAGTCTTTTCCTTTTCACATACCTATAGAAGCTTTTACAATCCGTTTTTATATTTTTCGCTAGTTTGTGCTCATATTCCATTTTCCCCTTTCTTTATCAATTTCTTGGTTCGCCTTTGCTGATTTCTAAAAAGATCCCAATCCTCAGGCTGATCGCTTTTTCTGGCAACTTTATAAGCTTCCTCCTTTGACTTAATACTAGCTTTAATTTCTTTTGTTAGCCATGGTTGGATCACTTTTCCTTTTGGGTTTTTATGCCCTAGAGGAATATATGTTTGTTGCAAATTATGCATTATTTCCTTGAATGTTAGCCATTGTATGTCCACCTTCATACCTTTTAGTGTAGTCTCCCAGTCTACCATGGCCAATTTGTCCCTCATACCCTTGTAGTTTCCTCTGTTTAGATTGAAGGCCTTAGTTTCAGATTGGACTGCATCACTCTCAAACTTAATAAAAAATTCAATCATATTATGGTCACTTGTCCCTAAAGTCCCCTTTACCACAAGATTATTGATTAGCCCTTTCTCATTACACAGTACCAGATCCAGAATAGCCTGTTCCCTGGTTGGATCCTCCACATACTGATCCAGGAAACCATCTCGCATGCATTCCAAGAATTCATCCTCCACACCATTCGTGGTAATTTGATTTGCCCAGTCAATATGTAGATTAAAGTTCCCCATGATTACCGTATTGCCCTTGTTGCATGCACTTCTAATCTCTTGATTGATACTGTGCCCTACATTACCACTACTGTTTTGTGGCCTATACACAACTCCCACCAATGTTTTCCGCCCTTTGCTGTTTATTAGCTCCACCCAAACTGATTCCAGTTCTACATCACGATCTGCCAAGCCAAGATCTTTTATCTCTACCGTACCGATCTCATCCCTTATTAACAGCGCTACGCCACCTCCTTTTCCTTTTTGTCTGTCCTTCCTAAATGTTGAGTACCCTGGAACATTCAGTTCCCAGCTTTGGTTACCCTGCTACCATGTCTCTGTAATGGCAATTACATCATACCCATTTACTTCTATTAGTGCCATTAACTCATCCACCTTGTTGCGAATGCTACGTGCATTTAGATAAAGTGCCTTCAACTTTGCCTGTTTAATATTTTTCTGCACTTTGACTCTCTTTACTGTTGGCCTTTGTTTCTGCTCCCTACTAGTTTTGCTGACTACTTTTCTAACTTGCACTTCCAGCTTTGTTTCTCTCCGTTCTGGGCCCACACTTAGGTTCCCAGCCCCTTGACAAACTAGTTTAAATCCTTCCCAACAGCACTAGCAAACCCCCTGCGAGGATATTGGTCCCAGTTCTGCCGAGGTGTAATCCGTCAGCTTGTACAGGTCCCACCTTCCCCAGAATCGGTCCCAATGCCTCAGGAACTTAAATCCCTCCCTCCTGCACCATCTCTCCAGCCACGCATTCATCTGGTCTATTCTCCTATTTCTGCTCTCGCTAGCACGTGGCACTGGGAGTAATCCTGAGATTACTACCTTTGAGGTCCTGCTTTTAAATTTATTTCCTAGCTCCCTGTATTCTGCTTGTAGGTCCTCGTCCCTCTTTCTACCTATGTCATTGGTACCGATATGGACCACGACCTCTGGCTGTTCACCCTCCCCCTTCAGAATGTCCTGCAGCCGCTCAGTGACATCCTTGATCCTGGCACCAGGGAGGCAACATACCATCCTGGAGTCACGTCTGCGGCCACAGAAACGTCTATCTGTTCCCCTTACGATAGAATCCCCTATCACTATTGCTCTCCCACTCTTTTTCCTCCCCTCCTGTGCAGCTGAGCCACTCGTAGTGCCACGGACATGGCTCTTGCTGCATTCCCGAGAAACCATCTCCCCCAGCAGTATCCAAAACGGAAAATCTGTTGGAGAGGGAGATGTACCCGAGGGACTCCTGCACTACCTTCCTAGTTCTTTTACTCTGTCTGGTGATCACCCATTCCCTGTCTGCCTGTGCACTCTTTACCTGCGGTGTTACCACCTCGTTACACGTGCTATCCACGAAGATCTCAGCCTCGCGGATGCTCCACAGTGACTCCAGCCACAGCTCCAGCTCCGAAATGCGGATTTCGAGTAGCTGCAGCTGGAGACACTTCCTGCACATGTGTTCGCCCTGGACACCGAAAGTGTCCCTGACTTCCCACATAGCACAGGAGGAGCACTCCACGCTGCCGAGCTGCCCTGCCATGTCCTACCCTTAATTTACTCC
The DNA here is from genome assembly GCA_030390025.1 of Squalus acanthias. Classification (NCBI taxonomy): domain Eukaryota; kingdom Metazoa; phylum Chordata; class Chondrichthyes; order Squaliformes; family Squalidae; genus Squalus; species Squalus acanthias. Next base: position 32,340,351 of record CM059425.1, on the reverse strand, counting down.
CTTTGCTTCCTCTAAATTAAAGAATATTAAATGCACTAGGGACCTTACTTCACTTTAAACACTACTCACTCTAAACTAGAGACCTTACTTTTACTTTAATGACTGGACTGTAGAAATACTCACCAGGTCCTACTTACCAATCAGCTCCTTCTCTGGTTGTGATGCCACTTTAGCGGTTGTTGTTGTTGTTTGACTGCTCCCGCTCGTGAGCAATTCTCTTCTTCCTTTCATCTAGAGCCTCCTTCTCTCTCTTTCTCTTCCGTCTGTGAGTACAAGCTCTCTCTCTCTCTCTCTTTCTCTTTCATCTGTGAGTGCAAGCTTTCGGGAGGTCACTTTTATTCTACTTTTAGGGGTGGGCCTGAACCGGGATATTGACAAGACCTTTTGACCTACAGAAGTTCCCCTAAAACCTTAATATCCAATGGGACGTCTAGTTCTTTGTCTCGATTTTTGTGTCAAAACCCGCCCTAAAGATGTGTTACGATTTTGGCCACATGTCTTTTTCTGTTTATATTTTCCCAGGGTTCCCTTCCTGTGGAATTCGTGTCTTATCTTTTTCGTCCGTATCCTTCTTTGATCTCAAGAGGCCCAACCAGAAACCTGTTCACTTCAGAGTGTTACCTCCTTTATGACGTAGCAAATGTTTACGTTAACTTCCCCAAACATCCTTCCGTTATCTTCGCAAGCAGTTCTGTTAAACTAACTTCAAATCCTACCTTAGCATTATACTTAAAATACATAAAAAAGGTTCAAGTCCTAACTGAAAAACAACAGATAATCGCTTTGCAACAGGGAGATTACCCTCCACAGGAAACCAAAACATTAGCACTTCTAAGCATTTATCTGTCCCAAGGAGACAATTCGAACATAACCATTTAAACACAGTGGGCTGGATTTTCAATGACCCGTGGAGTCGGGTTTGGAGGCATGTGGGGGGGTTAAAGTTGCAGATTCGGGGGTCCTGACTCCGTCCCGCCTCCAAGAGGCGGGAGAGGCCATTAAAGCCCTTAACAAGCCCTAAATTGGCTCTGTAATGCCATTTTGAAACGTTTTAGCTAGTTTAACCCTTTTCCAATGTGAAGCACGCCTGATGTGAAACACGCCAGTGAAACCTGGCGGGAGCACAAGTGGATAGCTGACTATCAGCTGCAGGTCCACTATTACAACAGAGATGTGATGAAGGTAGTAGTAGTATTAGGTCTGAAAGTCGCCTCTGATGCTGCTGCATTGAATGTCTTCAGAGACTGCCTGGCCTGTGAGAGGACCTGGATGCAAAAAAAATTCTCTCTCTCTCTCTCATTCTCTCTCATTCTCTCTCTCTCTCTCTCTCTCTCTCTCTCCTTAGAGCTGCTGCTCATTTTGCATCCAGGTCCTCTCACACCAAAAGCCAGGCAGTCTCTGACCTGACCTGCAATGCTGCAGCAATGATGACATCATCAGAGGTGACTTTCAGACTGAAACCACTAATTAGTTCATGGGTTCCCACATGCTGGAACTCAATTGCCCAATTAAGTGAAAATTGCATCAATCTCCCACATCCAAATGCAGTCGGGTGGATAACACGAAATGCGGATGACACGATCCCAACCCGCCCCAGTATCAAAATCCAGCCCAGTATTTTTCGTGTCACAGTTTTAATCACATAACCATATACATTTTTAGGCATCATTAGTTTCTAACAACGGGCACAAGTATGCAGGAGCTAGGGCAGGGGGATGGGATGCCACAGATACCGCCTCGCCAAAGGGTGAGAGCACGTACTAGCTCTGCTGTAGAGGACTCAGTTGCTGACATCGAGGGCCCAGGCTACCATAGAAGGCCGATGGGCATATACCAGGGAATGCGAGCTTGGCACAATGGCTTACAAAAATCGAGGACTCCAGCTCCAACTTGTGTCAAGGCTTCGCACAGAGCTTGGAGACCATTCTATCCAACATGCATAGAGAAGTCAGCTCCATGAACACAAAGGTGGTGCCTACCATGATGGAGCCTCTGCTGACAACTCTGATAGCTTCAGTGACAGCTCACACTGACGGAGGTTTCCAGATTGTCACATCACACCTGCACTCTGTTCTCACGCAGAGCTGTAGGAGTGACAAGGCGTAGTCCCGGAAGAGTGGCCATGGCTCCAGGGGAGAGGCACCTGCTGACCTCTCTCAGGAGGAAACTGGGCATAAACCTGTATGATGCGTTGCCTATGGTCAAAAACAAGCTGGATGTTGAGGGCGTGGAATCCCTTTCTATTCAGAAAGATGCCAGGATGGTGATGGCAAGGCAATGTGGGTGCAGTCTATGGTGTCTTGCACCATTGCAAAGCATGCAGAGCGGGCAAAGTCTAATGCTCTCTTGTCCTGCTGCGCTCTGTCATTTGGGAAAGAGATGTAGCTGTTACCCCTGACATAGTGGCCGCGATTTTGCCAGTGCTCAGAGTGCGGGTTTGGAGGTGGGTCTGCTGTCAAAATCGAAATGATTGACAGCAGGTTGGGAACCCGCTCTGAACCTGCCTCCATGTAAGTTTGTAAAGTGTCGGTCTGCGATTTCAGAGCAGACCCGACACCAAGGGCAACACGGTGGCATAGTGGTTAGCACTGTTACCTCACAGCGCCAGGGACCCAGGTTCGAATCCGGCCACGGGTGACTGTCTGTGTGGAGTTTGCACATTCTCCCCGTGTCTGCGTGGGTTTCCTCCGGGTGCTCCGGTTTCCTCCCACAGTCCAAAGATGTGCGGGTTAGGTTGATTTGGCTATGATAAATTGACCCTTAGTGTTAGGAGGATTAAATACGTGGGGTTACGGGGATAGGGTGGGATATGTGTCGGTGCAGGCTCGATGGGCCGAAATGGCCTCTATCTGCATTGTGGGGATTCTGTGAAGTGACGGGGGAGGCATTTAAGATAGTTAAATGCTTGTTAACTACTATTTTGCCAGCCTATTTCTATTTTACCACATTTTTAATGGGGTTCACGTCGTTCAGAGATCACGTCAGGTAAGTATGTCGGGTTAAAAACAGAAAATGCTGGAAATAATCAGCAGGTCAGGCAGCATCTGTGGAGAGAGAAACAGAGTTAATGTTTCAGGTCGATGACCCTTTGTCAGAACTGGAAAAAGTTGGAGATGGAACAGGTTTTTAAGCAAGTGTAGGGGCAGGGAAAGGGGAGGGGAGGAAAGAACAAAAGGGAAGGTCTGTGATAGGATGGAAGGCAGGAGAGATTAAGAGACAAAAGGGATGATGGGGCAAGGCAAAAGGAGATGGTAATGGGACAAGTTAAGAAACAAAAGATGACTCCAGATGAAGTGTAAATGGCAGAGTGATCGACAGCTGCTATGTGAGAGAGAGAGAGAAAAACAAGATGGGGCAGAGGTTATGGTCTGAAATTGTTGAACTCGATGTTGAGTCCAGAAGGCTGTAAAGTGCCTAATCGAAAGATGAGGTGCTGTTCCTCGAGCTTACGTTGAGCTTCATTGGAACAGTGTAATAGGCCGAGGACCGAGAGGTCAGAGTGGGAGTGGAGCGGAGAATTAAAGTGACAGGCGACCGGAAGCTCAGGGTCACCCTTACAGACTGAACGGAGGTGTTCCGCAAAGCAGTCACCCAATCTGTGTTTGGTCTCCCCAATGTAGAGGAGACCGCATCGTGAGCAGCGAATACAGTTTACTGAATTGCAAGAAGTACAAGCTGTTTCACCTGGAAGGAGTGTTTGGGGCCCTGGACAGTGGGAAGGGAGGAGGTAAAAGGGCATGTGTTGCATCTCCTGTGCTTGCATGTGTAGGTGCCGGGCGAAGGGGAAGGGGTGTTGGGGGTGATAGAGGAGTGGACCAGGGTGTCACGGAGGGATGCTGAAAGGGGAGGTGAGGGGAAGATGTGGTGATGCCTGCACCATCATCCCTTTTGTCTCTTAATCTCTCCTGCCTTCCATCCTATCACAGACCTTCCCTTTTGTTCTTTTGTCCCCTCCCCCCTTTCCCTGCTCCTACACTTGCTTAAAAATCTGTTCCATTTCTAACTTTTTCCAGTTCTGACGAAGGGTCATCGACCTGAAACGTTAACTCTGTTTCTCTCTCCACAGATGCTGCCTGACCTGCTGAGTATTTCCAGCATTTTCTGTTTTTATTTCAGATTTCCAGCATCCGCAGTATTTTGCTTTTGTGTAAGTATGTCGGGTTCTCTATCTCTCCCCATTGCTGTGAATAGGTGGCAGCTGCAAAAGTGGTATGAGAGCTACCATTTGATAACTGTTCACTTTCCAATGTCAGAAGCTTGAGCCTTCAGGACTTGGAAGACACTTTTGAGCTTTATGCAGTTTGGAAGTGTTTGGAGTAAACTCTCTATCCACTGTCACCTCCTTGGAGCAAGCTCTCTCACCATTGACAGATCGCTTCTGTCATCTCAACTTCAGCTGCCATCTATTTCAGCAACATCGGTGCCCCTGAAAAAATCTCACCTTGGTCCTCTGAATCCGTCCACAATCAGTTCCAACACCAACATCATCAGGCACACCAACATTATCAACAACAACACTACCAACCTTCTGCGCAATCACCTGATGCTGCACAGGACACAGGGCATCAGCACCCGACAACATTGCTGCCCGCGAGGCCAGCGATGGCCTCACCATGGCCAGATTTACTTCACTTGACGCTGTACACCCTGGCTGCCACATGATGTGCCAGGTTGACACCACCCCACACCAGCACCATAAAGCATCCCTACAATGTCCAAGCCATTCCTTTCACACTCATCACAGTTGGGGGGGGGTGGGAAGTTATGTCTCAACATTCACTGCAACTCACTAAGACACTTCTAAAGGTGAGCACAGATCTGTCCAATAAGGTAAAGTGTTGAAAATATAGATTTCAATGTTTGATTAGACATTAACAGAAACTTCACATGAACATTGGCTAAACCACCTAAGTGCCTACCCTTGTGTGTTGTTAGTTGGTATGCTTGCAGTAGGATGAGGGTGAGTGCGAGGGGTGGCTAGTGAGATGGGGAAGTGATAATATAGATAGAGAGGGATGGGTGGAGGTGCAAGGTAAGTTGGTGTGAGTAAAGATGTGCAGGAGTACGGTAGGGAAAGCAGAGTGATGTGGATGTGATGAGTGGCACAGCAGGATGAGGTTGAGTGTGGTTTGGCAGTAACGTTTCGTGATCTACTGAGATCATTGAAAGGTTTGTGCCACTGCAGCCTGGTCCTCCTGACGACATCCCTGCTTGTGCCCTCCTGTGCAATGTGCAACCAGACTGCGTTGGTGTCCTGGGGAGCTCTCTTCCGCCCATGGGAAGGGAAGAGAACCTTCCTGCGTGCTGTGACTCCCTCCATAGTCATATGGAGAGAGTCATGCGAGAGCCTTGGTGCAGCCGTACACCTTTGTACAGTGCTTGTCAGTGTTTGCAGCACTTCAATGCTGCAGAACACTGACAGTAGAACTGTCAAAATGAATGTGGGCATGGTTCCTTTAAGGAAACCGGCTGATGACATGTCATCAAATGACGTCATCCAACCTGTTTCCGTTTAATTAGCTGGGAAACGCGCAGGGCGGGCTTAACAAGCGCAATCTACGTAAAATCACTTGGAGAGAGCGGGCTGGAGCCGGGAGTGGGACCGGGGCCCACCAATCACCTCTCCTGCCGTGATCCCGCCTCCACTGGCGAAATCGTGGCCAGTGAGTCTTGGTGACCTCCCTGATACAACGGTGGACTACAAACTGGAAGATGTCACTGATGTCATGTGTTGCTCTCTGGAAGGAGCCTGTTACATAAAAGTTAAGGGCCACGGCGACCATACTAGCTACAGGCAGTGCTGTCCATGCCCTGGTACAAGGCACCAGTTGTGGCTGTCATAGGTGATATCGCTTTGTGATAGCCTCCTTTTTGAAGCTAAGGCACCTGAGACATTGCTCCTTAATGTTCAGGCAGGAGAAGTGCTCCCTGAAGACCTGCTATGGGTAGCGCCTCCTGAGCAGTGCCCTCCTCTACCCTTTGCTCCCAGCTGCTCCTGCTCTCCTCTGTCTTCTTTTTTTGTCTTGCTTCCTCTCGTCCTTCAGCCCCAAAGGCAGCCCTACTAGACCACCCCTGACTGCAGTAAAACTGTTTTGAAATCAGCCAAAAGCAGTGTAGCACCAACAAAAACTTCTTCACAGAAGTCAGAAATCAGTTATCTAAGTGAGAAAATAGGCCAAAAAACGCAGCAGCCTAAATGGACAAACCAGCAACTAACCAATGGATGAGCTATTTAAATAGCGCTACTGAAGGGTCCTCGCTGCCTGTTAGCACTATAATTATGTGAGCGCGTTTCTCACAGGGTGAGTCAGGCACTGGGGCTGCCCAATTTCACAAGGGTTCTACAACACGCATTAAGGACCCCTATTTGAATATTTTAATACTCATTTACTATTTCCGGCGTGCGTCCTGGACGCCTACAGAGCCGACAGCGTTCAAGCCAGACCAATTTCAGAAGGGGACCTAAAACAGGTATTAGGCACTTTGCATATGCAAATAAGGTGCCTAATGCCTGTTTCAGGCATGAGCCGTGGAGGCCTATTTATCTGCATTCACCAATATGGCAAATAGTGCACTTCTGTCGTGGAATGTGCGTGCGCACACTGCTCCCCATATTGGAAGCTTAGGTGCCTTGTTTTACACCTGTAAAACGGGCATGGCGACAACTCATTTCTAGGCCCCTGTGTTTATATACTGCGTTACTGTACTGCCAGAATTCATGACTGCAGCCAGCGAAGGAGAATAGTGCTCTTCATATTAAATATAACTATCACTGTAACCCACCTCACAAAAGAGTAATGTTTTCTTTTGGAAGTGATCCAAAACTGATTTTTGACCTCAAGAAAAGTTCAGATTAGCCATTAGAATATAACTTATTAAATAATTAAAATGTGATGGATCCTTGACAGATTGTCATTAACAGGTGATGCTTATTAGTTTGACAAATAATAAAAACACCAGCTAGATGCCTATTTAATGTCTCCATGTACTCACTGTTTGACAGTTCTTAGCTGAAACCTTGAAAATCAAAGACTGCCCAACAACTCAAAAGGCAGCTACAACAATTAATGTTCTGGGCAGCTCGTCGTAAAGTGAAACTTGACAGAGGGTCATTTCTTTTTTTTGTAACAAAATAATAGTCTTTTTTACACGTCACTTTCCCTTCACCTCTGCTCTACAACTTGACAGATATGGGAGAAACTAGTAGGAAGGCCTTGATTTCAAACAACCTAATGTAGAATGCACATATTGAGTATACTTTTAAGAAAACCAAGACATAGATTGGGACCTGAATATTGAAGGGTACATGACATTTAGGAAGAACAGGAAGGTGGGAAAAGGTGGAGGGGTGGCTCTGTTAATTAATGATGGTATTAGCACAATAGAGAGGGATGACCTAAGTTCAGGAAACCAGGATGTAGAAGCGGTTTGGGTAGAGATGAGAAATAATAAAGGCAAGAAGTCACTTGTGGGAGTGGTGTACAGGCCCCCTAACAGTAACCACATGGTAGGATGGAGTATAAAGGAAGAAATAATGGGAGCTTGTCAGAAGGGTACGGCAATAATCATGGGGGATTTTAATCTGCATATAGACTGGAAAAATCAGATGGGCAAAGGTAGCATAAATGAGGAGTTCATGGAATGTTTTCGGGATAGTTTCTTACAACAGCACGTTCTGGAGCCAACCAGAGAGCAGGCTATACTAGACCTGGTATTGTGCAACGAGATAGGATTAATTAATGACCTCATAGTGAAGGCGCCCATAGGTAGCAGCGATCATAATATGATTGAATTTTACATTCAGTTTGAGAGAGAGAAGAGTGGGTCCAAGACTAGTATTTTAAACTTAAATAAGGGCAATTATGAGGGCATTAAAGCAGAGCTAGCTAAAGTGAACTGGCAAATTAGGTTAAGGGATAGGTCAATAGAGTTGCAGTGGCAGACATTTAAGGGGATATTTCAAAATACACAGAATATATACATTCCAACAAGAAAGAAAAATTCCAAGGGGAGGACCCACCATCCGTGGTTAACTAAAAAAGTTAAAGATAGTATTAAACTTAAAGAAAAAGCATATAATTGTGCAAAGATGGGTGGCAGGTCAGAAGATTGGACAGAATATAAAAAACAGCAAAGAATGACTAAAAGATTAATAAGGAGAGAAAAATTAGAGTACGAGAGAAAGCTAGCTAGAAATATAAAAACAGATAGTAAGAGTTTCTATAGATATTTAAAAAAGAAAAGAGTTAACAAAGTGAGCGTTGGTCCCATAAAAAGTGAGTCTGGGGAATTAATGGAAAATAAGGAGATGGCAGTTGAATTGAACAGATATTTTGCATCGGTCTTCACTATAGAGGATACAAGTATCATCCCAGAAATAGCTGTAAATCAGGAAATGGAAGGGAGGGAGGAACTCAAGAAAATTATAATCACCAGGGAAGTGGTACTGAGCAAATTGTTGGAGCTGCGGGCTGACAAGTCCCCTGGTCCTGATGGACTTCATCCTAGAGTCTTAAAAGAAGTGGCTAGTGAGATAGTTGATGCGTTGGTTTTAATTTTCCAAAATTCCCTAGATTCGGGGAAGGTTCCATTAGATTGGAAAATAGCGAATGTAACTCCTTTATTCAAAAAGGGAGGGAGACAAAAAGCAGGAAACTATAGGCCAGTTAGCTTAACATCTGTCATAGGGAAGATGTTAGAAGCTATTATTAAAGACATTATAGCAGGGCACTTAGAAAAGTTCAAAGTAATCAGGCAGAGTCAACATGGTTTTGTGAAAGGGAAATCATATTTAACCAATTTATTGGAGTTCTTTGAGGAAGTAACATGTGCTGTGGATAAAGGGGAACCGGTGGATGTACTGTACTTAGATTTCCAGAAGGCATTTGATAAGGTGCCACATCAAAGGTTATTGCGGAAAATAAAAGCTCATGGTGTAAGGGGTAACATATTGGCATGGATAGAAGATTGGCTAGCTAACAGGAAACAGAGAGTAGGCATAAATGGGTCATTTTCTGATTGGCAAGATGTAATGAGTGGTGTGCCACAGGGATCAGTGCTGGGGCCTCAACTTTTTACAATTTATATAAATGACTTGGATGAAGGGACCGAAGGTATGGTTGCTAAATTTGCTGATGACACAAAGATAGGTAGGAAAGTAAATTGTGAAGAGGACATAAGGAGGTTACAAAGGGATATAGATAGGTTAAGTGAGTAGGCAAAGATCTGGCAAATGGAGTATAATGTGGGAAAATGTGAAGTTGTCCATTTTGGCAGGAAGAATAAAAAAGAAGCATATTATCTAAATGGTGAGAGATTGCAGAGCTCTGAGATGCAGAGGGATCTGGGTGTCCTAGTGCATGAATCGCAAAAGGTTACTATGCAGGTCCAGCAAGTAATTAGGAAAGCTAATAGAATGTTATCGTTTATTGCGAGGGGAATTGAATACAAAAGTAGGGAGGTAATGCTTCAGTTATACAGGGCATTGGTGAGATCAGATCTGGAGTACTGTGTACAGTATTGGTCTCCTTATTTAAGGAAGGATGTAAATGCGTTGGAAGCAGTTCAGAGAAGGTTTACTAGACTAATACCTGGAATGGGTGGGTTGTCTTATGAGGAAAGGTTGGACAGGCTAGGCTTGTATCCGCTGGAGTTTAGAAGAGTAAGAGGTGACTTGATTGAAACATATAAGATCCTGAGGGGTCTGGACAGGGTGGATGTGGAGAGGATGTTTCCTCTTGTGGGAGAATCTAGAACCAGGGGTCACTGTTTAAAAATAAGGGGTCGCCCATTTAAGACAGAGATGAGGAGAAATTTTTTCTCACAGACGGTCGTGAGTCTTTGGAACTCTCTTCTTCAGAGGGCGATGGAAGCAGAGTCTTTGAATATTTTTAAGGCAGAGATAGATAGATTCTTGGTAAGCAAGGGGGTGAAAAGTTATCGGGGGTAGGCGGGAATGTGGAGTAATCAGATCAGCCATGATCTTATTGAATGGCGGTGCAGGCTCGAAGGGCCGAGTGGCCTACTCCTGCTCCTAATTCGTATGTTCGTAATAATTAGCAAGGTCTGCAGGTTCACTAACAGAAAAGTCTGTGCCTCAATTGTGCATTTTGTAATTGAATACTGCAACCAAGTATGCAAATTTAGACTCTCCAATACCTAACCAAAGATGTTAAATTGGGTGGGTGTTATGACACATAATTAACATGCCTTCAAGAATCCTAAAATATTACTCTTGCTGTATTGTATCAATCACCATGTAGCTAAGAGATCTGAAAACTGAAATTCTTGCAGAATTTTGTGAGCAGACATTAAAATGTAACATCACAAAATATGTTGTCTAATTCCAGACAAAAATGCTATGACACCACTTTCTTGCTATCATTAATGAATGTAGTACATAAGTAAATGATTCGTATACTGTTGTACTTCAGAAGTTGTCTATAACACTCCTTTTTGATCCTACCCCTGACCTGTGTCTGAAATGTTAACTCAAAATCATGAGGGGTCTAGACAGAGTAGATAGAGAGAAACTGTTCCCATTGGCAGAAGGGTCGAGGCTGGGAGCTTAACATACAGGGGTATTCAGTATTTAGGAAGGATCGACAAAAAAGAAAGGGAGGAGGGGTAGCATTGCTGGTAAAAGAAGGGATAAATGCAATTGAAAGGAAGGATATTAACTCAGTTAATACAGAATCTATATGGGTGGAGCTAAGAAATAGCGAGGGGCGAAAAACATTAATAGGAGTGGTATATAGGCCTCCAAATAGTAAAATAGAGGTTGGGGAGGGCATCACGAGGGAAATTAGAGAAGCGTGCAATAAGAGCACAGCTGTCATCATAGGTGACTTTAACTTACATATAGATTGGAATAGCCTAATCAGTAAAAATAATGAGGAGGAGGAATTCCTTGAGTGTTTAAGGGATGGTTATCTGGATCAATATGTCGAGGAACCAACTCGGGAACAGGCTATATTGGACTGGGTACTGTGCAATGAGAAGGGACTAATTAGTAATCTTGTTGTACGGGGACCCTTGGGTCAGAGCGATCATAACATGATCGATTTCTCACTCGAAATGGAGAGCGAAGAAATTGACTCAGATACTAAGGTCCTGAATTTAAACAAGGGGAATTATGATGCCATTAGACGGGAACTGAGTAGGTCTGATTGGACAACGTTCCTGGGAGGACTGGAGGTAGATAAACAATGGCAAGCATTTAAAGATAGAATGACAAAATTGCAAAAATTGTTTATACCAATCTGGCATAAAAGGAAATCTAAAAAGGTGACTCAACCGTGGATAACAGGGGAAATTAGAGACAGCATAAAATCCAAAGATAGGGCGTATAAAATAGCCAAAAAAAGCGCCAGAGCGGAAGATTGGGAACAGTTTAAGATAGAGCAAAGGAGGACAAAGGGCTTAATCAAGAGGGGCAAAATAGCTTACGAAAGCAAGCTGGCGGAAAATATAAAAACTAACTCCAAAAGCTTTTATAAGTATATCAAGAGGAAAAGACTGGTGAAAACCAAAGTTGGCCCATTGCAGTCAGATACGGGGGAATATATAACGGGAAATAAGGAAATGGCAGACCAACTAAATGCATACTTTGGGTCAGTCTTTACGAAGGAAGACACAAAAAACCTCCCTGGGATATCGGGAAAAATAGGGACATTTGCAAAGGAGGAACTGACGCAAGTCAATATCTCTAAGGATATGGTGTTAAGGAAGCTAAAGGGATTGAAGGCGGACAAATCCCCAGGGCCTGATAACATGCATCCTAGGGTGCTGAAGGAGGTGGCCCTAGAGATAGCGGATGCACTAAGTATGATTTTTCAGAATTCATTAGACTCGGGAACAGTGCCCATGGATTGGAGGGTAGCTAACGTTACCCCACTATTCAAAAAGGGGGGTAGGGAAAAAGCAGGTAATTACAGACCTGTAAGCCTTACATCAGTTGTGGGCAAAATGCTGGAGTCCATCATTAAGGATGAAATAGCGGAGCACTTAGCAAATGGGGACAGGATAGGACAGAGTCAACATGGATTTACAAAGGGTAAATCGTGCTTGACTAATCTATTGGAATTTTTTGAGGGAGTAACTGGTAAAATAGATGGGGGAGAGCCAGTAGATGTGGTGTACCTGGACTTCCAAAAGGCCTTCGATAAGGTCCCACATAAAAGATTAGCAGGGAAAATTGAAGCTCATGGGATAAAGGGGAAAGTATTGACGTGGATAGAGAACTGGCTGTCAGATAGAAAACAGAGAGTTGGAATAAACGGCTCATTTTCTGAATGGCAGGCAGTAACAAGTGGGGTACCACAGGGATCTGTCCTGGGTCCCCAGCTGTTCACAATTTACATTAATGACCTGGATCAGGGAGTCGGATGCAGCATTTCCAAATTTGCAGACGACACTAAACTAGGAGGGGGGGTGGGCTCAAAGGAGGACACCAGGAAGCTCCAGAGCGATTTGGACAGACTGGGTGATTGGGCGGATAAATGGCAGATGCACTATAATGTGGACAAGTGCGAAGTTATCCACCTTGGGTGCAGGAACGGGAGGGCAAATTATTATTTAAATGGCAATAAATTGGGAGAGGGGGAAGTACAGAGAGACCTGGGTGTTCTTGTACACCAGTCACTGAAGGCGAGCATGCAGGTGCAACAGGCGATCAAGAAGGCAAACGGTATGCTGGCCTTCATAGCAAAAGGGTTGGAATACAGGAACAGGGATACCTTGCTGCAGCTGTACAGGGCACTGGTGAGACCACACCTCGAGTACTGTGTACAGTTTTGGTCGCCTCATCTGAGGAAAGATGTTCTTGCCATGGAGGGGGTGCAGCGGCGATTCACCAGGCTGATACCAGGAATGGCGGGATTGACCTATGAGGAGAGACTATGTAGTTTAGGGATGTACACACTGGAGTTTAGAAGATTGAGAGGGGACCTCATAGAAGTGTATAAAATTCTGACAGGTCTAGACAGACTAGATGCAGAAGGAATGTTTCCCTTGGCGGGTGAGAACAGAACTAGAGGACATAATTTAAGGATAAGGGTAACCAGATGACACGGATTTAAGGTGATTGGCAGAAGATCCAAAGGTGACATGAGGAAAAACTTTTTTACGTAGCGAGTGATTGTGATCTGGAATGCACTGCCTGAAAGGGTGGTGGAGGCAGATTCAATCATGGCTTTCAAAAGGGAATTAGATAAGTACCTGAAGGGAAAAAAAATTGCAGGGCTACGGAGAAAGGGCGGGGGAGTGGGACTAGCTGAAGTGCTCTTGCAGAAAGCTGGCACGGGCTTGACGGGCTGAATGGCCTACTGTGCTGTAACCATTCTATGATTCTATGATTTGAACTGTTCTTTCCCAATGCTGGCTGACCTCACATGGTTTCGGGTATGGTGGAGGGTGTCTGTATTGTGATACACAAGATATCGCAATTGTGTGGGACAGGCTGGGTGGACCAGAGGGTCTTTTCCTATCATTCATTCTTCGTATGTTTGCATGACCTGCTGAGTGTTTGCAGAATTTTCCATTTTTGTATCAGATTTCCAGCATCTGGAGTTTTTATTTTTGCTTTCCAGTACTGGATGTCTGATCTACACCCACTGATGGATTCCACAATGAATTATTTCCTATTGATAATGTATCATTTGTGTAAGCACATGCAGAGCATTACACCATTATTCATTTGAAATCAAAATTGTCTGTCATTTTTCATTTTATCTGTCACAGATTATTTGTTATTAACATATACTGTGCTAAATTACATTTCTAATGTTTGGTGTTTTATTTTAAGCAGAGAATTACAAAAACTTTTTCTGAAAATTATCTGATATTTTCCTCAATAAATACTGCTATAGCGCTACAGATTATGCTGCTTTATTGCACTCAAATTTGAATCCATTTAGCAGAGTTAAAGTACACATTAGTCACGTTTTCAAATCCCACCATGGCCTCGCCTCTCTCTATCTTCGTAACCTCCTCCAGCCCAAGATCTCTGCGCCCTTCCAATTCTGGCCTCCTACACATCCCTGATTTCCATCGCCTCACTATTGGCGGTCGTCCCTTCTGCTGCCTTTGCCCTAAGTTCTGGAATTCCCTTCCTAAACCTCTCTGCCTCGCTTCCTCTTTCTCTTCTCCTTTTAAGACGCTTGTTAAAACCTACCTCTTTTGTCCAAGCATTTGGTCACCTGTCCTAATATCTCCTTATGTAGCTCAATGTCAAATTTTGTTTGATAACGCTCCTGTGAAGCACCTTGGGACGTTTTACTGCATTAAAGGTGCTATATAAATGTAATTTGTTGTTTGTGTTGTTAAAAATCTTTGTATGTTATTTAGACCTGAATGTGACATGTTCCTATACTTCAAAATGGCAGTTGTGCCTATCTTTTAAACTATCTATAATTCTTATTTTCTATAAAGTTTACTTAGCAAAATGCAATGTAATAGACTAAATTTAATTGAGCATAAGATTTTTCTGTGACTTTGAAAGCCTACAAAATGAGTTTACTAACTGTTACGCTAAAGCTTTTCTGGTGTTTTCTCTTGAATAATACAGTTTTAGTGGATTGTTGTACGTAGTATTTATATATAAGAGATGTGAGCAACTACTAAGACAACTCAAAATCAATGAAGGGTCACAAATGTACATATATTCAACACATACATTGGATACTCTGGACAAATTAGGCAATTGAAGTTTACTACGTATATCTTCTGCTGAAGGTTTCTGTATTCAGAGCTGTCAATTTAGCTGTCAGAATAAGGAGAAACAAAGGTTTGAGTGCATTCAATGTTTGCCCTTATCCCAGCGGGAATTCTTTCCGATTACCAGGTGACAAAAAGTATAGACTTAACAAGCAAAAATTTAAAAAGAACATCATTTTCATTATTTAGTCAGTCACAATTAGAAGCAAATGTTTTCTCTGTTCAGACTTCCCCCTTTTCAGAGCATTGTGCTGGAGCCTTTTGTGAGATACTAGAAAAGACCAGCGGTCAATAGGGACCAGAGTGGTGTGTACAGTGAAGTTTTGTATCCTTTGGTCTGCTACATAATGTGCTTTGTCAGGAGAACAACCCCATGTCCTGAGCAGATTTGTTGAATTAAAGAGCACAGCAGGGGATAGGAAACTTGTTGCTAGGTGACTGACAACTGCTGCCTGTCATTTTATGAGAGCTTGAGGTTAGTGTTAGTCTTGTATCTCGTAATCTAGAGTTATAAGGCAGTGTTAAAGTGCAGGAGTGACATTGACAGCAATGCACCATACTCCCATGATCAACAAGGCTCTAATATAGAGCAGGGAACTTCAGTGTCGCCATGGCACATTGTTCATTCTCTTCTCCAAAAAACTTAAAAATAGAGGGGCTGTAAATAGTATGCACATTTTCACAACAATCAAAATTCCAGCCGATCTGCTTTAAGAAATGACTTTGAATGGCCAGAATGTAACAGGTCCTTCCTGCCCATTCTATGTGGGCAGGGTAAGCGCACACCAAGGTCCTGGCCTAAAACATGTTAATGAAGTTCTTGCACGTTTCGTGTGTCGATAACTCTACAGCAACTTAAAAGGCTGGATTATGCAGCTACTTGGAAAATGTACTCGAATAAATCCTAGCCCTTTGGTTCACACACATCTTCCTGACACTAACCGCGCCATCAGTGGAAGTAGTGAACACAAGTCACAGCTTTCCCATGAAGAGGAAAGGAAATGGAGAATGAGTCACCGAAGGTCACTCTTGCATATCACCTAACAGTAGGCTCAAGAGCAGCCTTGCCAGATGCCTGGTATCAGGTCTGCTCACCTGCTTAACTGGGGAAAGGTGCACAATACTGGAGGACCAAGAAAGGGAAAGAAAATAAATCAGATGCAAAAAAATCCCACAAATTTCCTTACCAATCTCTCTCAGTATTCTGGGATGAATACTGTCTGGACCTGGTCACATTTCTACTTTCAGTCCCATTAGATTTGTAATACTGTTTCCCTTTGAATGTTTATCCCAGTAGTGGCTTGTCCACATCCTCCACGTGTACTCCTACAGTCTCACAGGTAAGGTTTTAGATTATCGCCAAAGGCTAGGTAGGAATAAGGCATGAAGCCAGTCATATTTCTTGAGTAAATGTGACACTACTGATTCATTCAGAATAACAGTGTCATGTGTTGGTTTCAGCTTACTAAAACATACAAGATGATATTTTTGGTCTTGTGCACCACCTGCATGTTCACAGAACAGAATCCCTGGCAATCGATGTGACCATGGCATTGGGAGTAGGTATCTCCAAATGGGTGCAGTCAATTATTCCTGGAGCCTATGGACACCCTGCAATATGCAGAAACATTGTTGTATGGCATCTTGCTCACCTCAGATTATGGAAAATGAAATCCTGGAAGACCTCCGAATCATTGCATTGTAAGGGGGCGTGTCTCAGACGGTGCTGGTGCGAGGTTAGGCCTTCGTTGCCTATACTATTGCTTGCTCTGGTCTCCGGCCAGCCTTTTTGCAATAAGCACCTGTGAGTGGTTCGACCCACTCGCCCTTACAGTTCTAACACTGGACTTAGGTGCAGGGAGCAGTAATGCAGAGAAAAACTCAAATAGACCCGGTTGAATAGTACGAAATGGAAATCTTTATTGCATGGCGTCTAAAATCATGAAATACATGTCATAGGCGCAAATCAACGATAGTACAAGTATACATACATTCATAAAGCTTGGTCTGTGGAAATGGAGAACACACGGCACATCGTAGAAAGGGGAACACATTATACCTTAACCTTATTTAAAACCACCCTCCCTTAACAATACCTACACTACGTCTGGATTTGTAGGATCGGAAATCATGCTCACCACTCGTGTTACTTCGGAGATTTTTAAAGTGAGGCACTCGGCTCGTTTCGCTGCAGCGCCTGACTGTCACGTGTTTGGAAGGGTCTCTGCACCCCACTTGTTTACTTTCGCTGCTGCGAAAAGCAGGCCAGACTCCCTGTTGTCATGAAGAACTCGACGGACCTCGGACACAGTTCAAAGAAGAGTCTTCCTGTGCTCGACACAGGTTGTAGTCGGTAGAACTCAAAGAAGAGTCCTGTATTTATATTTTCGGGCGCGGTCGGGGTTTACTGACCGTGGCGGCACGTGGAATTTCTTCTCGTCTTCTTCTCATCTTCTTCTCGTCTCGTCTCCTCGGGCCTCCGGGTCCAGACACCATTTACCAACACTCGGGATGGTGTGCCCTGTTATTTGCCCTTGTCGGGGCGGCTCGTACCGATTGAGCTCCACCCAACACTTGAATAACCGACCAGTACGGCTAAGAGTCAAGAGTCAACAAAGTCCAGAGAGAAAATCAAGAGGCTGCCCGTCCAGGAGAGTGGTACCAGAGGATAAGAGTCGAATCAAGAGAATAAGAGTTCAGCAAGCGATCGAGCGAGTCAAGAGAATAAGAGACCGATGGACATTTGTTCTCTATAGTTATAGTGATGTGTCCGCTTATCTCCCGCTCAAATCTTAATGTTTATCCTTTGTGTAATATTGGCGCTCAAAACTCCCAGCATGGGGCGATTATCTTCTTTAACGGGTTTCGGTAGCACCTGAAACTGGCCAACTATCCGTTAATGTTTTCCCCATTGTTGACCCAGCCAGGATGTGTATGAATCGTCTCCTCGACTGGTTTTGGGGCCCCCCGAATACCGACTTAATCACCCGTCAATGTCTCTCTCATTGTAGAGCCGGGGGGGTATTTGTGTATTTGATGTGTCTGGATGGGCCTTCGATTGCCCAGTACAATGATCCTTACTGTGCATAGGAAAACGATTCCAGCACTTATATCTTTGCTATTGTTCCAAATGCAAATGGATTGCATCCTGTCTTTATCAGTGTTTACCGAGTATGATCCAATCTTATACTGAATGTATATTCGACGCCATTTTGTCTGCCCACTGTGTCTCTGGAAGCTTCTGCCACGATGCGCGGCAGCCATTTTACAGGCTTCTGTGTCCTTTATTATCAGGACAGCATTTCGTTTAATAAAACTGATCAAACGAATCCGCTTCTCTTATGTTATTTTGAATCGCGATAATTGCGAACTTTACAGCATCTGTGACCTCTTGAATGTAGGTAACATGATGGATGGTGAGTTGAAGTATAATCAATTCATGGTGGCTGAAAGGAGCCCATGGCATAAAAATATCATAGCTGTAGTTAGTTTCACAGCTATAGGTAGTGCAGTTATTATTAATGAACATGAACCCAAGTAGGAATTCAATACCTGACAGATGTCAGTAAGAATGTTTCTGCTGAGACAGAACTGATGCAACTACTGCTGATGTGTCAAATCTATGTAGTTCTTGGTCTGTAAATCCTCTGGAAAACATAATCTTTCCTTCAGATTCTTCTGTCTCTACTGTTTTAAAGAATCAGTGAACAAAACAAACTCAAATAAGGCCTTACTGAATTCACTAACGCTAGAATATTGACATTTAATCTGTTCAAACTACTTTCCTGTGTGTGCTATTTTCATGCAGGTATTAAACAATTTTAAATTGGTTAAAGGCTGTATAAAAATGCATTACACAAGGATATACTACTGACTTGTTAAGCATTCATACATGAACCTTGTTGATTGAAAGTTGTACCTTATATTTGCCCCAAGTGCTGTCAGTGTAAATACCTTTAATGTAACCATAAGAGATTACTGCACACAGGGTGATTAGTATTAATGTTTTTAGTTTCTTGATAACTTGACTTATTAACTTCTACATTTGTGACAGATTTTCAAACCAATCCAACTGGATCTGGGATTTGACCATTATCTTCATTTGTGATATGGTATAAAAATTCATTTAAAACATCTTTCAGATATGATATCATCATGCAGATAATCTCTTAAAGATTTGTCTGTTTTTTAACTGTCACCAGATTAATATGAACAAATTTTATATATTGATCTCTCTCCCTACTATCCAAAATTGATCTTCCTAGTTCTAGAATAACTAAGGTAACTATAGTAATGGTTAGCTATTTACATGGATTTTCAGAAGACATTTGACAATCTGAGCTTTTTTAAATGGCTTATGGATTTAAAGTTAAATTAGGCAGCTGGATTAAAATGGGATGGCAGTAGCAATGTTAAGGCTGGTGGATAATGACTATAGGAGTATTACAGGATCTGTTTTGGGTACCAGCTGTTCACACTATTCATAAACAATATGGAGGAGAGTACTTCTAATAATAGGGCTCCTTCAAGCCACCAGCCTGTTTCTATCAGGGCTTCCTGACTTTATTAGGGTTTCCTCAGGCCTCCAGTCTGATTCTAGTAATAATCCCACAGGGGTTCAGCTAATTTCTATCGGGAATCTTCAATAGTTTTACCGTCCACTTGTTATAACAGGAAAATCATGTTAACACCAACGCACCCACTAGAAGTGGTGGGGACTAGAGAATCATAGAATAGTGCAGCAGAGAAGGAGGCCATTCGGCCCATCGAGTCTGCGCCTGCTCTTTCGAAGAGCAATCCAGTTAGTCCCACTCCCCTGCTTTTTCCCCATATACCCACAAATTTTTCTCCTTCAAGTATTTATCTAATTTCCTTTTGAAGGCTACTATTGAATCTGTATCCACCACCCTACCAGGCAGTGCGTTCCAAATCCTAACCACTCGTTGCATAAAATAGTTTTTCCTCATTTCACCTCTGGTTCTTTTGCCAATCACTTTAAATCTGTGCCCTCTCATTATCGACTGTGCTTACAACATTCAGCTACCAGCAAAAATAGAGTCCATGTCATTAAAATAGGGTACAGTAATGTAGTGGTTATATTACTGGACTAGTAATCCAGGCACCTGGACTAATAATCCAGAGAATCCAGAGTGCATTCAAATCCTACCATAGCAATCTGAAAATCTGAATTCAGTTAAAAAAATTGTGGAAATGAAAAAAAAAGCTGGTGTCAGTAAAAGTGACCACAAAGCTCTTGGATTGCCACAAAAAAACCAATCTGGTTCCATTTAGGGAAAGAAACTTGCTGTCCTTACCCGGTCTGGCCTATATGTGACTCCAATCCCACATCAACATGGTTGACTCTGAACTGCCCTCTGAAGTGGTCTAGCAAGCCTCTCAGTTGTATCAAACCACTATAAAGAATTACTGCAGCGGTTGACAAAGGCCCAGCACCTCCTTCTCAGGGCTGCTAGGGATGGACAATAAATGCTGACCTTGCAAGTGAG
Organism: Squalus acanthias; assembly: GCA_030390025.1. Lineage (NCBI taxonomy): Eukaryota > Metazoa > Chordata > Chondrichthyes > Squaliformes > Squalidae > Squalus > Squalus acanthias. Next base: position 32,320,129 of record CM059425.1, on the reverse strand, counting down.
GCCCACATCCTGAGAATGATTAAAAAGAACATAGCAAACAGATAGAATACACTCTCAAGGGTAAGAGAAGACTGCACTGCCTGTACATTTTTCTTCAACTTAGCCTAGTTACAAAATGATTGTCATTTTCTTTAAACTCTGTTATAGTATATTATTGCCTAATTCCTTTCTATTATTGTGGGGACACAGTAAAACCTGCAGAACTTTGAATATTAGAATAAGCCCTCAAAGAGTTGTATTTCTGAAATGAGTTGAAAGCTAACAACCACACCAGCAGTTGCAGAAATGACAGCAGAAGACAGCGGCAGGTTTCTGTTGCTTAACGGCTTCACTGCAGGCCAGATGCTCAATGCTTTTGGCCCTTTGAAATCTTTGCTGCTGCCACATCAAATCTGGAATGATCTTACTGCCCGACTTAGTCAGATCTAGTCGGATTTATTCTTTAACTTCTTCTCCATCTTAGTCATCTTCTGTTTGATGGCATCTGTTAAGACAGCAAACAGCTGATTGGTTAAATCAGTTTTGACATCCTAATACAGCATTATAAGACCATTGCAGTCACACCATATCAACTCAAGGGCAACATCCTAGTGCCTTTATTGTTATTTGTGAATTCCACAGTACTAAGGTCTTTGAAATATACAGGTGAATTGTTATTTCAGAGTAGTGCTTGTTTGATCAATTTTCTTCGTTCTAAAAGTATAAGGAGATTATAGAAAATGCTACATGTGAACCTATTTCAGTTAGAATATGATCAGTACCAGTTTGTATTTACTGTCCAAAGAAAACAGTAACCAGACTTTAATGGTTCAACTTGAAACATTACAAGCACAACAATCACACTATTATTTCATTTTAAATTCAGCCATAAAATTCCTTCTATTGATAATTTTAGAGAAAAAGTCATTAAGAGTATAAAATAAGATATCCTATTTTGTACTCAAGCCAACTTTTTCAGTAAAGTAATCTACAAGAAGAATTGTACCCTCAGATTTATGAAATATAAAATACTAATCTAAAAATAGGGGACGTTCTATCTTTCCAGGTGCCAGAGTGAATTTTCCAGTCCTCACTCTCAAAGACCAGTGTATGCATCTGACTTCACTTGGCATCGCGGTTCTCACTTCTGGTTCCAGGTCATTAACATATTCAGTGAGGTCTGAGCATTCAATCTGTCTAACACTGGGAGCTCCCAGAATGTTAGATGGGATTTCCAACACTGCTGCAGCTACTTCAAGAGCTGCAGCATGCATTTAAAGAAAATTGTTACCGGCAAAAATTCAAATTCTAACTTTTTGCTTATCTTCTAGCTCAATAGAAGTGAAGAGCACCTCACTTCACATGAGAGCACTCTAGGGCACCTTGCCCACAGGAGAGTTATGCAAGTTGACTGGGAGAAGATGGTACAAAGGCATAATGTTGTCTCCAAAATCCAAAGGACATGGGAGGAGAGGTGAAAAAAGTTTCATGACCTAAGAAAATCTGCCAAAATAAGTCTACCCACGAGTAGATTATAACAAGTTGACGGGCCACAGTATGCATGCCATGAAATATTTTTTGCAACCTGTTAGACATTGATTGTTGCCCCACATAAAGCACTTTGCACTACTTATAGCCTTACAGCTCTTTGATTTGCTTAACATACATGGCTATTTTACAACAGGTCAAACTTTCTATTTGCAACTTACAACTGCCATGCTCATACCGTTAATGTTTGCACACAAGCAATTCTTCCAACAAACCTAGCTGCATGTTGTATGTTCATATGCTCACCACAAATGCTGGGATCCAGGATGGGTATTTGGATGTTTGTGTTCCTGGAACTTCTAACACCTCAGAGACGTACTTCTCTGTTTTTAGGACAAGGCTGCCCTTGTGTATCCTGCTGTCCCAGTATTAACGTTTGTGGAGGAAAACTGGAGTTACACTCTACTTTATCCTATTACTTCATCCGTTGCTATTCATTTTAGAGTCTTCCTTGATACTCCATCTGTTAAGCAAATGGCAGAAATCTTTAACTTACCTGTTGCATGTTTGTGCTAAAAGATTGTTCTTCACAAATAGGAAATGAATATCCATTTTGTTGTCACTGAGTGGATCACTCTATTAGTGAGGTGGTAGCTCATGAAATAATTGTTGTTTATTGGGGCCCTTTGATCTCCTGTATGTAGCATGACGCTAGCATGAAAATGGAAATGAAGATAGGTAATTTCCTGATTGTCTTGGTACTTAATAAGTGTTTTTTTTAAATCCTTTTCTTTCCTCCTATGGTTGCTTTCCTGTGATGTGCCTGTCAATAATAGGCTATACCTACTCTGACAAAAGTAAGTATATTTTAAAGCTATCATGATTTCAGCTGATCAACTGTTGCCTCAACTATTTGCATTTTCTTGCTGATATATTACATAGAATCTACAAGCCAAAAAAAAGCCATTTGGCCCAACTGGTCTATGCTGGTGTTTATATGCCACACAAGTCTCCTCACACTCTAATCACCGCTTCCCACTCTGCCCCCATATCCCTCTGTTTCTTTCTCACTCATGCACCAAGCCTCACCTTTAAATGTGTCAATTTAAAGATTTTAATGAAAAAGAAGACAGTTCAATTTCAACTGAGTATTGATTAAATTCAAAAGTTCTAGGTCACAAATGTTTTTAAAAAAGAAAATTGTGCTGAACAAATTGAATTCAGAAGGAGACCAGATGCTGTTATGACTGAGTGAGATGAGGAAAAATATATAGTGGTCACATGGTGGTTGGAGTGCAGCTGTTTAGGCTCTGTTGATCAACAATCAGTGCTTGCAGAAAATGAACTCATACTTCTTTGTCAAAGTGATTATTGATTGGCTTAACACAAAGCTGGCAAGAAACATATGGGATGCCTGTTATCCGATTGGATTAGCTCTTGAATCCAACCATCATTCAGTGGAAAGATCTTAGCATCAATGCAACTTTTATAAGAAGCTAAGTACTAAGCCAGAATTACCAGCCTGTTGGGTTTTACCAGAGTTCATGTTTTGAACAAGTGAAGGTCTTAGCTTGTGTTCAGGCATATGTCAGCCATTTTATATAGATTATGCCCATGAGATTGCCAACAACAACAACAACTTGTATTTATATAGCGCCTTTAACATAGTGAAACTTCCCAAGGCGCTTCACAGGAGTATTAAAAGACAAAAAATTTGACACCGAGCCACATAAGGATAAATTAGGGCAAGTGACCAAAAGTTTGGTCAAAGAAGTAGGTTTTAAGGAGCGTCTTAAAGGAGGAAAGAGAGGTAGTGAGGCGGAGAGGTTTAGTCAGGGAATTCCAGAGCTTAGGGCCTAGGTAACAGAAGGCACGGCCACCAATGGTTGAGCGATTATAATCAGGGATGCTCAAGAGGGCAGAATTAGAGGAGCGCAGATATCTCGGAGGGTTGTACGGCTGAAGGAGATTACAGAGATAGGGAGGGGCGAGGCCGTGGAGGGATTTGAAAACAAGGATGAGAATTTTGAAATTGAGGCGATGCTTAACCCGGAGCCAATGTAGGTCAGCGAGCACAGGGGTGACGGGTGAACGGGTGAACAGGACTTGGTGCAAGTTAGGACACGGGCAGCCGAGTTTTGGATGACCTCAAGTTTACATAGGGTAGAATGTGGGAGGTCAGCCAGGAGTGCGTTGGAATAGTCAAGTCTAGAAGTAAGAAAGGCGTGAATGAGGGTTTCAACAGCGGATGAGCTGAGGCAAGGGCGGAGACGGGCGATGTTACGGAGGTGGAAATAGGTGGTCTTAGTTATGCTGCGGATATGTGGTCGGAAGCTCATTTCAGGGTCAAATATGACACCAAGGTTACCAGTAATGGACTAGACTTTGCCTTCATTACAAACAGGAATAACTAGCCTTCAGTTGTTACTAACAACTAGAGACAGTGTCAAGAATTATATTGTATGAACAAGTGTTAAACTTAAAGGTCATATACAAAGAAAGTTTGACATCCCACAACTGTTGCACATCTAAAATTAAAATTAAGCATATTTCTCTTTAGAAGGAAATTAATTAACTGATAAATATAATTTCCCTTTAAAATGAACAATGTAAATGTTTCTCATTAAGAAAAAATGGACAAAAGAAGATAAGTTACTTTTATTTTTGATTAATCAAGACTTGATACACAGTTATAATATTGTGCTATTCAAGAAAGGAGGGAGAGAGAAAACCAGGAACTACAGGCCAGTTAGCCTGACATCAGTCGTGGGGAAAATGCTGGAATCCATTATTAAGGAAATGGTAACAGGGCACTTAGAAAATCATAATATGATTAGGCAGAGTCAACATGGTTTAATGAAAGGGAAATTGTGTTTGACAAATTTATTAGAGATTTTTGAGGATGTAACTAGCAGGGTAGATTAAGGGGAAGCAGTGGATGTAGTATATTTGGATTTCCAAAAGGCATTCGATAAGGTACCACATAAAAGATTGTTACACAAGATAAGGGCTCATGGGAGTAACATATTAACATTAGAATCTTTGGAATTCTCTGCCCCAAAAGGCTGTGGATGCTCAGTTGTTGAGTATATTCAAGGCCGAGATAGATAGATTTTTTGGACTCTCGGGGAATCAAGCGGTATGGGGATCAGGCTGGAGAGTGGAGTTGAGTTCGAAGATCAGCCATGATATTATTGAATGGCGGAGCAGGCTCGAGCGGCTGTATGGCCTACTCCTGCTCCTAATTCTTATGTTCTTATGTACTATAGCGCAACTGCATCTAAGAATAATAAGACCACGTAGATCATGTTTGCGTCAGCCAGATGATTACTTGTGAATTATCACACAGGTACTAAGATACGTTACAGATATTTAATATTAATCGGACATTACATCCTTGTAAATATGAGATTTGGGACACAAGCATTTCATGCTTTGTAGCGAGGTGTATAGGATAACAGGTCAATTACCAATATTCCTGTTATAGTCCTTGACTGCCTTCCTTTGGACAAATTCAATGCTTAATTAAAGGAAATCATACATATGTTTAATTAAAATTGAAAAGAGTTTTTAATTTGCTTAAATCACAAATCAGTGTTTTATGGATTTGTAAACATTTAATAATAAAAGACAAGCCTGAAGAAATAATGTTTCTCATCAAATGTAACCTTTTTAAATTATTGTGTTGAGTGTTGAAGTACATAACATTCATGTACAGTTCAACCAACTGCATGAAAGTTTCCACCAAGCTTGATTTTGAATCGAAGGAAGAGGATGATGAGGAAATGTCTGAGTGACTTTGTAAGTTAATAGAACAGTTCTTATGAAGCTGAATACAAGGTCATGTGCATAGTGTCATGCAGCTCAAAAGGACAGTACGTAAAGAGGGAAAGACTTTCATAAAGTTACCCAAACTTTTTTTTATTCATTCATGGAATGTGGGCATCGCTGGCAAGGCCAGCATTTATTGCCCATCCCTAATTGCCCTTGAGAAGGTGGTGGTGAGCTGCCTTCTTGAACCGCTGCAGTCCGTGTGGTGAAAGTACTCCCACAATGCTGTTAGGTAGGGATTTCCAGGATTTTGACCCAGCGACCATGAAGGAACGTCGATATATTTCCAAGTCAGGATAGTGTGTGACTTGGAGGTGGTGGTGTTCCCATGCACCTGCTGCCCTTGTCCTTCTAGGCGGTAGAGGTCGTGGGTTTGGGTGATCCTGTCAAAGAATCCCTGGCGAATTGCTGCAGTGCATCTTGTAGATGGTACACACTGCAGCCATGGTGTGCCGGTGGTGGAGGGAGTGAATGTTTAAGATGATGGATGGGGTGCTAGTTTCAGGTGCAGGCCCAGGACGGCTATGTTTTTGCCTGTACTAATATGACGGGTGACGCATTTCTGTCTCATAATGAGCGTGCACTTTCTGCCCATCAAATTGGAGGCTTATGCACCCATTTAGTGCCCGAAAAATGTGTCTAAGTATCACCCTGAAGTGTGTACTCTAATTGCTTATTCAAGTAAATGAAGAATAATACTATGTTAAGTAATTATTATTGAACTGCCGCTTGTTAAAGTATAATTTCTAGAAATAATCATCTTTATTATTAAGGTGAAAGTGTGCCAAAAATACAGTAAAAATTATAAATTTATTTGGAAAGGTATGTAAGCAGCCTTCTCAACAATATTTATGCTTAATCTTTTGAAAATAAAATAGCAACTGGCATTTATATAGTTTCTCAAGGTGTTTCACAGAGGTATGATGAATACATTACTAAATTATTACAGTAGGTAAAAATCAGAAATATGATAATGACCAGATAATCTGATGTGATGTTGGTTGAGGGATAAATATTGGCCAAGACACCGGGACTCCCCTGCTCTTCTTCAAAACAGTGCCATGGGATCTTTACGTCCACCTGAGAGGGGGTTTTTTCAAATCACTATTAAGTGTCAGCCATGGCTCAGTGGGTAGCACTCTTGCCTCTGAGTCAGAAGGTTGTAGGTTGTAGTTCCACTCTAGAGACTTGAGCACAAAATCTAGGCTGACACTCCAGTGCAGTACTGAGGAGGTGCTGCACTGTCGGAGGTGGCGTCTTTTGGATGAGACATTAAACCGCTGCCCCATCTGCCCTCTCAGGTGGACGTAAAAGATCCATGGCACTATTTCAAAGAAGAGCAGGGGAGTCCCGGTGTCCTGGCTAATATTTATCCCTCATCCAGCATCACAAACAAATTATCTGGTCATTATCACATTGCTGTTCGTGGGAGCTTGCTGTGCACAAATTGGCTGCTGCGTTTCTTACATTACAACAGTGACTACACGTCAAAAAGTACTTCATTGGCTGTGAGTCACTTTGGGATGGTCTGAGGCCATGAAAGGTGCTATATAAATGCAAGTTTTTTCTTTCGTTTATTAAAGACATGTTAATATTGATATTAATTAACAATGAAGATGCCAAAATAGAGGATTTATAGTACTACATTTGAGCTATGATATACTGTTTGAGCTAATGTAATACGTATTAGGTAATCACTGCCGTCTGTTTTCTCACTAACTTGACCTTAATCTAGGAAAAAGACATATTTTCTAAGCGAGACAGACTAAGCCTCTTCAGTGAATGTTTAGAATAGAGTCTGTTGCCTTCACTAAGAATAGGTTTAATTTGCATGTCAGATATTTACCATGGGTTTGTAACAAACTGTCTGAGCTTTGTAATCCTTATTAACTCTGGCAGATTGTCCTGTTAATCACAGCAAAGAATTTGTTGTGTGTATGAATAAATGCCTTTTTAAAACAATATGAATAATCTGATCTATTGGACAGTGATTATTTTCATATGCTCAGCATTTCTGTTACTCTTAGTGAGGGTCAAAAATTGGAAATGCGCACATTCTTTAATAATGTCATACCAAAAGAACTCCTGACTATATTGGGTTATTGGATTTATTGGGGGAAGTCTGACATATTGGGCTGGATTTTCCTCCCAGCGGTGGATCAGGGCTAGGCCAGATTTCCGCTGGCCCAAGTGACTCTTCTGCTAATCCGTTCGAGTTTCCTAGTTGGCCCTCATTATTTATGCAGGCTGAGATGGCAGCGGAAATTGCTATCTACTGGTTTAATTCCGCTGGGCGGGATGGACATTCAGTAGTGAAATTTAGAAATTCAGCAGCAGGAAGGGCTCCCAGATTTACTGATGGATGTCCTTCTAGTAGAAAAAGGTCCAGAAGAGATGGACTCCTGGGAAACTGAGGGCAGGAAGCTCCATATAAGGGTAGTCCATACTTTATGGAGGGAGGAGGCCGTGGTAGTGAGTGCAACGTCCACCTCTCCACGAGTGCAAGAAGAGTTTAATTACCTCACAAGGTTGGCCATGGTAAGTGAAGGCAGTTGACATGACTTATCTTGTTATCTCTCGTGACCCCTCAAGCTCATTACCTGAGTGACAGGAAAACTAATGCACCATGTTAACTCCAAACCACTGTGAGAACTCATATAACAATGCGATTTGCTAGTGTTGAAGGAGAGGTTTTTAAAGGGGGCTTGCAACTGCTAGCCTGAAAACAATGATATTGGGTGCTAAGAAGTGTTCTTGCCAGTCACATTCCTCTAACTCTGCTCTCTCATTGCAAAGGAAAAGGTAGCACATAACAAGCACCAAAGAACTGCAACTGGAAGAGGAACACCAATCTTGAAAACATCAAGACCGTGTGAAGAGGAAGCTTTACAGCTCATAGGAAGAATGCAATAGGGACTGTGGGAGATGGGGAAGTAGGAAGTGACGTGACAAGATCAGGTTGGTAAAGGCAGGTCAAGGGGGAAGCACAGGTAATTTCAGCTTTATGTAGATTGTCAAAGTTTAGCAGTGGTCATGCACTCAGCCACGATTTCTTCAAGGTGTCATGTAAGTATTTATACAGTTAAACAAGATTCTTTATTTTGGAAATCCTACGGGAAAAAAACAGCCACTTGGATGAAGAGCCAGTCTCCTTCAGCTCCACAACTCTTGCTCCAACCTCGCCAACTCCATCATGGCACCTTACCGGCCCGAGCACCAGCCCAGATAGGAGCAAGTAGTTAGTGAATCAGAAGGGTGAAGCACCGAGCACTAGTGAGCATGTGGGCTTGGGAGTGGAAGAGGGGGGAGAGTGCTATTCTGCCATGAAGAGCGGGAAAACAACTGCCCTCATCTGAGGACCCAGATGTCGGGGACCCAGTCTTCAAAGGAAGAATGATTCAAGAGCATAGATCGCATGTGCAGGCAGCGGAGATGGTTCCATGCATTTGGCTGAGATGATGGAGAAGTGGGAGGAGTCCATTGCACACATATGGAACACATTGCAGGTTTCTCATGACATGCAGAATACCCTGGAGATTGTGAGAGTCCAGGAAATTTATGCAGTAACAAGGCACAAGAAGGAGCTGCTAAGGCTATTGGTGGCTTCTGGAATGGCAGCTCAGAGGGCTGCAAATTATAATTTTTTAAAAACCAGGCTGCTTATCATCCAACGTATGCTGGGGTGAGTGCAAAGGAAACCCTGCCCCACGTGCACATGCTGGGCGAAGTTGCACGCCTTCGTGGCCTGCAGGAAAGGATTATGTATAAGATCAAGTCAGTAAATAATAGGAATTAAATTGGAACCTGTGCCCCATCTAATGATCTTGGGAAGTTGCAGCTGAATCGGATGAGGAAGAGGATGATTATGCTGCTTTTACGGCTAGCAAACTAGATAGTTCTCCAGCAATGGATGAGCATATACAAACCTAACCTACAGCAATGTTGTAATGCAATGCTGGAAACAGCCTGATTGGAAAAGGGTGACTTAGATTACAGGGTAAGATAAGACTATAGGGAAACATGTGACAGAAACTGCGAGCAGCAAGAATAAAAGGAAATCCTCGTAGATAAAGTTACTAAGAAATTTAAGGAGCATTGAAAGAGAGGGCAGGGTGAGAGACTTGAAAGAGACTATTGAGAGGATTTAAGAAACATATGTCCAAATTGGAGGAGCACTAAAATAAGAATAGCCTTCATTATAAAAATTACTACAATCATTTTGATATATTGATATAAATGTATTGTGTGTGTGAAAATTAAGATATCAAAGAAAATCTGAATAAAAAAGTGAACTAGGAGAGATTTATACCCATCAGTGTAAGGAAAAATAACATTCCATTCCCTACACTGTGACACTACTGAGCATGTTTGCTTAAAAAATTAACCTTCAGGCATATAACTGAATTTTCTTTAAACGTAAATGGTTGCATTATTTGTTATCTATTTGGTGAGATTTGTCCCTTGTTTAAGTGATTCTTACAGTGAGTAAAGTTACCTTCGACAGAAATTAGGCCAACTAGATGTGTAGTCAACACTGTGGTAAAATTAAAATGGATTTTTTAAAGAGCAAAACAATTGCGATCACACATTTTAGAAAATAGAGAACTTCTATTTTAGATTAGAATTGAATTAAACCTATATAACGCTTAAGAAATGAAGAAGCGTTAAACTTTGCATAAGGATGGGCTGAGTAGCATATGGTTGCTTATGGGGAAAGATTTTTTCTGTGCATTATTTGCAACAAAGTCATAAACTCCTTTATAAAGAACAGGTTTAACATAGAGCAGAGAGGGAATTTTCCTCTATTTGTGTAATAACCCATGACAACAAGCAGCACCAAGTGCCAACAATCCATGTTAGTCTGTACTTTCTCCATAGAGAACTGGCAAATGCAGTCAGAACTGAAATATATAAATGTCTTTCCTTTGGTCCTTTGAGTAATTTTGTATTTTATAAAAGACCAGCAGTGAGGAATAATAAAGTCTTAGGAGAATTATTTTGAGAAATCATGAAGAAAATTATTTAAAATAATTAATCAATTGGAATTATTAAATTGAAGTTCACCATATTCAGCTGAGTATTATTCAGAATAATGGAATGTCTTGTTCATAGGTTATGATACAATTAAAAGGAATTTAGACAATATAAAATATTGTAAATCCTGTTTACAATTTAAATTAGCTTTAAATGTGAAGTAATGAAATGTGAGTTTGAAATATCTAAGGTTGTCAAATTGGGTTTTGAGTACTTGAGCCAAATTCCGGATTGCGAGTAATCTGTGTCTCAACAAGACAATTTACTTCACTCTTTACACATATGCATTTATCATTAGAAAATGTGGTTTGGTTCAACATGGTCTATTAAACTTTTTACCTCTGATATTAAATTTTAGTAAAGTACATGTACAAATATTGGAAAATGGTGTCTATTAACTGTCACTTTATATCTGTTCCCAGCAAGCTGTCCTGTAGCTGTTTTTGAAATACTGGATGAAATCACTGAGCCAGCAGCAGTGAATTGTCAAAAACATCATTGTGGCCCTGAGCATGAGTTACTGAAGACAGAGAACATAAAGTCAACTCATAATCTAATCTTATGCCAATATTTTACTTTAAACGTAATTAACTCTGGCAGGACGTAGGCCGATTTCACTCTCTAATTTCCTTTCATCTCTATGGAGTATTAAAGTTTTTCAGGATGTAGTCAGACATCCTTTCGATAACCTGAGTGCTACCTAAAAAAAAATGAATGGCTACGATATTTCCAATGATAATTAAAAATATACATCCATCTCCAACCCAAGACATGCTGTTATCAAATACTTTTATCCATTAATACTAACGATGGACCTTTGCAGTGTGTATGATTTAATCACAAAAAATGAAAAAATATAGACTTGCATTTGTATAGTGTCTTTCATGACCTCAGGATATCTCAAAGCGCTTTACAGCCAATGAAGTACTTTTGAAGTGTAGTCACTGTTGTAATGTAGGAAACACGGCAGCCAATTTGTACACAGCAAGCTCCCACAAACAGCAATGTGATAATGACCAGATAATCTGTTTTACTGATGTTGATTGAGGGATAAATATTGGCCAGGATACCAGGGAGAACTCCCCTGCTCTTCTTCGAAATAGTGCCATGGGATCTTTTACATCTACCTGAGAGAGCAGGCAGGGCTTCGGTTTAACATCTCATTCAAAAGAAGGCACCTCCAACAGTGCAGCACTCCCTCAGTACTGCCCTGGAGTGTCAGCCTAGATTTTTGTGCTCAAGTCTCTGGAGTGGGACTTGAACCCACAACCTCCTGACTCAGAGGCGAGAGTGCTACCCACTGAGCCATGGCTGACACCAAAAATGTCAACAAACTGAATTGCTTTATTATATTGTGGGGAAAAAAAGAAAGACTTGCATTTATATAGTGCCTTTCACAACCACTGGACGACTCAAAGTGCTTTACAGCCAATGAAGTGGAGTCACTGTTGTCTCCTTCTTAGGCAGTCCCTCGGAATCAAGGATGACTTGCTTCCACATTAAAAATGAGTTCTCAGGTGACTGATGAGTCCAATGCGGGACCTACAGTCTCTGTCACAGGTGGGGCAGACGGTGGTTGAAGGGGCGGGTGGGTGGGGTGCTTGGGTTGACGTACGCTCCTTGCGCTGCCTGCGCTACCTGCGCTTGGCTTCCGCTTGCTCCCGGCAAAGAGACTCGAGGTGTTCGGCGCCTTCCCGGATGCTTCTCCTCCACTTTGTGCGGTCTTGGGCCAGGGATTCCCAGGTGTCGCTGGGGATGTTACACTTTTTCAAGGAGGCTTTGAGGGTGTCCTTGAAGTGTTTCCTCTGCCCTCCTGGGGCTCTCTTGCTATGCCAGAGCTCTGAGTAGAACGCTTGTTTTGGGAGTCTCGTATCAGGCATGCGGACAATGTGACCCGTCCATCGGAGCTGATCGAGCGTGGTCAAAGCTTCGATGCTGGGGATGTTGGCCTGAGCGAGAACACTGACGTTGGTGCACCTATCCTGCCAATGGATTTGCAGGATCTTGCGGAGGCAGCATTGGTGGTACCTCTCCAGTGCTTTGAGGTGCCTGCTGTACATGGTCCATGTCTCTGAGGCATACAGCAGGGCGGGTATCACTGCTGCTCTGTAGACCATGAGCTTAGTGCCAGGTTTGAGGTCCTGGTCTTCAAACACTCTCTTCCTCAGGCGACCGAAGGCTGCACTGGCACACTGAAGGTGGTGTTGGACTTCATCATCGACGTCTGCCCTTGTTGACAGTAGGCTCCCGAGGTATGGAAAGTGGTCCACGTTGTCCAAGGCTTTGTCGTGGATTTTGATAATCGGGGGGCAGTACTGTGTGGCGGGGACAGGTTGGTAGAGGACCTTTGTCTTATGGATGTTTAGTGTAAGGCCCATGCTCTCGTACACTTCGGTGAAGGTGTTGACGATGGTTTGGAGTTCGACCTCAGAGTGAGCGCAGACGCAAGCATCGTCTGCATACTGTAATTTGATGACAGTGGATAGGACGACCTTGGATCTGGACTGGAGGCGATGGAGGTTGAACAGTTTCCCGTTTGTTCTGTAAATTAGCTCCACTCCAGTGGGGAGCTTACTGAGGGTGAGATGGAGCATTGCAGCAAGGAAGATCGAGAAGAGCGTTGGTGCGATGACACAGCCTTGCTTGACTCCGGGTCGTACGTGAATTGGGTCTGTGGTGGAACCGTTGGTCAGGATCACGGTTTGCATGTCGTCATGAAGCAGGCGGAGGATGGTGACAAACTTTTGAGGGCAGCCGAATTTGAGGAGGACACTCCATAATCCCTCATGGTTGACAGTGTCGAAGGCCTTTGTGAGATCAAAGAAGGCCATGTACAGCGGTTGGTGCTGTTCCCTGCATTTCTCTTGTAATTGACGTGCAGTGAAGATCATGTCCATTGTGCCCCTTAGTGGGCGGAATCCGCATTGCGACTCTGGGAGGAGCTCTTCGGCCACTGGGAGAAGGCGATTGAGGAGGATTCTTGCGATGACTTTCCCTGTGGCAGACAGCAGGGAAACTCCTCTGTAATTACCGCAATCGGACTTGTCACCTTTCTTGAAGATGGTCACAATTACGGCATCTCTGAGATCCCCTGGCATGCTCTCCTCCTTCCAGATAAGAGAAATTAGTTCATGAATTCGCGCCAGTAGTGCTTCTCCACCATGCTTTAGTGCCTCGGCGGGAATTCCATCTGCTCATGAGGCCTTGTTGTTCTTCAGTTGTCGGATGGCCTTTTCAACCTCATGCCGGGTTGGATTTGTGCTGAGATGGTGGCGGGTAGCATGCTGCGGGATGGAGTTGAGGACACTCGCGTCGAAGACAGAGTCTCGGTTAAAGAGATCTTCGAAGTGCTCCTTCCAGCGGGCACTGACTGCCTCTCTGTCCTTGATGAGTACCTCTCCATTCTTGGCCTGCATTGGGGTAGGACCTTGGGTGCTTGGGCCGTAGGTGGTCTTGACTGCGCTAAAGAATCCACGCACGTCGTGGTTGTCAGCTAGCTGCTGGATCTCCTGCGCTTTCTCCACCCACCATCTGTTCTTTAGGTCGCGAGTTTTTTGTTGGACCTCGGCCTTCAGGCGTCTGTAGAGCTGCTTTCTTGCTCTCGAGTTCTGTTGCTGTTTCCAGATCAGGAATGCCTTGTGCTTGCGGCTTATTAGCTCCTGGATCTCCTGGTCGTTCTCGTCGAACCAGTCTTGGTGTTTCCTGGTCAAGTGACCGAGCGTCTCTTCACAGGTGCTGATTATGGAGGCCTTGAGTGCAGACCAGGTGCTGTGGGCACTCTGTGTCTCTGCATCACTGGGAGTCACTGTTGTAATCTGGGAATAACAAGCAAGTCAAACAGCAAAGACACTGGAGAAATTAGAGTGTAACATATTTGTAATAAAGCTAAATGCAAGAGATTACACAAAAGCAATTCATAGTAACTGGCAAATTTTAAAAAATGTTAATGGGGAATATTAGCTAAGTATTGTACTTGGCTAATATTAGAGGCTTTTGGATATAATTTATTGCTGCTTATAACCAAAATGCCTCTAATATTAGCCATAATAACCGTGGTATATTCTATGTTGTGTAAATCCTCACTTTGTTGATACCAGGATTCATTGCATTATCTCCTATTCTAACTCATGACCTTAAAACTATTGAAATCCTTGCCATCTTCCTACAATCAATAAGTTTTTATAACCCAAACGTGGCATAATTTAAGCACTATTTCTTAATTTACCTCATCTTCCCTCCTACTGTTTTCAACCTCAGTGTTGTCCTGTGCTATGGACCTAGGTAGTAAATTTTTCATTAAAAAGGTCCATTTGCTATAGATGTATTACTATAACTAACTCAAGAGATGCTTTTGTTGTAGACACAGTAGCAGATATTGACAAGTCCATTTACCAGGGTGTTTGAGGAGAGTGAAGAAGAAGATCATACAGTGGATACATTATTACCATTTCAGGGCTAGTTACTGCTATCTTAGAAGAGACATACGTTCAACCCAATCAGAGCAAGAAAACACCTGTACCCTGGAAATTTTCCAAGGCACCATGAAAGAGTAAATATTTGTTCATTGTACTGACTACAAAAGAGAAAAGGATGCATAAGGCGCAGATGTCAAAGGGTCCCACATGAATACTCTGAGATTTTCCATGGGAGAGGATGCTTAATTAAGTCTGAAAACTGGACATTGATGTAGTGCATAGCTGCTGAATAGCACCTAAACTCGTATGTATATAAGTAAACAAGCCAGTTTGGAAAACGCTGGAGGCTCTGTTCAAATTGATGACCCACCAGCCACTTTCAACAACAACAACAACTTGTATTTATATAGTGCCTTTAACGTAGTAAAACATCCCAAGGCACTGCAGAGGAGTATTATAAGACAAAAAATTTGACACCAAGTCACATAAGGAGAAATTAGGGCAGGTGGCCAAAAGCTTGGTCAACGATGTAGGTTTTAAGGACTGTCTTAAAGTAGGAAAGAGAGGTAGCGAGGCAGAGAGGTTTAGGCAGGGAATTCCAGAGCTTAGGGCCTAGGCAACAGAAGGCACGGCCACCAATGGTTGAGCGATTATAATCAGGGATCTCAGGAGGGCAGAATTAGAGGAGTGCAGATATCTCGGGGGGTTGTGGGGCTGAAGGAGATTACAGAGATAGGGAGGGGCGAGGCCGTGGAGGGATTTGAAAACAAGGATGAGAATTTTGAAATTGAGACGCTGCTTAACCGGGAGCCAATATACCTCATGAATATAGCCTTTCAACCCATCTCTGAGGTATCAGATGGCTGAGCGGTAACAGTTGTTGACGCAACCTAAAATCCAATATAGTTAAAGTGCCACTCAACTCTAAGTGTGACTGTGGAGGTTCTATGCAGTGACCTATCATCCCACAGCTCTATTCCAATTAGACTGTAGACTTTGTAAACACCAAGTCAATAGTGGAAATATTTACATTTGATTTTTTTTTGTAAATAATATTTGTTTTGACCTAAAGTTGTTTTTGGTGTATGTTCTTAATATGACATTTAAATTACTATTTTTGATTGCTGATGCATTTTGAAAAGGTTCTTTAATGGGGGTTAGGCTCATAGTTTATATATTCAAGGGGTGTAATGCCTGTTTTAGACATCTGCCCGTAATGTCTAGAAAAAACGGCCCACGATTTTAGCAGTTGGGACCAATGCCTGCGCAGGTTGGGAGCAAGACCGTACCACTGCTAAATTGGTAAGTTTTGTGCCCGTTTTATGCCTAATAACTGGACACAATGCATACCTATTTTTATCCCATAGTGCTTTGGTCTTTAACTTTAAATCAGTGTGATGAAAAATTACACGTGGGGGTTTTGCCCCCATCATCCTGACTCTTAATTATTGATTTAATTGGTTCTTAATGACTCTACCACTAACCATTACTGCTGGCTGTTAATATAGTATGGAAAATGTAAACTGGCAGTACGCCCCCTTCCCCTGAAAAAAAATCACCGCTGGAGCTAAATCTACTCAAGTGCTAATGCCAATAGGAATACCTAGCTCAAGGTCAATAAACCATTTGCATAAGGATATTTCTAGAAAACTAATGAAAAACAAAGAATGAGTTGAGATTACTTTGGTGACTAGAAACACAGGTGATGAACACGAAATATTAATAAAAACTAATTAAAACGCTTAATTTTCTCTTTGAGAATAATTCCTTCAATTTACCATGTTTTGCATAACCTTTTTGAGAGCAGCTTACTTGTGCATATTAGCTGGAAGAGAGAAGCAATGAGTTTCAGATCACTTCACAGTTCCAATGTCACAATTACTCTGTTGTTCGGCTGTCAGGCAATGCATATTTTATAGGAGAAATGCAGAGTAAGTTGTCAGCAGTGGTAGGATTTTAATGATTGCTGTTTTGTTTGAATGTTTGGAATGTCAGCCACTGCTAGGTGTAACATTATTTGATTATAGATGTGTAAAATAAATATCTTAATCTTTATGGTGATCAGTGCTGGGTCCTTTGCTGTTTGTAGTGTACATTAATGATTTAGATATGAATGTAGGAGGTATGATCAGTAAGTTCGCAGATGACACGAAAATTGGTGGAGTGGTAAATAACGAGGAGGGAAGCCTCAGGCTACAGGACAATATAGACAGGATGGTTAGATGGGCAGAACAGTGGCAAATGGAATTTAACCCTGAAAAGTGTGAGGTGATGCATTTTGGGAGGACTAACAAGGCAAGGGAATACACAATGAATGGTAGGACCCTAGGAAAGACAGAGGATCAGAGGGACCTTGGTGTGCATGTACATAGATCCCTGAAGGCAGCAGGACAGGTAGATAAGGTGGTTAAAAAGGCATATGGGATACTTGCCTTCATTAGCCGAGGCATAGAATATAAGAGCAGGGAGGTTATGATGGAGCTGTACAAAGCGCTAGTTAGGCCACAGCTGGAGTACTGTGTGCAGTTCTGGTCGCCACACTATAGGAAGGATGTGATTGCATTGGAGACAGTGCAGAGGAGATTCACCAGGATGTTACCTGGGCTGCAGCACTTCAGCTATGAAGAGAGACTGGACAGGCTGGGGTTGTTTTCCTTAGAGCAGAGAAGGCTGAGGGGGACCTGATTGAGGTGTACAAAATTATGAGGGGCATAGATAGGGTAGATAGAAAGGAACTTTTCCCCTTAGTAGAGGGGTCAATAACCAGGGGGCATAGTTTCAAGGTAAGGGGCAGGAGGTTTAGAGGGGATTTGAGGAAAAACTTTTCCACCCAGAGGGTGGTTGGAATCTGGAACTCACTGCCTGAAAGGGTGGTAGAGGCAGGAATCCTCACAACATTCAAGAAGCATTTAGATGAGCACTTAAAACGCCATAGCATACAAGGCTACGGACCAAGTGCTGGAAAATGGGATTAGAATTGACAGGGCTTGATGGCCGGCGCGGACACGATGGGCCGAAGTGTCTCTTTCTGTGCTGTATAACTCTATGACTCTATGACTCTATGATATTAGATCTTGGAAATCATTTTAATCCTGTAATTTTCAGTGTCTTTTACTTTTGAGATTTAATCACTACATTATTTAGTTACACTGAAATATTAATTCTATCTACAGTGCAACTATAGGAACCATTCCATAAACAGACAGAGTTAAATATTTGAAACGTTGATTTAAAAAAATTCCCTTTTAAATATGTGTAATTTTCACATCCCAGTTAGAATTTCTACCTTTTAAGTGTCACAAAAAAGTAATTCTAGAATTATATTTTGAGCTAAGCAGTATTTAAAACTTGCCTTTATTTTTATGCTGATTTACCGGCATGTGGGAACTGGTAAACCTGACATTAATCTTAAAATTGGTTTGCAGTTTCCAGTTTCACATAGGTAAAAAATTTTACACCCTGTATTGGAAAACATCAATTTAGCCTATTATTGGAGAAGGTATGGGATCTAATTAAGTTTACACATTTTCTGAATAGTTACCTGATGTACGAATCTGGAGGTTTAAACCAGGACCAGGATTAAACTATGTGTTGGTGGTAAAAAAATAGCAACATAATTTGATGAAAGTGAAAAAGAATGGCTATAGAAAGGTAGGCTCACAGAATTCATCTCATTTTTTTTTAATCAGAAACTACATTTTCTACTTGGATGTTAACTGAAAGCACTTGGCATTATTACATAAGGGGTGTATTTTGGTCTATGTGTAAAGTTAAAGATAATTCTTTTACTAGACTACCATTAGTTTGAATTAATTTTTAATAATTTTTTTTAACTTTACATACCGAGGAAAATATACATAGAAACATAGAAACATAGAAGATAGAAGCAGGAGTAGGCCATTCGGCCCCTCAAGCCTGCTCCGCCATTCGATGAGATCATGGCTGATCATCCAAATTCAGTACCCTGTACCTGCCTTCACCCCATATCCCTTGATGCCTTTAGCTTTAAGAAATATATCTAACTCATTCTTGAATATATTTAATGACTTGGCCTCAACTACCTTCTGTGGTAGAGAATTCCACAGGTTCACCACTCTCTGGGTGAAGAAATTCTTCCTCATTTCTGTCCTAAATGGCTTACCCCTTATCCTTAGATTATGACCCCTGGTTCTGGACTCTCCAACCATCGGGAACATTCTTCCTGCATCTAGTTTGTCCAGACATGTCAGAATTTTATATGTTTCGATGAGATCCCCTCTCATTCTTCTTTACTCCAGCGAGTATAAGCCCAATCGACCCAATCTCTCCTCATATGTCATTCCTGCCATCCCAGGTATCAGCCTTGTGAATCTTCGCTGAACTCCTTCCATGGCAAGAACATCCTTCCTCAGATAAGGCGACCAAAACTGCACACAGTACTCAAGGTGTGGTCTCACCAAGGCCCTGTACAACTGCAGCAGGACATCCCTGTTCCTATACTCAAACCCTCTCGCTATGAAGGCCAACATACCATTTGCCTTCTTCACCGCCTGCTGCACCTGCATGCTTACCTTCAGCGACTGGTGCACAAGGACACCCAGGTCTCGTTGCACTTCCCCTTCTCCCAATCTATTGCCATTCAGATAATAGTCTGCCTTTCTGTTTTTGACACCAAAGTGGATAACCTCGCATTTATCCACATTATATTGCATCTGCCACGCTTCTGCCCACTCACCCAACCTGTCCAAATCATCCTGGAGTTTCTCGGTATCCTCCTCGCAGCACACACTCCCACCCAGCTTTGTGTCATCTGCAAACTTGGAAATATTACATTTAGTTCCCTTATCTAGATCATTAATATATATTGTGAATAGCTGGGGTCCAAGGACCGATCCCTGTGGTACCCCACTAGTCACTGCTTGCCACTCGGAAAAAGACCCATTAATTCCTACTCTCTGCTTTCTGCCCGCCAACCAGTTCTCTATCCAAGTCAATACCTTGCCCCCAATCCCATATGCCTTAACTTTACACGCTAATCTCTTATGCGGGACCTTATCGAAAGCCTTATACACCCAACCGCCCTCCATAAATCATTAAAACTAAATACAAAGTGCTGCACAAATAAAAAGGAAAAATACAAATTATCTAGGAAATAGATTTCTTACTTCTATTAACTTTTGTGATGATATTGAGCTTTATGTTTTGCTTCAGTTTTGTTAACTTGTTGCTTTGATTAATAGAACTGGTACTTGGAATAGAGTTCTGTTTTACAGTAGAGGAAGGGGAGAATGATGGACTCAATAAGAGATGAGCAATGCATGTATTCCACGTTATTAAAATATGATTATATATGAACTGACTTTCCAGAAAATAACAGTCAAAAAAATCATTCTCCATTGTAGTCTTTAGTGATTTTTTTTAATGATTAAAGTAAAAAAGGGCTCTTACAAAACTGCTCATATTAAACAGTTACAGTTGACTCTTAATTCAAAGCCGAATTACTGGACCATTAAAAAAAACTGCTACTAACATTGCTATTTTAATTACATAGGTTAATTTGCATTACTGGATAATTTAAATACTTGTGCAATAAACAACTGCATTATCAAGAATAGACTGTAAATGAAGTAATATGAAACATATATATTAATGAAAACACACAAATATTAAGGTCACATAAACTATGCAAACCCTATTTGTGCTTTTAAAGTCCGCTGTGTCTTTAATTTAAATAGATGTGTGGATGATTTCCAGGTTATTCACATTTAATGAATAACAGGTGGCAATGCCATAATCCAATTAAGCGATTTCAAAACAAATCACAAATAGCTGACTAGATTAATAGAAGGCAGAATCCTTCACTTCTGGATCTAACCATTTCATCAGTGTATTAAGATGCTTTACACTACAGCAACAATGACAATTCACAAAATTCAACTTTAGTACTGCACAGGCTGCAGGGTCAAACAGCTCACCAGAAAAGAGCATCATGCACTCTTTAAATCAAACCCTTCTCAAATGGGCAAGGTACAGGGTCAGGGAAGCAACATGCCACGAGGCGATTTCTCAGCAAGTTGTTCACATCAAAATCACTGTAAGTGATGTGTCTGGAAGCAGAGCAGCAGAGCTGAGAACAACCTGGGTGTGAGTCATAGAGTATTAGGGCACGGTCTCTCCACCAGGAATGAGGACTTTGATTGCTTTTGACTCATGTCATCTCTTGTGCCATCAAATACAAAACACAACCAAGAAGCAAACAACTGTACTATAAATGAGCTCTTTAGTCATATGAATTCATTGAGAACTATCTTTTAAGAGTTTATTTTTGCCAGTTCTCTATATTAAATATTTATTTGGAATTTAATTTAACTAAGTATTAGGTTGGAAATTGCTTAAAATGCTGTTTCAGTATCATTTTCATTGTCTATCATTTTCATACTCGCAGTATACTATTTTTTTCTTTGTAATTCAATTCATGTAAATTAAGGAACTGAATCATAGTTATGTCAGTAAAACCATCTTATAGAAGTAAATTTCATGTCCCTGCCTATTTTCATACTGGTGGGTACTGGGGTAGTTTAGACAATTTCACAGCAGTAACTGCAAATAGATATCGTTCTAGCTCCACTGCGCCTCTCAATAGACACTGTATAATTTTCATGGTGTTTACTCATGCAAGTGAGCCACCTGATCTAAGTAAATAACATGACTTATTTTGATGATTATAGTAAACTTAGAAAAGGGTGGATAATAAACAGCAGGAGATTAGATAAACTTTATATACTCATCAATAAATATAAAAAAGATTTTTTCTCGATAGCTAAGCATCTTTACCAATGCCTTATGAACATCATAAGGTATGTGCCATCATTGTTAAGAGTGACTTATTACTCTAAAGTATGCAGACATGTGTATGGTTGCTGCAAGAGAATCAATGATATTAAAAGTACAGGTGTAAATTAGAAGATACCTATCAAAAACTACACCACCTGGTTACAAAGTGCAACCTAAGAAAAACACTGACAAGGGCACAGAAAATTATTCCAGATATTCCAATTGAAATATGATAATGGTACTGGGGCCAGATTTCCATAGGACACTTTTTCGGAGTGGATTTGAAGTAGAGCAGAATTTCTGTCCACTCATTTGTTGTGCCTCAACCCCTTCCCAAATTACACAGATTGGGCAGGTGGCATTACCATTAACAGTACCACTGGGGCGAACGCCTTAGGTTGGAAGGGGAAACTAAGGCTGTCATGCTGAAGGTATTTAATGAAATAATGTTTTTTAATAGGTTTAATTAGCTCTGCAAACAATTGCAGTAGGGAATTCCAGGCCTTTTAATTTTTAAGTTCCTCCACACCCTTGGGGACAACGGACGCCAGGGACCTACACATGTCCCTTGTGCCCAGCATTGCTAAGGATGCAAAGGTGGAAATTCCATAGTATGACATTATTCCTACATTTTCATATGAGCCCCATTCTTGGGATGGCATTTTATGCTCCTGTCCCCAAATTAATGAGAAATTCTGACTTGCGGAAAAAGGTGCTTGACCTGGTGTAACAGATTCCCACCCCAATATCTGATCCTGCATGCATTTTTAAGTCAAAAACCTTGTGGAATTTCAGCCACCTCCTCTTGTGCTCAGTACTCTGATAAGTGATAGAATAATTTCCATATTGTTTGTAATTGTAAATACATATTCTCATTGAACTCTGGTGAGATCATTGAACTCCTTGCAGCATTGCAGCCATGTCCTGGGTGCAAAGTTCCTGGCATTGACCTTCTCTGCCCACCTCTTGTCACTACCACCTGGCCACCTGTCTGGAGACTTTTAGCCACTCTCCCCGGCCCCCCTTAATTTGGTGCCTGGAAACTGGCGTGGACCAATTTTTACCCCAGGGTGTCTGCCTGAGCTCTTTTTTCTAGAATTTTTTATTTTAGAGTTTTTGCGGTTTTAGCTTTTTAACGGTGGTTATGTACTAATTTTGTTATATTTCAATTCAAAAGTGTAAAGACTGTGCGATCTTCATTACCCTCGCACCACAAACTCTGCTCCCTTGCCACTGATTCCATCTACCTTCACGGCCAATGTCAGGCTGAACCAGACTGATTGCAATCTCAGCATTCAGTTTCCGACCTCATATCCTGTACAGCACAAAGAGCACCAATTTCCACCTCGATTACTCCAGTGCTCTCCTGGCCCTCATCCACCCCCTATAACCTCCAGGTCATGCAAAATTCTGCCGCTCATATCTGAATACAGCAGATCATCATCTGAGTCTTGTTTTGAGATAGTAATATTCTTTGCTTTACCACTTCTATTCAATAAACTATTCATGTTACAGAGCAGAATGTGCTTTCCTCAATTTAAACTAATTATTAATTTGGCTAACAAAGCTTCTCCCAAGGTGCAGTTCGCTTTTTCTTGACAATTGAGTATGTCTAAACAACAAAAGCAATTCATTTTCAGTTTGTTTCTTAGCAGTTGCTCTGTGAAAGGTTGGCTTAATAGCACAATATCATCCCATGGTACTGACAGCAAATCCAATCACCTATGTAAACCCATTAGTGCATTTCCCAGCCAAATGATTCACTCATTTGCAGTATAATGAAAACCTTAATCTTCATTTTATACAGATGGGTGAAGAGGATTAACTAGTGCTCAGTACTACTAAAATCATCCTATAGATTGCTTTAGGCAAAAAGATATCTTCTAACATTTCGTTGTATACTAAAAAATATATTTTTCAACCACTGAGGAAATCTTATGCAATCTTATTGTTTTTGTTACTTTCATATACATTTTGCAGTTCATATTCAAAACCAATGATCTTATTTTAACTATCTTAAATGATTAATTGTCTTTGAAATTCTTACTGCTTAGTCCATTTTAATAGATTTTATAGAATATCCCAGCAGCTTGTTGTATACTAAGTAATAAAAATTCTTCCCCTCTCCCGAAAGTACTTCATTAACTGAATTATAGTTGTTAAAATGTATATATTCTATTGGGACAAAACAAGTTTTGGATGGATGCTACCATGCAGCAAATACCGCAAATACTTTTATCCAAAGTATTGTAACACAGTTTATACTGAATGCAGACAAGACACTTAATCTAAGTTGTTGCTGTGCATCTATTCTAAAGTGTTACTTGTCATATGGTATAGTTATACAGACCCCAAAATCCCACGCTAGTTTCAGTGTATAATTGGGGCAACTCTTCTTCTTCTTAGGCAGTCCCTCGGAACCGAGGATGTCTTGCTTCCACACTGAAAATGAGTTCTCAGGTGACAGATGAGTCCAATGCGGGACCTACAGTCTCTGTCACAGGTGGGGCAGACGGTGGTTGAAGGGGCAGGTGGGTGGGATGCTTGGGTTGACGTGCGCACCTTCCGCTGTTTGCACTTGGCTTCCGCTTGCTCCCGGCAAAGAGACTCGAGGTGTTCGGCACCTTCCCGGATGCTTCTCCTCCACTTTGTGCGGTCTTGGGCCAGGGATTCCCAGGTGTCGGTGGGGATGTTGCACTTTTTCAAGGAGGCTTTGAGGGTGTCCTTGAAGTGTTTCCTCTGCCCACCTGGGGCTCTCTTGCCGTGTCGGAGCTCCGAGTAGAGCGCTTGTTTTGGGAGTCTCGTATCGGGCATGCGGACGATGTGGCCCATCCATCTGAGCTGATCGAGCATGGTCAAAGCTTCGATGCTGGGGATGTTGGCCTGAGCGAGAACACTGACGTTGGTGCGCCTGTCCTGGCAATGGATTTGCAGGATCTTGCAGAGGCAGCATTGGTGGTACCTCTCCAGTGCTTTGAGGTGCCTGCTGTACATGGTCCATGTTTCTGAAGCATACAGGAGGGCGGGTATCACTACCGCTCTGTAGACCATGAGCTTGGTGCTGGGTTTGAGGTCCTGGTCTTCAAACACTCTCTTCCTCAGGTGACCGAAGGCTGCACTGGCACACTGAGCATCTCCCCATCATGGAGGATGATGATACGGAGGAGGGAATTAGACAAATACCTATGTGACCGCTTACAGAATACCATCAAGTCATTTACTGTGATAGATCTTCAATGACGATTAAAAAAGGGACATCCCAACAATCCTCAGCTGGGATGGGGATAGTAGTAGGGACTTTTTGAGATTCCTATTCTTTTTATCCAGAAGAATTACTGTCCATACCCCTTGGCCATAAGACAGCGCAATATGCTGAAGCCGCAGCATTACGGTATGCTTTAGAAAAGGCAGACCTTATTAAACCCACACTAATCTGTATGGATTGTGGGAAGACATTCTCCGTTCGAGGATGGAGAAACAGAATTGTCAGGTGATTCATGTAAACGGGCATACCACTGGGACAGTACACTCAAAAGGAAACAGTCTTGCAGACGAACAAGCGAAATGCCAATATTAGTGTAATCACTAGGGCAGAATGAGCAGCTAATCAGGATGAGGAACTGATTCAGTTATTAGACCCAACAAAAGAGAATCCACCAGGATATCCAGCAAAGTACTTTTACTCAGAAACCCCTATGGGTATTATGCTAGTTAAGTTGCCCAAGGGAAACCGAGAAGTACCCCCGAGACACAAACAAGAACAGCCTGTAAAAGAAGCTCACGAGGGCATAAGTCAAGCACATTGTGGTGCCAGAACAACATTCTGCAAATTGACTCCCTTATATTGGTGGCCAGGCATGCTTAAGGCCTGTAAAACATACATGGTAAATTGTGAGCTATGCTATTTAACCAATAAGTCATCACTAATTAAGCCACCACCATTGGCTCCTGTGAAAGCTGATGAGCCAATGGGAAAATTCTTTATTGACTTTATTGGACCACTTCCCCCGTCTTTGGGATACAGACATGTTCGCGTTTGTGTAGATGGATGCACTTCCTTCTGCTGGCTGGTCCCCACAAAAACTGTTTCAGAAAACGCACTAGCCAAGGCTATTTCTGACATAATTACTGTAGCTGGTGCACCCAAAATCTTACACACCGATCAAGGCAGAGCCTTTGTATCCAAGGTCTTCAAAAACTATTGCGAACAAAGGGGGATAGGGTTAGAGCACAGCACGTCACGTCATCCGCAATCAGCGGGGTTGGTGGAACGTAAAAACCAGGAAGTAAAAAAGCTATTGGTCAAACTGTTGAGAATCAGGGGGAATAAGTGGACCACCATCATTCCAGAGGTGCAGCTATCACTTAATAATGTGCCCGCATCTGCATCAGGGACAGTGTCCCCTAAAACTTCATATTATCTGATGTATGGAGTTGAGATGCATACACTGCTTACCCATAGTTCTTTTATTGCCTCTACACTCTCTGAGTCCTTGACCCGACAGCAACAGTTAGATTTAAAAAAAGAAGTAACAGAGGAAATTCATCAAATTGATCAGAGGATAAGGGAGGCAAATAGGCAGAAAAAATTGACAAACAAAGCATGGCAACCCCTAGTAGGAGATTGGGTACAGGAAAAGAAGTTCGAGCAAAAGCCTGGTTTAAGACCAAAGTGGAAAAAAACCTGTTCAAATACATACTGTTATTAACGAAAGAACAGTTAAAATACATATTAATCAGCCAAATGGCAAGCATATTCTTAAAACTGTCTCCAATCTCAAAAGATGTCCTGCGGGATACCGAAATGGAGGAATAATACAAGGTGCAGTCGTACACTGTCTTTCAAGACCCAGCTTGGAGCACGACACAGGAAATGGATACGATCGAACTACTGACGACGGTCAGTCAGATGGTGTCACCGACTCCTCCACACGATGCTTGGCAACGCCTCAGGAATTGGATTTGCGAAAAGCCACAACCGAAACAAGGAAAGATCAACGAGTTACTTCAATGAAGGAGGAGGACACCGCGGATGAAGAAGGAATCAACTGAGCGCCTGGCAAGGCCTTTATGAAAACAAGTATCTGTACACACGCCGGATCGAAGGAACAGCGTGCCAAGCTTCAGCTAGTTCCAAATGACGTCTCCTTGACTCGTATGGATAACTCAACTCTACAGAACGTACATCTGCCAATTGGATATTGTTTCGCTACTTGCATGACTATGTACCTATCATCCTTTTAAATTGTGTTCAATTTAAAATAAGGCAAAACATTGTCCTAGGATGACTTAAAAGGAATTTTCATGCAGCACATGATTGTGAATCTCATGAAATTAATGTGCTATTGTAACCTTATTAGTAACATTGACCAAACTCTGCCTTGACGCTCCAGTGCATTCTTTGGTCAAGAGGGGTGTGTGAAGGAATAGCCATATTCAGAAAAATACACCATCCTATGAAAGAATTCTGATTAAAACATGACAAACTGGGCTTGGAAATCTGAAAGCCTCAACAAGGAAAAGCTGTAAACACCATACAGGCTTTTGAGATAAGCTAAGTTGTTGACACTGAAACAATAGCCTCATTGAAACAGGAGGTTGGAGGTTCCCGAAAGTCTGCAGCTTTGGGAAAAAGACAATACCATACCCTAGTTAAAGAGTCTTAAACCAACACTTTGAAATGAATCACATAAATTAAAGAAACATATGCCTTCGTAAATATGACATCAAATGAAACACGCATACATCATTCTTAATACAACCAGTTGAGGTGGCTAGGGGGACAATGGTGTACCCAGTTGAAGTGTTTTTAATTTACATGTTGTAAAAAGATACAAACAGAAGACTTTCATAAATATGACATCAATAGATGCAACAGCCATCACATTGTTTTGTGTTGAACTTGGAACACCTAGGAGACACAAAGTCTGTAATACAACCAGCTGAGGTGACTTAAGAATTGCATAGAAGATCTTCGTGAGAATGGCATCAAATAGAACCACTGCTGTCACATAGTTTTTATGATAAGTTTTGAACACCTAAAAGGTAGAGACACGATTCTGAAAGCTACAAGCTGAACAAATTGTAAGAATAGCAGGGGTCAACAGAAAAATGACTAGAGATAATTAGCTTACATCAGCAGAAAACTTCAAAGGATATACCACTGAGAAAGAGTATAAAAGATTGGATTTTCAAATACGAAGACAGAAATCGCTGGAACGGGCAAAGTGGTTCTCAGACTTCAGAGGCAGGCTCTTTAAGTCTCGGGGATCAAAGGTACTTGTATTTGATTTTGGTGGATATTCTGGAATAAGACTAAGTAAGAAATATAAAAATGTAACGAAGTTAAGATTTGAGAATAAGGATCTCTGATGATAAGAATTGTAAGCTTTTTGTATTTGGAATTGTTAAAGTTGCGATTGAATCACCAGCTGTAAACTACATGTCGGTTCTTTAATAAATCTATATTTTTTTAGAATTATCTCATATAGTACTTCTGTATCAAACTCGCGAACTCAATCTCTGTACACTCTGTGGTGAGGAGTTGCAGAATTCTGGAGGAGTTTTCCGGACCCTCATAATATCCGGAAGGTTACAGTCTAGCTAAACTTATTAAAAGTGCTACCTGGAGGATGGTATCATTTTCAGGTCATTCCTTTCCTTTAGGGAGAGATAGTCTGGACCTTTAGACCCAATTAAGCGTCTTTAGGATCCGGCTACCTCTAACTTTAGTTGAAGGTGAACGTCTGGGGAATACGCCTGATCCGGGGTAGCCTGAAAAGGGCTAGGACTAGTAATATTCCTTTCAGAACAGCCACATAAATATTGTGGCAACAAGAGCAGGTCAGAGGCTAGGTGTTCTGTGGCGAGTGTCTCACCTCCTGACTCCAAAGCCTTTCCACCATCTACAAGGCACAAGAGCGATCATAATATGATAGAATTCTTCATTAAGATGGAGAGTGAAATAGTTGACTCAGAGACTAGGGTCCTGAATTTAAATAAAGGGAACTACGATGGTATGAGGCGTGAATTGGCTAGGATGGATTGGGGAACGTTACTTAAAGGGTTGACGGTGGATAGGCAATGGCAAACATTTAAAGATCACATGGATGAACTACAGAATTTGTTCATCCCAGTTTGGCATAAAAATAAAATAAAAAAGGTGACTCAACCGTGGCTAACAAGGGAAATTAGGGATAGCATAAGATCCAAGGAGAGGACATATAAATTGGCCAGAAAAAGCAGCAAACCTGAGGATTGAGAGCAGTTTAGGATTCAGCAAAGAATGACAAAGGGATTAATTAAGAGGGGGAAAATAGAGTATGAGAGTAAGCTTGTAGGGAACATAAAAACTGACTGTAAAAGCTTCTATAGATATGTGAAGAGAAAAAGATTGGTGAAGTCAAGCGTAGGTCCCTTGCAGTCAGAATCAGGGGAATTTATAATGGGGAACAAAGAAATGGCTGACCAATTAAATACATACTTTGGTTCTGTCTTCACAAAGGAGGACACAAATAACCTCCCAGAGATGTCGGGGAACATAGGGTCTAATGAGATGGAAGAACTGAATGAAATCAGTATTTGTAGGGAAATGGTGTTAGGGAAATTGATGGGATTGAAGGCCGATAAATCCCCAGGGCCTGATAATCTACATCCTAGGGTACTTAAGGAAGTGGCCCTAGAAATAGTAGATGCATTGCTGGTCATCTTCCAAAATTCTATAGACTCTGGAACAGTTCCCATGGATTGGAGGGTAGCTAATGTAACCCCACTATTTAAAAAAGGTGGGAGAGAGAAAACGGGGAATTATAGACCGGTAAGCCTGACATCGGTAGTGGGGAAAATGCTAGAGTCCATTATAAAAGATGTAATAGCAGAGCACTTGGAAAACAGTGACAGGATCGGACAAAGTTAACATGGATTTACAGAAGGTAAATCATGCTTGACTAATCTACTGGAATTTTTTGAGGATGTAACTGGTAGAATAGATAAGGGAGAACCAGTGGATGTGGTGTATTTGGACTTTCAGAAGGCCTTCGATAAGGTCCCACATAAGAGAATAGCGTGCAAAGTTAAAGCACATGGGATTGGGGGTAAGGTACTGACTTGGATAGAGAACTGGTTGGCAGACAGGAAGCAAAGAGTTGGAATAAATGGGTCTTTTTCCGAGTGGCAGGCAGTGACTAGTGGGGTACTGCAGGGATCGGTACTAGGACCCCAGTTATTCACAATATATATTAATGATCTAGACGAGGGAACTAGATGTAATATCTCCAAGTTTGCAGATGACACAAAGCTGGGTGGGCGTGTGTGTTGTGAGGAGGATGCAGAGAAACTCCAGAATGATTTGGACAAGTTGGGTGATTGGGCAGATGCATGGCAGATGCAGTATAATGTGGATAAATGCGAGGTTATCCACTTTGGTGGCAAAAACAGGAAGGCAGATTATTATCTGAACGGCAATAGATTGGGAAAAGGGGAAGTGCAACGAGACCTGGGAGTCCTTGTGCACCAGTCGTCGAAGGTAAGCATGTAGGTGCAGCAGGCGGTTAAGAAGGCAAATGGTATGTTGGCCTTCATAGCGAGAGGATTCGAGTACAGGAGCAAGGATATCTTGCTGCAGTTGTACAGGGCCTTGGTGAGACCATACCTTGAGTATTGTGTGCAGTTTTGGTCGCCTTATCTGAGGAAGGATGTTCTTGCCATGGAGGGAGTGCAGCGAAGATTCACCAGACTGATACCTGGGATGGCAGGAATGACGTATGAAGAGAGATTGGGACGATTGGGCTTGTATTCGCTAGAGTTTAGAAGAATGAGAGGGGATCTCATTGAAACTTATAAAATTCTAACAGGACTAGACAGACTAGATGCAGGAAGGATTTTCCCGATGGCGGGGGAGTCCAGAACCAGAGGTCACAGTCTAAGGATAAGGGGTAAGCCAGTTAGGACTGAGATGAGGAGGAATTTCTTCACCTAGAGAGTGGTGAACCTATGGAATTCTCTACCACAGAAGGCAGTTGAGGCCAATTCATTAAATATATTCAAGAAGGAGTTAGATATATTTCTTAAGGCTAAAGGGATCAAGGGATATGGGGAGAAAGCAGGGACAGGGTACTGAATTTGGATGATCAGCCATGATCTCATTAAATGGCGGAGCAGGCTCGAGGGGCCGAATGGCCTACTCCTGCTCCAATCTTCGTTGTTTCTATGTAAGGAGTGTGATGGAATACACTCCACTTGCCTGGATGAGTGCAGCTCCAACAACACTCAAGAAGCTCGACACCATCCAGGACAAAGCAGCCCGCTTGATTGGCACCCCATCCACCACCTTAAACATTCACTCCATCCACCACTGGTGTACCGTGGCTGCAGTGTGTACCATCTACAAGATGCACTGCAGCAACTCGCCAAGGCTTCTTCGACAGCTCCTCCCAAACCATAACCTTTACCACCTAGAAGGACAAGGGCAGCAGGTGCATGGGAACACCACCACCTCCAAGTTCCCCTCCAAGTCACACACCATCCTGATTTAGAAATATATTACCGATCCTTCATCGTCGCTGGGTCAAAATCCTGGAACTCCCTCCCTAACAGCACTGTGGGAGTACCTTCACCACACGGACTGCAGCGGTTCAAGAAGGTGGCTCAAGGGCAACTAGGGATGGGCAATAAATGCTGGCCTTGCCAGCAACGCCCACATCCCATGAACGAATAAAAAAAAAGGATATCTTCCTCTGCTCAAGGGCAACTAGGGATGGGCAATAAATGCTGGCCTTGCCAGCAACGCCCACATCCCATGAACGAATAATAAAAAAAAATCTTCCTCTGATA
The DNA here is from genome assembly GCA_030390025.1 of Squalus acanthias. NCBI lineage: Eukaryota > Metazoa > Chordata > Chondrichthyes > Squaliformes > Squalidae > Squalus > Squalus acanthias. The sequence goes on along the minus strand of CM059425.1, from coordinate 32,288,738 downwards.
CCTGGTTTGGCCATCCATTTGCTATGTAATCATGCACCTTTGACATAATTGGGTCACATATGGTGGGGATGTTACACTTTTTCAAGGAGGCTTTGAGGGTGTCCTTGAAGCGTTTCCTCTGCCCACCTGGGGCTCTCTTGCCGTGCCGGAGCTCCGAGTAGAGCGCTTGTTTTGGGAGTCTCGTATCAGACATGCGGACAATGTGACCCGTCCATCGGAGCTGATCGAGCGTGGTCAAAGCTTCGATGCTGGGGGATGTTGGCCTGAGCAAGAACACTGACGTTGGTGCGCCTATCCTGCCAATGGATTTGCAGGATCTTGCGGAGGCAGCGTTGGTGGTACCTCTCCAGTGCTTTGAGGTGCCTGCTGTACATGGTCCATGTCTCTGAGGCATACAGCAGGGCGGGTATCACTGCTGCTCTGTAGACCATGAGCTTAGTTCCGGGTTTGAGGTCCTGGTCTTCAAACACTCTCTTCCTCAGGTACCGAAGGCTGCACTGGCACACTGAAGGCGGTGTTGGAGTTCATCATCGACATCTGCCCTTGTTGACAGTAGGCTCCCGAGGTATGGAAAGTGGTCCACGTTGTCCAAGGCCTTGTCGTGGATTTTGATCATCGTAAACCATCTTTGTCTACTCTGTGCCCTAAGTACTCCACCGAGTTTTGAAACTTCTGAGCTGTCACTCGTACGCCGTGCTTCTCTAGCCGTTTGAGCACTTCATTCAACACCTCATCATGGATTTGCCTGTTTGGTGCTGAAATGAATATATCATCCAAATAACACACTACCCCTTCAATCCCTTGCAAAATTTGGTTCATCACCCCCTGGAATATATCGGGGGCAGAAGACACTCCAAATGGTAGCCTATTAAACTGATATAGGCCTCGGTGAGTATTTATACTCAAGCATGACTTGGACTCTTCATCTAACTCAAGTTGTAGGTAGGCGTTTGTTAGATCTAACTTCGAAAAGATCTGTCCACCTGTCAGTGTTGTGAACAAATCTTCCACATTTGGCAACGTATTGGGTAGATTACACTCTAGAACCTGGTTTACGGTTACCTTATAATCAGCACACAACCTTACCTTACCATCTGACTTAGGTACAACAACAATGGGTGTAGCCTAATTGCTCAGATCTATCTTAGAGATAATGTTCTCAGTTTCTAGTCTTTTGAGTTCTTACTCAACTTTCTCCTCGAGTGCGTATGGTACGGGACATGGCTTGCAGTAAACTGGTCTTGCGTCCTTCTGCGCTCTGACACTCGCCTTGAAGTCTTGGATCGGACTGCCGGTTTTGCTGAACACCTTTGGATGTTGCTTGATGACATCATCTTTCGATGCAAATTTCGCTTCCACACGAAAAATCTCATTCCAATCCAGCTTCAGGTGATCCCAACCAATTTCTACCTATCAAGGCAAGCTTGTCTCCGTCACTACTATGAGAGGCAAGCTCTGACACTGATCCTTGTATTTCACTGGTATGGTAACACTTCCTGCTACAGGGATTTGCTCTCCTGAGTAGCCTCCCAGCTCTACCTTCGATTTCTCTAGTCAATAATCATGCAACTTGTCGCGATATAGTGATTCCGGTACTACACTCACGGATGCACCAGTCTCGATTTCCATGGGTATCCTGGTTCCTGCGACATCTACTTGGATGACTATATCTCACGAATTGCTGTTAGATACCTTTGTGCTCCTGATGACGTGAATCTCCAGAAACTCCTCGTCCTGCTGCTTCTCTTCAATGGTATGTAGTGTCTGGCGATTTCTACTTCTAGCATTGCCATATGGTTTACTCTTCTGTCGGCATGCCTTCACAAGATGCCCAGTTTTCTTTCAGTACAAACACTCTGCCTTCACATATGGACAGCTTTGAGTGATGTGTTGTCCCAGGCACTGATAGCGCGACTTCAATGCACTGTTACCTTGGCCAGTTGCTGAAGCCTTGGGGCCCAACTGCCTTTTACTTTTAGCCTGCAGCCGATTTACCTCGGTTGTTTGATGACTGGAAATAGTGCGGAACTCTCGGGAGTATCGGTCGGCCATATCCATCGACATAGCGGTCTGACAAGCCAAGTCAAAAGTCAAATTAGGGGTTGTCAACAATTTACTTCTGATACGTTCATTTTTCAACCCACAAACAAAGCGGTCACGCAAAGCTCGATCCTGAAAGTTTCCGAAATGACAGTGAATGGGTAGCTTTACAATGTACTCACTGATACCCTCGTCATTTAATTAATCACATGTTCCAAAACGATAACTGAGGACTGTAGTGCTATTCTAACTTGGTTAGGATCTCCTTCAGTGGCGTGTCCTTCGGCTTGGTGGGAACAAGCAAATTTCTCAGGGTTTCATACACCTCAGGGCCTACTTCAGTCAAAAAAATAGCCCGTTTCATTTCTAAAACCGTTCGGTTAAGGTTTACATCACGGGGGACTTCAACAATACTATTTGCGGTGAAAAACATTTCTAGCCGCTCCAGATATGCTCCGAAAGTCTCTCGGTCATGATGGAACTCACCCAAGCGCCCTATTATTCCCACAGGCGTGGCCATCTGGACTCTGACAACGTCGACAGTTCAGCCACGTGTGTTCAAAATTTACCTCGGACTTAAGTTTTTCTGCAAGACGAAGAACCTCTAACAGTCCCTCTGTCGGTTGACTAATTATCCTTCAACAAAAATTTCAGCTGGGGAATGCGCAATCACATCCTCATTGCCAATTCTATAATATCTTGAGACGCAGCATATATATACACAACAGCACAACATGGCTTCCGGTAACAACTGTACCGCACATGGCTTTATTATTATATACATCAGTAGTCCACCAGGTGGCTCTATTACAGAAAGCACCAAACACTTGTAGAATCATAGCAACAGCCAGAAGAAATCAACCAGCAACTAACTTGAAAGTAGTTGATGATCCCTTTAGATAACGCTGGTGGGGGTCTTTTGTGCTGCTGAACACGTGATCAGCTGTGTGAGGTTAGGAAAGGGCATTAGCAGGAGCGTTGAGCTCCAAAATGGCATCGCTGGCGTCAAATCAGCGTTGCATGCTGATTGACATCATGATCTGCCTGCTCTTTATAATTCCGGTGGACGTTTACTGTGCACATGCTAACGCCCTCACCAATATGATGTCTGGCACAACTCGCCACACAACTGTGCGTGCATCAGGTGCCATTTTAACACCCAAATAGCACCCGTAGCACCCAAACAACAGGCGCTACCGATCCGAATTTTGTGCCCAATATGTCCAGTGGTACTGCAGCCCTAAGTTTCCTACTATTACACCCAGGGTAGATGACTTTCAGCTGATTCTTAGGAGCGATAGAAGGTGTGTTGTGATGCACTGGCATTGCCAGATGATGAGGGGCCTTCTTGTTCTTCTTGCTGTAGCACATCTAGAGGGGGAGAAAAGGAACACAACTCACATGTCGCTATTATTCGAAGGAGTGACATGATGGTTTTGTGATATGATTCACTGACAATTAATGAAGGGTACAATAGGAGAAGCAGAATTTCCTGACAATCCCTCAGCTGACACGTGCTTTCCAATTTCTATTACAAACACCTTCAGGGGCCTCCATCCATAGATGTGCAGCCTTTCATCCTTATAAGGAGTTAATGGTTTGCTGTTATAGGCTGCCAAATCCTAGAAAAATAAAGCAAAAGGGTGAAATTACCTTCAGTTACTGTGACTTGGAGTAACACTTAAGTGTCAACATGTAGCCGATATTAGGGCCTAGAGTTTCCACTACTTTGTGCTGGTTTTACCAGTGCAATTTGCCCGAAATCTGACAAATCCCAAAGGGCTGTGGATACTGAATTGTTGAGTATATTCAAGGTTAAAATAGATAGATTTTTGGACTCTAGGGGAATCAAGGGATATGGGAATAGTGCACGAAAGTGGAGTTGAGGTCAAAGATCAGCCATGATCATATTGAATGGTGGAGCAGGCTTGAGGGGCCGTATGGCCTACTCCTGCTTCTAATTCTAACGTTCTTATGTTCTTAAATCAGCATAAAAGATCACGGAATTTTAAGCGCAATTTACGTTGAGTGCAAATCGAGTTTCCGCAATCTTTTACGCTGGATTTAAAAACAATGCGCCCACAAAACTGGCCACGCTCACACATCGAATTAATGAGCATGACAAGTTTCCACCGATTCTGCCCATTTGCGGCCCTTCGAGGAGGTTCTTCAGAATCAGAATCAGAATCCCCACAGTGCAGATAGAGGCCATTTCGGCCCATCGAGCCTGCACCGACACATATCCCACCCTATCCCTGTAACCCCACATATTTAATCCCCCTAACACTAAGGGTCAATTTATCATAGCCAAATCAACCTAACACGCACATCTTTGGACTGTGGGAGGAAACCGGAGCACACCCACGCAGATACGGGGAGAATGTGCAAACTCCACACAGACAGTCACCCAGGGCCGGATTCGAACCCGGGTCCACTGGCGCTGTGAGGCAACAGTGCTAACCACTATGCCACCGTGTTGCTCAAAATAAGCTGGGGTTTTGTTTTTTTTTTAGGTGCAAAGGCACTAGTAGGCACGTTTTAAAAGTTTTTAAACATTAAAAAATATTTAATTTACTAAGAAACTGACTAGTGTACACAAATGAAACTGATAAATGTTTCCGTATAGTTTTTTAAAGTCATTTTCAGTGATTTAAAATCAGGTTACTCACAGGTGGTGGACTAGAGACTCTTAATAAAAATGCTTATTTTTTTGTGATAAAGCCATTTTCAGCTGTATTAATAAAACCACACCAGGTTACCACTCTTAAATATATCAAGGAATATTTTTTAATGCAAGGAAAAAATATTAAACAATTATGTTCTATTACACTGCCCAATTGTGCTGGTTCATGTAAGATTTTACGTTTGCTGATATGCAAATGAGTTTGAGCGGAAACTTGAACCATAACTTCACTTCGAAAAACTAGCACAATTTCAAGCGCAATTTGCATCCGGATTGTCAATTACACCCAAAGTGGAAACTCTAACCCTAGGTGTAAGGACAAGCAATTCAATTCCATATCAGTTTTTTTTGTGAGCTGAATGCATGTAAAGAAGTGAGGGAAGGCTGGAGACTAAAGGGCATTGTGCTGGCTCCTGGGAATTGATGGTAAGCATCTGAAGCACTTTAACATAGTGTGAAGGGAGGTCATTGTAAGTGACAAACTAACTTCGTAGAGTTTGTGTTTAGAAGGTATGGCTGACATTTTATCTTGCTTGATCCAACCCTTTTATCCTTTTCAAAACTTCCATTATATTCCCTCTTAGCCTATGTTTCCTCTAAGCAAATAACTCTGACTCTCAGTCACTTTGCGCTGTGAAACTCAACTAGCAAACAGCTCCAATCAGATCCACTTCAATTAATAGTAACCCTCTGCTTATACAATTTCAACAAGCTACCTAGCTAATGTAATAGATGCCACATGTGATCCAATTTTTTCAAAAGCCGTCAATGCAATACTTCAATGAATGCTTTCTCATCTCCAATCAGAGAGATTTGCAATGCCTGGAGCTCCCTGTATTATTCAAACAAGGCATAACCTGGAAATTAATGTAAGGTCAGCACTTGTAATACCCAACGGGCAGAAGTGCCACCCTGCCATATTTCGAGTGGCAATTTTCACCCCAGGAAAATTCAGGCTTCAGTTTCTTAAAGCTGTGTTTGACTGGTTTGGGAGTGACTGTTAGTTTGTAATATATTTTGGTTTGCTTTTGTTACATTTGGCCTGTACGTGGTTCATTTATCAATTTTCACTTAATTTTTGTATTGTTTGAATTTCTTTCCTCTTTTCACCTCCTACCATTGAAAGGGTTTTCGAACACCCTATGCAGATGAATGGGTATGTCTCTGGGAATTCCTCTTCCCCTCAGAGTGCTAGAAAATGAGGACAAGTTCCGCTGCAATATGAACAGCAGGTACGACAGCATCAGAGGCAGCCTGACCTCCCCCACACTTACCCAAGGAAATGGGTATATAAACCTCACCACAGTTACTTGGAACTGAGGAACTTTGATTTCTACTGTTGTGCAACCAAAGAATTTTATCCCTGACTGGGATGGCTTTGCTTGTGGTACAGAAAGTCTCTACTGTCTGGAACTTCTATGCAATTGGCTCCTTTCAAGCTGCCTTGAGTGACTGATGTCTTGTTTGCTAGGACTAATAATGTTATCACTTTTCTGAAGGAAAGCAACCAGCAGAACTTTTCGCAGGTGACCATATTCCCAAGAATGTAGGGCCTCATTGATGGAACTCGTGTGGCCAAACGGGCTTCTTTCAACAATGTTAAGGCAGTTATGAATAGCAAGGGTTTCCATTCATTAAATGTACAGGTTGTACGTGATCATCAGCACATCATGCATGTGGATGTGAGGTACCAAAATGGACTTATCCCATGGTAGGCAGCAGTGCCAACATTTGTTTAATGGAATATCAAGACAGGGGAAACCAGGGATACTCTCTTGAGTAGTGGCTCATAACACCTGTCCAAAATCCACAAGCCTTGGATGCAAGAAAATATGAGGGCATGCCTCATTGGGATACTAATAGAGCATACCATAGACATGCTGAAGCAAAGATGTCACTGCTTGGAGAGAGCTGGTGGTGTCCTATTGTACAGCCCTGAAAGGCTATGCAAAATAATAGTGATGTGCTGTATGTTTATGGATCATTAAAATAGTTATTACTGTTTGTCAGTATAAATCCTGTTTTTTTTCCTGGATTGTGCATTGGTAAAAACTGATTTCTTCCTGAATTTGCCAAAAGAGCCGTAAAATTTTCTGTTGTTTTCCTTACTGAAGATTAGGAACAGCGATGTGTGTACATCACATCTGTGATGACAGCACACGTGCTGTATGCTGTGCTGAGGTCATGTGATGCACATGCATCTGATTTTCATCAGAAAAATGGAAGCTTTGAAATTAGTCTTTTTTTTTTAAGGTGGATCAGGAGCTTTGTTCAAGTAGCTTGCTGAGTTGTGGCCCAACCTGTGCAGTACATTTAGGAGCTGGAAGAAGTGCATTCGGCTGATTAATTTTGTTCTGTTCACTGATGATGATGGACAGAAAATGCAAATCAGTGACAGATCATGTGTTGGAGCACAAAGGGGATTTTTAAGTGAACAAAAAAAAACGAATAGCAGAGGATCATGGGGTGGAGTGTGCATGCTGCAGATTTTGTGCTGTTGATTGGATGTGTGTACAGATTGCATACGGAGCACTGGATAAAAGGACAAAAATGAGAAGTCACACAACACCAGGTTATAGTCCAACAGTTTTATTTGAAATCACAAGCTTTCGGAGCTTACGTGGCCCCTTCCTCAGGTGAAGTAAAGAAATACAGACTCGACAAAGCATATACAGATAGAGAACAATGCATGTGTAACTTACAATGGCAGACGACTACATTTAAATCATCCTGACTGTTTATCTGCCGAGGTGTGACAAAAGGCAATCAGGTCAGCCAGGAAGGTACCACATCAAAGACATAGCAAGATACAACTGAGACAATGAGGTGCAGTCACAGGGGGTCCAATGTGTCAAAAGCCGCAGTCGGTATGGGAAACGATAAACTTTAAAATTTTTACTTTTTTATTGGGAATCACATCTGTGAACAAGCCAATGACGACTCGAGTCTGGATCACGTCATGTATCGTGACATAAACCTGGAGAAACTACGCCATGTTCTTCGCAGCCTCCAACATGTCATCGATGACGAACACCTCGCTAAGGCCATCACCACGCCTCCACTACTTGCCTTCAAACAGCCGCCTAACCTCAGAAGTACCATCGTTCGCAGCAAATTACCCAGCTTTCAGGATAACAGCGACCACGACACCACACAACCCTGCCACGGCAACCTCTGCAAGACATGCCAGATCATCAACACAGATACCATCATCACACGTGAGGACACTACCCACCAGGTACATGGTACATACTCATGTGACTCGGCCAACGTTGTCTACCTCATACGTTGCAGGAAAGAATGCACCGCGGCATGGTACATCGGCGAGACCATGCAGACACTGAGACAACGTATGAACGGACACCGCGCAACAATCACCAGGCAGGAGTGTTCCCTCCCAGTCGGGGAACACTTCAGCAGTCAAGGACATTCAGCCTCGGATCTGCGGGTAAGCGTTCTCCAAGGCGGCCTTAGAAACACACGACAACGCAAAATCATCGAGCAGAAACTGATAGCCAAGTTCCGCACTCATGAGGACGGCCTCAACCGGGATCTTGGGTTTATGTCACGATACATGACGTGATCCAGACTCGAGTCGTCGTTGGCTTGTTCACAGATGTGATTCCCAGTAAAAAAGTAAAAATTTTAAAGTTTATCGTTTCCCATACCGACTGCGGCTTTTGACACATTGGACCCCGTGACTACACCTCATTGTCTCAGTTGTATCTTGCTATGTCTTTGATGTGGTACCTTCCTGGCTGACCTGATTGCCTTTTGTCACACCTCGGCAGATAAACAGTCAGGATGATTTAAATGTAGTCGTCTGCCATTGTAAGTTACACATGCATTGTTCTCTATCTATATATGCTTTGTCGAGTCTGTATTTCTTTACTTCACCTGAGGAAGGGGCCACGTAAGCTCCGAAAGCTTGTGATTTCAAATAAAACTGTTGGACTATAACCTGGTGTTGTGCGACTTCTCATTTTTGTCCACCCCAGTCCAACACCGGCATCTCCGAATCATGGATAAAAGGAGGCACAGAGGCTCCAAAAAGAGATGAAACCACAACCAAAAATGCTTTGGATGCAGTTATTCACATGCTCATCAGAAAAATCAGGATGACATTGTACGTCAATTCATCTGTGCCCTGTATTCATTGAGCCAGGCAATAAACTTTGCTGATGCCCTGCTTGGTGATTTTGTATGGCCATTTTGCCCAGCAGCAAAAACTATGTCCAATAGAGTCAATGAGCACAGAAAGAGGCCCTTCGGCCCGACGTGTCCGTGCTGGCCGTCAAGCCCGGTCTATTCTAATCCCGCACTTGGTCCGTAGCCTTGTATGCTACGGCGTTTCAAGTGCTCATCTAAATGCTTCTTGAATGTTGAGGGTTCCTGCCTCTACCACCCTTTCAGGCAGTGAGTTCCAGATTCCAACCACCCTCTGGGTGGAAAAGTTTTTCCTCAAATCCCCTCTAAACCTCCTGCCCTTTACCTTGAAACTATGCCCCCTAGTTATTGACCCCTCTACTAAGGGGAAACGTTCCTTTCTATCTACCCTATTTATGCCCCACATAATTTTGTACACCTCAATCAGGTCCCCCCTCAGCCTTCTCTGCTCCAAGGAAAACAACCCCAGCCTGTCCAGTCTCTCTTCATAGCTGAAGCGCTGCAGCCCAGGTAACATCCTGGTGAATCTCCTCTGCACCCTCTCCAATGCAATCATATCCTTCCTATAGTGTGGCGACCAGAACTGCACACAGTATTCCAGCTGTGGCCTAACTAGCGCTTTGTACAGCTCCATCATAACCTCCCTGCTTTTATATTCTATGCCTCGGCTAATGAAGGCAAGTATCCCATATGCCTTTTTAACCACCTTATCTACCTGTCCTGTGCCTTCAGAGATCTATGTACATGCACACCAAGGTCCCTCTGATCCTCTGTCCTTCCTAGGGTCCTACCATTCATTGTGTATTCCCTTGCCTTGTTAGTCCTCCCAAAATGCATCACCTCACACTTTTCAGGGTTAAATTCCATTTGCCACTGTTCTGCCCATCTAACCAACCCGTCTATATCGTCCTGTAGCCTGAGGCTTCCCTCCTCGCTATTTACCACTCCACCAATTTTCGTGTCATCTGCGAACTTACTGATCATACCTCCTACATTCATATCTAAATCATTAATGTACACTACAAATAGCAAAGGACCCAGCACCGATCCCTGCGGTACATCACTGGACACAGGCTTCCAGTCACAAAAACAACATTCGACCATCACCCTCTGCCTCCTGCCACTAAGCCAATTTTGGATCCAATGTGCCAAGTTGCCCTGGATCCCATGGGCTCTTACCTTCTTGACCAGTCTCCCATGCGGGACTTTGTCAAAAGCCTTACTGAAGTCCATGTAGACCACATCAACTGCACTACCCTCATCCACACACCTAGTCACCCCCTCGAAAAATTCAATCAAATTGGTCAGACATGATCTCCCCCTGACAAAGCTATGCTGACTATTCTTGATTAATCCTTGCCTCTCCAAGTGGAGACTAATTCTGTCCCTCAGAATTTTTTCCAATAATTTCCCTACCACTGATGTTAGGCTCACTGGCCTGTAATTCCCTGGTTTATCCCTACTACCCTTCTTGAACAATGGTACTACATTAGCTGTCCTCCAGTCCTCTGGCACCTCCCCTGTGGCCAGAGAGGTTCTGAAAATTTGTGTCAGAGCCCCTGCAATCTCCTCCCTTGCCTCACACAGCAGCCTGGGATACATCTCGTCTGGGCCTGGGGATTTATCCACTTTTAAGCCCGCTAAAACCGCTAGTACCTCCTCCCTCTCAATACTAATTTGTTCAAGTATATCACAATCCCCCTGCCTGATTTCTATGCCTACATCTTCCTTCTCCATAGTGAACACAGATGCAAAGTAGTCATTTAAAACCCCACCTACATCTTCTGGCTCTACACACAGATTGCCACTTTGGTTCCTAATGGGCCCTACTCTTTCCCTGGTTATCCTCTTGCCCTTAATATACTTATAAAACACCTTGGGATTTTCCTTTATTTTGCCCGCCAGTGTTATTTCATGCCCTCTCTTTGCTCTCCTAATTTCTTTTTTAAGTACCCCCCTGCACTTTCTATACTCCTCTAGGGCTTCCATTGTTTTTAGTCCTTTGTATCTGCCAAAAGCCTCCCTTTTTTTCCTAATCCATTCTTGTATATCCCTTGACATCCAGGGTTCCCTGGGCTTGTTGGTCCCACCCTTGACCTTTACGGGAACATGTTGCTGTTGTACTCTCTCTATTTCCTTTCTGAAAGACTCCCACTGCTCTGATGTGGATTTTCCTACAAGTAACTGATCCCAGTCCACTTTGGCCAGATCCTGCCTTATATTAAAATCGGCCTTTCCCCAATTTAGAACCTTTATTTCCGGTCCATCTTTGTCCTTTTCCATGACTACCTTAAATCTCACTGAATTATGGTCACTGTCACCAAAATGCTCTCCTACTGACACTTCTACCACTTGCCCGGCTACATTCCCTAGAATTAGGTCCAGTACCGCCCCCTCTCTTGTAGGACTTTCTACATGCTGGCTCAAAAAGCTCTCCTGGATGCACTTTAAGAATTCCGCACCCTCTAAGCCTTTCACACTGACTATCCCAGTTAATATTGGGAAGTTGAAATCCCCTACTATTATTACCCTATTATTTCTACACTTCTCTGAGATTTGCCTACATATCTGTTCCTCTATCTCCCCCTGACTGTTTGGAGGCCTATAGTACACTCCCAGCAAAGTGCTTGCCCCCTTTTTGTTTTTAAGTTCTATCCATATGGCCTCATGAGAGGAACCTGCTAAGATATCATCCCTCCTTACAGCAGTAATTGACTCCTTGATTAATATTGCGACACCCCCTCCTCTTTTACACCCCCCTCTGTCTCGCCTGAAGATTCTATACCCCGGAATATTGAGCTGCCAGTCCTGCCCCTCTCTCAACCATGTCTCTGTGATAGCAACAATATCATACTCCCATGTGTTCATCAACACCTTTAATTCATCTGCCTTACTCGCAAGACTCCTTGCATTAAAATAAATGCCATCCAGCCTTGCCATACTCCCTTGTGCCATTACATATTTGCTCTGCCTTCCAGGCTGACTTGTTTTTTCCTCTATATTTGGCTGTACATCACCCCCTACTATAGCTCCACTCCGTATCCCATCCCCCCTGCCAAGTTAGTTTAAACCCCCCCCAACAGTACTAGCAAACCTCCCCGCAAGGATGTTGGTCCCACTTGTACAGGTCCCACCTTCCCCAGAAGCAGACCCAGTGATCCAGGAAACTAAAGCCCTCCCTCCTGCACCAACTCTTTAGCCACGCATTCATCTGTTCTATCCTTCTATTCCTATATTCACTAGCACGTGGCACCGGGAGTAATCCAGAGATTACAACCTTTGAGGTCCTGGTTTTTAATGTGCTACCTAGCTCCCTAAATTCTTGTTGCAGGACCTCATCCCTCTTTCTACCCATGTCGTTGGTACCATTGTGAACCACGACCTCTGACTGTTCGCCCTCCCCCTTCAGAATGCCCTGCAACCGTTCAGTGACATCCTTGACCCTGGCACCAGGGAGGCAACATACCATCCTGGTGTCACGTCTGTGGCCACAGAAACGTCTATCTGTTCCCCTTACGATAGAATCCCCTATCACTATTGCTCTCCCACTCTTTTTCCTCGCCTCCTGTGCAGCTGAGCCACTCGTAGTGCCATGGACTTGGCTCTTGCTGCATTCCCTGAGAAACCATCTCCCCATCAGTATCCAAAACGGAAAATCTGTCGGAGAGGGAGATGGACCCAGGGGACTTCTGCACTACCTTCCTAGTTCTTTTACTCTGTCTGGTGGTCACCCATTCCCTGTCTGCCTGTGCACTCTTTACCTGCGGTGTGACCACCTTGTTAAACGTGCTATCCACGAAGATTGCAGCTTCACGGATGCTCCACAGTGACTCCAGCCGCAGCTCCAGCTCCGAAACATGGATTTCGAGGAGCTGCAGCTGGAGACACTTCCTGCACATGTGTTCGCCCTGGACACCTAAAGTGTCCCTGACTTCCAACATAGCGCAGGAGGAGCGCTCCACGCTGCCGAGCTGCCCTGCCATGTCCTACCCTTAATTTACTCCCTTTAAATTAAAGAATATTAAATACTCTAGGGACCTTACTTCCCTTTAAACACTACTTACTCTAAACTAGAAACCTTACTTTTACTTTAATGACTGGAATGTAGAAATACTCACTCACTCACTCACTCACTCACTCACTCACTCACTCACTCACTCACTCACTCACTCACTCACTCACTCACTCACTCACCTCACAGCTTAACACTCTGTTCCGATCTGCACTCAAGCCTCCCTTATTTATACTGCTGAGATTTAAATAAGTGAGCTCTCTGGCAGTTACAGAACCAGATTAGACCACTTAATTAATTAATTACTCTCACCTGCTCTCCAGCACAGAGCTTGCTTAGCCCAGCCCAAGCCTGGAAGAAACTTAAAACTTGAAACAGTAAATTTAAATGCTAATTGCAAGCACACAAGACTAGAATTTATAAAAATAAGAGATTAACCTTTAAGATTTACTCCCTCACTCACCAAACTCGCAGCTTAACACTCTGTTCCGATCTGCACTCCGTGACAAGCCACAGAAAATATTTGTGTAATAATGACAATGTTCTAAATGACAAAATTATGGGAAACAGTTGAAAATGTCTTGAGTTCTTTAATTTTTGATGAATCACCTGATGTTCTTGGGCAACTACAAGTAGTCCTTTTGTTTGTTCTTCGTTGTTTGTTCTTCGTTGTGGAGAAGCCTGTACTTGTGTTGGTTGATCTGGATTGGTCACTGCCATAAATAGTGAGACAATTGCTATGTGTGGGAGTGCAGCATTAAAGCAGTATCATCTTACACAGCAAGGAGTAGCAGCCGTAAATTCAGATTTGGCTGTCTGCGGTATAAAGTTTGTCCGCAAACCACTTTTGCTTTTAATTTCATGACCTGCTCATCTTTAGCATGTTGCTGTGTCTTGTGCAACAGACTTTTCAGAAATAACTACCATGAAGCTGTTCATTATTACTGCCGGTGCTGATTTCAAGCATGTGAACAGAATGAGAAGCATATTTTGTGATATTTGTGAAAAGACCAGAATGGAACGTAGCCTCCCACCTGGTGTAATCCCCACAGTATGGTTTCATTTGTGTTTAGCTGCCGTGACTATTCAAAATGCATGAAGTGTTTTAATGCACCTTTTAGATAAACTGGAGTTTGACAGCAAAACAGCCCAGCCTTTAAAAACACTCGCAGATACTCAAGAATCAAAATGAATTCTATGGACAAAACTGGAATTTATAATAAAATTTCTTGGGCCATTGTATGAAACACAAGAGCTACTGAAATGCTCTCCTTCCTCTGCAAAAGTTCACAAATACCAATGTTTATTGCATTCTGGCTGTCAAAGTTTTGGCTGAACTTCGACATTAGAGCAGAACAGCTCAAAATATAGAATGAATGATGCTAGCAGCACGCCCCAGTTATGCAAATGATCCCATCTCAGAATTTGGGATAGGATCTTTGCCTTGGGTGCACTTATGCCAGAAGTCCGGGGTCCTGGGAATTTCCTCCTTCTTAAATATGAAAACTGTGGGTATACTCTACACTAGCAATACTTCCTCTCCTCACAGTACTTCTTTCAAATCAGAATTACTTTATATGTTTGATATTTGTATTATGTACAGCTTTTTTCAGTCTCTTTGCGTGTCAATCATGGTGTTTTACAGTATTCAATAGATTTAGTGAATTAAATAGATAAATATAAATTTCTATAATAAGACCTTTTTCAGCTTGGTGGTAAATAAATATAGTCTGCACTAATAAAAAGTACTATATGAAATTTATTTTCTGTTGCCACTAACAAACAAAATACTGTAGGATACCAAGTGGCATCAATGCCATATCAAGTAACTGCATAATAGAATTTTATCATACTTCTGTGGTAACTGAAAAAATTGTAATTCTAGAGTTGCTACGTTGTCAGCCAATATATTGACACTATTTTCCCAAGTGACACTCTGCCTATAAACTGAAGATTTGCAGGAATGTTCCTCTATTTATGTCAATAGCATTGCACTTTCACTGAGTAGTATCAAACTGAAACAGCTGGTAACAAATTTGAAATGTTTCTGTTTGTGTAAAGTAACAGAACTAACAATTTATGCCAGCTGGATATGCAATAAATACAACTGATGAAATAAACAGTACTTTAAACTGAGGCAGCTCTCAAATTTACTAGTTAATTCCTGCTTGGGGAATTTCAGTATAGCATGCAGTCATCTCTGAGATAAGGTAAGCGGCAGCTCAGGTGACATAACAGCGACTGCTGAAATGACCTCTGTATTAGCAACCATTGTGAAAAACAAAATAACAAGAATTTAAAATCAAATTACAATTATTTCAATTAAATGACTATCCATGCAAATGTTATAATGCAGTATGCAAAGCAGGAAAATAAATAATTTTTGATTTTCTATCTACTATTAATCTGATTCAAAGGCTGTAAAGGATGCCTAGCTTTAAAAGAATTTGAAAAGACCAGGTTGAGATGACCTCTGATCCTGTCCAAATGAGAATCCAAAACTGAATTCATCTTTGCTGTTTCCAAAATTATTTGAAGGCAGATCAGATTGGAAAGAAAATGTGAATGGCTGTTCATTTGATGGACTCTCCATCCCTGTAAAAATAAAATAAAATTTTAAACTGCATATTCCTGAACTATAACAATATTGGACATAAGTGAATTACAAGATAGATACAGTGGCAGAAGGTGGGTAGTGGTGTTCCACAAAGATCAGTGCTGGGACCACTGTTGTTCACAATCTACATTAACAATTTAGATTTTGGAATCAAAAACACAATTTCTAAATTTGCGGATGAGACCAAATTGGGAGGGGGGGAGGGAGGGATAGTCAATACTGAGGAAGACTGCAACAAATTACAGGAGGACATTAATAAACTTGCAGAATGGGCATATAATTGGCAAATGAAGTTCAACACAGATAAATGTGAGGTATTACATTTTGGTAGGGAGAATAGGGAGGTCACTTATTACTTAGAGGGTGCGAGTCTAGGTGGGGTAGAGGAACAAAGGGATCTTGGAGTACAAATACACAAATCACTAAAAGTTGTGCCACAGGTTAGCAAGGCCATAAAAAAAGCAAACCAGGCACTAGGGTTTATTTCTAGAGGTATAGAATTGAAAAGTAGGGAAGTTACGCTAAACCTGTATCGAACCTTGGTTAGACCACACTCAGAGTACTGCGTTCAGTTCTGGTCGCCATATTATAAAAAGGATATAGAGGCACTGGAGAGGGTGCAGAGATGATTTACAAGGATGATACCAGAAATGCGAGGGTATACATATCAGGAAAGGATCTCTTTTCTCTTGAAAAAAGAAGGCTGAGGGGTGACCTAATAGAGGTCTTTAAAATTATGAAAGGTTTTGATAGAGTGGATGCAGAGAGAATGTTTCCACTTGTGGGGAAGAGCATAACTAGAGGCCATCAATATAAGATAGTCAGCAAGAAATCTAATAGGGAATTCAGAAGAAACTTCTTTACCCAAAGAGTGGTGAGAATGTGGAACTCGCTACCACAGGGAGTGGTTGAAGCAAAAAGTATAGATACATTTAAGGGGAGGCTAGACAAGTATATGAGGGAAAAGGGAATAGAGGGTTATGTTGATAGATTTAGATGAGGAAAGATGGGCGGAAGCTCGAGTGGAGCATAAACGCCGGCATGGACTGGTTGGGCTGAATAGCCTGTTTCTGTGCCGTATATCCTATGTAATTGAAAGGCATAAGGGTTGTCCTCCCGAAATGGGCAGGGACTGGCAGATGGCGAATGGGCAGAGTGTAATTTTGGGCAGCAGGAGGCTGCCGGCCAGGATGGAAGCAACGGGAAATTTGGGAGGGTCTCGCATTCTGGAAGGGGGCTAGCTCAGGGCAGGGAAGGCCTAGACTTTTGTTGTGGAACCTGAAGTAGAATGGGGCAAGCATTTGTCATCAGCGTGCCTAAGAGGCAACCTCCTGCAGATTGCTAGGATTGTAGGCTGGGATTTTCAGGGCTCAGATTACTTACCAATATCTTTCTGTGATGATTGAAGATTGTTTGTTATGTTGGATGAGTAACGCTTTTCAGGCTGAAAAAAGTAACAGAAAATTGAGTTTATAATCTCATATAGAATTACATAGCAACACGAAACATGCTGTTTGACCTTACCTATCCATGTTGGTGTTTATCCTCCATGCAAGCAGCTGTCCTTGTCCCATTTGTGTGCTCTGTTTCCATATCCCTTTAGTCCTTTTTCCTTCAACCACCTATCCAACCTATTCTTAAATGTTGACATGGTCTCTACTTCACTAACTCTGGGAATGCATTCCACAGCCTTACAACCCCTCTGTGTAAAAAAAAAATCTCCTGTTCTCTGATCTTAATTTCTAAAATTCTACATTTAATCTTACATCTATGTTCCCTCATTCTAGACACCTCAATTACTGGAAATAGACTGTTTCTATTTATTGTTTCTCATCCCTTCATAATTTTAAACACCTATATTAAAATCTTCTCTTCTAATGAAAACAGACCCAATTTGTCAAGTATTTCTAATTTAAAAAGTGCTCATTTAAGCTTTTTATTTCTAATTTTTTATTTTATTACATTTCTTTATCTATTCTGGGGCATACATATTGTTCCCAGCTAAGAAGGCATACAAGTGACCAGCTCCTACGCCTCTTCCAATACTGAAGATGACCTTGGGGCATTTGGTCTCTAACTGCTCCTCTTTCCTTGTGAGGTAGCGCCTGGCCTGCGTTCAGTGCCTCCCTATGATGGCATAATCAAGATCAGGAAGCTTAGCAAAATCTGTGTGATAACATCCCATGCTCACCTTTATAACTTCATTACAAATTTTAGACATGTATGTTTTTGCAGTTACAATTATATATTTTGTGTGGGGAAGAGAACGTTTTTATGGGATATTTCCTTATAATAGATTTTTAAAAGTATAATTATATTTGGTTTATTAAAACAAACCTTTACCATATTGGGAGCAGTTGATTGCTTTGTACATCACATACAGTTCAGATATTAATCATACATCAACAATTTAACAAAGGAAACCTACAGAGAAAAGCTAATTGAAAAAGCAATTGCAAGTTGTGAAGAGTCATATGAATGAGGCCACTCAGAAACATAATAAAATAGTACTCGACTTAGAAATCAAAATACCCATTCAATTATTTTTTGTAGCTATAATTTCATGGAAAATCTGTGTCATAGTAATGGTGCAAGTTTTCAGAAAATTCCAGGCCATTATGGGGAAAAAATAAGTTTTGCATGTGAATGATCATCAATACCACACGTGCAGAATTCTAAGAATAGTTAGGTAATTGAGAGAATGAGAAAAAATTTCCATTAATCACAGGCGGGTTCAGATCCTGGAGATCAAAGAGCTGTACTACATAGTCTCTACGAGATATGGGGATAGGGTGGGAAAGTGGAGTTGAAGTAGAAGATCAGTCATGATCTTATGAATGGCGGAGCAGGCTCGAGGGACCGCATGGTCTACTCCTGCTCCTATTTCTTATGATCTTACTTGTGCATCTACTGTTCTAGGTCAAATACAAAATTTTGCATAGTGATAGTTTTGCACCAATGATAATGCCATTATTGTTTCTCTAGTACAAAACTTCCATGAAAGTTTCTCTCAAAGAGACTGGGTAGTGCAGTTCTTCCATCTCCAGGGCCTGGATCTGAACCCACCTGTGACTAATGGAATTTTTTCTCTCTCTCTCTCTCTCTCTCTCAATTACCTAACTACTCTTAGAATTCTGCATGTATGGTGTTGGTGATCATTCGCATGCAAAACTATTTTTTCCCTACAGTAAATCATTAACAGGGATTTTCACTGTCCATAAATCCTATAAACAAATACTTGTGCATATTCCTACATTACAACAGTGACTACACGTCAAAAAGGTACTTCATTGGCTGTAAAGTGCTTTGGGACGTCCGGTGGTCGTGAAAGGCACTATAGAAATACAAGTCTTTCTTTTTATTCATGTGAGCCAACTTGTTATAAAAGTTTACAACAGCATTGCTTTTTACCGTTTCCTTGAAGAACAAACTTGAGAACTCAAACTGATTAGCAGACATCTGATTGTCAGTCACCTGAAATGTAGTGAAATAATTATTTTTAAACACATACTAACAATCTGATAATTATGATAATTAAAGTAGCAGGAAAAGATAGATTACTCATTATTACTTGCAGTAAATTGCAGCTTATTCAACCTGGAAAATCAGAAGGAAAATGCCTGTCCCTTCAGGGGATTTTCTGGCTTGAATCCAACTGACCTTCCTTTCAAAAATTTTCTAAGAAGGCATTTCAGTTTAAGGTGATATGCTGATTTAAAATTGTTTAGGTGCCATTTCCTTTATGTCGACAAGGAATAGAGGACACCTCTCTAACTGCTTACACAAAACATACATTTTAGATTCTTTGAAAAATTCCATCGTTCTATATACATTGATACAAATATATGCATATTAGACTAATCCAAATGTCAAAGAAGCTGGCTATATAAATGGAAGTACACTTTTCACATATAGTAAAGTTGTGATCAAAGGGAAGGCTCCATTAGTGACAGAATTTGCACTTGCTGCAAAGCTTTAAATCTTCTTAGTATACACTTAGATCCCAAGATATTTATAATAAAGTGCCAGGCTAACAGGAAGAAAGCATGGCTTAGGTTAACATTTTTATCTGATGAACTGGATTGTAATGTGGCCAACCTTGAAACTGAGAACAAAGGAACTGAATGTGATCACCAGACAAGCTAAAAGAGCTCAAAATAAATAACTCCCCAGGGATGGATGCTATTTATCCAAGAGTTCTGAGAGAGACCAGGGAGGAGATTTGTGAGGCACTGACAATCATTATGAAGCACTGACAATCATTATGATAAGGTACTAGTAGGCTGGAAACAGGCTAGCATGGTGCCCATATTCGAAAAGGGGGACAAAATAGACCTCAGGATGTGGGTTCAAGTCCCACTCTTGACCACGTAATCTAGGCTGGTGATTCAGTGCAGTACTGAGGGAGTGCTGCACTGTCGGAGGTGTTATATTTCAGATGAAACGTTAAACCAAGGCTCCGCCTACCCTCTCAGATAGACATAAAAGATCCCACGGCACTATTCAAAGAAGAGCAGGATAGTTCTCTCAGGTGTCCTGGCGAACAATTATCCCCCAACCAACATCTAAAAAACAGATGATCTGGTCATGTATTCCATTGCTGTTTGTGGAACATTGCTGTGCGCAATTTGGCTGCGTATTTCCTACATTACAACACTGCAACACTACACTTGAAAAATACTTCATTGACTGTAAAGCGCTTTGGGATGTCCTGAGGTCATGAACGGTGTTTATTAAATGCAAATTATTTCTTTCTTTCTATCCAGGCATGTTAAGTATGTTAATCTGGAGAGTACCTTTTTGCCCAGTATCTAGATAAATGATAGCATGAACTTTGATCATAGCAGTAAAATGGCTTATTGTGTATAATGGATAATGTGATTTTGCAAGTGCCACAATGTGCATTTCTCCTATCTTTCAGAAGGTGAACTGAGACATAGCCAATCATAAACCAACAATCATGTTCTTTTTACATGAAGTATATGAATGAACACTTTCACAGTGAGATTTACGTATTTTGTATCATTCCTTGTAACATGAAAATAACAGATTATGCAACTTTTCTCTTTGTTATGGCGTAAACCTACTTTACAAGTCAGAAATCCCTAAACTGATCGGCACTTTGCTAAAAATAAAGATCTTGCTATCCCACTCTACTGCAGACTGCCTTTGTCAGAGTGCTGGAGAGAGACAAAGATAAAGGCCGGAATTTTCTTTACCTGGGCGGGTCGGGTGCGGGCAGTTGGTGTGACAGGTCGGGACCCCGTTCTTTTCATCGCACTCCACAGAGCGACTTTCCCTTAATAGCGCCTATTAAGGCAGGCCTGCGCGTTTCCCAGCCCGATTAAATGGTGCAGGTCTGATGACATCATCGATGACTCATTTCCAGCCGGGATATTTAAAGGAGCCTTGGCTACATTGCATTTGAAGGTTCATCTAGGAGTGTGCAGGTTGTACATTTTAGCTTGTGGGTCTTGCTCAGCCTTGCACACATGACTGCACAGAAGCAGAGGGCTGCAAGCAGGTTCTCAGATGACTCCCTGCATATGCTTGTGGAGAGTGAGAGCACGCAGGGAGGTCCTCTTCCCTTCTGATGGGTGCAAGAGACCTCCCCAGGAGACGAAATAGCAGAGGAGGTCAACAGCAGGGATGTTGTGAGGAGGACCTGGGTGCAGTGCCGGAAGCGCTTCAATAATCTCATTAGATCAGGAAAGGTGACTGCAAAGCCACACTCAACTTCATCCTGCTGTGCCCCTCATCGCATCCCCATCACTCTGCCTTCCCAAGCCTACTTCTGCACATCATTACTCACACCAACATACTTTGCACGCCCACCCATCCCTCTCTCTCTACATAATCACATCCCCATCTGACTTACCACCCCTCACTCACACTCATCCTAATGCACTGATACCAACTAACACCACACAAAGAGGCCATTTGGCATTGGCACCCCACTCTCTCATAGTCACCCTCTACAGGTGTAACCCATCCATTCCTTACACTCATTCCATCACTCTCACACAAACTTCTCTTCTTTCCCTCCTTGCAGGAGAAGAGAGCCACAATAAGAAGGAGAGGGAGAGAACTGGAGGGGGCCCTCCATCAGTGGCCATGTTGACTCCAGCAGAGAAGGTCGCCTTGGACGTCTCAGGAGTTGCAGAACAGCTGGTGGTAGGAGATGAAGAGAGGAGGGGCATCTCAGTAACCTGGTTATAGAATTACATCTCATACAGCCACATGGCATACAACAGTCACTCATATGGGGACTGATGTCAGCAGCCAGTGAATGTTCATCATGTGCATAATGATATCGGTACCCATTTTTGATATAACATTTCTAAATCATCTCTTTATTCTCCCACAGGTCCATCAAGAGCCCCCGAATGTCCAGGCGGAAGAGGAAGACGACTCCTCAGATAAGCCTGCAGCCTCTAAGGGTGCACCATCACCAGACATAAGCACACCCAGCACCAGTGCAGATACGCACACCTCAGTGGGTCCTACGTGAGATAGAGTAGTGTTGTCACCTGGTGTCTCACAAGTCACAAGTGAGCAACAGCAGATGTTGGTGACAGGGACAGCAGTGGAGGCTCCTCGCCGGAGGGCGCAGGACACTCCCAACTCTGCTCAGCTGCATGCAGACGCTGAGCCTCAGGGGCCATTGAGAAAGAGGGCGATCCTGGAGGTGCAAGAAAAAGTGCAGGAGGCTGTGACAGGTTTTGCAACCACGATGTCTGCTATGTGCAGAGAATGGCAGAGTCCATCTCCAACATGAGCACTACCGTGTCGCAGGAGATGGCGACTGTAGGCTCTTCTTTGAAGGTGCTCTCCAGCTCCTTGCTAGCAGGGAAGTACGGGTGGCTCATGAGAGGGGACATGGAAGTGGGGGTTCCTCTCAAAGTGCTCACACTTCTCTCCCATTGCATTCCCCTCAGTCAGAGCCCCAGATACCTCCTGGGATCGCGATGGCCATGTCTGCCCCTGCACAGTCGCAGGAGGAGCAGACTTTGGTGGCGCCATCAAAGGCTCCAAAACCCAGAGGACATCTGCCAAAAGTGTCTATGCAGTCGCAGCAGGGAAGTGAGCAGGCTGCCTCTACCTCTGCTGAAGCCACAGGGGTTGCACCTTGTAGAAGCACGCTTAAGAGAAAGATGACACACAAGTAGATGCACAAGGGTAAGCACATTGGTGTTTAAAGAACTATTTCTGTTAAGGGTCTGTTATTCTTATGTCACATATAAAACTATTTATTTTCACCACTTTCCGGTCAAGCCCAATTTTGTCAGCTTCTTTGGAAGTGGCTTCGTGAGTTGGAGTGAATGGTGAGACATAACGTTACCTCCAGCAATGAGGGCCGGTGTGAAAGGAGTGGCTTGGTCATTGTAAGGATGCTTTATGGTGTTGTTGTGGGGTGGGTGAGGGGCCGGGGGGAACCTGGCGCAGCATGTGGCATCCATATGGGTGTAATGCATGAAGTTAAGTAATTCTGGCCATGATGAGGCCATCCCTGGCCTCCCGGGCAGCAATGTGCTCAGGTGCTGGTGGCATCTGGACCTCAGGTTCCTCCTGCTGCTCCTCCTCCTCCTCCTTCTTCTCTGAAGAGGCTGTGTGCTCAGAGCCTGGCTCCTCATGCAGCGCTAATCCTCGCTGCTGCGCTATGTTGTGCAGCGCGCAGCAGACGACGATGATTCTGGAGACCCTGGCTGGTGCGTACTGAAAGGCTCCTCCAGATCTGTCAAGGCATCTGAAGTGAATTTTCAGCATGACTATTGTTTGCTCTATGGCACATCTGGTAGACATGTGGCTTTCATTATATCTCTCCTTGGCCTCGGTACTTGGCCTCCTCAAGGGTGTCATGAGCCACATCTTCAGTGGACAGCCCTTGTCGCCAAGCAGCCAGCTGGAAAGTCTGTTTGGAGGTGCGAAGAGCTGAGGGAGGGTGGACTGGCGCATGCGAAAGAGTCATGACAGCTGCTAAGGAATTTGATGCACACATGAATGATGCTCTTCCTATGGTTGCTGACCAGCTGCACATTAAGGGAGTGGAAGCCCTTGCGGTTCACAAACACTCCTGGGTTATGATGGGGTGCCCTGATGGGTCACATGTGTGCAGTCGATGACGCCCTGCACCCATGGGAAGCCAGCCAGAGCAGCAAAGCCCAGCACCCACTCAGCAGTACTGTCATCATCAGTGGTAAAGTTGATGTAATTGGCTGACTTGTCAAACAGGGCATCGGTCACCTGGGTGATGCATCTGTGGGCGACCGACTGTGAGATGCTGCAAATGTCAGCTGCAGATCCATGGAAGGAGCCTGAGGTGAAGAAGTTGAGGGCGCTGGTGACTTTGACAACCACTGGTAAGGCATGTCCACCAGTTCCTCTGGGTTGGAGGTCTTGCTTCAGCAAGGTGCAAATGTCTGCATCGACCTTGCGTGATAGCCTGAGCTTCCTTTGGCACTGCTGCTCAGTCATGTTGAGGAAGCTCATCCTCTGCCTGTCTACCCTGTGTTGGGGGGATTGCCTCCTGCGCAGTGCAGCCCTGCACTGATGCCCTCTGTCCTGTGGAGCATCAGTTCATTGAGGAGAAGGTTGGTGGTGTTGTTGTTGCTGCTGCTGGTGTGCCTGCTGCTGCTGGTGTTGGAGCTCATTGTGGTCCGGTTCTGAGGACCAAGGTGAGACAGTATAAACGGCACCCATGCTGATGTAATAGATGGTAGGTCAAGTAGAGATTAGAGAAGCAATCTGTCAATGGTGTGATAGGTAGTAGCAATGAGGTGACAGTGGGTTCCAAATTTGCAGAAAAGACTGACAAATTCTAGAGACCTAAATCTGCGCTGGAAATGCACTCAGCAACAGCATTTCTCTTAGGAAAGTAAGCAGGTGTCACGTGGCAGTATTTATTGTGCTTTCCATGCTCTGCAGTAATAACTTTGATCACTGGCCACTGAACTTTCGCCTCAACTTGACAGACGTGGTTCCCGAGCTGCGTGATTCCCGTGGTCATGCAGTGAAATTGAAAAGGTATGGTTAAAAAGATGGTTAAGGGTCTGACAACAAGCTGATAATGATCTAAATTAGGTCGCAAGTTAAAGGCATGAGGAGGCGGGATGACGGCAGGTTATCGACCCGCTCCGATTTATTTCCACTTTCACTCCTGACCCGCCTCCAATCCTACATGCACGGACGAATGAAAATTCCTGCCAAAGGTTAACTTCTGACTCCTCCCTCAGGTTTGTGTGTTGAGGACTTGTTTATTGAGCTGCCAACCAACTTACTGCCTTGAATGAGAAACCTCTCCCATTGGTGTGGGAACTACAGCAACCAAACTGCCTGTTCAATTATGCCCCTTGTTGGGCACCCCTGCATGAAAACCATTCCAACATTAAAGGTGTGAATATTTCTGGAAAGTGCTGGACAACTCCCTATTTTCTCAATCTAATCTATTATGTGAGATTACATAATTCTGACACAGTTGGGTATTCCAACTAATTTGAATTCAACAACATTCTAGATTCCCCATTACTGTGGTTGAGAGGGCCCTCAACCATGTCCGTCCCATTTCCCACACTTCTGCCCTCACCCCTTCCACTCCTTCTCAGAACCAGGATAGGGTCTCCCTTGTCCTCACATTCCACCCCACCAGCCTCACATTCAACTGATCATCTTCCGCCATCTCCAGCGTGATGCCACCACCAAATACTTCAGCATCTGAAGGGAACGTTCCCTCTGCGACACCCTGCTCTACTCTTCCATCACCCCAACACCTGTCCCCAGCACCTTACCATGCAAACACAGGAGATGCAACACCTGCCCTTTCATCTCCTTCCTTCCCACCTTCCAGAACCCCAAACGCTCTTTCCTGGTGAAACAGGTGATTTATTTGTACTTCTTCCAATTTGGTATACTGTATTTGCTGTGATGTGGTCTCTGCATTAGGAAGACCAAAAGCAGATTGGGCGATCGCATTGCTGAACACTTCCGTTCAGTACGCAAGCGTGACCCTGAGCTTGCCATTTTAATTCTCCATCTCACTCCCACCTCTCTGTCTTTGACCTCCTACACTGTTCCAATGATGCTCAATGTAAGCTTGAGGAACAGCACCTCATTTTTCAATTAGGCACTTTACAGCCTTCCAGCTTTAACATTGAGTTTAATAACTTTAGATCCTAACCACCGCTCCCATTTTCTCAGACAGCAGGTGCTGGTAATAAAGGATGGCTGCACCAGAGCCACTGGGAGTGGAGGAGGTGTCAGCTGGTGCTTGGGGTAGGGATCCCCTATCGCTACATGGTTGGCGGAATGGTCCGCACCCCTGGGGCCTACCCACCTTTCTCCGCCACATTCCCGGGCCATGGGAGCCTTCTCCTCTTTGCCATATTTTCCATGCTTCTGCTATTCTGCTGTAACCATTTACATCTCTAGACCCATCTTTTGTTTCTTTACTTGTCCCATTACCATCCCCTTTTGACTTGCATCATCATCCTTTGTCATTTAATCACTCCTTCCCTCCACCCTATCACAAACTTTCCCTGTTGCCATTTCCTCCTCCCCCCACAACCACCAGGCTCATTTCTTGCTTAAAAACTGTTAGGGGGAAAAATTAAGTCGCGCCCCATTTGGGGCGCAAATATCGTTCGGGCGCAAAAATTAGCGCCTGGCGCTAATTATCGCCACTGACTGGAAACTTCACTTTTAACGCCCCGGGAGGTGAGTGGAGCGCTAAATCAGGCGCTGCACACCTGTCTTAAGGCGCAAAGGCCGAGCAGTGAGGCGCTAACTCAGCGCGCGAGCGCAGCGCAGGTGCTGCCAGTTAGCGAGGGAACACAGACACACTGGCGCCGGCCAGTTCTTAAAGGGGGGGGGGGGCATCTTGCTCCCCAGCCACACCCTGCTCATTGCAGCCTTGAATCTCGGCCTGGAGAGACCTGTGAATCCATTTTGCTGCCAAGGATGGAGAGGGTGAGAGAACGAGCTCAGCGCTTCACCGAGCGGGCCTTGGATGCTCTGGTTGGCGCGGTGGAGCGCAGAAGATCTATACTCTTCCCTGAGAGTGGCAGGAGGCCTTTGCCACGCGAGTACAGAAGAGTGTGGAGGGAGGTGGCTCAGAGCGTCTCCTCCAGGAGCATGGTGCCCAGGACCCATGTTCAATGCCGCAAAAAGTTCAACGACCTCACTCGGGTCGTCAGGGTGAGTGGCTTTTTCTCAATACCTCTCCATCCCTCCATCTCAACCTCACTCTATGGCCAGAGGGTCTTAAAACCCCAATGCACAACACTCATCCAACACCTATGGCCCTTTCATGAAACACACACACACATTCCACACTTTGCATACAGTAAGGGCTATTCACCTATGGGAGGCACATCAGGCAAGACCATGGCTGTATACAGTAAGGGCTATTCACCTATGGGAGGCACATCAGGCAAGACCATGGCTGTATACAGTAAGGGCTATTCACCTATGGGAGGCACATCAGGCAAGACCATGGCTGTATATTTACTCAGATGCTGTCCTTTTTCTTGCAGGCCAAGCTGGCGCATAATAGGAGACAGCAGCAACAGACAGGTGGAGGACGGCCTCAGCTGCAACCCCTCAGCGATCTTGAGGAGCGCGTCCACAGGATTGTGGCAAGCCGGGTGATCGGTCCCGTCGCCACTGGAGACGCCGACCCCGTTCTGGACAGCAATGGTAAGGTCATCACCTTTTTGTCCTCTGTCCTTCCACTTGTCCCTCACAACACCAGCCTTTGACACTTTCAATCCAACTTACTAACTCGCTGCACTTATTCCTCCCTTACTGCCACCCTGTCCTCACGCTAAAGCCACTCTTGTACCTCCCTGCTTTCAGATGGTGATTCACCAGCTGAGGAGACGGGCCCTGAAGCTGCCAGTGGGAGTGAAGCTGCAGCCGAGGAGGAAGAGGAAGCCGGAGCATCAGTGCCACCCTCTCCCGAGGAAGCCCATGCCGAAACTGGGAACACGCCTTCCCTGGAGGGGAGCAGGGGGGAAGGGTCTGATGAGGGTGAAGCTCCAGGACCCAGCGGGCTGCAGCAACGCCATGGGGGTAGGGAAGAACGGGGGCCTTCTCCCCAGAGGGAGAGTATGCCAGCGACTCCTACTGCAATGGACGCAGAGGAGGAGCAGCTGATCGCAGAAATGAACACCCAGGCGGTGGGCATGCACACTGAGCTCATGGGTGCAGTGGGAAGGGTGCCCGAATGCATTGAGTCACTGGCAAGGAGTGTGGAGCACTTCGCTGTAGCACAGGCGGATGCCACACTAAAGCTTAGTGCTGCAATTCAGTCACTGACTGCCGTGATCCCATCTCTGACTGCTCTCATGCAGACTCAGATTGAGGCCACGCGAGCACTGACTGCTGCCATCCTCGATGGTTCGTTCACATTTCCCCGGGGCTCTCACCGCGCCGCAGCAGGCCAGCAATCTGTGCTCCAGCAGATTGCTCCGGATGCTGAAGTGCTGCCCCGTGGGAGTGCCAGTGTGTCGGTCGAGCAGGGAGTTGCTGTCCTCTCTCACGATGACAGCATTCCTGCTGCCAACACTGTCACTTCTCCACTGCACTTGCCACCGCCTGTAGGACAGACTGCTGCCGCCCATGCAGAGTTGGTGCAGTCTGCAGCCGGGCCCTCCAGGCCCAGAACTGGTCGAGGCCGTCCTTCAGGGGCATCTGCAGTGTCAGGGTCTGACACTCAGCAGCCTTCCACCAGCCTTGCTGCAGCCACTGAGGTCCCATTACGGAGGAGCAGTAGGGTTAGAAGGGGGGAAGTGTGCAAGGGAAGGAGATCACCCTCGAAGGGCAAAAAGTAGGAGGTGTGACAAAATGCTGGTCATTTTTTTATTAAAGGCCGAGGTTCGTGGTCCAACTTTTGTTTAGTGTTTTGGACATTATCTCCAGGTTGTGAGAACCAGTTATGTTAATGACTGTTTTTTTGTGTTTATTTCTATGAGTTTGTCATGAGGAAATGACACACACAGAGTTTGTAAAATAAATAAGTTTTTGTATTCAAAATATACATGTTTGGTGTTTGGAATCATTGGTGCCTTGGCCGGCTTAGGGGTTGCGTGCTGGGTTCATTGATGTTGTTAGCAATGGCAGAAGCCATTTCCACAGCAGGGGCCCTAGAAGCGGCTTGCTATCAGCCGTTGACGGACGACCCTTGCAGTTTCACCATTGTGGGCCGCCCTCCCGCCTTGGTGCTGCTGATGATCATCCTCCTCGTCCTCTTCCTCCTCCTCCTCTGGTGGTGCTCCAAGGCCTGGTGGCATTGGCTGGGTCCTGACGATTGCCATGTTATGCAACATGCAGCACACAACTACGAAGTTGGATACTCGCTCAGGCGAGTACTGCAGGGCTCCTCCAGAATGGTCGAGACAGCGGAACCGTTGCTTCAGCACGCCGATTGTGCGCTCAATGATGTTCCTGGTAGCTTGATGGCTCTCATTGTACCGCAGCTCAGCAGGGGTGTTGGGCGTACGGAGCGGTGTCATCAGCCAGGTGCTCAATGGATACCCCTTGTCCCCGAGAAGCCAACCAACTGGCTGATGCGGTGCCTCGAAAAGTTCTGCCACAGTAGTCTGGCGCAGGATGAAAGCATCGTGGCAGCTGCCAGGATAGTGGGCATTGACAGCGAGTATCAGCTGTCTGTGGTCACAGACCAACTGAACATTCAAGGAATGGAACCCCTTTCTGTTCCGGAAATCCTCGGCATTCTCATGTGGAGCACGCAAAGCCACATGCGTGCAGTCAATGGCGCCCTGCACCATGGGGAAGCCCGCTATCCTCGCAAAGCCCAGAGCGCGGTCACGCTGCTTGTCTAGGGTCATGGGGAAAGAGATGAACTCTCGTCTCCTTTTAAAGAGGGCATTTGTGACCTGCCGGATGCAGCAATGCACCGCGAACTGGGAGATATTGGCGAGGTCCCCAGCAGCAGCTTGAAATGAGCCAGTAGCATAGAAGTTGAGAGCCACTGTGACCTTCACTGCCACCGACAGAGACGTCCTGGACCTCAGTTGAGGCTGCAGATCTGGCTGCAGCAGGTGGCAGAGCTCAGTGACCACCTCCTTGCTGAATCGCAGCCTTCGCAAACACAGCTCCTCAGACATATGAATGTAGGAGAGCTGTTCACGATATATCCTGGGAGGGTAAGCTCTCCTGTACATACGCCTGTTGGCCCTCCTCCGTCTGGCCATCATTGCCACTCTCTCTCTGCGTCTCTGTGTCCTCCGATTCAGCTGGAGCAGGACGACGCCCCCAATCAGTGCAGCCCCCATAGTCTCTTTGCAAGCAAAGCTATGAAGGACAGCAACCAAAGTACCAGCGAAGTTAGGATCAGTAGGCAAAACTATCTCACAAAGCGTTGACTCAATGCAGAAGTCTCTCTTTCTCTCTCTCCGAATCTCTCTCTCTCTCTCAGAACGAGTGGTGCAAAAATGTCAACCACAGAAAAAGACAGGAAGAGGCCCCCTTTAAATAGCGCCCCCCCCAGCCCCACAGCGATTGATAGCGTTCCAGACTTCCGGTCGTTGGATGCGCCAGGCGGTAAGGCAGGGGGCGCCACTCAATTTCCGCTCCGGGGCGCCACAAGGGCGTTGCACCATGGAATGACGTCACAATCTGCGCGCGCAGGTGGTCGCAGCGGTAAAGTTTAGCGTCGCCGCACAATGTCTAGTTAAGTTCCCGAGCGGTGCAAACATCGCTGCGCCCGGGCGCTAGCGGCTTTGCGCCCCATTAGCGCCCTCTTAAGGCGCTAACGGGAGGCGCAACCAACTGAATTTTTCCCCCTTAATGTCTAACATCTTCCTGTTCTGATGAAAGGTCATCAACCTGAAAAGTTGGCCCCGATATTTACGGGGAGGTGGGAAGGGTGTGGGGGAATGTGGTAGCGCGGGGAAAACCCAGCAAGGCTGGGGACGCAGCGATCCTGCCGAATTTAACGGGAGGACCTCATTATAATTTTTTTTTCCGTTTCCTGCCTGGCAGCCGTCCAAATTGACAGGCTGGCCGCCTGCTGGGCGAGAAAACCAGCGACAGGAGGCCGCAGCCGGGGACCCTTTGGAACTATGCCCGACAATCAGGAGCCAGAGATCAGGGCTCGGTGGGGCGGGGGGGGGGGGAGGAAGAGTGGGGGGACAGAGCAGCAATCGGGAGGGATGGAGCCAGAGATTGTGGATTGGTGGGGAAGGGTAGAGGAAGAGAGCAGATATTGGGAGGGAGGGATCCAGAGATTGTGGCTTGGTGGGGAAGGATGGGGGAAGAGAGCGACAATTGGGAGGGAGAGAGCCAGAGATCGTGGGTTGGTGGACACAATGGGTTGGGGTGTTGTCCCTGTTTAAAAAAATTTAACCCCCACCCCTCCCCCGTCTGTCGTGGAGTGGTTAATATCAAGGCAGATAACTCTGTTTCTCTCTCCACAGATGTTGCCTGACCTGCTGAGCGTTTTCCAGCATTTTCTGTATTTATTTCTAGATAGCTTGCGTTTCTCTGGAAGTTAACCCTTTGCGAACTGAATCTGATTTCATAATAATATCATCATATAAATTATACCAAAATCCCTTCCAGACCAAATAGATAAAAATCTCAAAATGCTACTACATGTTACAAGAAATATTTATACTTTTACCTGCTCTGGGGTGTTAGTTAAGTCAAATGCTGTTCCTCCAAATAAATTAAATCTAGTTGATTTGGGTGTGGACGTATTCAGGAAGCTAAAGCCAGGTGATTTTGATGGTGTTTCCTCAAGCGGTAAGTTAGAATTCCTAGTGCAAAAAGGATAGTTTTGTTTTAGGTATTTCTTTTTAGAAACATAAGTATGATCAGGTAGTATAGTATGCTGAAACTCCAAATTGGGCCACAATGAGAGGTGGGAATGGAGGTTAATCATTTACTTGCTGAGGTACTGATTTCAGTCACACTGATGTGACAGTTACTAAATGAAAACTAGAAGCCTCCAGACAGATGGTAGGGAAGAGGATAATATTTTAGCTATCCCCAACAGGCGCGCTGCATTGAGGCGCCCGCAGTTCGCCTGATTTATTCTGATGAGGCCCAAGTACAAATTTAGTTTGGTTCTTGGATCTCTCCGTTCTGGCATGCTGCTGTTGCGCGGCACTGGAATTGTGCCCGATTTAGGGCGCTAAGGAATTTAGGCTCAAATAACTATTTTTACTAAAGGGCAATGCAATGAGCCGTGCTAATAGTGGGAACCAATAGAATTGACACTGTGCGTACATCAGGAGAAAATGAGCTGAAGTTTGCCACAAAATTAGACTATGGACATCAGCTGTGGAAATAGTACAATGAGTCCTCTAGCACTTGTTTCTTAAAGGGATAGTATGCCCAGTGGAGGATTTTTTTATGGATTGGAAGTGCTTTTATGACTGTCCCTCATGAGGACAGGTTGATTTCTAATTTTTATATATGTAGATTGACTGAATGAAGAAGAAGATGTTCCACTCTGAAAGGGAGACAAAAGTTTTACACTTAAAAGTTTAAAATTTACTATTTTTTGTAACATGAACATAACTTCTAATGCATAACAATTAATTTGTGTCAGTAACTATATCATTACATTTCAAATTCCTTTTGTCCTGCCTCAACCTGTTCAGGTGTTCTTGGAAAAATTTGGGGTGTGTCATCTGTAGTCTCTTCTGAGTCACCACTCATGGACTTCAGCCCAATTTGTGCCTATAAAACAAGAGTAGAAAATTTTCTAATATATACAAAAAATAGTGAGTGCTTTCAAGATTCCAAAGGCATTGCAACAGTAGGTGGCACTGTTAGTGTGTAACCTAACATTACATGATAAATTGAAAGTAACATTATGTGACAGATAAACTAGCACCCTGAACAATTCCCACCAATTTCCTTTCCAATATAATCAACAATATCGGCAGCACAGGGACCGTTATAAAAGCATGCAGTACTGTTAATCAGTATGAGTGATCATAGTTCCAAAATACATTGTGAAAAAAAAATTAAATTCAAAACAAAAAACATTTTTTGGAAAGAACTCATGGAATTGATTGAAAGGCTGCTACTTATGGAGAAAATAATGTTCAGCAGGGAACGCTAGCAAAGTCCCAAATGGAAAAGCAGAAAAACAAAAAAAAAGGCAAATATGAAAGGCTTGAGCGGCAGAAAACTGTTAAGAGAAAACAATAGAGGAATTGATTGAGTGGTTAGAATAGAGAGTGGTTAGCAAAGCATATGGGATCTTGGGCTTCATAAATAGAGGTATTGAGTACAAAAGTAGAGAAGTTATGCTGAACCTTTATAAAGCGCTGGTTAGGCCACAACTGGAGTATTGCTTCCAGTTCTGGTCACCACACTTTAGGAATGATGTGAAGGCCCTTGAGAGGGTGCAGAGGAGATTTACCAGAATGGTTCCGGGGATGGGAGATCTTAGCTACAAAGACAGGTTGGAGAAGCTGGATTTGTTTTCATTGGAGCAAAGGAGGTTGAGGGGTGATTTGATAGAGGTGTACAAGATTATGACGGGTTTGGATAGACTAGACAGAGAAAGGCTGTTCCCACTAGTTGATGGTACAAGGACTAGGGGACACAGATTTAAGGTTTTGGGCAAGAGATACAGGGGGGATGTGAGGAAAAACTTTTTTACACAGCGAGTGGTGAGGACCTGGAACTCACTGCCGATGGAAGTGGTGGAAGCGGAGACCATCAATGTTTTCAAGGGGAGACTGGATAGGCTCTTGAGGGAAATAAACTTGCAGGGCTACGGGGATAGAGCAGGGGAGTGGGACTGACTGGATTGCTCTGCAGTGAGCCGGTGTGGACTCAATGGGCTGAATGGCCTCCTTCTGTGCTGTTATGACTCTATGGGCTCGATTTTGCCAGGCCCGAGGAGGCGGGATTGGAGGCATGTGGGGTGTTGAAATCGTGAAAAATGGCGGGCAGGCCCGATCCCGCCTCCGAGCAATTTTTCCAAATGCGAGTTTTCTGACCCCATCTCCATCCCGCCTCCAAGAGGCGGGATAGGCCCTTAAGGCCCTTAACAACTAGTTAAGTGCCTCTATAATCCCATTTTGAGAGGCCTTTCTGATTTTAACACTTTGCCCACGTGGTTCACGTCTCCTCTGAAACATGCCAGTGAAACCTGGCGGCAGCACAAGTGGAATGCTTACTAACAGCTGCAGCTCCACCATTAAAAAGGAGTTTTCAGCAATCATCATTTGCAGGTGGCAGAACTTTGTTGTCTCAGGTCTGGGGGAACTTTTAGCAGGCATACCCATTGTTGTGGAAGTTTGGAGCCTGACACCCATCTCCAGAGTGACCTCCTGGGAAACCCCTCTCGCCACCTTGAATGAGCGCTTCCTCAACTGAGGCATATACCAGAAGCATGGGAACCATTTATTTCCTTTCCTCCTGGACATCAGATTCGGACGAAGACCAGCCGTGGCAGCAACAGATCCATGAACAACAGCACCACCAACAGCAGCAGCAACAACAGGAGCGCCAAGCTGCTGCTCATCCACCTGAAGCTGCACAGGCCAGAAGGCACCAGCGCACGACCACATTGCTGCCCGGGATGCAAGGGACGCACTCCTCTTGGCCAGATTTGCTTAGCCTGCACAATCAAACACTTTTGCCTTGCACCTTCTTACCAGACCATCGACAATGGCCAAGAACCTGCGGATTCCTATCACTCTGACCACCATACTGACAATTGCAAGTCATCCTAAGCCCTCAGTGTGGAAGTTCCATTAGCGATATGACAGACGCCACAACTGCAGCAGTTGCCATCAGAATTTTTTATTTACAATAACCAACTGATGGCTTTTCAACATTAAACATGACATTTCACCCGTGACTACCCTTGTGACTACTTGTGCATTATCTTCCTCTTACGCATGCTCCTACGTGGTGCTTCCCCTGTGGCTTCAGCAGATGTGGAGGCCCCTTGCTCACTTTCTTGCTGCTCCTGTCTCGACACCTTTGGCGGGCGTCCTCTGGGGTTGCGAGCCTGTGAGGGCTCGGCAACAGTCTGCTGCTCCTGCGGCTATGCAAGGGTTGAGACGCCGATCTCAGTTGGGTGAGGACTCTGGTGGGGCTCTGACCGAGGACTTTGCAGTGGCATGGTTGTGTGAGCGCTTGGAGAGGAGCCCCCACTTCCTTGTTGTCTGCCACCAACATCCCTCTCATGGGTCAGCCCCACTTCAGAGCTAGCAAGTGGCTTGACAGCACCTTGCTGCACTTCAGGGGGGCCATGAGGACCCGTTTCTGTACTGGAAGTCCTACTCCCAAGGACTTGCCTGAAGGTCTGGTTTGTTTGCTCAATAGCTAACCATCGCTCCTCAAGAGATGTCAGTCTATTCTGAACAATGACCATGTTTTCCATACCCTGGCGACTAAGCTCCTCGATGGACGTAGCCAACCTCTCCTCTACCGTAGCCATCCTCTCCTCTACGGTAGCCAGCCTTACCATGGAGGTAGCCATCCTTTCCACGGAGGTTGCCATCCTTTCCGTGGTGATGCGTTCATGCGCCAACGCCTCCACAAAGGCTCTGCTCATGTTAGCGATGGACTCCTCCATTCGCTCCACACTCGCAGCGACCCTGGAGACAAAACCTGCCAGAGACTCCTGCACCTCTTCCTGGAGTTCCAGCACCGCTCTTCTTCTGGATGGACCCGGAGGCACAGGGTCGACATGCAGCTGAGCCGAGCTGGCAGAGTCCTGCGCCCTCTGACGAGGACTCTCCACTGCTGTCCCTGTCTCCACCATCTGCTGATGCTCACTTGTGAGCTGTGATACACCAGGTGACAACACTACTCTATCTCGCGAAGGTACCACCGAGGTGTGAGTGTCTGCGCTGGTGCTGGGTGCGCTGAATTCTGCTGACGCTGCGCCCTCAGAGGTTGCAGCTTCCTCTGAGGTGTCTGGAGGCTCAGGCTGTTCCTCCTGGATAGTGGGGATGGGGGCTTTCGATGGTCCTGTGGGGGAGTAAAGGAAAGAGTCAGAGATCTGAGGCCAAGGTTACATGCACATTGAATATTGCAGATGATCATAAGTCAATCTGTTAGAGCATCAGAATCATTATCAGTGACTCATGCAATGTCAATGAGAGATGAAAAACTATTCTGTCACCAGCTTGCTTTGATGCACCCGTCTGTCCGTCCCCCACTTGCGCATCGTCCTCCACTCCCACGATCTCCAGGGCTGCCTCCTCCCAGGGGGTGAGCTGGGCTACTGAGGGTGGCCCTCCTCCTGTCCTCGCTCTTTCCCTCTTATTGTGGGCTCTCTTTTCCTGGAATGAGGGAGACAAGTGGAGTTTGAGTGAGAATGAAGGAGTGAGTGTAAAGAATCCATAGCATAGATGCCTAGAAGGAGACAAAGATTCAGTGAGGTGGCGAGACCAAGGGCCCTCCCTGTGTGTTATAAGTTGTTTTCATAGCATCACAGCGATAGGGAGTGTGAGGGCTGCATAGTCGAATAGTTAAGTGAATGTGAACATACAGAGAGAGGGAATGGGTAAGGGTGCAGGGATGTCAGTGTCAAGTGGGATGTGGAGGAAGAGGTTGTCAAAGCTGAGTGCTGGTGAGGAGAGGCAATGGGGATCAGATTGAGGGTGATGGGAAAGTCATACTTACTTTTCCAGTGCGCAGAAGGTCATGAAACCTCTTCTGCACTGCAGCCAGGTTCTGCGGCACATAGATAAGGAGTTGACCTCCTGGGCCCCTTGCATCCACACAGCCTTCATCTGCTGGGGAGGCTTCTTCCTCCCTGAAGAAGGGAAGAGCACCTCCTTATTCCCTCTTGCTCCCTCCACCAGAGCTTGCAGGGCGGCGTCATCAAACCTCGGTGCAGACTTAGGTCTACTGCTGGACATTTTGCCTGGAAGAAACTATCAGAGCAAAGGCCAAAAGGTTTGCAGTCTGCAGAAGAAGTGAGGCTGCTTGCAGGCCTTAAATCCAGCAGCATTGATGATGTCATTGGAGGCGAGTTTCAGAATGGAAAGACTAATTGGGTCAGGGGTTCCCACACGCTGGAAATCAATTGCCCAATTAGGGAAAATCGCATATTTTTCCCACATCAAATTGGAGTCGGGTGGCTAACACGAAAAGTGGATGACACGCCCCCAGCCTGCCCCAATGACAAAATCGAGCCCTATGACTATGATGAGCCAAGCCCGTACAGCAAACATGCGCTGAGTGGTGGAGCTTGCTGCACTACTTCCTGAGCAAATTATTGTACTCCTCCCCACCTGAGCAATTTAGTCATATTCTCCACCCTCCATTGAGCATATATTAGGGACCTTTAACCACCTAACATGCTGATAACCCTAACACCAGTATGAATGCTTCTACTGATACTATCCTTAACTCCACGATAACCACTGGTGTACAAAAAGGAATAATACACTGAGTAGCACCTCTGAATGAAAAGATAAGGCACACCCAAAATTCATGGGCATAATATGGAGACCTGAATCATAAATGGTTGTGGTAAGCAAGGAAAATATTACCACACTACTAAAGAATACTGCTGAAGCAACGACATCAGCTTCCAAAGAGCAATGGAGGATTGCCATCCAGAGAATGTTGTCAATAACACACAGAGCATGTCAGATTTATTAATAAGCCAAACTTGGAAAAAGATGGGAGGTAGATAGAGATTTAAATACTAGCAATTGTTCCCCTAATTACTAAAAAAAATATGATCTCTATGATCTCATTTGTATTGCTACAAGGTCTTGGTTAGGCCTCATTTAAAATACTGTGTCCAGTTTTGGTCCTCTCACATGGTGGAGGATATTGAAGCTTTGGAAAAGGTGCAGAGGAGGGCCACTAGATTTATTCTCAGTTTAAAACACCTTAATTACTCAGGTAGGCTTAAAGAGCTGGGTCTATAAACTTTAGAGAAGTGTAAACTCAGGGGCGATTTGATCGAGGTTTATAAAATAATGAAGTGACTAGATTGTGTTTATTTGGACAAATTATTTCAACTGGATAGGTTAAGGAGGACCACGCTTACAAGTTAAGTAAGGGCAGCACTAGGTTGGATGTTAGGCGGTTCTTCTTTTAAATCAGGGTCAATGTGATCTCCTGGATTAGTTTTTATCGCTTAAGTGGGTCGGAGAAAAATGTTCCAGTTATTTTCTCCCTAATTGGCCTGGGTTTTTATCTTTTTTTTTGCCTCTCCCAGGAGTCCCAGGAGATTACATGGCTCTGAGTGGATGAGGAGTGTACGTATTGTGATGCATAACTGTGTGGACAGGTTCGTATAAGTTTTGAGAGAGAAAAAGATGGCGGGGGTGGGGGGGAGCAACTTAATGATGCAATCAACAACCTCACTCATTTTTATATGACTAGTTTTGGAACCTTTTGACTTACCTGAGATTTATAACGTGAATCAGTGAGAACACGTGCTGTGGACTGACTAGCATCCATTTTCCTCGCTGTTACATTATCTGAGTTTACTGTAACATTTAATAAACAAAAATTATGTATATGAGTAAGTGTTCTGCAATATAAGAATATAGTTATATATTGCACAGGATAAGAATGTCTTTGGCTGGATTTCCCACTAGAATTACCACCCATTTTCTGGTAGTTTGGGGGCAGTAAATGGAGTAAAGTGGGGCAGTCATGCCTACTACCTCAAAACAACCAACTGAAATTGCACCAGAATTATCCTCCCAAGAAATCACTAGTCCTCTTTAAGGCCCACCAGGACTCTGCCCCGCCACATTTACGTGAGCATGGCTAACTATTCTGACTTGTTTTCCCAAACTTCCGAACCTATCTCAAGTTATTACTGCCACTATATAAATGGTGATTTGAGCACCACAAAGATATCCTGAAGTGGACACTGCCTTGAGAATGCCAGTTTGTTTGCTGCAACTGAAGGTTGGTGTTACATACCAAACTGTTTGGTATTTTGGAGATTCTGTAAGGGCTTTTACTGCTATTTTTAGTCAGCTCTGAAAAAAGTATAGTTTGGAATGGGGGCATGAATTTCCCAATGACAATCTCTCTATTACAATGTTATGAAGAGAAGGAGGATGAGAAGATGAAAGAGTCTAGATTGGATACACTTAGAGTAAGGCATCACAGAAGACATATGTACCCACTCAACAGGGTTTAATGACTAGAAGGATCTTACTTAGGCTTTTCTGAACATCAGTGGCTCAGATAGTTGTGCTTCCTTCACAATGCGCTGGAATGGAGAGCCCCAAGGACTGAACTAAATTAGTTCTCGGGCCTCATCAGAGTAAATCAAGCAAGCTGTGGATGCCAATCAGGGGCCTTACCAATTTTACCTCACGCTGAAGTCCAGAAGTAAGACTGGGAGGTGATTGGGAAGGGTGCGAGGGTGGGCCGAGGATCCTAGTTAGTTACGATAGCAAAATACTGCGGATGCTGGAAATCCGAAATAACAACAGAAAACGCTGGAAAAACTCAGCAGGCCAGGCAGCATCCGTGGAGAGAGAAAGAGAGTTAACGTTTCAGGTCGATGACCTTTCATCAGAACTGGGAAGAGCCGGAAATCAAATAGATTTAAGGCCAGGGTAAAGCTGGGAAAAGGGGGAGGGGATAAAGGAACAAAGGTGGAGATGAAGAGACATTAAGAGACATTAAGAGATATGCAAGGCTAGAGGTGGTGTTAATGTGACAGATTAAGGCTGAATGAAGTGTGAAATCCACTGGCAGAATGAAGGACAGCTGCCAGCTTCTAGGAGGAAAAAAAAGGTGGGGGGGGGGGGACAAATAAAAGGGTGGATAAAATAAAATATAAATGTGATTGGAGCTGAGGTTATGATCTAAAATTGTTGAACTCGATATTGAGTCCAGAGGGCTGTAGCGTGCCTAAACGAAAGATGAGGTGCTGTTCCTCGAGCTTACGCTGAGCTTCCGTGGAACAGTGTAATAGGCCTAGTTAGTTAGTTAGGCTGCTTAAGACTTGGAAATACCAGTCAAAAGACCAATTTAACAATCCAGATCTGAAATGAGCATCGGAACCTCATTTCAATATTGAAATAAGGGCTGTGCTCATTTCAGGCAGGTTCTCTGGTTTGAAAGAGAATCCACAATCCTGATGTGTGGCTAAAAATGGCAGAGGGGGAAGTCTGCCTTTTGTTAGGGCAGCATTAATTTCAATTGTTTTGATTGTCTATTTTATCACAGACATATGGCAGAATGTTGTAGCCCTGGAGGCTACGGGTGCACATCATAATTCCTAATGGTTGGGTTATCTGACTCAATTTTATTCTGTATAAAAGCCAGCTCGGTGCCATTGTATTTGACTGTTGATTGCCTTTAACTCAGTCAACTTGGTTCTCATGGTAAGAGCTTGTCCCATATGGCAGGGTTCCCAAGTACGCGACTCATCTCTGGGGGTTACGCGGGAGGAATTGTCTAATGTTAGATTTTATTTATTAATTATTTTATTTATTTATTGCATTTTATATTAGGCTACTCAGATGAAGCTTTAAAACTCTGTGGGAATTTATTATATAAAGTAATTAATTTACATCAAGATGAACCAATGAGAATACAGATGCACAGAGACGCTGACGTACAGAGTCCTCAGTACAGAGCCCTCACCTCCAATCACTGTACTCTAAGTTGTATATGTGTATTAAAATCTGTACATTTTGTACAATGCTTGGGCATTAAAGGGGTTAAAATATTAAATCCGTATGCTGGTAGGGGTACACGAACAGCTGGTAGATCTGCAAGGGGTTACGCAATAAGTAAAGTTTGGGAAGCTCTACCATAGGGTATCTCTGGAGTAGGGATTGATTGATAATCCTTTGCCTTGGCAAAACGTATATTTAGCAGTATTCTCAAAATTCATCAGTTCTTCCTGTTCTATTATATTATAGCCCATGCAGGAGTGCACAATGAAGATTCATGTGTAAGTTTTATACATATGTGTAAGACTTGCATTTATATATCACCTTTTCACGACCTCAGGATATCCCAAGTGCTTTACAACCAATGAAATACTTTTGAAGATACTGTTGTATTGTAGGAAACAGAACAGCCAATTTGCACACAGCAAGGTCCCACAAACAGCAATGAAATAGACGACCAGATAATGGCCCAGATTTTGCGGAGGTAATGACGGCGAAACTGTCAGTGTTTGCTGTCATTGCTCCTCTGAAAGTGATCGCAACTTCTGGAGTCAGCGCATGCGCAGATAAATGTGGAAATCCAGAAGTTGCTGTAAGTGATTCTATGCTTCTCCACAGGTTGCACTGTGAAACTCCCCACAGCTGGCAATCAATTCAAATCACACTGAAATGTAGTTCCTGATGAAAACTTCCCCTATTACGCTGGAATATCACTTTTAAAAACCCTTAAACAGTTAAGCCTTGTTGAAAGAGGTGTAACTAGGTTTTTAACGACGTATTTACTGCTGAACAACTGTTCTGGCCCTGAAAAACTAATTTTATATTTGTGGAATGTCAAATTTTTCCATTAATATGATAAGAATTACATGTTTTTTAATATAATTTTTTTTAAAGCTTGTTTATGATATTTCAGCTTCTACCTTCATCGTATGTGTATTTCCCAATCTTTATTTTGCTACCTGTAAAATTTATAAAAAAGTTAATTATAATCCTTGCAACATCCGTGGAGAGAGAAACAGAGTTAACGTTTCAGGTCGAAGACCCTTCGTCAGAACTGAGAAACAAGCAGGAAATTAAACAGATGAAGTTGGAGGCTGGGGGAAGGAATAAAAGAACAAAAGGGGAGGCCTGTGAGGAGTAGAGACATTAAGAGATGCTCAAGGTGAGACGAGATGGTAATAGGACAGGTTAAGAAACAAAAGATGGCTCAGAAGTGTGAAATGCGCTGGCAGAATGAAAGACAGCTGCCATGGGGGAGAGAGAAAAAAAAAGGGAAAAGGCACAAACCAAAAGTGTGGATAAAAGAAATATATATATATATGGTAGGAGCCGAGGTTATGATCTGAAATTGTTGAACTCGATATTGAGTCCGGAAGGCTGTAAAGTGCCTAATCGGAAGATGAGGTGCTGTTCCTCGAGCTTACGCAGAGCTTCCGTGGAACAATGCAAGAGGCTGAGGACGGTGAGGTCTGAGTGGGCGTGGAGCGGTGAATTAAAATGACAAGCAACCGGAAGCTCGGGGTCACCCTTACGGACTGAATGGAGGTGTTCCGCAAAGCGGTCACCCAATCTGCGTTTGGTCTCCCCAATGTAGAGGAGACCACATCGTGAGCAGCGATGTGGTCTCCTCTACATTGGGGAGACCAAACGCAGATTGGGTGACCGCTTTGCGGAACACCTCCATTCAGTCCGTAAGGGTGACCCCGAGCTTCCGGTTGCTTGTCATTTTAATTCACCGCTCCACGCCCACTCAGACCTCACCGTCCTCGACCTCTTGCATTGTTCCACGGAAGCTCAGCGTAAGCTCGAGGAACAGCACCTCATCTTCCGATTAGGTACTTTACAACCTTCCGGACTCAATATCGAGTTCAACAATTTCAGATCATAACCTCGGCCCCTACCATATATATATATATTTTTTTTATCCACACTTTTGGTTTGTGCCTTTTCCCTTTATTTTTTCTCTCTCCCCCATGGCAGCTGTCTTTCATTCTGCCAGCGCATTTCACACTTCCGAGCCATCTTTTGTTTCTTAACCTGTCCTATTACCATCTCGTCTCGCCTTGAGCATCTCTTAATGTCTCTACTCCTCACAGACCTCCCCTTTTATTCTTTTATTCCTTCCCCCAGCCTCCAACTTCATCTGTTTCATTTCCTGCTTGTTTCTCAGTTCTGACAAAGGGTCTTCGACCTGAAACGTTAACTCTGTTTCTCTCTCCACGGATGTTGCCTGGCCTGCTGAGTTTTTCCAGCACTTTCTGTTGTTATTTCAGTTTTCCAGCATCTGCAGTATTTTGCTATTGTAATTATAATCCTTGCCATTTACTTCCTGGTTTGCTGTCTGTGAGAACTCTTCAACGTGATTGGCTGCTCAGCCTGCTTGATGACATCACTGTTGTGGGATGCTGGAGATCCGCTTGATTTGGCGCCAGATTCAAACAAATATCAGAAGAGGTGAAATTCACGCTACAGAGATTGCTAGATCTTTGTAGGCAGCTTTCTTCAAGGTCAGCAGCAAAGCAACGGCATAAATTCCGAGCCAATCTTTTTTAGATATGTGTGGAGGGATGAATGTTGCCCAGGACACTGAGAGGACTCCCCAGCTCTTTTTTAAATAGTGCCATGGGTTCTTTTATGTCCACCTGAGAGGGCAGACAAAACCTTGGTTTTATACCTCATCTGAAAGACGGCACCTCCAAAAGTGCAGCACTCCTTCAGTAGTGCACTGAAGTGCCAGCCTAGATTATGTGCTCAAGATTCTTGAGTTGGACTTGAACCCACAACCTTCTAACTCAAAGTCGAGAGTGCTACCACTGAGCCAAGACTGACACCTTGCTGGTCCAGCTTCAATATTATTTGGAAAATTAGCGAAGCATTGGTTATTATTTTTGTATCCAATGACCTTCTGCAATCAAGTGAAATCTGCAGTGCTAATCTTTTGTTACTGATTAATTTCTTGCATCTTTAATTAACCTGATTCATAATTTATAGTCTAAGTCACAAAGTCTGATAGAGAGTGATCATTCTTCTGTTAGGAGAGTGTGATAGTGCCATTCCCAAAGAGCAATTACACTAACAAGGGTTGTCTCTTCATCCCTGGGTGATGCTACCTAACCAGTTGTTGTGGGTATTAGGTTGCACTTTGTTTTTTAGGGAGCAAGGACTCAAATACATAAGTGGTCCTTTGCATTCAGCACAAGAGAAATATCTAGTACAGTCTGAAAATCGTAACAGCAGCCACATACCCACTAAATCCACCACTGCTTCAGTCGGTGCTCTAATTAAATTTTGAAACCTTACTGTTCCTTTGTTCAGCTAACTCACAGGTATGACTGTGAATAATGAACTCAAATTTTGTCCTTCCCTCCCCCATATCACGAA
Source organism: Squalus acanthias (assembly GCA_030390025.1). Lineage (NCBI taxonomy): Eukaryota > Metazoa > Chordata > Chondrichthyes > Squaliformes > Squalidae > Squalus > Squalus acanthias. The sequence goes on along the minus strand of CM059425.1, from coordinate 32,245,224 downwards.
CTGCATGATTTTATCTTGCCCTTTAACATATTTAATTAACAGAAAGAGAAAAATATCCTCTTAAATATTTTATACATTGTAATTCTTTAAAAAAAAGTATGATCAGCTATCTTCTTCCTTTTCAAATAATGGGGAGGCAGGAGATTCCTTTGTTATTTGTAGCAAAATTGTAAACAAAACTCTTTAGCTGCACATTTTAAATTTTGCAACAATTAACAAATAAAGGAAACCGTTCTCTATGATATAGTTCTACAGGCTTTTATTATTGGATTAAAATATAGAATTTTAAATATGTATATGTTTAAATTGATGGCTAGCAGGTCATGTAAATAGTTACCTAATTGTAAGTCATAACTAAATACTGATATATCAAATTTACCTGACATTGTGGGATTATTTTCTAACCACTGTACAGTATCTTCTTGATCCTTGGGAACAAATGGGCTAATGTAACAATATAAAGTAAGAAAGTTAGAAGTATTCCAGGTTTTGCGCAATGCTTATACTGCAGATAAGTTACAAAATTATGATTAATATTTACTCATTACACAAGATCATATGCAAATAAAAATGGGGTTATCTCCATGTATAACTTTCAACATGGGTGGTGTGCACTATAAGGACATATTTTTTTTTACAAGTGTTGCCTACAACTGGTATATCTTTTCTTGTTTAACGTATGTCTACATGTGGGGAAAACTATGGAGAAAGTGCAGAAGATTCAAAATGAGTACAACATCACTTTGGATAACATGGGTAGAACCTTAAAGATTTGTTACCAATATTGCGTTTGTCCTTGGTTCTTAGTTGCTAGTGCCATCTGAAAGTTTTTCTGTTGTTGGATTCCACTTAACTCAGGGATCTTCTACAAAATAAAAACTTTTTTTTATTAAGACAAGCTTATATTTTTCAGAATTTGCATTCAGTGTTTACTAATCACAAAGGTCTATAGATTATATAAAAAAGCAAGGCAGTGTCGTGAGATACGGGCTCAGAAAATGGATTGCGCCCGAATTGAGGTGCGATCCCGGTGCAGCGCATCCTTCACGTGCCGTATGAAGCCGGTGGCAAGACCATGGCAAATTGGTCCGCTGGCCTCGTGAGGATAGTACCAGCAAGCTGTGGAAGCCAGTCGTGGCCCTAAAGGCACCTTGCCGGTCAGGGCAGGGAGGAGAAGCGAATTCAGCTGGCTGGTATGCCAGTTGAGGTCCTCAGATGAGTCTAGGCAAGGTGGGGGGTAGGGTGGAGGCAATCCAGATGGAAGGGGAGGCGAGCAGTGGTCGCAACATCGGTTTCAATGTAGAGCCAAGAGGAGCACTCCTGAGCCTCCTGGCTACACATTCAGTTAAGTAAAAAATTTTAAACTTACCTTTTGTGTGGCCCCGGATTTGCATAAGCAATGAACCTAATGCCAGTTTCAAGTGTGCACCCTGGATGACAATGTGGCGCCCTAAGTAATGGCATGCGGCACACTTTCAGTGCGGACATATTGGGCTCGATTTTAATAACGGATGCGGGTTGAGGGCGGGCCTGCTGCTCGGCAGCTTTCGGACCCACACCCGGCTGCCGCCTCCCAGCACTTCCGATTTTGGCTTCATTGGCCTCGTTACGGCCGACGTGCGGGTCCCTCCAGGCAATTGCTTGCAGGATGTCAGTTTCTCGCATCTGATGACGCGTTGTTTGTTTGAAAATTTAAAGGGGCCCTGTCCCCTTTGCATACAAATGTCATTGGGATGGATTGGTGCTTTATTATCTTGAAAGGAGAGTTGACAGCATCTGTTCTGAGCAAAATTTAATGAATGATATTGCTGGTCATATTATTCCAGAAAGAGATTCATGATTTTTTGATATATGGCTTTATTATCTGACTATGAAATGAAAAAGATGCCAGATGTCTTCCAATCACTTGCTTAGTAATATTAATGCTTTTTTCTCTTAAAGGTACCGGGAGCTGCAGGAATGGCAGCCCCAAAAACTAAGGCTGCACCCAGGTTCAATGAGGGCTCTCTCCAAGCTCTTATTGAGGGAGTTAGAGGATGTCAGGAGCTCCTCTTCCCTGGAAACAGAAGGAGGAGGCCTCCTCAGCAAACCAAGGCAGCTTGGCTGCAAATTGCTGAGGAGGTGAGATCGAGGTCTGTGTGCAGACGCACATGGGTTTAGTGTCAAAAAAGGTTTAATGATCTGCTGAGATTACCTAAAGTGTGGCCTCTGTGTTCTGGGAAATGGAAGTTCAAGAGTGAGGGATCAGGGCGATTTCCATGTAGAATGATGGTGGTGACACTGAGCGCAAACCACCGTTTATTGGAAAGATGATGCCTGGGGTTTGAGAATGTCAGACTTATATTCATCTCCATGTGCCAGCCACCTGTGGTTGAAGCGTTAGCTTATGCAAATCTGGCATGGATGAGTGCATCCCTTGCCTGACGGCCATCAATGTGGTCACCTGCTGCTGGATTGGCTTCACTCCCCATCCTCCTCCTCATCCTCCTCCTCGTCCTCTTCCTCGTCCTCTTCATCTTCCTCCAAGGAGACTGTGTGCTGAGCCACTTGTTCATCCGGCAGCACTAAGCCGTGCTGCTCTTCCTCCAAATCTGACGACCAGGATGAAAGGATGTAAATGGTTCCCATCCTGTTGTTATAGATTTCAGTTGAGGCAAGAAGCTTGCAAGCGCACACTCAAAGTGGCTTGCAACTATTCCAATCATTTCACACAGCAGATGGGTGTCAGCTTGACCAGTCACAAGGTCAGTAGATTTGCAAAATCTTATCCCAAACCCCCAACAACAAAGTTGTTGCATTTGAATGCCAGCCATGTTACAGGAGCGCTCTTAAACTGCTGCACCAATAATGACTACATATCATGTCCTCCAACAATTCGTCTCCTTGCAGCAGGACTGTTTCTGACAAGACGGGAAACAGGAGCCAGAGGCATGAAAATGGGAAACCGCAATCAAAATGGGATTATCAAGGCAGTTAACAGGCTCTTAACTGCCTTAACTACCTGTCCCACCAGTTGGAGTCGGGTCAGTTTGGGAGCAGCTGAACAGACACTCCTGAAAATCGCGTGGCGGCGGGTTGGGTGACTGAAGCCATTTTTTCCGATTTTCGCAACTGACCCGCCTCCAAACCCGCCTCCTCAGGGTTATTAAAATTGAGCCCATTGTGTCCTGCAGCACATGTTTTTCACCCAAAAAATGGGTGCTGCGCAGTCAGATTTCTAGCCCATGGTTTGATTCCCACATGGCTGCGACCCAAGCACAGACCTGCTGTTTCTGCAGAGAGTAAAGAGGGAAAAGACAAGAAAATTGAGTCAGTTATTGCATATTTCCTGCTGGTCAGCATAAAATGACTTTGCTTATGAACTATTATGTTGCTAACTACTGTCAACTACTGTCAGCTGCAATAGGCATTTGACCCACTGAGAAAAATAGGGAGGAAGTTTAACCTCATAAAACAAATTAAATGAAGCTTGCAGCATAATTGTGTAATGGGGATGAAGATAAGGAGGACCTTTGTCAGAGACCAGAGATAAAGCAGTACTGCTAGATAAACTCCAAGTGTGCCCTGAGAACTAAGTCAATACAAACAAGATATCCAAGAAACTGCAGCAGGTTCGAGGTGGAGGCCATGAACTAAAGATACAAACAGGGAAGGAGTTAGGATGTTATGAGTAAAAGAAAATAGCTTAAGTGCTATTATCTTTTTTTGGCCAAATTATTTTCCTACACTCTCCAAGGTGACCTGTCATCAGATTTTGCCTTTTCTGGAAAGGATTTTAAATGAGACAATTGTGAGGCTTGGCAGATTTCAAAGTTGAAATTTCTTGGTAGTAATCGGAGGATTACAGAAGTCTCTTGGAATTTCTGCATTATATCCTGCGGAACATCCAAAATTTTTGATTTGGAGATTATCTAATAGGAAAATAATTTTGTATGAGATCTTTGCAGTATAATTCGACGATTAAAAAAAAAATCACAATGAAACTCTGAAACACAATCCATCTCTTCAGGCTGCTGGCTTGTGACAGCACAGCGATGTTTGATTTGGTCACCAACATTATATTTTCTCTTAGCAGTTTTTTATTCCTGACATAGGGAAATCCACCTACTGTAAAAATTTGCTACATACTTCAAGGATTAGTGAAACACCAGTACAGTCAAAAGTAAGTTTTTAATCAGCATAAGCAAAAAAAATAAAGATAAAGGTATATTTTCTTACTATGGAGGTTTGAGAATCTTGTGGAGCTGCAACAGCAATTTTTGGCAGAGATTTCTCATGGTTTTGTACAGAAGTTGCACAGAATTCCATCACTGGAGCTTGAATATTATCTTCAGTTTCCTAAAAAAAATATTAAAAAGTCGTAATTCCTGGTGTTGAGAATATAGCTTAATCATGAATAATATTAAAATGTCAATTCAATTCATTTTTGACAATACTGTACAGTCAATGCAAAAAGTATGATTCTTTTTAGAACCAAGAATATTGCAGAATGTAATTTTTCCCTAGAAGTCTGGTCTGTTCTGCCCCGATTAATGAAAGGCATTGTTAGTCTCCTGAAGCTTGATTTATCATAATTCCTATAATGAATTGAGATAACGATCACAAAAGGTGAAAAACATTATTGGGAGTTTTTCATTCTGTCACTCGATCTCACAGTCGCAGCCACCAGCTCAGATACTGACACTGTGTGTAATTTAGAGGATAGGATAGAGGTGGGATCTGCACGTGGTGAGACACCAGGCACAAGTGTGCTGGAGCCAGGGCTGGGGGAAAGGATAGCGCAGGTGCCAACTCACCGGAGGGCGAGGTCGCACACTAGTTCTGCTGCAGATGAGGACTCAGATGAGGACTTTGGCGGGCTAGGCGACAGAGAAAGGCTGATGGGTACACACCCAAATGCTTGGTGCACTGGGAAGCCTGCCAGAAAGCCTGCACACAATGTCAAGGAACATGGAGAAGTCCAGCACCAACTTGGCACAGAGCTTTGTGCAGAGCGTGCAGCCCATCCTTTCCAACATGGTGGCTACTTCCATCAACACACCTGTGGAGCCAACCATGATGCACCGTCTGATGGCTGATGTCTCAGCTTCCATTGCAGTACAAGCAGCATCCACCCAACGTCTGAGTGCTGCAGTGGAAGCTCAGACTGCTGCCATCATGGCTTTAGATACCAGTGTGCAAAGGGGAATGCACAAGGGTGATCAGTTTATTTTTGTATGCATTATGGCATGATTTCATTTATAAATTTGGATTGGGATGTGTATTTTGTGTTGGCTTTTATTTTGCATTGTGGAAAAGAAGACGATGTGATGGTCAGTGACAGACGAAAGGTATGGAGTGCGGGTCTGTTGGGGAATGGGGAATTGGGGTTGAGGTTACTGATATTGCTCCTGAATTATTTGTTCATGTACAGCCCGGGCAGAAAGGGGCTGTCTAGGTTGCAGCCTCCCTTCCTCTTCTGCCTCCTCCTCTTCCACCTCCTCCTCCTCCTGCTCCTTAGTTATTCCCCTGATAGGTGGTGGCAAGGGCTGTTGCCTCCTGATGGCAAGGAAGCATGCAGCATACCACCACAAATCTTGAGATCCTGCTCAGCTGAGTACTGCAGGGCTCCTCCAGAGTGATCCAGGCAGCGGAAGAATTGCTTGAGGATGCAAATGGTCTGCTCTATAAGATTCTTTGTGCCAGCTCTTGTTGTATGCCTGCTGCGCACGTGCACGTGGGTTCCGACTGGAGTCATGAACCATGTCATGAGTGGATAAGGCTTGTCATCCAGTAGCCACCCTTTGATTTGCCATGGTGGTTCAAATACAGCTGGCACAGAGGACTGCCGCAGAATGAACAAATTGTGACTGCTGCCAGGATACCAGGCATTGACCTGCATGATTCGCTGTCTGTAGTCACACACCAGTTGCACATTGAGGGAGTGGAATTCCTTTTGGTTCAGGTAAATGGCCGAGTTCACATGAGGCACACGCAAAGCAATGTGTGTGCAGTCAATGCCACCCTGCACCATGCGGAAGCCTGCAATCCTTGCAAAACCTTGTGCTCGCTCCGCCAGCTTGTCTCTGGTGAGAAGGAATGAGATGAAGTTGTCTCTCTTTGCATAGAGAGCCTCAGTGACCTCACTTATTTAGCAGTGCACTGCAAACTGCGAAATGTTGCTTATATCTCCAGCAGCAGCCTGGAAGGATCCAGACGCATTAAAATTCAGAGCCATAGTCACTTGACAGCCACAGGCAATGCGGTCCTTCCCTGCTCTGAGGTTGGAGTTGTGGCTGCAGCAGTTGGCAGATTTCAGTCATGACCATTTTTGGGAAGCACAGACGTCTCAAGCATTGGTCGTCGCTGAAGTTCAGGTAAGAGAATTGCTCCCTAAACACCCTCTGTGGATACGCCCACCTGCTGAGAGCCTTTCTCCCCTTCCTCCTCCTCCCTCTTCTAGCAGCTTGTCCTGTTCTGCGTGGCCTCTGCTCATTCTCCCAGTCATGCTCAATATGAAGAGGAAGGCCTAATAGGCTACCCATGTCTGGAAGCAACTGGTTTATGCACAATCATAGAATCATAGAAATTTACAACACAGAATGAGGCCATTCAGCCCATCTTGTCCACGCTGGCCGACAAAGAGCTACCCACCCTAATCCCACTTTCCAGCACTTGGTCCGTAGCCTTGTAGGTTATGGCACTCCAAGTGAATATCCAAGTACTTTTTAAATGTGATGAGGGTCTCTGCCTCAACCACCCTTTCAGGCAGTGAGTTCCAGACCCCCACCATCCTCTGGGTGAAAAGATTTCTCAACTCCCCTCTCAACCTCCGACCAATTACTTTAAATCCATGTCCCCTGGTTATTGACCCTTCTGCTAAGGGAAATAGGTCCTTCCTATACACTCTATCTAGGCCCCTCATAATTTTATACACCTCAATTAGGTCTCCCCTCAGCCTCCTCTGTTCCAGAGAAAACAACCCCAGCCTATCCAATCTTTCCTCCTAGCTAAAATTCCCCAGCCCAGGCAACATCCTCGTAAATCTCCTGTGCACCCTCTCTAGTGCAATCACATCCTTCCTCTAATGTGGTGACCAGAACTGCAAGCAGCATTCTAGCTGAGGCCTAACTAGTGTTTTATACAGTTCAAACATAACCTCCCTGCTCTTATATTCTATGCCTCAGCTAATAAAAGTGAGAAGTCGCACAACACCAGGTTATAGTCCAAGGGGTAAAAATTCAGTTGGTTGCGCCTCCCGTTAGCGCCTTAAGAGGGCGCTAATGGGGCGCAAAGCCGCTAACGCCCGGGCGCAGCGATGTTTGCGCCGCTCGAGAACTTAACTTGAGATTGTGCGGCGGCGCTAAAACTTACCGCTGCGACCACCTGCGCGCGCAGATTGTGACGTCATTCCATGGTGCAACGCCCTTGTGGCGCCCCGGAGCGGAAATTGAGTGGCGCCCCCTGCCTTACCGCCTGGCGCATCCAACGACCAGAAGACTGGAACGCTATCAATCGCTGTGGGGCTGGGGGGGGGGGCGCTATTTAAAGGGGGCCTCTTCCTGTCTTTTATTGTTGGTGGCATTTTTGAACTATGCATTCTGAGAGAGAGAGGGAGAGACTTCTGGAGAGATTCAACGTTGTGTGAAGGAGTTTTGGGTACTGAGCAGCACTTTGCAGGTTCATTTTGATTTGCCATTCCTTGTATCGATTTAGCAGAGACTGTGGGAGCTGCACTCTGAGCTCTTTGCCTGGTACTCTCCATTGTTCTTTCCAGCACATTTGATGTGCAAGTCTCTCCAGACCGAGATTCAAGGCTGCAATGAACAGGATGTGGATGGAAAGCAAGATTAACCATCCCCTTTAAGAACTGGCCCGTGCCATTGTGTGTGTGTTCCATTGCTGACTGACATTACATGAGCTTCGCCAGCGCTCTGAGGTAGCGCCTCACTCCTTGGCCTTTGCGCCTTAAGACAGGTGTGCAGCGCCTGCTTTAGCGCTCCACTCACCTCCCGGGGCGTTAAAAGTGAAGTTTCCAGTCAGTGCCGATAATTAGCGCCAGGCGCTAATATTTGCGTCCAGACGATATTTGCGCCCCAAATGGGGCGCGACCTAATTTCTACCCCCAACAGTTTTATTTGAAATCACAAGCTTTTGGAGCTGCTGCTCCTTCGTCAGGTGAAGTGAAGAAATACAAATTGGCACAGCATATATAGACAGAGAACAATGCCTGTGCCGATTTGTATTTCTTCACTTCACCTGACGAAGGAGCAGCAGCTCCGAAAGCTTGTGATTTCAAATAAAACTGTTGGACTATAACCTGGTGTTGTGCGACTTCTCACTTTTGTCCACCCCAGTCCAACACCGGCATCTCCGCATCATCAGCTAATAAAGGCAAGTATCCCATATGCCTTCTTAACCACCTTATCTACCTGTCCTGCTACCTTCAGGGATCTGTGGATATGCACACTCCAAGGTCCCTCTAATCTTCTGTACTTCTCAGTGTCCTATCATTTATAGTGTATTCCCTTGCCTTGTTAGCCCTCCCCAAATGCATTACCTCGCACTTCTCCAGATTGAATTCCATTTGCCACTGTTCTGCCCACCTGACTAGTTCATTGATATCTTCCTGCAGTCTGCAGCCTTCTTCATAAACAACCACACGGCCAATTTTTGTATCATCTACAAACTTCTTAATCATACTTCCTACATTCAAGTCCAAATCATTGATATATACCACAAAAAGCAGAGGACCCAGTACTGAGCCCTGCGGAACCCCACTGGAAACAGCCTTCCAGTCACAAAAACACCTCTCGACCATTACCCTTTGTTTCCTGCCTCTGAGCCAATTTCGGATCCAACTTGCCAATTTGCCTTGGATCCCATGGGCTTTAAGTCACCAAAAAAGTACACAAGCCTTTAAGTCATCAAAAAAGTACTTCAGCACCAGTCAGACCACTCCCTGTAGACTATTGAAACTTTAGATAAGCATGGAAAAGCTCCCAAAATGCGTAGAATTGAATCAACAGCCAGATGAAATAATCCAGCAACTAACCTGCAAGTAGTTGATGATCCCTTTATATAGCGCTGATGAGGGGTCCTTCATGGCGTTTAACATCGTCTTCAGCTGTGCGAGGTTAAGAGAGGGCATAAGCTGGAGCTTGGAGCTCCAAAATGGCGTCAAATCAGCATTACATGCTGATGGAGATCATGATCTGCCTGCTCTGCATGGTTCCGGCGGTCGTTAGGCGTGCACGCTCACAAATATCTTTACGAAGATTGTGTCCGGCACACTTCCCATCGCACGTGTGCTCATGCATCGCAGACACCATTTTCACAGTTTAAGAAGCCTCGTAGCGCCCAAACAACAGGTGCTAGAGAGCCCAATTTCACCCCTGTAGTGTTTGGCTGCCTGCTAGTATTGTGGGCTACCTGTACAGTCCGGCTATTGTTTCGGCTTCTGTTTGCATTAAAATCATGGACTCATGCACAAATTAGAAAAGTACTGAACCACATGTAGCATTCAAATGCCTGGAATTTGGTGAGAATGGAAAATACTGTTCATGCAGTGGTCACATGTATTAATCAAGAGAAAGTCTGCCATATCAGATTGTCACAAATGTCTCTTGCAGCTGGTAATGCATTGTCCTCTCTATCCTCTGCCACTGCCGTGTCTTTGACTGATGCCCCCTGTTGACCTTGGGGGCCTTCCTTCTGCAGGACTTCTATTGCTAGTCCTCTTTGTACGGCAAAGTTGAGTATTGACCAAGGGAGCTCTGGATGGTCAATTCGGTGCAATTTATAACTCCTTGGATGTTGGGGAATCTTGCCATTCTGCAAAATTAGTGTCCAATCATGCTGCTGTCATTTATCGTGGGGATAAACCGGCTTGCACCAGCAAACAATGGGGGTGAACCTCCTTGTGACACTACCGTAACTTCAGCGCAGGTTTGGCGGAAATTCCATTTACGCACATTACAAGGTTTTTACCAAAAGTCTGCCAAAGTTACAGCAGTGGAGTGGAAGATACCCCAAGGAAAAGAACCCCCAATATATCTGTGGTAGTGCAGAGCCTGTGCTGGAGGCAGGCTGTAGATTGGGATGAAACATTAAATCATTGATGGCTTACTTTGAAGCACAACCTCCTCAAACACTGTTCCTGGGTCAACTGTAGGTAGGAGCACCTTGGTTTATATATTCTGGTGTGGAATTATCAGTGGTTGGGTGCCATGGATCTCCTGTGCTGCCTGGTCTCCTTCTATTGCTCCTCTTCTTCCTCCAGTAAAAGATACAAGGGTTTTCCCAATGGGAAATCCAGGGGGGGGAAAAATTCATCCCCTTAGTGCCTCCCATTAGCGCCAGTAGATGGCGCCAATGGGGCGCTAGACCAGTATCACCGGGGTGAGGCGAATCCAGCACCGCAAGCCAAATCCAGTCCCCCGTAGCGCCGCCGGTAAGAGATATCGCCGGGGACATCAACGCCAGGTAGATCATGACGTCAGTGAGTGTGCAACACTCATTGGCTGCCCGATTTGCAAAATTGATTCTCGCCACTTACCTCACCACCTTGAGTAAACACCAACAGGGAGAGCTGGCGTGCAGCACCAGGACCAGGAAGCCGGCTCCAGGGACGTTATTTAAAGGGACCATCAGTAATCACTCGCAGCTGTCAGGTTAGTGCAGTTTCAGTGGTTTTTTCTTAGTTTCACCCACTGCAACAGTTTAATTCAGTATTTTCATGGTTCTTTTGTATCAGGAGTCTTCTGGCAACTAACAAGTAGCTACATTTATTCTTCAAAGATTCAAACTGCTACACTTGGTAACATTAATGGGAGCTATACTGACATGCCACCTCGCCCTCCAGGATCTACGGCAGAAGGAGCGTAGGCAGCAAGAAATACGGGAACATGTGCGCAGAGAGATGAGGAGGGACATCAGGACTCTCACCAGGAGGACTTACCCTCCAAGGGTATTCCGCGAGCACTTCTCCTACCTTCAATTAAGTGAGGAGCAGTGTATTAGATGGCTCCGCTTCACCAAGGAGGTGGACACAGAACTCTGCCACCTTCTCCAAACAGACCTCCAGCCTCACACCAGGATGACTTAAACCACAGATCCCCTTTGCTCACCACATCCCCATCATTCCATCCCTCTTGCAGGTCATATCACAGCACAAAGCTGAAATGAGAAACGCCACAAAAGAATGGTAAGTGAAGTAATAAATTGATCAAAAAGTAGTGGACACATTTTTACACCAAAAATATTTACTTTTCACCCTGTGCAATCCCTTAGTGCCTGTCATTACTGTGCCTTTTGCTGCTCTAGTGCTCCTACGAAGTGTTGGCCCAGTGGCTACAGCAGGGCTGGTGGAAGGCTGCTGAGCGTTCATGTGGGAGACTTCAGATGGCCTTGCAGGACATTCTCGACCAGCTCTAGACCTGGAAGGCCTGGCTGTAGACTGCACCATCTCAGCATGGTGGCAGCAGTCTGGGCTGGCTGGATGACAGTCAGCAACAAGGGCAATGGCAGAGTGGCAGTGGTGGGAGCAGGAATGCTGTCATCCTGAGAGAGGAGAGCAGATTCCTGCTCCACTGACCCACTGCCACTCCCCCCCGGGGCAGCACCTCAGCATTCCTAGCAATCTGTAGGAGCATAGATTGCTGGCCTGCTGCGACACCGTGAAAGCCCCAGTCGATGGTGGTAGACTCAGCCATGATGGCAGCAGACAGAGCTTGCATGGCATCAAGCTGAGAATGCATGAGAGCAGTCTGAGATCGGTTGCCACCAAACATAGACTCCATTACAGCACTAAGACGTTGCGTCGCTTCCGCCTGTGCTGCAGTGGAAGCTACCAGATTGCCCATCGCACGCAGCCTCAAGTCTGGGTCGCCACGGTATCTCTGGGAGTCTAGCATCCTTTGCAGACTGGAAATGATGGGCCCCATGGTGTGGGCAGAGAACTTGTGCAATGTTGGAGGCGGATTCCTCCACGCTCCTTACCATTGCCGAGAAGCCCTCGAGCACCCTTGCCATTGCACCTATTATCGCCATATGCATGTCCATCACCCTTCTTCTAATGGCCTCCCCATCGAGGTCCTCATCTGAATCCTGTGTAACAGAACTTGCGTGTGAACTCGCCCTCCGGGGAGCTGGCTCCCGAGCTACCCTTTCCCCCTGGCCTTGCTGCAGCCCGCTTGTCCCCGGTGCCTCACCCTGTGCAGATCCCACTACTATGCTAACCTCTAAAGAACACGTAGTGCTAGTATCTGAACTGGTGTCTGTAGGTGAGAGATGCAATGACACGGTGTGTTCTTCCTCCTCCTCTTCTCCTGCCTTGCTCTCTACCATGCCCTCAGGGACAGGCTGCTCAGGTGCTTGCTGATTATCTGAAAGCAAAAATGGCACCAGAGTTGGGTTAAGGTGAGGTGAGGGGTGGGGGCAGGAAGGGAGAAATGCATGCATACAGAATGATTAGCTGGAAAGTGCAAAAGGCTTGTGGGGTGAGGGGGAAGTGGGATGTGAGAAGAAGGAATAGGGATGAACATACCGTTGTTGTCCCCAAGAGGGTCAAGGTTGCCGGTGGCTACGGTGACCAGCACTTGGCGCCCAATGATTTGCAGCACTCGATTCTCCAGCACAGACAGTGGTTGGGTGTCAGCTTGTCTCCCGCCTGTGTGCTCCTGCTCCCTCCTGTTGTGCACCACCTTGGCCTGCAAGAGAAAGGAAAGTGTGAGTGAGTGTGGAGCAATGTGTTTGGGTGATGTGCCTGCCATAGTTGAATAGCTGTCATTGTATGTAAGGTGTGAGATGTGGGTGTGAGTGTTGGTAGGTAGAGATTGTTGGTGGATGAGTGCTGGGGGTGTGGTGCTTTGGGCAGTGTGTGAAGATTGTGGTACAGATGGTGGTATGTAGCATTTGTTGAAGCATTCACTCACCCTGACCACCCGAGTGAGGTCATTAAATTTCTTCCTGCACTGTGTGTGGGTCCTGGGGACCACAGTGCTGCCCGAGACGTGCTGCGCTACCTCCCTCCACATAGTGCCGAAGACTTCTGGCGACAGCCTCCTGCCACTTGCTGGGTAGAGCACCGCCCTCCGTCTCTCCATAGAGAGAACCAATGCCTCCAATGCTTCATCGGAGAATCTGTGGTCTCTCTCCCTGGGGCATGGACCTGCCATGAGCACACCTGGTTCAGTCCTCCGGCTCGTTTTCCTTGTTCTGCTTCTGCTTGCTGAGGCAGTTGTACAGCCAGCAATGCTGAGAATGAATCTCCCCTTTAAGTTTTTTAAAAATTAATTTATGGGATGTGGGCGTCGTTGGCAAGGCCAGTATTTATTGACCATCCCTAATTGCCCTTGAGAAGGTGGTGGTGAGCTGCCTTCTTGAACCGCTGCAGTCCGTGTGGTGAAGGTACTCCCACAGTGCTGTTAGGTAGGGAGTTCCAGGATTTTGACCCAGCGACGATGAAGGATCGGCAATATCCTTCTAAGTCAGGATGGTGTGTGACTTGGAGGTGGTGGTGTTACCATGCACCTGCTGCCCTTGTCCTTCTAGGTGGAAGAGGTCGTGGGTTTGGGAGGTGCTGCCGAAGAAGCCTTGGCGAGTTGCTGCAGTGCATCTTGTAGATGGTACACACTGCAGCCACGGTACGCCGGTGGTGGAGAAAGTGAATGTTTAAGGTGGTGGATGGGGTGCCAATCAAGTGGGCTGCTTTGTCCTGGATGGTGTCGAGCTTCTTGAGTGTTGTTGGAGATGCACTCATCCAGGCAAGTGGAGAGTATTCCATCACACTCCTTATTTGTGCCTTGTAGATGGTGGAAAGGTTTTGGGGAGTCAGGAGGTGAGACACTCGCTGCAGAATACCTAGCCTCTGACCTGCTCTTGTTGCCACAGTATTTATGTGGCTGGTCTAGTTAAGTTTCTGGTCAATGGTGACCCCCAGGGTGTTGATGGTGGGGGATTCGGCGATGGTAATGTCGTTGAATGTCAAGGGGAGGTGGTTAGACTCTCGCTTGTTGGAGATAGTCATTGCCTGGTACTTCTGTGGCACGAATGTTACCTGCCACTTATCAGCCCAAGCCTGAACGTCATCCAGGTCTTGTTGCATGCGGGCATGGACTGCTTCATTATCTGAGGAGTTGTGAATGGCGCTGAACACTGTGCAGTCATCAGCGAATATCCCCATTTCTGACGTTATGTTGGAGGGAAGGTCATTGATGAAGCAGCTGAAGATGGTTGGGCCTAGGACACTGCCCTGAGGAACTCCTGCAGCGATGTCCTGGGGCTGTGATGATTGACCTTCAACCACCACAATCATCTTCCTTTGTGCTAAGTATGACTCCAGCCAGTGGAGCATTTCCCCCCCGATTCCCATTGACTTCAGTTTTACTAGTGCTCCTTGATGCCACACTGAGTCAAATGCTGCCTTGATGTCAAGGGCAGTCACTCTCACCTCACCTCTGGAATTCAGCTCCTTTGTCCATGTTTGGACCAAGGCTGTAATGAAGTCGGGAGGCGAGTGGTATGGGCGGAACCCAAACTGGGCATCAGTGAGCAGCTTTTTGGTGAGTAAGTGCCGCTTGATAGCACTGTCGATGACACCTTCCATCACTTTGCTGATGATTGACAGTAGACTGATGGGGCGGTAATTGGCCGGGTTGGATTTGTCCTGCTTTTTGTGGACAGGACATACCTGGGCAGTTTTCCATATTGTCGGATAGATGGCAGTGTTGTAGCTGTACTGGTACAGCTTGGCTAGAGGCGCAGCTAGTTCTGGAGCACAAGTCTTCTTCTTCTTTTGTAAGGTAGTAGCAAAGCAAATCAAATGCCAATATCTAAGTTGGATATCCAGGCCAAAGCTTCCGGTGTAACTTCATGGATATCTTGTAGGCTGCCTGCAAATTTCCTCTGAGGGCAGTGCGCAATGATGTGCTCCAGGGTCTGATTAGGAGCTCCACAGTCACATGATAGGGATGCTTTAATCTTCCATCTATGGAGAAGGTGGCAGAATCTACCATGACCAGTTCTGAGGCGGTTGATGGTTGTCCACTGCTTGCGAGGAAGGTTTGATCCTTCAGGTTGTACTGTGGGGTCCTTTATAAGGAATCCATTCCGTATGTCGCAGTTCTTCCAAGCATTTCGCCATTGGTCATCAAGGCTATGGGAAGATCGCTGAAGGGCTTCGGCGACGGTCCAAAATGGCCTTCTAGATTTGAGACGGGTTAGTGGTAGGTTGAAAAAAGCCTGTGGCAATGATGAGTTGCGATTAGACTGCACCCGATATTGGTCCACCCTTTAAGTCTAATGCCAATGAACTTGAGTTTTAAGACTTGATTTAGGACTCCAATCATTTTATTGAGCAGTGAGCATGAATTTTTCGTGCAGTCTAAAGCATTTGCGCCTGGCGCTAATTCTCCAGCTTTTCTACTGACACAGCCCATTTCTTGGCTATAATGAATTTCTAGCGCATTGTGTCCACTTTAGAATTAGAGCGGAAAATGGGAGCACCAAATCAGAAGGCAGAAAGGTGATGGTAAAGCAGTTTTCTGCAGCTGTCAAAAGACCAAAGCTAGTTGAGAAATAAGTGCCGATTTTTTTGAAAAGTATCTGCGGGGCCATTTTTTTAAATTCATTCATGGGATGCGGGTGTCACTGGCAAGGCCAGCATTTATTACCCATCCCTAATTGCCCTTGAGAAGGTAGCGGTGAGCCACCTTCTTGAACTGCTGTAGTCTGTGAGGTGAAGGTACTCCCATAGTGCTGCTAGGGAGGGAGTTCCAGGATCTTGACCCAACGACGATGAAGGAATGGCGATATATTTCCAAGTCAGGATGGTGTGTGACTTGGAAGGGAATTTGCAGGTGGTGGTGTTTCCATGTGCCTGCTGCCCTTGTCCTTCTGGGTGGTAGAGGTCGCGGGTTTGGGAGGTGCTGTCGAAGCAGCCTTGGCGAGTTGCTGCAGTGCATCTTGTAGATGGTACACACTGCAGCCACAGTGCACTGGTGGTGGAGGAAATGAATGGTTAAGGTGGTGGATGGGGTGCCAATCAAGCAGGCTGCTTTGTCCTGGATGGTGTTGAGCTTCTTGAGTGTTGCTGGAGCTGCACTCATCTAGGCAAGTGGAGAGTATTCCATCATACTCCTTACTTGTGCCTTGTAAATGTTGGGGAGTCAGGAGTTAAGTTACTCACCACAGAATACCCAGCCTCTGACCTGCTCTTGTAGCCACAGTATTTATGTGGCTGGTCCAGTTATGTTTCTGGTCAATGGTGACCCCCAGGATATTGATGGTGGGGGATTCGGCAATGGTAATGCTGTTGAATGTCAAGGGGAGGTGGCTAGACTCTCTTGTTGGAAATGGTCATTGCCTGGCATCTGTCTGACGTGAATGTTGTCCAGGCCTTGCTGTATTCGGGCACGGACTTCTTCATTATCTGAGGAGTTGCGAATGGGATTGAATACTGTGCAATCATCAGCGAACATCCCCACTTCTGACCTTATGATGGAGGGAAGGTCATAGATGAAGCAGCTGAATATGGTTGGGCCTAGGATGCTACCCTGAGGAACTCCTGCAGCGATGTCCTGGGGGTGAGATGTTTGGCCTCCAACAACCACAACCATCTTTCTTTGAGCTAGGTATAACTCCAGCCAGTGGAGAGTTTTTCCCCGATTCTCATTGACTTCAATTTTACTCGGGCTCCTTGATGCCACACTCAGTCAAATGCTGCCTTGATGTCAAGGGCAGTCACTCTCAGCTCACCTGTAGAATTCAGCTCTTTTGTCAAAGTTTGGACCAAGGCTGTAATGAGATCTGGAGCCGAGTGGTCCTGGCGGAACCCAAACTGAGCAGTAGTGAGCAGGTTATTGGTGAGTAAGTGCCGCTTAATAGCACTGTCGACGACACCTTCCATCACTTTGCTGATGAATCAGAGTAGGCTGATGGGGCAGTAATTGGTTGGATTGGATTTGTCCTGCTTTTTGTGGACAGGACATACCTGGGTAATTTTCCACTTTGTTGGGTATATGACAGTGTTGTAGCTGTACTGGAACAGCTTGGCTAAAAGCATGATTAGTTCTGGCGCACAAGTCTTCAGCACTACAGCCGGGATGTTGTCGGGGCCCTTTGCTGCATCCAGTGCGCTCAGCCGTTTCTTGATATTACATGGAGTGAATCAAATTGGCTGAAGACTGGCTTCTGTAATGGTGGGGAACTCAGGAGGTCTGAGTAAATGCACTTTTGCCTTTTTAGTAATGCCTAGCAATGTTGGACAGGGTGATTGGCAGTGAACATAAATCATATTGTAGTGATGGAAAATTGAATTTATGACTTCATCATGTCATTACTGTCCCATTTAAACACACATATCCATTTTAGGGCAGTGTTTCTTCTGGCTGCTGAAAATTATAGCAGAAAATTGAGTGTGTATTGAAATAGGCAGCGATCCAGCATAGCAGATCCACACCCATTCCTACCTCTGCCTACCTAAAGATTGGGCGGTATTCATCAGAAAATCTGGTGTCAGCCTTGGCTCAGTGGTAGCATTCTCGCACCTGAGTCAGAAGGTCATGAGTTCAAGCAAGCTCGTTATATTAGCAGCACTGACTTTAGGACAAAACTCATGATACATAAAATAAAATGACAATGAAGAGAATGTAGCAAGTGTATCATGTTTTCTTACCCCCACCATCAATATGACTTGAACCAACAAAATTACATAGTTTCACATATATTTTTAATCTTTACCTCACATTCTTTGTGTACTGAATTAAGTTGTGTACCCAGAACATTATTTGCTTGCAGATTCTTATATTTTCCACTTTCTAAGACACAAATTATGATTTAAAAGACAAATTAGTTATTTGAAATTATTTAACAATCTAATCTAATGTTACTGTTCTGAGTCATTAATAGTCCCCATATAACTTGAAGATACAATAAATTAATTATTTTACTATAAATTAGAAGTCTAGAGTTCAAATTCCAGAAATCACAGAACGTGTCACCACAAGCAGTTGCTGAAGTGAAGGGCCTCATCAGCTGTCATGGGTTACAGAAATAAACCGGAAAGGCAAAGCTGATTCTAATCAGTTGATCTCTGGCAGGGTCTTATTCATGTCCCTTCTTGCTCTTGCCAGTTTCTCAGCTTTTAAAGTCTGCAGACGACACTAAACTAGGAGGGGGGGTGGGCTCAGAGGAGGAGACCAGGAAGCTCCAGAGCGATTTGGACAGACTGGGTGATTGGGCGGATAAATGGCAGATGCACTATAATGTGGACAAGTGCGAAGTTATCCACCTTGGGTGCAGGAACGGGAGGGCAAATTATTATTTAAATGGCAATAAATTGGGAGAGGGGGAAGTACAGAGAGACCTGGGTGTTCTTGTACACCAGTCACTGAAGGCGAGCATGCAGGTGCAACAGGCGATCAAGAAGGCAAACGGTATGCTGGCCTTCATAGCAAAAGGGTTGGAATACAGGAACAGGGATACCTTGCTGCAGCTGTACAGGGCACTGGTGAGACCACAGCTCGAGTACTGTGTACAGTTTTGGTCGCCTCATCTGAGGAAAGATGTTCTTGCCATGGAGGGGGTGCAGCGGCGATTCACCAGGCTGATACCAGGAATGGCGGGATTGACCTATGAGGAGAGACTATGTAGTTTAGGGATGTACACACTGGAGTTTAGAAGATTGAGAGGGGACCTCATAGAAGTGTATAAAATTCTGACAGGTCTAGACAGACTAGATGCAGAAGGAATGTTTCCCTTGGCGGGTGAGAACAGAACTAGAGGACATAATTTAAGGATAAGGGCTAAACCATTTAGGACAGAAATGAGGGGGAATTTCTTCACTCAGAGGGTGGTGAACCTGTGGAACTCATTGCCACAGAGGGCAGTGTACGCCAGCTCATTAAATATATTTAAGAGATATATTTCTACAGGCAAAAGGGGTTAAGGGTTACGGAGAGAAGGCGGGGACGGGATACTGAATTGGAGGATCAGCCATGATCTCATTAAATGGCGGAGCAGGCTCGAAGGGCCGGATGGCCTACTCCTGCTCCTATCTTCTATGTATGTATCTATGTATTACCTCATTTGTCAGAAATGACTACAAGTGAAAAGACAATTTTACATAAAGATAATTTATACATCTTGACTGGTCTGTTGGTTTAAAATGTGTACACAGATATACTGGCTTATACATGAGCAATTCAGGTTAATATCAACAGGATAGGGCTGGCACAATACAAAAGCAGCCATGTTCCCCTAAGGATCCAATTTACTCTTCACATAATTTTTAAAAATAACTGATAATTTCACTTAAGAACAAGTGTTAACCAGCTGTTCAAAGCATGCCAGAATATAAGGAATGTAACTGCTAGAACCAATAATATTCTTAGGGGTAAAAATTCACTTGGTTGCGCCTCCCGTTAGCGCCTTAAGAGGGCGCTAATGGGGCGCAAAGCCGCTAACGCCCGGGCGCAGCGATTTTTGCGCCGCTCGGGAACTTAACTTGACATTGTGCGGCGGCGCTAAAACTTACCGCTGCGACCACCTGCGCGCGCAGATTGTGACGTCATTCCATGGTGCAAC
The DNA here is from genome assembly GCA_030390025.1 of Squalus acanthias. NCBI lineage: Eukaryota > Metazoa > Chordata > Chondrichthyes > Squaliformes > Squalidae > Squalus > Squalus acanthias. The sequence goes on along the minus strand of CM059425.1, from coordinate 32,225,658 downwards.
GCCCTTGTGGCGCCCCGGAGCGGAAATTGAGTGGCGCCCCCTGCCTTACCGCCTGGCGCTTCCAACGACCAGAAGACTGGAACGCTATCAATCGCTGTGGGGCTGGGGGGGGCGCTATTTAAAGGGGGCCTCTTCCTGTCTTTTATTGTTGGTGGCATTTTTGAACTACGCATTCTGAGAGAGAGAGGGAGAGACTTCTGGAGAGATTCAACGTTGTGTGAAGGAGTTTTGGGTACTGAGCAGCACTTTGCAGGTTCATTTTGATTTGCCATTCCTTGTATCGATTTAGCAGAGACTGTGGGAGCTGCACTCTGAGCTCTTTGCCTGGTACTCTCCATTGTTCTTTCCAGCACATTTGATGTACAAGTCTCTCCAGGCCGAGATTCAAGGCTGCAATGAACAGGATGTGGATGGAAAGCAAGATTAACCATCCCCTTTAAGAACTGGCCCGTGCCATTGTGTGTGTGTTCCATTGCTGACTGACATTACATGAGCTTCGCCAGCGCTCTGAGTTAGCGCCTCACTCCTTGGCCTTTGCGCCTTAAGACAGGTGTGCAGCGCCTGATTTAGCGCTCCACTCACCTCCCGGGGCGGTAAAAGTGAAGTTTCCTGTCAGTGCCGATAATTAGCGCCAGGCGCTAATATTTGCGTCCGGACGATATTTGCGCCCCAAATGGGGCGCGACCTAATTTCTACCCCTTAGACTATTATTATATCCTAAGTAACTTCAACTAGTGGTTGTACAAGGGTATTGTGAAAGGTTTATAAAAGCAAGCAATTACCAGTGAATGAGGAAGAAACAGGTAAGTTAATGTAAACTTCTCAAGACAAGAGATCTGGGTCAAGTTAAACAATTTCCTCTTGTTTCTCAGAGAGGAAATTCCAATGTAATTGGCGACAATGGTTGTTAGGTTGCCATGAACTTGACCTTGTAACTGACAAGGCCAAAAAGAGATCAATTTAAATAAATGCTGATATTTCCCAATGGTTTTAAACTAAGATTAATGAAATAAGCATACCTACAAAAATTCTAATGGGATCCATTATTTTACCAGAATGGACCAGCCAATAGAACCCAACTAATTAGTGCCAATGGAGCTCAAACCAAAAGTAGGCACCCAATCTAGAAAGAAAGAACTTGCATTTATATAGCACATTTCACATCCTCAGGATGTGTTATAGCACTTTAAAACCAAAAAAATACTTTTGAAGTGTTGTCACTGTCGTTTTGAAGGCAAACATAGTAGCCACTTTGCAAACTGTAAGGTCCCAGCAGTGAGATGAATTACCAATTAATCTGTTTTTGACCAGTACAATGGGAGAACTCTCCTGCTCTTTGATAGTGCTGTGGGATCTTTTACATCCACCTAAGCAGGCAGTTGGGACCTCAGTTTAACATCTCATCCAGTGGCAGAGACAGGTTTGGTCCACTGGGAGGGGTTGAATTCGAGATTTGGTTGACTTGGCAGGAAGGGAACCGAGCTGGGTACTGGGGAATGCAGACATAAAAAAGAGAAAAAAAGAAAGTCTTGCATTTATATAGCACCTTTCACATCCCAAAGTGCTTTACAGCCAATGAAGTACTTTTGAAGTGTAGTCGCTATTGTAATGTAGGAAATGTGGCAGCCTATTGCGCACAGCAAGCTCCCACAAACAGCAGTGTGATAATGACCAGATAATCTGATTTTGTTATGTTGATTGAGGGATAAATATTGGCCAGGACCTGAGGATAACTCTGCTGCTCTTCTTCGAAATAGTACCATGGGATCTTTTACATCCACCTGAGAGAGCAGACAGGGCTTGGTTTAATGTCTCATCCGAAAGACGGCACCTCCGTCAGTGCAGGACTCCTCTTGAAGTGCTAAAACTGAATTTTGCGGGAGGCGAGAATGATTAGTGCCTGGCGCTAATTTTTCATTACAACAGTGACTACATTCCAAAAGTACTTCATTGGCTGTAAAGTGCTTTGAGACGTCCAGTGGTCGTGAAAGGCTCTATATAAATGTAAGTCTTTCTTTTTTCTTTTCCTTCAGCACTGCACTGGTGTATCAACCTAGAATTTTGTGCTCAAGTCTCTGTAGTGGGACTTGAACCCACAACCTTCTGATTCAGAGGTGAGAGTGCTACTCACTGAGTCACAGCTGACAGCTCTATTCTGAATATACCTATTCTGAAGCTGAACCAGGAACTGCACAGACTTGCCATGCCAAACCTGGAGGCCAAATACAGGTGACAGATGTTCCTGGGAGTGAAATGGAGGCAGTTCTCCAAAGCCCCATTGGCTGACCTCAAAATGATTGGGAGGTTATGAAATCCCTAACCCCCCCACTGATCTCATCATGTGAGAGCCGCAATCTTTGTTTTGCTCTCTATAACATTTTTTTAAAGTTAGAATCAAAGGAGCTTACTCACTGCCTGTTTCTCGGTCTGTGAGAATTTTGCATTGTGATTCGCTGCTTAGACAGCTTATTGACGTCACAGCAGCTCGCACTATGGGATTCCCACTATATTACATGAATTTCAATTGCACGTCAGAAAAGCCTAACTTCTTGCTACAGAGATCGCGAGATCTTTGTGGGAAGCTTACTTCGGGGCCAGCGGAGAATGCCTTTGCATGAGCCCTAATCTTGTGTAATAACCTTTTATGTGGCACCTTATCGAATGCCTTTTGGAAATCCAAATATATTACATCCAATGGTTCCCCTTTATCTACCCTGCTAGTTACATCCTCAAAAAACTCTAATAAATTTGTCAAACACGATTTTCCTTTCATAAAACCATGTTGACTCTGCCTAATCATGTTATGATTTTCTAAGTGACTTGATATCACTTCCTTAACAATGGATTCCAGCATTTTCCCGACGACTGATGTCAGACTAACTGGCCTGTAGTTCCCTGTTTTTTCTCTCCCTCCTTTCTTGAATAGCAGTGTTACATTTGCGACCTTCCAATCCACTGGGACCATTCCAGAATCTAGGGAATTTTGGAAGATCAAAACCAATGCATCCACTATCTCTTCAACCACCTCTTTTAGAACCCTAGGAGGTTAGCGGCGGCGGCAGCCGGTAGCGCCCTGTGGCGCTGCGCCGCCGGCGATGACGTCATCGCCGTGCGCAGCGCCCCGCTCGCGCCCCGGCCGTGATCTTCAGTCGCGCCCCCTGATTTACCGCCAGACGCTATGTCCGACGGGTTCAGGGGGGCGTACGTGCGGCCGGGGCGGCGATATTTAAAGGGGAGGTGGCAGGCGGCCATTTTTGTTGCTGGCCGCCTGCCAGCACCTGCCCCCGTTGCTGTCCCCGGCCCCCGTGAAGCCCCCCCACCGTGAAGTGCCGGCTGCGCTCCAAGAGCCCGGCACTTCTCTTGAGTGCCGGGCTCTTTTGCCGGCACTCCCGATCCCTGGGAGCCCAGCTGGGCCCCGGTTCGCGCTGCGCAAGACCCCTCCCCTTTAAGAAGGGGAGGAAGGCCTGCAATACCGCGGCGCGACGTGCCGCAGCGCGTGGCGCTGCGGCACGTAGCGCCAGGATATTCACTCGCAGCGCCCCAAGAGGGATGCGGGGTGCTTCCAGTTGCGCCCCGCTTCCCTCTTGGGGCGCAACCACTGAAGTTCCGGCGCGGGGCCGCTAATTTTTTCGGGGCGCTAAAAGTCGCGCCCCGGCGAGGTTAGCGCCCCAAATGGGGCGCGACTCAATTTTTACCCCTTGGTTTCCCCACCATTTTTGGTATGCTTTTTGTGTCTTCTACTGTGAAGACAGATACAAAATATTTGTTTAACATTTCTGCCATTTCCTTATTCCCCATAATAATTTTTCCTGTCTCAGCCTCTAAGGGACCAACATTTACTTTTGCTACTCTTTTCCTTTTTACATATTTTTTAGAAACTCTTACAATCTGCTTTTATATTTCTTGCTAGTTTTCTCTCATTCTATTTTTTCCCTTTTTATCAATTTTTTTGTCAACCTTTGCTGGTTTCTGAAACTCTCCCAATCCTCAGGCTTACTATTATTCTTTGCAACATTATAAGCTTCTTCTTTCAATCTAATGCTATCTTTAACTTCTTTAGTTAGCCATGGTTGGATCACTTTTCCCGTGGAGTTTTTGTTTCTCAATGGAATATATTTTTGTTGAGAATTATGAAATATTTCTTTAAATGCTAGCCACTGCTTATCTACCGCCATACCTTTAATCTATTTTTCCAATCTACCTTAGCCAACTCGCCCCTCATACCTATGTAATTAGCTTTATTTAAGTTTAAGACTCTAGTTTCGGACTTAGGCAAGTCACTCTCAAAATTTAGTTCCCAACCTTGGCCACCTTGCAACCATATCTCTGTAATGGCTATGAGATCAAACCCATTTATCTCTATTTGTGCCACTAGTTCGTCTATCTTGTTACGAATGCTTCGTGCATTCAGATAGAGAGCCTTTAATTTAAATTTTTTACCATTATTCCCTGCTTTGACCTTATTCTCTGCTGCACTGCTACCATTAAACTCTGTCCCTTCCTGTCACACTCTGCTTATTTTTACCCAAATCGCTACACTGCTCTATTGCCTTGACCTTTCTCTTTAGAATTCTAAATTTCCCCTCACCTGACCCCCTCCCCCCCACCTTTTTTAGTTTAAAGCCCTATCTACAGCCCCAGTTATTCGATTTGCCAGGATGCTAGTCCCATCCCGATGGAACAACTCCCTCTTTCCCCAGTACTGGTGCCAGTGCCCCATGAATTGAAATCCCTTTTTCCCACACCACTCTTTGAGCCACGCATTTAACTCTCTGATCTGCTTGATCCTATGCCAATTTGCGCGTGAACCTCCCTGCGTGCTGTAACTCCCTCCATAAGCATATGAAGGGAGTCATGGAAGAGCCTGGGTGCAGTCGTACACCTTTGTGCAGTGCTTGTCAGTGTTTGCAACACCTCAATGCTGTAGGACACTGACAGCACAACTGTCAAAATGAATGTGAACATGGTCCCTTTAAGGAAACCAGCAGCTGACGCGTCATCAAATGACATCATCAGTCCTGCTTCCTTTTAATTGGCCGGGAACCTCGCAGGGCGGGCTTGACAAGCCCTATTAACGTAAAATCTTGTCAGAGGCCGGGATCCAGACAGCTGCGGGGTCGGCACCCGCCATGGACGTCGCCACCCGCCACGGACGTTGCCCGCCACGGTTGGTAAAATCCAGCCCTTCGAGTGGATTACAATAATTTTAAAAAGAGCAAAAAAGATAAAGTTCCAAAATTGATAGAAAAAGGAAAAATGTAATACACATTTATTTAATGTAACTTAATTTAAAATGAAGGACATACCTGTTTCTGTCTGTGACTGTTGCCATGCAAGTTTGAATGGTTTCAAAGATAATGTTGATTTCTGACCAACTGTGGCATGTTTCTGAGACTGTGCTTGTTCAGTACTTACTACAGTATTCAAAGTAATCTGGTATTCGTGCTGCTGGTAAATGCTGCAAACATATTTTAGATGCAGTTACATTAGAATTAACTGCTAGAGAGTAACTTACTTAGTGAAGTATGCCAAATATTCTTCTCCATAAAATTTCTACCACAGTGTACCTTGTCCCATCATCAAATAATACAATAGGAGAAAAGTGTACTTATCATTTTACATTTTTGGAGTAGCTTCAAGTCACTCTCATTTTTTTAATTCGTTCCTGGGATGTGGGCATCGCTGGCAAGGCCAGCATTTATTGCCCATCCCTAATTGCCCTTGAGAAGGTGGTGGTGAGCTGCCTTCTTGAACCGCTGCAGTCCTTGCAGTGAAGGTACTCCCACAGTGCTGTTAGGGAGGGAGTTCCAGGAATTTGACCCAGCGATGATGAAGGAACGGCAATATATTTCCAAGTCAGGATGGTGTGTGTCTTGGAGGGGAACTTGCAAGTGATGGTGTTCCCATGCGCCTGCTGCCCTTGTCCTTCTAGGTGGTAGAGGCCGCAGGTTTGGGAGGTGCTACCAAAGAATACCTTCTCAGACATAGAAGATGTTCAAGGATAGCCACCTGATAGGATAAATACTTCCACAATTCAGGAGTAAAGCTAAATGGTCAGCAACAGGTGCAGGGCTCAGCCAGAGTGAAGTATATTGTTTGCACCCAATCTTCTTATGTCAACTCATTATTATAAATAATCATAGTTCCAGGTGCACCTGGGCAAGGAACAGACTAGTGGTGGGAGTGGAAAATTGTATTTAGGTGAAGTTTTAAGGAATGTGGACAATTTAACCGATGTCAGAATTTGGGAGCAAAAATGTTTGCAGCCTTGGGAAAGGCTCAAAAGCATTTTGACCCATTGGTTGCATTTGCCAAGGCTGAAGGGGAAGATGACTTAAGAAGTGAAAGACAAAATTGAAGTGAAGAGCAACCCAATGTGCAGGCAAGCCCAGCACCCAACCTAGGTGTGCCAGGACCTACAGATGTGGTTGGTGACATCTTAGCAGCACAGGGAAGCATCCTAGGACCTGGCACCACTGTGGAGGGGAAAACTTAAGTTTGTCAGAACTGTGGAAGGGGGACCTAAAGTTTGCCAGAGCTGGGTACAGGGGATTGAGTATGGGATTTGTCTCATTGGTGGATTGCTGGGCTCTATCAGCAGTGAGGGCAAAATCTTGACAGCATGGCAGGGTGAGGAGAAGAAGTCCCAGTTCTAGCAGCACTGATTGGTGAGTTTCTAAGACATCCCTGCAAACATTAAATTCAGTGTTGCTGTGATTAGTTCCTGGATGTGGCATCTTAGCAGCACAGAGTATAATTCTCAGAGTATAATTTTGTCTCACAGTTGTCACTAATTTTCTATGTAGCAACAAAACACAATTAAGGCTAATCAATCATTTTCTCCTTGCTCATGAAACTTTTAAAATTCAATTAATTTGTTCTTTATTTTGGGGAATTTATCATCAGAGACAGTGATGGAGTACAGCTCCTAGTCTCTCACCATTAAGAAAATATTCCAAATGTCTTTCTCAGATCTAAAGTGGATGACCTCGCATTTCCCCACATTGAACTTCATCGGCCATAATTTTACCCACTCACTTAGTCCAAGTCCCTTTGTAACTTCTTCCTCCACACAACTTTCTGTACCTCCTAACTTAGTGTAATCTGCAAACTTGGATATACGACTTTCTATTCCTTCATCCAAGAAATTAATATATATGGTGAAAAGCTAAGGCCCCAGTACAGATTTCTGGGGAACACTACTTGTCACATCTGTGGCAAATGGATTTCAATGTAGGCAAATGTGAGGTCATCCACTTTGGACCTAAAAAGGATAGAACAGGGTATTTTCTAAATGGTGAAAAGCTCAAAACAGTGGAGGTCCAAAGAGAGTTGGGGGTCCAGATACATAGATCATTAAACTGTCATGAACAGGTACAGAAAATAAAAGGCTAATGGAATGCTGGCCTTTATATCTAGATAACTAGAATACAAGGGGGTAGAGGTTATGCTACAGCTATACAAAGCCCTGGTCAGATCACACCTGGAGTGCTGCGAGCTGTTCTGGGCACCACACCATAGGAAGGATATATTGGCCTTGGAGGGAGTGCAGCGTAGGTTTGAAAGGATATTTACTGGTCCCTAGCCCCTTTGGGGCTATCCCGGATCAGGCGTACTTCTCAGACGTTCACTTTCAACTAAGGTTTGAGGTAGCCGAATCCTAAAGACGCTTAACTGGGTCTAAAGGTCCGGGCTATCTCTCCCTAAAAGAAAGGAACAACCCGAGAATGTTACCATCCTCCAGATAGTGCTTTTAATCAGTTTAGCTAGACTGTAACGTCCCGGATATTATGAGGGTCCGGAAAACTCCCCTCAGGCATGTACCTTTCCACCAAAGAGTGTAAAGAGATTGAGTTCACGAGTTATTGATACAGAAGACTTATGTGAGACAATTCTAAAAATATATAGATTTATTAAAAGAACCGACATGCAATTTACAGTTGGTGAATCAGTCAATCGCAACGTTAACAGTTCTAAAAAGAGAAAAAATACGATTTTATTATTAACAGAGAATCTTACTTTTAAATCTTAACTTCGCTACAGTATTGCAGTTCTTAAAGTTTTCTATACAGGATATCCATCAATATCAAATACCTTTGATCCCCGAGGTACATAGAAACATAGAATCTAGGAGCAGGAGTAGGCCATTCGGCCCGTCGAGCCTGCTCCACCATTCAATACGATCATGGCTGATCATCCAAATCCAATACCCTGTCCCTGCATTAATCCCCACAGTACACATAGCCCACCCTACCCCCGTAACCCCACGTATTTAATTCCCCCTAACATATCCCATCCTATCCCCATAACCCCACATATTTAATACCCCCCTAACACTAAGGGTCAATTTATCATAGCCAAATCAACCTAACCCACACATTTTTGGACTGTGGGAGGAAACCGGAGCACCCGGAGGAAACCCACGCAGACACGGGGAGAATATGCAAACTCCACACAGACAGTCACCCGAGGTCAGATTCGAACCCGGGTCCCTGGCGCTGTGAGGCACCAGTGCTAACTACTATGCCACCGTGTTACAAAGAGTGGAAGACCACAGAGCCGCCTCTGTATTCGAGAATCGCTTTGCCCGATTAAAGCGAGTCTGCTATCTCATTTGAGACTTCAATATTTATACCCTTTTTCAGTTGTATTTCCTTTAAGGTTTCTGCTGACCCAAGTTAATTATCCCTATTCATCTTTCTGCTGACCTCTGCAATTCTTTACTGCTACATCAGCTTGTAATATTCCAGAATCTTGTTGCATCTCCAAGTGTTCTGGGTTCACCATATAAAATGGTGTGAAGGGCAGGTGTCCCTTATTTTATGTCATCTTTACGAGGGCAGATGTTCCTTATCTTATGTGTCATCTTTACGAAGTTTAAATTAAAACACCTTATCCAGGGTGGACCATTGTTTTTGTTCCCAAAAGTCAGCCTCTCAGAGCCATGCACCTTCTGTTTCAATTAGGTTATTTATTCAGGGTCAACAACTTGTCCTGTTTCAATAAGGCCAGAATTCTTTCATAAAATAGTGTATTTTTCTAAATAGGTTATATGGCTTATTCCTTCACAGGTTTACCAGAATGATACCCAGACTTCAGGGGTTAAATTACAAGATTACACAAACTAGGGTTGTATTCCCTGTAATTTAGAAGGTTAAGGGGTGATTTGATCGAAGTTTTCAAGATATTAAGGGGAACAGATAGGGTAGATAGGGAGAAACTTTTTCCACTGCTTGGGGAGTCTAGGACGGGGGCATAGTCTAAAAATTAGAGCCAGACATTTCAGGAGTGAAATTAGGAAACACTTCGACTCACAAACGGTGGTAGAAGTTTGGAACTCTCTTCTGCAAATGGCAATTGAGGCTAGATCAATTGCTAATTTTAAATGGGAGATTGATACAGGAAACTCTTGTTTAACCGGCACCTAAATATCCGGAATTCTCTCTTAACCGGCAAAAATCATACTCCGAAAACTCCTCTCAAATAACCGGCAATGTTGCCGAGTCCGAGTCTCCCGCGAACGCAGAGTACTCCGAAAACTCCTCTCAAATAACTGGCAATGTTGCCGAGTCCAAGTCTCCCGCGAACGCCGAGTTAGTCAGTGGGGGTAGTTCTCCAAAGTGCCACTACTCGGCCTCCTGGCGCTGTCGGAAGTCCGAACACTGCAGTAACAGGAGTCTGATTCTCCCGCGCTGCCGGGAGTCTCTTCTGATCGGCCATTTTACTGTGTGTAAGTTTTGTTTTACTGTTAAGTAATTAAAGAGTTATGGATTACCCTCAACTGGCAGTACTGTACTTAATCAAGCATCTTCCACCATCCATTTAACACAACATTCTGTAGGTGAGTACCCAAATACTGTATACTGCACATTTCTTGATTTTTTTATTTTTGTTTGTTAAAAATAGCCTCGGTAGATATAACTCTCCGTTATCCGGAACTTTTGATCAACCGGCAGCACGTCGGTCCCGTCGGTGCCGGATACCAAAGAGTTTCCTGTAGCTTTTTGTTAACCAAAGGTATTGAGGGATATTGGCCAAAGGCAGGTGTATGGAGTTAGGTCGTAGATCAGCCATGATCTCATTGAATGGTGGAACAGGCTCGAGGGGCTAAATGGCCTACTCCTATGTTCCTAGTTGTTAGAGCCTTGGTCAGACCCCATCTGAAGTACTGTGTTCCGTTTTGGGCAACAAATCTCAGGAAAAATATATTGGCCTTGGAATGGGTACAGTGCAGATTCACCAGAATGATACTGGACTTAAAGGGTTAAATCATGAGGGGTCTGGACAGAGTAGATAGAGAGAAAATGTTCCCATTGGCAGAAGGGCAGAGAACCAGAGGACACAGATTTATGGTGATTGGCAAATAGTTGATGAGACTGGTTTGGATCCAGGGGACTCCTGTGGGGCACTGTTACAATGAGGCTCATGGTGCTGTTAGGGAGGGAGTTCCAGGATTTTGACCCAGTGACGATGAAGGAACAGCGATATCTTTCCAAGTCAGGATGGTGTGACATGGAGAACTTGGAGGTGATGGTGTTCTCATGCGCCTGCTGCCCTTGCCCTTCTAGGCGGTAGAGGTCACGGGTTTGGAAGGTACTGTCGAAGAAGCCTTGGCAAGTTGCTGCAGTACATCTTGTAGATGGTACACACTGCAGCCACGTGCGCTGGTGGTGGAGGGAATGAATGTTTAAGGTAGTGGATGGGGTGCCAATCAAGCAGGCTGCTTTGTCCTGGATGGTGTCGAGCTTCTTGAGTGTTGTTGGAGCTGCACTCATCCAGCCATGTGGAGAAGTATTCCATCACACTCCTGACTTGTGCCTTGTAGATGGTGGAAATGCTTTGGGGAGTCAGGAGGTGAGACACTCGTCACAGAATACCCAGCCTCTGACCTGCTCTTGTAGCCACAGTATTTATGTATCTGAAGAAGCTCTGCAGTTCAGTCCAGTCTTCTCACATTGTTGTAGTTTGCTGTATGCTGCACAATTTTGACATCCACAAAGGACTGCCTCAGAGAAGCAACAGGAAGGTGACCAAGTAAAGTATGAAGAGGGGCCAGATTCCTTTTGGTATTCTTCATCAGCTTGTTACTATGGCACCTCGCTTTCTCCTATCCCTGCAATACTGCTGAGCCAATTTAAAATATCAAAATGCACACTTTGGGGGCTTCTGTCTTCTTTAAATCTTGTTCTACCCATTTCAGGTGATGCAGTAAGTGCCCAGCTGTAGCACCAGAGTCTGTCCTCCCTGGCAGTGGTGGATTCACTCTGAAAAGCGGTTACACTGTGGGAGCCCACTTTACATATGGGATTGATCCTGCTCTAGGAAAATAGGTCTGGATCAGATAAGGCAGTAGTTCTCCCCCAACCCATTCTGGCAGTGATCCTGTCCTGAAGAAAAATTTCCCCCAGGGAGAAAGTAGCCCACAACCAAAGAAAGAACTACCATGGATGAGGAACATTAAAGCTGTCAGAATCTTGTCCCTTATGGCAATGAAGCCGTAGAACTAGGACTATTCTGTGATTCTTGGGTCGGCACACAAGGGAAGCAGTGGGAAATAGAAAAATAGGAAGGAATAGTTTCTCAGTTCTTTCTTCCTAACTGAAATCTGTTGTCAATATATTTGTGAATGCTTAAGCTCATATCTTGTTCTGGAAGCACTATGGTTATTGTGCAACTCATCTATCTATGCGGACTCATCTCCTTTTTCTGTCTTAAGTGTGCCACAGCAATAAGCTGTTCAGTGCTCAGAGGAACCACACCTTACTTTACACACAGCACCATTCCCTTTAGAGGCAAGCTCCCACTAGGAGGTACAAATAGTACTGGAAGCCCAAACCCAATAATAAAATACAGCTGACCCACAAAAATATGACAATTCAGAGCAAGGCCATACTGGTGTGTGAAGTGCAGTCCTGACAAAATTCCAGATGAAAATCCGGCATCATCTCAGTGTCTCTGAGCTTGACATGCTTTCTGAAGTAAAAAAAATATTAATAGTTTTTATTTAAAAGTTTAGTTGAAAACCTACTCGAATTCATTATCCAGTTTGTGTTCAGATCATTTTCAAAAACACAAAACCTGAAATGATGTTATACACAGAATATACAATTTGGCTTTTCCACTGGGAAAAATAGTAGAATGTTTGAACAAAAGCCAGAACAAATATGTCATCAGTACAGTCTACTATGTTTGACGAGAAAGAGAAACAGACGCATGCTTTTTTTATTGGTAGGTTCCCCTGACTAGTAATTCAGCATTGGTTGTTTTCATAAGGTCTTGCTGGTTCCCATTAGCAGTTTTCCAGCTCCTTTCAATGCTTTTGATTTGTACATACCCCACCTCTTCAGTGCTGATTTGTTGCTATTTGATTTTGAGCCAATCAACAGTGTGATGGCTAATGTATGACAGCAGGAAGGAAGTATAATAAACATGAAATGCATGCTAGGTACAATACTTTTAGCTACAGATAGATTAGTTCATTGACAAGCTTACCTATCAATATTAGAATATTTAAACTGTTCAGCACAGAATTATTTCGCTTTATTTGCTAAAGTTACTTATACAATTTTGAAATCGTACCTTTGTTCTTGTTCCTTAGGAGTGACAATATTTGGCAAATTACTGAAATGCAACGGATCTGTTTCAAGTTCACTTATTTCTTCGAAACTCTCAGAATCACCAAACTGCATGATAAAATTTAAATAAAATTAAAATGCTTCAAATACAGTAAGATACACATCACATGAGATTGCAGAAATTAAGCAAATATTCTACATTTCATCTTTATTAAAACATTACTGGAGTATTTTTCTATATTACTACATTTTAGTTCAGTTCACAGAGATAAACAGACTAAGAAATGTTTCAATCATTTTAATGGCATCTTAAGACTAAAATTTCTGATTCAATGCAGCCATGTTACACAGTATATCTCAAGCGGTTTTGTTATCATTTACTCCAATGTGAATTTAAGGTATAATGACCATTCATCCTTTCTAGTTAGAATTCTTATAATGGCATTGACTACTGAAGTGTGCATGATGCGGTCATACAAAAGAAATTTACACAATTGCAATCTAAATTTAGAAACACTGAAGTTACCTGTGCAGCATTCTGTCTTTCATATTGATTCTCTGATGCTTTCTCTTTTGTGAGTGCAGTAATTTGCCTCAAAATGTTGTCCGTGTCTATTTTTAAAGTGGCACTATCCGTATTAAGGAAATAATATAAAACATAGAAAAACTTCAGTGAAATTATTCTGTTATGATATGAACATGACTCCAGAAGTCAACTGTAATAACAGTACATTCACATTACCGGTCATTGCACTGACACTAAACTTGTGCAGTGTAAATTTTGTATTAAATTGAAGAGATTCTGAAATGATACTGAACCTCTTCAATGGAGTCCTCTTTGCTCCGGTGTCAAGTCATGCTCCGACTCCAGATTTAGGCTGCATTTACATTATAAGTGTAGCATTGATGCAAAGCAAAAACACTTTGCACCAACACTACAGTTATAGCGTGAATGCACCTCTGGATTACCTACTTCGCAATTACCCACCTTATAGGATCTTTCTCATTCATCAAATAGAAACAGCCTTTATACACTGCAGGAGTAAGTCAAGGTTGATAATAGGGAAAAATCATAGCAGATGCAGTACCTTTAAGATATTTTGATGTCACTGATAAAGGCATTGCCTGTGTGCACTACCCTTCCTGTGTAGTATAAAAAGTGCCTTCCCCAGGCTGATGCATCAGCTCTTTTCCAGAAAAAAAACCTACTAGGATAAAATATTTCCCCAAGAGAGGGGCCCAGAAAATGGTTTATTTCGTATGTAGAGCATGCCACTATTTGGGGGGGAAAAATGACATTGCATTGTAGGTAATCTTAACTTTTGCTTAATTTCAGCATTCACCACATACTACAGGCATCTGACTTGGCAGTTGGAAGAAAAAGACCCTGTCAGGATCAAAAGCCTGCAGTCTTCGATGGAGATTACCAGCTGATGCTCCATCTAGTCTTTCTTACCGATACTGTAAATGATTCAGTGAATAAAAAGCATTTAGCGTCAAAGATCTTGGTGGGAGAAATTGAATATCACCCCGTTTGGGGCAATAACTTTAGCGGTGATGAAAAAGGAGTGCCGGGCGCTACGCCAGTGAATCCGACGCAAACTTCGGCTTTAGCACTCCAGGAAGGAAGTGGAGCGCTAAATCAAGCGCTACCACTTCCCTTGGAGTGCTAATGTTTGGCAAGAGGGGCGGTAGCGGTGCAGCGCTGCCCAATGTTGAGTGCAGTGCTGCCGGGAATGGAGGCTCCTTCCCTCCCTTAAAGGGACGAGCCATTGCTGCAGCCTCTGCATTAAATTGATGTCCCTCGTCGCCGACGGCAGCCGTGATCCGCGACGATCAGCCCCAAGCACTCTAACAGAGTGCAGGGCTGATCAATCGCAGCACAGGAAAAAGCTGAAAAAACAATCTAAGGGGTGAAAACAAATTTTTCATTGACACAAGCGACCTTATCTTTAAATACCGCTCCCCAAGCAGCCGGCCTCCCTAAAAACGCCTCCTGCAGCTGTCGGTGTTATCGCCCAGCAATGCTGCAGGGGGCGGAACCGAAGTTTGGATCGGGCCGCTGCACAGCAGATGACGTCAAGATCTCCGGGCGCAGGAGATCATGGCGGTAGTGGTTACTGCCGCCGCAAACCTCCACGTCGGTACTATCGCTGCGTCTGGTCGCAAAGCCAGCAACGCCCTGTTATCGCCCCCCGGAGGCGCTAACGGGAGACGCAAAGGAGGCGAATTTCTGGCACTTGAAGTTTTAACATCTACAACAGAAATCACTACCAACTTAACATGCGTTATTGTTCATTGAGTTTCCTCATGTTGAGGTTTGGCAAGTACAAACTGGACTATTGATAAAGCAAAAATATCCAAAGTTGTCTGATAACATGTACCTATGAACATGAAGTCCTAGTTTGATTCCAACTAAGATTTCTTTTAAAGGAAATTGAAATGCAAAAACTGAATGATTTGAGCCACAGTTTTTCAGGTTCAGGGTAGCATGGACCTTTCTTACTGGCCTATCAGAACCCCTTTTCAGCTCTAAAATGCAGCAAATTGCTTACTTCAGCTGTTATGATGCATGGAATTGCTTATACCATTCAAATGGATGATTTCTATAAATTTGAGGAATAAGTGTAGGGTGTGATCCTCTCGAAATTCTCCATGACCAAGTAATTTTGGCAGTACCCTTTCAACAGGACTGGGAAAAAACTGTAAGCAAGACCTACTCTGGTCTTTATACTGCTTGGAGGTATGGCATAACTGCTAAGTGAATGGAGTGGACCTTCAGGAAGATTAGGCTTTATAGGCTCAACCTGCCACTGGCCTTGGGTGCCTTGAATCATGCTGTGGTGGCCATGATCCTAGAATCAGTCCCAAAAGTGCTGATGGTACAGAGCCTTGCCCAAGTCTGTACAGGGACAACATGAACCACAAGGGTTGGGTTGGTCCCTAGATAGCCTTGAAGCTCTGTTAATTACACTTCTAGCTTTTAAACAAAAACCCTACCTGTTCATTGAAAAGTTATTTACCTTGAAAGGCATCTTAAATTAATTCTGCAATTCTATAAATAGTCCAGAAATCTGCAGCTCATTATGGTTGCAAACAAGAAAGTCTAAGATACAAAACTAACTGAAGAGCATCCAATGCAGATGTAGTGCAACAGAATCCATTAGCTTATTTCTTTTTGAATACAGCAATGCTATGTGGTACTCTGTGGATGGTCTCAAACATAGGAGTAGTCGATAAAATCATAGAATGATACAGCACAGAAGGAGGCATTCAGCCCATCTTGCCTGTGCCGGATGTATGCTGATAAGCACAGGACAACCCTATTTCTCTGTTGCACAGGTACTGATCTTTACATGAGGGACTTGTAGCCATGGAAACCACTATTATATTAGCATGAGAAATTGGCAGTATCACAGACATGATTAATTTATCTCTTGGAGCTCACACCCGTAAAGATTCTCTCATTCTGGATAGTTCCCAGCATTGGTGTCCATTTCTTCTTGTTTGGCAAAAGAAGTCCACATATATTTAAAACAGTGACAGGTCATGTTGGGTAGAGAGACACTGCAGATGATGGCTTGGAGAATTACTTGGAGCTTTTCAAACAATTCTTAGATACTTCCTAGATTCAATTATTTCAACACCAATAGTGATTCAGTAAAGGCACTACGCTTTTTCAAAACAAAAATACAATTTTTCCTTGCACCGGTGTAATCACTGGGGATGACACAACTGGAAAAGATAGAAAACAGCCACCCACCGATGAGCACAGCAATAGATGATTTTGGAGAAATTACTCCTTTATGATTTTCCCATTATTGATCTGATTCTATTTATACAGTATGTGGAAGATTGAAAATGTGGAATGTATTCTGTGACAGCATTAAGTGTGCAATGCAATACAATGCTAAAACCAACCAAACTTAACAATAGTGACAAAGAATTCCAATTGATACATTTCTAAAGCCCATTCCTGGAGAGATCCAAAAGATGGTGATTCTGTTAAAGAGAAAAAAAAGTAAAATTACTTTCCTTAAAAATGCAAATAGTTTCTGATGCAAAATTTCCTTTTGTACAAATCTATTTTTTTTAGGTACCTAGAAGATCTGCAAGGAGCTGTGTCTTTTGTTTCATTTGTTCAGTGCCGTTCAGTACTCGACATCGAATTTCTTCCAATGCCACTTTTTTTTTTAAATACTCCTTTGCTTGGGGAAATTCAGAATACTGCGATTGGTGCTGCTGCAGAATCTTTCTGTATTGCTGCAAATAGTCTTGGTACATTTGCCTGTGAAAATTCAATTTTTCCCCTTAGAACTCATTATTTGATACTAATTTAGAGTTAGATCATTTTTAGGCAATAAAAACTCATAGCACATAAAGAACAGAACGTTACTACAAACAATTCAATGCAATATTTTTGAAGTACTAGGCACATTCATTCTGCAAATTGACATACAATCAATGTTACAGTCTCCTCTAGCTCAAACTGCAGATATATCAGTAATTGTTTTCTATGAACATCATCAGTCAAAACAAGAATGGATGTTTTACTGAAACACTGGGGGAATTTTAACTGGGAGCAGGTTTTAGGTGGGCAGAGGGTCGAGCATCAAACCAGCCCGACATCATCAGTTTGAGGCCCAGCGCTAAACGTGCTGCTGGTTGGCTTAGTGCTCAACAGGGGGGCCAATATCGGGTGCAATCTACTGGCCAATAAAATTTTGCCTCAGCTCTCTGCACTAAAGGGGAGGTGCTTTGTTGCAGAAGCACCTCATTGTCACGCTGAAGCCATGGCTGAACAGGGATGAGAGAGGGCAAGGAGGTTCACAGATGCGGCACTGGAGGCCCTGGTCCTGAGGATGCACAAAAGATGTCAGGTCCTCAACCCGCAGGGGGCAGGGGGCCTTCCAGGCAGCATGCCAGAGGCAGTGGGAGAAAATAGCAGCCATCAGCGCCATGTGTGTTGTCCCCAGGACCTGGATACAGTGCTGAAAGAAGTTTAATGACCTTACACATGTGGTCAAGGTGAGTGAATGCATCTTCAAATGCCGTATCCCACCATCTGCACCACTAGCCTCACACACTGCTCAATGCACCATACCTCCATCACTCACCTACCAACATTCTCTAGCAATCACAACTCATACCTCACAATCATAGCTTCACCTCACCCTCACACACTTACCACTGCTGCATGACGCACACCCACATCTCACACTTTGCACACACTGCCAGCTATTCAATCATGGTAGGCACATAACCCAAACACATTGCACCACACTCACTGACACACTTCCCTTTCTCTTGCAGGCAAAGGTAGCACACAACCGCCGTGAGCAGCAGCAGACGGGCGGAGGGGAAGCTCGACTGAGCTGGAGGAGACAGTGCTGAAGATCATTGGAGGGGCCATCACTGAGGGCGTAACGAGCGGCGTGGTTGAAAGCATTGCTGATGATGGTATTTTCATACCTAATCCTTCTTCTCACATCCCACTTCCCCCTCATCCCACAATCTCTTCTCACTTGCAAGCTGCTGATGGTGTAACTATGCACATCTTGTTTTCCCCCGCTCCCCTCACCACAACCCGACCCATGTACCTTTCTCCTTTCAGATACCCAAGAACTGCCACCAGAGCAGCCTGTTCCCGATGTTATGCAGGAGCAGAGTGAAGGAGAAGAGGCACAGTTACTCGATCTGACACTCCCAGGCACCAGCTCAGAAAATGGCACTGCGCATACTTTAGAGGGTAGTACAGGAAACTCTCTTTTAACCGGCACCCAAATAACCGGAAATCTCTCTTAACCGGCAAAATTCTTGAGTAGGTAACCGGGGTTTTCCTTCATCTCTCCTTTAAAAATAACTTTAAAAAAAACCCCGAGGCGTTTGCCTTGTATGGAGCGTGTAGATTGGGAGGGGAATGTGCAGCCCGGGTAGGCAGCGGACACGACAGATGGTCAGCTGGCGGTCCCTGGGGAGACGGAGCTCCGAATGCAGGCGCATGTCAATGTGTACGGGGCTCTCGTACGTTGGGAGATATAACTCTCCGTTATCCGGACTTTTTGATTAACCGGCACCACGCCGGTCCCGGTTAATAAAGAGTTTCCTGTATAGAGGCGGGATCTGCGCGTGGTGAGTCACTGGGCATGAGTGGGCTGCATCCAGGCCAAGGGGAAAGGGTAGCACAGGTGGCTGCTCACCGGAAGGCGAGTTCGCGCACGAGGCGGCGGACCTGGGTGGAGAGACAGCGGCGAGGCGGCGGCCATAAAAGGCGGCAGCGACCAGGTAGGCCCACAGAGGCGGCGGACCTGGGTGGAACGACAGCGGCGAGGCGGCGGCCATAAAAGGCGGCAGCGACCAGGTAGGCCCACAGAAGCGGCGGACCTGGGTGGAGCGACAGCAGCGAGGCGTCGGCCATAAAAGGCGGCAGCGACCAGGTAGGCCCACAGAGGCGGCGGACCTGGGTGAAGCGACAGTGGCGAGGCGGCGGCCATAAAAGGCGGCAGCGACCAGGTAGGCGACCAATCTGAGCCCCGAGAGCGGGAGAGAGAGAAGTAAAAAATAATCAAAGTATGACGTCACCAGAAAGCAGGTAAGTGATTGGTTGGTGAGTATTTCTCTTTTTCCAAACTTAAATTTTGTGGTTTATAGTTTCTAGGGTCTCTGTGGTGTAGCGGGGAAAGTTGGTAAACAAGGGCCCTATATCATTTAATTATAGTATAATTGGTGGGATTGATTTGATTTAATTTAAGTTCAATTAATTAAAGGGTAAGTCATGGCAACACAGCTCGGCGCCGTGGTATGCTCCTCCTGCGCTATGTGGGAAATCGGGGACACTTCCTGTGTCCCTGATGACCATGTGTGCAGGAAGTGTATCCAACTGCAGCTACTGGCAGACCGCATTGTGGCGCTGGAGCTGCGAATGGATACATACTGGAGCATTCGCGATGCTGAGGACCTCGTGGATAGCACGTTTAACCAGTTGGTCACACCGCAGCTAAAGGTTGCACAGGCAGAAAGGGAATGGGTGACCACCAGGCAGAGTAGTAGGCGCAGGCAGGTAGTGTAGGAGTCCCCTGTGGACATCCCCCTCTCAAACAGATATACCGCTTTGGATACTGTTGAGGGGGATGGCTTATCAGGGGAAGGCAGCAGCAGCCAACTTCCTGGCACCAGGGGTGGTTCTGCTGCACAGGACGGGAGGAAAAAGAGGGGTAGAGCTATAGTGATAGGGGATTCTATTGTAAGGGGAATAGATAGGCGTTTCTTGGCCGCAAACGAGACTCCAGGATGGTGTGTTGCCTCCCTGGTGCAAGGGTCAAGGATGTCTCAGAGCGGCTGCAGAACATTTTGGAAGGGGAGGGTGAACAGCCAGTTGTCGTGGTGCATATAGGTACCAACGATATAGGTAAAAAACGGGATGAGGTCCTAAAAGCTGAATATCGGGAGTTAGGAGGTAAATTAAAAAATAGGACCTCAAAGGTGGTAATCTCAGGATTGCTACCAGTGCCACGTGCTAGTCAGAGTAGAAATAGAAGGCTATTTCAGATGAATACGTGGCTAGAGGAATGGTGCAAGGGGGAGGGATTCAAATTCCTGGGGCATTGGAACCGGTTCTGGGGGAGGTGGGACCAGTACAAATCGGACGGTTTGCACCTGGGCAGGACCGGGACCGATGTCCTTGGGGGAAGTGTTTGCTAGTGCTCTGGGGGAGGGTTTAAACTAAAATGGCAGGGGGTTGAGAACCTGAGCAGGGAGACAGAGGAAAGGGAAACAAGGATAGAAGCAAAAGTCAGGAAGGAAAAAAACAAAGGTGTCAGTCAGAGAAATCAAGGGTTTAAATCAAACGTGGCCACAGTAAATAATAATTCTAAAAGGTCGAAGAGCATTAAAAAAACAAGCCTGAAGGCTTTGTGTCTTAATGCGAGGAGCATTCGTAATAAGGTGGATGAATTAGCTGCGCAAATAGAGGTAAACGAATATGATATGATTGGGATTACGGAAACATGGCTCCAGGGTGACCAAGGCTGGGAACTCAACATCCAGGGGTATTCAATATTCAGGAAAGATAGGCAAAAAGGAAAAGGAGGTGGGGTAGCATTGCTGGTTAAAGAGGGGATTAACACAATTGTAAGGAAGGATATTAGATCTGATGATCTGGAATCTATTTGGGTCGAACTGAGAAATACCATGGGGCAGAAAACGCTAGTGGGAGTGGTGTATAGACCCCCAAACAGTAATACGGAGGTTGGGGATGGCATTAAAAGGGAAATTAGAGAAGCGTGCAATAAGAGCACAGCAGTTATCATGGGCGACTTTAATCGACATATAGATTGGGCTAACCAAATTAGTAACAATACTGTGGAGGAGGAATTCCTGGAGTGTATATGGGATGGTTTCCTGGACCAATATGTCGAGGAACCAACTAGAGATCAGGCCATCTTAGACTGGGTATTATGTAATGAGAAAGGATTAATTAGCAATCTTGTTGTGCGAGGCCCCTTGGGTCGGAGCAATCATAATATAATAAAATTCTTCATTAAGATGGAGAGTGAAGTAGTTGACTCAGAGACCAGGGTCCTGAATTTAAATAAAGGAAACTCGGATGGTATGAGGCGCGAGTTGGGTAGGATTGATTGGGGAATGTCACTCAAAGGGTTGACGGTGGATAGGCAATGGCAAACATTCAAAGATCGCATGAATGAACTACAGAATTTGTTCATCCCAGTTTGGCATAAAAATAAAACAAAAAAGGTGACTCAACCGTGGCTAATAAAGGAAATTAGGGATAGCATAAGATCCAAGGAGAGGACATATAAATTGGCCAGAAAAAGCAGAAAACCTGAGGATTGGGAGCAGTATAGGATTCAGCAACGAAGGACAAAGGGATTAATTAAGAGGGGGAAAATAGAGTATGAGAGTAAGCTTTCAGGGAACATAAAAACTGGCTGTAAAAGCTTCTATAGATATGTGAAGAGAAAAAGATTGGTGAAGTCAAGCGTAGGTCCCTTGCAGTCAGAATCAGGGGAATTTATAATGGGGAACAAAGAAATGGCTGACCAATTAAATACATACTTTGGTTCTGTCTTCACAAAGGAGGACACAAATAACCTCCCAGAGATGTCGGGGAACATAGGGTCTAATGAGAGGGAGGAACTGAAAGAAATCAGTATTTGTAGGGAAATAGTGTTAGGGAAATTGACGGGATTGAAGGCCGATAAATCCCCAGGGCCTGATAATCTACATCCTAGGGTACTTAAGGAAGTGGCCCTAGAAATAGTAGATGCATTGCTGGTCATCTTCCAAAATTCTATAGACTCTGGAACAGTATCCATGGATTGGAGGGTAGCTAATGTTACCCCACTATTCAAAAAAGGTGGTAGAGAGAAAACGGGGAATTATAGACCGGTAAGCCTGACATCGGTAGTGGGGAAAATGCTAGAGTCCATTATAAAAGATGTAATAGCAGAGCACTTGGAAAACAGTGACAGGATCGGTCAAAGTCAACATGGATTTACAAAAGGTAAATCGTGCTTGACTAATCTACTGGAATTTTTTGAGGATGTAACTGGTAAAATAGATAAGGGAGAACCAGTGGATGTGGTGTATTTGGACTTTCAGAAGGCTTTCGATAAGGTCCCGCATAAGAGATTAGCGTGTAAAGTTAAGGCACATGGGATTGGGGGCAAGGTATTGACTTGGATAGAGAACTGGTTGGCAGACAGAAAGCAAAGAGTTGGAATAAATGGGCCTTTTTCCGAGTGGCAGGCAGTGACTAGTGGGGTACCGCAGGGATCGGTCCTAGGACCCCAGCTATTCACAATATATATTAATGATCTAGACGAGGGAATTGGATGTAATATCTCCAAGTTTGCAGACGACACAAAGCTGGGTGGGAGTGTGTGCCGTGAGGAGGATGCCGAGAAACTCCCGTATGATTTGGACAGGTTGGGTGATTGGGCAGAAGCATGGCAGATGCAATATACAGTAATATGGATAAATGCGAGGTTATCCACTTTGGTGTCAAAAACAGGAAGGCAGATTATTATCTGAATGGCAATAGATTGGGAGAAGGGGAAGTGCAACGAGACCTGGGTGTCCTTGTGCACCAGTCGCTGAAGGTAAGCATGCAGGTGCAGCAGGCAGTTAAGAAGGCAAATGGTATGTTGGCCTTCGTAGCGAAAGGGTTCGAGTACAGGAACAAGGATGTCTTGCTGCAGTTGTACAGGGCCTTGGTGAGACTACATCTTGAGTATTGTGTGCAGTTTTGGTCGCCTTATCTGAGGAAGGATGTTCTTGCCATGGAGGGAGTGCAGCGAAGATTCACAAGGCTGATACCTGGGATGGCAGGAATGACGTATGAGGAGAGATTGGGTCGATTGGGCTTACACTCGCTGGAGTTTAGAAGAATGAGAGGGGATCTCATTGAAACTTATAAAATTCTAACAGGACTAGACAGACTAGATGCAGGAAAGATGTTCCCGATGGCCGGGGAGTCCAGAACCAGGGGTCACAGTCTAAGGATAAGGGGTAAGCCATTTAGGACTGAGATGAGGAGGAATTTCTTCACCCAGAGAGTGGTGAACCTGTGGAATTCTCTACCACAGAAGGCAGTAGAGGTCAATTCATTAAATATATTCAAGAAGGAGTTAGATATATTTCTTAAAGCTAAAGGGATCAAGGGATATGGGGAGAAGGCAGGGACAGGGTACTGAATTTGGATGATCAGCCATGATCTCATTGAATGGCGGAGCAGGCTCGAGGGGCTGAATGGCCTGCTCCTGCTCCTATTTTCTATGTTTTCTATGTGTTCTGCTGCACAGGAATCACGATGACTTCGCTGGGACGGCCTTCAGAAGAAGGGTGATGGGCATGCACACAGAAATGCTTGGTGCAATGGCAAGCCTGCCAGAGAGCATCTTGTCAGTGTCAAGAAGCATGGAGGAGTCCGGCTGCAACATTGCACGGGGCTTTGTATGGAGCTTGGAGCCCATGATTTCTATGAATGCTGAGGCGCCGCCCTGGGGGAGTGGCAGTGGCTCCATGGAGCAAGAACCTGCTGTCCTCTCTCAGGATGACAGCATTCCTACTCCCACCCCTGCCACTCCACCAGTGCTCTTGCTGCTGCCATAGAGCCAGCCAGCCCAGACTGCTGACATCCATGCCGAGGTGGTGCAGTCTACAGCTGGGCTTTCTAGGCCCAGAGCTGCTCGAGGTCATCCTGCAAGACCATTGCAGTGTCCCCCACGGAAAGTCAGCAGCCTTCCACCAGCCATGCTGCAGCCACTGGGGTAGCAGTGCATAGGAGCACTAGTGTAGGCAAAGGAACACGAAAGACAGACACCAAGGGAATGCATAAGAGTGATTAGTTGACGTTGTGTCGTTTTGCATTGATTAATTTATAAATTATGTTTGGAATGTTTGTTTTGTGGGGACTCTCATTTCAGCTTTGTGCCCAAGGGGATACTGTGATGTTCCGTGACAGAGGGATGGTAAGGTGGGCAAGTGGTGAGTAACGGGGATCTGGAGTTTCATTCAGGGGAATCAGATTCTGATGAGGCGCTCATGGACAGCCCACCCGGAACGGGGATCTGCTGCCTGCCTCCTCCTTTCCTTCTCCTCCTGAGGTGGTTGCAGAACCCATGGTGGCAAAAGCTGCGCCATCATGAAGGCCAAATTGTGAATGATGCAGCAGACCACCACGAAATGGGACACCCGCTCCAGCGTGTACTGACGGTCTCCTCCCAAGTGGTCAAGGCAGTGGAACCATTACTTCAGAACTCTGATGGTCTGCTCGATAAGGTTTCTCGTGGCAGCGTGGCTCTCATTAGGAGTGCTGGCCAGGAGTGGTGGGGTTGCGGAGGGGAGTCATCAGCCAGGTGTAGAGCGGATAACCATTGTCTCCAAACCCTCCATATGGCTTTCATCCTTACCACAGCACCAAGGCAGCTCCTTGACTGTGATAGTCATTATCCCTAAATGTTTTCCTCGACCTCTGTGCAGCATTTGATATGGTCGACACATCATCCTCCTCAATTGCCTCTCCTCCATTGTCCAGTTTTGAGAGAC
Organism: Squalus acanthias; assembly: GCA_030390025.1. Taxonomy (NCBI): domain Eukaryota; kingdom Metazoa; phylum Chordata; class Chondrichthyes; order Squaliformes; family Squalidae; genus Squalus; species Squalus acanthias. The sequence continues at coordinate 32,201,014 of CM059425.1, read as the reverse complement.
TGTCGTTACGTGGTTCCACTCCTCCTTATCCAAACATTGCAGCGCATATCCAATAATGATTTCTCTTCATGCCGCTGCACCGTCACCTCTGGAATCTTCCAAGAATCTATTCTTGCCCCTCTCCTTTTCATCTGCATGCTTTCCTGTGACATCAGCCGCAGGCACAGAGTCAGCTTCCATATGTAAGCTGATGTCACCCAATTCTACCTCCACCACCTCTCTTCACCCCATGACCACCTTCATGCTGCAAGACTGCCTACATACCATGAAATCATGGATGAATCTGAGCTTCCTTCAACTGATCAGGAAGACCAAAGCCATTGTTATCTGTCAACAACTCCTGCCCCTCTTTGGCCGCTTGCACAGGCGGAACAGGACCATGTGAAAGCTTGACATTCTGTTCGAGCCAGAGCTGAACTTCAAAGCCAGATCCTGTTAATCTTTACTTTCACTTCAGCAACATCTCCTGCCTCCACCTCTATCCCAGCCCTTCCATCCATGTTTTTGTCACCTCTAGACTCAATTATATCATTGCCCTCTTGGCTGGCTTCCCATACTCCAGAAACTCCAAAACACAGGAGCCCATATTTTGGCCTTCACTAAGTCCAAGTTACAAATTACCACCTGTCCTCACTAACCTATGTTGTCTCCCTATTCCCTCAACATATTAAATTTAAAATCCTCATCTTGTCCTCAAAGTCCCTTCATCACGTCATCCTGCTCTACCTTATCAACCCTCCCAGGCTTATCCCTCCTGCACACTGACTGGCCTTTTGTGTATTTCTCCTTCCTTTGCCTTACCATTGCTGACAGAGTCTTCAGCTGCCTTGGTCCTATTCCTTGGAACTCTCTCCCTAAACCGTTCTGCCTTCTACTTCTCTTTTTGCCCTTAAAAAACTACTCAAACCCATCTTTTTAACAAAGCTTTCCTAATTTCTCCCTTCACAGCTTAGGGGTCTGTTCCATTATCCATTGTCATTGCGAAGCACCCTGGGAATTTTTTTATATGTTAAAGAAGCTATATAAACTTGGTGTTGTTGGCACCAAGGGCATATGAAAATATACATGGGAACAGGTATAGAAGGCAATTAAGGATCATTATGGGAAAAGTATCTACAAACAAGGACTTCAATAGAATTAATATCTGGAAATTAAGAAAACTAAAGTTAAGGGATTGTATGAAAATTCAAATAAAAGTTGTATTATTTTTTTTAAGTTGCTGATGTGGATTTTAATACAGGTTCTTACATTGTCTGAAATTCTTATCAAAGACAACACAAGAGTGTACAATTCTTGTACATGGTCAGGTATTTGAAAATGTTCATGTAACATTGCTTTATTTTTGCTTACTTATCTCCCATGGTACTAGCATGTTGTTCCAAAAGCTGCTTCTCAAAATGCTCTTCATGTTGTGTTAGAAGCAAACATGTTGGCTTCCAGCTAAAACCACAAGAACAAATGTTAGGAAAACAATTCAAAATATTACAGCAGATTAACCTTTATTTTTCTTTAACAGGCATATATAATTTGTATTACATCACCAAAGTTAATGTACAGAATTCTATAGATTTCTATCAGAGTCAACTGAACTAAAGTTTTGTACATAGGCCAAAAATGTGGGTCAAGGTATACAATGAATGAAATGGAATAAACACAGGGTGAATTTTGAGGTATAGTGGACACATAAATTAATTCCTATGGCATTGCTCACGGCAAGTCAGAGGATAGGGTTTCTCTCATCTGTCTCTGCCATGCTCAAGTTTCTGTGTTCTCTCTTTCTCATGAAGGGATGGGGCAGAATAGATAGAAACAGGCTATTTCCAGTAATTGAGGGATCTAGAACCAGGAGACATAGATACAAGATTAAATGAAAGAGATTTAGGACAGAGAGCAGGAGAAACTTTTTTTTAAACAGAGGGTTGTGAGGCTATGGAGTTAGTGACTGAGGTAAAGACCATGTCAACTTTTAAGAATAGGTTAAGAATAGGGGGGTGAATTAAGATTACTGCTCATGTGGAGGATAAACATCAACACTAATTGGTTGGGCCAAACAGGCTGTTTCCATGTTGTAATTTCTTTGCAATTATCTTCTGCTAACCTCTTCTGTTCTCAGTGGCCCTAATGTTATCCCCAATAAGGAATAAACTCCAATATGGTTATAAAGGAGTATATCATCTGATTCACTATGAGCAGCACTACAGGTGATTCCTATATCTATAGATATACTTATCTATAATCTAACATCTATCTATCAATTCTGCATTTTCCAGTAGGGGCTGTGGGGAAAATGTGGCCCTGAATGGCTCCCTTTCCATTTCTTTCCCCATTACTTGTGCTTCCCTCGATCTCCTCATTCCCATCGCGTCCCCAACCCTTCGCCTCCCACTGCAATTACTACTCCTACCTGTTCCCCATTGAAATACCTTCTCAACCTTTCTGTCCTTGTTCCGCCATCACTTAACTCACCCTTAACCCTCTATCAACTCCTACTCGCTCCATCCCAAGGTAGTGAGAGACCAGAGGCCGTCTTAACCTCAACTGTTTGTCCTCCTTTACCCTCCCATTCATTTCCCTCAAAGTGCCATAGTTTCATTTAAATATTACAATGCACTTAAATGAAGCCTAGAGCAATTTTCTGTTCACTTAAGATGCTCTGTCTGCCCATCCAGAGTGGGTTTAAGGGAAGCTTCACGAATGATAGAGTTCAAGAGTCACAAGCCTTTTAACCAATTATGTGGTCTTGTAATACTAATAGTGCAGAATTCTGTAAAAAAATATATTTTCTTTAAATATTCTTCCAGCCCTGAGATTTTTTCCTTCTTAATATTTTGTAATTTTTATATGGAACCTAAAATAGCTCAATTGCCTGTTAATTCATTACCAGAACACTGACTGCACATAAAGCATTTACAAGACGTCAGAACAGGAAGAGCCAAAAAAATCATTAAAAGAGTTCTTACAAACTGTAATGGGAACACAAGAGTGATAAAATATCTGTGAAAAATTGCCTGCCCCCAGATATTTTTTGTTGTCAACCATACCTTTTGCCCCATACAGTCTTTGGAAAGGCTGAAACAATTTACCGTCCCCACCCCCAACTAGCTCCCAAAGCAGACCAGTAGCTTGCCACAGATAAATAAATAGAGCCAACCTTGAAATCCCGTGAGGTCAGCCACAGCAGCTTCAGTGAGTGCAAGGTTTGCTGCTGCTCTTCAGTCCTGCTGCTTCAATAGCAGGATAAAAAGAAATCCTAGTCTACAGAAGATATGCTAAGGCTATACAATAAATACATTGATCAAATCACACTTAGGCCTAGAAACCCTACCAGTTGTTACATTTAACCCACATACAAATTAAGTTTGATGTGGAAGTTTTGTGTAATGCATGCTCACAAAACATTTGTCAGCATCTAACACTTTTCCTAATAGTCCTCTCTTGAATTTAGTATAATGAACAGATATGAACACTCCCGAGATAAATTGTTTTTAGATTGCATACTTTATACAAATTTCCACAGCCTTAGACTTCCCGCATAAATTGCATGTGTAACATACAAAAGCTGGAACTTGTTATGCAAAGGTAAAGATGGGATGAAAAAAGGTGACATTAGCAATACTGAAAAGCTAATCTTAGAAATAATGAAGTAAAAGACAAACTTCAGCCATCATCTTGATCTACAGAATGAGGCATTTAAATGGGTAACAAATTTTGAGAATCCATTAATATTTGATATCTGGGTTTAACCAAAGATGGAATTTTTGGTGTCATGTCCAATTAAGATTTTACTGAAAATGTAATATGGATCCCCCCCACAAAAAAAGTCAAAAGCTTTGAAAACAACAACGTTAAAAAGGATTTTTCATTCCAAGTGGTTCAATGTTTTCAAGTAAGTATGAGATATACAAATCTAATGTTGCTTTGGTTATGAATTTAAGTTAACGTGGTGTTAAGATTATATAGTCAACTACTTAGCTGTAAGGGAAAAATTTAAAAATTCTGCACTCCCGGTGGGTAAGCTCACCCACCAGGAAGATCAGGAAATTGTGATCACATTACCCACAATTTTGAGAACAGAAAATCAGGTGCGTGTGCCCACAACTGGGCAGAAAATCGTGGAGAGGGTCCCTGCAATTTCCCATATGTGCTCCCAGTGGGTGCGGTTTCTTGCTGGGAGCATGCATCTGTAAAGTTGACACAGTAGTCTCATGTTTAGTAGCATTTATATCCCTTAATGTGTATTTTATTATACATATTAGCCACAAAAATTCCTAGTAAATCAACCTCAAATTATTCTGATATACAGTAACAATATCAATTATTAATCCTGCAACATGAATGCCCTCATACATTAACAACATTGAGAACATACACTTGGCATCAGCACTGAGCAACTGCTGGCATAGAACTAAAACTGAGTAAAACCACTATTAAATTAATAGTATGTGGTATATAAAATATACTGGAATTTTTCAGGGTAGTGATCTATTTTTGAATTTCAAATCTGGTTATAAACCATTCTACATTCACTCTTGTGGTATAGGATTTGATTTGAACCTTTTGAGATTATTTTCCTATAATCACTCCTACCCATCCATTAAGCTCCACACAGTCACCAAGGTATTCATTGCTCTGCGTGTAATTCACTGTTACTGTTTAATTATTGTATATCAAAACAAATATCTGGAGAAGTATGAATGTTAAATTTGAACCAGCTGCAGTAATTAAACAAAATCCTTACACTTTAAAGTTCTCCATGATGTGCGCACTTATCTTCTGCATTCGATTAATTTCATCATCAAGCTGGCTACTTTTTCCATGTAATTCATCAATGTGTTGTCTCTTTTTTACAATGTTTGCTGAATATACTAGAAAACACACAAAACAAGATAGAATTCCAAAACCTATTCCTTTTCTGTTTGTTAATTTGATCTGAAATACAACAAAGCCTGTTTTATCTTATAATGCTGACACAAATACACTTCAGATAGCGCAGGCACAATTCTAGGGTTGACATCTGTAAAATTCATAATTACATTTTAGTGCCAATCTTCAGCTACATTTAGAGTCCAACTGTAGCACTGGTGGTTTTGCTTCACGACACAGTGCTAAAGTTATAGTGTAAATACAGAAATAATTGTTGAAGAATTTCTACTCATAACATTATCCTACTTTTCCTTTTGATATAGTGACAGCCCAGCTATATACAGTATTTACTCTTATTTCAAAATATCCAGCATTTGCAGTTTTTTCATTACTTAAGTGGGCCTTGATTTCCAAAATTATGACACTCAACTCGATTCTGTAATATTTAGAGTAATTTTAGGACTAGTCTGCTATTCATTGACTATGGCCGGGCAACAAAAAAAACCACTAAAAGAGTGTCCATATTTTTCTACTCTGGCATCTCCTTCTTAATTAATGCCAACAGTAGAAAGTGACATCAAAAGTCATTCACAGTTGCGTTCCCTAAGCAAAGTTATTCCAGACTAAGAACAGGCAGAACTATAAACATTACATGGTAATTTTTCAAGGCTCCACTCCCAGCATGGAACTTTGCTCAGCGAGAGCGCAAATCAGAGAATTAGGCATGGACATCAGTGCACCTGATTCACAGCACTTGTAAGTTTCTGGTCATTGAAATGCATCAACCAGAAAATCAGAGTAATGTTCTCCATTCTCCGGTTGAGCAAGGTTCCATGTTAGGATCCTCAACTTGCAAAATTTACCCTTACATTCCAGTTTATTTATTTATTTAATTTTTTATTAGTTTTTTATGGGATGTGGGCGTCGCTGGCAAAGCCAGCATTTATTACCCATCCCTAATTTCCCTCGAGAAGGTGGTGGTGAGCCACTTTCTTGAACCGCTGCCATCCGTGTGGTGAAGGTACTCCCACAGTGCTGTTAGGTAGGGAGTTCCAGGATTTTGACCCAGCGACGATGAAGGATCGGCGATATACTTCTAAGTCAGGATGGTGTGTGACTTGGTGGTGTTCCCATGCGTCTGCTGCCCTTGTCCTTCTAGGTGGAAGAGGTCGCGGGTTTGGGAGGTGCTGCTGAAGAAGCCTTGGCTCAGTGACACAGCTTTATTGACACAGTGCATAAGATAAGAATACTTACTGTGAATCTGCTGCTTAACTTCTTTTTGCTGTTGTGAACCCTGATCCACCTGGAAAACTAGCCATATTTATATAAATAAGAATTGTTTGAAAAATTATTGGAAAAAAATATTGAATATGAATAACACATTATCATATTTTAAACCTTATAGTTATTATTCTGTTCCTTTTTATCAGTTATGTATTCTTACCTAGTTTTAGTAAAATCTTATCCAGATTCGTTAGCTTATTGGTATTTTCCATCTCTCCTGGGCAATACAAAAAAAACACAACTTGATATCTCTAAAGTATTAAACATCTCAAATGAAATAATTGTATTATAGGTATAATAATAGGAAATGTTGGAAATACTCAGCAGGTCAAGCAGCATCTGTGGAGAGAGAAACAGAGTTAACATTTCAGGTCAATGACCTTTTGTGAGAACTGGAAGAATTATATTATAGAGTAAGTTCATTATGAATACAGCATATGTAAACCTTATCCAAATATATCATGAGCTAAGTATGCTTTAGTGCTCATTGTACAGAAATTCCCATTCATGCTGACACACTCTTACAGTAATTTTTTTTTATTCATTGTCGGAAAATGGGCGTCGCTGGCAAATTGCTGGCAGGAGATGTCTCCATCTCGAATCTCTCCGGCTCAGAGTCTTTGAGCTGGAGTGTGAGTTGGAGACACTGGGCCGAAAATTGATCCCGGGACGCGAGAGTACGCACTGCGTACTCTCGCGTATTCCCACTCCAACTGCCGGTTTTCTGCATGCCCTGCGCATGCGCTGAAAACCGGCAATTGCTCTTCTGAAAAGGGGGCGGGTCCTCGGTGCATCGCGTGCGCGCTACAGGCTGCGCGCACGCTGTGCACTTCATGCTTTGGACGCGCAGGTAAGTACGGAAGATTTTGGAAATGTAAAAAGGAGGAGTAAGACCCACTTTTAAGAAGGTAAGTAGTGAATTAAGTATTTTTTTGATTTTTTTTTAACAGGTATATCTTTTTTAGAGACTTTAAAGACAGGTAAGTTTATTTTTATAACTTTTTAAAAGATTTTAAATTTTTTCAAAAATTTAATTTTTTATTTAAAATGGTTAATTTAATTAACTATACTTATTTTATTAATGTGATGGTTTTTTTTTAAAATTTAATTGAGGTTTAGCTGTTATTTTGGGGGGTGTAAGATTCATAGATTTCACAGCCGTGCTGTGAAACTTATGAATGGAAGATGGTGTGCTGCCATTGGCTCTAACTGAGTCACGTGATCCCACAGCTCGCACGAATTCACTACGCCGCTGGGATACGCAAGCACTGCCCAGCTGATCTCTAGAACATGAAGTTCGTGCGAGCTGGATCTGAAAAAGCACAAGCGAGGTGAGAGATCGCGGGAAAGCCTTACCCCCGCGGGAACAGAGCGAGATCAATTTCTGGGCCAATATGACACATAAGGGAGCGAGAGGAATTTCTGGATAGTTTTATCCAGAATACAGTCAGACCCCAGAGGAAAGCACAGGTTCAGGAAAGGGAGAATGTGACAGTTAGGGAGCCGGGTAGCAGGGATTTAGGAGAGGTTGAGAAGGAGGTCCTGCAGACACTGGTCCTGTCCAACAGGTACGATGTACTCGCTACCTGTGAGGACAAGGACAAAGACTGCAGGGAAGACAACCACAATGCAGACCAAGGCATCGTGACTCAGAAGGCTGTCCAAGGGGGGGAAGAGCAGAATAGAAATGTGGTAGTGATAAGGGACTCTATAATTAGGGGGAAAGATAGCGTCGTCTGCAGCCAAGAACGAGAATCCCGAAGGGTGTGATGCCTACCTGGTGCCAGGTTAAGGGATATCTCACGGCGGCTGCAGAGGAACTTGGAAAGGGAGGGGGTAAATCCAGTTGTCGTGGTCCATGTTGGAACAAACGACATAGGTAGGAACAGGGAGGAGGTCCTGCTGAAAAAGTATCAGGAGTTAGGCTCTAAATTAAAAAGCAGGACCTCAAGGGTAATAATCTCTGGATTATTGCCCGAGCCACATGCAAATTGGCATAGCAGCAAACAGATCAGGAGAATTAAAATGTGGCTAAGGGTTGGTGTGGGACAGAGGGGTTCCTTTTCTTGGGACACTGGCACTAGTTCTGGGACAGGAAGAAGCTGTACTGATGGGACAGGCGCCACCTGAACTGGGATGGGACCTGTGTCCTAGCGGAAAGGGTAAATAGGGAGGTGGCAAAGGCTTTAAACTAGTAAGATAGGGGGAGGGATCTATAAGAAACGTAACCAGCCTAATTGTAAACAAAACAGGAAAAGACTGCATAGGAAAGAATAAAGTAAGGGAGGACATTGATGGCAAGGGAATAAATAGAGTTATAGAACAGGAGTCTAAAAAGATGGTTAAACATAAACATAAAAATGAGTTAAACTGTCTGTACAGCAATGCACAGTGTCTGTAATAAAACAGGGGAGCTGGAGGCAATCATGCATTGCAAGGAACCAGACATAGTAGGGATTACTGAGACATGGCTACAGAAAAATCAGGACTGGAAATTAAACATTGCAGGGTATAACATAGTTAGAAAATATACAGATAGAAAAGGGGGAGGTGGAGTAGCTGTACATATAAGGGATAACATAATGGCAGTAGAAAAAAGTGACGCAGCTATCAGCAAGACAAAAATAGAGTCCATATGGATAGAGATAAAAGATAATAAAGGATCAATCACACTAAAAGGTGTAGTCTACAGACCACCTAATAATGGAAGGGAGGTGGAGAAAGAAATATGCAGACAGATTAGAGAAAAATGAGTAAAAAATATAGAATAATAATCATGGGGGATTTCCACTACCCTGATATTAATTGGACAGAAGAGGGAGGTAAAGGGGATAAGGGAATGGAGTTCCTACAATGTGTACAGGACTCCTTTCTAACCCAATATGTAAAAAGCCCAACAAGGGAGGATTCGCTATTGGATCTAGTAATGGGGAATGAACCAGAGCAGATAAGAGAAGTAAAAGTAGGAGAACATCTAGGCAATAGTGACCATAATATAATACGCTTTAAGATGATAATTGAGAAGGACATAAGTATGACAAAAACCAGATTAATAGATTGGAGAAAAGCTGATTTTGAGGAGCTGAGAATAGAACTTGGGAAAATAAAATAGGCAACAATATTGGCAAACAATGATGTAGAACAGCAATGGGAAACATTTAAAACAGTGTTCAACGGAGTGCAGGAACAATATATTCCACTAAAAGGAAAGAACAAACTAAACAGTAATGAGACTCCATGGATGAATAAAGCTACAAAGAAACAATTGAGGGAAAGCAAAGAGGCATACATTAAGTACATGGACAGCAGGGGAATGCATGATAAGGGAGAATACAAAGAGATTAGGAGAGAAGTCAAAAAAGCAATTAGGAAGGCAAGGCAGAACTATGACATTAAATTATCAACGAACATACAACAAAATAGTAAACTATTTTACAGGCACATCAATAAAACAAGGAAGGTTGAGATAGGAATAGGGCCATTGAGGGATAGACAGGATAACGCCACAGGTAACGATAGAGAGATGGCAGAAATATTAAATAATTATTTTGCTTCAGTATTTACCAGGGAGATAGAACAGGTGGACATGACGTTGGATGAGGCGATTAGTAATGAGATAAGTGCATTTAAAAAAAGAGGGGATATATTAAATAAACTAATCAAACTCAAAGAGGATAAAACAGTCCAAAGATGTGCGGGTTAGGTTGATTTGGCTATGATAAATTGACCCTTAGTGTTAGGGGGGGATTAAATACGTGGGGTTACGGGGATAGGGTGGGATATGTGTCGGTGCAGGCTCGATGGGCCGAAATGGCCTCTATCTGCACTGTGGGGATTTTGTGATTCTGTGAAAACCCCTGGTCCGGATGGATTGCATCCACACATTTTAAAAGAATCTAGGGAAGAGATAGCAGAGGCATTACTAAACATATTTAATAATTCATTAGAAAAAGGTGTAGTGCCAGAAGACTGGCAGATAGCTAATGTAATACCTATATTCAAGAAGGGGGATAGAACATGTCCAGGGAATTATCGACCAGTCAGCTTAACATCAGTGGTAGGAAAAATAATGGCATCCCTACTAGAGGAGAAAACAAAAGAACATCGAGAAATCAAAAATATAATAAGGAATAGTCAGCATGCAGCATGGATTTCAAAAGGGAAAGTCTTGCTTGACCAATCTCACTGAATTTTTTGAAGAGATAACAGAGAGAGTAAACAATGGTAATGCAGTAGATGTAATTTATCTAGATTTTCAAAAGGCCTTCAATAAGGTACCCCATAATAGACTGATGAACAAGGTCAGAGAATGCGGAGTCAGGGGACAAGTAGCAGAATGGATAGCTAGCTGGCTTCAAGACAAAAAGCAGAGAGTAGGGGTAAAGGATAGCATTTCACAGTGGCAGAAGGTGGGTAGTGGTGTTCCACAAGGATCAGTGCTGGGACCACTGTTGTTCACAATTTACATTAACGATTTAGACTTTAGAATCAAAAACACAATTTCTAAATTTGCGGATGACACCAAATGGGGGGGGGGGGGTCGTCAATACTGAGGAGGACTGCAACAAATTACAGGAGGACATTAATAAATTTGCAGAATGGGCATATAATTGGCAAATAAAGTTCAACACTGATAAATGTGAGGTATTACATTTTGGTAGAAAGAATAGGGAGGTCACTTATTACTTGGAGGGTGCGAGTCTAGGTGGGGTAGAGGAACATAGGGATCTCGGAGTACAAATACACAAATCACTAAAAGTTGCGACACAGCTTAGCAAGGCCATAAAAAAGCAAACCAAGCACTAGGGTTTATTTCTAGAGGGATAGAATTGAAAAGTAGGGAAGTTACGCTAAACATGTGTCGAATCTTGGTTAGACCACACTTAGAGTACTGCGTACAGTTCTGGTCGCCATATTATAAAAAGGATATAGAGGCACTGGAGAGGGTGCAGAGAAGATTTACAAGGATGATACCAGAAATGCAAGGGTATACATATCAGGAAAGGATGAACAGGCTGGGTCTCTTTTCTCTTGAAAAAGAAAGGCGGAGCGGTGACCTAATAGAGGTCTTTAAAATTATGAAAGGTTTTGATAGAGTGGATACAGAGAGAATGTTTCCACTTGTGGGGAAGAGCATAACTAGAGGCCATCAATATAAGATAGTCAGCAAGAAATCCAATAGGGAATTCAGAAGAAACTTCTTTACCTGAAGAGTGGTGAGAATGTGGAACTCACTACCACAGGGACTGATTGAAGTGAATAGTATAGATGCATTTAAGGGAAGGCTAGACAAGCATATGAGGTAAAAGGGAATAGAGGGTTATGTTGATAGATTTAGAGGAGGAAAGACGGGAGCAAGCTCGAGTGGAGCATAAACGCCGGCATGGACTGGTTGGGCCGAATGGCCTGTTTCTGTGCCGTATATCCTATGTAAATTGCTCATCACAAGTTGCCCTGAGAAGGTGGTGGTAGGCCTTCATTTGTATCAAACTGCTGCATCAGTTCAACTAAGTGGTTTGCTAGGCCACTTCAGAGGGAAGTTAAGAGTCAACCACATTGGTGTGAACTGGAGTCAGATAGGCCAGACCAGGTAAGGATGTCAGGTTGGATCACTCTGTCCTTGCAAACTACCGCCTGATCTCCATCTTGCGTTTCCTCTCCAAAGTCGTCGAACGTGTTGTTGCCTCCCAAATCCATACCCATCTTTCCTGCAAGTCCATGTTTGAACCCCTCCAGGTTTCCGCCCCTGCCTCAGTACTGAAATGGCCCTTATCAAGATCACAAATTATATCCAATGTGACGGTAAACTATCCCTCCTCGTCCTTCTCGACCTGTCTGCTGCTTTTGACACAGTTGACCACACCATCCTCCTCCTACGCCTCTCCTCCATCGTCCAGCTAGGTGGGACTGCCCTTCTCATCTGTCCAGTCATAGCCAGAGAATCACCTGCAAGGACTTCTTATACTGCTCCTGCACCATTACCCAGCTCTACCTCACCACCACCTCTCTCAATCCCTCCACTGTCTCTGATTTGTCACGCTACTTGTCTGGCGTCCAGTACTGGATAAGCAAAAATTTCCTCCAATTAAATATTGGGAAGACCGAAGCCATTGGTCGCGATTTTACTAACCTCAGCGGGTCCGTGGTGGGCGACGTTGGTGGCGGGTCCCGACCCCGCTGCTGGCTCCATCCCGGCCTCTGAAATGAATTTCCCTTAATTTGGCTTGTTGAGCCCGCCGGGCACATTTCCCAGGCAATTAGAGGAAGCAGGTCTGGTGACGTCATTTGATGACACATCATCAGCCGGTTTCCTTAAAGGAACCATGGCCAACTTTATTTTGACATTTGTGCTGTCAGTGTTCTAAAGCATTGACGTGCTGCAAACACTGACAAGCACTGCACAGAGATGCAGGGCTGCAACCAGGATGTCCCATGACTCCCTCCATATGCTTATGGAGGGAGTCACAGCACGCAGGGAGGTCCACTTCCCTTCCCATGGGCGGAAGAGACCTCCTCAGGAGATCAACACAGCCTGGTTGTGCATTGCAGAGGAGGGCACAAGCAGGGATGTGGTCAAGAGGACCTGGGTGCAGTGCCGCAAACGTTTCAATGATCTCAATAGTTCACGAAACGTTAGTACAAAGCCACACTCAACCTCATCCTTCTGTGCCTCTCATCACAACCCCATCACTGCCTTCCCTATCCTACTCCTGCACTTCTTTACTCACACCAACTTAACTTGCACCTCCACCCATCCCTCTCTATCTACATTAACACATCCCCATCTCATTAGCCACCCCTCACACTCACCCTCATCCTAGTGCAATCGTACCAACTAAAAACACACAAGGGTAGGCACTTGGGTGTTTTATACAATGTTCATGTAAAGTTTCTGTTAATGTGTTGTCAAACACTGAGACCTTTATTTTCAACACTTTCTGTTCTTGGACAGATTTGTGTGCACCTATGGAAGTGGCTTAGTGAGTTGCAGTGAATGGTGAGACATAACAGTACCCACCCCCCCCCCCCCCCCCCACCATTGGTGATGAGTGTGAAAGGAATGGCTTGGTCATTGTAGGGATGCTTTATGGTGTTGGTGTGGGGTGGTGCCAACCTGGCGCATCATATGGCAGCCAGGGTGTACAGCGTCAAGTGAAGTAAATCTGGCCATGGTGAGGCCATCCCTGGCCTCCCGGGCAGCAATGTGGTCGGATGTTGATGCCCTCTGTTCTGTGCAGCATCAGGTGATTGCAGAGAAGGTTGGTGGTGTTGTTGGTGATGCTGGTGTGCCTGGTGCTGCTGGTGTTGGGGCTGATCGTGGTGGGATTCTGAGGACCAAGGTAAGAGAGTATAAAGGGCACCTATGCTGATGGAATAGATGGCAGGTGAAGTAGAGATGACAGAAGTGATCTGTCAGTGGTGAGCGAGGTAATGATGTCAGACTGGATGAAGACTTGTGTAAAGACTTGCAGCATGGTGAATCTGTTGTGGAAATGCAGTGAGGAAGAGTTTGTGGCTGAGGGAAAATATCTCTAAGGTGGGAGCTTTTTCTGTACATTTGAAGCTGTCAACTCAACAGCTGATTCAATGGCCACTGAACTCCCACCTACATTGATAGACGTGGTCCACGACCAGCGTGGACTCCGTGGGCGAGCTGTCAAATGCAGAAGATGAGCTGAAATTCATTCTTAAGTGGCTCTAAACAAGCCACTAATTACTGAATTGGGTCCCCCGCTGTGAACCCGCCGCTGCGTGTCGGGTCTGCTCAGCGCTGACAGACCCAACATTGGGGAAAGGCGCGTGGTGGCGGGTTCAAAGCGGGGTCCCGACCTGCTGGGGAAAGAAACACTTTCCCACCCGACCTGTCACCAATCGGGCCCGCTGACCTCCTGGAAAATCCAGCCCATTATCTTTGGTCCCCACCACAAACTCCGTTCTTTAGCCATCGACTCCATCTTTCTCCCTGGCCACTGTCTGAAGCTGAACCAGACCCTTTGGCATCCTATTTGACCCTGAGATGAGCTTCCGACCAAATATCCGCGCCATCACTAAGACAGCCTACTTCCATCTCCGTAACATCGCCTGTCTCCACCCCGCCTCAACTCATCTGCTGCTGAAATCCTCATCCATGCCTCTGTTACCTCTAGACTTGACTAATCCAATGTTCTCCTGGCCAGCATCCCATTTTACACCCTCTATAAACTTGAGCTCATCCAAAGCTCTGCTGCCCGTATCCTAACTCGTACCAAGTACCGTTCACTCATCACCCCTGTGCACGCTGACCTACATTGAATTCCAGGTCGGCAGCGCCTCCATTTTAAAATGCTCATCCTTGTTTTCAAATCCCTCCATGGCTTTGCCCTTCCCTATTTCTGTAACCTCCTCCAGCCCTACAACCTTCCAAGATCTCTGCGCTCCTCCAATTCTGGCCTCTTACGTACCTCCGATTTTAATCACTCCATCATTGGCAGCCATGCCTTCAGCTGCTGAGGCCCCAAACTCTGTAATACCCTCCCTAAACCTGTCCACCTCATTAGCTCTCTCTCCTCCTTTAAAATGCTCCTTAAAACCTACCTCTTTCACCTATCCTAATATCTCAATATGTGGTTCAGTATCAAATTTTGTTTGATAACGCTCCTGTGATGTGCCTTGGGATGTTTTACTACATTAAAGGCACTATATAAATGAAAGTTGTTGTTGTTGTTGTTTCCTTCCCTAGAGGACATTAGTGAACCAGTTGTTTTTTCCGAAAATCTGACAGCTTCATGGTGATTTTTACTTGTACCAGATTTTTTTTTAAACTGAGTTTAAATTCTCAAACTGCCATGGTGGGATTTTAACCCACATTCTCTGGATTATTAATCCAGTAACATTACCACTACACCGTTCCCAATTATTCATTTGTTTTTCATTGCTCAATACTGTGCATATCATCAGTGTAACAGATAACAACCTCAAGACTTAGTAAATCTTTGTAGAATAAAACTGATTAGTAAAAAGTAAGAATTATATCACAAGTAATGTATCATAAATGAAATATAAAGTGAAATTTATTTTCCTACTGTCTGTATGATGCCACAATCCATAAGCTTCCACATATCATAATGCAGCTTAATTATCACATTAACATGAATAAAACTATTTTTTAGTTCAGCAAGTCCAGTTGAAAGGTTGCGGCCCATGGTTCCATACACCTCCAATGTTGAAAAGAGTACAAGACAGTATAAATCAGTATACGTTGATTGTGCCATGCTACGACTTAAAAACACTAGCAAACAAAGTCAATGGGGCATAGTTTCAGTTAAAAAAATTATGAGATTAACTGGGCAATGTGTAACAGCACTATAAAGGATATTTTCCAACAATTGGGCTGTAAATCTCTTAGGATCAACGCCCAAATTATGCAGCACATGATCTTCTGGCCAGCCTGTTAGGTTGGCCTAAAGTGCTCTCCACCTCCCTCTCCTTAAAACTCTCCTTAAAACCCATCTATTGCTCACCCATCCTCATACTTGGGAGGGAGGGAAACAGAGAGAAAGGGGAAAGAGAGGAGTGGGGCAGGGAGAGAGCAGTTGGGGAGGGGAAGAGAAGGTTGTGGAGGGAAGGGAACAAGGATGAAGGAGAGAAAGGGAGGAAAGGAGAGGATAAGGACAGGGAGGAGTGGTGAAGCTGAGGGAAGGGAGATGGAAACAGAGGAGGGAGAGGGCAGAGAGACAGGTATAGGAGGAAGTGGGGGAGGGGAAGAGAACGACCGACTGATTTATCTTGGGGTCTGTCAATTACACTATCACTGTGCAGTTAGTTGTGTTGAAGATCTACCTGAAAGACTGCCAGCAATGCAAGAAGGGAGTAGTTTGGAATCATTAATAGCGAATGGAATGGAATGGAGCAGGGGTGGTGGCAATGGAGCATTCTCACTACAATGTTGTAAATATATGGTAAGCAAGAGCACATTATTGACAGATTTTGTTGGGGTGGGGGAAGAGAGCAAGATATCTAATTTCGAACATACATCAGCCACTAATGGGGGAATAGCAGAAGAAAATCACTGCCAAAAACACTTTGGGGAATGGGGGGACTTAGCCCCCCCACACTCCACACAAAACTATGATCAATGATGTGCACAGAAAATCCACTGACCACATCAGGACATTACAGCCAGCCAGCAACGTGCAGTAAGTTCAATAACTGTGGAGGAGGCCTGGAATTTTCATTGATCTGATTGATGGGTGGCTGCGCTTGTTTTATAATTTTAGCAGAATTAAAGACTAATTTCTATAACATTCTATTACATTTCAATTTCACTTAGAGCAAGAAATTCTTACTGTAACTTTTGACTGAAGCTACAGGCATAGACTCAGGGCCAGACACAGTAGCAGTGATGGGCTTGGCAGCTAACATTATGTGACAGACATTCAACAGTATTGATCACAGCACCACCTACACACATAACAGGTACTGCAGATAAATGCTGCTTTTTTTTTTAATGAGTTTTCCCATTAATAAAGCCGATCACAGCAGTTTTCAGTGCATTTTGAGATTGAATGCTGATACCCACGTAATGTATAATAGATATTCCTTGACAATAATTTCACTAGGCAGTAAGTTTCTGGGCTCTTGCAGTCTTGAGACTCAGGAGTAAAGAGTACCAACGACTGAATTCACACTGCATTGCATGCACTGTAACCCTATTTCTCCGTAACTAATATCACCTCATTCATCTTTCTGTCCACTTTCAGTACTCCACTTTTTTCGACTGACTTTTGCAGTGTTAACTGTAGCTCATTCTTGTCTCTGAGTCAGAAGGTTGTAGATTTAAGTCCCACTCCAGAGACTTGAGCACAAAAATCTAAAGTGAGAAGTCGCACAACACCAGGTTATAGTCCAACAGCTTTATTTGAAATCACAAGCTTTCGGAGCGGCTGCTCCTTCGTCAGGTGAAGTGACTTCACCTGACGAAGGAGCAGCGCTCCGAAAGCTTGTGATTTCAAATAAAGCTGTTGGACTATAACCTGGTGTTGTGCGACTTCTCACTTTTGTCCACCCCAGTCCAACACCGGCATCTCCGCATCATGGCCACAAAAATCTAGGCTGACACTTCAGTGCAGTACCGAGAGAGTGCTGCACTGCCGGAGGGGCAGTCTTTCAGATGAGATGTGGAAATCGAGGGCACGTCTGCTCTTTCAGGTGGATGTAAAAGATCCCATGGCACTATTTCGAAGAAGAGCAGGGGAGCTATCCCTGGTATCCTGGCCAATATTTATCCCTCAATCAACATCACGAAAACAGATTATCTGGTCATTATCACATTGCTGTTTGTGGGAGCTTGCTGTGCGCAAATTGGCTGCAGCAATTGCAACAGTGACTACACTTCAAAAAGTACTTCATTGGCTGTAAAGCGCTTTGGGACGTCTGGTGGTCATGAAAGGCACTATATAAATGCAAGTTTTTCTTTTCCTTCATCGATGAACAATACTAATGCTAATGAAACACACTCGCAAGATATGAAATAACCGCCCTGTGATTAAATGGACAACTGTTTTGAATTTATAGTCGGGATTTGTTATTTTCTATTATTCAGATTACAGATCCATTCAAAAATGTATTTATAACGTCATGGTACTGCAAGATTGAAGAGCTCTTTCTACTCTAATCAAAAAGTAATGATTGTAATAGTTGTTAGCAACACTCACTTTGTTTAATTTGTCGAAACTTCTCGATCCTCGCGGCGGCACGCACCTGGAATGAGCGCGCGGCTGGAATAGAGCGCGATGACGCCGCGAGGGCGCCTCTCCGTCGCGCGCTATTTGAAGCCGTTAGCCGGCAGCAGCTGCAGAGCGCCGCGCGCTTCATTCAAACCGCGGCGTGTCCACCATGTGACTTTGCCGAGCCTCTCCGTTTAGATCGGTCACCTTTTTGGGGGAGGTTAAAGTGCAAAAGACCAGGAGTGGGACATTCTGAGGTTACCTTTTTTGGGGGAGGTTAAAGTGCAAAAGACCAGGAGTGGGACATTCCGAGGTTACCTTTTTTGGGGAGGGTAAAGTGCAAAAGACCAGGAGTGGGACATTCTGAGGTCACCTTTTTTGGGAGGTTAAAGTGCAAAACACTGTGGGGGCGAAATTCGGTTACACCCCGTTTGGGGGCGGTAACCGAATTATCGCCGGAAGTACCGTCCCGGCCGCTAAATTCAGCTTACTGCCCCGGCGAGGATGCGGACGCTATCTCGGGGGCTTCACTTCCTCATGGCTGCAACCCGGCACCGAGACACGGTGACGGGCTGCACAATGGCCGCCACAGACCACACCAAGGGCCACCACGGAGGGACGACATGGAGGTCAGCCAAAAAAAAATGGCGGCGCAAGTCGCGGCTGCAACTCCTTTTAATTAGTGCCCCATCAGCGGAGGTCGGCCCGGCTTGTGACCTGCAAGGCTGGCACTGACCGCCCGCGGTAGCCTCGCAGGGCGCAGCGGAATTTCTGCCGTGGGGCGGTAAGGGGTCGCGGCGGGGCGCTAAGGGATTGGCAATGACGTCATCGGCAGCAGCTCAGCGGCCCGGGGCACTACCAGCGGGGGTGCTGCGCTATCAGCTAGCACCTCAGTGGCGCCCCGCCGAATGTCTCGGGCAGCGCTATTAGTGCCCCGCTCGGGCGATAAGCCCTTTGCGCCTCGTTAGTGCCCCCCAGAGGCGCTAATGGGAGGCGCAAAGGAGTCGAATTTCGCAGCCCAGGAAGGGACATTCTGAGGTCACCTTTTTGGGGGAGGTTAAAGTGCAAAAGACCAGGGCTGTGATTTCCCCTACATCAGCGGGTCCATGGTGGCGACGTTGGTGGTGTGTCCTGACCCCGCTGCTGGCTCCAGCCCGCTGTGTAGAATGATTTTACGTTGATTGGGCTTGTTAAGCCCGTCCAGCGTGTTTCCCGGCCAATTGAAGGAAGCGGATCTGATGATGTCATTTGATGACGCGCCATCTGCCGGTTTCTTTAAAGGGACCACGTGCAAATTGTTTTTGACAGTTGTGCTCTCAGTGTTCTACAGCATTGAGGTGCTGCAAGCACTGACAAGCACTGCACAGAGGTGCACGGCTGCACCCAGGCTCTCCCATGACTCCCTCCATATGCTTATGGAGGGAGTCACAGCACGCAGGGAGGTTCTCTTCCCTTCCCATGGGCGGAAGAGACCTTCCCATGAGATCAACGCAGCCTGGATGCACATTGCGCAGGAGGACATGAGCAGTGATGTCGTTAGGAGGATCAAGCTGCAGTGGCGCAAATCTTTCAATAATCTCAGTAGATCACGAAACGTTACTGCAAAGCCACACTCAACCTCATCCTGCTGTGCCTCTCATCACATCCCCATCACTCTGCCTTCCCTATCCTACTCCTGCACATCCTTACTCACACCAACTTACCTTGCACCTCCACCCATCCCTCTCTATCTACATTATCACTTCCCCATCTCACTAGCCACCCCTCACACTCACCCTCACCCTAGTCCAATCATACCAACTAACAACACACAAGGGTAGGCACTTGGGTGTTTTAGCCAATGTTCATGTAAAGTTTCTGTTAATGTGGTGTCAAACATTGAAACCTTTATTTTCAACACTTTGCGTCCTTGGACAGATCTGTGTGCACCTTTGGAAGTGGCTTAGTGAGTTGCAGTGAATGGTGAGACATAACGGTACCCCCCGCAAAGGTGATGAGTGTGAAAGGAATGGCTGGGGCATTGTAGCGATGCTTTATGGTGTTGGTGTGGGGTGGTGCCAACCTGGCGCATCATGTGGCAGCCAGGGTGTAAAGCGTCAAGTGAAGTAAATCTGGCTATGGTGAGGCCATCCCTGGCCTCCCGGGCAGCAATGTGGTCGGGTGCTGATGCCCTCTGTCCTGTGCAGTGTCAGTTGATTGCGGAGAAGGTTGGTGTTGTTGTTGGTGTTGCTGGTGTGCCTGGTGCTGCTGGTGTTGGGGCTGATTGTGGTGGAATTCTGAAGACCAAGGTGAGATAGTTTCAAGGGCACCTATGCTGATGGAATAGATGGCAGGTGAAGATGAGATGACAGAAGCAATCTGTCAATGGTGAGAGAGGTTGTTCCAATGAGGTGACACTGGATACAGACTTTGCTCCAAACACTTGCAAGCCACATAAAGCTCAATCTGTCTTCCAAATGCAGTAAGCAACAGCTTCTAACCTTGCAATGTGCAACCAGGCTGCGTTGATCTCATGGAGAGGTCTCTTCCACCCATGGGAAGAGAAGAGAACCTCCCTGCGTGCTGTGGGAGAGCCTGGGTGCAGCAGTGCACCTCTGTGCAGTGCTTGTCATTGTTTGCAGCACGTCAGTGCTGTAGAACACTGACAGCACAACTGTCAAAATCAATTTGCGCATGGTCCCTTTAAGGAAACAGGCTGATGACGCATTATCAAATGACATCATCAGAACCGCTTCCTTCAATTGGCCGGGAAACGCTCTGGGTGGGCTTAACAAGCTCAATCAACGTAAAATCACTTTGGACAGCGGACTGGAGCCAGCAGCGGGGTCGCACCCCGCCACCGACCCCGGCCGCATCAGACCTGCCAAGGTAGGGGAAATCGCGGCCTACATGTTGGCCTAGAAATTGAATTATGCAGTGCCCAATTTTTTGGGGGTAAAAACACGCATTGAAGGGTCCAATATGGCATGCAGCGTTTGCAGTCTACTCCCCTCCTCCAATGGACCCAATGCCAACGTCCCCACTGGCCTTCTTTTGTCCTATTCAGAACCGCCGTACTTCTTGGGCGCAATTGCCGCCCCCAGTATGCCAGTCGCATCCTGATGATGTAAGAGGACCAATTTTGTGTGGTCCTTTTGTATATGAGTTTTGATGCGGTGGTCGTTGCCGTTGCTGGGTTCAGGTCCAAATTCAGTGACATCTCCTCTGGTCAGCAATGTCTTTCTCCTCATCTTCCACCCAAGCTCTGCATGTCACCCTATCCAGACTTTTCAGCCCCAAGACCTAATTCCCTCTAGGTGGATGTCTCTAAGCTGGTGCTTGAGATGGAAAAGGTGAGTGACAGCATATGCTCTGAGGAACTGGCAGAGCTAGATGCAGTGAGGTCTGCATTGTGTTCTTCCTCTGCTTCTTCCAGTTCATCAGACACATCTAGGTGAGGTAAAATGGAAGGTTAAAGAGGAATTTCACAGAGATTTTTCCTAAATTGGCCATCATTTCCTCCATCTGTGTTTTTGGGAGGGACAATGGCCTCTTCTTAGGCAGTCCCTCGGAACCGAGGATGACTTGCTTCCACATTAAAAATGAGTTCTCAGGTGACTGATGAGTCCAATGCGGGACCTACAGTCTCTGTCACAGGTGGGGCAGACGGTGGTTGAAGGGGCGGGTGGGTGGGGTGCTTGGGTTGACGTGCGATCCTTGCGCTGCTTGCGCTTGACTTCCGCTTGCTCCCGGCGAAGAGACTCGAGGTGTTTGGCGCCTTCCTGGATGTTTCTTCTCCACTTTGTGCGGTCTTGGGCCAGGGATTCCCAGGTGTTAGTGGGGATGTTGCACTTTTTCAAGGAGGCTTTGAGGGTGTCCTTGAAGCGTTTCCTCTGCCCACCTGGGGCTCTCTTGCCATGTCGGAGCTCCGAGTAGAGCGCTTGTTTTGGGAGTCTCGTATCGGGCATGCGGACGATGTGACCCGTCCATCGGAGCTGATCGAGCGTGGTCAAAGCTTCGATGCTGGGGATGTTGGCCTGAGCGAGAACACTGACGTTGGTGCGCCTATCCTACCAATGGATTTGCAGGATCTTGTGGCCGAAGAGCTCCTCTCAGAGTCGCAATGCGGATTCCGCCCACTAAGGGGCACAATGGACATGATCTTCACCGCACGTCAATTACAAGAGAAATGCAGGGAACAGCACCAACCGCTATACATGGCCTTCTTTGATCTCACAAAGGCCTTCGACACTGTCAACCATGAGGGATTATGGAGTGTCCTCCTCAAATTCGGCTGCCCTCAAAAGGTTGTCACCATCCTCCACCTGCTTCACGACGACATGCAAGCCGTGATCCTGACCAATGGTTCCACCACAGACCCAATTCATGTACGGACAGGGGTCAAGCAAGTCTGTGTCATCGCAACAATACTCTTCTCGATCTTCCTTGCTGCAATGCTCCATCTCACCCTCAGTAAGCTCCCCGCTGGAGTGGAGCTAATTTACAGAACAAACGAGAAATTGTTCAACCTCCGTCGCCTCCAGTCCAGATCCAAGGTCGTCCCATCCTCTGTCGTCGAATTACAATATGCAGACGACGCTTGCGTCTGCGCTCACTCAGAGGTCGTACTCCAAACCATCGTCAACACCTTCACCGAAGCGTACGAGAGCATGGGCCTTACACTAAACATCCGTAAGACAAAGGTCCTCTACCAACCTGCCCCCGCCACACAGTACTGTCCACCAATTATCAAAATCCACGACAAGGCCTTGGACAACGTGAAGCACTTTCCGTACCTCGAGAGCCTACTGTCAACAAGGGCAGACATCAATGACAAAGTCCAACACCACCTTCTGTGTGCCAGTGCAGCCTTCGGTCACCTGAGGAAGAGAGTGTTTGAAGACCAGGACCTCAAACCCGGCACTAAGCTCATGGTATACAGAGCAGCAGTGATACCCGCCCTGCTGTATGCCTCAGAGACATGGACCATGTACAGCAGGCACCTCAAAGCACTGGAGAGGTACCACCAGGGTCAATGGCACACAAGGCTTGATGGACCAGATTGTCTTTTTTCATCCTTTTTTCTCATATCTTCATCAGTTTTCTCCTTTCAGATGCTGATGGATCTACTATGTATATTCCAGCATTTTCTGTTTTTATTTGAGTTTCAGCATTTTGAGTTGTTTTATTTTTATGCCTACAGCCAGTACTCCAGTACTCAGCAATTGTTCATGTGCCCCAGCTTCACACTTCCCATGCTTCAAAGATTCTTATTGTGATCAATCTTGCCCTTGACACCCTTTTGAGTAGTTTCCTGCAGTCCGATGTGTAGGATAGTGTATAATATTAACAGCTTAGCATAGGTAAAGGGCAACATTGGATAGTTAGCATAGAGGGCCACAGTAAAGGGGGTAGTGTAGAAAGCGCAGGTATGCATTTTGCATGATTCGGTATGAAATGTAAAAAAATAACTTAACAATACAGAATTTATTCTGTGTGATACAGGCTAACACATGGTTTAGAGTAGGTCATTGTGGGACAGGAATAGCTCAGTTGGGCGAGTGTTAAACTGAAGATCTAAAGGTCTCTGGTTCCGACCCGGGTTTCGGCAGTTTTTGAGCTGTTTGCACAGAGCTGGGAATATCTACTAAATGGAGTGGCTTGTAAACAGAGTGGCAACAGAAATTTAGTGAGAGTGGGAATTCGGTGCAGAAGGGGAAGGAGGTAGCAAGGAATTTAAGCCATGGGGCAAAAGTAAATATATAAATAATCATCAGAGTAATTAATTAGATCTAAAGGGATTTTCTGTTTAAGCAAAATGATGGGACAGCTGAGACCCATTGCCTACAATTCCTGTACCATGTGGAAACTCCAGGACGCTTCATATATCCTGGATAACCACAGGTGCAGGAAGTGCCTCCAGTTGCTCGAACTCAAGCTCAGGGTTTCTGAGCTTGAGGAGCAGCTGGAGTCACTGCAGGGCATACAGGAGGCTGAGAATTTCCTGGTGTAGGCTTCGCAAAATCCCCCAGAAACTCGAACAGAACCCTAAAACGAGTGATTTTTGGACCTTTCATACAAACTTGGGATGATGGGACCTAAGTGAAGTGATTTGAGGTAAAAACCTCAGTTTTGGACATTTTAAAGATCAGGGAAGAAAAACCCTGAGGAAAATGACTTTTGAATCTTACTGTTGGGAAAGACACCTTTCACAGACACAAGACTGGCTGCGGAGGGGCGTGGCCAGGCAGTGGACAGCTTTGGGTATTGGGGCCCAGTCAAGCTGTCTGGGAATTGTTTACACTGCAATCCTACCAAGGAGGAAGAGACAAACCCAAAACCTCACACACACATCGAAATATGACTAATCCAAGACCCCTTTTGAAATTCCCAGGCCCAAACAGGATACCAGAAGCCTGAAATCAATAAAACATTTAGTACCCTGATTACTTCATCAAAAACCAATCAACCAGGTATCCACAGGGACAGATTTACAAGCCCGCCAAAAACCTAGTACAATAGGGACAAGATTTGGCGCGCAGATAAAGGCCCTGCCTAAATGGGAAACATCAGAAGCCATCAGGACATGTTTAACACCAAGTTAAAGCCATCGAAACTAACAAGCCCACCAAAACTAAGACAATGGAATAAACAGGGCTCAATTGAAATCTAAAGGAAACCGATTTAGTAAGGGGTTTTGGGCGCGAAAAGGACAAAGGGCCTGAACAGTATAATTGGGGGCCTAAACTCCCAAGACACTCTCTCTGGACTCTCTGACAACGCTCTCAACGCTCGCACAGCTCTCTCTCAGCTCTGTTCCAGCAAGACACCACAAGCCACGAGCAGGAGGAGAAAAGAAGGCCAACAACTTCCAAGCAGACCAACACGCAAGAAGAAACCAGAGCGACTGCCTCAGTGACCATCGGACACCTCGCGGCAACAAGGGCCTTACGAAACCTTTTACTCAAAAGACTCTAAACCCTAACTCTCAACTGTCAAGGATTCGTTTGGTGAGCATTATCCCTGATCTCCTGAAACCAAAACCTAGCTAGATAGTGAGATTTTTGGGAGGGATAAGGTTTTTTTGTATATTGTCTTTCTCCCTCGCCTGTACCGTGTGTTCCCCAACCTGTGTTTAAGTGTTAAGTGTGTTTTAAGTTTGTTACCTTTTTCTTTTAATAAAGTCAAAATTCTTTCATCAGAACCTGTTGTCTACTGCATCTTTGTTCACAACCCCTAAATAAGTCCAAAGTCTAGAACCAGGGGCGTGGGAGCGATTTGAACCGCTCACTGAGTCAGAAGTGAAGGCTGACCCCACTACAGGGGGTGATCACCCCGCAGCTACAGAGAATTCAGGAGAATACTATGTGGGTGACCATCCAGCAGGGTAGGAAGACGTAGGCAGTGCAGGAATCCGCCGGAGGTGTGGCACTCTCAAGCCAGTTACAGCGCTGAATACCAATGAGGGTGATGACACCTTGGGGGAGTGCAGTCTAGTGCACATCCACGGTACTGTGGAGAAAATGATTGCACAGGGGAGCACAGCAAAGTGTAGAAATGCAGTGGTTATAGGGGATTCGATAGTCAGGGGGACAGACAGGCGTTACTGCAACCACCGACATGAATCCTGAATGATGTATTGCTTCCCTAGTGCCAGAGTAAAGGACATCACTGAGAGGGTGCTGAACATTTTGAGGGCGGAAGGGGAACAGCCAGAAGTCGTGGTCCATGTGGCAACCAATGACTTAGGCAGGAAAAGGGTTGAGGTCCTGCAGTCAGAGTTTCAGGAGCTAGGGAGGAAGTCAAAAAGCAGGACCTCAAAGGTAGTAATCTCTGGATTACTCCCAGTGCCACGTGCTAGTGAGTATAGGAATAGTAGGATAAAACAGATTAATGAGTGGCTGGAGAAATGGTGCAGGAGGTAGGGCTTTAGATTCCTGGCGCATTGGGACCAGTTCTGGGGCAGAAGGGACCTGTTCAAGGTCCTCGCGGGAAGGTTAACTAGTGCTGTGGGGGAGGATTTAAACTAATTTGGCAGGGAGATGAGCACCAGGATGAAACATTGGTGAGGAGAAGCAAGATGCAGACGAGTGGGAGAGGCGAATAGCACTAGAGTAAAGAATAGTTCAGAAACAGGAGGGATCAAACAGGGGGCAAATGCGAGGCAGTTTAAGATGGGTTTGGAGCGCATATATGTACATACACGGAGTGTGGTAAATACGGTTGGTAAGCTGCAGGCACAGGTTGCCACATTGGACTACGATATAGTGCCAATAATAGAGAACTGTCTCAAAGAAGGGGAGGATTGGGAACTTAATATTCTTGGCTACAAGGTATTCAGGAAAGATAAGAAAGGAAAAAAAGTAGGGGGTGGCAGTATTGATCAAAGAAACTATTATAGCACTGGAGAGGGATGATGTAGTTGAAGGGCCAAATACAGAGTCTATTTGATTAGAATTAAGGAACAATAGAGGAGCTATTGCACTACTGGGTGCATATGTTTCCCACATTAGAACAGTGACTACACTTCAAGAGTACTTCATTGGCTGTAAAGCGCTTTAAGATGTTCGGTAGTCATGAAAGGCGCTATATAAATGTAAGTCTTTCTTTCTTTACTATAGTCCACCAAATAGTGGGAAGTAGACAGAGGAGCAAATTTGCAGGCACATTACAGAAAGGTTCAAGAAGTAGTGATAATGGGGGCCTTCAATTATAACACTGTAAAGGGCAAAGAGGGGGAGGAATTCCTGAAATGTGCACAAGAAAACTTTCTTGATCAGTTTGTTTCCAGCCCAACAATGAAGGAAGCATTGCTGGATCTAGTTCTTGGGGAATGAAGTGGGGCAAGTGGAGCATGTTTCAGTGGGAGAGCATTTGGGGAACAATGATCATAATATCATTAGGTTTAGAATACTTATGGAAAAGGACAAGGACAATCAAATGTAAAAATACTTAACAGGAGGAGGGCTAACTTCAGTGAGTTGAAAAGAGAGCTGGCCCAGGTGGATTGGAATCAAAAATTAATAACAGTAATTGAACAATGGGAGGTCTTCAAAGAAGAGATGGTTCAGGAACAGTAAAAGGGTAGTCAAAGGAAGGGACCAAAAAGGAGATCTTCTTGTGGAGGCAGAGGGCATGGCTGAGGTACTAATGAGTACTTTGCATCTGTCTTCACTAGAGAAGAGGATGCTGCCAATGCAGTAGTAAAGGAGGCAGTAGCGATATTGGATAGAATAAAAATAGATAAAGAGGAGGTACTTAAAAGGTTGGCAGTCCTCAAAGTAGAAAAGTCACCCAGTCCAGATGGGATGCATCCTAGGTTGCTGAGGGAAGTAAGGTTGGAAATTGTGGAGGCTCTGGCTACAATCTTCCAATCCTCCTTGATTATGGGAGTGGTGCTAGAGGACTGGAGGATTGCAAATGTTACACCTCTGTTTAAAAAAAGGGGAACAGGATAAACTCAACAACTACAGGCCAGTCAGCCTAACGTCGGTGGCGGGGAAACTTTTAGAGACAATAATCCGAGACAAAATTAATTGGCATCTAGAAAAGTATAGGCTAATAAAGGAAAGTCAGCACGGATTTGTTAAAGGCAAATCATGTTTGACTAACTTTATTGAATTCTTTGATGAAGTAATGGAGAGGGTTGATGAGGGTAATGCATTTGATGTTGTGTATATGGACTTTCAAAAGATGTTTGACATAATGGACTTGTTAGCAAAATTAAAATGCATGGGATTAAAGGGACAGTGGCAGCATGGATACAAAATTGGCTAAGGGACAGAAAGCAGAGAGTAGTGGTGAATGCTTGTTTTTCAGACTGGAAGGAGGTATACAGTGGTGATCCCCAGGGGTCGGTATTAGGACCACTGCTCTTTTTGATATATATTAATGACTTGGACTTGGGTATACAGGGCATAACTTCAAAGTTTGCAGATATTACAAAACTCGGAAATGTAGTAAACAATGAGGAGGATAGTAACAGACTTCAGGAGGACATAGACAGACTGGTGAAATGAGCAGAAATGTGGCAGATGAAATTTAATGCAGCGAATTGTGAAGTGATACATTTTGGTAGAAAGAATGAGGAGAGGTAATATGAACTAAATGGTACAATTTTCAAGGGGATGCAAGAACAGAGAGACCTGGGGGTGTATGTGCACAAATCTTTGAAGGTGGCAGGACAAGTTAAGAAGGCTGTTAAAAAACCATACGGGATCGTTGGCTTTATTAATAGAGGAATAGAGTACAAAAGCAAGAAAGTTATGCTAAACCTTTATAAAACACTGGTTAGGCCTCAACTGGAGTATTACGTTCAATTCTGGGCACCACACTTTAGGAAGGATGTCAAGGCCTTGGAGAGGGTGCAGACAAGATTTCCTAGAATGGTACCAGGGATGAGTTATGTGGAGAGATGGAGAAGCTGGGTTTGTTCGCCTTAGAGCAGAGAAGGTTAAAAGGAGATTCGATAGAAGTGTTCAAAATCGTTAATGTTTTTAATAAGAGTAAATAAATAAACTGTTTCTAGTGGCAGAAGTGTCGGTAACCAGAGGACACAGATTTAAAGTGATTGGCAAAAGAACCAGTGGCAACATGAGAACATTTTTTACACAGCAAGTTGTTGTGATCTGGAATGGACTGTCTGAAAGGGTGTTGGGAGCAGATTCAATAGTAACATTCAAAAGGGAATTAGATAAATATTTGAAGGGAAAACAATTATACATAGGATTACATAGGATATACGGCACAGATACAGGCCATTCGGCCCAACCAGTCCATGCCGCCGTTATGCTCCACTCGTGCCTTCTCCCATCTTTCCTCATCTAAATCTATCAGCATAACCCTCTATTCCCTTCTCCCTCATATGCTTGTCTAGCCTCCCCTTAAATGCATCTATACTATTCGCTTCAACAACTCCCTGTGGTAGCGAGTTCCACATTCTCACCACTCTTTGGGTAAAGAAGTTTCATCTGAATTCCCTATTGGATTTCTTGGTGACTATCGTATATTGATGGCCTCCAGTTATGCTCTTCCCCACAAGTGGAAACATTCTCTTTGTATCCACTCTATCAAAACCTTTCATAATTTTAAAGATCTCTATGAGGTCACCGCTCAGCCTTCTTTTTTCAAGAGAAAAGAGACCCAGCCTGTTCATCCTTTCCTGATATGTATACCCTCGCATTTCTGGTATCATCCTTGTAAATCTTCTCTGCACCCTCTCCAGTGCCTCTATATCATTTTTATAAAATGGCGACCAGAACTGTACGCAGTACTCTACGTGTGGTCTAACCAAGGTTTGATACAGGTTTAGCATAACTTCTCTACTTTTTAATTCTATCCCTCTAGAAATAAACCCTAGTGCTTGGTTTGCTTTTTTTCTGGCCTTGCTAACCTGTGTCGCAACTTTTAGTGATTTGTGTATTTGTACTCCGAGATCCCTTTGTTCCTCTACCCCACCTAGACTCGCACCCTCCAAGTGATAAGTGACCTCCCTATTCTTCCTACCAAAATGTAATACCTCACATTTATCTGTGTTGAACTTCATTTGCCAATTATATGCCCATTCTGCAAGTTTATTAATGTCCTCCTGTAATTTGTGGCAGTCCTCCTCAGTATTGATTATCTCCCACCCCCAATTTGGTGTCATCCACAAATTTAGAAATTGTGTTTTTGATTCCAACGTCTAAACCGTTAAGTAATTTGTGAACAACAGTGGTCCCAGCACTGATCCTTGTGGAACACCACTACCCACCTTCTGCTGCTGTGAAATGCTATCCTTTACCCCTACTCTCTGCTTTCTGTCTTGAAGTCAGTTAGCTATCCATTCTGCTACTTGTCCCCTGACTCCACATTCTCTGACCTTGTTTATCAGTCTATTGTGGGGTACCTTATCGAAGCCCTTTTGAAAATCCAGATAAATTACATCTACTGCATTACCATTGTCTACTGTCTCTGTTACCTCTTCAAAAAATTCAATGAGGTTTTTCAAGCAAGACTTTCCCTTTTGAAATCCATGCTGACTATTCCTTATTATATTTTTGGTTTCTAGATGTTCTTCTATTTTCTCCTTTAGTAGGGATACCATTATTTTTCCTACCACCGATGTTAAGCTGACTGATCTATAATTCCCTGGACATGTTCTATCACCCTTCTTAATATAGGTATTACATTAGTCTTCTGGCACTACCCCTTTTTCTAATGAATTATTAAATATGTTTAGTAATGCCTCTGCTATCTCTGCCCTAGATTCTTTTAAAATGTGTGGATGCAACCAGGGGATTTATCCTCTTTGAGTTTGATTAGTTTATTTAATATATCCCCTCTTTTTATTTTAAATGCACTTATCTCATTACTAATCTCATCATCCAATGTCAGGTCCACCTGTTCTATCTCCCTGGTAAATACTGAAGCAAAATAATTATTTAATATTTCTGCCATCTCTCTAATGTTACCTGTGGTATTATCCTGTCTATCCCCTAATGGCACTATTCCCATCCCAAACTTCCTTTTTTATTGATGTGCCTGTAAAATATTTTACTATTTTGTTTTATGCTCCTTGATAATTTAATTTCATAGTTCCTCTTTGCCTTCCTAATTGTTTTTTTGACTTTTCTCCTAATCTCTTTGTATTCTCCCTTATCATGCACTCCCCTGCTGTCCATGTACTTAATGTATGCCTCTTTCCTTACAATCAATTGTTCCCTTATGGCTTTATTCATCCATGGAGTCTCATTACTGCTTAGTTTGTTCTTTCCTTTTAGCGGAATATATTGTTCCTGCACTCTGTTGAACACTGTTTTAAATGTTTCCCATTGCTGTTCTACATCATTGTTTGCCAATATTGTTGCCCATTTTATTTTCCCAAGTTCTATTCTCAGCCCCATAAAATCAGCTTTTCTCCAATCTATTAACCTGGTTTTCATCATACTTATGTCCTTCTCAATTATTATCTTAAAGCATATTATATTATGGTCACTATTGCCTAGATGTTCCCCTACTTTTACTTCTCTTATCTGCTCTGGTTCATTCCCCATTACTAGATCCAATAGCGAATCCTGCCTTGTTGGGCTTTTTACATATTGGGTTAGAAAGGAGTCCTGTATACATTGTAGGAACTCCATTCCCTTATCCCCTTTACCTACCTCTTCTGTCAGTGTAGTTGAAATCCCCCATGATTATTATTCTATGTTTTTTACTCATTTCCCTAATTTGTCTGCATATTTCTTCCTCCACCTCCCTTCCACTATTAGGTGGTCTGTAGACTACGCCTATTAGTGTGATTGATCCTTTATTATCTTTTATCTCTATCCATATGGATTCTATTTTTGTCTTGCTGATAGCTGCGTCACTTTTTGCTACTGCCATTATATTATCCCTAATAAGTACAGCTACTCTACCTCCCCTTTTTACCTCCCTATCTTTTCTAAATATGTTATACCCTGCAATGTTTAATTCCCAGTCCTGATTTTTCTGTAGCCATGTCTCAGTAATCCCTACTATGTCTGGTTCCTTGTGACGCATGATTGCCTCCATCTCCCCTGTTTTATTACGGACACTGTGTGCATTGCTGTACAGACAGGTTAACTCATTTTAATAGGATTTCCTCTCACTTTATGTTTAACCATCTTTTTAGACTCCTGTTCTATAACTCTATTTATTCCCTTGCCATCAATGTCCTCCCTTACTTTATTATTTCCTATGCTCTCTTTTGCTGTTTTGTTTATATTTAGACTGGTTACATTTCTTGTAGATTCCTTACCCCATCTTACTAGTTTAAAGCCTTTGCCACCTCCCTATTTACCCTTTCTGCGAGGACATGGGTCCCATTCCAGTTCAGGTGGAGCCCGTCCCATCAGTTCAGCTCCTTCCTGTCCCAGAACTGGTGCCAGTGTCCCATGAAAAGGAACGCCTCTTTTCCACACCAGCCCTTTAGCCACCTGTTAATTCTCCTGATCTGTCTGCTTCTATGCCAATTTGCACGTGGCTCGGGCAATAATCCAGAGATTATTATCCTCGAGGTCCTGCTTTTTAATTTAGAGCCCAACTCCTGATACTCTTTCAGCAGGACCTCCTCCCATGCACCACGACAACTGGATTTACCCCCCACCCTTTCCAAGTTCCTTGGGGAAAGAGCAGGGGAGTGGGATTAATTGGATAGTTCTACCAAAGAGCTGGCAGAAGCACGATTGGTCAAATGGCCTCCTTCTGTGCTATATCATTTTATGATTAGGATTTTGCAGGCCAATGCTAAGAATGCAGGAGGTGCAACTTTAATGGAATTTAAGAAGTATCAAAGGATTTGTGTAAAGAATTATAGCCTAGTTTGGACACAGCATGTCTAGGATTAATTTGCTGAGATCCTGGGAAAGGTGTGACTGTTTACATGCAATATTATCTTATCTTCTATTGATAAGAGGCCCTTTACATTCCAATGATAATGTAGTACAAAAAGAAAATACTGCAGATGCTGGAAATCTGAAATAAAAACAGAAAATGCTGGAGATACTCAGCAGGTCAGGCAGCATCTGTGAAGAGAGAAACAGAGTTAACGTTTCAATGTAGTACATGTGGTGCAGCATTGCCACCTACTGGTGCAGTAGTATATGACACACAAGTATCGCATGACAATAATCTCAGAATTGATAGGTTCAGAGCAAGTCATCTGACCTTGTTTAGACACTGTCCCTGGGGATGAATAAATGTGGACAAATTTCATTAGTTCTTTGGTATTCTGTGCTGAGGGATAAAATGTTCACAGACCTGATGGGTATCCTACTTGTGAGTATACAGATTTGCTTGTACTTTCTGTCAATATTGATAAAACCAAGAAATTAATTTATCTCTGGCATCCAAACCATTATAATATAGATTGACCTATTTGATTAATCTAACACTGTGCCTCCCTTGTGGGTTTTATTATACTATGGCTTACTTCGGACCAGGCATTTTGATAACTATTTGATCCAGATAAATGGGTAGTGGGTTATTTGGTTGATGGTAGATTGTCTTTCAATATCCACACTATTAAAGAAAGAAAGAGCTTGCATTTATATAGTACCTTTACTTCCTCAGAATGTCCCAAAGTACTTAACAGCCAATGAATTATTTTTGAAGTGCAGTCACTGTTGTTATATAGGCAGATGCAGCAACAGCCAATTTGTAAACAGTGAGGTCTCACAAACATCAATGTGATCATGATCACTTAATCTGTTTTGGCATTGTCAGTTGAGGAATAAATGTTGGCCAGGACACTGGCCCTTGGTCTTCTTCATATTGTGCCTAAGGATCTTTTATGTCTACCTGAACAGGCAGATATGTTGCACTTGCCATGATATTATTTGATGATAAAAGTCATTATATTGATCATATATATCTCTATATTTGGTTTAGATATGTTAATCATGGTTACTGCCCACTAGAGGAATGCTGGAAATTGTACATTTTTGGTTGGGAATGGTCTCTGTCACCCATGCTCCAGTTGCAATTTTCTTTTGATGTTTGGGATAAACTTTTGCTTTTAACTACCTTCATTTCTAAAATATTGCAGAATCTCCTGGATCCTGCTGTGAAACTAATGCACTGACCTAGACCACACTCATTTTCTTTGTTTTTGTAACGGATGTTAAAAAGAATATTTTACTAAATTGAAGAATATATGGATACAAGAAGACATAGAGAAACAAAAAACCACATACTCAATTCATAAAGTAGAAAGTCTCTAAGTTGTACCATCACATTATACCAAATATAAAGATCAATATATTGCAAAATTTCACAGTGCACATTTAAAAAATAATTTTAAGGTGTCTTAAATAGTAGTTCTATACAAATATTACAGTATCTTCCTCCAAATCATTTATGAATAAGGTGAACAACAAAAATACATTCAGAGTTTGAGTGTGGTAAAGAGATATTTATCATAGAAATTCTATAATGATTGGCAAAAAAAACTATGAATAAAGTAGGGAGTGAGGGAAGATATGATTCATACTTTTTAAATAATGAGGTGAGTAAATAACTTTTTACCTGAATTGCAAATGTAGGACAGGAGAAAATGCTTTAAAAATGAATAAGCCATTGGTTACATTAAAAGTTAGAATAAATTCCTCCATAGGGGCATTCATTTGCAGATTAAACTATCACCTAATGCAAAAAAAAAATCCTTATTTTGAAAGGGTCCTGAATTAGCGAATGAGGGAACCAAAGGATAACAGATGGATAAATGAATGAAATTTTCCTGGTCCATTGATTTTTATTATTTATGAAACTTCACATACCCTTCAGAGAAGTCAAGGTTACAAAGAGACTCAGGCAATCATTTTAGCACAATAATCTTTTTGAGCTTCCTTGGTCACCATTATGTAAACACAATCAAAGCACTCCAGTAAACCAATATCCAGTTTTTGTGTATCTGTAAATTTTTAAATAATTACTAACTTATGATTCAATGACTCACTAGGAGAACTCCAATGGTAGTTGTGGACCTGGAAGGTGGTTTGCGGTCATCAAGAGCCCACGACAGCCTTAGTGAAACAGTGATTTGTTGTTTTTTAATTATAATAATATGAGTCAATCAGGTCCAAGTGTGATTAACACTTACCATATGCGACACTTTCAAATGTGATCTACAGTTTACATGTATGGCACTTTCAAGAACGACATTTTCCTGCACATTCCAGATGAATGCTAGATGCAGAGCTTTCTAATTATATATAGATAGATAGATAGATAGATAGATAGATAGATAGATAGATAGATAGAAAAGCATATGTCCTTCCGAAAACAAAATGACTTAGAAGGTACAACATGAAGTCATACAATTGGGAATAGCAGTATGCAAAGTTGCTCTGCTAAAAGAGATGCCAAAAAATGTGACTCTGGGGTAGTAATATTCTGTAAAGATATGAAAACTAGTCCAGAAGGTTGCTTAACAGAGATAGAGTTATTTCTGTTGAGTGGGATTTGGCTATAGATAATTTTTGTCTGTCTTTCAACATAGCTCTTAAAAGAGAAAACATAATGCTATATCTGTGAAGCGATGTGCTGTTTAGACACGTATTAACCTCTTTGTAAATGACAACTAATTGACCAAAGGGCGAAGATTATTCTGTACAGACAATATAGCAGATTGCTGCTCTGCAAACATCAAATATGTAATCGTAATCTCAAAAATAGATTTGGTATTTAACTGAAAGAGTTATTTCCTTTTTAAGTTTGAGGGCATTTTCCTGCTCAGTGTTGAGAAATGAGACCTTTTCCATGTTTTACCCAAAGAAAATAAAAAGAACTTCTGATAGTATACACTTCGAAATGTAATTATGAAATAACAACGATTTTATCTGGGAATGCAAAGCGATGAACTTTCAACTATTACCCTTGCACTGAAAGTTTCTTTCAATGAGAAAAGTGAAAAGCCAAGGTCAAGTCACCACCAGGGTTGAAAAGAGAGAAAAATGACTAATATGCCGTTCTTGTTTTCTTTAAATTTATTTTCTTAAAGAAAATTAAGGATATGATAGCTGAAATTAATTGAGATATTTTCGGAGTTCACTTTTGTAATTACCTAATCTCTTGTTTGTAGCTTTCAATCAGGAAATATGCCATTTATAAGCGTTTTAATCAGGAACAGAACGCATCATATTATATTTCCGAAATAGCGCGTCTGTATAAAATATGATCTAAATTAATGTTTCCATGGTTGCCCCAGCATTTTTTTCAACTGATTTAGAATCGCGGATTCTAACGTTTTCAGACGACTGTGCAGAAGATAATACATGTTCACTGAAATCAGAATAATTTATTGGGTTTTCAGTTGAGTAAACATTTTGGTATATGTATTTATTATCTGTGATAGTTATTTTCGTAACACGCCGCAATCCATGCTTGGAAGGAAGTTGAAGATAATTTCAGATTTAAGTGACATGAAAGCTAAATGTTAGCGGTCAGGCTGCTTGGATGCAATTTCTGGAAAACTGGGATTCATAAAACAGCACGTTTACCGCGCTTGCCTTTACTTGAAATATTTCAGTAATTACAAAAAAACAACAAAATACAGTTTACTTGCAGAAATATACGGTTTTCTACATGAATGTTTATATCACCACACCAAAGACAGCAGTATATGTGAGTTTAAATATGTAAAACTAATAAAAATATAACAGTGATATTTAATAGTATTCCATAGTGTGAGATAGGAATAATAGTGCAGAAATTGCACATTCCGAAGATTAATACAATAGCGTACTTTTCTAATTGCACTAAGGTAACCATAGAATTATTTTTTTTAAATGTTCTGTGATTATTAGTTAACATCCACTGTATAACTTGATGACTTGAACTTCTTTTTCAAACCCTCAATACCAGGTATCCTTCAAACTTAATTCCATTGATGGAAGTACTTACTGTGAAATATTTAGGCTGTTGCAGTCCCAAGTATAACATATTTATAGGTGGTCTTGGAGCTTGGCGGTAAACGCCTGGGGGTAGGTCGCATGATTTGCATCTGCTTGGGAATGGTGGCGATCTGCCGACCATAAAGGAAGGGGGCAACAAATTAAAAGGAGGGGTGGCTGATGCGTTTGCTACGACATCAGAGGCTGCGGAGGACAATGCTGAAATCGATGTCAGTTTCCTGAAACGCAGACCCGATTCTAAACAATATTTGTATTTTACAATATAAGAGTCACTGTTAGCAGGATCAAGCGACAAGGTTGGAAAAGTGTTTGCATGTTCAGCAATATATAAATAGATAAAGTGGTTGGATGATCAGTACAGATGGGAGGAGCGGGGGTTCTCTTCAATATTTTTTCTATATTACAGTATGCCAGAACTTTAGTCATCTCGGACATAGAACTCCTAGTACTTCTTAAACCAGATCTATGGCTAGCTGGATAATTAAAAAGTGACCTTTGGATGATGTATGCTATCACGCAGCTGTAGTGTAATGTCCCTTTTCCAGTCCTGCTCAGCTTTGTGAAGAGTTTTGAATGCTGTGTTACATTCAGGGTGTCTCTTCAAATAAAAGTTAGGTTGAGAGGATTGCACTGTAAATCTTCTGGGAATAAAAATTATTGAGGGTTTCGAGTGGAGAGACCAGCTTTCTTGCATGTATTTATTATCTATCAGTTATTAAGATACAGATCTCCCTATGGGGAACCTTTTGTGCAATTTGACATTCGCTGTGATATTGTTGGTGGACAATGTCTGTCAGGTGTGTCAAGCCATACTTGCGATTTCGGACACTATCAGCAGTAATGCTGTCTGTCAAAAGCATTAAATATGGATTTTAATTACAGAGGGGTATTGATGTGATTACTTTTAATCGTGCAATGGTTCGCCAACCCTCAGGTTGAAATCTAGGGGAAATTTTCAAAATGTAATAACAAACTGCATTTTCCTACAAAACCACACTTGAGGATATCCAATATGGCATTCAAACACTTCTGAAACCAGGTAAAGGCTGCCTCCGATTATTTCATGGGGATTAGAAAACCTATTCTGTGCTCGTTGTAGTCCTAATAAAAAAAGTCTACCTATTTCTAACCAAATAAATCTGTTACTGAAAACAACAGTTGAGTGTGGTGGTAGTTTGCGAATTTTGAATTTTCTGGAACTAAAACGCTGGTGTCAGTAAAAGTGACCATGAAGCTGTCGGATTGTCGTAAAACCCCAACTCGAACAGTGGTTGACTAATGTCCTTCAGGGAAGAAAACCTATCGTTCTTACCAGGTCTGGCTTATATGCGACTTCAGTCCCACATCAACCTGGTTAATTAACTCTTAACTGCCACCTGAAGTGGCCTAGCAAGCCATTCAGTTCTATCAGCACCTTCTCAGGGCAACTAGGGATGGGCAATAAATGCTGGCCTTACCAGCGAGGCCCAGATCCCGAGAATGAATATAAAAAAACACTGTATATGTGTGGTGTTGTTGATTAGAAATGTTACAGCCATTCCTGGTGAAGACCGAGTAATTTCCCACTGTAATAATCTGCCCCACAGCTGCAGCAGTAGAATGCTTTCTGAGATTACACAAATATGCTTAAAATTATTATCCTTTATAAACTGGCACGTATCAAGTTCATTTTTGGCATCCTCGAAAGCCAGCAGTTATAAATATATGTTATTTAAGCCGGTGAAGTAGAATCTACTACAATCAAGACACATTTCCAGATAAATCCATAGAGAATTCATCAGTCTTATATTTCTTCATTAACATGTTATTAACAGATAGTTATCCATATCGAGCAGAATCTTCTTGCGATACTATGTTGTTATTCCAGTTGAAATGTACAAGTCATCCAAGATTGGAGCCTAATCAGCTATGTATATGTATTTGAGCCCCCCTCCCCCCACCACACTGAAATAATGCAGATCTTTACAAATGATATTCCATATATGTAAAATGTACCGGTGCACATAGGTTCCAAAAACTGTCAGATTGTATTTTCCAAATCCGTTGAGAAGAAAAATGCATACAACAACAACAACTTGCATTAATATACCACCTTTAACATAGTAAAATGTCCCAAGGCGCTTCACAGGAGCGTTATCACACAAAATAAACACCATTCCGCGCCATATGATGAGTTGCTAATACCATAAATTGATGTTTTAGTTAAATAATTTATTCTACATTTAATTTATAATTGCGCCTAAAGACATTGCTATAATTGAGTATTGTCCAGCTAACCTGCGCTGTTTTGGTAGCTATCTTTACTAATGTGTGAAGGTGAATGAAGATGGGCTCAGTGGTTTCGGATAACTAGATCACATAAGGTATATATATTCCATTGTGGTCTCTTGAATGATACTGATAGACAACATCAAGACTGTTGTATGGCGAACATATATCCATGCATCTTTAAATAATCCTCACCTTTAATGTTTTCAATTGTTTGTGCAGAAACACAACTGAGCAATGGCGACGTACCAATGTGCACCGATAAATTCAGTTCAGCGATTTGGAATATCTTTGTGCCGCGCAGAAACATTTATATTGGGATGCTCTATTGCTACAAGCTTCCTGGCGTAAACTGGCCCGCAATGTCACGTATTATAGCAGATTAAATTGATGCTTTCTGACAAGTTTGTACAGAGAGCATTTTATTTGCTTGGCTGATACAGCATTGATTGTAAACATGTGGAAATAATGTAGACAATAAAAAGGTGTAGAATGCCAATTATTAACACATTGTAATCCAATAATATTAACAATTCTAACAATACCAATAATCTACGCAGTACAATAATTGCAGAATGCCTTTAATCGACAAATATCTTACGTATACCTACCAATTCTAGGAGAGATGAAAAGAACATACAATGTGTATAGCGCATTTTACATATTTCTTGATACATATAACATATTTTGCAACTGTTGCATTATTAAAGGCCATTTCCGTAATAAATGCGGTTCATGTGAATCAGTATATCCTCTGTACTTTAAAACAGCTCATTCTGTTTATTTGAAGATGCAGTGCTTACATCGATCAGCATAATCCCACTGAAGTGTTTTGCAGTGAAAATACTACAGAAAACAAAATAGAGAAAATATATTTAGTACCATCTCAGAGTTCGTATAGGAAGATGTTTGCTTGCTACGTGATAATGAAATGAAAAATAAAACTCGATTCAATAATTGTTAGGACCGGGTGAGTAGTTTTGGTGAAAAAAATATTCTTTATCCTCTTTGAAAACCACCACCCTGAACCCGAAACCGTCATTCTGCCACGGTGCATTACTTTGCTCTAAGCAGGTTGTGTCCTTTTTAAACTGTGGTTTCATATTTTTTTTAAAAACTGACTGTTTGTTACAGCTGAAGCAGCTGCCATCAGACTAGGCGCTTGGCGTTCATGCATCAGCGACTCGTATTGGATTGTACAATAGTTTAGTGCACTGAAGGCATTTCCACAACCTCGGAAATCACTCGGAGTGGCTGGAAGGGATATCTTCAGCTCAACTGTATAGAACGGTGAAAATAATATAAACACGTGCCTTGAGAAGGCTCTTAATTTCAACCAAACCTGATTTTTTTTTATCCAAAAGGGACATCAAAGCTTCAGATTTATAATGTTTTCTAACTGGAAGCAGCAACATTCTCCATCCCCATCCCCCTCCCCATCCGGAATTTTGGAAGCTAATGTTGAACTCTATTTTGAAGGGTTTTGTATGAATTCCGTTATTTAATCTTCAGAAGTAGGTTAACGCAACGGCTCACAACGTTTAAAGGAAACCGCAAAGAATGGCTACAGTTCAAAATACCTCAGATCATTTAGAATAGAATTTAATTAAGACTTCATTGAAAATTGTTCCGATGTGGACATGTACGTCAATGGTACATGTAGAATGAATGTATTACATTTGAACTTGACTGTTTACCTTTAAGAAAATACTACATTTTTCAGAAGCTAGCAGCAGGTTAAATGTGATGAAAAAATATATTTATTTTGCGAGCCTTCAGTTTGGTGGAAATGTCCCAATATCCATAAATCTAAGTAGGTTTTGCAGCTAATGCTTTGTAATACTGTGTAACAAATAGGCATAACAGTGTAATACTAATCACGGAGAGATTGGATAATTGACCAAAGCAACGCAATATTTTACACGTTGCATATTGCATAGTATTAGAAGTAAGTAGAATTTAAATACAAATATACATCCTGAACCAAGATTGGAGAGAATTGAAATTTTTCACATAAGTGACTATTTCAGACTGATCCATATATTTGTATGATATCTGAATCGTATATCCGAAAACGTCTGCATTATGATCTATAGATGACTGAACGACATGATTTTTATCCATGCCGTCAATTTTTCATTTTCTACGTTCTGTTAGATCGATCAAATACGGAAAGGAAGGTCAGCATGTTTGCTGTTTCTTTGGAGGCGATGAAATCCTTACCCTTGCTTCTGGTTGATTGGCAAACTTGACAGTGATTGACAGGCAGCCATGGCAACCAGGCACCGAATCTGCCAAGTCCAATAGAAAATCAGATGTGGGCTGAATGTTTTTTCCCCCCTTTTAACAGCATCTCATCATCGCAACCGCAAAGGATCTACTGCTAACCCTGGCACTTGGAGCACCAAGTTCATATTTGGCGTCTGGGAACCTAACTAGAACGCATCGTCTGTTTGCTTTGCTCGTTGGAGTTCGTTCCTTTGACTTGGCTTTGCATTTATCTAGCTTTGTCTTAAAAAAAAAGAATCAATGTTCCAGCTGCCAATTCTGAATTTCAGCCCTCAGCAGGTGGCGGGGGTTTGTGAGACGCTGGAGGAGAGCGGAGACATTGAGCGCCTTGGTCGCTTCCTCTGGTCCCTGCCAGTGGCCCCAGCAGCATGTGAGGCTCTCAACAAAAACGAGTCCGTCCTCAGAGCTCGGGCCATCGTGGCATTCCACACTGGCAACTTCCGAGAGCTGTATCATATCCTGGAGAATCACAAGTTCACCAAGGAGTCACACGGCAAGTTACAGGCCCTTTGGCTGGAAGCGCACTACCAGGAAGCAGAGAAACTAAGGGGTCGCCCCTTGGGTCCAGTGGACAAGTACAGAGTTCGAAAGAAGTTCCCCCTGCCCAGGACCATCTGGGACGGTGAACAAAAGACTCACTGCTTCAAGGAGCGAACGAGGCATTTGTTGAGGGAGTGGTACCTGCAGGACCCCTATCCAAATCCCAGCAAAAAACGAGAGCTTGCCCAGGCCACCGGACTTACACCTACACAAGTGGGTAACTGGTTTAAGAATCGTAGGCAAAGGGACAGAGCAGCAGCAGCTAAAAACAGGTCGGTATTATATATATATATATACATAATTTCTTAAGTATCTGTAGATATGTGTTGGATAAATAAAAATCAGGCAGAATGGATGAACTATTTTGTCAATTTCAGTTGCAACACATCAACCAGCTACGACTGAAATTGTTAATATCCGTATGATTTTATTTTGTAAATTTAGCAAAATATAACAGTATCCTAGTTTGCATGTATCTATGCAATTTGAAAAAAATCATGTTCAAGATAATAAAACATGACATTGCATTAAATTAATAGTCGGGAAAACTGGATTGGTTGATCTATCGATGCCTGTCTGTCTGTGTCTGCCTAAAACCGTTGTGTATTTCACCGTGAACTGGACTCCTTTCAACCATATCTGATGGAGGGAAATACTTCAACATACAGTTCGTGCAATACAACTGAACCAAACCTTAGTGTTAGGTACATTCGATGGTACTAAATTTTAGTGTAGAATCCTACCAACTGTATCATTTTTTCTGTCTTCAGTTACTTCCTGAATCAATGCCTCAATGTCTATGGTTTTAAGGAGCGTTTATCTGCTTCACGTATGTTTGAAAACACCAGCAGTTTAATTTTAAAGGCACAAGTCTTAAAACTCTTTGATCTGCATCATTGTTGACATTGTTGCTCATCTCCCATAGTACAAATCTTGAAGGTGTTCCCCGGGTCTTTGATTAGCTACAGATCTTGAAGTGTGTTTGTGTGTCTGTGCACATTTCTCCCCCCCTTTAGATTGTAATTCCTCGCTGTGTTTTTCCCACGAGAGCAGGCTGCAGCAGCAGATTCTGTCGCAGGCATCCGTGCGCTCTCTGAGCGAGGAAGACGCTGCTGTGGAACCCCTGGTGGGCGCTTCAAGCCCCGCCGCCAGCCTCTGCAGCGTCTCGGAGAGAAGCAAAGCGGCCACTTCGGCTATCTCCATCACATCGAGCGACAGTGACTGCGACATCTGAGAAAAGAGCCCGCGTCCTGAGAGTGCCTCCAAATTCCTGCACAATGAGTCGAGCAAAGGCCACAGTGGAGGACACCAGTCGCCACTTTCTTACACCATTCTCTTAGGAACGACTGTTCTGCTTTTACGGCAGAAGACTTAACGACCACGGTCTTTAAAAAAAACTCGTTATTACCTTTATTTAAAGGATATATATATACAGAAAAAAATTACCGAAGTGATGCCTCAAAAACCATTTCTGCCAAGCTGCAACATTTCGAGCACCTGCCCTGTACCTTCGTGGGTATTTCATGTTGAAAGACGGTGTTATATTTTTACTTTACTTTAAAGTTATATATATATATATATACATATATATGTTTGTTTATCTATTTAAAACAATTGCTTTGTTAGGTTTTTGCATTCTTCGTTTGTTTCTTTGTGCACAGACTATTTGTAGAGTATTGTGCGTTGGGTAGTGGATACACAGTTTGAAAGAAAATAAAATATTTAACGATGTACATTTTCTTCTCCGAATCTTCAGTTCTTCTGTGTTTTCCTGAATAGATTGTTGCTGTCATTGTAAATAGTATGGCGATGTTTTATATAAGCATTTCGGTTTAGCCGAGATGAGGAATTCAGATTTAATCTGAATCAACTAAATTTGGAATGGATCCTTTAATCCGCCACTGTTCGAGACTACGAAAGCCAAGCGTCATGCCTCAGGCGGGCTAAACCTCGTCGAACTAAAATGGTTTTGTATTATACAATTTGACGCTGATCTTTAAATCGCCTGAGCTGTGCTCTTTTTGCTCGCTCCGACTGATTTCATTTGCGTTTCTGTATTAGGAAAATTAGTGCTTCAGTCTTTCGACTTAATTTGATTGCTTATCTGATGTGGATCACTTAAGAATTACAGCGACACGAAAGATGTGAACTACACGGTATATCTTGACCATGTCCAGTTATGCTTATTGAATAATGACAAGAGTGTGGGCGAACTGCCGTGCCGGTTGTTGTTAGCTATGTATTACATTTTATTATAATTCTTTTAGCTGTTATAATTGCAGTTTGTATTTACCATAAATAGTGAAATACAATTGGAAATATTCACCGCACATTTTCTTTAAAATTGTAAAACTTGCCAGCGTTTTCAAGCAAATTATCAATTGAGTTATGGTCTGACCATTTTTGAAATGGTGTATAGAATGTAAGCGGAAATTGTATACGCCAATAACCGTTAGCGCAAATCCAAGTATGGTAATCAGTTCGAGACAGAGCTGTTCGGCAGAATAGTACAATGCCTTGTTTTAACACCACAAACACACGCTGCTTTTGGAGCATTTTTTGAACTTCAAGAAAAAGAGGTTAGCCGTGGATTTCAATTATTTTCATAATTCGGATGACGAAGTTCTAGAAAACAGTTCTCATTAATATTAACTCCCAACACTCAACTGCTAAGAAATATTCGAGAAAGCCTCTTTGCATTTGATATAAAGTACCTCATATGAAAACAGTTCTTAGTTCAGAGAAAGCAAATATAAGTGTTACAAATTATGGTGAAGCTCTATTATTTGTACGAATCACTTTAGCGTTGTTTCATTTGCGTGTGTACTATATTTAAATCTGTAAGATGTAGCATAAATGTTTTAAAAACAACATAACGATACCGTTTTGGGGACTCTCTTTAATTTAAAGAGAAACATGATGTATTTTATTTCTTCATTTATTAGAATACACATATTGTGCATTATGCACTAACAGGCAGTAAATTCAATATTTTAATTCAACCCATGCTATATACAAAGGAACCCATCTCGGTTTTGACTGATACAAATAAACAATATTTACCTAGATAATGCTGTTAGTACGCAACACAATAATATCTGTCAAGTCTTAAAG
This sequence comes from Squalus acanthias, assembly GCA_030390025.1. NCBI lineage: Eukaryota > Metazoa > Chordata > Chondrichthyes > Squaliformes > Squalidae > Squalus > Squalus acanthias. The sequence continues at coordinate 32,156,559 of CM059425.1, read as the reverse complement.
AAATCCATAATCGACGATTTTAGTAAATCCTTTTCATCCTATCAAATCTGGTTGGAAATCTGCGATCACGTCAGAGGAAATCATTAACATAACTAAGACATTTATTGACCCAATTTGTAGCGATATTTTATATTTATCTGCTAAGAACTTGGCGTTTCATAATCCATAGTGTGTTCACACACACAAGGTTGGCAGGCTAGCAATCATCAGACATTGTACAACAACCACGGACTGCTTACATTGAACACCACTCCAATGCCAGTATGCTGGCTAAATGCGCTGATTTCTTCCTTGCATCTGTTGTTAATTGTAAAATATATTTACCAGCAATCAGATGGTTTGTTTATTTGTATACAATGTACGCATGGAGACATAAACAGCAATTATAGTTTACAAAGATACATTTTCCAATTTGGGTGTAAATTCTTGGTGGATTTTTTCACATCAAAATACGGTGTATTAATTGTTACTCGACAGCATGTTTTACTGTGAGTCCCCTATGAACGGGCACTTTATTAGGATCAAGTTAAAGGGTGATTGCTAAAATGCAATTATTTTAGTTTACCAGATCAAATAACTGAGGGCTGCAAAGAAAAATTGCTACTGATGGATAATAGCCGTGTTGCTCTAGCAGTATTATTCCAGGCAAACGTCTAACCATGTGGATCGTTACCAAATCATGTACACATTATTGTCTCATGTTTTGATGAACAGAATAGAAATTTATATTTTTCAAGTTTTAGGTAATGTTTCTCAAAACATCGCTTCGTGTCGTAATTCGTTATCATGTATATTGAGCTCCTATTATCTTGCTGAGGCCCAAGCTATATTTTCAAGACTGTCGATTTCATTACTGTCGCTTTGTGCATAAGAACTATCTCAAAAAGATCAAAAGAGACTTCAGATTTGAGCTGGTGGACATTAGCTGGTTTGACCATCACTGTGGAAGTCTATTTTCATCAATTTGTATTTTTATAGATAATTTAACATATTTTATTATATACAAATCATCAGTGGCATTGCTGTTCTACTCTAGTTATTTTGCCAACTGCAATTAGGCTCAAACCTAGCACGGTACGACTTCACCCGGAAGAGATCTGTAGCTGTATTAACAGTCAAGATTATCTGTTCAAATCTGCGATAAGACGTCATGCAAGTTACTTATTTTCAAATCAGGAGATCACATAGTTTGTCGAATGGATCGATGCATTTGTTTTGGTGCACTGATAACTTCAATAAAGCAATTCTCATTTTGAACTAATATTTGTATGTTTATGACATCATCGAGAGCCAATGAAGATGGAGTATAGAGTATGAGCGTTATGAAATTTACTCGCACTCGGTGTACTGGGCAGTGATACTGACAGGTCATTTGACCAACAATTAGCAATGAAGCAGAAATCACCCAATCAGCCTTGCGAGAGGAGGAATTTTCACCAGCGTTTTGTGTGGTGGAAGAAAATTGGTGAAAAGTTTATGGACTCTTTAGAAAATGCAATCTATTTAATTAATAAGAAAATCAGAAACAAGTAATTTATAAACCATGAATTCATTCAGGTGTTTATGCCGCAAGACTGAGTAAGGTTACCTCAATTTGCAGGGATTACGTGCAAAAGTATTGAATCACAAACAGTTTCATAAGGTTGCAAGCATCAAATGATTTCATGACTCTTCTACAAGACTGTAGAGCTGCTTTAAAGTAAAAGATGAAAGAGTTACTTTTTTGCAGTTAATCTTCAGGCGTTATATATTTAGAAAATTCACTTAAATAATTGGTTATATGGTTGGATGACATCTATCAAAATAACTGATTATATATTTACTGATCACTGCAGCTGCAAAATGTGTTTCCACTTTATGTTCATATTTTCTTAAGATTGGGTTTGGAGTGACTTAACTTTACTGCGAAATAGCTTTTTTTACAATGAAAAATGATTATCCACGTGAGATTATGAAATTAACACTGTAATCGCAGATCTAGAAATGAACCCAGTCAAGTTGTGGAAACTTTTAACTGTTTAGCAATAAATGAATAACAAGTAGTAGCCAAACATATAAACGATATACTGCGTAGCAAAGGGCATTGGGCCTTATTTACTGGTCTTATTCTTAAATAAAAATAGAAAGAACATTAAAACACGTGTCAGTAAAAGGTTTATTACAGTTTCAAATTCATCGCTTGTTTGCCTCTTTCAAAATATATTTGAACAACATAAAAGAACAATATTACCTAAAAGCGCAATTATTGCTTTCTCGATCTGTCCCGATATAAAAGAGAAAGAAAACATTGTGCCTCAACGTGATTAGAGGAGGAGATGTGCAACATCTTATTCTCTTTTGTGCATGAGCTAGGGAAATATTTGAATATTTCCGTTTCTATTCAAGCGTGGGGTGGACCTCACCGCGAATGAATGAAAAAGTCTTGTAAGCAGTCAATAACATTGTCAAACTTCTCTGAGTAATAAACGCTAATGATGGGATCCCGAGTCCCTGGAGGACAAAGGGCGCTCTAAGTATTTTGTGATGTTGTATTGGCTAACGAGGAGTTTACAAAAGATTTACCAGGCAACATTTTGAATCCGCAAGAGGCAAGCAAAGCAAATGGCTAGGGTTCAGACAGCATTGAACCATATACAACAAGAGAGAAGGAAAACGAGAGAAAGGCAAGCGTACGACTGAATGGGTGAGTGCATTTCTTTAAATGAAAATATTTTCGAGCCCAGTTTGTTATTTTAAAGCAGCTGCATTAGTTCCAGTTTAAATGTTATGAATTCGCTTTTTTGGGGCAACATTCGATGAGCTTACGGGTGTATTCTGATTTAGCCGGGATTCTGGTTGGCTGATTTCGAGTCAATGAAATTGACCTGAATTGACAAGCGTATTGTTTCAAAGGCTTCACAAATTGTGATTACGATGGACACAATTTGGTAACATTTTAATTGAAGAGAATTCAAGTAATTTCTTCTAATCTATCTGACAAAGTTTAAACTGATATGCAAATTGCATTGATTAGCAATTTATCAATGTGATTGTGGGAAAATATGATAAATATTATTTTAATGTCTAAGCGTTAATTTTGTTGACTATAAACAGTGCATCGCTAAGAATCTGAATATATTTTCTCTTCCTCACATGGACAGCCATTGATGCTGAGGTTACGCTCTCGAGACAAAAAGTGCCAAGCCTTTTTAATTACGTGCATTGCGAAGTATGAGGTATTTAAATACAGAATATGAATCTAAAACTAATTGTAGTGTATTCGTTGCATTTGATTTATCAAAATTGTACCGTGAAATACATTTATTAGTAATACGGCGTCAACATACGCTATTTACATTTCAATTCACTATTTTTAATTGGGGCATGGTAAATAACATTTTAAATGCAAATAGATTTATTTGGGAAACATGTTCACTTACAGTATTTAATTGTAAAAAGTTTCGCTTCTCATGCTTTTGAAAACTAAAAGTTGTCACAGAAAAGTAAATCTCTTAAACTTTGGCCGTATTTATCAATTTCATTTATTAACCCAATGATACCTACACCGCAGAACCAAGTTCTACTTCATTTCATATTCAATCTTAAGTATGTCTGGAAAGGCTACAGAAGCTCACCTCTCTAGTACTCAACTCTGCTATTGTAGCACCAACTAATATTTTGAATGCCCCTATTTTTTTTGTCTCCACTATGCTAATTGGCAGACTATTCCAAACATTTATCATTGTTTGAGTAAAGAAATTCTTCTTAATATTTGCTTTAAATTTACTATTGATTTTAATTTATTTAAATTAGTCCTATTTCCCTGGCTTATTCTGGGTCTTATCTATAACAGTTTAATATTTTATGGTCTTGATAAGGCCAGCCTCCCCATCAGCCTACTTTCTAGATGTTAGACCTGAACCTTATTAAAAATTACCTCACAGCTCAACCCTTTTAATGTGAGAGGTCTTGTTGCTATTCTTTGCACCTTCTCCAATCTCTGTATATTTTTATGTGGGTGGTGACGAGAATTGAACATCCAAGTTTGGTGTAACCTGTGCCTAACTTCTGGAGAATCTATTGTTCTGCTAAATGTTCGAACATCATATTAGCCTATTTAATTGCTTCATCACATTGCTCAGGCGTTGACAATGGTCATTCTCAATTCCAAATTTCTCTCTTCCAATTCATTTCCATTAATTGTTTACTTGTGGGCACATTTTTCAACCAATGTGCTATACTTTATATTTATCAGCACTAAATTTGATTTGAAAAATTCTCTGCTCTGACACATACTACCTAAACTCTTGGCATCTTCTGTCTTCCGCTGTTTCAGTGTCATCAGCATTGACAAGGATATCGTTAGATTTTGTATCGCCATCACTTATGTAGATTAGAAGCAAGATCTACACACTGATCCTTGTGGGATTCTGCTCAACACTTCCCCAATCTGCCATTGCCTTTCTCACCAATAGTCTGATTCCACTTTTAAACCAACCCTCTACCCAAGATTCGTGCGGCTACTTTGTCTAGTTAAAAGTCTTTCATGTGGAAATTTGTCAACAGCTTCTAGAAAATAACAAATAATTTATACCATAGGGAGTTCTGCTATCTACTTTATTTGTGACATTCTTAAAGAAGTCATGAACGTCGGCCAAGCATGGTTTCCCCCTGCTCCTGCAGCCTATTCCTGAGAGCAGTTTCCATTGTTTTACCAGTTGTTGACCATTGGTTAATGAGTCTGTAGTTGATAGTACCAAATTTGTTTATAAAACTTTTATGATTTTGCTTGTGAGTAGACACAAGATATGGAATATTTTAAAGAGGTCCAGGGTGTAAATGAATGTACAGTAATTACTTGATCTTATGCATACCGTGAGAAATGTATTCATATTGATTGCCAGTGCATCACATGGTGTACCGTTGTTTTTAGTTTTAAATCTTGATATAAGCTGAAACACCTTGCTTGAATCATTTCAGCTGTTTTCAAATTGACTCACCCGATGCAACGGTTTGTAATTCCTTGCTAACGGTTACCGTGGAGCAAAGTGATAAATTTGCAAAAAGTTTGTGATAATTATTAACATGTGAAAATACCCAAACTTTTGCAATGTTATAATAATATTGGCAAATCTAATTTGATTCATAACGCTGTTACTAAACACAGTTACTCCATGCGATTTTTTTTCATTTGAATGTAAAATTCTGTTTACGGATTAACCATTATAACACCTTTATTAATCACATTTTCACCCATACCATAGTGTTTGGATTTTCTAGCATCCTTTCGGCACAAAGTCACGGGTCTGTATTTAATCGGCAGTGAAATTGTGCCTTAGATAATTTATTTGTTTTCCCTTCAGGTCACCAGGAGGGAATCTGAGCAACATTGCGTTACCTGTACTTCTGACGGCCCCATAGAGCACGCTGATACAAGTTAGTCCTTGAAATACAACAATACTAGTGAGGAAATTCTGTATCAAATACAAATAGGAAAATCTTGAGTATACAATCATTACATCTGTTGAATTGTCGGTGCTTCCTTCCAATATAATTCTAGAGTCTCTGTCAGTTGTAGTTGGATGATTTATATTAAATATGCCACATAAGAAAAGTCGGAAGGATTACACTGCTCGTATTAATTCAATGCGGCCATTTCAGAGCTGAGAGCGCAGACGGATACAACGTTCGGGTGACAGTGCTTCAATCTGAAGGGCGTTTAACATAAAATATGACCAACAAAAGTTTTCAAAAGGTGCATTTAACAGGAGACATTGATCATATGATATTAAAATATGCAAGTTATATTAGGGCTGTAAATTAATATTGCATTACTTTTGCAACAAACGTGTTACGTGCAAATAAACACATTCTTCTAGTACAATACCTAACGTTTACAGACCACCACAATTTTTAACATAGTACAGGCTCAATTTTTACATCTCTAGCTTTAGATGGATAAAATTGAAGGTTTTTTTTTCTACAATTACATTTTCGTTCTCAAGCTACCGATTATAATGCGCAATTATTTCATCCTTCTTCCTGAACCAGTAATACCGGCGAGGAAGACACATTAGAAACATATGCTCCGTAGTATTTATTAAATGGATACAGTTTTTAGTTATTTGAATTTGCAAGGGTATTTTATAATGCAATAAGCCACAGCCAAATCATGGTTCATGGTTAGCAAAAACGTTTCGCATGGCTAATCCAACATTTACTTCTAATAAAAGTTCACAAGTTATCTTTATATATTTGTTACCAACTGTAAACACCATGATAAGCAAAATAAATATTATCGGACACCTCGAAAACACGAATTTGCTACTCCGATATCATAAAGTCAGAGAATGCTGGATATTTTCAGTCTGCCCTGTTCCTGTGCTTCACAAAATATAATCCATGTATCATCAAATTCATTCAACTGCCCACAGTGTTGGTGTAACTTTCTGTTTACTTTTTGTTGTAACATCAAGGAACATACGAGTACCAATATTAATATGAATACGCTCGTGTTGAATTATTTCCTTTGAAACTACGAGTATCAAACAACTTTAATGCCTTGATTCTCAGATCTATAATACTAAGACCAGGGAACTTGTGTTTATCAATAATACAACGACATCTCAACGCATATGGAAAAGAATTGTCTCCCCATAGAGACCAAATACAATACCTCACTCCACAATGGTTTGATAACTGGGGTTCCTACAATGGATGTAATTGCCACCGAGATCATGTCATGACCGAAAGCATCCAATTATTACATATATGAAGGAGACAACTAAAAATTATTTATATTTATAAACTATAATTTTCAGTCTGTATTTGACATTTTTAGGCTTCTTAAGTCGAGCTAGTGCCAATTTAATATTTAAAAGATGTACATGTTTAAATTGATGGTGAGATGGCCATGTAAACAGTTACCTAACTGTAAGTCGTAACTAAATACTAATACAGCAGATTTACCTGACATTGTCGGAGTATTCTCCAACCATTGTAGAGTATCTGTTTGGCCCTTGGGAACAAATGGGCTAATATAACAATATAAAGCAAGAAAGTTAGAAATAGTCTAGGTTTCACGCAATGCTTATATTGCAGATAAGTTACAAAACTATAATTGTAACTATTACACAAGATTATATGCAAATAAAAATGGGGTTCTTTCCAGGTATAATTTTCAACATGGGTGCTGTGCACTAAAAGTAAAAAAAAATTAAAGTGTAGCCTACAACTGGTATATATTTTCCTGTTTAATGTGTGTCTACATGTGGCGAGAACAGGATGGACAACGTGCAAAAGATTCAAAATAGATCCAGCACTCATTCTGAATAACATGGGTAGAACCTCGAAAAGGTGTTACCAATACTGAGTTGTCCTTGGTTCGTAATTGCTACATTTTTCTGTTGCTGGATTCCACTTACCTCAGGGTTCTTCTAAAAAATAACAATTGTATTTTTATTAAGACAAGTTTTTAATTTTTCATATTTTTTTTAATGCTTACAAATCCTACTTATAATCACATAACAGATAAACAGTGCTTCAGTGAGACTGAGATACAGTCAGCATCTGTTAAGTGAATAACCTTAGTTATCAGGAACTGACAGTAACATTTCAGTGACTTCATTGTAGGACTCATTCCATACTTTTAATTACTAAGTTATTAGAGCATAAGACGATGTAGAGTGGCCGAAAGTCACTTGGCCAACAAGCCCATTCCACCCGGAGCTCAGTACAAAGTCAAGCAGTGTGAGACTACCACTAGAAGTGGTTTCACAACATCTAGCTTTAAAACACTTCTGCATTAGATCGCTGACCTGACTCAGTGTCTCAGACCACTCCTAGTCAATCAATATGTCTTTCACTGGCCAATATTTAGGTAAGTGAGCACTGGGATCAAACAGAAAACACTTAAGAATATAGGAACATAGGAATTGCTAGATGAATAAAGACCAAGTTCCATCTAGTTCACCTTCTAATATCCTGGTAGTTGCTTGAGACAATGGTAATGGGGTTGCCGACTACTCACAGCAATCAATCTCTACCAATTAGTTTACAACAGACTCAGAAGTGACATGAGGAAAACCCCAGTGGCGGAGAGCTTTGGGAACCATAGGTCCAAAGTTATCTTTTTCCTCCCAATCACACTACATTTACCACATATCATGTCTCAGATCACTCATATACTGTGTCTCAAAATGTTATTTTCTGAAATAAATGTATCTAATTTGCATTTGGATTGTTATTTTCTTTCATTTTATAGGTTGCGTTATATGCCCTCGCGTGATCTTCCTCAACTTTGAAGTGTGGTAAAATAGGTAGAACTAATACTGCGTAAGACTTAGGCCATAAACTGACAAATAGATTTATTTAACAGTAAATGGATAAATGAACAGAACCAATGACACACTTTAGATCTACAGTAGTTATAGGCTTAACTATCCTTCCTCAGAAGATAGAAAATAACAGTCACATCTGCTGTGCTAAATTATAATGTAAAGTGGACCAGACACATGTTCCCAAATACAAAACTTTTTATGGTGATTTCTTGCTGACCCTCCACCAAGTCTCTCTGGTCTCTCTCTCGCTCTCTCTATGGCTTCAGATAGATTTCTCAATTGGAAGAAGGCAGGTTGATAAATACTTTTCAAAATTTGGCCAAGACAAAGGAAGTTTAAATATGCCTTTCTTAAAATATGGAGCTGCAACTCAAACATATATTTGTACAAAACCTACAAGAAGCTTGGTTTTGCCCCATCCTCAGATACTGAACAGTCATAACATCTATATTCTGGGGCTATTGTGTATCAAAATAAGCCAAACCATTTTCTGTGAGTGAATCTGGTTTTCAACCCCACATGTACTGTGATACAAAGAAAGAAGCCAATACCATGATACAACACAGATAAAATGTTTAATTTTTCAGCAGAACTGACTGTGCCTTGCACTTCACTTAGTGACAAGGGAATTATGTGCCTGTGTGTTTGGATGTATATACAGAGCTCTGCTCCCTGGCCAGATCATTTTTATTTTTCAAGGGAAAGACATTAGGAGCATCTAGTTTCCCATAATAATAAAAACATTGAAAAATAGGGATATAAAGTCCCCAGTAAAAAGAACTTGCATTTATATAGTGCCTTTCACAACCTCGGAATGTCCCAAATGGTTTTACAGCCAATGAATTACTTTTGAAGCATAGTCACTGTTGCAATGTAGGAAACGGGACAGCCAATTTGCGCACAGCAAGCTCCCACCAACAGCAATGTGATAATCACCATATAATCTATTTTTTTAATGATGTTGATTAAGGCATAAATATTGGCCAAGATACCGGGGATAACTCCGCTGCTCTTCTTCGAAATAGTGCCATGGGATCTTTTACGTCCACCGGAAAGAGCAGACGGGGCCTCGGTTTAACGTCTCATCCAAAAGATGGCACCTCTGACAGTGCAGCACTCCCTCAGTACTGCACTTGAGGATAGAGCCTAGATTATGTGCTCAAGTCTCTGGAAATCCAATGTAGTTGCAGGCCACATTTAAAATATGGCTGAACACTACATTGGAGTTAGACTAGCCAACGCAACTCCACACCTCTTACTGTAGTGCGCTCAAGAGTTCGATTGCTGAACTAACTGAGTTGACTATCAATTTGAAGCAAACGTGGCAGTATAAATATACTCCTAGCTATAGATTTAAACTGAAAAAACACTTGTTTCCCTTCTTTCCAGAAAGGTGAGTTAGATACTGTGAAGCAATTAGGTTGACAGACAGGTAAATCACTTATATGTTTTAACCATTTGGTTGCAGCCTGCAGATTATGTTGTTATTTCGACAAATTACTCATTAATGGCGTAATTAAATGTATCTCAAAAAATGGTTCAAAACGCTGTGACTTTGTTTTCTACGCTGCGTTTATATCGCAGCTACTAGCCTTAGCAGTAATATGGGTTCCTGCTCTATTTATATACAAATGTGAGAAGTCGCACAACACCAGGTTATAGTCCAACAGTTTTATTTGAAATCACAAGCTTTCGGAGCTGCTGCTCCTTCGTCAGGTGAAGTGAAGAAAAAAAAATAATATTTTTTTTTTACTTCACCTGAGGAAGGAGCAGCAGCTCCGAAAGCTTGTGATTTCAAATAAAACTGTTGGACTATAACCTGGTGTTGTGCGACTTCTCATTTTTGTCCACCCCAGTCCAACACCGGCATCTCCGCATCATGACCACTATTTATATACTGCCTCGCTCAAACAACTATTCTGCTGGCTAGGAGAGAGCTCGGTGCTTGCATAGTTACAGACATGTGCAGAATTGTCCTCAGAACCATTAAAGTTAAATTCACAGATTCACTCTTTAAACGTTTGAATTAAATGAAGATGAGTTTTTTTTTTAAAGACTTTATAAAACGGTTTGATGATGTAGTGGAGTTGTACTCCATGTGGTGTCATCGCCCAGATGTAAAGCTGTCTCCTCCAGAGAATCTCACACGTTTCTCTCTGCGAGACTCCAGGTTTATACCTCAACTTCGGTGATGCAGGAATGCCATCGTTGCAAAATAAATGATCCGCAAACGTTGCTCTTTCGCACGATAGGTTCGGACGAGCAAGACCTTTCTGTCCATTTCATTGCATCTTTTTAGTGTGATCAATTTTAAAACAGACATCTGTATAGTTTGTTGGACCATTGGCTCGGCCAATGGCTTCAATCATTTTTAAAGAATCAACTTGTCATTTTTATGTGACCATTCGCTTTGAAAGTGGAACTTTAATACAAGTTAACTCGATTGGTCAATTAAAAAACAGCGAAGGAGAATCATTGCATATCGTTAATTGGGGGTGATGTAACGTTACTTGTCACTAACTCAACAGATACTTAGAAATGGTCCCGTTTAAAGAAAAGAAAAACCGCAGCTATTAAAACAAACTGCTCAGATTCAGAATTTGATAGAATTGTGTAAGAAGTTCTGTCAAACACTTTAAAATGTCCTTGTCTGATATATACTTCTCCCTTCTTTCTGTTTCGAAGCAGTATGTTGTCCTGAAGTGGTAATTATAACCGCTAGCTTCTACATATTGGCAACTCCTGCAGCAATGCTCTCAACTCGAGCCCTTGCAGCCACTGTACCATTCCTAATCCCGAGCTCCGCCTTGTCAATTAGTAGCCCCGCTGGAGCTGCTCATTGTTCACTCAGGCGCTGTCCTTGGTATTTGCCCTTCTTTCTCTTCAGCCTCTACAGGGAATCCAACATGGCAATCAGGAAGCAATTTGCGAATTGGCGGCTTCTGTAAATAATCTTCTGCGTCTTAACAAAGACGCCTTTTGACGAGAGTTTATTGTCGCCAGACAATTTTAAAGGAAAAAGATGTCATATTAGCTTTTATTCCCTGTGCATGGCAGGTTTCGTGCAATACATTGCTGATTGTCTACCTCTCATTCGGTATATACTTCTAGCCTTTGTTCGACTCCGATGGAAGCCTAAAGACGAAATGAGTTCATTGGCTTTCACAATGCGCTACCTCTGATTGACACCCAACATCCCGTTTCTCGGCGAGCGTTGCAATTGACAGATTACAACAAACTGGCCCTATTTACTAGATAGTCCGTCGAGGCGCCTGTATAAAATCATTCTTTTGAAAATCTTGTCATCATGTTGAATTGGCGTGTAGTGATAATCACAACTCAAGGTAAAACATTTTAACCTGTTTCTACTCAAAGCGGTGGCTGAGTTCTTCAGAGCATGTATTGCTTTGGAAAATTAATCACGAATTCTGGCATGACTCCTGTCATTCAGTCACACACGATTTGCTGCTTCGAAGTCAAACACCAAAAGACATCATTGTGAACGAAATGGAACAATACTTTCAGTTAACTGCAGGTTTTATTGTGAAACAAACAACATTTTTTGTAAAACCTTTTCTTCTTTTTATAAAAAAAAGTTAAAACCAGAGCAGTTATAAAGTAAACACCATAGTAGTGCAGGAAAGAGCTCTGTTATTACAGTAATGGACCATTCAGTCGAGTATTGGAAAGTGTTGTTGTGACACAGTTCAGCCAATAAAGTTAGTTGAAGCTTGTCAAATTCTTTTAAAGAGGGTGTACCATTAATGATCTTTCAAGTTTCCAAACAATATATATCGGTGTGTGTATATATATATATATATATATATATGTTTTGAGTCCATCACACTTGGTTGTGTTGAAAGAATGAAAGGAAGGCAGCCCTTTCATGCTGGTTACATAAGAACAGAAGAAATAGGGGCAGGAGTAGGCAATTTGGCCCCTCGAGCCTGCTCCATCATTCAATAAGATCATGGCTGATCTGATCTTGGCCTCAACTCCACTTTCCCACCCGCTCCCCATAACCCGTGACTCCCCTGTAGCTCAAATATCTGTCTATCTCCGCCTTGAATACATTCAATGACTCCGCCTCCACAGCTCTCTGGGGTAGAGAATTCCAAAGATTCACGACCCTCTGAGAGAAGAAATTCCTCCTCATCTCTGTTTTAAATGGGCAACCCATTATTCTGAAACTATGCCCTCCAGTTCTAGATTCCCCCACGAGGGGAAACATCCTCCTTGCATCTACCCTGTCAAGCCCCCTCAGAATCTTATGGGGGAAAAATTGGGTTGCTTTGCACCTCCTGTTAGCACCCCGGGGGGGGGGGGGGGGCGCTAACGGGGTGCAGAGCCCCTAGCACCTGGGCCCGGTGCCACTAACGCCTCCTGCGAAGATCAGCAGGAGGTTAGCAGCGGCGGTAGCCGGTGGTGCCCTGGGGCACTGCGCCTCTGGCGATGACGTTATCGCCGTGTGCAATGCCCCGCTCGCGCCCCGGCCACAAACGTCAGTTGTGCCCCCTGACCTACCGCCGGACGATATGTCCGATAGGGTCAGGGTGGTGTATTTGTGGCCGTGGCAGCGCAAATTAAAGGGCGGATGCCAGGCGGCCCATTTTTTGGGTTGCCTGCCAGCACCTGCCCCCTTTCGCTTTTGCATGCGGGGTGCCAGCCGCAATCAGTCAGCCTGGCACTCCTCTGCGCTAGGCCCTTCCCCTTTAATCAGGGGAGGGAGGCCTGTAATACTGCGGTGCTATGTGCCAATGCGCATGGCGCTGTTGCACATAGCGCCGCGATATTGAATGGTAGAAACATAGAAACATAGAAAAATAGGAGCAGGAGTAGACCATTCAGCCCTTCGAGCCTGCTCCGCCATTCAATATGATCATGGCTGATCCTCTATCTCAATACCATATTCCCGCTCTCTCCTCATACCCCTTGAAGCCTTTTGTGTCTAGAAATCTATCTATCTCCTTCTTAAATATATTCAGTGACTTGGCCTCCACAACCTTCTGTGGTAGAGAATTCCACAGGTTCACCACCCTCTGAGTGAAGAAATTTCTCCTCATCTCAGTCCTAAATGTCCTACTCCATATCCTGAGACTGTGACCTCTCGTGTCCCAGGAAGGAGGGGGAGCCCTTCCAGTAGCGCCCCGCCTCCTGCTTGGGGCTCTACCACTCAATTTACGGCGCAGGGGCACTAACTTTTTCAGGTCACTAAAAGTAGCGCCCCGGCGAAGTTAGTGCCCCAAAGGGGACGCGACCGAATTTTTCCCCCATAGTATATGTTTCAAAAGACAACCCCTTCATCTCAGGAATCAACCTAGTGAACCTTCTCTGAACTGCCTCCAATGCAAGTATATCTCTTCGCCGGGAGCAAGTGGAAGCCAAGCATAAGCAGCGCAAGGAGCACACGTCAACCCAAGCACCCCACCCACCCGCCTCTTCAACCACCATCTGCCCCACCTGTGACAGAGACTGTAGGTCCTGCATTGGACTCATCAGTCACCTGAGAACTCATTTTTAACGTGGAAGCAAGTCATCCTCAGTTCCGAGGGACTGCCTAAGAGAGAAAGAGAGAGAGAGATCCCTCCTTAAATAAGGAGACCAAAACTGCATGCAGTACTCCAGATGTGGTCTCACCGGCGTCCTGTACAGTTGTAGCAAGACTTCCCTACTTTTATACTCTATCCCCCTTGCAATAAAGGCCAACATTCCATTTGCCTTCCTAATTACTTGCTGTACCTGCATGCTAACTTTTTGTGTTTCATGTACAAGGACCCCCAGGTCCCTCTGTACTGCAGCATTCTGTAGTCTCTCTCCATTTAAATAATAATTTGCTTTTTTATTCTTCCCACCAAAGTGAATAACCTCACATTTTCCCACATTATACTCCATCTGCCAAATTTTTTCCCACTCACTTAACCTATCTATATCCCCTTTGCAGACTCTGTGGCCACGATTTTGCCAGCGCTCAGAGGGCGGGTTTGAACATAATAAGAACATAAGAAATAGGAGCAGGAGTAGGCCAATCGACCCCTCGAGCCTGCTCCACCATTCAATAAGATCATGGCTGATCTAATCCTAACCTCAAATCTAAAGAACACAAGAAGTAGGAGCAGGACCCGGCCACTCAGCCCCTGGGCCCGCTCCGCCACCCACAGGGCCTTGACCGATCCGAACTCAGCCTCATGTCCAATTTCCTGCCCGCTCACCGTAACCCCTAATACCCTTTACTTCTAGGAAACTGTCTATTTCTGTTTTAAATTTATTTAATGATATAGCTTCCACAGCTTCCTGGGGCAGCAAATTCCACAGACCTACTACCCTCTGAGTGAAGAAGTTTCTCCTCATCTCAGTTTTGAAAGAGCAGCCCCTTATTCTAAGATTATGCCCCCTAGTTCTAGTTTCACCCATCCTTGGGAACATTCTTACCGCATCCACCCGATAAGGATGTTTGGAGGCGGGTCAGGAGTTAAACCCAAAATGATTGACGGCAGGTTGTGAACCTGCCATGCACCCGCCTCCACGTGACTTTCCAAAGGGTCGGGTCTGCGACTGCAGATCAGACCCGACACCAAGCGGCGGGAGAGACACTTAAGGTAGTTAACAGCTTGTTAACTACCTGTTTAATGCTATTTTGACAGGGTTTTTCAATTTTGCCACATTTTCACCGTGTTCCACAGCATTTGACAAGCACGCCAGCTGATTGTGTCGGGTGTTCCAACAAGCTGAATAGTTCACAGCTGCAACAGCAGCATAAAAGCTAACCTGCCACATCAGTTCAATTTCAAATGCCAGAACTTTCTGACATTTTTCAGGTGTATTGAGGTTGTTAGTGTGTGTTGTGAGATCTATATGTACTGTGACCTCCTTGGAATAACCTCTCTCCACATTGACTGAGCGCTTATAACATTTCATCTTCAAGTGACATATATACCAGCATAATGAAAACCATTCATACCCTCTCATCCTGGTCCTCAGATTCAGAGGATGAGCAGCTGCGGCAGCAGCAGAGCCAGGTACAACAGCAGCACCAACAATAGGAGCACCAACCTTCTCCTCAGCCACCTGATGCTGCACAGGGCAGAGGGCATCAGTGCAGGGCTGCACCACGCCACAGGAGATACCCCCAACACAGGGTTTACAGGCAGAGGATGAGCTTCCTCAACATGACTGAGCAGCTGTGCCAAAGGAGGCTGAGACTTTCGTGAGAGGTAGTCGCAGACATTGCACAATGCTGCACCAAAACCTGCAGCCCAGAGGAGTAGGTGGACACTCCTTAACAGTGGCTGTCAAAGTCACCATCGCCCTCAACTTCTTTGCATCAGGGTCCTTCCAGGGATCAGCTGCAGACATCAGCGGCATCTCCCAGTCGGCCGCACACAGATGCATAAAGCAGGTTACCGATGCCCTGTTTGCCAAGTCGGCCAATTACATCCACTTCACAATGGATGAAGCAAGTGTAACCTTGCGGGCGGTTGGGTTTGCCAATATGGCAGGCTTGCCAATGGTGCAGGGTGTTGTAGACTGCACACATGTAGCCATCAGGGCACCCCATCACAACCCAGCTGTATTTGTCAACCGCAAGGGCTTCCACTCCCTTAACGTGCAGCTGGTGTGTAACCACAGGAAGAACATTATGCATGTGTGCGCAAAGTTCCCTGGTAGCTGCCATGACTTGTACATCCTGCGGCAGTCTACTGTGCCTCAGCTCTTCAATCCGCCAATCCAACTTTCCGGATGGCTACTTGGAGACAAGGGCTATCCCTTGAAGACGTGGCTAATGACACCGATGAGGAGGCCATCAAACGAGGCTGAGGAGCGTTACAATGCCAGCCACATTTCCACCAGAAGCATCATAGAGCAAACCATAGGCTTGCTCAAAATGCGCTTCAGATACCTGGACAGATCTACAGTATGCACCAGCCAGGGTGTCCAGAATCATTGTGGTCTGCTGTGCCCTGCACAACATCGCACTGCAGCATGGCTTACCGCTGCCTGAGGAACAAGTGGCAGAGCGCACATCCTCCTCCTCCTCCTCCTCCTCCTCAGAGGAGGAAAAGCCGAATGAGGCTGTAGATGAGGAACACCTCATGGCAGAGGTGGCTTTCCCAGTGCTACCAGCACACGAGCTCATTGCTGGCCGTGAGGCAAGGGATGGACTCATCCATGCCAGATTCACCTAACTTTACACAGCACAGACATGTGGCTGGCACATGTACATGAGAGTTGGCAGGACCTCCATTCCACACCATACAGCATCTGTACAATAAACTGTGCATTCCTATCACTCTCCCCACCATCACTGCAGATGAAAGGCACCCTCACCTCTCACTGTGCCACTTCCAATTCTGAGCACACATAGGGCAACGCATTGAATCATTGACATCGCATTACTTTAATACAATAGAAATAAAGATCACAAACGTAACTTTGGATTATATGAAAACACCCAAGTGACTACCCTTGTGACTATTTGTGTTTTAGCTTTCTCTTACGCGTGCTTCTACTTGGTGCTTCCCCTGTGGCTTCAGCAGATTTAGAGGCAGTGTGCTCACTTCCCTGCTGTGCCGGCTTAGACGCCTTTGGCGGTCGTCCTCTGGGTTTGGGAGCCTTGGAGGGCTCCGCCAAAGTCTGCTCCTCCTACGGCTGTGCAGGGGCAAAGACGGCCATCTCTGTTGGGTGAGGCATCTGGGGCTCTGACCAAGGGCTTGGCAGTGGCATGGGAGTGTGAGCGCTTGGAGAGGAGCCCCATTTCCTTGTTCTCGACCACCACCATCCCTCTCATGGGTCACCCGCACTTCACTGCTAGCAAGTAGCTGGGGAGCACCTTGCTGCACATCAGTGGGGCCATGAGGACCCGTCTCTGTACTGACAGTCCTCATAATGGGGTCATCCATGTACCTCTGGTTCCTCTCCACGATAGATGCCCATCTATCCTCCATAGCTGACCATCTATCTAGAAGAGTCACCATGTTGGTTTGCGTCTGGCGATTTATGTCCTCCATGGAGGTTGTCATCCTTTCCATGGCGGCACCTACATTCGCCATTGAGTACACCACCGCATTGCTCATGTTTGACATGGACTCCTCCATTCTCTGCACGCTCGCAGTTACCGTGGTTGCAAACCCTGTCAGAGACTCCTGCACTTGTTCCCGAAGCTCCAGCCCCGCTCTCTTTCTGGATGGCCCCAGAGGCACAGCATCTACATGCAGCTGAGCAGAGCTGGGAGCGCCCTGCGGCCTCCGACGAGGACTCTCCACTGCTGTCACTGTCTCCACCTTCTGCTCCTGCTCACTTGTGAGCTATGATACACCAGGTGACAACACTGCTCTATCTTGCAAACGACCCACCAAGGTGTGCGTCTCTGCGCTGGTGCTGGCTGCGCTCATTTCTGAGACTGCAGGTTCCTCTGAGAAGTCCTCATGCTCTTCCTCATGGACAGTGGGGAGGAGGCTCTCAATGGTCCTGTGGGGGAGTAAAGGCATGAGTTAGACATCTGATATGTAGGTTGCAGACACATCCCATTGAGCAGATGATCAGAACTTAATTTCTATGAACATCAGATCCCATATGAGTCACTCATGAATGCAAAATCAGAGGATTGGAAATCAATTGTGTCACCAGCTTGCTGTACTGCGCCCATCTCTCCGTCCCCCACTTCCAGCTCCTCTGCACCTCCAACGATCCCCAGAGCTGCCTCCTCAGCGTTCGTTAGATGCGCCACGGATGGTGGGCCTCCTCCTCTTATTGTGGACTCTCTTTTCCTGCAATGAGGGACACGAGTGGAGTTTCAGAGAGATTGATGGAGTGAATATAAAGAATGGATAACATAGATGCTTAGAGGGAGACAATGATGGAGTGAGGTGCCAATACCAAGGTCCCTCCCTGTGCGTTGTTAGTTGTTGTCATTACATAACGGTGAGAGCGAGTGTGAGGGGTGCATAGTACATAGAGAGAGAGGGATAGTTGAGGGTGCAAGGGATGTTAGGGTGAGTTGGGATGTGCAGGAGTAGGTTGACAATGCAGAGTGATGGGGATGAGAAGAGATGGGAAGCAGATTGAAGGTAAGTGTGAAGTTATACTCACTTTTGCTGAGCGCAGCAGATCATTAAACTTTTTCCTACACTGCACCCAGTTTCATGTAAAGAGCAACCTTGCACTGACCTCCTCAGCAATTTGCAGCCAGGCTGCCTTTGTGTGCTGAGGAGGCCTCCTCCTTCCATCTGAAGGGAAGAGGACCTCCTTGCATCCTCTTACTCCCTCCACAAGAGCATGGAGGAAATCATCATCAAACCGGGGAGCAGCCTTGGTTCGTTGAGCTGCCATGCCTGCAGCAACCAGCATTCGGGTGCAGAAAAAAGAAAGTCATTATCAAAGGGGACATGGCCCCCTTAAATATAGAGGCTCCCAGCTTGTCATCAAGCACGATCACCCGACCCGCACCCACCGATTAAGCCGGGTAGCACGCACAGCGTCCTTAATGAGGCCAATCTGGGGGAAATCATTATTGCAGGGCGGCTGCAATCGGCTGTGGGACCAGAACCCGCCAAACAGCGGACCCGCCACCATCCCACCTCTGGGCGGAAAATCCAGCCCTTTGTGTCCTCCTCACAACTTGCTTTCCCACCTATCTTTGTATCATCAGCAAATTTGGCTACAGTACACCCGGTCCCTTCATCCAAGTCATTAATATAGATTGTAAATAGTTGAAGCCCCAGCACTGATCCCTGTGGCACCCCACTAGTTACAGTTTGCCAACCTGAAAATGACCCATTTATCCTGACTCTCTGTTTTCTGTTCGTTAGCCAATCCTCTAACCATGCTAATATATTACCCCCAACCCCATGAGCTCTTATCTTGTGCAGTAACCTTTTAGGTGGCACCTTATTGAATGCCTTCTGGAAATCCAAATACACTACATCTACTGGTTCCCCTTTATCCACCCTGCTCGTTACATCCTCAAAGAACTCTAGTAAATTTGTCAAACATGATTTCCCTTTCATAAAACCATGTTGACTCTGCTTGATTGTATTATGATTTTCTAAATGTCCTGCTATTACTTCCTTAATAGTGGTTGCTCCTGAGCTGGAATTTACAAGCACCCGCCAATTTACAATCTCCCTTCAACAGCAAATAACTCCTAATTAACCTCAGGATGTGCCTATTTATAGCAATTAAATGGTGCGGCTTTAAATAGACTGACCAGTTAAATACAGCTAGACCTTAGCAGCAGAATTGTGCCTTACATGATATAACATTCCTGTATCATTTGTACTGTGAGCAAAATCAGGGGAGATCCTCCAGTGAGGGGTTTCCATGGGCCAAATCACTGTCCCAATATGCTCATATATTGAACAACAACAACCACAATTTGCATTAATATTGCATCTTTAACATAGTAAAACATCCCAATACACTTCACAGGAGCTTTATCAAACAAAATTTGACACCAAACCATCGGTAGGGTTCTTAATGAATACTTTGCGTCTGTTTTCACAAAGGAGAGGGGCGAAGCAGACATTGCTATCAGGGGGGAGGAGTGTGAAATATTAGATGAAATAAACATAGTGAGAGAGGAAGTATTAAGGGGTTTAGCAGCTTTAAAAGTGGATAAATCCCCAGGCCCGGATGAAATGCATCCCAGGCCGTTAAGCGAAGCAAAAGAGGAAATAGCAGAGGCCCTGACCATCATTTTCCAATCCTCTCTGGCTTCAGGTGTGGTGCCGGAGGACTGGAGGACTGCTAATGTGGTACCCTTGTTTAAAAAGTGAGAAAAGGATAGACCGAGTAATTACAGGCCAGTCAGCCTAACCTCGATGGTGGGAAAATTATTGGGAAGAATACTGAAGGACAGGATATATCTTCATTTAGAAAGACACGGATTAATCAAGGATAGTCAGCATGGATTTGTTAAGGGAAGGTCGTGTCTGACAAACTTGATTGAATTTTTTGAGGAGGTAACAAGGAGGGTAGATGAGGGTAGTGCGTTCGATGTAGTGTATATAGACTTTAGCAAGGCCTTTGATAAGGTTCCACATGGCAGACTGGTCACAAAGTTAAAAGCCCATGGGATCCAGGGCAAAATGTCAAGTTGGATTCAAAACTGGCTCGGAGGCAGGAAGCAGAGGGTAATGGTTGATGGGTGTTTTTGTGACTGGAAGGCTGTTTCCAGTGGGGTTCTGCAGGGCTCAGTACTGGGTCCCTTGCTTTTTGTGGTATATATCAATGATCTAGACTTGAATATAAAGGGTATGATTAAGAAGTTTGCAGATGATACTAAAATCGGCTGTGTGGTTGATACTGAAGAAGGAAGCTGTAGACTGCAGGAAGATATCAATAAATTGGTCAGGTGGGCAGAACAGTGGCAAATGAAATTCAATCCGGAGAAGTGTGAGGTAATGCATTTAGGGAGGGCTAATAAGGAAAGGGAATACACATTAAATGGTAGGACACTGAGTAGTGTAGGGACCTTGGAGTGCATGTCCACAGATCCCTGAAGGTAGCAGGCCAGGTAGATAAGGTGGCTAAGAAGGCATACGGAATGCTTGCCTTTATTAGCCGTGGCATAGAATACAAGAGCAGGGGGGTTATGCTTCAACTATATAAAACACTAATTAGGCCTCAGCTAGAGTACTGCGTGCAGTTCTGGTCACCACATTACAGGAAAGATGTGATTGCACTGGAGAGGGTACAGAGGAGATTTACAAGGATGTTGCCGGGAGTAGAGAATCTTAGCTATGAGGAAAGACTGGATAGGCTGGGTTTGTTTTCCTTGGAACAGAGGAGGCTGAGGGGAGACCTTATTGAGGTGTATAAAATTATGAGGGGCTTAGATAAAATGGATAGAAAGGACCTATTTCCCTTAGCAGAGGGGTCAAAATCCAGGGGACACAGATTTAAAGTAATTGGTGGAAGGTTTAGAGGGGATTTGAGGGGAAATTTCTTCACCCTGAGGGTTGTGGGGGTCTGGAACTCACTGCCTGAAAGGGTGGTAGAGGCAGAAACCTAACCACATTTAAAAAGTACTTGGATGTGCACTTGGGATGCTGTAACCTGCAGGGCTACGGACCAAGAGCTGGGAAGTGGGATTAGGCTGGATAGCTCTTTGTTGGCCGGCGCGGACACGATGGGCCAAAATGGCCTCCTTCCGTGCTGTAACTTTTTATGATTCTATGATTCTATAAGCAGATATTTGGACAGGTAATCAAAAGTTTGTTGAAGAGGTAGGTTTTAAGGAGCATCTTAAAGGAGGAGAGAGAGGTAGAGAGGTGGAAAGGTTTAGATCTTGGGACCTAGGCTTCTGAATGCTCGGCCACCAATGGTGGAGCGACGAAAATTGGAAATGCGCAAGAGGCCAGAATTGGAGGAACGCAGAGATCGCATCAGGTTGTAGGGCTGAAAGAGGTTAGAGAGATAGGGAATGGCAAGACCATAGAGGGATATGAAAATAAGGATGAGAATTTTAAAATTGAGACATTGCCAGACTGGGAGCCAATGTAGGTCAGCAAGCACAGGGGTGATGGGTGAGCGGGACTTGGTGCGAGTTAGGATACAGGCAGCAGAGCTTTGGATGAGCTCAAGTTTACAGAGGCTAAAGGCCCAAAGGGGGATTTTAACTCCCTCCACCCAGCGGAAATGGGCAGTAGCAGAGTTAAAATCGAGGTGGTTGACTGACCGCTCTGTTGCCACGCCACCACCATCTTTTCCAGGGCTTTCCGTTGATTCAGGCGGGAGCTCCACCAATCTATAATAAAAACAGAAACTGCTGGAAATACTCAGTAGGTCAGTCAGCATCTGTGGAGAGAGGAACAGAGTTAACGTTTCAGGTCGATGACCTTTCATCAGAACTGGAAGAAGTTAGAGACACAACAGGTTTTAAGCAAGAGGCAGGGAAAGGGGGTGGGGAGGAGGTGGGGAGGAAAGAAGAAAAGGGAAGATCTGTGATAGGATGGAAAGCAGGAGTGATTAAATCACAAAAGGGATGATGGTGCAAGGCAAAAGGGGGTGGTAATGGAACAAGTAAGGAAACAAAAGATGGGTCTAGAGGAGCTGTAAATGGCAGCAGCAGAAGCATTACCAGCACCTGCTGTCCAGGAGCAGTGGTTATGATCTGAAGTTATTGAAATGACTGTTGAGTCCAGAAGGTTGTAAAGTACCTAATCGATAGATGAGGCACTGTTTCTCGAGCTTCCACTGAGCTTCATTGGTATAGTGTAGGAGGCCGAGGTCAGAGTGGGGGTGGGATGGAGAATTAAAATGACAAGCGACCGGAAGCTCAGGGTCAAGCTGGCGGACTGAACAGAGGTGTTTCGCAAAGCGGTCACCCAATCTGCGTTTGGTCTCCCCAATGTAAAGGAGACCGCATTTTGAGCAACATATACAGTATACTAAATTGAAAGATGTACATGTAAATCGCTGTTTCACCTAGAAGGAGTGTTTGGGTCCTGGATGGTGGGAAGGGAGAAGGTGAAAGGGCAGGTGTTGCATCTCCTGCGCTTGCACGGGAAAGTGACGGGGGACGGGGAGTTGGGGGGAATGGAAGAGTGTACCAGGGTGTAGTGGAGGGAACGGTCCCTTCGGAATGCTGAAAGGGGAAGGGAGGGGAAGATGTGTTTGGTGGTGGGATTGTACTGGAGGTGGTGGAAACTGCGGAGGATGATCCGTTGAATGTGGAGGCTGATGGGGTGGAAGGGGAGGACAAGAGGGATGCTATCGTGGTTCTGGGAGGGACGGGAAGGTGTGAGGGCAGAAATGCAGGAAATGGAATGGACACAGTCGAGGGCCCTGTCAACCACAGTGAAGAAGAATCCTCGGTTGAGGAGAAAGGAAGACATATCGGAAGCACTGGGATGGAAGGTGATGTACATAGACTCCCGATGCAATTGAGCACCATGGATGCTCCCCTCTTAACTCTGCATAAATTGTAGTGTGCAAGAAGTATTGGAGCCCCAAAACAAAACAGCTCACTTCTTTTGAGGAGAAAATTGTTGAGTTGTTTAGGAGGTCGAGTTAGGAACTCATGGGCCTTCAAAGGTTGGAGGGCAATGCAGAAATTGTGGTGCATATTATGCAGATATTCTATGATTTGCACAATATGTTGCATTACTACTTCCACACACAGTGATTATAAAAATGCCATAACCATCTGGACAAATGTGCTTATTTACTAATAATGTACCATCTGCTTTCTTGAGCAATGAGAACTCAGTCACCCTCAAGCTGTACCTGAAGAGAACCACATGGCAGAGCTCCAAGCATCATCAATCTCATTTGAAGCAAACACGCACACTGCAGGAGATTTTGATACTGATTTTGAGGGGGAAGCTAAGGATATGTACTGAACAAGGGACCTGAGAGTTAATGTGCATAGGTCCCTGAAGGTGGCGGGACATATTGAGAGAGTAGTTAGCAAAGCATATGGGATCTTGGGCTTCATAAATAGAGGTATTGAGTACAAAAGTAGAGAAGTTATGCTGAACCTTTATAAAGCGCTGGTTAGGCCACAACTGGAGTATTGCGTCCAGTTCTGGTCACCACACTTTAGGAAGGATGTGAAGGCCTTTGAGAGGGTGCAGAGGAGATTTACCAGAATGGTTCTGGGGATGGGGGATCTTAGCTACAAGGACAGGTTGGAGAAGCTGGATTTGTTTTCATTACAGCAAAGGAGGTTGAGGGGTGATTTGATAGAGGTGTACAAGATTATGATGGGTTGGATAGGCTAGACGGGGAAAGGCTGTTCCCACTAGTTGACGGTACAAGGACTAGGGGACACAGATTTAAGGTTTGGGGCAAGAGATACAGGGGGGATGTGAGGAAAAACTTTTTTACACAGTGAGTGTTGAGGACCTGGAACTCGCTGCTGATGGAAGTGGTGGAAGTGGAGACACTCAATGTTTTCAAGGGGAGACTGGATCGGCACTTGAGGGATATAAACTTGCAGGGCTACGGGGATAGAGCGGGGGAATGGGACTGAATGGATTGCTCTGCAGAGAGCCGGCACGGACTCGATGGGCCGAATGGCCTCCTTCTGTGCCGTTATGACTCTATGACTATGACTAATCTGGGAAGGGTTTCAGTGGGGGTTGACAAGCTTATTATAATAATACTTGCATTTATATAGCATCTTATTGCATCAACATTTCTCAAAGCTCACCACACAATTAATTACATTCCTGGAAGTTATCAGCTAGCTAAAGGAGGCAGCCATTTTGCACCATCAACATCATAGCAACAGGAATGAAATGAATGAGCAATTAATACGTTTTTGGTGGTATTGGCTGAAGGAGAATGTTGGCTAAGTCATCAAGAGAATTCCTTGCTCTTCTTTGAGCATAAACTGTTAGATGAGGTTTAATGTCTCATCTGAAGGATGGCAGCAGAAACAATGCAGCACTCTTAGTACTGCAAAATGGTGCAATAACTTATGCACTCAGGTTCTAGTCTAAAGCTCAAACGCACAACCTTTTGAACAGAGCTAAGAGTGCTACTAACTAAGCCAAATTGACACAGCTTGCATAGGGCAGAAGTGCAGCATGCTGTGTGACCACCCCCGCCTCCGATTTGCATGGGGAAGGAGACCTCAGCTGCCAGTACAGCATCAAGCCTGTATTGCAAAATCACTTGCCTCCTTGCATACGGCAGTAGGAGGTGGTCTGGGTATGTCCTAGGTGGAGGCCACAGGAACAGCAGGAGCATGGCTTATGAATGCTTCCACGGCTATAGGTGCTTTGGGGTTCAAACTCCAAGATACAGCCATGGCCAGCTTCAACTTATTAGGCAACCATGAGAAAGGGATCCTGAGACCTCATAAGTGTCCACTTTCTATGCTCAGACAAATTGGTAGACCTCATGAACAGATGAGGTTAAGCGTCACCATGTGCAGAGTAGCACAGCAGCCAGCTGGTAATCAAGTCAGGGTTGTTCTGTGCTGTCATGTAGCTCTGCACAAGTGACAGTAGGCACCACTTCTAAAAGCAACAAACCTGCAGCAACTCCGGCAAAGGTGGCACCCAGCACTGGTGTAGGTGCATCAGGGTTAGTTGCAGACACAAGTTATCAGTCCTTCTGTATCCTATGCAGCTACCCACTGGTACTCCTTAAAACTAAAGCAGCATGCAAAGTCCTCATCCCAGAACCAGGGTCACCTGTGATTACATTTTGAGTAAATAATAGCCCTTATTATTTAGAGATTCTAGGAGTTGATGATATGTGCGTGAATGGTTACATGAGTACAGCCGATGATGCCCCTATAGCTTGGGGAATGCAGCAATTTGGAAAAACTTTAGCTACCTCTGCTACTGCTGCTGCAAGCCACTACTGAAGTGTTTGTCGCTAGGTGCATGATAAATCAGGGCTTCAGTTACCTCCTTACTGGGGTGGTGTGTAGAAAAACAACTAATATCTGAAATGTCTCCTCTTTGGATGCCTGAAGGACCCTTTGCTACAAAAATTGAATGGAATAATGATCTTCACTTCCACTGACAGTGGTAGACTGCCCTTGCAGGTCAGGTAGACAGCACACCACAGTCACAGGCTTCCAGCTGAGCCCACTCAACTTTGCAAGATAAATATGGATGTGGAAATCCATTTGTTCCACCTTAGCTCATCTGTCCAGAAAGACACTACAGTCCCCCTAGCAACAACAACAACAATTTGCTTTTATATAGTGCCTTTAGCGTAGTAAAATGTCCCAAGGCGCGTCACATGAGCGTTATCAAACAAAATTTGACACAGAACGACATAAAGATACATTAGGACAGGTGACCAAAATCTTGGTCAAAGAGGTAGGTTTTAAGGAGCGTCTTAAAGGAGAAGAGAGACGTAGAGAGGCCGAGAGGTTTAGGGAGGGAATTCCAGAACTTAGGGCCTAGGCAGCTGAAGGCACAGCCGCCAATGGCAAGTGATTAAAATTGGGTTGCGCAAGAGGCCAGAATTGGAAGAACACAGAGATCTCGAGGCCTTGCCGGGCCAGGAGCCAATGTAGGTCAGCGAGCACAGGAGTGATGGTTGAACCGGACTTGGTGCAAGTTAGGATACGGGCAGTAGAGTTTTGGATGAGCTCAAGTTTATGGAGGGTGCAAGGTTGGAAGTCAGCAAGGAGAGCATTGTAATAGTCAAGTCTAGAGGTAACAAAGGCATGGATGATGGTTTCAGCAGCAGAGGAGCTGAGGCGGGGCGGAGTTGGAATTAGGCGATCTTCTTACCAAGGTAAGTGCTGGAGGCTGTTCAGAAAAGAGAGGATATGGGATTGGAAGCTCAGCTCAAGGTCAAATAGGACACCATGGTTATGAACAGTCTGGTTCAGCCTCAGACAGTGGCCAGGGAGAGTGATGGAGTCGGTGGCTAGAGAACGGTGGCGGGGACCGAAGGCATCAGTCTTCCCAATATTTTATTGGAGGAAATTTCTGCTCATCCAATACTGAATGTCGGACAAGCAGCGTGACAAATCAGAGGTAGTGGAGGGGTCAAGAGAGGTGGTGGTGAGGCAGAGCTGGGTGTCGTCAGCGTACATGTGGAACCTGACATTGTGTTTTCGGCTGATGTCGCCGAGGGGCAGCATGTAGATGAAAAATAGGAGGGGGCCGAGTATAGAACTTTGGGGGACTCCAGAGGTAACGGTGCGGGATCAGGATGAGAAACCATTGCAGGTGATTCTCCGGCATCTAAATGATTCTTAACTGATTCCAGGGTATTTACCTCCACTACCCTATCTGGAAGTCTATTCCCTGTGAGATCACTCTTTGTGTGAAGAAATATTTCATGACATCAGTTCTAAACTTGTCTTTTACTAATTGGAACTTGTGTCCTGCTGTCCCACTCTTGGGATTTAGTTTTAAATTATTTGATGAACCTAAATTTTCTATATCATTGACTATGCTATAGAAGGTCACCGCTCAAGGCTGAAAAGCCCAGGGTCCTGCAGTCTCCTCATAACTCAGTCCTCTGATAGTAAGGCTCTTTTCTGAATTGTCTCCAGGACTTATCTTGGTGACAAGAACTGGACACAATACTCAAGGTGTGGTCTATCAGTTTGAGTACTACTACCTGTCATGCATTGCTTCTCATCATGGTGTGATACCTAACTTTATTGCAAAAAACCTGCTGCATGGGTGGTTCCTGTTGCAAGTTGTATGACTCCTACGGACTCTGTGCTCTTGGGCCACCCTCTAATGCTCCTCCTGTTGCTGCACTGCAAGATATTGGGCAAAGGCTGCTGCATTCAAATACTGAAACTGAAAACTCCAGCCACTTTTGTCTTTCTGTGGTGATACTTTGAAATCTTCCTCTTTTGTTAAACTCGCCAACGTCAAGTCTCACTGGGAGTTAATTACTTACCTTTTGATTATCCCTCTTAGCTACGTAATTCTGCATGAATTATGGTTGACCTTTATAAAGGCCTTCACCAAGCACAAATCAGCTTTTGTTTGTAAATCCATTTGGAGAGGAAATGACTAAACATGGAATGAAAGTCACTTAGTACTTTTTACTGATAGTGCACCACTTTTTACCCATACCTACTTCTAAAAAGAATGAACAGAGGAAAATATAGCTCAAGGTGTTTAAAGGAATAAAAATAAAAGGGTTTATGTCTGTGTATGGAATGCTCTCCTTTGAGGGAACAGGAGTTGCTATGGTAATGGCCATTTCTTTCACCTTCAGGTCAGGCTTTGTGTGTGCAAATAGTTGTGAATAGATTCCCAAAGCAGTGCTATTTATCTGGTGAGTGTTGCAGGTAAATACATGTGAAAACTCTTCTAATGTGAGAAAATGGGCAATCTGTCGTGTGTAATAATGCATGTTGTGGAAACAACTGCTTATGGACGATTGTAGCAGTTTCAAAGATTACAGTTGTATTACATTGCCGATTTAACACCAGTAGCAGTAGTGTGAGAAGCACAGCTAGCAAGAACCAGGTTATACTACAGGTTGCAACATGCAGTCTGCCTGCTAGGCAAAAGATCTGCTCATATTTGGTTGCATCCATGCCTAGAGCTCTGCTTCCCCGCGGCAATTTTTTAACATAAGGGAAAAGTGATTGGCTGCACTCATTTCCTCATCACATTAAAAAGGTTCAACACTAATTTTAAGAGGTACCCAGGAGGTCCAACAGACCTAAGATCAAGTGGTGCTAGACAGTTTCCTGGTCCATGCTCTCAGGCACAAAACCGCACTGCTCACTTCTTACAATACTTAGCTTTAATGCATTTGGGAGTCAGGTTAAGACCTGACTTCAGAGTTGTGCTGCCACTTCCACATCAATGCACACCTGAAATTTCTTTGTTTCGATGTAAAAATGGTAGAATAAATGCAGTTTAACACTGTCTTCTTTGGTATTTTTATTTTGAAATCATTGCTTTCAATATGTCAGTTTTCTATTATTCCAACAATCATTGTTGGAAGACAAAGCACATGCCACCCAACATCCCAGGTTATTAAAAATGTATAGCTGCCCAAATAGAAAAAAATAAGTGCCAACATTAATAGGTTTAAAGGATCTATTCTGACATTCTACTGTCTATTTAATGAAGAATGAAAATACCTCAGCTAATTGCCTATCCACTGTAAGTAGCTATATATTCCAGCAGACTTATCATGGCGTTGCTCGCACTAGTCAGTTCAATGTTGGTTTATGCTCATGGGATTGGGGGTAATATACCAGCATGGATTGAGGATTGGTTAACGGACAGAAAACAGAGAGTAGGAATAAACGGGTCATTTTTGGGTTGGCAGGCTGTAACTAGTGGGTTACTGCAAGGATCAGTGCTTGGGTCTCAGCTATTCACAATCTACATCAGTGATTTGGATGAGGGGACCAAATATAATATATCCAAGTTTGCTGATGATACAAAGCTGGGTGAGAATGTAAGTTGTGAGGAGGATGCAAGGAGGCTTCAAGGGGATATAGACAGGCTAAGTGAGTGGGTGAGAACATGGCAAATGGAATATAATGTGGAGAAATGTGAAGTTATCCACTTTGGTAGGAAAAATAGAAAAGCAGAGTATTTAGTGAGAGATTGGGAAATATTGGTGTTCAGAAGGACCTGGGTGTCCTTGTACACAAATCACTGAAAGTTAACATGCAGGTACAGCAAGCAATTAGGAAAGCAAATGGTATGTTGGCCTTTATTACAAGAAGATTTGAGTATAAGTGTAAAGACATCTTACTGCAATTATATAGGGCCTGGTGAGACCACACCTGGAGTATTGTGTACAGTTTTGGTCTCCTTACCTAAGGAAGGATATACTTGCCATAGAGGGAGTGCAACAAAGGTTCACCAGGCTGGATCCTGGGATGGTGGGATTGTCCTATGAGGAGTGATTGAGTAGACTAGGCCTATATTCTCTAGAGTTTAGAAGAATGAGAGGTGATCTCATTGAAACATACAAAATTCTTACAGGGCTTGACAGGGTAGATGCAGGGAGGATGTTTCCCCTGGCTGGGGAGTCTAGAACCAGGGGTCACAGTCTCAGAATAAGGGGTCGGCCATTTAGCACTGAGATGAGGAGAAATTTCTTCACTCAGAGGGTGGTGAATCTTTGGAATTCTCCAGCCCAGAGGGCTGTGGAGGCTCAGTCATTGAGTATATTCAAGGCAGAGATCGATAAATTTTTGAATATTAAGGGAATCAAGGGTATGGGGATAGTGCAGGAAAGTGGAGATGAGGTAGAAGATCAGCCATGATCTCATTGAATGGCGGAGCAGGCTCGAAGGGCCAAATGGCCTACTCCTGCTCCTATTTCTTATGTTCTTATAAAATGTATAATATATGATCAGTCTCACTGATTTACAGTGATTGAATAACTCAAATTACATTTTTATTATCAGAGTATTAGTGGTATTTTGAAGCTTGGATTCTGTGACTATTCATACTTGTGTGCAAACTGTAAATTGGTGGACTTGATTACTATTAACAGTTAATTTAACCTTGTAGCTCATTTTATTTATCTTTTAAAGAACATGATACAGAGGTGGGAAAGATATTCCAGGTTGGAGGCAAGTAGAAGGTAGATTGTAGGAACTGCATATAGTATTAATGGGGAGTTGGGAAGGTTGATGGTGTTTGGAGAATGGTCATGGGTTGAGAGAGAAGGTTATGGAGTATGGAAGCATTGGCAGTGGTGCAAGGGTTTAGGAGAACCAGGAGGAGGGTTGCAGGATGTGTGAACACTAGGAGAGGTGGTTGTGGTGTTTGGGAATACTGGGAAGGGCCTGGTATGACCGGGAAAGGAATTTTGGAATATGGCTGCACTGGAGGGAGTTCTCGGACATCAGAGGCGTGGAAAAGGGGGCAATACTGGTTGTGGCAGTGGTGGGAGGTTGTGTGGCAGTGTTGGGAGGATGTGTGGCAGTGGTGGGAGGGTGTGTGGCAGCTCTGAGATGTCCATGGCTGGATATTGGAGCACTGGGGAGGAGGATTGATGGATATCCATATAAACTTTAATGAAGGTATTAGAAAATATGAAAGACAATTCTATGGGGAAATGTAATAATATTTTTGTTAAAATATGTCATTTTTGCATGTTTTTATTTTGTTTCAAATCTTATTACATTATCACATTATAATTTTTTTTTCTGAGGTGTTAAATTGGTAGGCACCAGGATTTTGATTTTTTTTCAGTGACTAGATATATTCTCTTGGCTACTCTTCTGCTCTTCAAACAACTTAATATGGGTGAATACCTATGAATAAAACCCCGCCCCAGTTAGCTTGTGGTGGAATAAATTTGTAAATCACTCAATCAGCTGCAAGAAGTTTGTAGCATAATAAATTTCAAATTAATAATTTCGACAATGATTAAGTTTGACACAGAAATGATACATAAAAGCATTACAGGAAATTTGTTAACAGGAGGTGTGTGATGATGTGCATAATAACAATCATTTTTAATATATTACTAGCATTTCTTACAGTGAATCAGAGGATACACAGTTTAGTCCTATGTAACATAGAATATATTATCAGGATCACTGATTTATGATGATTTACAAAGTCAAACTGTGTTTTCATTACAGAATATTATAGTAGTGATATTTTGGACCTTGACTTCCATTATGATGTGCATATTTGTATGAAAACTGTAAATTGGTGGACTTAATACTATTAAAAGTTTAACTATTTAGTTAATTTATTTCATTCCTTTTTTTAAAGCTCCGGCTTACAAAGGAAGAAAGAACTTGCATTTATATAGCACCTTTCGTGAACTCAGAATGTCCCAAACTGCTTCACAGCCAATGAAATACTTTTGAAGTGTAGTCACTGTTGTAATGTAGGAAAACACAGCAGCCAATTTGTGCACAGCAAGGTGCCACAAACAGCAATGAGATAATGGCCCGATAATCTGTTTTAGTGATGTTGCTTGAGGGATAAATATTGGCCAGGACAGTGAGAATTCCCCTGCTATTCTTCGAAATAGTGCCATGGGATCTTTTACATCCACCTGAGAGGGCAGATGGGACCTTGATTTAACATCTCTTCTGAAAGACTGCACCTCTGACTGTGCAGCACTCCGTCAGTACTGCAGTGGAGTGTCAGCCTAGGTTATGTGCGCAAGCCTCTGGAGTAGGACTTGAACCCACGACCTTTTGACTCACAATTGAGAGGGCTAAGGCTGATACCTGATGATGATAGAAAGGAAGATGATAAGGAAGTTGTTCCAGGTTGCAGGGAGGTAGGAGATAGCTTGCAGGACTGCATAGAGTTGGGAGGGTGTTCCGGTGGCTTGGGAGCATTAGGAGCATGGATCGTGGGGTTTTGGGAATGTCTCATTTGGGGATTTCATTCGATGTCGTCATGGAGGGCCTTGCTACTGTTGAGCTAAACTTAGCTCTCAAGGGGTTAAGTTCACAGAACAGAAGGACTGGCAGTTGAGGAGTATATTTTGGACTAGGCCAGCATCCTGGAGACAATGAAAGACAGTTTGACATTCCAATGATCGTTCACGCTCATTGTTCCTGTGACAACTCTATTTATTTGAACTCAGCAGGGGTCATTGCCAGGTTAGGCTGGGGTGGAGGAGGGCAATCAGTTTGACTAAAAGCTGACGCTGGAGTCAGGATTTTTTTTTAAAACCAGAGAGCTTTCAAAGCTGGGGGCATGTAAGAATATGCTTTAAGTCAAGCAACATGAGTGCTCTAGTAATAGTGTGTTAATTATTTTTATATTATTATGCCAAGACAAGTGGTATTAATGGAAGTGGTGAAACTAATTGTAACTGTTTTGCATCTTCAACTTGCTGTGGAATAAAGTACGTTAGCATTTTGTATCAAGCCTCCCCTTTCCTAGTGGTAACTTGGGCCACCGTCAGGAAGACTGAAGAAATACACGTGCAAAAGACTGACTCTCTGGCCCAGATCACAAGGGGATGCTATTGTTACATCCTCTGGGTTATTCTATTGTACAAGTAAATATAGAGAGCATGAGTTAACTCTCATAAAAGTAAGTCACTCAGATTGCTATAATGAAGCGACTGATGCCACTGAACCTGGAAAGGTATCTACAGCAGGCCCACATTTGTAACAGGCTGCACTGGGAGGAAGGTTTTTGGGCGTGTGAGTAATGGGAGGGGGATCCTGGGGCAGGAACAGTGAGAAGGGGGTTGCAGTGTGCCACCGACAAAAGCGCAGCAATAGGAGTTTTCTCGGAGGTGAGTAAGCAGTGGCAAGTGAGAGTAAAGGTATCGGTGCTCAGTGTGGAGAGGGGCTGGTAGTGCCGAGAGGAAGTAGGAGGGAGAAGAATGGGGAAAAGGTGCAGCTGCTCAGGGTAGGAGAGGCTGTTGGAGGGAATGGCAAGCAGGGAGTAGGGAACATATGTCAGCTTGGGACGGGTGGGGATGGTAGCAGAGGGGGCAGGGTGAAGAAAAATTAATCCCCTTCACTCCCCAGACGTGTAGCAAAGGGTTTCCCTAGCAGTGACTTGCAGAAATCTGTACTATTTAAAATAGCTGCTCGGTTGTTTATTTCGAATAATAGAGGCCTACCAACACTGAGCACTGAACTAGGGAAACCTTTATTACCCAAACTACAAATTCAGCAGTACCTACTTGAAATAATGATGTGGAGATGCCGGCGTTGGACTGGGGTGGACAAAAATGAGAAGTCGCACAACACCAGGTTATAGTCCAACAGATTTATTTAATTTTACAAGCTTTCGGAGCAGTTCGCTCCTTCGTCAGGTAAGTTAGCAGTGAGAGAATCTCCCAGAATCTCTCACTGCTAACTTACCTGACGAAGGAGCGAACTGCTCCGAAAGCTTGTAAAATTAAATAAATCTGTTGGACTATAACCTGGTGTTGTGCGACTTCTCATTTTTGTCCACCCCAGTCCAACGCCGGCATCTCCACATCATGACCTCTACTTGAAATAACACATCATTGCTGGGGAAATCCTTTTAGGAAATCTGCCTCTACCCTCTAGCCTTGCCGTGAGGAAAGCTGCATTCCTGGTCACTACAGGGAACTGACTTAAAGTTCTTTGGGTACTTTGCACATTTTAAAAGTTATAATCAGGATTTTAAAGTGCGAAGAACTTTAAGCTGATACCTGGTAATGACTGGGAACTTGGCTTTTGGAGCATGGGGCTCGAGTGTCAGGGCTCAAGGCCTTGTCAGGGTGGGGTAGCAGGACTGTGACAGTTTTGGGTGACAAACCTAATTATTTTTAGAAGCTCCAGGTTGAATGGACAACAATGCCACCTATCTTAGCTGGAAAGACTGAGACTGAGACTGCAGCTGTACAACAGCACCATCTAGCATGGAGATCAACATAAGAACATAAGAGTTTGGAAAACTCAATCAAGTAAGTAAAAGGAATAGGTTAGGTTAATTATGAGAGGAATAGTGTGACAGAAATATGTTGATAGGAAAGTGGTACAGGAAGTAAGCCTGACAGGAAGTGTGCACTTACTCAAAACGTATTAGCAGATCGCCTGTGACATTGCTCAAGTTAAGTCGGGCCATGCGGTGTTTTATGTAGTTCACAGTGTATTATTCTGCTGTTAAGGTGGACCTATGTTCCTTTAAGTCCTTAAGATCGAATTGCCAAGTAAACACAGCTTAGGGTGCATCAGAGTTTAATGTTTGGTGAGGGAACTTTGTATTTTGGAAAGTGCTTATAGATTTCAGGCATCAGGTCAGAAGCACCCAACATTAAATAACTGGCTTTCTCTTAAAAAAAATATTGGCCCTATCCGTAACAAAGGATGACAGGCACATGCTCGATGCAGACTTTTAAATATAAGTAAATATTAGCCAGGAATTTTCTCAGAGGTGTGCACACTCCGCCGCTGTAACTTTGCTGTGAATGCAACGGAAACCCTGTTTACATACTCCACTGGCACGTTCTCCTCCTTTGAGCACCTCACCTTGTTCCACTCCTCTCACCTCTCTAAATACTTAATTCAAATAAGTAAATATTGTAATCTTAATTAAATGAGCCTCTTATCACAAAATCATCATGAATATTGTTTCATATTGAAGGCCCACGCCAAGTTTCTCACCAAAGTATTCTCATTGCTTTCTTCCCTCTGCCTTTGCACTGAGTGGCTTCTCATCCTCGGTGCTTCCAGCCTCTATCTCAACTCACCTTGCCCCCTCTCCTCTCAGTTCACTGTCCTCCTGTCCTCCCTTAACCTCTCCCTCCTTATAAACTCTCCTACCCATATTCACAGGCAACCCTTTGACCTTGCCATTTCACGTGGCCTCTCTATTCCTATCGTCTCAATCACAGACAAAGCCATCTCTGATCACTTCATTGTATCCCTCACCACTCATATCCCTTTCCCAATTCCAACCCCACTTCCTTCTGCATCCACCGCTGGGAAAAACTCTACCCCAAATCACTTACAACTGCACTTTCAAACTCTCAACTGTCTAGCCTTTGGCCCTCCATTCGCCACGATACTTCAGCAGCTCAATCACTCACTCACCTCTACCTTTGATGCCCACCCGGTCCCCAGTAAAACGCTAAGGGACAAAAATTGTGTCGCGGCCCCTTTGGGGCACTAACTTCGCCGGTGTGCTACTTTTAGCGCCCCGAAAAAGTTAGCACCCCCGCGGCCTAAATTCGGTGGTTGCACCCCAAGCAGGAGGTGGGGCGCTACTGGAAGCGCTCCCCCTCACTCTTGGGCCGCTCCAGCCCAATATCGCGGCGCTACGTGCAGTACGGTATTGCAGGACTTCCTCCCCTTATTAAAGGGGAGGGGCCTAGTGCAACGCGAACCAGGGCCCAGCTGGGCCACCAGGGATCAGGGTGCCAGCAAATCGATCGCGGCCGGCACCCCACGGGGGGACGGCAGAGCGGGCAGGTGCTGGCGGGCAGCCCACAAATAAAATGGCCGCCCGGCACCTCCCCTTTAAATATCACTGCCCCAACCGCATGTACGCCCCCCTGACCCTGTCGGACATAGTGTCCGGCGGTACGTCAAGGGGCGCAACTGAAGTTTGTGGCTGGGGCACGAGCGGGGCAATGCGCACGGGGATGGTGTGATTGCCGGAGGCGCAGCGCCACAGGCATTACCGGTTACCGCTGCCGCTAACCTCACGCTGAATTTCGCGGGAGCATTAGCGCTGTCGCGCCCGGGCGTTAGTTGCTTTGTGCCCCGTTAGCGCCCCCTTTGGGCGCTAACGGGAGGCGCAAAGCAACCGAATTTTGCCCCCTTACTCTCTTCTACCCTGGTCATTCCCCTTAGTATGCCCCCATCTTTGCCCTCTTAAGTTGAAGGGACACAGACTTTATCGTATACGTCGCACAACTGGTTTAGCCATTCATCTTCAAATCTGGCATTATCAGGCCCTGTTCTCTTCTGGCAACACTGCTCACTACTCTAGGATCATCCTAGAAGTCAATGTTAACCCACAACTTCTTTTCCCCACTACCAACCATCTCCTTGAAGCCCTCTCCCCTGCCCCTTCCACCTCCAACAACGTGCAACGAGCTCATGGACTTCTTTGTCACTAAGATTGAAATCATCAGTTTAGCTTCCTCTGTTGGATCCCTCCCTTCCCCTAGCCCACCAAGTCAAGTTTGCCCTAATGTTCCCCCCTGCCCTAGCCCTGAACTTGCATCTTTCTCTAGTTTCTCTCCTATCTCCCCTCATGCTCTCTCCGAGCTTATCTTCTGCATGAGAACCACCTCCTGCTCTTTCGACCCTATTCCTGCTAAACTACTGACCACCCAATTTCCCTTCCTCTCCCCCGTTCTAGCTGATATTGTAAATGATTCCTTCTCCTCAGGTACAGCTTCCCTCCAATGTTCCCTCTAAGCTGTGTGGCCGAATGGGAAAAGTCCCACGCAGGTCGCTCCTGGCTTCTTCGTTGTAAATACTGCACATGCTTGGAAATTTAAAGGGACCGCGCACTAAAAGAAACAGGCCGCGCAGAACAAAACGCAGCTTACAGGGAACATTGTCCCCCTCCCTTTCAAATCTGCCATCATCATCCCCTTCTCAAAAAAACTACACTTGACCCCTCTGCCCTTGCAAATTACCACCCCATCTCCAACCTCCCTTTATCTCCAAAGTCCTTGAACGTGTTGTCGCCTCCCAAATCCGTGTCCATCTTTCTCACAACGGCATGTTTGAACCTCTCCAATCAGGTTCGCTCCCCTGCACTGAAACAGCCCTTATCAAAGTCACAAATGACATCCAATTTGACTATGACCTCCTCATCCTTCTGCAGCCTTTGACACGGTTAACCACACCTTCCTCCTCCAACCCCTCTCCTCCAGGTGGATTTTCCCCCAGAGTGGAATATGGACAGCTGGCCAGCAGAATGCGACAGTTGGCTGCCGGGTAGTCCCACCGAGAGGCCATTTTCAGGGCTGGGCCTCATTTGCATCGGGCCAGCAGGCTGTGGCCAGAAACTGAAAATGAGATTTAATTACAGGGGCTGACAATTGACGTTAGTTCGACAGAGCAAGTGAGTAATAATGAAAATAAACAACGAGATTAGGTATGGACAAAGCACAAATAATATGGGAAAGAATAAAAGCATAAATAGAAGAAACCTGTGAAACAGCTCGTTTGTGTGGAATGGTACTTGGAGAAGAACAGGGTTGATGTGAGTTAAATATTATGTACAAATCCAATGTATGTAAATTTCCAATTTTGACAACAAAACTATCCTAACAACCAGTGCAAAGGAACCTTAGTTATACTCCACAGCAATGAAACACATCAGGCCACATCACCATACGCCAGGCATAATTCACTGCCTTCACGAAAAGTGGGATAGGGGGAAAGGTGGGAGGATAAAGATGATCAAATGAGAGATTTTTGCTGCATTTATCTTGCAGCTACTAGTCTGGGACCATACTGCCTGGCTGGACCTCCAGTTATTATTCATAGGAGAGGGTGTTTTATGTCCTAACCCGCACCAAGTCCCGTTCACCCATCACCCCTGTGCTTGCTTCATTGGCTCCCAGTTAAGCAACGCCTCGATTTTAAAATTCTCATCCTTGTTTTCAAATCCCTCCATAGCCTCGCCCCTCCCTATCTCTATAATCTCCTCTAGCCCCGTAACCCTCCAAGATATCTGCACACTTCCAATTCTGGCCTCGTGAGCATCCCTGATTTTAATCGCTCCACCATTAGTGGCCGTGCCTTCAGCTGCCAAGGCCCTAAGCTCTGGAAATCCCTCCCTAAACCTCTCCGCATCTGTTCATCTCTTTCCTCCTTTAAGACACTCCTTAAAACCTACCTCTTTGACCAAGCTTTTGGTCATCTGCCCTAATAGCTCCTTATGTGGCTCAGTGTCAAATTTTGTTTTATAATGCTCCTTGAATTGCCTTGGGATGTTTTACTACATTAAAGTCGTCCAGCTGGGTGGGACTGCACTCGCCTGGTTCCATTCTTATCTATCTAATCATAGCCAGAGACTCACCTGCAACAGCTTCTCTTCCCGCTTCTGCATCATTACCTCTGGTGTACCCCAAGGATCTATCCTTGGCCCCCTCCTATTTCTCATCTACATGCTGCCCCTTGGCGACATCATCTGAAAACACAGCGGCAGTTTCCACATGTACGCTGACGACACCCAGCCCTACCTCACCATCACATCTCTCGACCCCTCCACGGTCTCTAAATTGTCAGACTGCTTGTCCGACATCCAGTTCTGGATGAGTAGAAATGTTCTCCAATTAAATATTGGGAATACCGAAACCATTGTTTTCGGTCCCTGCCACAAACTCCGTTCCCTAGCCACTGACTCCATCCCTCTCCCTAACATCTGTCTGAGGCTGAACCACACTGTTCACAACCATGGTGTCATATTTGACCCTGAAATGGGCTTCCAACCACATATCCGCGGCATAACTAAGACCGCCTGTTTCCACCTCCGTAACATCGCCCGTCTCCGCCCTTGCCTCAGCTCATCCGCTGCTGAAACCCTCATCCATGCCTTTGTTACCTCTAGACTTGACTATTCCAACACACTCCTGGCTGGCCTCCCACATTCTACCCTATGTAAACTTGAGGTCATCCAAAACTCGGCTGCCCGTGTCCTAACTCGCACCAAGTCCCGTTCACCCATCACCCCTGTGCTCGCTGACCTACACTGGCTCCCGGTTAAGCAACGCCTCGATTTCAAAATTCTCATCCTTGTTTTCAAATCCCTCCATGACTTCGCCCCTCCCTATCTCTGTAATCTCCTCCAGCCCCACAACCCCCCGAGATATCTGCGCTCCTCTAATTCTGCCCTCTTGAGCATCCCTGATTATAATCGCTCAACCATTGGTGGCCGTGCCTTCTGTTGCCTAGGCCCTAAGCTCTGGAATTCCCTGCCTAAACCTCTCTGCCTCTCTACCTCTCTTTCCTCCTTTAAGATGCTCCTTAAAACCTACCTCTTTGACCAAGCTTTTGGTCACCTGCCCTAATTTCTCCTTATGTGGCTCGGTGTCAAATTTTTTGTCTTTTAATACCCCTGTGAAGCGCCTTGGGATGTTTTACTACGTTAAAGGCGCTATATAAATACAAGTTATTGTTGTGTGTGTTGATGAACATGTGCAGAGCTCCTCTCCCCAGAGTTAATGCTGGAAATTTCCTCGTGTCTTCTGCCGGCACAACTTTGGCGTAAGTTCGGCAGAAACAATGGCCCTGAAATTGCGGTCTCCGCCGTCGGAATCCATTTGAAAGGCCCCACAATTCCCGGGTTTCTGCATGCGCTTTCACATGCCCAAAATTGGGAACTTGCAATCTGCCAAGGTACGCCTTGACAGATCATCTGAACCACATGGAAAATCAGTATTGCTGGCACAGAATTGGGCTATTTGCCCAACAACTGACAGCAATTGCCCACGAAACCCTTACGGCTGGTAAAAGCAGGCATAGGGCCTGCTTTCGTCAGCATAAGGGTATATATAAGCCTTAAATGAAACATTTAAATATCAAAAATGATGCACATACACTTTAAATTAGTTCATGCAAATATTGGCCTGGATTAAGATGTTTCAAATTAATTATCAAAAAATTAAATTTTTATTGAGGTTGGTGCAATGAAGGGACTTATGAATAAAATTGAAATTCAGTACATTTATATTTATTAGAATTGTGTAAATTGTATAATTATTTGGGGATTCCATTGCATATCATTAGGGGATTCTCTTCGTAATGATTGCAATGGAATCCTCCTTTGTGATTGGAGGACCGGGCCCACGTGATCCCAGGGACGTTTCCGAACGGCCTGCGTCCCTGGGATCCGTGGGCCTTTACGCTGACGTCCGCCTGGAGGCCCGAGACCACAACTCCCCGCAGCCTGGACGTATGTTCGGATTTGTTTCACAGGTCGGAGGCGTACTCCGGAGGTACGCCTCTGACCGCAATTTCTACCCCAAGCTTGTTTATATGTGACGTAATAAAGACTCACTACGCACTTGAACATAAAGCAAGGCTTTAATCAACTTGTAACAAAACATGGAGGTCTAGTTAGCAGTCACTAGCTTCCTGTTTCCAGATTGTCTCTGCCCAAGGTGGGCCCATGCCTGAGTATTTATACTCCCTGGACGACGCCCCCGCTGGCCGCCCAGTAGTACTTCCTGAGTTGTTACTTGCGATTTATGACATTCTTGCTCCCTAAAAGGTTTGGAAGTCCAGTCTTCCTTTAACGGACTAGGCGGACCAGAAATAGCCGTAGACGTTTAGCTCTCTGCTTGTGACTGGAAGGCACGTCTCTCCGGACCGTGTCCTGGTCCCTGGGTCGCTTGGCCCGTACCGGTAAGTCAGTAGAGTCCGCGTCATCTGGATCATCCTGTGGAGGACTGGGAATATCATGACTCCGGGTGCGGGTCCCCACAGGTGCTGAGCTGGCCTCATCTCGGGTCGTGGCTGGAGATTGTCCGGCGTCCTGGTTTCGGGTGGCCATCCTACGGGGAGCGTCCAGCTCCCTGAGTTGATCCGGTAGCGTTGCCGGCAGATCCCCCGATGTCCCAGGCGGGGCGTCATTTTCATAGGGGTGCGGAGTGTTGATATCATTGTCGGGGGATCCTTCATCATTCGGGCCCGTGTGACCGGTTGGGCAGGGAGCCAGATCTCGGAGCGAGACGGTGGTCTCCCGGCCATCAGGGTACCGTACGTGCGCATACGTGGGGTTTACCTCCGTTAACTCCACCTCGTCAACGAGAGGGTCGTTTTTGGCAGACCGGACGAACCTCCGGAGTAGCACCGGGCCTGGAGCCACCAACCATGACGGTAGAGACGTCCCATGTGTAGAGCGACGCCGGAATTTGAAGAATCGCTCATGAGGCGTGACATTAGTAGATGTGGAGAGAAGAGACCTGATAGAGTGTAACGCGTCGGGGAGCACCGTTTCCCACTGCTGGTCCGGCAGGTTGCGTGACCTTAGTGCCAGACGGACAGCGTTCCAGATGATGGCATTGTATCGTTCAACCTGTCCGTTACCGATTGGGTGATATGGTGTCGTCCTACTTGAGGCGATTCCCCGTTGGGAGAGATAACTTTTAAGTTCACTCGACATAAAGGAGGGACCCCGATCAGTGTGGATAAAATTGGCCGTCCCGCAAAGGGAAAAGACCTGATCGAGGCATTTAATTACCGTAGAGGTAAGCATATTAGGGCAGGGGAAGGCGAAGGGAAAGCGTGAATACTCGTCCACCATCGTAAGTAGGTAGGTGTTCCTTGTCGACGAAGGCAATGGTCCTTTAAAGTCTATGCTGAGCCTCTGCATAGGCTGCATTGCATGTATGAGTAAGCCATCTGATGGGCGAAAGAATTGTGGTTTAAATTCTGCACAAATCCTACAGGAGGAGCATGTTTTCTTTACGTCCTCGG
This sequence comes from Squalus acanthias, assembly GCA_030390025.1. Classification (NCBI taxonomy): domain Eukaryota; kingdom Metazoa; phylum Chordata; class Chondrichthyes; order Squaliformes; family Squalidae; genus Squalus; species Squalus acanthias. The sequence goes on along the minus strand of CM059425.1, from coordinate 32,114,964 downwards.
TTGAAAATGGTAGATTTTTGGAGCGCACAAAGTGCAACATGCGGGTCACACCAGGATGGCATAGGTCCATATGCAAATCCGCCAGAGTCGACGTTGACATTGAGGAGCAAAATGCCCGTGTGAAGGTATCTGGGGCCACATTCTGTTTGCCGGGTCGGTAACAGATAGTATATCCAAAGGCAGCCAGCTCCATCCTCCAGAGTTGAATTTTATTATTTTTGATTTTCGTGCGCCTCCGGTTATCCAACATGAAGGCCACGGAGCGCTGGTCAGTTATAAGCGTAAAATGACGCCGAGCAAGAAAATGACCCCATTGGCGTACAGCCTCGATGATGGCCGTAGCCTCCTTCTCGACGGGGGGGTAATGGAGCTCGCTACCCTGCAAGGTTCTGGATAGGAATGCCACGGGTCGGCCACCTTGATTCAAGGTAGCGGAGATCGCCACCTCCGATGCATCGCATTCGACCACAAAAGGAAGATTTTCGTCAATGGAGCGAAGCGTGGCTTTCTCCAGCTGTCGTTTGAGGAGGTTGAAGGCAGAAATAGCCGTAGCTTCCAATGGAAAAGACTTCGCATGGAGCAGGGGCTGTATTTTATCGGAGAAGTGTGGTATCCATTTTGCGTAATAAGCAAACATGCCAAGTGCCCGACGAAGAGAGCCGAGGTTCGTCGGGGGAGGGAGCTCCTGAAGTGGACGAAGTCGCTCTGGGTCCGGTTTAATAACACCGTTGCCCACCCAGTAGCCAAGAATGTTCACCGATGGCACCGACTTCACTGATTTGGATTCGTTTAACGTTAAGTGGCGACGGCGGAGTACGTCAAAAAATCTCTGAAGATTGGCGTCATGCTCCTTTTGATCATGGCCGGCAATAGTGATATTGTCTAAATACGGAAAGGTATCCGTCAAGTTCTCTTGCCGGACTAGGCCATCCATGGCCCGTTGGAAGACGGCCACCCCATTGGTGACCCCGAATGGAAGGCGTCGAAACTGGAAAAGCCGACCATTGGCCTCAAAGGCCGTATACTTCTTATCGGAGTCTTGCAGTGGCACCTGATGGTACGCGCTTTTTAAATCGAAGGTCGAGAATACCTTGTATTTGGCAAGGTTGTTGACCATGTCATCTATGCGTGGCAGCGGGTAGGCATCCAGATCGGTATATTGATTAATAGTCTGCGAATAATCGATACACAGACGTTTTTTATGTTGTTTTAAGGGATTCCTCACGATGACGACCTGAGCCCGCCAGGGAGATGAACATGGCTCGATAATACCGTCGACTAAAAGGCGAGAGATTTCCGCCTCAATAAACGCTCGATCGTCTTGGCTAAAGCGCCGCGATTTGGTGGCTATGGGTTTACAGCGGGGGGGGAAGATTGGCAAACAGGGAGGGTTCACCGAGTAAGGCCGCCGAGAGTGCACAAAACGGCACCTTAGAAATGGTAAGCTCCGGCCTTGACCCTCCAAACTCAAAAGTGATCTTCTTGTGCTGCTTCTGGAAGTCCTGTCCCAGAAGCACATCGCTACATAAGTTTTCGAGTACTCCGAGCCGGGTGGAGAGATACGTGTGGCCGTTGAGGATGAGGTTGACAAGACAGAAGCCAGAAGAATTGGTGGTCAGAGTCGTCAGAGCCATTGCAATCTCCCTGTCCGAGGGATAAGTGTGCAGTTTTAACCTGTTGACAGCCCGCTTACTAATGAAGCTGTCAGAGCTGCAGGAGTCGATTAGCGCGCTTAGAGTGTGCCCATTTACTGAAACCTTCGTGGCTGCATGGGACAAACTTTGGGGAAAAACAGCCGTGATGGGAGGAGGGGCAATTTTCCCTTCGGCAACTGTAGCCTTAACAGTGGTTCCTGGGGGAGGAGCAGCTCCATAGATAGCAGCTGTGAAGCTAACAGGAGCTCTTGACCGGTATACTTTAGAGGAGCGGCCTTTCTTGTTAGCAAAGGCCCGTGACTGGCATACCTTGGAAAAGTGTCCTTTCTTGCTGCAATGATTGCAGGTCACATTACGAGCCGGGCAAAATTTTCTGTGATGGCACGCCCCTCCACAAAAGAAACACTTTCTTCCTGATTGCCAGGATGCTGCTAGGGCGGGGTCGTCATCAGCGAAGGCCTCTAGGGTAGGGTCGTCGTCTGTTAGAGTAGAGTCGACATCAGTGAGGGCATCCGCCCGAGACCTACCGAAAGACTCATTAAAGGAGATAGCCGCCGCCCGTGCACGTGGTGGGAGATAAGTGTCTGCATTTTTCTTGGCCAAGTCCAAGGAACACGCCTGGTCATAAGCAGCCCGTAAATTGAGGGTTTTATTTTCCAGCAGGCGCTGACGTATAAAAGGGGACGCGATCCCATTGATAAAGGAATCGCGGATTAGTTCCTCTTGATACTGTTCAGCTGTAACTGCTTTAAGGTTACAATCCTTGCTGAGCCTGCGAAGTTTCTGGTGAAATTCATCGAGTGATTCCCCAGGCTGCTGCCGAGTTGTGGCCAGTAGGTGTCGAGCAAAGATTTCATTTGGGGACTTGACATATAGCTGCTGTAAGATTTCGATAGCAGTGTCATAGTCTATACAGTCCTCAATATAATCATACACATGAGGAGACACATAGTTGATAAGCATTCGTAACTTATTAGGGACATCCGCCCCACATTCTTCAAGAAAGTTGCTAAAGGTACGAAACCAATGCTTCCATACCTTCGCTGCCGCAGGTGCATTCGGGTCCAGGTCGAGACGAGCGGGTCTAAGGAGTTTTTCCATGATGGATCAGTTTCTTGCCCTAGTTCCCTTCTGTGGTTCGAGTTGCAGCTGGTTGTTCCGAATCACCCAAAGCGTGGAGACGATACCAAGTTGATTAAATTGACGTAATAAAGACTCACTACGCACTTGAACATAAAGCAAGGCTTTAATCAACTTGTAACAAAACATGGAGGTCTAGTTAGCAGTCACTAGCTTCCTGTTTCCAGATTGTCTCTGCCCAAGGTGGGCCCATGCCTGAGTATTTATACTCCCTGGACGACGCCCCCGCTGGCCGCCCAGTAGTACTTCCTGAGTTGTTACTTGCGATTTATGACAATATGCATAAACGGGATTTCCACTGAAGTTACGTTGATGTCATGGGAGCAGCCCCGAGGAAATTCAGAGCGATATGTTTAGAGAGTGCAGGTGGCAATACCTAACCATTTAAATTAACTCCAGGTAGGTTAAAAAGTGTCAGGTGGGCCTTAGGCACTTTTTACATTCAATTTGACACGGTACTGGGATTGAACTCTCAAGGTTTGTGATGTCAAACCCAACAGATGTGAGACTTCCTCTTTCTGGGAATCTCACACAGTTTGTCTCGCGTCAAGTTACGACTTGACTCTGGATTTAAATTGCAGCTTTAGGCTTACAGCCTCTTCACAACGACACTAAAATTGCAGTGCAAATGCACCTTAAATTAAAATAAAAATGCCATCGATTTTTTTTTAATGTAAGATAATTTTTAAATGCTATATGCAAATCAATAGACTGAATTTGCTCAAATACAATAAGTAAACATTTTGAGAACAATCTGTCAAACCTTAACTTGCTCCCAAATTCAGGAAACAACACACTGTGGTGAAAACTGATATCGCACACAAGACTAGGACAATTGATAATCTAGGATAAGGAGTGCCTGTTTAGCTCAATTGGTGGATCCTTTGCCTTTGACTCATATAAATGGCAGTTCAAGCTCCACTGCAGGACTTTAGCACAAATCTAGGCTGGCATTTCAGTGGTGTATTAAAAGGTTCAATCCTGCCACTCTGGTATCCCTGTGTTGCTGCAAAAGTGAGAGGGAACAGTTGTGGCAATGGATGGTGATTAGTGTAGGGCTGGGAACTAATATTGGGTGGATGGGGACACAGAGCTCCCCTTCGTTATGAGCGAAACAAATAGGAGCAGCTGTATACTTGTCACGGAGGGAAAGCTGGGAACAACTATAGTCAGCAAGAGGGATGGGCACCAGAGACAGATATGTGAAATGGACATGTTGGGCTGGATTTTGATACTGGGGCGGGTTGGGGTCGTGTCATCCACTTTTCGTGTTATCCACCCGACTGCAATTGGATGTGGGAGATTGATGCAATTTTCACCTAATTGGGCAATTGAGTTCCAGCATGTAGGAATCCATGACCCAATTAGTGTTTTCAGTCTGAAAGTCGCCTCTGATGATGTCATCATTGCTGCTGCATTGAAGGTCTGCAAAGACTGCCTGGCCTTTGCTGTGAGAGGACCTGGATGCAAAATGAGCAGCAGCAGCCCTAAGTCTGCTCCCAGATATTTTTACACCACCACTCCCAGATATGTCTCCTCCCCATCCATCCATATATGCATCCATCCATATATGCATCCCCATAGCCAGCCAGCCCGCCCGCCCGCGCAATCCAAATGTGCTCCCGCCAGGTTTCACATTCGTGGTTCAGAACAGGCATGCTTCACGTAGAAAAAGGGTTAAAATCACAAAAGCCTTTCAAAATGGCATTATGGAGGCAATTTAGTGCTTGTTAAGGGCCTTAACAGCCTATCCCGCCTCTAAGAGGCGGGACGGAGTCGGGACCAGCAGACACGATTTAATGAAAATTGCGTGGAGGCGGGATGGAGGCGGGCTTCTGCCCACCCACCAGTTTTCGCAATTTAAACCCCCCACACGCCTCCAAACCCACCTCCACGGGTCAATAAAAATCCAGCCCGTTGAATTTGACAGTAGGCAGGAAGTGGATAGAAGTATGGGAATAGTCAGCCAAATTAAACTATTTTACTGAATCCTTTTATGAAGTCAAACTACTGGAAATGAGAAGAGCAATCCAATCCGTGCAATCAGTGGGCTCTCTTCTCTATCCCTGTCCTATAGCACCACCCTCTGGTGCAGAATTTTAGAGTGATTTTATAACATTTTAAGCAACAGTTGTTTTTGATTAAAATGATGATTCCACGTTACAATATGGAACAATATTCACAATGCTTTTGTGAGAAGAGGCTCATTTAATTAAGATTACAATATTTACTTATTTGAAGTTATTCATCTTAAGTATTGCTTCATTTTCAACAGTGGTTTGTGCTGTGTCTCACATTGTAGTTAGCCGATTATAAGAGTAGAATTAATTTTATGAGTGCTCTACCAGTAAACTTTCAGATTTAGTTAACAGTTTTAGTAGCCCATGTCTTTTAATTCAAAGCCCAACTGTTCAGTAACACTAAAACTTGGACACATTTGGTTTATAATAAATAAACTCGTTTACAGTGAACTCACAAAAAGCTTGCATTTAAGTACAAATTCCACAATAAAACATAATGGCCCAGAAATTGATCTCGCTCTGTTCCCGCGGGGGTAAGGAGCAGGCGCGATCTCTCACTCCGCGTTGGCTTTTTCAGATCCAGCTCGCACGAACTTGATGTTCCAGACATCAGCTGGGCAGTGCTTGCGTATCCCACCGGCGTAGTGAATTCGTGCGAGCTGTGGGATCACGTGACTCAGTTAGAGCCAATGGCAGCACACCATCTTCCATTCATAAGTTTCACATAAGTGCTGTGAAAGCTATGAATCTTACACCCCCCCAAAATAACAGCTAAACCTCAATTAAATTTTTTTAAAAAACCATCACATTAATAAAATAAGTATAGTTAAATAAATTAACCATTTTAAATAAAAAATTAAATTTTTGAAAAAATTTAAAATCTTTTAAAAAGTTATAAAAATAAACTTACCTGTCTTTAAAGTCTCTAAAAAAGATATACCTGTTAAAAAAAATTCAAAAAAATACTTAATTCACTACTTACCTTGTTAAAAGTGGGTCTTACTCCTCCTTTTTCCATTTCTAAAATCTTCCGTCCTTACCTGCGCGTCCAAAGCACTAAGTGCACAGCGTGCGCGCAGCCTGTAGCGCGCACGCAATGCACCGAGGAACCGCCCCCTTTTCCAAAGACCAAGTGCCGGTTTTCAGCGCATGCGCAGGGCATGCAGAAAACCAGCAATTGGAGAGAGAATACGCGAGAGTACGCAGTGCGTACTCTCGCGCAGCGGGATCAATTTTTGGCCCATTATATTCACAAGCATCATACAAATACTCTTCTAATACATCAAGCACAGTGCTGGTGATGGTCCTTCATAACCTAAGATGATGTTCCTTGTTGGAGAATCGATCTTGATGACTGTGCTGTTGACTATTAAGGTCAATATGAGAAAAATAATCTCCTGACCGTTTCACAGACAGGCTGTTGTCACATGTCTGTTGTTACTGCTTTTTCTGCAGGAAGATCAACATGCTGGTACTAGCAATGGGTGACACAACCATATATTGTCGCTTTCCACCTTGATCAGTCGTGAGATTATCTCAGCTGTCAACATTAATATTCAGTGGCTTGAGGATTCTATGTCCAGCTTGCTTCTGTTCGCCATTCCAACTTACTGTATTTTTTTTTTATGTGTTTATGGGATGTGGGCGTCGCTAGCAAGGCCAGCATTTATTGCCCATCCCTAATTGCCCTTGAGAAGGTGGTGGTGCGCCGCCTTCTTGAACCGCTGCAGTCCGTGTGGTGAAGGTACTCCCACAGTGCTGTTAGGTAGGGAGTTCCAGGATTTTGACCCAGCGACGATGAAGGATCGGCGATATACTTCCAAGTCAGGATGGTGTGTGACTTGGAGGGGAACTTGTATAGTATTCCTGTAATGTATCTATTTTTCCATATGGACAATGTGTCCTGATCAGCACAGTTGTGCTATTATCAGCATGGGCTCTCGTCCATGTAAAAAAGTCATACTGATAGCAATCTTATACAATCTTATACTTTAAATGGAATCTGAATTTAATTTAATGTTGTTTCCAGATACAGTTTTCTGGTTTATGTAGTGATTATTGTACCAGATTTTAGTGCATTGTATGCTGTGTGTAAAAAGGTCTAAAAGTTAAATTACACGACACAATGGGCTCAAAGGACAATCCAAATGTGAGAATATTGCTATTGTTGCCTCTGAGGCAGAAGGTTGCAGGTTCAAGTCCCACTCCAGGGACTTGAGCACAAAAATCTAGGCTGGCACTCCAATGCAGTACTGAAGGAGTGCTGCACTGTCGGAGGTGCTGTCTTTCAGATGAGACGTTAAACTGAGGCCCCGTCTGCTCTCTCAAGTAGATATAAAAGATCCTATGGAACTATTTCGAAGAAGAGCAGGGGAGTTATACCTGGTGTCCTGGCCAATATTTATCCCTCAACCAACATAACAAAAAACAGATTATCTGGTCATTATCACGTTGCTATTTGTGGGACCCTTGCTGTGTGCAAATTGGCTGCCGTGTTTCCTACATTAGAACAGTGACTGCACTTCAAAAGTACTTCATTGGCTGTAAAGCGCTTTGGGACATTTGGTGGTCGTGAAAGGCGCTATATAAATGCAAGTCTTTCTTTTAAAACACTTAGGGGGAAAATTCGGTTGCTTTGCGAGACGGCGCTAACAGGGCGCAAAGCAACTAGCGCCTGGGTGTGGGGCCGCTAACGCCTCCTGCGAAATTCAGCAGGAGGGTGGCAGTGGCGGTAGCCGGTAGCACCCCTGCGCCTCCAGCGATGATGTCATCACCATGCGCAGCGGCCCGGCCGCAAACTTAGCTCGCGCCCCCTGACCTACCGCCGGACGCTATGTCCGACAGGGTCAGGGTGGCGTTTTTGCGGTTGGGGCAGCGATAATTAAAGGGCATGTGCCGGGCAGCATTTTTTTTTGGGCCACCTGCCAGCACCTGCCCCCTCTGGGCTCCTCCTGCGGGGTGCCGGCCATGATCGGTCAATCGGTCACTCCTCTTAAGTGCTGGGCTCTTTTGCTGGCACCCTGCTCCCCAGTGGTCCAGCAGGGCCCCGGTGCATGCTGCGCTAGGCCCCTCCCTTTTAATCAGGGGAGGGAGGCCTGTAGTACCGCGGCGTTATGTGCCGGTGCACGTGACGCTGCTGCACGTAGCGCCGCGATATTCATTGGGAGTGCCCCAAGAGGGAGGGGGAGCACTTCCAGTAGCACCCCACCTCCTGCTTGGGGTGCTACCATTGAATTTTGGGCGCAGGGATGCTAACTCTTTCGGGGCGCTAAAAGTAGCGCCCCGGCGAAGTTATCGCCCCAAAGGGGGCGCGATCCAATTTTCCCCCCTTAGAATTAAGTTACAAGCATGCCACTTTTTAGCTTGAATATATTAATGAAATCAGAACTGGGAGATAAATGTTTGTAACATATAACAGGAGGTGGACACAAGTCTCGCTCAATCATTTTCCTTCTTAAATTAAGTAGTACTGACTACCTGCGTTGAGAAAAAACATTGGGTAGAGTTTCCGCTAGTTTGTGTTAGTTTTATCAGCATAATCCGGGTGAAATTGGCCAAACCAACGCAGGGGTCTTCAAATTGAGCTCGGTTTCTTCGGCACTCAGGCACTAGTAGGCACATTTTAAAAGTTTTTACATATTAAAAAATATTTAATTTACAAAGAAACTGATGGTACATCAATGAAACTAGTAAATGGGTTCATAATAGTTCTTTTAAAGTCATTTTCAGTGATTTAAAATCGGGTTACTCACAGGTGGAGGACTAGACATTCTTATTAAAAATGTTTATTTGTTTTGATAAACCCATTTTCTGCTGTATTAATAAAGCTGCACCAGGTTACCACTCTTAAATATATCAATGAATATTTTTAATGCAAAGAAAAAAATAAACAATTACGTTCTATTTCGCTGCCCGATTGCATTGGTTCATGGAAGATTTTACATTTGTGATTATGCAAATCAATTTTAGCGGAAACTTGAACTGTAACCTAACCAGCGCAATTTCAAGCACAATTTGTGCCCAATTTCCCGATTGCTCCCAAAGCGGAAACTGACCCCCATCATTTTTACATTTAAAAGGTAAATCATATTTCTCCAAATAACTTACTTTCATTACTTAAAATATATTTCTATGTAAAAATCAACTATATTACATGGGGAGGGAATACTCAATTACACACACAGCCAGCCTCTAAGTAAAGTAACATGTTAGCTATGGTTCCACTTGAGACTCCCTCAACAATTCTACCAAGCCTTGTGAGATGGAGCATTGAATGATAACTTCTCCAACTGCAGGAGGGCGAGTTTGCGGTTGAGGACAAACAGAGTAAGCGAATTGACCAGGTAGCCAACTTGTATCTGATGATGTCATATTGCTGCACTCTAGTGGAATCCAGACTGCAAAATATGAAGAATATTCTCACTGCTCTGCGGTCTCTGAGCATTAGTGTACTGTAAAACTTTCCTGAAGAACTACTGATCCAAATTCTAAGTCTGTGCATTTTTAAACTTGAAGGGGGTGATTTTGCCAATGGGGAGCTTTTGGAGGCGGGACTCCCACTTGTCGGGTTTCAGTCCCGCCTCCAACAACTTCTGGCCAACCCACACTATTTTCCCTTGATTGATCTTGTTAAGCCCGCCCAGTGGGCTTAGCAGGCCAATTAAGGGAAAGCCAGCTGCAGAGCACGTCAATGTATGACATTTCATCTGTCAAAAATTTTTGACAGATGAATTGTCATCGTTTGACAGCTCTATGAAGCTGTCAAACAGTGACATTCTCTGCAGTTTGATGAGGTCTTGAATACAAGACCCCATCAAACTTCTTTCTTTAACAGAATTGAGATCGTTGTTGCATCTGTGAATGCAACGGCCACCTGTCATTCCCAACGCGGAGGACCAAGACTCTCCGCATACACACCGACTGAAGCCTGCAGGAAGAAACAAAGGTAAGTACACTTTTACTAACACTTTGCACTTACCTCAGATACTCACCTCTACACTCTTGCACCCATCACTTACCTTCACACCACACTTTTGCATCCCCGCCGACCCCCGTAGACCCCCTACTCGCCTTGCTGAGCTGGCGGGTTTCGGAGCCTTCGGGAAGCCCGCACTTGTTTGGGCAAAAAGGGGATAATCCTATTTTCTGCCTGTTAACTACCTGTTAACAAAAATGAGAAGTCGTACAACACCAGGTTATAGTCCAACAGATTTATTTAATTTTACAGGCAGTTAATAGGCTTTAATCCCTTCCCGTCTCCAAGGTGACGGGACCTGGCGCGGGACGGCTACCCGCCTCCTGGCAAGATGGCATAATGGAGGGTTGGGGGCGGGTTGGGCACCCGCCCCGCCCCGCCCCCAAATTCTGCCATTTTCCCGGCAGAGCCACCTCCATACCCGCCTCCCCAGGGCTGGCAAAATCGCCCTTTTTGACATTTTTTTGAAGAAACATAGCATGCGTACCAGTAAATTGTCTGTGGTGTTGCGCCTAGTCAGTTGATGACCACATATTTTTTTGTGTGTACAAGATAGCAACGGAGTTGGAAGAGAATTCAATACTTGCATTAGTCGGTAAGCCAAATAGGAAATACGCTGTTGCACCAGGCTAATATTGTCATTTGTTAATAAATTAAGCTAAAGTATTTTTTACTAATAAATCAAACTAATTTTGGCTATTCAGCAGAAAATTTAAAATTAGTGAATATTATTGTAATACATTTTTCTGCCAAGACACTACTCTGAAAATCACTGATAGAGTTCAGAGTACAATAGGAAAATTTTACCATTTTGCCCCCCGCCCCCACCCGCCACCACCCCAGGACCTCATACTGGGGAATGCAGGCACAGAGGCCAGTGGGTCCTACATTCAGTTGGCTAAAATTAAATGGACAGGAAATCCTGCAGCGTACACTGACCTCTAGTCTAAATTTGCGTGCTTGTACGCATAGCTGCATCTGCTAAAAAGATATTTCACACAGATTTGTCCTTCTTACCTCAAATCTTAATTGGCCATTCTAAGAGCACCAACATAATTTAGATCCCTTTATAATATCCAGAGCTTCTTTTTGGATTAATCCCAACTAACTGGATGCCATAGTTATTAAATTAAATTGCCAGACTTGGTAGGGTACTTTTTGCAGTGTCTAAGAACGCCAGTATCAGACAAGAAAATTACTTTTGGCCTATTGAGCCCACTCATTCTAATGGATCATGTACAATTTTACTGTTATGGACTCACTCTATTTAATCTTTCAAGTAACAACACAAGAAGAAGACAACTAACTACAGGTGAATTTTCGAAGAATATAAAACTGAAATTCCACCTGATCCTGAAGGTAATCAAGTTAAATGGGTTGATCATAATATTGATTTATGAATATCTTATTTTTAATGTATTGATAAAGATTCTAAATAGGTTTACAAATTCATAATCCATACGACTTTTCAAATTGAGGTTGCCAATTTATTTGCTTTTCTTTATGAAAGTAAAAGATCTTACTTTGTTTTTGTAGGTTTGACAACCTTCCTGATCATTCAAGTTGTTCAGATCATTCAACATTAAGGCTGTTCAGAAGAGAAAGACTAAAAATATGTGTTGCCCAATACATTAGAAGACCGCTAACCTGATGAGCAATCTGTTCAGGCTAGTGTTTTATTGTGCACAGTTTGCTCCATGTATAAAATATGTGTGGAATATTTCTAATACGGTACTATATAATTTGTAAAGTCTACTGTTCCTTTTGCTCAATTCGGCTCATCTCCTGTAGCAACTGTTCATTTTACGTCTGGTGCAGTCGTACTGGAAATGGAAAAAGGGCGTTCTCCTAAAATGTTAACCTTTCTTTTCTCTTTACAGATACTTACTAATCTGATGTGCATTTCTAGCAGTTTCTCTTTTCATTTCAGATTAGTGTTATTATAAGTGTTATTCGCCAATTTCAAAAACACAAAATCTTTTGTACTTATATATGTGCTAATCAAGTGGCAACTTGAACAGTGCAGCTATATACTACTGCTGTAGTATCTAAGTGATGCACACTGATGTGACAACAGTAATGTAACTCAGTAATCAGGTTCTGATCTGGCTTCTGAAGACACTGAAACCAGGAGGTATGAAACCACCTCAAGCAGATAGTCTCACAGCTTGGGCTTCACACTGTGTAGAATAACTGCAGCCCTGTGGAAAGTCACATTTTAAAAGTGCCCATGTGACTCATTGGACTACTTTGGACTTTATAAACTTCATATGAAATCTTTTAAATGTTATGAGAGAAACTATATTTCCATGTTACTATAGACTCTATTCTAATATTGCTGATTAGCCCCCTGGGCAGCAGAGCTCTGTGCTTTTATCATTGCTGGAATGCACAGAGCCCTGCTTTTGCTGAAGTAAATGTGAGGCACTGCATAGCACAGCCAGCAGTATAATTTGGATCTGGCGACTGAGCATCACACTCTACAGGTATTGGTTTGATCCCAATATCTGTATGACAACCGCACTCTCAATGTTGCTGATGGCATTTAGAGATTCACTTCAGTTCATTTAAGGGCGCATTCTGTGATCCGCCATTCCCAGCAGGAAACTCCACTTGTCGGGAGTGCATCATGGGTAATCCCAGAAATGCAGCCTGCGGTTTTCCACCTGTTAAAACTAATGGATGGAAAATCACAGGTTGCAGGCTCATGATTTCTCACAATGCACTCCTTGTGAGCGCAGCTCCCCGCTCATGTGGGGTTTGGCCCTATAGAACAAGCATAGAGTGGGCCAGATTTTGCTGTAGCAGGACATCTAACAGTGTCTGCTGTTAGTGAGACTTGCCCTTACATGTTTAATCACGATGATATTTTGCACTGCAAGTTGAGATGGAAACGGTGTGGCGCCCTCTACAGGGCATCTGAATGGCATCTGAATTTGAACATGGAAAAAGTCTGACCACATGGCACTAGAAATAGTGAAGTCACACCCATCAATTCAGTCAGGAGTGTTACAGAGAGGTGAGTAAAGATCTGTTAACTGTAGCAAGTTACTTTAATTTAAAAAAAAACTTTTTTATAGAAAAGCAGTGCAAAGTAATGAACAGTATTTTAAAAGTAGTGCAAAGTATTGTTGGTGTTGTGTTTATTATTGATATTTATATTTCTCTTATGATTGTTTCTATTATAGTTGTTGTTGCTACTGCTGCCCTTAAATCATTTAGTCAGAAGTCATTTGGAACTGTTTGTAAGATTTTAATAATATCAACTATGTTAACGTTACAACTGTCTCCAAAATAGAAAATGACAAATTACCTCAATATTTATTTCAAGTTTTGCATTTGCTTGATTTGCTACTCTCACCGGGAGGTCGATTTAACGACAAGTTCAGTGTCCTTTGAGATGACATTAGCTGTGATCTAAGATCACTTAACAGGGTGGGCCGCGAGAAGACTGTCATCATCCACCATTGCACTCTCTCAATTTTTGGTTGTTTATAGTGCTGCAATAAAAGTTCACTGTTTGACTTTCAATCTTGCCTGGTCTTTTGTGTGCTTTCCTGGGGGGAGAGGGAGGCGGGGAGGTATGTTGCCACTTTCATCATTGTCCGATGACTGAGCCACCACCTGCTCTCTCGCCGCCCTGCCCACTGCAGTCGTGGCTTCCTCGGGGGGGGACCCCGAACAATGGCCCCAGCAACATCAGGGCTGGGATCTTCCATGTCGTCCATTTCCACTGGCATCTCGTTTGCCTAGTTTAGGGTCAGAAGTTGTGCAATGTGCAGCATCCCACCGCAATCCTCACCACTTTGCTAGGCGAGTACTGCAAAGTACTCCCCGATCTGTCCAGGCACTGGAAGTGTGATTTCAACACCCCTATTGTCCACTCCACTACTTGACGCCTGCCTAGGAGTGCAGAGTTATACATTTCCTGTGCTGCTCTACCGATCCTGCGGTAGGGTGTCATCAGCCACGGCTTTAGCGGATAGGCCTTGTCACCTAAGATCCATCCAGATCTTTGCTGTGCTCCAGTGAAGCAATCATGTAAGTTTGAGAGCTGAAGTATGAAGGCATCATGAGCACTTGCCCGGAGATCTGCATTGACATTCATGACCCACAGTTGGGCATCGCAAAGAATCATCACATTTAACGAATGGTATCCTTTCCTGTTGATTTATGTGACAAGTACATAATTGGGTGCCTTCAATGGCACGTGGGTTCCGCTGACAGCCCCCTGCACTGTGGGGAAGCCAGCAATCCTGTGGAATGCGATGGACCTCTACCTTTGCTACGCTGGGGACATGTTACAGGTGATGACATCTGTGACCTGGTGCATGCAGGTCCTCGCAGCGCTCTGGGTGATGTTGCACATGTCACTGGTGCCTGACTAAAATGACCCGCATGCATAGAATTTGAGGGCTGTAGTTACCTTCTTGGCCACTGACAAGGCCATGCGGGGGTTAGACCATGGCTGAAGGTCCTCTTTTAACATTTTACATGGTGCTTGACACTTCATTGTTGTTCCCTGCGTCGGTCTTCCATGCTGTACAGTAAATACATGAACAGTGGGCTGCTTCGTCTCACAGTCCTCTTTAAGCACTTGCAGGGCTGTTGATGTCACATAAATGTGAAAATATCTGACACCCTGGGTCTCACAGACCTTTCTATAAAGAATTTCTAGAGGGATAAAATTGAAAAGCAGAGAAGTTATGTTAAACTTGTATCGAACCTTGGTTAGACCACACTTGGAGTACTGTGAACAGTTCTGGTCTCCATATTGTAAAAAGGATATAGGGGCACTGGAGAAAGTGCAGAAAAGATTTACTAGGATGATACCAGAATTGAGCGGTTATACCTATCAGGAAAAATTGAACAGGCTGGGGCACTTTTCTCTAGAAAAGGGAGAACCCTTCCCTGGCTTGCTGAGCCATTTGTGTTTGTGCTGAAGCAGTTTTCCCATTTTTTGTGGTTCGGAAAGGGAATTTAGCTTTAAGAGCTGAATAATCACATTTGGGACTTCTTTTTACTGTTAAACTTTGAAAGGGAGTAAGGGTTGAAAACTGCATGGGGGAAAAATTCGATTGATTAGCGCCTCCCGTTAGTGCCCTAAGAGGGTGCTAACGGGGCGCAAGGCAACTAGCGCCCGGGCGCGGCGATGTTTGTGCCGCTCGCGAAATTGACCAGACATTTTGCGGCGGCGCTAAACACTACCACCACGATCTCCTGCGCCCGCAGATCATGACATCAGTCGAGCATGCAACGCCCCGGTAGCGCCCCGGACCGGATATTGACTGGCGCCCCCTGCCTTTCCGCCTGCCGCTAGCAATGACAGGTAGAGGGGAAAATTTTGCAGTCACGAAAGGACTGGGGGAGCGCTATTTAAAGGCGGCCACTTCCTGCCTTTTTTTGTCACCGACATTTTTGCACCACGCATTCTGAGAGAGAGAGAGAGAGACTTCTGGAGAGATTCAACGCTGTGTGAAGGAGTTTTGGGTACTGAGCAGCACTTTGCAGGTTCATTTTGATTTGACCTTCCTTGCATCAATTTAGAAGAGACTACGGGGGCTGCACTCTGAGCTCTTTCCCTGGGCCTGTCCATTGTTCTTTCCAGCAGAATTGATGTACAGGTCTCTCCAGGCCGAGATTCAAGGCTGCAATGAGCAGGGTATGGTTGGAGAGCAAGATCGACCCTCCCCTTTAAGAACTGGCCGGCGCCAGTGTGTCTGTGTTCCATTGCTAACTGACATCACCTGAGCTTCACCAGCGTTCTGAGGTAGCGCCTCGCTCCTCGGCGTTAGCGCCTTAAGAGAGCTGTGTAGCACCTGATTTAGCGCTCAAATCACCTCTAAGGATGATAAAGGCCAAGTTTGCAGTCGGAGGCGATAATTAGCACCAGGCGCTAAACTTTGCACCCCAAATGGGGCGATACCGAATTTCTCCCCCTATGTTTTCACTGCTTTTTCATTTGTATTAGTTCTGAGTGCATTGCCCCTTTAATTCATACCCCTTTTAATTGCCCCGAATTCCTTGTGAGCTCCACAGCCTCGCTCCCAGAGGCTGTGCGAAGCTCGAACGCCGCTTCAGGGCGGGAACTTCACCTCGGAGGTCTCCACGAACGCTACGAGGAGGGCGTTGCATGGAAGCTTAGCGCTGCGCCACCAATCTCCAGCCCCCACCCAGATGAATTTATTCTCCTCAATATTGCGGCCATTTTCGGCGGCCGTTAACTCCAGTTGCCGGTGCGACCAGCAACTTTTGTGGTGAACACGAATTGCTAGGCCATAGTTTTGAAATAGTTTGTTACTATTACTGTAATAAAGCTACTCCTGTCATTTGAATGCTCTTTACTGTAATATTAAAGTTTGCTTCTAAATATGTGAGCTAAAAACTTTTTTAAAAGCCAACCCAGGGAACCTGTTAATTTCTGGGACCTCTTGGCAGTCAAATGTTAAAAGAGAGAATGTCAGTTTAATAAATATTGTTATTCATATATAATTAATATATCATGCCACAGAATTTACAAAACTATGCTATGGATTATGCTAAGCTTTATCATCTTTGTCTTTTTTTTGCTCCAGAAATCCAGCTGATATGGAAGATTATAGCAGGTGCATTTGCCTTGTTAGTCCTTTTTTGTCTTCGGGTTTACCCGTATTGTCATTAAATCAGTGCGCCTTTAATAAACAAATGTTTAAAACAAAATGTCTGTGTATTATAATGAAAATGAACTGTAAACTTACTGTAAAAGTTCTTTGCACAATTATTTCAATGTAATTCAAAAATAATTCGTTGCACAAAATACACTTTTGAAGATATTAATTTGTCATAAAATTGATCTTTGATATAAAGAAAGACTTGCATTTATATAGTGCCTTTCACGACCACTGGACATCCCAAACCGCTTTACAGCCAATGAAGTACTTTTGAAGTGTAGTCACTGTTGTAATGCGGGAAACGCGGCAGCCAATTTGCGCACAGCAAGCTCCCACAGACTGCAATGTGATAATGGCCAAATAATCTGTTTTAGTGATGTTGATCGAGGGACAGATATTGGCCAGGACAATAATGAACCGCATTAATGTGTTATTAAACCACAGAACACCCACATAAAGGTTATACATCTTCATATTAGAATTAATATTCTGAGGTGTCCGAGACTGTTTCATCTTCCCAAAATAATATGGGTTACAGCAGCTGAAGGAGGAAAATACATAACGGCGATTCCGCAATCCGGCCATACGAGCATATGAAAATGACGGGTAGTTCCCAGTGGGCAATGGAGCTCACAGGGAGTACAGGGTCGTTCCCCCTGGTACAGGCCTCATCTCCACTCCTTTGAGTCCAAGGGATGCAGACTTGAATGTCTATGGCGGACAACTGGTTTTAACCATTCATCGCCATATCACATAAAGCACTATTGGGTCCTGCTCTCCTCTGCCAAATATTCTCACTATTCGAGGATCATCTTGCAATGAAAAGATAACCCCGGCTTCTCTTCTCCACTACAAACCGCCTTCTTAAACCCCTCTCTCCTACCTCCTCCACCCTCACCACCACCAACAAGTGCGAGGAGCTCATGGACTTCTTTGTCACAAAGATTGAGACCATCCGTTCAGCTGCCTCGGCCACATCCCTCCCTTCCCCTAGCCCGCTGGGCTAAACTTCTCCTAAGGTTTCCCCCTGCCCTAGCCCTGAACTCACATCTTTCTCCAGTTACTCTCCTATCTCCCATCCTGCCCTCTCCGAGCTCATCTTGTCCATGAGACCCACCTCGTGCTCCCTTGACCCTATTCCCTCTAAACTGCCAGCGATGCCCACAGCCCAGGAACAAATTTTTAAAAAAGAGTTGCCGAGTTTTACCCGTAACAGGTGAGTAAGAAGGGACTTTGTTGCTGTCAGATGGCAGTGACATGTTTTAGGAGAAGAAAATGAGAAACGACTTTGTGCAAATTTTGAGCTGTACATGAATCCACTTTTTAAAATAAAATGATCCTACTGCAGATGGGTTTGTAACTTCAGGCTTTCAATCATTAGGTGGAGCAAGGAAGCATTTTACCAGAGGGAAGAAGTGTGATTACTTTTATCAACTGCTTTTTACTAAATACAATATTGCACCGGGGTGGATTTATGGTTTTAGTCTTGTTGTTAAAAAAAACCTTAATAACATAAAAAGTGGGGGGAAATTGGAGCTTACGTTTGAAAATCAGAATTCTGGCATCAGGTTTATATTTTTAGAAATGTTGAGGCACCTCACTTTCTACAGGCCAACACAATGAGCACATCTGTCTGCTGAAGATTTCAAACCGCCTGGGGACAACAAAATTGGCTAGCTGAAGACACGATCGTCAATGGCGGAGTGATTAAAATCGGGAATGTGCAAGAGGCCCGAATTGGAGGAGCGCAGAGATCTCGGAGGGTTGTAGGCACTGTTCCCTGTAAGGTGCGTGGCCGCGCAGTGATCTGTAAGGTCCTACGCACTTAAATTCAAAGGCCGTGCAGTGAGCTGGAGAGCTGGAGCGAGGGGGCGGGGGTGGTGGTGGGGGGTAAGCGGCCCAATACACAATGGCCTGGGAATCCTCACAGTGAGTCCTTTGTGACCTCAGAGCCGATCCGAATTGGAACGGCATTTGCTTAGATATGGAGCCCTGGAACCCGGCGAGCGTTTTCTCACGAATCTGTCAGTACTGCGGAAACACATGTAGTCCATTCCCAGGGACTGAGGGGTGGCCGCACTTTGGAACAACACAGGTGGAGGTGCAGCACATGTACAATGGCCGCTGGAAGGAGGCTAAAGCAAACAATTTTTAGGCCCGCGGTGAAACAAAAATGAGGGAAAAAAATTAAAATTCGGAAAATTGTTTAAAGCCGGAAAAAGTAAGTTCCAGTTAAATTTTGCCAGGTGTTGTCCCCTTTTCAGAAGAGTTTATCAGGGTTATTTAAATCATGTTGTGAGAGAGGGGAAAAAGTTTGTGCCTCAGAGTCTGTGAGAGACCGGGTGGTGGCAGCAGAAATGAGGAAACAACTTCTCCAAAACTGATCCCAACTCATTGCCAAGGCTGGGGATAGATAACCTCACAGCCTTCTTAGGATTGGGGAGTTTAACCACTTTATTCACTTTCTTATTTGAACTCTGTTTGGAATTAGAGTTTAGTTTATTTTTTTTGTTGTATGTTTAACGACAGTGTTGAAGACAGCGTTGGAGCAATTTCTTCTGTCAAAGCTGCAACGAGACATGAAAGAATTTAAAGACTTTTAACAAACTTTTCACAAAAAAATGAGTGTTAAAAACACATTTTCCCCCCTAAGTTTCGAATATGATTTTGGAAGAAACAGAAGCAAAAATCAATTTTACCCTCATTTAAACAAGTTTCAACCAGGTCTTGAAGTCCAAACGCTTTTAAAGAGGCTGTGAAATGCTTAAAATGTTTTAAAATTGAAATTGAAGTGAGTAGTTTTACACAAACATGCAATCATGCTGTTGAGGAGGGGAAGGGTAGAGGAGGATTTGTAGGAGTTACATATTATATTTATTAAAAGTCAATAAAAAGTATCATTAAGACGTTTAGGAAGAGAACCAAAAAATGGGAAAAACACAAACCATTTTATTTTGTCTGTTGTTCTATAGTCCTATCAAGTCCTGGAATAATGTAATTATTGATTTCCTCTTAAACATTTAGTGGAGTGTTAATAGAAACAAGAGTTATGTAATGATGTATAAAAATTGCAGGAAGCTACTTTAGAAGAAACCAATATTTGTTTATTGAGAAAGACCCAGAAAATACTTTGATTAAACTGATAATGTACAATTTCAATTTGGTAAAATTTTTTGAAATAGGAGATTAAAAATTGAAAGTACAATGAAGTTTGTTTCCCGCTATTTAATTGTGAAGTACCTAAAATAATTCAACCCTTTTCATGGTAAGAGCAGGGATTAATATTATGGACAATGTTTGAGAGAAAAATATTTGAAGCGAAATTCGTAAATTAACATCTTTACGTCAACATATTAGTAAACATTTCCAAGTCAGTCTGATTGGCTCTCCTATCCAGGAAGAAAGATGAATGTTTATTTCTGTTAAATCATAGCATTTCCTGCTTTTTGTTTTTAATTCGGTGATGCAAATTGTGTATGTTTTTTTCTGCACTTGTGAATAAGTACTGCATTTCTGACATGTTATGCGGGGGGTGTGCTGGTTCAAGAAGACAACGTCTATTAATCTGCCATCATCATCACTCTCCTCAAAAAAAAACCCTTGACCCCTCCATCCTTGCAAACTACTGCCCCATCTCCAACCTCCCTTTCCTCTCCAAAGTCCTTGAACGTGTTGTCGCCTCCCAAATCCGTGCCCATCTTTCCCGCAACTCCATGTTTGAATCCCTCCAATCAGGTTTCCGCCCCGCCACAGGACCAAAACGGCTCTCATCAAAGTCATAAATGACATCCTATGTGACTGTGACAAAGGTAAACTATCCCTCCTCATCCTTCTTGACTTGTCTGCAGCCTTTGACGTGGCTGACCACTCCATCCCTCTCCAACGCCTCTCCACCTTTGTCCAGCTGGGTGGGACTGCACTCGCCTGGTTCCATTCTTATCTATCTAATCGTAGCCAGAGAATCATCTGCAATGGCTTCTCTTCCTGCTCCTGCATCGTTACCTCTGGTGTCCCCCAAAGATCTATCCTTGGCCCCCTCCTATTTCTCATCTACATGCTGCCCCTTGGCAACATCATCCGAAAACACAGCGTCAGTTTCCACATGTACGCGGATGACATCCCTCTACCTCACCACCACTTCTCTCGATCCCTCCACGGTCTCTAAATTGTCAGACTGCTTGTCCGACATCCAGTTCTGGATGAGCAGAAATTTTCTCCAATTAAATTTTGGGAAGACCGAAGCCATTGTTTTCGGTTCCCGCCACAAACTCCGTTCCCTAACCACTGACTCCATCCCTCTCCCTAACATCTGTCTGAGGCTGAACCACACTGTTTGCAACCTTGGTGTCATGTTTGACCCTGAAATGAGCTTCCGACCACATATCCGCGGCATAACTAAGACCGCCTATTTCCACCTCCGTAACATCGCCGTCTCCACCCCTGCCTCAGCTCATCCGCTGCTGAAATCCTGATCTATGCCTTTGTTACCTCTAGACTTGACTATTCCAATGCACTCCTGGCTGGCCTCCAACATTCTACCCTACGTAAACTTGAGGTCATCCAAAACTCGGCTGCCCGTGTCCTAACTTGCACCAAGTCCCGTTCACCCATCACCCCTGTGCTCGCTGACCTACACTGGCTTTCAGTTAAGCAGCGCCTCAATTTCAAAATTCTCATCCTTGTTTTCAAATCCCTCCATGGCCTCGCCCTTCCCTATCTCTGTAATCTCCTTCAGCCCCACAACTCCCCGAGATATCTGCACTCCTCTAATTCTGCCCTGTTGAGCATCCCTGATTCTAATCGCTCAACCATTGGTGGCCGTGCCTTCTGTTGCCTAGGCTCTAAGCTCTGGAAGTCCCTGCCTAAACCTCTCCACCTCTCTTTCCTCCTTTAAGACGCTCCTTAATACCTACCTCTTTGACCAAGCTTTTGGTCATCTGCCCTAATTTCTCCTTATGTAGCTCGGTGTCAAATTTTTTGTCTTATAATACTCCTGTGAAGCGCCTTGGGACGTTTTACTACGTTAAAGGCGTTATATAAATACAAGTTGTTGTTGTTAATGGAAGTGATTGAAGTTGAAAATACGGATACCCGTTTTGTTCAGTTCTTTTTAATACTGCGAACTAAAGAACTACAGCACTTTATATTTGTTGGTTGTCTGGTTGCATTGTGATTAATATTCTAATTACTTATGTGGATGTACAGCACGTCCGTCCCATAGGAAAGCTGCTGCTGCTGCTGTTTGTGCAGCCATTGCTATAGTGACATGAGGGTGGGCTAATACATTGAAAACTTTAACATTAATACTAATTGCACAAATAGATATGCCTGTTTCAGCTCACCTTAGGCTTTTGGATTGTTTGTCGACGCATAACCGTTTAACTGACTGACGTTTCTGAAATGTTAAAAGTTCTTTTATATCCCAGTCATTTCTGACAAGTAATTTTTTTTTGAAATAGAGTTTGTACATGACAAACTAAAAGCTTTTAATTAATTCTACCGTAAAAAAAACTTGCAGGATGGGCATGTAAATAACAAACGAATTTCAATATAGATAACTGAGGTGGTACATTTTGGTAGGAGGAATAAGGAGGCTACCTACTCCTTGGAAAATAAGAGTCTAAATGGGGTGGAAGTGCAAAGGGATCTAGGGGTATAGATTCACAAATCATTAAAAGTAGCAACGCAAGTTAAAAAAAGCCATAATAGTGCAAATATTTCTAGAGGAATAGAATTGAAAAGCAGAGAGGTTATGTTAAACTTGTATAGAAACTTGTCTGATTGTCTCGTGATTTGAGACGGTGGGGTGGCAATATGGCATTACTGTATATATGCTTTTAAGTGGTTGCTGTCATTGTTGTTGTAAAAGTTGTTGTAAAATTTGCCCACGGACAAAAAGGTCACGCTCAAAGTAGTTCGTGGCCCGCTCAGCCCAAAAAAAAATGAGAGCGAACATTAGTACTGTCCCCCTCCCCTTCAATCAGCCATCATCGCACCATCAAAAAACCACCATTGACCCCTCAGTCCTTGCAAGCTACCGCCCCATTTCCATTCTCCCTCCATAGTCCTTGAACGTGTTGTTGCTTCCCAAATCCGTGCCCATCTTTCCCACAATTCTATGTTTGAATCCCTCCAATCTGGTTTCTGTCCCTGCCACAGTCCCGAAACGGCCCTTATCAAAATCACAAATGTCTGTGACCATGGTAAACTATCCCTCCTCATCCTTCTCGACCTGTCTGCAGCCCTTGACACAGTTGACCACATCATCCTCCTCCAACGCCTCTCCTCTGTCGTCCAACAGGGTGGGACTGCCCTCGCCTTGTTCCATTCTTATCTATCGAGTCATAGCCAGAGAATCACCTGCAATGGCTTCTCTTCCCACTCCCACACCGTTACCTCTAATTTCCCCAAGGATCTATCCTTGGCCCCCTCCTATTTCTCATCTACATGCTGCCCCTCGGCGACATCATCCAAATTATCATCCATCATCTGTAGCATTGAAATTACCTTTTAAAGACTTTTAATTAAACGACAAATTGTTCCTTAATATTAAATTTAAATATAAGTATTTTAGAGAACATTCACGTTACATATTCCATTGTGACACAGTTACTGAATGCATTAAACAAAAACAAATAGAGAAGATAGAATTGTTGCCAAAATATGTAGAACTGCATAGTTACCAAAACTTATTTGATATATCAGTATTTTGTTAAAATTATGTAACAAAATACCAACATGTTGATTTTGAAATGCAGTATCTGTATAGAAACCCTTTGTTCTTTATTGAGCCTTGTACACAATCCTGTTTCACAGACAATATCAACATTTTTGCCTTTAAATTTTCTTTATCGGCATTTCCCTGACTAAAATTTTAAAAGTTCCTATATTTTTATTTGAATTATGAATTCTCAAATTCTTTGAAACGGAGCATGCATGTAACTTGCACCGCTATAGTTAGTGAAAAGATGTGAACGTACATCATTAATAAATAAATCCAGTAGGCAGCAATTGAAAAGTTATTTGCAACCATAATAGCACATAACAGGACAGCGAGGCCATTATTTGCAATGCCACCAATTCTCTCATATCAGGATCAGACGTGATGTGGATTTTGCTGCATTCAGAAATATGGAAACATAACGGAGATTGAAACAAAAACGCACACACCAACTTGATGTCGCCCACTGAAACATCTTTAGATTTAAATAGTGTGGGGAAAGTCAGATTTGTACAGGTAATGCAAGGAGAAATGTTGGAAGTTAATGTATTGTGGATGATTAAGCTTCATGGTGACTCCGGTAATTTTTTAATGTACCAAATACTTGACCCATGAGGTGCGCATTTCGCAATGATTAACAAACGTGAATGCACTCACTATACTTTAGGTAGGTGCTGTTGTGTTAGTGGTTCAGAAACCTCAGTTCCAAAGCCTTATTCACTCCACTTTACGAAAGATTAAAGAAAAAGGAGGACGGCGAGGAAGAAAACGGAAAGTAACATTTGTTCTGGTCTGCATACAATGACATTTGAAGTAACACTTAATTTTTAAAGTAATTGGAAAGTTAATGTACACAGTTACATTTTTTCCGCCACTTAAAATTTTGGTTATAGTAATTGTGAGTCATGTCATTACCATATCCCTAAATGGTATTTATTACTTTATCAAATTGTGTTTGGTGGATAATATCGTTTTTGCAGACAATACTAAATTATTAAAGTCACTCTGCAAACCTTTTCGGCAACTTTCAAAGTGCACCTGTTGTCAGGAACCACAGCAGAAAATGCCTGCAAGGTTTTCCGGGTTCCTTTCACAGTGAAACAAGCCCCTGTGCCTGCTTTCACTAACCGTAACATTTTCGTCCGTAATTGCTGGGCAGTTGGTGGGCAATTAGCCCAACTCTGCGCCAGCAATGAGTATTTCCTCGTCGGTGCGGATCATCTGTCAAGGCATACCTTAAGAGATCGCAAGTTCGGGATTTAGCGTGTGCACAAGCGCATGCGGAAATCCTGAACTTGCTGTCCATTTCAAAGGTGGTATGACGGCGTACTCTGAGAGTATGCCGTCATACCCACTGCAAAATCTGCCCCGCTATTTTTTTAAATTTGTCTATGAGATGTAGGCATTGCTGGCAAAGCCTGCACATTTATTACCCATTCTTAATTGCCCTTGAGAAAAATGACAAGTCGCACAACACCAGGTTATAGTCCAACAGTTTTATTTGAAATTACGAGCTTTCAGAGCTCTGCTCCTTCTTCAGGTACAGGTACAGTGAGGGAATACCCTTGAGAAGGTGGAGATGAGCCGCCTTCTTGAACTGCTGCAGTCCACGTGGTGAAGGTACTCCCACAGTGCTGTTAGGGAGGGAGTACATTTAAGGGGAAGCTAGATAAGTACATGAGGGAGAAAGAAACAAAAGATTATGCTGATAGGGTTAGCTGAAGAGGGGTAGGAGCAGCCTCATGTGGAGCATATACGCTGGCATAGACCAGTTGGGCCAAATGGCCTGTTTCTGTGCTGTCGACCCTATGTAACTATGTAAGTCTTACACATGAGATTCTTGAACCACTTACTAGGAAAGCTGAGGCAGTTTCCCATTGCCTTCTTCACAGTTTGTACCTTCAGAGTACCCTCTCTTAGGTGGACAGCAACCAAGACTACAGAGCTCCACCTCCCCTTTATAATGGGGCGGGGAGGGGGTGGGGGGGGCAACCGCACCCATCAGGCACAAGTACCCCTGCTGGACATCAACCCAGTATTCAAAGCCAGCACTCCAGGGCTGTCTGGATTGTGGCCCAAATCTAATCCTTCTAACTCAGAAGAAGGAAATCTATCACTGAGCCAGTGGTCACTCCATCTGGACGCAAGTACCCCACTGGCTGGCAACCCAGTATTTAGACACCATATTCTAGTATCCACTCACCGGGGCTGCTTGGAACGGTGCTTGAACCCTTCTGACTCAGAGATAGGAATGCTACCATTAAGCCAAAGGCTCATTCCTATATGAAGTGTTTTGGTTTTGGTTAGTGACAAGAGGTCATCAAATTAAAATTGCCAGTAAGAGATTGAGAAGAAAGGTTAGGAGAAATGTATTTCATGGAAGGTTGTTGGAGCATGGAATGCTTTGCTACAGGGAGTGATTGAGGCACCGCTTCCTTTAAGGGAAAATTGGATAATTATTTGAGTACTGGAGAACAGGGAGAGAGTGGGGCAGTGGAATTCATTTTGAATTGTTCTAGCAAACAGTGGCACAGACACGATGAGCAGAATGGCCTCCTTCTGTGCTGTAAACAGCTAGGGGCTAAAAATTTGGTTGCATAGCGTCCATTGTTTGGGCGCTACGTGTGCCGTTTGGAGTCAAAAATGGCGTCTGAGCAGCACGCGCATACTTCTGGTGCGGGCCTTGCCGGATGCCATTTTGGTGAGGGCATTGGCGTCGGCGCTGGGAGCATGCACCGTTAGTATGCAGAGTACACAGATCGTGATGCCAATCAGTGTGTAATGCTGATTTGATGCCAGCATTGCCATTTTCGACCTCAACGCTGGAGCTAAACTTCCCACAGCTGAACATGAGTTCAGCAGCAGGAGGACCCCTAACCAGCGCTATTTGAAGGGATCATCACCTACTTACAGGTTAGTTGCTGATTAATTTCTACTAGCTGTTGCTGAGTTTGTATGGTGTTTGGTGTTTTCTAGACGTCTTTAAAGTTGCCTAAAATCTACAGGAATGGTGTGGCACATGCTCAAGGGATCTACTCAGCCCAGTTGCTCCCAGACATGAGTGCAGTAGTTTGTATCCCCCTTGGCCTGCTGCATGACAGAGAGAATGAGTAGAGGTGACAGAGAGCAGGACAAGCTGCTCGAAGAGGGAGGAAGAGGAGGGGGAGAAGGGCTCTCAGCAGGAGGCCACATCCACCCAGGGTCTTCAGGGAGCAATTCTCCTACCTCAACCTCAGTGATGAACAGTGTGTGCAAGGTCTCCATTTTACTAAGGAGGTGCTCACTGAAATCCGCCGCCTGCTTCAGGCAGACCTGCAGCCTCAGTCCAGGGTGAGGACGGCATTGCCGGTGACTATGGCCTTGAACTTCTTCGCGTCGGGCTGTTCCAGGCTGGAGCAGGCGACATCTGTAACATCTCCCAGTTCACTGTCCACTCCTGTATAAGGAATGTGAGTGAGGCTCTGTATGCAAAGAGAGCTGAATACATTTCATTCTCTCTTTAGGTCTTTAAAACTATGAAAGGTTTTGATAGAGTAGAAACAGAGAGAATGCTTCCACTTGTGGGGAAGAGCAAAACTACAGGCCATCAATATAAGATAGTCACCAAGAAAACCAATAGGGAATTCAGAAGAAACTTCTTTACCCAGAGAGTGGTGGGAATTTGAAACTCGCTACCACAGGGAGTGGTTGAGCGAATAGTATAGATACAATTATGGTGAGACTAGATAAGTATATGAGGGAAAAGGGAATAGAGGGTTATGTTGATAGATTTAGATGAGAAAAGACGGGAGGAGGCTCGAGTGGAGCATAAACGCCGGCATGGACTGGTTGGGCCGAATGGCCTGTTTCTGTGCCGTATATCCTGTGTAATCTCTTGCCAGAGAGAAGTAGGTGGAGTGAGCACGCGGCTTCACCACGATAGCAGGCTTCTCCTGGCGCAGGGAGCCATTTACTGCATGCATGTTGCTTTGCAGGCGCCACATTTCAATTCGGAGATGTACCACAACCGGAAGGGATTCCGCTCCCTCAATGTCCAGCTGGTGTGCGATCATACTCAGCGCATCATGCAGGTCAATGCTCGGTATCCTGGCAGCAGTCATGATGCCTTCATTCTGTGGCAATCCGCTGTACCATCAGCATTTCAGCCACCACGACAAACGAGAGGGTGGCTCTCCATTGATCACCTGGTTCCTGACTCTGCTGCGCAGCCCACGCACACGTGGGCAGCATGCAGACAATGAGAGCCATGCTGCCACACGGAATCTGATAGAGCAGACCATTGGCATGCTGAAACAACACATCCGCTGCCTTGACCTTGACATGGGTGGCAGCAGTCTGGGCTGGCTGGCTGACAGGCAACAGCAAGGGCACTGGCGGAGTGGCAGTGGTGGGAGGACGAATGCTGTCATCCTGAGAAAGGACAGCAGGGTCGTCCTCCACTGAGCTACTGCCACTCCCCCGGGGCGGGGCCTCAGCAATCCTAGTAATCTGCTGGAGGACAGATTGTTGAACTGCTGTGACACCCTGCAAGCCCCTTTCTGATGGCAGCAGTCTGAGCTTGCATGGCAGCAAGCTGAGCTTGCATGACTTCAGTCTGAGCTTCCATTGCAGCACTCAAACGTTGGGCGGCTTCTGCTTGTGCTTCGATGGAAGCTGAGACATCGACCATCAGACGCTGCATGATGGTTGGGTCCACAAGTGGGCAAATGGATCTGCCCACCCCTTCTACGCTGGAAAGATGGCCTCAAGCTCTGCGCAAAGTGCTGTGCAAGGTTGGAGCTGGATTCCTCCACCCTTCTTGACATTACATTCAGGCTTTCTGACAGGCTTGCCAATGCACCAAGTATTTTGTTGTGCATACCCATCAGCTTTGTTCTGTAGACCGCCCCATCAAAGTCCTCATCTGAGTCTTGTGCAGCAGAACTCAAGTGCGACCTCGTCCTCTGGGAAGCTGGCACCTGCATTACCCTTTCCCCCTGCCCCGGCTGCAGCCCACTCGTGCCTGGTGACTCACCATATGCAGATCCCACCGCTAAGCTAGCCTCTAAAGTACACGCAGTGCCAGTATCTAAGCAGGTGGCTGCGAGTGTCAGATCGAGTGACGGTGTTTCGTCTTCATCATCACTCTCCTCTTCCTTTTCCTCTTCCTCTTGCACCACTGCCTGGCCAGGTTGGATTTCTTGGGTCTCTGAAATGAGAAAGGCACAAGGGTAGGATTGTGTTGAGGGGAGTGGGGGGTGGGTGGGAAAGCAAGAGGTGCATGCTTACACCATCTACAGCTTGTAATTCACAAGAGATTGTGGGATGAGGGGGAAGTGGGATGTGAGAAGGAAGATTAGGTATGAGCATACCGTCACCTTCAATGGTTTTAGCGCCGCTGCTGGCCTCAGTCACAGCCACTCCAATTATGCTGAGCACTATCTCCTTGAGCGGGGCCAGGATATGGAGGCGCGCATGTCCCCCTCTGGTTAGCTGCCGCTGCCTATGGTTGTGAGCCACCTTGTCCTGCAAGAGAAAGGTAAGTGTGACAGTGAGTGTGGTTCAATGTATTTGGCTGATGTGGCTGTCATGGTTGAATAGCTGGCAGTGTGTGCAAGGTGTGAGATGTGGGTGTGAGGTTTGCTGCAGTGGTAAGTGTGTGAGGGTGAGCTGGAGCATATGAATGTGAGGTATGACTCGTGATTGATAGAGATTGTTGGTAGGTGAGTGATGGGGATATGGTGAATTGAGCAGTGTATGAGGCTAGTGGTGCAGATGGTGGGATATGGCATTTGAAGATGCATTCACTGACCTTGACCACTCGTGTGAGGTCATTAAACTTCTTCCTGCACTGCATCCAGGTCCTCGGGACAACACTGTTGGCATTGACCTCCATGGCTATCTGCTCCCACTGCCTGGAGGGCCTCCTGCCACCCCCGTGGAAATAAGACCTCTCTCCTCCTCTCCGCCTCCTGTACTACGGCCTCCAGTGCTGCGTCTGAGAACCTTGGAGCCCTCTCTCTGGCCTGTAATGCCATTGCTGAATGTTTCCCAATTGAAACTACCTTCTGGAATGACTTCCAACACCTGGTCTCGTCAAACCCTTTAAGAGGTGCAGGCTGGCTTTAAGAAGTGCAGGCTAGCTTTAATTGGTGCTAGTCTCGCACGAACTTGGGCCCCCTGCTGAGCGTTCAGCCACTCAGCAGTACAGTTAGCACTGAGCTGGACGCCACTAACATTTAAATTAGCAGGCAATACCAAATTTGCGTGCTGCCTGCATTACTTTGAACGGACGCGGGTTAATCACGCATCACTAGCGAATGTTTAGCCCCTACTGTTTTACAGTTAGCAGTTAACTCCTAAACTATCGATATTTCCAAATAGATATTTCTTTACTTGTGTCTGATAATCCATTATGGTCATATCATTATATCCAAACATACTACCCACCTGGTATTGTATGATCAACGTAAACTCAGAGAAAATAACTCCAGAGTTACAAACAATAATTCCAGAGACTTGAGCACATAATCCAGGCTGACACTTCAGTGCAGTACTGAGGTTGTGCTACACTGTTGGAGGTTCCTTCTTTCGGATGAGATGTTAAACCGAGGCCCCGTCTGCCCTCTCAGGTGGACGTAAAAGATCCCATGGCACTATTTCGAAGAGGAGCAGGAGAATTCTCCCGGTGTCCTAGCCAATATTTATCCCTCAACCAACATCATTAAAACAGATTATCTGGTCATTATCTCATTGCTGTTTGTGGGACCTTGCTGTGTGCAAATGGGCTGCCGCGTTTCCTGCATTACAACAGTGACTACACTCCAAAAGTACTTAATTGACTGTAAAACGCTTTGGGACATTCTGAGGTCATGAAAGGCGCTATATAATTGCAAGTCTTTCTTTCTTTAATGTGTTCTTGGGCCATGTGGTGGCTTCCACATACCTGGATGCAGGTTTTAAAGGTTTTATTGTACAACTTAACTTGCGAGTCGTATTATATATTTATATGTCTGTGATTAGGTAATAAAGCAATCTATTTTGAAATAGGAGGGCTATCAGATTCTGAAACACATTTAATGCCTACCTTTAAAGATTTTGCAGTTAGGAACTTTAATCGGATTTATTCCCCGGCTGAAATGAAATCGTATAAACTGAATGACATCTGCAATAAAATATATACTCGTTATTTCTTAAAGTCAGTATACTACATTCAGATTTATAGCAGTGATTGGAGGGAGCAGCTGCTGTTGATACCAAACGTCAAATTCCACAAGTAAGAACAGGAAGTGTGTTTCAGCCAGGGCAGTTATGCTATCACTGAAGCCTATTGTCCTGTTTGATTTTGGTGTGCTACGCTTTAGTGGAACATTTGATGAAGATGTGGATTTGCATTATTCACCAGATGGTGAGGATTTGAGCACTTTCTCAAAAAACAATTGTCCAAAGTCCCTGTTTTACGGGATCATCTAGAAGGGAGCATTTGATAGAATGGAATGCAAGAACCTCGCATGGTGGTGCAGTTGACAGTGGACCAGGTTCTCCTGCAACGGCAAGATCGGCGACGCACGCCGTGAATTGTGCCGCCTAGCGCGATGAGCACGCCGCTGATAACTTACTCCTTATTTTCCTGCATTTCTAATGAGAATACGCTGCAGCGAGCATGGCGGCAAATCAGAAGTGGCGCGCCATTTTTCCCCAGCGATTCAACGAATGCATACGATGCAAAGTATTTCACCTTGATGGGGGAGCAGGGGTTAGCTGCTAGAAATAGCGACAGGAATCTCCCTGAGCTTCTCCACCTTCACAATTAATGATTGAGGAAAAATTAAACCTTGGACTGAAGCAGGTTGGGGCTCTAATTAATTCCATCTCTTTTCTAATGTTGAGCAAAAGTAAAGGAAATGTTATTAGATTGGCAGGTCCTTAAAACATGGCATTTCATACAGATACAGTATATTTTTATTTAATTATGAGGGAAGTGATAGAACCAGCGTTATCTAACAGTCCTTCAACCTCTTGACTTTAGGGACCGATATTCTTTGTAACAGCTTTTGCTGCACCATCCGGCTCAGTTTATTTGTGCAAGTGTTTCTGTCGGTGTTTCAAAATAATTATACTCGTCATAGCAACAATCCATGCTTACTGAGAAACAAAATTTTTTTTACTGAAAAGAAAAGAATTGTTAATAAGACGCTTCTATTGACATGACAATGCAATGGTTTAACAAGTCCGGATCTGCAAACACATTAGCAGGGCTATGGGGAAAGATCAGGGGAGTGTGATTAATTAGATAGCTCTTTCAAAGATCCAGCACTGGCGCAATGGGCCGAATGGCCTCCTTCTGTGCTGTGAGATTCCATTATTGTCACTTGCTAGGTCTCTTTCTAAGTATGTTTCTGAGAATGTATTTCCATATATTATATACTTAGGTCACGTGTTTTTGATTTGTGTATATTTTGCATTTTTCGGTATTAAATTTCATTTATCATTTGTCTATCCAATTGCATAGTTGACCTGAAACATTTTGAAAATCTTTTTCTGCAACCCCTGTCTTTACGGCTCTCCTTGTTTTAGTCATGAGCAAATTTGATCAGTTTACAGCTGGTTTCGGTATTGAGTTCATGAGAAACAGCAAGCCCATGCAGACTCCACTCACCATTTCTCCCCAGTCTGACAATACACTTCTCACATGTAAGTTCTGTATCCTTTTTTTTAATCTAGGATTTCTGTAGATTTTAGTTCAATTACGGTTGTCAAATGATTTCTGACAATTTAAATAAATTGTATCATAGCAGATGCCACCATGTATGCTGCCTATCTACAAAGAAGTTAGGGAGGTTTGTCAGGCAGGGCGGTAGATCTTGACTTTGTGCAATAGTGTAAAATGGGTGATAGCTGGTGGGCAGAACATTTTATATCTCTCCTGATTTTTATTTCCATTGAACCCATTTTACACTATCACACAAAGTCTACCCCAGGTAACCATACTTTTCTTACGTTTCTTAAAGAGTTACTGATGTACGGGTATTTTTTTGGAATAGATCCGGTTATTTTATCTGTATTTGATATTAGGCTTTTGGATCTGTAGAAGCTTGAGTCCGATTTGTACAAGTATTACTTTAGCTTGTTTCCAGTCCTGCAGAACCTTACCATTGTCCATCAATTCCTCTAGGATGATAGAGCCATGCCACATAAATTGTTGCCCTCATGTCCTTCAGCGTCCGAGGATATATACACTATGGCTGAGGGAAATGTTAGTCTGAACTTGTCCCTGAGTAATCCAAATATCCTTGCCATGCCAATCTGAAAACGTTTATCCCCACATCTGGCAATTTAGTGGTATTGCATTCATTATACTTCCTAATGTTAAAAATGTTCAACAGATCAGTAAAAATATTGAAGTACATTTTTATATTCACTAACATTCCACACCTCATCCAAAATGATGGCAGAAGCTACAACATTATACTGTAGTCATTTACTTTTCAGAACTTATTTATGTTCCATTTTTTGAACATATGATAGAAAAGCTCCCCACATTCCATTACATTTTTTAAGGCTCACTCCCATTAAGAGCCTTCAGGAGTTCACCATCAGGAGTGGAGTATCAGCCTAGGTTAAATCCTCAAATTCTGGGGTAAAGGTTGAACCTACTAACTCAGAGACAAGAGAGCTGCCAACTAAGGCAAACCTCCCAGCTCTCAGCTCAAGCTTTAATAATAGATAACCTGAAGCAACTTCAATCTCATTTAGAGTGTCAGTCGTGGCTCAGTTGGTAGCACCCTCACCTCAGAGTCCAAAGGTTGTGGGTATCAAGTCCCAGTCCAGAGACTTGAGCACTAAAATCTAGGCTGACACTTCAGTGCAGTATTGAGGGAGTGCTGCACTGTCGGAGGTGCCGTCTTTCAGATGAAACGTTAAACTGAGGCCCCGTCTGCTCTCTCAGGTGGACATAAAAGATCCCATGGCACTATTTCAAAGAAGAGCAGGTGTGTTATCCCTGGTGTCCTGGCCAATATTTATCCCTCAATCAACATCACTAAAACAGATTATCTGGTCATTATCACATTGCTGTTCGTGGGAGCTTGCTGTGCACAAATTGGCTGTCGCATTTCCTACATTCAAAAAACAAGTACATCATTGGCTGTAAAGCGCTTTGGGACGTCCGGTGGTCGTGAAAGGCGCTATATAAATGCAAGCCTTTCTTTCTTTCACTGTGGTGTTTACATGATATAATAAATCACAGGATAACAACAACAACAACTTGTATTTATATAGCGCCTTTAACGTAGTAAAATGTCCCAAGGCGCTGTACAGGAGTATTATAAGACAAAAAATTTGACACCGATCCACATACAGATAAATTAGGGCAAATGACCAAGAGCTTGGTCAAAGAGGTAGGTTTTAAGGATGTCTTAAAGGAGGAAAGAGAGGTAGCGAGGCGGAGAGGTTTAGGCAGGGAATTCCAGAACTTAGGGCCTAGGCAACAGAAGGCACGGCCACCAAAGGTTGAGCGATTATAATCAGGGATGCTCAAGAGGGCAGAATTAGAGGAGCACAGATATCCCGGGGGGTTGTGGGGCTGAAGCAGATTACAGAGATAGGAAGAGGCGAGGCCATGGAGGGATTTGAAAACAAGGATGAGAATTTTGAAATCGAGGCGCTGCTTAACCAGGAGCCAATATAGGTCAGCGAGCACAGGGGTGATGGGCGAACGGGACTTGGTGCGGGTTAGGACACGGGCAGCCGAGTTTTGGATGACCTCAAATTTACGTAGGGTGGAATGTGGGAGGCCAGCCAGGAGTGCGTTGGAATAGTCAAGTGTAGAGGTAACAAAGGCATGGGTGAGGGTTTCAGCAGCGGATGAGCTGAGGCAGGGGCGGGGACGGGCGATGTTACGGAGGTGGAAGTAGGCGGTCTTAGTTATGCTGCGGATGTGGTCGGAAGATCATTTCAGGGTCAAATGTGACA
Organism: Squalus acanthias; assembly: GCA_030390025.1. Lineage (NCBI taxonomy): Eukaryota > Metazoa > Chordata > Chondrichthyes > Squaliformes > Squalidae > Squalus > Squalus acanthias. The sequence goes on along the minus strand of CM059425.1, from coordinate 32,080,849 downwards.
CCGAGGTTGCAAACAGTGTGGTTCAGCCTCAGACAGATGTTAGGGAGAGGGATGAGTCAGTGGCTAGAGAACGGAGTTTGTGGCGGTGACCGAAAACAATGGCTTCGGTCTTCCCAATATTTAATTGGAGAAAATTTTTGCTCATCCAGTACTGGATGTCGGACAAGCAGTCTGACAATTTAGACACCGTGGAGGGGTCGAGAGAAGAGGTAGTGAGGTAGAGCTGGGTGTCGTCAGCGTACATGGGGAAACCGATGCTATGTTTTCAGATGATGTCGCCAAGGGGCAACATGTAGATGTGAAATAGGAGGGGGCCAAGGATAGATCCTTTGTCTAAGCCCCCCGTATAAAATTACAGCTGTATATCTATTATTATATAATATAATAATGTTGAATGTTAACAGATTGTTTTATATTATTCTGGGCAGTTATTTTAAATTGCTGACAATATGGTCACGTGAATTATTGTATTCTGTGCAGTTTATCCATGGTGATATCTTCACTGAAAGCTTAGTAATTGTCATCTATCACTGGAAGTGATAATCAGTAGTTGATTACTGAGAAATAAATAAAGTTGGTATATAATATACAATTTATAACAGTCGGATTCTGCAATATCTGTGGGTCCGGAGATTTCCTCTCCTCAGTGGGATACAGTGATGAGCTGCAGTGAGTTTAGCAGGGTTTCATTGGGGAGTTCCAGTAGTGTGCGGAGTTCAGTTTGATGGGGAGCTGGATAATATTTTTTATTCTCCATACTCATTCTACTGGTAGGATAAGATTTTGGGGCATGCTTGCAAGATGCTTCTTCAGCAACCCTTCAAGCCATCACCTCGAGTTTCAGGATTCCATTTGTTTCTCTTAATCGATCCTTTTTCAGAGGGTGGATTTAGATAATGCTTCAAAAAGGGCTTTCCACTCATCGACTGCTATCATTCCTTCAATGATGCGGAGCCGGTGTTGGACTGGGATGGACAAAAATGAGAAGTCGCACAACACCAGGTTATAGTCCAACAGATTTATTTAAAATTACAAGCTTTCGGAGCTGTTGCCCCTTCGTCGGGTAAAGGTACAATGAGGGAATCTATTACACAGTATATAAACACAGAAAGCAATTTGTCTGCAGAGATACAATCTTTTAGGGAGGCATTACATCAAAGACACATCAGAGTACAGCTAAGACAATGAGATGGGTCACAGGGGGTCCAACGTGTCAAATCCTGCCATCTGCAGTTGAGCTTTTAACTTTTTTGGGGGGGGGGGTTTTGGTGGTTTTTTTCTTGTTTTTTTTTTAAAAACTGGAAAGACAGACAACGATGTCGAGTCACGTTTTGTAGCGTGACATGAACCCGAGATCCCTATTGAGGCCGCCCTCATGGGTGCGGAACTTGGCTATCAGTTTCTGCTCGATGATTTGGCGTTGTCGTGTGTCTCGAAGGCCGCCTTGGAGAACGCTAACCCGCAGATCCGAGGCTGAATGTCCTTGACTGCTGAAGTGTTCCCCGACTGGGAGGTAACAATCCTGCCTGGCGATTGTTGCGTGGTGTCCGTTCATATGTTGTCTCAGTGTCTGCATGGTCTCGCCGATGTACCATGCTCCGGGGCATCCTTTCCTGCAACGTATCAGGTAGACAACGTTGGCCGAGTCACATGAGTATGTACCATGTACCTGGTGGGTAGTGTCCTCACGTGTGATGATGGTATCTGTGTTGATGATCTGGCATGTCTTGCAGAGGTTGCCGTGGCAGGGTTGTGTGGTGTCGTGGTCGCTGTTCTCCTGACAGCTGGGTAATTTGCTGCGAACGATGGTACTTTTGAGGTTAGGCGGCTGCTTGAAGGTGAGTAGTGGAGGCATGGGGATGGCCTTAGCAAGGTGTTCGTCGTCATCGAAAAGTTAAAAGCTCAACTGCAGACGGCAGGATTTGACACGTTGGACCCCCTGTGACCCATCTCATTGTCTTAGCTGTACTCTGATGTGTCTTTGATGTAATGCCTCCCTAAAAGATTGTATCTCTGCAGACAAATTGCTTTCTGTGTTTATATACTGTGTAATAGATTCCCTCATTGTATCTTTACCTGACGAAGGGGCAACAGCTCCGAAAGCTCGTAATTTTAAATAAAACTGTTGGACTATAACCTGGTGTTGTGCGACTTCTCATTTTTATTCCTTCAATGGTCACTGTCTCCAGCTCTTTCTGCTGAATTGTTATTTTGGACCCATTGGCCTAGCCGGCGCGAAAACACCTGCTGGGTGTCCCAAGGCAGCTCGCTGGCGAAGAATTCAACTCTGGGCCGCTGATTCACTGGCAGCGGCCCTCAGGTAGGTCGTGGGAGAGGAGGGGGGAAGTGATCGAGAGGGAGAGGGGTCAATCGTTAAGGAAAGGGCTAATCGGGATGATCGGGACAGGAAGGGGGAAATCGGGAGGGGAGGGGGACACAATTGGGAGGGGGTCAAGCAAGGGTTGACAATGGTCTTTGGCACTGCAGCCTGGAGCACCACTCCTGCATCTCCCGGATCCACATCAGTCCAGTGTTTTTTAATTTTATTTACCTTTTTGGTGGCAGCCTCCAATGGTCCCTTTGAAAATGGCTGTTTAGACTGCATGTAGACCATGTTTCCCAGAACGCAGCTGACCTGTTTCAGATGCGGGCCCAGGATGCCTCTTTTTCTGCCTTTAGCAATATGGCGGGTGGTGCGCTTCTGGTGCGTAATGAGCCCGCACACCCTGCCAACCATATTGGATGCTTAAGTGTCCATTTTGCGCCTGAAAAACAAGCGCGGTGCCATCAAATTGAAGGCCATTTTTTTATTGATAAACCAAGTGAAAATAGTTTGGGCCTCTCAATGTCACCTTTGGGCAGGTGGCGCGGCACCTCTGCCGACTTCGCGGCTGTTTTAGGCGAAAGTCAAAGGTCGCCCCTGTTAAGTCTTAATATAATCAATCTGTAATGATCAGATGCTCTGTATCATCTTTTTTCCTGTAGCATAAGAGCCAATGGGAAGCAGCAGAAGGTTCAAGGGTGGCCAATGGGCAGCAGTAGAGGTGATGACCAGTGAGATTAAGGGACAGTGGTGTGTGTTTTATAGATAACAAACCGTCAGCTAAGAAGGAGCCCAGAGCATGGACTAAAAGTAAATTATATTCAGAAAAAAATGATTTATTAACACAGATACCAGCCATTGCTTATTCTTTCTCTGTTGCTTTGTTCCTCCTTAGATTCTCTGTTTTCTCTCTCTTATTTTGAAACAGATTCACTACTGTTGAAATTATTAAATAGTTTCTTTTGGATTCTGAATCTCTGTCTCTTCTTTGGTCTCAGTCCTTGTATGATTCGAAACACCCAACTATCATATTTCTGCAACCTGTGTATTGTGGGCTTGCTAATAACTAGAAGCACAAGCTAGCACTTGTTTGCACATGAGCATTTTTCTGTGACTGTGTTAGTGAATAAAATACTTCCTTTCAATCCTCCAAAACATATTTAAAGATGTGGTTCTTTAATTTCACCCTATACTGAAGGATTAAATCATTTTGCACTGGTGGGTTTTCTTCTTTATTGCACTTTAAATGAAAGCTATTTATATTTTCAACAAAATGGCCACGATCATTTTAAGTTATCAGATTTCAGACTTTTTTAACAAACTGATAAATATCAAAATGAAAGGTGGGGGGGGTCAATGAACTGGTCTGAACACAGTTTCATTTTCTGTGCACTCACAGTGGTGCAGCTTCATTATCTTGTTTATTTTTAAGTTTTATTTTTAGTTACATCCTCAGCAGCTGACCAATGATGTCAACCTGAAAAATGCCTTTGAATTTCACAATCATCTCACATATAAAACTCTGCATATGTTGCGGATCTGTGAGCTGTGTTTAGTGCAAAGGATCTGCCAGTCAGCAAATTCACGGGTTATTTAAGTGTTTACCAGGTGTATTGGGTTTCATGTTTGCCAGTTTTTTATGCCTGCCTTTGTTCTCTTGCTTGAGCTGTATTGTTCCTTGCCACCTTCTGCAGGCAAGTATGTTTACATACTGAACCTGATCTATCAGGGCTTTGTAACGCCTACCAAGACTTTTCTCACGTATTCAGCAGCTGAAGCTGGCACCACAGACACCAGCGACTGGCGTGCCAGCACTGGCATTGCTTCAAAAGATTATTTCAATAAAATAGCATGGTAGGCAGTCTAAAATGAATGTCCTTGTCCTAGCCTTGCTTTCAATGGAATTAAAGCAAGTTCAATTTAAATAATTGAGCCACTCCATCATGGGCAGGACCGATACCTTCATGAGACTAGATTTATTGCATATTTTTTTAGAAAGGTTGAGTGAAAGGTGGTTCTCTTCCAATTAGAATGGCTTGACTTGTAGGTAACAGAAGTTTCCCCCATTATGTTAGTGTCTCAAAAGCACCAGTTGCAAGATCCATTCAATACCTTTAGATTCTAACGTTCTCAGTGAATTATCTGGGTTCTACAAAATGATGCTGCTGATAGTCTCAATGAGATTTGGATAGAAAAGTATATGTCTCTCCAGGTATATAATGCAGCCCACAGTAAGAAGTACAATAGAATCAAGAATGTTTTTTTTTGTGCAGGGGAAAATGCAGGTGTGCAATGGGGAGAGCATCCCACATTTCCTGTCCCATATTTGCTGAAAGGATGATCTGGTGGGCAAGCCCATCTTACAATTGCATGGAGTTGTGCAGCAATAGTAGCATCGGTTTGGGAGTCCAGGGCCTCCTCAGTTTTTGTATAATAGTAGTGATTTGAGGCAAATCCTATGACATGATTGTCCAGGTTGTTGAAGACAGTGTGGGAGATCTAGATAGGAAACATCAACATCAGATGTGTTGGTTTATTCATGAACAAAGACCTTACTGTGGATGGTGGCACTGACATCATGGCTTTGACTGAAACTTGTCTCGCAGGGGACAACACCTTGCCTCTTACTGAAGCCTCTCCTCCTGCTTCTACTTTCCACCACTTGCCCGGCACAAACCGCCATGGTGGTGTGACCCTAATCAACAAATCACACCTTGGTCTCTCCCTCTACCCCTCTGGCATGTTCTCCTCCTTTGAGCACCTCACCTTGTTTCACCACTTGCACCTCTCATTTAAAATCCTCATTGTCTCCTGCCCCTTCAAACCTCATCCCAAGTTTCTCACAGATATCCCCCCTCCTTTCCTCGCTCAACCTCTGCGCTGAGCAACTCCTCATCCTCAGTGAATTCAATCTCCATCTCAAGTCACCATGCTCTCTCTCCTCTGAATTCAGTGCCCTCCTGTCCTCCCAAAACCTCTCCCTCCATATGAACTCTCCTATCCATTTTCATGGCCACTCACTTGACCTTGCCATCTCATGTGGATTCTCTACTCCCATAATATGGATCACAAACAAAGCCATCTCCAACCACTTGCCTGTATCCCGCACCACCCATTACCCCCTACTTACTTCCAAATCCCACTTCCTTCTGCATCTGATCCTGGAAAAAACTCGCCGCCAAGTCACTTATAATTGTCATTTCAAACTCCCAATTGTCTAGCCATTAGCCTTCCTTTCACCACAATTCTGCTGCAGCTGTCGATCTTCTCAAACATTCCCTTACCTTTTATGCCCTTGTCTCCAGTAAAACTTTTGCTCTTTATCATCCTGGTTGTTCCCCCTGGTTTGGCCCCCATCTACACTCCCTCAGGTCCAAGGGGCACAAACTTGAGCATGTCTGGCACACAGCTGGCTTAGCCATCCATCACCAGTTATGGTTGGACCACACCAAGTGCTAGCAGGCCTCACTCTCCTCTGCCAAAACCACCCACTACTCCAGAATCATTATGGAAAACAAAGATAGACCCCAACTTCTTTTCTCCACCACCAACCAGCTGCTTAAACCTCTCTCCCCTGCACCCTCCACCCTCACCTCCAATAACAAATGCAAGTAGTTCATGGATTTCTTTGCTGCTCACCCCCACCTCCCATTGCCCACCAAACCTCCACCCAGGCTCCCCCCCGCCCCACGCCCCCCTCTCTAGCCCTGAGCCCACAACTTTCTCTAGTTTCTCTCCTAGGTCTCATTCATGCCCTTTCCGTGAGACCCATCTCTTGCTCCCATTACCCCATTCCCACTAAATTCTGGACCACCCAGCATCCCTTCCTGCCTCTCATGCTAGCTGACATCGGAAATGGTTCCTTCGCCTCAGGTGCTGTCCGCCTCCCGTTCAAATCTGCCATCATCACTCCCCTCCTCAAAAACCCTACCCTCGATCCCTCTTTCCTTGCAAACTACTGCCCCATTTCCAACCTCCCTTTCCAACGTCCTTGAACATATTATAGTCTCCCAAATCTGAGCCCATTTTTCCTGCAACTCCATGTTTGAACCTCTCCAATCAGGTTCACCCCTGCCACAGCACTGAAACAGCCCGAATTAAAGCAACAAATGGCATCCTTTGTGACTGACCATGGTGCACTATCCCTCCCCGCTCTTGACCTCTCTGCAGCCTTTGACATGATTGGCCACACCATCCTCCTCCAACGCCTCTCCTCCATTGTCCAGCTGGGTGGAACTGCCCTCGTCTGGTTCCACTCTTTCTGGGGAAATCCAGAACAAGGGGACACAATCTTAAAATTAGAGCTAGACAATTCAGGAGTGAAATCAGGAAGTTTTTTTTCACACAAAGGATAGTGAAAATATGAAATTCTCTTCCCAAAAGGCTGTGGATACTGGGTCAATTGAACTTTTCAAGACTGAGATGGGCAATATTTTAGTAGGTAAGGGTGTCAAGGGATATGGGTCAAAGGCGGGTAACTGAGTTATAAATCAGCCATGCTCTACTTGAATGGCAGAACAGGCTCAAGGGGCTGAATGGCCTACTCCTGTTCCTTAGTAAATCCCAGCTTTCCTCCATTAACTCCCGAATTCACTCTGTATTGACCCTAAGCTGTTTCATATTATACTTATATGGGTTACACTTATAAAGTGAGTTAGTTGCATTGACTGAGATGAAGTTCTAACAAATAATACTACTTATTATTCATACACCGCCTTTCAGGTCAAAACGTGTCAGGCAATTAATTGCGGTTTCTTTAAGTAGAGTGATTGTTAAACGTACAAAACGCACCAAGCAATGTTGTGGAAGGTCCTGTACTAAAATCAAAGCGAGTATCTTATCAGCGTTAGATACCTACTGAGGATTCACTTCTAAATTGATTAGGTATATTTTCTGTTCACATATTCTCAGTTCGGAACAATAACACAATTCTAAATGTTTCAATTCATACTCCGTGAACAGTCTTGGAAGTACGAAAGAACAGACATTTGTTGCGATTTAGCAGAGGGCATGGTTCAAATGCAGTATTAATTAGTTACATTCATGGGCTCTGTTTAACTGTGGGGTTTAAATGGAGAGCCGCAGCTGCACTGAGAGCACCAGTGAGCCGGGCCTGTCAGTCCTGGGACAACCACCAGATGGCACCAGCCGTCCGGCCAAAGTGGCCCCTCTGCCAGACTGAGCCTGTGAACAGCGGGGTGTCTGCTGCTGCTGCTGCATGGGATATTTCCAAGGTGACGTGCTAGGCTTCTCCAGAGCGTAAATGCTTCTGTTGATGATGCTGAATGTTTCTAGAGTGTTCGGCTCCGTTCTAACAGGGAGAGAGAAAAAAAAACGAGCAGAATATGCTTAAGTAATGAGATTATGATAGTGTAGGCTGAGCCACCGTAACAAGTTTCTGTAAAAGGCAAAGAAAAAACATCCGAGCAAATGGATCCAAAAAAAAGCTCCACTAAAAATAATCAGAGAATCTTACCGCACAGAAGGAGGCCATTCGGCCCGTCATGCCTGTGCCGGCTGGTTGAAAGAGCTGTCCAATTAGTCCCTTCACTCTTTCCCCATAGCCCTGCAAATATTTTCCTTTCGCGTGTAAGATCTGCACATTTCCATTTCCGGACAACATTTCGGTGAGGATCCCTCATTTGTCAATCAGCGGCCTCTTGCTTGCGAGCTATTGGCTGCAGGTCGGCGTCTCTCTCGCGGGCTCACCTGCTTTTGCAGAGCACAGGCAATTCGAAGAATGATTAAAGGTGGCCCCACGGTGGGGGTGGGGTGCTTACTTACTATGTTTATACACAACCTCTGAACTTCGTCTGTCCTGTGCTTTGCAGAAAATCAACTCCCACATATACCCGTGCCGGCAAAACTCTTCCACAGCACACCCATTCATAATAGACAAACGCAGCATAAATACCCAAACCGCGGGGCTGCTTCAGATCTCGAATTTCTGACTGAGAAAGTCAACTGTATTGGAGAGGAAAAAAAATTACTGAAAGATCTTTTAAAAATAGGACATGACATAATTGGGCAAATGCCTCCTTCAGACGGTTAGACTGTTGGGGTACTGGACTCCTCCGACAGCGCAGGCCACCCGCTATGTATTATTCAGACAGGATAGGCCTGGCCCTATCGGGTGTGTGTGCGTGCTCCCGCCTTGTGGATTTATTTTCTCCCCAGCAGACTCACAATGGAACCAAATCCCCCACCATAATGAGTGACAGGGCCTCCAAGCAATGACCTTCAGCTTGGGAGTCAAACGTTCGAGTACATGAGCTACCCGTCTGGTAGGAGAACCGAATTCCTAAACATGTTCAAAAGATTTCGTTGTGGTGACAGTGCAAGTGGAGCGGTTGCTTCCCAGGGCTTTGGGTTCCGAGCCATCAAGCCCCCGGTTTCTAGGACTGGCGCCCTTCTCCCCACATACCCAGGCATCGCTGCCGGCTGGGCCCCAAATACACTGTAGAATCTGTGAGAGAAGTCGATCATTAAATAATGCAATATTCCACCAAGAATTGAATCGCGGTGTAAAGTTAACACTGCAGCCGAGGAGGAGCGGGAAACAATCCTAGGCTGGGAACTTTAGATGCCATATTCTACACTGCAGCTTCAGGGGTTTTTATTTAAAAAAATCTAGACAATGTACTAATGTATGTGAACCTGAAATAATTCAATTAATGTGAGTCAGAAATAACACTGGAAAGGCCCAGTCTGACTTGTAGTGCTGAGGAGAAGCGGAGAGGGTGGCCAAAATGTCGAGTGACTGTCACTTTGCCCATCTCTGAAACACAATTGCATTGAACTTCACCACATGTGAAGATTTTTGCAACAAAACCTCAGAATACTTTTGATGAATTTGTTACCGTTTGTCCGAGTTTGAGTATGTGTTTGGGAGAATGTTATAGTTTCCATTATTCAATATTTAAAAGTCTTCCCAATTTAAGATCGTTTTGCGTTTCCCCTTATCAACATTTAATGTTTAACATTTAGGAATGGGCAATAAATGCTGGCCTTGCCAGCGACGCCCACATCCCATAAACGAATAATTTAAAAAAATTTCAACTTGTTACATGTTGGAGTAGTTTAGGGGCGAGCTGGTTAATATTTCATTATCCTGCACAACAGCGGTAAACATCAGTGTTCAGCTTCAATTGAAGTAATCCAGTTGATCAATTAGGATATTTGTCGTTGAAGGTCACTAATATCTAACGATGATAATGCCGAGCCGGGCTGTTTCCCTTCGGCTCCAGGGCTGCAAACGTACTTGGAAACAGGAAGTGTTCTTTTATCTTCAAAGGAGAAGGGGGAAAGAACCAACCAACCAGACATCAGCACTAAAACGGAATTGCGTTATTCTAAGGAGCAAGAAACACAATTTTTGCATTAAAAATTTGTGTCTGAGGTTTGTGCACAAATGCATGAAGCCTTGTATCAAAAATAATCAAATGTTAGGTATTGCCCGAAAAAAGTACAATGGCAGATAAACATAGATGTACAGGTATCTACAAAATACATTTAACAACGGCGTTCAAACCCGCATACATACACGATGATATTCCGCTTAAAAATGTATGTCCCATTCTATTTCTAAATACACATTCAACACTGCTGTTGACATCTCCAAAAAGCATTGACTGTAAGATCCCCATGTTTGGACTCTTATTTAATGACTCCCGCATCGGCTGTAAAAGTCTAATAATGGGAATGTCGGTGTTACAAACACATTTGAAACTACTGTTAGTGCCATCATAAAACTCTCACCTTTGTTAGAACTCAATTTGCTATAGAAATCACTGATGCGTGTAATTTGCAACAGATTTGTTTCTGCTGTTTCGCGTTACAGCAAATAACTTATGAACTCTGTCTGTACCCGAAGGTTGATTAATATTCCCGACCTAACGTAATGCATTTTCTGATTTTTTTTTTGACTGTACCTGTGTCGTTCTGTGCAACTGTGTTGCTACTTCCCTGAAACAGAACACCAAATAGACTTATTAGTGCTCCTTTTATTGAATATCAAGATGTCACAATTAGGTACTAGTCAGATGAGATTTCACGACAGTTGCAATTCCGAAGAAAATGTCTTTGGTCCATTTAACCATTTGCAATTTATTGCTTGGCGAATTTATTCAGTCCTTGAGTTACAATTAAATTCATATCCTTTCCAACGTTATTCTTTGAACAATATTCTACACGTGTTTGTGTTGCGTTGAACCGTTTTGCTTCCTATACTTGTGGTTTTGAACCAAATTAATTGTCTGCAACGGGGTGGCCTCAGTAAGTACATTTGAAATAGGTGTAACACTTATATTGCCGATTCATATTCATCTCTATCAATATTGTTATCGATGTCCAGAGTCCTGGAAACAAGCACGGTCAGACCAAACTGCTCCTACCCTATTGTGATCATGTAGACCTATTTTAACTTAAACAGAGACAGAAAGCTGACACGCACCATCTTTTACAGGTGCCATTCACTCTTACATTATTGATGATCATTTAATTCTAGGGTAGTTATTTGCAGTGTGCTGTGTCGCGTTGTTCCACACACAAAATGCATACAGATTCGCGGAAGTTTGATTTGACGAGCCATGTAACAGAGAACATTCTTGCAGATTATGTCGGCAAAAAAGATAGAACAATTCTTTTCTGGAAAGACATGCCCTCTTTGCTTTATATCACTAAGCCGTGACATTGCACACGCTTGAAAAGCAAATGCCAATCCATTGCAATTGTGGCTGCATGCTGTGTATCAATGGAGAATTATCCTGATTTAAAAAAACACTTTAGTTAAAGTAAGGGATATTCTGCAATTGAAGGGCCAAACAGCTTTCGCCAGCTTGAAAGGCTGTTTTTGCTGTGAAGAATATATGGATAGATGTAGTTCATTTGAACTCCTCGGGGGTCACGTGGTTGGACGTTGTTTGACATGAAATACAGCAATCGCCGAATTTTGTGAGCAATGCGCATATTTGAAAAAGGGATGTTATTTTTGGGAAGAAAAGTGCTTATTGTACACTTAGGAAAATGTTGACCCATTTAAAGGGCTGCTTAGACAGACATTTCTAATAAATGTGGGAGCAAGGCTGCCAGCTCTCGGCTCAATGTGACGGCTGTTTTGTCTCCACCATCTAGCTGCAAAATAATCCGGGTAGGTTCCTGTGAGCCTTTGTGTTTGCTCCGGGAGATGTTGGCTGAAAGGATCGAGTTACAACTTTCATTTCCTGAAATGTTTGAGGGGACATCCAGAGTTTTATCCTCAAATCAGTCAGACCCACGAGCTCGTGTTTCAGAGCCTGTCAATCAGCTGTCACCGAACAAATGGCCCTTTTTTAAGAGAAGGAGATGGAGATCTACCTGTTATTCATGACCTTTTAACAGGTGATCGCTCACCGTAAGAACAGGTAGTAATAATGATTTAGCTTGTCCCTTGTTTCCTCTTTTAAAAATGTTGGTAAGTGAATACTATCCTTCCCTTCCCCTGTTTTTTGAGCTCTTTAAGACAGATGAATACATCAAATGTAAGTCAATATCTATCTTGTTTAGAAAACTTACGGCCATTCATAAAACACCCAGTGATTCTAAATACCAGTGATTTTTCAATAAATCCTTTGTACAAATAAACCTGTAAAAGACGCTGGCCATGAAACTATAACCTTTACGTCCCATTTAGTTGGTCAGATGTGCTGATCAAACAAAGACACAATTCCACATATTTATGCAGTGGAGACCTTAGCATCATCTCTGTATAAAATCAGTTGCCTTTTCAGTTTTGAACTTCCTTCAACATTTGAATGCAATGCTCTCCCTAAGGAGGCACTTCCTACCCGAAATAACAGATACTTGAGAGTTTATGGTATCTAATTCAGATTTTCTCCAGCACAGAATTACTTTTATAGCTACAGCATGTTTGGTGTTTAATTCCTGCCAAATCGAAATTAAAAATTAAACTCGACGGCCAAATCCAACTGGGGGGGGGGGGGGGGGGTGGTGGAGGAAAGAAAAATGTGTCAAGAGCACAGTTACACCACTTTTCTAAATATGCTCTGTCGAATGTGTGTTTGTGTTCGGGCTTGTTGGATTTATTAGTCCCGCATGTATGAAAATTAACTGGTCGCTTTCGAAAAGTTGTCAGTGAACGCTGGTGAATTAAATACGCGCTATAAACCAGATTTATTGTCAGCATTTTCAGCTTATTCCTGAACCAAAGTAGAAATAGAAATAAATTCGGGCTTGTGTTTTGCAAGTTCAGGACGTGGTTTTCTTTGAGGAGTCCTGCACTGCAACGCTGGCTCAGCGACAACTGGGGGATTAGGAACTCTGTAACTCAATTATTTAAAAAACATTGAACCAGAATATAGGCATATGTAGATCCCACGCACAAATACTTTCACAAATGGGGAAAAAATGCAGTAATAGGGGTTGCAGTGTACTGTATATGTACCTTGCAATATCTTGCTCGGTTTAAGGCTGCTGTCCTCAGTCTGACACTGCAAATAGATCCTTATGAATTGCAGAAATGTCCAGGTTCCCAGTGAATGTAACGAATTGCACCTTCATAACAATACCCCCTTTCCCTCTAAGTGTTTTGCTAAAATATATTCCCATAAACGCCCTTTAAGACTATAACGAATGCATTTAATCGGAGATTGGCGTCGCATGTGTATCTTGTACTTGTTAAGATTAATTATAATTTAAGTTTAAAAAACACTTGGTGAATTAAACCATCCGCATTCCCTATTGGGTGTATCTGTTTTTCAGGTTGCGGGTGAGTAGACTGTCAGTGCATATAATCCCTATATGTTTCTGTCAAGCATTTCGCCATATGGGCAATGCGATGTTAACGTGCACCCGTTTAAATTATCTACCTGTTTTCGGGAAGGAAGGGGCAGCATCCCATTCGCTGAATGTTATTTATTTTCTGCGTGGTTTAGTTAAATGAAGTTATCCTCCGAATGGAGATTTCTACTTTGACATGTGGGTGTGAGGCGGACAAATTTGAGGTAACTCCCTTTTAATCCCCTTCTCCGGGGTTACAACTACAAATGAGGATTAACGGAAAATTTAGCTTTCCGCACATTCCAGCTACTTTGTCCCTGAGAATTGTTAAATGCCTTTGTTAGTACATGACATTCGAAGCTCTGCTGCACTCCTGTGTCTCTCTGCGGCACCAACTCGCCTCAAGTTTCAGCTTTCTCACGGCTCATGCATTTTTCAAAAAAAAAATCGATATTTCAAGTACGAAAAGTAAAAGATCGGGAAACTGCATACTCTCTGATTTCTCGGAAAACCAAGTAAGAAGGAAAAAAAAATCAAAAGGCAATCCTCCCCCTCCCCCTCCCCCCCCCCCCATCTTTATTTCAATGCGTTAAAAAAAATCTGCATTATTTTATTTAGTTGGGTGTGTATATACTGTCCCTGCACAAACCGACTAAAACAATAGCAATTGGATCACAAAAGCAAATAATTGATATCTGATCTTCACTTATCAATAAAGACCGGTCTGGCCTGGCCAGTGATGTGCAGAGCTAATCCGCTCGTTTAGTTAGAGCGGCATTTATTTCACTGGTAATTTCATCAGGATCGACCACCTTGGAGCGAGGTCAAAGTATGCATCACTCCAGGGGGCTGCAGGTGTATGTTAAATTACACAGCAACTGTGCCGCGGTGTTGCGGCTAATGAGAAATGAAATGAGATACCGTTTTTATGTTGCATTTTTGGGGTAATTTTTTTTTACATCTTTGTATTTGGGGGATTTGCCTCGCTTCTGCTCTGATCTAATCATTTGAAATTATAAAAGATTCTCCACGTTTACTTCTGTTATTTGGCTAATACTGCACAATGTTTTCGCTTTCAGAAGACATTTCGGGAAGAAATGAGGCAATCAAGCCACTTCCTTATTAAGTGCAGGGCCAGCGTCTAATTAAAACGATCCAAATGGATGCTTGTGCAAAAATAGTGCACATTTATGTTTAAATTTCATGCTATACCTTCACGACCATCAAACAATGACCCTGTAAGTCCCAACAAACATCCTGTCATGCAGTATGACTTCGGGGCGGGGGCGGGGGTTGGGGCGTTGGGGGGGCGGGTGGTGTGGGGGTGGTAATCTTCCTTAACCTTCAAGCGATGGTTCTGCTCGCCAAAGGTTTGCAGTCATTCGTCCTTTACTCGGTCAATCGCATTGGGAAACACGTGGTGATACAGTATCTTTACATGGCTGCTGCCAAGGGTAGATAGAAATAACTGTTCTGGACAAGGCACTCATCCGTTACTGATACAGGAAGGAACATCACTACTTGCACAGCAGCTGTGCTTCAGTTGTTTTATTATTGGTTTGAAACTGCAGCAATGGAATTTAAGAAAATTTATTTCCCATCTGCAGCCCGTTGCGGTCCCTTTAATTGAGCATTCTTTAAAGCAAAACGTGCTAAATCAGCTAAAACCCCGTTTATTTTAAACCCAGGCAGCTAAATAGTAATGCAGGTATCATAATAATCCGGTTGACACACAGGCTGTATTGCTGCTGCGGTTTAATACACCGCCTCACCTAATTATTCAACATAAATCATAAATCGCTCCTTCAACACCTTCATTTTGACTGTTTTTTCTACTCCGGGTGCATTTTAATACATTTTACCAACAAAACAAAACCGTATTTCTTTCAATGCAACTAGTGTTTTTGCGACATTTCTTGTAAAAAAAAAAGGGAATGTTCTGCTGTTATTTTTCTAGCTGTTGAACAAAGATGGCCCCGAACTCAGCTTGTGTGGTGTTAGCGGCTGGTTCTGGGGAAGCCAACCGCAGGATGGGTCCGGCAGTCTGCTGTCTGGCTTTTATTTCAAATAAGTTTAACAAACCTTTTTCAGTGAGTATTTCGAGGTGTTGTGTAACATTACTGCGTCCATTCGACAAGCATCATTAAAGAAACATCCATTATTTAATGATGCAATAAAGCAGGCGCATAAACTTTGGCTATTTATTTTAGAAATAACCTATCTCAGTGGTCATTGGGAGTCTGCTATCATCCTTATAGATCTTAGAATGCGGTGTAGTTGCCTAATTATGCGAACCGCTTGTATGTGGTGTGAAGGTCACGCTAATTACAACTTCTAAAATGTCTGGTTATTATATATTTCTGCATATTTCGTATTTAGAAAAGCAAAGTGAAGCCAAAATGATTTATTGTTTAATAAAACGTCTTGCCTGTCCCATTCATCTGTCAATTTTCTTTGAATGTTTGTCAGTTTTATTCCTCATTGGTTAAGTGACTTGTTTTATTTTTCCCAATTGCTTATTTTCGACATTCCCATTCACAAATCACATTGTACACAACGATTCGTCTCCCAAATTTTGCTCAATCACAATACTGCCCAACCACGTGGCAGGACAAAAATTCTGAGATGCAGCCATGGCGGCCCCTCGGCCGTCCATTATCTACCCCCAAAAATAAACTCTCCGCGCATAATTAACACATAAAAAAAACGCTCAAAAAATCCAACCTTATCCAGAAACTGAGAGAAACAAGGGTGATAAAGGGGGGCCAGGTAAAAAAAAAATCACAGACAGAAAAGGAGAGAGTAACATAGACACGAGGAACAACAGAGCAACACCATCCATACCAGGCACCTTGAATGTGGTTACCAGAGCTGCTATGGCGGTGAAGATTCCCCGATCCCCAAAATGATCGCACAAAGCATTCCATAAGAAGCATCAACTGGACCAGTCTGATATCAGCTCCCAGGCCCAAAGCCTGCTCTCAGTCGCCGTGCCCGTCCTGCCGGATGAACGAAGCCCTTGCGAGCCAACTATAAGATCTTGATGGGAGACAACAGAGTGATGTCAACTCAGTACAGGTAACGTACACGGAACATCCAGGCCCCAAACTAGCCTTGAGCATTGCCACGGGAGATCAAGTAATGCACTGATAAATAGAAAAGAAGCCAAACAAGATGACAATTGAAAAGCTGATGGAAGTTCCTCCTGTATTTCCAATGATAGGCCAACTAGCTGTGTGTCACATCAGAGTGACTTGCATATCATGTGCTTATACGGAAGACTACAACTCCCTTTCAATAGTCTGAATTTCATGTAGCGATATATCTGATGACATCTGAAAGAATATTCTTCACTTTCGTTCATGGGGCCCTGAAGTTTTGTAATGTATTTATACAAATATTTCAAAACGTATCACTTTCAAAAAGCATTAAACGCAAAAATATCATTTATCTTCCAAGTGCGCCAGTGCACTTATAGAACACACATGCTGTCATCTTTACTGTGCTTGCTTTTTGAACACGCTCCCTGGCTTTGCTACGTGTTGCTTAGTGACAAACAATATAATTTAGCAACCATTTTGTGCAATTGGAATTCTAAAGCTACATGATACGTTGCACTGAAAGTTGGCTTGATGTCTATCAGAAACTGTTGTTCTATTTCTCAGCGGACTTCCCCCCTACCCCCCTCCCAATTTTCAACCGGACCTTAAAGATTGCAGTTCGATGACAGCCATATTTTGACATGGGCCATACAAAACGCATCTGCATTAATCAAACACGTTTTCTTCAAGCATGTTTGCTACAGGAGTACTTTATCATTCGGTGTTGGCATTGCTTTCCATTTCAAACAGCCTTTTTATGCATTTCTGATAATTCAAACCATGGTTATGTATGATGCAAGCCAACCATCTTGCTGGGGGGAAAATGGGAAACTTTGTCAATGTGATTGATTCCGACCAAAGAATCAACCCTCTGCAGTTAAGTTCTGGGAAGGACCATACAGTGGAAATTAGTTTTTTTTAATTCACTTAGCTGTAGGATGCTTATTAGTCCTGAGGAAGGACACGACTTCGGGGCTATAGTATAAACATAACCTCTGTTTGCGGATTTAAATAAAGAACCTATTTTTGTGAGCACGCTTAAAATCTAAAGAAAACAAATTTGAAATCAGTGCCGAGGTGCTTCTAAAAACACAAAAGACTGAATTGAATCCCTGTAATATTTGCCAAAATCTGCTCCACATTCACCAGGCGCAGTCCAGCCAGCGGCTGGTTCACATTAACTCCAGGAAATCCTCAGTTCTCTCCAAACTCGAGCTGTTCAAAACAATTACCCTCATCTCATAGAAGGCCTTTTTAGTTTCCAGCAAAAAGTGTCTGGAGGCCAGTCGTGTGTTTATTTTACATTTACAAGAAAACTCGACCAAAACCGAATGTCTTTCGTAACCATTGGGGTATCCAGGGGCGCTTGCCGTTTGAGCAGCTATTTTAAGATTACTGAAAATAAAACGCCCCGAGTGTAACAAGATCAAAGTCACCCAGGAGCAGACCATCGTATTGCTACATTTTCTCTACACGTACAATAAAAGAGGTTTGAGTACAACGTGGAAGGAGAGTAAATGTAAAGATCACCAGTGGTTAGTATCCGGAGTGAGAGATTCACTCGATGTAAAAGTTCTGTCCCGATCCGCTGAATTATATATTCGTCGAAACCCGACCCTCCGGGATTGCTTTAACTCATTTGACCAGAGTATGATATCTGTATTAAAAGCCCACGCAAATCTTTTAATTGGCCTGGTGAAAAGGTAATTTAAAACAAATCTCTAAAAAATATATTTTCATAAATTCATAAAACCACAAAATCGCCTTGACCTATAATCTTATTGGAAACTGGGAATAAACATAAATATTTAGTTACTGAGAATTCTCGTTATGTTTTAGTAGTTAGAGTTTTTGGATATTTCTGATGCTTTCTTTGAGGTTTGCTAATTAAAATGACTTGGTAAATATTGGTAAACCGCTTCAGTCTTTTGAAAATATCTATTCTGTCCCTGCTCCACTCATCTTACCCCCACTTACTAAAGTTGTCATAAAAGGTTACTGCAGCCATTTCGCCAATCTCCTCACTGAAGTGATGGCAGTTGATCACAGTAATACTTTATGCTACCGTCCCTTTTAATTACATCACTAACAATCGCAGAAGGTGAAAGAGAAGTGACGCGATGTTAAATTGCCACACTTTCTATTGCTGTAAATATGTTTGCATTTGTAGCCAAATAAAGTTACATTTCTCTTTCCATCCCAAATAACAACTAGAGCGACTCGTGCTCCATTTAAACCCCCCTTCCAAGGCAAATGTGTGTTTTACACAAGAGTTCAGGCAACACTGAGTCAGTCCCGAGTGAGAGTCTGTCCTCCAGAGGGGGTGAGATCTCCATGGCCCGAAACATATAGAATAAACATTCTACAATCTTCAGTAAACCAGAACCATATACTATTAAAAGGCATTAGGAACACGACACACGAATAAAGTACCGAGGAACCTGCAAACAAGTTCCTGCCATTGTTCTTAATATATATTTCATTTCAATTTGGATTATACATTTTTCTTGTAATTTACCGGAAGTTGGGGGCGTATAAAATGAGTTGTTGCAGTGCTATTTCTCTGCACAGCACTACATTTAAAGGGAATGCAATGAAGTTGAGGGCAGGTAATAGTGAAAGTGTGTTATCTCCAGCAGCTTATCTGTGGTATAGAGTTTGAAGTGTCGAATTAG
Organism: Squalus acanthias; assembly: GCA_030390025.1. Classification (NCBI taxonomy): domain Eukaryota; kingdom Metazoa; phylum Chordata; class Chondrichthyes; order Squaliformes; family Squalidae; genus Squalus; species Squalus acanthias. The sequence continues at coordinate 32,061,974 of CM059425.1, read as the reverse complement.
TTGAACTGAAGGTGATGTTATAGAGTTTTAACTAACGATGTTGGATAGTTGTGAATGATTCCTCCCCACTTCAGTACATGATGGGTTCGGGACATGCACAGTAAAGCACCGACACATTATCAGCATCTGCAAAACTGATGACAGTATTTTAATGTTGTCATTTCTGTTTCATTGTGTAAAATAAATCAACAAAGACCGACCTGATAGCCTGGGGCCGAACTTTAACTTTTGGGGGAAAAGATCCCGGGGGGAATGGTGGAGCGAATGGAACAAAAATGACAAATTTTCAACAGTTTTCACCTTTTTTAAATTTCTATATTTTGTAAACCAGGCTGTAGGAAAGAAAATATTCAGGGCACTGAACGCAAACTATTTTCTGGGTCAACCTAAGCTTTCTAGAGAGTAAGTCCAAAACAAAAAGAAATAATATTTCTCTCAGAAAGCGCACTCGGAAAATGCCGAATGACTGCTCCTTATGGTCTGTCTAAACGGATTCCCTCCCTGGTAGGGGCCAAAGACTAGCTCTTTGGAGTTGCAACACTTTGTCGGCTAGGGGGGGATTTAGAATCATATATTCGCTTGGTTCCTAAGTTCTAAGAATAATGCAACGGTTACTCACTGTGATATGGTATTGAGGGAAACTTGTGGCTGAGATTGTGAGTGAACACCTACTCGCTGTTTCATCGTCTTCCTCCTAAATATGGTCAATATATAAACATATTAATATTGCCGATGTTTCACCTGCACTGCGAGCTGCAGGGAGCCGGGTCCAATAACCGCTTCAAACATCATTTTCTAAAAAAAACCCAGCTGCTAAATATATTTTCTTTAATGTGAAAATAAGGAGACAACATAAGCACGTGCTTTTCACATGTTTGGATTTTATTATAAACTACTTCCATGTTACTCTCCATACACCACTGGTGAACATGTAAACTTCGAGTCGCCTTTGTGCCTGAACTTTGCCTGATATTCAGTGGGGTTATTTCTGCAGTTTACCTCCGTTATAGACCGTTCCTCCTATTCGACGTCTCATTTCAGATTCGCGAGCAGTAAACCTCAAGAAACGCAAACAGATCGAAAACGAGATATAATCCAGGTTGATTCTGACAGATGCACGAACCTGGCAGAAACAGTATTGGCCGGCCACTCGTTTTGTTCCATTTGCAACGCCCTTTGTGCAGTGGGGAGAGTATAAAGATTTGAAGAGCATTAAGTGAAATATCAAGCCTCTCCGCAGTTCATGAAGACGGGTTTTTTTTTAATAAAGGAGAGCGCCTCGCTTTTTTCACAGATTAAGTACCATCAGTTGAAATTCCATAACTTCGACAAGACTGTTCAATTATTTACACAGCACAGCACTGGAGTGTCTGATCAGTTCATAATTCGGCTGTCCAGCGGCGATTTGCTCTTTTACGATCCCAGATCGACCAGGCTGGATGTGAGAGTGCCGAGCAGGGAGTCCTGGAGTCCATGCGGATGGACTGGGCCGGCGTGGCCGCCTGGCGAAGAGCTCAGGCCGTGAAGAGAGAAGGTGGAATCCACGGATTGGTTCAGGCTCCCGGGCAGCAGTAAGACAGGACTGCCGGAGCAATGGTCTGGGCTCTGGGACGGTGATAACTCCTCGTCGGAACTCGACATCAGGTTTTTACTACGGTTGATGGGGGACAACTGGTTCTGTTTATTGCCAGAAGTATTTGTGTTTTCATTGTTTTCCCTATTGGAACAGGAAACATAGCAAGAGCTCAAAATAAGTGACGATTTTAAAGATACCCAACCGAGAAACCTCACCTCCATTCGGTACTCAAGTCTCCCCCCACTGATCTTGAAATTATTCTCCCTTACAGTTATAATGAGAAATTAATGATTATAGCAAGTGTTAACTTATTCCAAGCGAATACTTTATTAATTCTGTCTTAAATATATACAGTAGAACCCCGCCGAGTTGCACCTCTCTATGAACGCTTAGTACATTTAACAGGCTACTCGACATGACTGAGAATCTGTGTTAGGGACAAATAGGATGTTCTATGCTTTCTATTCGCAAGGATAGGTGCTGATCCTTCATTACTGCATTCAACTGCTCGACAAAGAAGAACGAGCAAATGGATCCTAGTTCACCAAATGCTATTAATGCTCAGCAATTATTATTAATATTAATGTTAGCGATTATTTAAAAAAATCACTAATCTGGGCTTAAAACCGACAAAAATGCAGAACCATATATGACTGTGAAATGAAACGGATACAATATATCATTTTGCTTTGTTCCCCCAAACATAACAGCATGAGAATCGTAAACTTGGCTTCATTTGGTATTGGAATAGATAATTTAGGAGATGGATATTATCTGCCCAGTGTCGAAGATATTAATTCCATCAGCTGGTAAGGCCTCTACAAACACCAAGACAAAACAATGCACAGGAGCAGTGGCGCTGTGTATTATTTATTATGCATAACGTTTCTTACTTTGAGAATTAAAACCTTTCGGTTAATTGGGACATTTTAATTTTGAGTCTGACATTTTCTCCCCAGAACTACACATTGTTTATAAATTAAAACAATAATACTGATCATATATATATTTTAAAGTTTACACCGCCATAGCTTTAGTTTAACAGTAACTTATGGACCCTGACTGTAGACGGCGGTTAGTGCTGATCATATTAATGATCTTTAAGTATTTATATTTCAACACGCTGTGGTTTGGTTGCGGAATCAAAACGAGTTTTTCGCTATGAAATATATGTTGGTGTTTTGCTCGGTTCCGACAGTTGGACGAGAAGTTAACTCCACGCAGCCCACAGGCAAGGTCTCGCCCCCGGCCGGTTCTGAGTGTGAGGGAACTGCTCCTTAACCAGAAATAAGATTGGGTTTACTCATTATTACGCCGCGAGAAAACCTCCCGTGTAAAAGCGGGTTTCGGCGCCTTTGACCGTGCGATGTCTCTCTCTGCGCACACTGTATACATGGGTGGCGGTTCTTACCTCTCCTTGGCCTCCGCTGCTCGGTCTCTCTGCCTTCTGTTTTTAAACCAGTTGCTGACCTGCGTGGTGGTGAGCCCAGTGGCTTCAGCCAGCTCCCGTTTCTCTCTCGGAGATGGGTAAGGGTTGTGAGCGTACCACTCTCTCAAGACACCCCGCGACTTCTCCTTAAAACAGTAACTTGTCTCTTCCCCGTCCCAAATCGTCCGGGGCAGGGGGAATTTCCTTCGGACCCGGTACTTGCCCACCGCACCGAGCGGCCTCCCCCGTAACTTCTCGGCTTCGATGTAATGGGCCTTTAACCAGAGCTGCTGCAGTTTGGAGTGGTTGTGGGGCGAGAACTGGTGGCTCTCTAAGATCTTGTAGAGCTCGCGGAAGTTGCCCCTGTGGAAAGCCACCACCGCCTTGGCTTTCAAGACGCTCTCGTTCTTGTGGAGGTGGTCGCAGGCTGGAAGGGACCAGAGAAACCTGCCCAGCCTCTCGAGGTTGCCTCCTTGCTGGAGGACTTCGCAGACACAAGCCACTTGCTCTTGAGTAAAACCGAAAGAAGGCAGCACTGACATGGCTCACTTGCAGTCAGGGTGTAGTATCCACAATCAGATCGCCAAAAGCAAAAAAAAAATCGCTGAGGCCAGTAAGGGTTAACAGATCCAAACGAGTCGCGGATATCCAGCGGGTGATATTCTCAGGCGCTAGTGATAGGGGCTGGCGGCAGCAGTGTGTTCCCATCCTAGTAAGTGCGCATTAATAGTGATGATCGGCCGCTGATTGGCTGCACATCCCTCCTACCATTGCAAGAGACAAGAGCAAAGTTTTCCTAAATGAAGGACTCTGGAGAACACGTCAGGATCTGAAATCCGAGAGCGCCTCAAATGTCACCTGTGGGATTGGTCGTCTTTACATACAAATCAATTACATTTCGGCTTTTTGAAGAACTCGGTATATTCCTCTCAGGGCTCAACCTTTCATTTGCATTTTTCGTAACTTAGATGCAAACGTTTAAATAGTTAGCGGCCCAGCTAGCCCAGATTTTAAAACCATCAAGATCAAGTATTATTTTTACAGGGTCGACGATCTTAAAAAATGCATGGTTTTATAACCGCCCGGCGTATTGTCCCGGGGAACATGTAACACGTATTGAAACGCAAATGCCTTTAAACTGGTCTTACCAATCTCGACAAATATCTTTCTTGTTTCCTTTAAAAAATCTTCAAATCTGCAAACAAAAGTATAAAGGTAACGACAGCTGATCTATGCAGCACATCTGCTTTCTCTTCTGACTGTTTTGCTTTAGGTGGTGAATTGTGGTAAGTCGAGCTTGAATACTGTATAAACATAATCCTTCACTGAAGCTTTACCATAAACCAACACCAGGAATACAACCTCGGAAATTAATTCAGAAAGGCTTTCATGCTGTGTACTCGCTTTACCCAATGGTAGTCTATTTCTAACAGTTATCCTGGGCAGGGGAATAACGGCAATGAAAACTACTCGTTTAAATTGTTTTCCACGGCAGAACTGACTGGCTTTTCTTAATCAATTGGAAATGTACAAGGCTTTTTAAAATAATGTACATTTTAATTTCTAACCACGGACGAACTCTTGAAGCAGGCGTATATTGATGCGATCCAAGTCTATTTTGGTCGTTCGGGAAAGAGGAGAAATATGCAATATTTCTGAAACTTGACATTGCCTCTATACAGTATCCCTTTCACAAAGGTTTATTGATTAAATAGTCGCAACGGCCCTTCAACTCTTCGGCTTCTGCATTGCACAAAGGCATCACAGACTAAACAATCTTATTGTCCAGATACTTTTAAACTGAAAAGTTTATCCACACAAAGTATCATCACAGGTTTAAATTGTGTGATTGGTAAATACCAATGGCCCTGAGGCAAACTAGATATCGAAGGGCATGGCGGTGAGTGTTTTAAATAAATACACCCGAAATTTCTGGTGATATGTTTGCTCAGCATCTAAAATACTGGACTGGGTTTCGTGCAGTGGGTGCTGTGTGCTGATTGTGTTCTGCAGTGTCCGACATTGTACACGATACCAAAGTAAGCATCCACCAGACCGCAGGTAGGCATTTTGCTGAACGCGTGAGAGCTTATAATGGGCCGGGTCGCTGTTACTGCGGCGATGATGTCATGCTTCATGTTTCAATCTCCTTGTTAGCCAAAGTTAAAGTTAATGATGTCATAAAGGCCGGGTCTGTCCATTACCCATTACCATGGTAATGAACGTGGACATGTCAGCAATAGAAACTTTAGTTCGATTTTAATTTTTATTTCGACTGTCCCAGAAATTTTAATTCAATATTCTATGTGTTCTTGTCTCTAGTTTTATAATACACAATCCAGACAGTTCTGATCGTTTACAGGAAAAAAAACCCTCATAAACAAAGACATAATAATAGATTATTTCAGGCCTATCTAAAAATGTGATGGAGAAGGGGTTTCTATAAGTCAGAGATAAAACCATCCAATTTCCCCCCAGAATTTATACTGTACTTTTGTTCTCAGAGTAGATGTTTAATTTTTGTGAAATAAGTCAAAACAATTGGCAGTGTTAATTATCTAAAGCCTTTTTTATACTCCAGTCTTTCCAAATTAATTGAAAGAACTCTGAAGCAATTACACTTCTTTATCTGCAATGATAATCGGGACTGCTCGGTAGGCTCGAATGGTGAAGGCGAGTTTGACTGATAAAGGGATTAGGCGGCGATCTGTCAGATACGTGTCTTTATTTAGAATTGTTGATTCCATCAGAATACAAAATTAGAATGGAAAAGGCATTGCCCTGCTATGTGGCTCAGTGGCTGCTTTTCTTTCCTTATTTTAGAGTCTGAGAGGTGGGAGATAGGGTTAGGGAGCAGGGCTGGGTCCTGACAGCAGGGATGTCTCCACTTGTGGCAGATCCTTATTGACAAGGCAGCTGTTTGGGGACCGGAACCGATCCTTAACCCTCTATCTAAGTCAGAGTTTACCGTAAATCACCGAAATCCCCCGCGCGTCTAACTGCAGTGCAGTTAGTTCCAAAGCACACTCTACTTGTAATATAAGGTGACCGGCTGAGACGTGTGATGGGTGTGCCTGCCCACCTTGTTTCCCTACATTACAACAGTGACTACGCGTCAAAGGTACTTTATTGGCTGTGAAGTGCTGTGTGACGACCTGAGGTCGTGAAAGGCGCTATATAAATGCAGGTTCTTTCTGTTCCTAAACTGCTGACTATCGTTCCGGTTTCCAAAGTAACAAGCACGAAGATGCTCCAATTACGAAACCAATGTATTATATTCCTGGTAGCTAAAGTAATAGGAATTCAACAGATAGTGGCGTGTTCTCTTTGTTATTGAATCAGTATAGTAAATAATTGGTATCAACCTGCGGTGATCGTTGTTCTAAACTGGCCACAATTCTATCCACTTATAGATCCCGAGGACTTACTCCGGATTTTGTTATCTATTGTTCAAACTTAGATTTTGGAAGTTGCTATGGCCCTGTTTCAGGGTGCATTCTTACCTCTTTTATATACTAGAAATTAAATAACCCAGTAACCACCGAACAGATTATTCTACTTCTTGCCTTTTCATGTTCACAAGAACTCTTGTGCTATACTTTTCATATGTAACAACTGAAACATATGTCTTGGAGATATTTTAAGAGACTCGATCAATTTTGTTCATAAGATAAACATAAGTCTCTTCAGTCGTGTGAAGGATTGTACATAATTTATAAACAGTTTTAACACTGTGCTAAGTAACCACTTTATTTTGGTCGATAGCAAACGGAATTTTAAAGCCTAGTGCAGTATGTACTCGATAAAACGCACACCTCCACTGCCTGACCAGATCGGAGTCTTGCAAAATAATGGCTTTCACATAATCACACGTTGTTTTTCTTTAGTGAATACATTCTTTATCTTCCAGCCTCTCCTACACCAGAGGCCTGAGATTAAATGAAAATGTAACGTTCAAATAACAGTTTAAGTTATTATACTGTATCTTTGTTCCCATTAAAATACCCAAGTAAAAAAAACGTTATTCGCAGGTAAAGCAGGATATCAAATTAATTATCAATTAACCTTTTGTCCGAAAAACCGGGCAGTTATGTTATATATAAAAAAACCAGAAAACGAATGGTTTAAATATTTGGCATTTACCCCTTGAGCATAGGATCAGTCCTTAATTCCTTTCCTTGTTTTTTTTGCAGAACCCACCTGTGTAGATCTTCGTATAAAACTCGTTGATGAAACTTCTTTGCTTTTCAGACGCTATCGTCCCTCTGTAGTTTTAACAATGATGTCACGTTTCCTTAACTTCAGTTAACTGTGAAATGCTATACCCTTTCTCTTCAGAGACTCAGATTTCTTTATAACTATGCAGAGGTCCCCGGATTTTTTAACCTATTTTTGTAAAAATACGGATCCAAGTCTAAACATTTAACAAATTCGGTTCATTCCGTTTGTTGAAGTTATCTAAATCCTCACCAAATCCATTAGCCTGGAATAGAATAAACCTTTAATCACTTTTAGTGATTCCTCCGAACACCTGTAAAAACAATGTTTGCGAGCGCCCTGGGAGATCTGGGACAGGGATCATCCTTCTAAGCCAATGCTAGTTTGTCTGTCTTGAAGGAAAATATAACCTACTTTTTTTGTCTTTGACTTACTTATAGTGCAATCAGCAACGAAAACAATCGCAGGTAGTTACTGGGCACAAACTACTTAGCAGCGCCCCACGATTTAGTCTGCAGTGGACAAACAGTCTGTCTGCAATGACCGCTTAACACACTCTCAGCTTATATATATATATATAAGAATTGGGGTCTACCAATCCCCCCAAAATGCTGTTCAAGAAATACAAGCATAACTCCATCAGGCAAATGGACAGACATCTCCACTGGTCTGTTCAAGTGTGTTCTTTCAGCAATGGTGCAGACAGGGAAAAAAAACCTCTCCTCTCCGAAACATGCAAAAGTCAGGTATTTAAAAGACAGCTACACTGTTTGGCCATGAGTAATTTTAAACCACCACTACAGGAAGAATACACGTCGGCTAACATATAACTGGCGGTTTCATGACAGTTAAAATGTAAGATAAGGTTTCAGAATGAAACTAACTTGACCTTAACACAATCTGCGGTAGAAATGCCACTTTTTTTTTTATCGCTGTGGCCGTTGCAATTAACAAAGATACATATTTAAACCAAAAACGTCACCTGGAAATGCAATTAAAATAAACATTTCTAAAAAAAAGTGTTTCAGACTTTTGCAGCATTTTCAACTGGAGAAGTACACGAATGTCTTTAAACGATGAACTAGTTAGTCACTGACTTCAGTTGTAGTCCTCTTGTATCAAAATGATTTCCCAATAAAATTAAAGAAACAGTTCGGATATTTGTACGTATCGAGGGGCACACACTGGTCACATGTTTGGTCTTTAGTTGTAATGGTGAGTTTCATAAAACGTTCTTTGTAACGACGGGAGAATTCTGCTTAGTAAGAAGAAAGTATGAATGATACTAATGTTGTATGACATTAAATAAACAGCGGGGCTTGTCTGGAAAGATGGAGTTAATTAGCTGCTGCTTTCTGTTTAAATGAGGGCTCAGGAAGGTTGATTTGTTGTGGCGCAGTTTAATGGGATGTAGAGGGAGGTCTCAATGAGCACACGCCATTGGTTTTCTTTTAGTAACGTGAGCACAAGACATCAGCGCAAAGTCGCACATTCTTTTCCATTTGCAACTGATTGGGAATACAGGAGAAATGGTAGATGGGCAGTTAAGAACTGGGTACCATTTGAGACAATATACAGCTCGATTAAAATTGCGTGCAATAGCGATTCATTGTACTTCTGTCCTCTGTGGAAATATGATAAGGTTAAGAATAGCCAATGACCTACAATTGTTGCGTGCGTTTATCATCAATTAATAGATTTATGAGGATGTCAACTTCATCGATGGGAATTTAGCATTCTCATTTCAGTGAAATACACACTGTACAGTAGTTGTAAGAGATTACTCTAGACTTGCTATCAACATTTTATGTGCTTGATTTTGTTCTGGTATAACAGAATTTCTCATCCTGGAGAAATCACTTTTCAAATTATTTTTTCTTTGCTGAAATGAAGTTGATCTTTTTAAGGTTTCACTTATGACACTTACATATAAACAACAACAACAACTTGCATTTACACAGCGCCTTCAACGTCCCAAGGCGCTTCACGGGAGCGTTATCAAACAAAGCATTATATCAATAATGCATTCCAATTCCTAGCTACCGAAAGGAAATAGTTGCGACAGAAATGAATACTTTTACAGTCATTCGTTACAGTCATAAATGTGAAGCCTTCGAACCGAGATAAAGGTTTTGGAGTCAGTAGGCATGGCCCCTGTGCTCTGGACTGTACGGTATCGTTTGTCTCTAATCAATCCAAATGCAATGGGGCGATTTGAGTGCATGATGAATGGATCTCAGGTTTCTTGTAATGGCTCTACCACATTTTACAGGCCCGCCTCTTTTAACCCGAGAAGCTGGAGGGACGACCTCATTTAAAGCTGCTGCTTGTTTCAAGATGTTGGGAAAGCCTGTGGGCTAATACTGCCGTGCATTTGCTACTGCTGCTAAATGGAATGATCAGCTGGCAAAAAGCAGTAAAACACTCCATCATCAACTCACATATCTCTCACTGGCATCATTTTTCTCTATTAAATGGAATTTCTGGACAGAATTTTCCGTTCTATTGAAACATTTGCCCTAACGTTATTTCTTCACTCGCCTGGAAGAACAACCCTTCGTCAGGGAGTTTGTGTGCAATTTGAGACGCTGTAAATCACCTTCCTCGCCTCAAGTCACCATCATTTTTTAATTTGATTGATACCTTGCCCTGCTAATCTAATATATCTCACAGTAATGTTACGCCTTACATTTTAGAAAACGGACTGTATATTAATTAACCATATTAACATCGCTTTGATGCAAGCTCTGTGCGGGTTACTGGAATTTCTCTGTCTCTATATGTGTAGTTTAATGTTTCGACTACATAAGGAAGATTAAATATCTTCATTTGAATAAAATGAAGATTTTAAATTAAAATTCGGATTACAATTTGTGGAGCACTGCTATTGTTACAGCTGGGTTAGGAGGTTGGTGTAAGAGTTGGGAGTTAATCTTAGAGTTAGAATTTAATCTCTTTAAGGGCGTTCCTATAGTGTTAGAAAGTAAATCTAGATATATTGTTAAATATTCTATCTGTTATCTATTCATATAACTATCAACCATCCATCCGTCCATCTACTATCGATCTAACTATCTGCCTACTTATCCGCAGTTCTCCAAGTAGTCAAGATCATCTAAAATATATGATTATATTGAAATATCCTAATATACTTTTTATTAGCTGATGTTTTACGTTTGTTTTAATATTTGCGACTGCAATATGTGAAATAGCTACTGCGGCCATGAGATTATAGGTCAGCCTTTTCTAAAAAAAAACTATAGTCTATAAAATAGAGAGAATTTCGCTTTTATTGAATATTTTTGGTCCAGTCCTGAAATGTAGATATGCTTCTTCCCTGACATCACTGTGACATCTAATGGGAGTGCTGACAATGGATGGGGTACAGCACAAGCCATTGAAAACCAGAGAGATTGCTACCATATGATCGGTCTTCATAATTTTTTAACAGGTCAGTTATGAGCCATTTCTTAGTGAATACAAAGGATACGTTAACAAGAATTATATAGTTACATAGAGTCTACAGCACAGAAACAGGCCATTTGGCCCAACTGATCTATGCCGGTGTTTATGCTCCACAAGAGCCTTCTCCCACCTCTCTTCATTTAACCCGATCAGCACATCCTTCTATTCCTTTCTCTCTCATGTGCTTATACAGCTTCTCCTTAAATGCATCTAGGCTATTTGCCTCAACTACTCCGTATGGTACCAAGCTCCACATTCTCACCACTCTTTGGGTAAAGAAGTTTCTCTTGAATTCCCTATTGGATTAATTGGTGACTATCTTATATTTATGGCCCCCATTTTTGGTACCACCACAACTGGAAACTTCTCTATGTCTACCCTATCAAATCCTTTTATAATCTTAAAGACTTCTATCAGGTCACCCTTCTGCCTTCTCTTTTGCAGAGAAAAGAGTCCCAGCCTGTTCAGCCTTTCCTGATAATTTTATTCTCTTGGTTCTGGTATCAACATTGTGAATCATTTTTTCACCTTCTCCAGTGCCTCTATACCCTTTTTATAACATGGAGACCAGAACTATGCACAGTACTTCAATTGTGGACTGTGGATACAAGTTTAAAATAACTTCTCTGCTTTTCAATTCTATCCCTTTAGAAATGAACCCCAGTCACTTGGTTTGTTTTTGTTTTTTAAAAAAAAGTGATTTAATATTACCAACTAGAAGAAAAATATGCTGTCCTTAAAAATATTATTTTTATAGTTAGGACTTAACAATATTGCTTATTAATGACTGAAATTAGTAACTATAATGGAAAAATGATAGGAGGTCGTTTGCAGAATATAGGTACGAAGAGCCCTAGAACAGCTTCTAACACATGTTGCTTTTTGTGCAGATCTGGCAGTCACATTATTAGCCACCAAACAGGATGTTATCTCAGGTGGGCAAACAGGAGCCATGGAATCAATTTTGGCTCCAAATGAAATGTTCATTGATTCCAGGAGTCAAACAGATTATTTCTAAATTAGTTCAAAATGAGAAAAACAAAATCCTTGGAGCTAAACTCCTTTTGATTCAGAGTTGGTATTTAAGCAAGCTCACACCTACCTCTCTAAAAATGTTCTTTCCTGTGAGGCTAATGAGCAGTAAAAAAAATGGAAACCACAAATAATCAACCCTAATCGGAGGCAGCGGGACATAAAGGAGAGAGCGGAGGAACAACACGGACCTAATCAGAGGCAGCGGGACATAAAGGAGAGAGCGGAGGAACAACGCGGACCTAATCGGAGGCAGCGGGACATAAAGGAGAGAGCGGAGTAACAACACGGACCTAATCAGAGGCAACGGGACATAAAGGAGAGAGCGGAGGAACAACACGGACCTAATCAGAGGCAGCGGCGGCCGAACCTTCCACGATTTAAAAAAAAAACAAGGTGTGACATCACAGGACAGCAGGTAGGTGATTGGCTGGTGAGTATTAAGGTTTTTTTTCACTCTAAACTAAGACAGTGGTTTAAACTAGATGCGGGAAACTATAACATACTGTATTAAATTTATAGCTTAACTAGTTAAGCTAATTAATATAACTATAAATAATCGTTAAAGACTTTAACTAATTAAATAAATAAAATAAGGCTAGTCTGAGATATGGCAGGGCAGGTTGTGTGTTTGGACTGTAGTATGTGGGAGTTTGTGGACAGCGAGACTGTCCTGAGCGAACACGTCTGCAGGAGGTATCTCCATCTCGAATCTCTCTGGCTCAGAGTCATTGAGCGGGAGTGCGAGTTGGAGACACTCCGACACATAAGGGAGGGGGAGGAATTTCTGGACATTTTTATCCACAATACAGTCACACCCCAGAGGAAATCACAGGGTCAGGAAAGGGAGGGTGTGACTGTTGGGGAGATGGGTAGCGGGGATTTTGGAGAGGTTGAGAAGGAGGTCCCGCAGATACTGGTCCTGTCCAACAGGTACAATGTACTCACTACCTGAGAGGACAAGGACAAAGACAGTCACAATGCAGACCAAGGCACTGTGACTCAGAAGGCTGTTCAAGGGGGGGAAGAGCAGAATAGAAATGTGGTAGTGATAAGGGACTCTATAATTAGGGGGATAGATAGCGGCCTCTGTAGCCAAGAACAAGAATCCCGAAGGGTGTGTTGCCTACCCGGGTAAGGGATATCTCACGGCGGCTGGAGAGGAACTTGGAAAGGAGGGGGTAAATCCAGTTGTCATGGTCCATGTTGGAACAAACGACATAGGTAGGAACAGGGAGGAGGTCCTGCTGAAAGAGTATCAGGAGTTAGAATCTTAATTAAAAAGCAGGACCTCAAGGGTAATAATCTCTGGATTATTGCACGCACCACGTGCAAATTGGCATAGAAGCAGACAGATCAGGAGAATTAACACATGGCTAAAGGGCTGGTGTGGGAAAGAGGGGTTCCTTTTCATGGGACACTGGCACCAGTTCTGGGACAGGAAGGAGCTGTACCGATGGGACAGGCTACACCTGAACTGGGATGGGACCTGTGTCCTAGCGGAAAGGGTAAAAAGGGAGGTGGCAAAGGCTTTAAACTAGTAAGATGGGGGGAGGGATCTATAAGAAACGTAACCAGCCTAAATATAAACAAAACAGGAAAAGAAAGCATAGGAAAGAATAAAGTAAGGGAGGACATTGATGGCAAGGGAATAAATAGAGTTATAGAACAGGAGTCTAAAAAGCTGGTTAAACATAAAGTGAGAGGAAATCCTATTAAAAATGAGTTAACCTGTCTGTACAGCAATGCACACAGTGTCCGTAATAAAACAGGGGAGCTGGAGGCAATCATGCATTGCGAGGAACCAGTCATCATAGGGATTACTGAGACATGGCTACAGAAAAATCAGGACTGGGAATTAAACATTGCAGGATATAACATATTCAGAAAAGATAGGGAAGTAAAAAGGGGAGGTGGAGTAGCTGTACTTATTAGGGATAACATAATAGCAGTAGAAAAAAGTGATGCAGATATCAGCAAGACAAAAATAGAATCCATATGGATAGAGATAAAAGATAATAAAGGATCAATCACACTAATAGGCGTAGTCTACAGACCACCTAATAGTGGAAGGGAGGTGGAGGAAGAAATATGCAGACAAATTAGGGAAATAAGTAAACAACATAGAATAATAATCATGGGGGAGTTCAATTACCACGATATTAATTGGCCAGAAGAGGGAGGTAAAGGGGATAAGGGAGTGGAGTTCCTGCAATATGTACAGGACTCCTTTCTAACCCAATATTTAAAAAGCCCAACAAGGGAGGATTCGCTATTGGATCCAGTAATGGGGAATGAACCAGAGCAGATAAGAAAAGTAAAAGTAGGGGAACATCTAGGCAATAGTGACCATAATATAATACGCTTTAAGGTGATAATTGAGAAGGACATAAGTATGACAAAAACCAGGTTAATAGATTGGAGAAAAGCTGATTTTGAGGGGCTGAGAATAGAACTTGGGAAAAAAAATGGAGCAACAGTATTGGCAAACAACAATGTAGAACAGCAATGGGAAATATTTAAAACGTTGTTCAACAGAGTGCAGGACAAATATATACCGCTAAAAGGAAAGAACAAACGAAACAATAACAAGACTCCGTGGATGAATAAAGCCATAAGGGAACAATTAAGGGTAAGGGAAGATGCATACATTAAGTACATAGACAGCAGGGGAGTGCATAATAAGGGAGAATACAAAAAGATTAGGAGAGAAGTCAAAAAAAACCAATTAGGGAGGCAAGGGGAAACTATGAAATTAAATTATCAAAGAACATAAAACAAAATGGTAAAATATTTTATAGGTACATCAATAAAAAAAGGAAGGTTGGGATGGAAATAGGGCCATTAAGGGATAGACAGGATAATACCACAGGTAACGATAGAGAGCTGGCAGAAATATTAAATAATTATTTTGCTTCAGTATTTACCAGGGAGATAGAGCAGGTGGACATGAGACTGGATGATGCTATTAGTAATGAGATAAGTGCATTTAAAATAAAAAAGGGGATATATTACATTAACTAATCAAACTCAAAGAGGATAAAACCCCTGGTCCAGATCGATTGCATCCATGCATTTTGAAAGAATCTAGGGAAGAGATAGCAGAGGCATTACTACGTATATTTATTAATTTGTTAGAAAAAGGTGTAGTGCCAGAGGACTGGCGGATAGCTAACAGAATACCGATATTTAAGAAGGGTGATAGAACATGTCCAGGGAATTATAGACCAGTCAGCTTAACATCGGTGGTAGGAAAAATAATGGAATCCCTACTAAAGGAGAAAATAGAAGAACATCTGGAAACCAAAAATATAATAATGAATAGTCAACCTGGATTTCAAAAGGGAAAGTCTTGCTTGACCAACCTTATTGAATTTTTTGAAGAGGTAACAGAGTGAGTAGACAATGGTAATGCAGTAGATGTAATTTATCTGGACTTTCAAAAGGCCTTTAATAAGGTACCCCATAATAGACTGATGAACAAGGTCAGAGAATGCAGAGTATGGGGACAAGTAGCAGAATGGATTGCTGGCTGGCTTCAGGACAGAAAGCAGAGAGTAGGAGTAAAGGGTAGCTATTCACAGTGGCAGAAGGTGGGTAGTGGTGTTCCACAAGGATCAGTGCTGGGACCACTGCTGTTCACAATTTATATTAATGATTTAGACTTTGGAAACAAAAATACAATTTCTAAATTTGCAGATGACACCAAATTGGGGGGATAGTCAATACTGAGTCAATACTGCAACAAATTACAGGAGGACATTAATAAACTTGCAGAATGGGCATATAATTAGCAAATGAAGTTCAACACAGATAAATGTGTGGTATTACATTTTGGTAGGAAGAATAGGGAGGTCACTTATCCCTTGGAGGGTGCGAGTCTAGGTGGGGTAGAGGAACAAAGGGATCTCGGAGTACAAATACACAAATCACTAAAAGTTGTGACACAGGTTAGTAAGGCCATAAAAAAAGCAAACCAAGCACTAGGGTTTATTTCTAGAGGTATATAATTGAAAATCAGGAAAGTTATGCTTAACCTGTATCGAACCTTGGTTAGGCCACACTTAGAGTACTGCGTACAGTTCTGGTCGCCATATTATAAAAAGGATATAGAGGTACTAGAGAGGTTGCATAGAAGATTTACAAGGATGATACCAGAAATGCGAGGGTATACATATCAGGAAAGGATGAACAGGCTGGGTCTCCTTTCTGTTGAAAAAAGAATGAGAAGTCGCACAACACCAGGTTATAGTCCAACTTGAAAAAAGAAGGCTGAGGGATGACCTAATAGAGGTCTTTAAAATTATGAAAAGTTTTGATAGAGTGGATACAGAGAGAATGTTTCCACTTGTGGGGAAGAGCATAACTAGAGGCCATCAATATAAGATAGTCAGCAAGAAATCCAATAGGGAATTCAGAAGAAACTTCTTTACCCAAAGAGTGGTGAGAATGTGGAACTCGCTACCACAGGGAGTGGTTGAAGCGAATAGTATAGATACAGTTAAGGGGAGGCTAGACAAGCATATGAGGGAGAAGGGAATAGAGGGTTATGCTGATAGATTTAGATGAGGAAAGACGAGAGCAGGCTCGTGTGGAACATAAACGACGGCATGGACTGGTTGGGCCGAATGGCCTGTTTCTGTGCCGTATATCCATGTAATCCTATGTAATCCAAATTCCCACCTTTGGGAAATGCACTGGGCACAAATAGTAATTTGAATTGTCTTTAAGAGGCTGTATATCAGTCAAAGTTGTTACTTTGTTGGTTCTGTTCATGGCACATCTTGCCCTCAACAGTGTCACCTAACAATTCAAATATACCAAAGGCTTCTACTACTGGAGGTACTTTCCAGAGTGGTCATTCAGGAACCATTGTAAGCCTTGGTTCAAATTTCCTGCAAGTACAGCACAGACACCAAACAATAAAATGCTCAGCAGTTTGCTTCTCCCCCACCCCTCAACTAATGACATATCAGTTTGATTCACACCCACACCCACACGACCCTCTTCTTTAATCTCTTGCAAACGAGCCCTGATTAAAAATGTATTTGGCCCTGGACACAGCATGAAATTGAAGTGCGGGCTAAGAAATTCACTTCTTTGAATAAGTAGTAACATCATAAGTGGACTGTGGAAAGCCATACGACATGCTATACTTTAACTTCCAAAAAGCATTTGACAAGGTTCTAAACAAAAGGCTTCTATTGAAGCTTACTATGGTGGTGGTAGTATTTCAGCTTGAGGATTCAGCTCAGGAACCACAGATGAGTCATACAAAAGTGGGTGAAACAATGGCAGGTGAAATTTAATATGGACAAGTGTAATATGGAATGAAGAAAACAAATTGGGCAGCAGAAGTACTCCATTTTCTTGTCAAAATAGGTAAGGATAAAGTTGACAGAAATCTAGTGATTTTAGTAGACTTATCAGCCTTGTAGTAGACTGCCAGTTTTGTTTTAGTAAACTGTTAGCCTTGTCTCAGTGGCTGCACTCTTACTTCTGAGACAGGAGGTTTTGGGTTCAAGTCCCACTCCAGAGACTTGAGCACATAATTTAGGCTGACACTCCAGTACATTACTGAGGGAGTGATGTCTTTTGAATGAGACATTAAACCAAGATATAAAAGGTCCCATGACACTGTTCGAAGAAGAGCAGGGGCATTCACCTTGATGTCCTGGTCAATATTTATTCCTCAATCCAACATTACTAAAACAGATTATTTGGTCATTATCTTATTGCTGCTTATGGGACCTTGCTGTGCTCAAATTGCATTTCCCTACATTGCAACAGTGATTACAAAAGTATTTCATTGACTGTAAAGCATTTTGGGATGTCCTGAGGTTGTGAAAGGTACTATAGAAAAGCAAGTTCTCTCTGTCTTCTTTAATACTCTACATGTTTGATTACTGTGGAGCAGCACTTAATGAAGTAAATAGAATGTTGGACTATATAACCGAAACAATTGAGTACAAATCAGAGCAAATCATGCTGCAACAATATAGTGCTCTGTTTGGACTGCACCTTGAGTACGATGTCCAATTCTGATCACTGAAACTCAAGTAAGACATTCAAGCCTTGGAGATGATACAGAGAAGAGCTACAAGGTTCCTAGTGTCAGAGGATTGAGTTATGAAGAAAGACTATTGAAACTTGGGTTTTGCAAAGAAAAGCAGATAACTGAGAGGTGATTTTATAGAAGTATATAAGATAACAAGTGTTTCCACATGTTGGAGGGGCAGAACCTCAACAGCAACTGCTTCCCTCTCTGCAACCGAGTCATGCTAGACATAAATCCTGGAAATACAGATAATGCTTTCCAGCAACTGTCATCCCAAATATCTAAGTTTCTTCATTAGCTATATAATGGACATCCATCTTCAGCATGGTGGAATCAATTACACAGGACAATTTGTGTCATGTCAGCTGCCACGATATTTTAAATATCCAAGTCCAATGCCAAGTACCAGGTTTACTCATTATCATCTGCTTAATTCAGCTTTCATGTGAGGCTGACTTCCCCTGTAGGGTTCTCAGTGACTTATCTGTGTGGGCCAGAGCCTCTCCTCCTTTCTGTCTCAAGTCCACCTCACAGCTTTGTCCTGGATCTCACACATGGGCAGGCAGAAGCCCTTGTGGTGCATGCCTGTGAGATTTGCACCACAGGGGAGGACTGTATGGATGTATGTCTTATATGCCACAAATTCAACCCGTATTGGAACTTTAAATATGTCAAATATATCCAGTGAAAAGAAATAAAAAAATGTGTACAGTGAGGAAACTGAAGTTTACCAGCAACCTGTAGGAACACGTTGAACCCAAACTGGTTTAAAAAGCAGGAAGTGAAGCAGAAAAGCCCTTGAAAGCTCATAACCAGCTCAGTCAGTTTGATTCCATGCTTGAAAATAAACAAATCTACCTGTCATCACTAAGGTACATGGGGCTGGATGAAGGAGATAATGGTCACTGTGCTCTGGTTGTTTTAGTTTGATTGAGAGGAGGTGAAGGCACAGTGACCTCTTTTTGATTTGTAGGAATTAAAAGGCATTTTCTGTACCACCAGATTGCAAAAGATAATGGTGAGCTTTTAGGAATCGCCAGGAACCATTTTGCTGTACAGCCATCAAGCGCTTATTGTTAACACACCAGCAGCAGATTGCACATTTCACCTCACCTGTCAGCACTGGCAATCTCACCTCAGGAGCTGGCGATCTGATTATCCACCTGTGCTTCCTGCCGCAGCTTCTCAGCTTTAATCTGGTAGCAATAACGCTAGTACCAACAATTTATAACCCGACTTATTAACGATACAAGTCAGCTACTTCAATAACAGTTTGCATTCTGTCATTTTCTTTTGTTCTGTACAGAACCTTATTTTAGCGACTTGCCCCTTCCCTTCCTCAGGGTGGGAGGAGCCACAACTCTTCCTTCCCACGGCCCAAACCCTCAGGATAATTACATTCTAAATATTCAATACGTGCATGATGTAACATTGCTGACTAGGCTCTAGCTGTGGTCGTTTTATCTTGATTGAGGTGCGGTGACATCACAGGGAGTTATTTTCAATTTATTGAAATTGAAAGCATTTTTTGCACCTCCAGAATGCAAAAGATATGCAGCACTTGTACTTCCCTCACCATACAATGCTGTTTCTCTTTCTGTTTCCTCTGCATAAAAATACAAAGTTATTAACCTGCAAAACATGCAAGCACTGTTTCAACAAACGATATATATTTTTGCCCATTTTCAGTAGGAGCATTATAATGGCAGGGATCTATTTTGGAGCAGACTAATGTTTGAGGAAATGGGTCAGAATTTAAACACACCCTTAGGGTAGGGGAAAGATCAAAACTGAAATGTAGAGATTAACAGAAATAATACCAACACAAATTATAAAAGCAAAGCTAGGTGCAACTATAGAATTGGTTTATTTATTAACTATATAACCTGCGGCAATTTCCAAGATTATTTGGGTACATACCAAAGATTATGGGAAAAGTTCATCCCCTTAATGCCTCCCGTTAGCGCCAGTAGATGGTGCTAATGGAGCGCTAGACCAATATTGCCGGGGTGAGGTGAATCCAGCGCCACATGCCAAATCCTGCCCCCCACCCCCGTAGCGCTGCTGGTAAGAGGTATTGCCGGGAACGTCAACACTGGGTAGATCGTGACGTCAGTGAGTTCACTGACTGCCCGATTTGCAAAATTGATTCTCGCCACCTACCTCACCACCTGGAGTAAACACCGACAGGGAGAGCTGGTGTGCAGCACCAGGAAGCCGGCTCCAGGGACGTTATTTAAAGGGATCATCAGTAATCACTCGCAGCTGTCAGGTTAGTGCAGTTACAGTGTTTTTTGTTAGTTTCACCCACTGCAACAATTTAATTCAGTAATTTCAAGGTTCTTTTGTATCAGGAGTCTTCTGGCAACTAAAAAGTAGCTACATTTATTCTTCAAAGATTCAAACTGCTACACTTGGTAACATTAATGGGGGCTGTACTGGCATGCCACCTCACCCTCCAGGATCTACAGCGAAGGGAGTGTAGGCAGCGGGAAAGACGGGAAGATGTGCGCAGAGGGAGGTTGAGGGCCATCAGGGCTCTCAACAGGAGGCCTTACCCTCTGAGGGTATTCCGGGAGCACTTCTCCTACCTTCAATTAAGCGAGGAGCAGTGTATTAGAAGGCTTCGCTTCACCAAGGAAGTGGTCACAGAACTCTGCCATCTCCTGCAACCAGACATCCAGCCTCAGACCAGGGCGACCATGGATCTCCCAGTGGCAATCAAGGTCACTGTGGCCCTCAATTTCTTTGCCAGTGGATCCTTCCAGTCTGCAACAGGAGACATAGCTAACATCTCACAGTTCACCGTCCATCGCTGCATCCGGGGGTCACTGAGGCTCGCTACAGCAGGAGAAGGGACTACATTGGCTTCCCAATCACCAGAGAGAAGCAGGACAAGCATGCATGTGGCTTTGCCAGGATAGCGGGCTTCCCCGTGGTGCAGAGTGCCCATCGACTGCATCCACGTGGCTTTGCGGGCACCACATAACAATCCTGAGATCTTCCGTAACCGCAAAGGCTACCATTCACTTAATGCGACCACAGACAGCGAATCCTTAATCCCAATGCCCACTATCCTGGCAGCAGCCACAATGCCTTCATCCTGTGCCAGACCAGTGTGCCAACACTCTTCCAGCCACCACATCAAGCTCGAGGGTGGCTACTCGGAGACAAGGGCTATCCGCTCTTCACCTGGCTCATGACTCCCCTCTGCAACCCCAACACTCCTGCCCAGCACTCAATTAATGAGCGCGATGCTGCCACCAGGAACTTCATTGAGCAGACCATCAGCTTATTGAAACAATGATTCCGCTGCCTTGACCGCTCGGGAGGAGCCCTCCAGTACTCGCCAGAGCGGGTGTCCCATTTCACAGTGGTCATTGGACCGTGAGTTATGCGCTTGCATAACTCATGGTCCAATATTAGACCACGGGCATGAGGGCTGGTTAGCTGCCTTTCTTCTCCCTTGGTAATTTTTTTTAACAAATTGCAGTGCTCCTGGTTATCTAAGATGATCTTGCAAAGATGAGTACTGTCACTTGTATAACTCAGATATCTGATTACAGAATTGTACTGAGAGATAAGCTTCTTACAAGCAAATAGTAGAAGAGAAGTATAGAGCTATATACATAGGTTTCTCGCATGGCATTCATGGAAGTCAAGAACAAGTGTTCTGGTTAAATGGGATTAGAGGGTAGGGGGTAATTGAACCAGGGCATGCAGATGTAAGATTTTTTAATAAGATTGATAGTTAAAAAGCAGAACTTATGGAAATTTGGGGAGCAGAGAAGTAGAATTGATTGGGGTATAGGAATTTTTTTGATATTTGTTTATGGGATGTGGTCGTTGCTGGCAAGGCCAGCATTTATTGCCCATCCCTAATTGCCCTTGAGAAGGTGATGGTGAGCCGCCTTCTTGAACCGCTATTATAGGCTGAGGAGCTGGGAGATGCAAAACTGAATCATTACAGCATCACCCCTGGTGGGAAGGTTTAATTGCAGTGTGGATGATAAATTTGGACATAAACATTTAATCTGCAAAAGTGTTGGGAAATAACGTAACATCCGGAAGTAAGATTTTGTGTGTAATTTGCCTTTGCAGTCACTAATATATTTTTGGCAAGAAGACATAGAGGCCTAGAAATTGGTTTGTGCCAGCCTGCTGGAACGGCACTGGCTGCATTCAGGGCAACCCATTTTTTCCTCAAACAGGCATTCGGCTCCCTGTTTACATAGGGAAAGCGCTTAACGCATGTTTCAGGCACGGACCTTGGACACCTCTTTTTCTGCCTTTACCAATATGATAGATGGCGCACTTCCAGCACAAAATGGGTGTGTACACTCCACCCGCCATATTGGATGCTTAGGCATCTGTTTTGTGCTTGAAAAACAGGCCATCAAATTTCTAGGCCAAGATTTTTAATAAGATATAATAGGTATGTGAATTCCTGAATAGGGCAATTTTTATTAAGAGCAGGTCTTTGGTCGGTAATCTTATTTGCTATTTGATAAAGGGGCAATCTAATGATTTTTTAAATTTATTCTTGGATGTGGATGACACAAGCAAGGCCGCATTTATTTCCCATCCCTAGTTGTATCAAAATATCATATGTGATTGAGTGCCAACATTACACCTTTTATCCAGGATGGATAAGATTTCTGGACAGAGACTCTCTAACTGCATACACCTAGGGCTGGAAGTTCATTATAGCCAAGGAATGGGCGGTGTCAGTAGAAAGGTTGGAGAATTAGCGCGAGGCGCAAATGCTTTAGACTGCACATAAAATCCATCCTCACTGCTGAATAAAATGATTGAAGTCTTAAATCAAGTCGAAAAACTCAAGCTCATTGGCATTAATGAGCTTTTACACCATTACTGCACTCGGGGAAAGTTAGACCCATATAAAACAGGCACAGCTGGTCCCCAGTCACTGATTCGGGTGGAAGTGAAGAGATTGCGAGCTTTAAAGGCTCTCCAAACTTTGCTTGATGATT
Organism: Squalus acanthias; assembly: GCA_030390025.1. Classification (NCBI taxonomy): domain Eukaryota; kingdom Metazoa; phylum Chordata; class Chondrichthyes; order Squaliformes; family Squalidae; genus Squalus; species Squalus acanthias. Next base: position 32,039,202 of record CM059425.1, on the reverse strand, counting down.
TCTGGCTTCACAGATACTTTTTAAACCTGTTTTTTTTCAAGTTTTTTTCACTGAGACTTGCACTTGACCACTCCACAGTACTACAGTGGAGTCTCCTACATTTTTAGGACCTCCACCCCAACCAGCCCCTTAGTGAAATGACTCTGAGGAAGGCATTGCGTTCCCCACGTGCATACCTCTCTATGCCGCCCTTATGGAAGACAAGGAGGAGGAACAGCAGCATATGGAGATGAGGAGAATAAGGAAGAATGGCAGAAGACATCAGCCCACCAGGTGCTACCTTCCAAGCATGTCTATAGGCAGCACAGATCTTCGAAGACTTATCGGAAGATCTCTGTGTTCGAAGGCTGCTATTGAACATCTGTGTGTTCTTCTTGGCAAAGATCTCCAGCCTCGCTCCACTACCTGTGAAAAATTCAGAGCCCTTTGGCGAGATGCTACCCTGCCATGGTGTTCTCTGGGCACAGCTGGCCTGTGGCTGCTCAGGGTTCTGACAAGAGACAATTCAGATGAGGGTGGGAGATACCCTTGAGTGGATAAAATGCAAAGGCGTTGAGGAAACAAACTCTGCAGCCTCCCCTTGCTGACCCCACGTGCTCTAATGAAGATTACAGTTTTTACAGAGGCTGCACCGCTTCTGCACTGAAGTTTCCTGGGGCCTAAGCTGCTCACGGCACAAATGAACTTACCCAGGAGACGTGTGTGCAACCCCTTCTGCTGGTGAATGGCATAACTCTCTGGCACAACAATGGTGCAACAACAGTGCAACGGCCAATCATTTTTTTGGCACAGGCATTCGGAAGGGAGCTGGATGAGTTCCTGCAAGTGGAAGACATCTTGAGTCATAGAGTCATAGGTGGGTTAACTGGGACTAGTGAGATCAGTTACCGTGATCTCCTGGAGCTTGCTTGAATGACCTTCAGGGGTCAGAGAGGAATTTCCTAGCGTTTTTTCCTAAATTGGTCTAAGGTTTTTTGTTCTTCATTTTTATGCTTCTCCCAGGAGATTGTGTGAAAGGGGGGTGGAGTTGGTAGTGTGGATTTTAAGGGCCGTGTAGGTTGCACCATGTTGGGATGGGATAAACTCAATAGATTAGCTGGTCTTTTCTTGTCCTTTCTGGTATGCTCATATGTAAACAAATAGGAAATAAAACTGTGCATGGAACAAATTTGTTTTTATTAGATTTGCTCTGTAAGTAGCTGTGTTCACTAAAATAACATTCCTGAAAACGACAGAATTTAACAAGAAATGAAAAAGTCCCTCAAACTAACAATAGTAGTATATAAATAGAATGTATTACTTGAAAAAAGGTAACGTACAAAAAATACAACACATTGGCTTTGCAGGTAAATGTACCCAATGGTCTGATGCTAAGTTATACAGAGCAGGGAGGTCCCAAGTTTGACTCCCAGTCTGGGCTGTGTTAGCTGATTTCATCTGGGGCAGCATTAGGGCACTACAATTGGCCTTAGTGTCCTAGGGCTATAAAGGAAAAATTCAGTCTTCCTGCTCCTGATCACTATCCAGTGACCCTTGCTGGAAAGTGCACATGTGTGGACATTGAGTGAGGACAGACTCGGGCTGGGCTGCGCTGCCCTCCACAGTTGTGTAGCCTGGTAACCCACCTTACCTAAGCTCACAAATGAAGAATGAGGGCTGTCAGTATCCAAAGATCCCTATCCGAGCGAGTGCCAGCGCCTTAATTTCAAGGTGAGAGAAAAGTGGTGGAAATATACCACAAGTTGTGAGGTAAGTCATGTAATAGCTACATTGCTTCTGGTAGGATATCCTTTATTTATTTCACAGCTTCTCAAATTGGCATGTGTAATACAATACAATAAAAATACAACAAAAGTCAAGTAAACTGTTCTGATTGGAGTGGTTTTACTGTAAAACAACACAGTACCTCATGCCACTTGAGACCTGGCAGTTTCTGTGAGAAGAAAAATCTGGCAACTTAAACTTTAGCAAGTAGTTCTCAAAAGGCTTGTCTAAGGACCAAGTAAAAATGTACAAATAAGCTAAAAATCCCAAAATATGAGTGACTGGACAGGCAGATGACCGACAATGTGCATAATGGAATGCACTGTTCTTTACTTTCATTCACCCCCATAATATCTAGGAAGAGCTGAATGGTCTGGTGGTGATTTAAAATCAGTCAGGATTTCACTACGAGACAAATGTTACTAAAGTGGAACAAGCAGTGGTTTTAGTGGCCTGTCTCTTTGAATGCAACTAAATTCTTGGGCTTTATCCATGTCTTGTTTAGTAACAAGAGCCAGGTGGATGCCACAAACAGCAAAAAATCCTTTATATAAACCAGCCTTTAAGTGTCTTTTTCATTTGGTTAGAACCTGACATGTGCATGGCAGGAAACATATTTTTTGCAAACTTACTAAAAAGTCAACAATGCAATAAGCACTTCAATTATTTTGGTTATGTTGTCACAAGCATCAGTAGCAATGGAATCTTCACTGAATGAAGGGTGTGGGTTATAGATCTGCTTGAACTATTAGAAATGAAATCAAGGGATATAAATCTTTCATTCACTTTTCCAGAACCCAATTTCCTTTAAAAAAAAGGAACTTTCCTCCCTTTTTATTTATCTTTTTACTTATCTATTTTGTTCCATGTCCTTATTTTTTTTTAATCTATCTTTACATCGATTCCTTCAGTTCCATTATTCATTATTTTGCTCACATTCCTTTTCCAATTTATTTGAATATATCTCTTCTTCCTGTCTTCACTTCTCCAGTTACACGCTTTCTTTCATCAGAACCTTAGATCCCACAGATGCCAACAAGGGCATGCAGTCATGCAACCTCAAACTGTCTGTTCTGCCCTTTGCTCCCACAAAAAAGAATCTGCATGACTCTACGAGTTACAAAATCAACAAACATTTTAGTAATTTGTCCTTGTTCTTTCTGGGTTGTGTCTTTGATCAGCTGTTTCAAAGGTTCCACTTTCCACATCCTTGTGATTTCGCTGATTATGATTATGAATTTAGTGCCAATATGTCTGTAACTCCCTTTCTAAATCTCTCTGCCTTGCAACTTCACTCCCCCCACTTCAAAAACCTCCTCACAACTTTCTTTTTGACTGTGTCTTCAGCTAACTCTCCTAAACCCTTTATTGCTCGGTCTGTCTTGCTCCCATGGGACGTTTTATTATATTAAAGAAAGTTTACAAATGCATAGTTGTTGTCTATGCCCACAAATGACTGGATTGGGATTGTCCAAATCATTTTAAATAGCTGGCAGTGAAAAGAAGTTTTCGTCCCAGCAGGCTGGCTGGATTCAAACTCAGGCTCCAGAGGTGCTATCCCATAGCACTATTTGTTCTCATCGCCTTGAAAATTCTGTGAGGCGTATGATCAAGCAGGTAAATTGCCTAGTGCTTTTGTTGTGGTATTAATGACTCTATAGGGTTAGTACACTGACAATACTTTCATGTTCTCTCCACTGTGCTTTCCACAAGCATCATGGAGAGATAATGTACAGTAGAAAGACATACAATTTAACTTTTTGCACAAAGTATGATAACAATCTTGTCAGATTATAATTAAATGCTGCCTGACTCTTTAAACATTAAATGCAGAGAACCGATGGGACAAAGAAGGAAAATAGCTGTACTGTCTATAGGCTTCCCTTCAGTGGCATTAGCCGTAAATATGGAGTTAGTTTCTGTATGTATGTCGGTGAAGTCCAACATTATATCCCCATCACTATCCTTGACTGCATGACGGACATTATGTCATCTCATTGGACATCAAATCCTGGATGTGCCAAAACTTTCGCCAGCTCATCATTGGCAAGAATGAAGCCATCCTGTTTGTCCTTGGCCAGAAACTTCACACTTCTGGTACTCATTCCACCCTCATCCTGGCTTAAGCCTCAGTGTCTTTTTTTAAAATTCATTCTTGGGATCGCATTTATTGCCCATCCCTAATTGCCCTTGAGAAGGTGGTGGTGAGCCGCCTTCTTAAACCGCTGCAGTCCGTGTGGTGAAGGTACTCCCACACAAGCTCAGCTTCAAATCCATGACCAAAACTGTCTGCTTCCATGCTTACAAAATTGCCCGCCTATGTCTCGACCCCAGCCGCACATCACAGAACCTTCATCAAAGCCTTTGTGGTGTTATGACTTGGTTTCTCCAAAGCTCTCCTTGCCAATCTTCCAAGTTCCACCTTACATAAACTCCAACTCATCCAGAGCTCATCACTCATATCCTATCCCTACTAAGTTCTATACTTCAGCACCCCTTTCTTCATGGACCTTTATTGTCTCCCCATCCCCACACATTAGCTTTCTGGTTACCTAATCCCTTTATATCCTTACTCTAACCGACCTCTACAATTTCCTCCAGCCTTTCATCCCAGTATACATGGTCCACCTTTTTTGACTCTGATCTAGCATGTTCCCCTCACCACTCCATTCCACTGTTTATGGCAGAGGTTTCAGCCATCGTGCTCGTACATATCCTCAATGGCACCTCTATTCCCACATTCCCTCCTTAAAATCTACCTCTTCAACTGCACCTTCAGTCGCCTCCTGTAACTTCTCTCCCACTTCCTGCTTACTGTCCAACCAAAGACTTGAAAGGCATCTTGATAGGTTTGTTTTATGAAAGGTACTATGTAAATGCAGGTTGTTATTTTTGAAATATGGTGAAGTCAGGACAAGGACACAACAGGTAGTAATGTTAAAGTAGCTTTATTTAATCAATAAAGGTCCAGGAATAGTTGAACAAATATAAACGGTAAATAATTAACAATAAAACTCTGAGGGTAGCAGAATATTCTCTTCCAAAGTAGGGCTAAAATGCGTTGACAACAATGTTATTCATTATTTTAGACAGGAAGAACTGTGGAGCATCATCTATATCACAGGATCTAACAAGAGCTCAGTGCTTTGGTCTATCCTTGGACATTTGGTGTGAAGAGGAAAAAGAGATAAAGAGAGTGTCATGTATATAAAGTCTGGAAAGCACAAAAGACAAAATTAATTAATTAAAGAGGTAAGGGTGGCCCCACAACTCCCTCTGCTCACCAGTAGGCTTTCCTCAAGGGATATCTGAACAGAGTTGCAGTATGGAGGGCTGCTGACTTCATATGAAACCATAGTTCTGACAAATAATTTCTATCCACAACATTAATCTATACTTTACTTTTCAGACATTGATAGACCTGGTCTATATTTCCAGTATTTTCTGTTCTTAGTGTGACAAGCAAGTTGACTAGAGAACTAACCTGCTGAATCAACCTGCAGGTGACGAGGCCTTGGACAACGTGGACCACTTTCCATACCTCGGGAGCCTACTGTCAACAAGGGCAGACATCGATGACGAAGCCCAACACCGCCTTCAGTGTGCCAGTGCAGCCTTCGGTCGCCTGAGGAAGAGAGTATTTGAAGACCAGGACCTCAAACCCGGCACCAAGCTCATGGTCTACAGAACAGTAGTGATATCCGCCCTCCTGTATGCCTCATAGACATGGACCATGTACAGCAGGCACCTCAAAGCACTGGAGAGGTACCACCAACCCTGCCTCTGCAAGATCCTGCAAATCCATTGGCAGGATAGGCGCACCAACATCAGTGTTCTCTCTCAGGCCAACATCCCCAGCATCGAAGCTTTGACCACACTCGATCAGCTCCGATGGACGGGTCACATCGTCCGCATGCCCAATACAAGACTCCCAAAACAAGCTCTCTACTCGGAGCTCCGACATGGCAAAAGAGCCCAGGTGGGCAGAGGAAACGCTTCAAGGACACCCTCAAAGCCTCCTTGAAAAAGTGCAACATCCCCACCGACACCTGGGAATCCCTGGCCCAAGACTGCACAAAGTGGAGGAGAAGCATCTGGGAAGGTGCCGAACACCTCGAGTCTCTTCGCCGGGAGCAAGCGGAAGCCAAGCGCAAGCAGCGCAAGGAGCGCACGTCAACCCAAGCACCCCACCCACCCGCCCCTTCAACCACCGTCTGCCCCACCTGTGTAGGTCCCGCATTGGACTCATCAGTCACCTGAGAACTCATTTTTAATGTGGAAGCAAGTCATCCTCAGTTCCAAGGGACTGCCTAAGAAGAAGAAGAAGAGAATCAACTGTGCTCAGCCTAACCACATAACCTAATGCAGCATGATTACAGCACTATGCACCTGGGTATTTTGGACTACACAGTGGAACAGAAATTCCAATGTACTCTTAGTGTGAAATTAGGTTATTGAAGGGCCAGCAGTGGTTAACCCTGATCTGAGGCAGATGCTTTGACTTGTATTGCAGAGAAAGCCTGTGAAGGAAACCATCACCGGTGTAGTGTCTTCTCACCACTTGGCAACGTGGTAAGCCATATGGTGTCTGGATCATTAGGTTATGTGTTCCCACTAGTCGGATGTCATGTGATCTATTGTGATCTGTATGCGTTTCATCCTTTTCCTTGGACGTGATGCTGGCCTTGTGCAGTCACTCAGAACTGAATGTGGTGGACTCATCTCTGGAGATTTACAAGACAATTTACATGATTAGATTTTGAATTATGCATGGCATTCAAATGTATTTGCAATGACTGTTTCAGAAAACAGCGAGCCACTAATTAATTAATTTAATTGGAGCATAACAGACAGTCAAAGAATGGGGCACAACTAGCTCGGAATTTCCAAGACACGTGTTGTTGGAATGCACATTAGATGGAACTTTGTGATTATTATGATATTATTTGTGTATAAATACAAAGTACAGCAAACATTACAATATCATGTATCAGATTTAATAGCGGACTCTGATGAGGAGTTGCTGTTGTCTTCACCTTTTAGATTGAACAAGAGTTCAATTGTCTTCTTTGGTCATGTGACATCTTTCCTTGATAGCCTTTGGTTTTCCTGTGGTGTATTGTTTCTTTTTCTGTTGTTTTGCTGTTTCATTTCATCAGCTCTTTTTAGATAGTTTATTCCTTCACAACAACAACTTGCATTTATATAGCACCTTCAACATAGCAAAACTTTGATACCGAGCCCCATAGTCCTCTGCACTTATGTACAGTGAATTTTGTGACGGTATCTTTCAATGGCCTGATGCGGTCAGTAATAATACAAACTTCTTTTTTATATTGTATCATCAATACATAACGTTTAATTTCTCTGCTGAATTATAATGGAGAAGACGGGTTAGGGGTGGGGGGGGGGCTCCGAAGCGGGCGGGAAACCTGGGAGAACGGGTTTCCCGCAGGCCCTGCCGACTTTGGGTATGCCTGGGGCACTAGGCCGCAGAGAGGAGGGAGGGAGGGATCGTGTGGGGGTCATGCCGGGAGAAGACCGAGGGGTCGGGGGCCGGGAGAAGATCGGGGTGGGGGGTGGGGGCCGAAGTGGATCGGGGGCCGGGAGAAGATCGGAGTGGGGGGTGTGGGGGCCGAAGGGAATCGGGGACCGGGAGAAGATCGGGGTGGGGGGTCCCTGTATGTACATGTATGTAGATAAAAAGCGTGGTTAAATATCGGGAACCTTTACAGAAGACTGCATGCTTTTCATGATTTTCCTTGTATATGCATCTAGCTGAACAGTAAAGATCAGAAATCCTTGCACTGAAGTTTGTGTGGCATTGATCGGTCGGTGTGGGAGAGCACTTTTTTCTTTACATCTCTGCATTTGACGTACGAGGATAAACGTAAAGAATGAAATAGTGTATTGTTTGAAAGGCATAAAATGCCTGAAGATTGTTGCGTAACTGATGGTTTGTAGTTATTTATTTGGAGTCGGGGGCCGGAGGAGGGTGGGGGGTCCGAAGAGGATCGGGGGCCGGAGGAGCAGCACAGGAAGGGCCGGAGTGGGGTGGGGGGGTGAATTGGAGGCCTGCAGGGGAGGCCTCGTTGAGGGATCGGAGGGCTGGGGGTGGGGTGGGGGGGATTGGTGGCCTGGGGGGGGTGATCGGAGGTCTGGGGGTGATGATCAGAGGCCTCGTGAAGGGTCTCCGATAACCAGGGTGGGCTAGGTAGGGACCCTGGATCCAGGAGGTAGGTGTAAAGGCATTTACCGCCTGGATCCAGCAGTCCTCGCCTTGCTGTAGCTGGCGAGTTTTACGAGGTGTGCAAATCCCAACCAGCTACAGTTAAACACAAAATGGAAGTAAAGAAGAGGCTTCCAGCCTCATTATATTATTTAAATAAACAGCCCACCTCCTGGCAGCGGGTTGGCTGCCCGCCCCCGTCCTGCCTCCCATCCCGCCTCCGTTAAAACCGGAAGTGGGCGGATTGGAGGCAGGTTTAGGTCGGAATTGCGATTTTTAACACTTTAGCTACCCCCACGCCCCCAACCCATCCTTTTTTAGGTTAAAATTCCCTCCATGGTCTTGTGAGCAAATAGTTTCTATCTTTTGTCACCGTTGCTGTTAAAATTCATACAATTTGCATAGACTATGTGGATTATTTCCACTGTGGAGCCAAAACTGGAGAAGTAATTAACTTCACATTAAGGTTTCTATACAAGGTTATTTCTGCAACTTGGATGAAGTGCTTTAATACCAATGCAAACAGACAGACTATAGATATCAAGAGAAAGAAGGTTATTTCTACATCATTTTGCAGTAATCTCAATGGACGAGAAATTCGTGGCCTTAGCACCACTCCACTTAGCGCTCTTTCGCCAGCTGCTTTGTCCATACCTTTGCATTCTGGTAACTGGCAGTGCCATCCCGAACAAAATGGTAGCGTTGTAACGTAAATTAGCGTGCAACGCCAACTTTACGTCACAAGCGCGAACTTCAACCCTAGCGCTGAATTCAGCACTGGGACCTAAGCACGCCAGATTAACCTGACGCGCAAGCAGGCTGACAGTGGCCATGGCCGCACCTCTTAAAGGGACACACACATCGTTCAGGTAAGTTTGTATTTAAGGTTTTGGACTGTTTTTTTTAATTTTATTGAAGTGGTGGCTTGCTGCAATAGATGTTAAAAGTTTTTTAAGTGTGTAGGGAGTGCTGCTGGATGCTTGCAGGGGCTCGGATGGTAAATGAAGGCCTTTGAGAAGACAAAACATGCTGCAAATACTCAGCAGGTCAGGCAACATCCGTGGAGAGAATAACAGAGTTCACGTCTCAGGTCGAGATGCTGCCTGACCAGCTGAGTATTTCCAGCATTTTATGCCGTCATTTCATGTTTACAGCATCCGCTTGCAGAGGGAAGAGGAAGACACAGAAGAGGAGGAAGCCGCAGTGGAGGAAGCAGAAGAGGAGGAAACAGAAGAGAAGGAATCAAACAGAAGGATGATTCCCAGCCAGCCCCTTTGTGGCTGGGATATCCGGGATGGAATCATCCGCCTGCAGTCCCAGTGACCACAACTCCAATTCCCCTTTCAACATTAGCCCCACACCTTACCTTCCCTCTGTTACCGACCATCACAGTGTCCTCTTGGCCACGATGCTGAAATAAAAGCCACCACAAAGCAAACTTTCCAATCCACTTATATATGTCTATCCATCCAATGTGACATCAAGAATTCAACACATCACCCGTATGCATTCTCTTAGTGATTGTCTTGTGTGTGCCTTTGCCTATCCTACTGATGGCACGCAGTGCTACCCCAGTGGCTGCAGCATGGCTGGTGGAAGGCTGCTGACTTTCAATGGGGAACACTGTAAATGTTGACCTCGAGGAGCTGGTGGCTGGGAGTGTCAAATCAATCTTCTTCTTCTTCTTCTTCTTCTTCTGCTTCTTCTCTCTCCTCTCCCTCTGCTTGGTCACCCACTGGCTGGGCAGGCTGCATTGCTTGGGTATGTAAAATGAGGAAGGCACAAGGGTGGTGTTGTGGTGATGGGAAGGATGGAAAGCATGAGGTGCATGCCAGAAGGAGGATAACGTATGAGGATACCAGCATCTTGTATCCTTTCAGCCCCGCCACTGGCCAAGGGCTCAGCCATGCTCCTGCCAAGAATGGACTGCACTGTCTCCTCCAAGGAGGTGAGGTGAGGCTAGGAATGGGAGATGTGCCTCGGGATTGGTGCAGATTGTTGTAGGTGAGTGATCGGGGGTGGGGGTTGTGCATTGAGCAGTGTGTGAGGCTACTGGTGCAGTTGGTAGGAGATGGCTTTTGAAGATGCATTCACTGACCTTGACCAGTGGTCTGAGATCATGAAGCTTCTTTGGGCACTGGAGCCAGGTGGTGGGGGCGACACTGCTGGCAGTGGCAACCTCGGTGATGTATTCCCACATCGTTCTTTCTGGAGGGCCTCCTGGCCCCTGTGGGTAGAGGACCTGTCTTGCAGTGTTGACCCCCTGCACAAAGCTGGAGTACTGCGTGCGAGACCCTGGGTGCCCCTTCCCTGGCTTGCTAAGTCATTTGTGTTAGTGCTGAGGCATTTTTCCCATTTTTGAGATGAGGAAGGGAATTCAGCTTTAAGAGCTGAATATTCACATTTGGGACTTCTTTTTAACGTTAAATATTTTTTTAAAGGCAGAAAGGGCTGAAAACTGCATTATTTCACTTCATTTTATTTTGTATTGCTTCAGTGTGCTTGGCGTCTTTAATTCTCAGACCTCCTCATTGCCCAGAATTCCTTGCGAGCTCCACAGCCTCGATTCCAGAGGCTGTGGGAAGCTCCAACGCCGCTCCTGCACACAAACTTCGGGTCGGATGCCTCCAGCAACGCCACCAGGACGACGTTGCATGGCAGGTAAGCGCTGCGCCAACAATCTCCATCGCCCCAGACGAATTTTGCTTCGTTAGCGTTACGGCCATTTTCAGCAGCCGTTAACTCCTGGCTAAAACAAGTTTCTCCCCCCATATCTCTTGTTGCAGATTAGTGAGTGACTATTTACATAAAGATAAATACTGCTTTAGATTCTCTAATTAATATTAAACTAACAGCAGCTTTTACAGAATGGAATCTCAGACGGAAGGTATGAGGACCTGACTGTCTGGTTGCTGTCAGAAAAGCTGGTCAGTCAAACCGAGCTGCTTTAATGACTGAAAGAACTCTTTTTGTCCTTTATTTTTCAGTAGCGTGACACACTACAGGTAAGTATTTTCATAACTTGCTTAACCGTTCCAGGAATAATTGACTTTCGAAAGAATAAAGACAATGCCATGGGAAAACCAGCTCAACCAGGCCAATGGAGTTTACAAAGGAACCGGTTCGGCCAGTGTTTCCCACATTTTTGAGCTCCTTTGTGGGCTGGCAGAAGGGATCTGGTTGGCTATCTTTGAGCACAAGTTGTATGTTGTGCACCACTGGCCCTACTGCACCTGTCCTTGCTGACATGCTACTATGGAAACCGGGGTCGGGTAGCAGGAAAGCAGTAACACACAGCTGCAGCTGCTAATTCTGGCTCAGTTGCAAAGTGGTGGGCCTGTATGGAAACAAGCAATGCTGTGTATTGTTATTTTAAAAAAAATAGGTAGAGTTTTAAGTTTTCCATTGCTGTTCACTTTTTAGAAATTGTTTGCATTCAGTCATATGTTTTTGTCACTATGGCCACAGCAGAACAACAAGTCCTTTCAAAATAAAGCATGTGGCAGTGACTAAAATTAGGACCATTAGATACGCAGAATTCAGCATTAAAGAATTATGACGGCTCTGTTAATGCCCAAGATTGGATTCTTGCACATTATTTGAACACGTGAATTATTCTCAGGAATATTTAGCAATCTTTCTCACTGGTTTGTCAATATTTGAAACTGTTTATTCAAAGCTAAGTTGTATAAATCTAATCAACCGTGGTATTCCACAACCAATATGTTTAGTTTCAAAGGGCTAAAATGAAATTATGTACGCTTTACTTTGTGCTGATGGTCCAGTACATTCTCGTCTGTAGTAGAAAGGCTTATTCAGAACCTAACTGTGAATTGTGGAACATAACCAAATAGCTGTTGACATTTTCACTGTATATCTATGAGATCTTCTCAGCTATGTGTGATTAACAGGAAACTTGCAACTGGGATTGGCACGGCCAAATTCACCAGTATCTGAACTGACAAGTGGATTGCAGGAAAAGTCTGGATACAAGTAACTCTATACCAAGTCTGAAAATGTCTTGGTAAATGCTGGTATAGCCATGCTTGTTACTTGTGGGTTGGGTTACAAGTTACCTTTTTTGTCCATCTCATGATACGTTGCATATAAAAGGATTGCACTGTCATTACCAAGGCATCATCGGAGTTAGGTTGCTGTGTGCCTGTAAATAATTAGGATTTCTATGAGTTAGGAAGCATTTAAAGAAAGCAAAGCTATATATTTAACTTGTGCTAGGTATTGGACATTATCTTGAGGGGTCTGAACATCAGCACTCGATTAAAAATAAGTTAGAAAGAATTATAATGTACTATCCTTTATTTGCTGCCTATTTCTGATGATTTTTATTTACGTTGTGAGTGCCGATCACATATTCAGGGGAGGGAGGAAGAGAACTGGAGGAGCTACTGAGAAGCACAATTTGTGGGAGATGATCTAGCATGCGTAGTTGCAAACAAAGCAGTCAGGGTTAATGACTTCCTGTACTTTTATTGCCACAAATTTTTATTTGGCAATTGTCTCTCCGCCCCTCCTGAAGATATTGGCCTAGAAATTGGATTGTGCTGTATCCATTTTACAGGTGTATAACGGGCGCCTAAGGGTCCAATATGGCAGATGGCGTGCTCATTTCATGCCAGAAACCCGCCATATTGGTTAGGGCTCCTTCATAGATATCTAGGGAGCGCAACTGAAACTGATTGCATATGCAAATCGGGGGCCTAACGACTGTTTCAGGCCCCTTTGCAAAATTGGGACTGCGAATGACGCAGCATGCATCGTGCATGAAGTGGTCAGTTCCTTCAGGCCCTTAGCAGCCAAACCAGTGGTCCTTAAATGAAGGATATTGAGGCTTTAGAGAGAGTACACGGGTGGGCTGAGCACTGAGTCTGCCCAATCAGACCAGTATTGTGATTTGTGTTTCCATCAGGCAAGGACCAAGGCCAGAAAATTAAAGTTGCAATTGTAACTTTTAATTGACTGTTTTTGATGCTCTGAAGAAGACCCTGTGATGCAAATCAAGGAGATACCAGAGTGCCAGGGACCCCAGCGCATTATAGAATTTCAGTGCTTTTACTATGAGGTTGCTCCTGAAATGTGGTTGAAAAGAAAGAAAGAAGAAAACTTGCATTTATATAGCGCCTTTCATGGCCTCAGGATGTCCCAAAGTGCTTTACAACCAATGAAGTACTATTGAAGTGTAGTCACTGTTGTAATGTAGGAAACATGGCAGCAGTGTGATAATGACCAGATCATCTGTTTTTTAGTGATGTTCATTGAGAGATAAATATTGGCTAAGACACCGGGGCGAACTCCCCTGCTCTTCTTCGAAATAGTGCCATAGGATCTTTTACATCCACCTAAGTGGGCAGACAGAACCTCAGTTTAATGCCTCATTCGAAAGACGGCACCTCTTTCTGACTTAGAGGCGAGAGTGCTACCAACTGAGCCACAGCTGACACTGGAGGTGATCAAGCAATTCTATGCTCTACCATTCAGTTTGAATATGTTTCCCCTAATTGTAGCCATGACTACACCACCACTGACTGGAGTGTAAAATAGTAAAAATTAAATGAATGAATTAAACCAAATACCCAAAGGCAAAGTAGGAAAGTTCTTCTGAACAGCTGGTCCCACGCTGCCATCTACTCGATTCTAGGCATCCATTGCCACACCCACCATGAGTCCCACTGCTGGCACTCCCAAAGCAGCAATCCACATTGCTTTATTCCCTATCTGTGGCGTCATGTGCATCTCCTCCCTTCACCTCACCATTGACAGCCACCTTCAGTTGCCTATGCCCCATGCTCTGGAATTCCCTCTGTCTCTCCACCTCCCTCTCCTCCTTTAAAACCCTCCTTATGTCCACCACTTCCCCTCTGGGAACAAACCTCTACAATTTCTTCCCTGTCCCTCTCTCCCCTGCCACTGCCTCTCCCTCCAGCCACCTGCATGAATCTCTTACTATCCACCCACTCTACAAAAAGACTGTTATCATCCACAGATTCATCCTGGATAAGTCCATAAACATCCTCGGCTTTAGTGAACTTGGCTCATAGAAGGTGACTCCTTTCTCCTTACTGAGACTGCCCTGCCCTGCCTAACGATACATTCTACAATATTCCCACCCAAACCACTGTGGCTGTCGCTCTTATTGACAAGTTTTTTAAAAATTCGTTCATGGGATGTGGCCATCACTGGCAAGGCCAGCATTTATTGCCCATCCCTAATTGCCCTTGAGGAGGTGGTGATGAGCCGCCTTCTTGAACCGCTGCAGTCCGTGTGGTGAAGGTACTCCCACAGTGCTGTTAGGGAGGGAGTTCCAGGATTTTGACCCAGCGACTATGAGGGAACGGCGATATATTTCCAAGTCAGGATGGTGTGTGACTTGGAGAACTTGGGGGTGATGGTGTTCCCATGCGCCTGCTGCTCTTGTCCTTCTCGGTGGTAGAGATCGCAGGTTTGGGAGGTGCTGTCGAAGAAGCCTTGGCGAGTTTCTGCAGTGTATCTTGTAGATGGTACACACTGCAGCCACGGTGTGCCGGTGGTGGATGGAGTGCCAATCAAGCCGGCTGCTTTGTCCTGGATGGTGGCAAGCTGCCCTTGTCCTTCTAGGTGGTAGCGGTTCTATCTTATCCTGCCTCCTTACACCTCTGGTGCCTTCTACTCTTTTGGTCACCTCATCCTTACCCATTCTCCGCTTTCTCCTTCAAAGTCTTCCTTATTTATTGTCTTCCCAAGTCATCTGGGAACATTTTAGCTGAAATCTGTCCCTCCTATACTCACAGCCTCTGCACTGAGCGATTCCACAGTGATTTCAACCTTCACCTAAATTCCCCTAGTTCTGGATGAACAATAACTTCTTTCAACTCACATCAGTAAGACCAAAGCCATTCTGTTCGCTCCGACCAAAAACTTAGCCTTTGACTCCATCTTTCATTATTACAGCTTGCTCAGGCTGACGGTGCACAATTTTGGTATTTGACCATGAGCTGAACTCCAAACCTCACACTCTAGCCACCACCAAGATCTATTTCTAATGCTGTAACCTCACCTGCCACCATCCGTACCTCACCCTCATTGCCCTTGAAATGCTTATCTATGCCTTTGTCTCCTCCAGACTTGATTATTCCAACAATCTGCTTATTGGCCTCTCAAGTTCTGCTCTCACCAATTGCAACTCATCTAAAATTCTGCTGTCCATATCCTATCCTGCACTAAGTCCTTCTCTATTACCAGTCCTCCAACATTTCATTTGTGACCTATTCCTTAAGTCCTCAATTTCATCTCGTCTACAAGCCCTTCCATAGCCTTGTCCCTCACTACCTCTGCAATTTTCTTCAGTTCTATGGTCCTGCACCCATCCCCCACTCTTCAAAACCTGGCCTCCCTCTGTTCCACCTTCAGCTGCAGAGCCTTTGGCTGTCCTGCCCTACACTCTGGAATGCCTTCCTGAACCCTTTCACCTCATTCAAATATCTTCTCAAAACCTACCTCTTTGAGCAGGCCTTTAGTCATCATCCTTTACTCTTCTTCCACTTCTTATGGAAGGTGGATGAATTCCAACTCCTCAGTAATGTAAATTTTTCTAAGTTAGTT
Source organism: Squalus acanthias (assembly GCA_030390025.1). Taxonomy (NCBI): domain Eukaryota; kingdom Metazoa; phylum Chordata; class Chondrichthyes; order Squaliformes; family Squalidae; genus Squalus; species Squalus acanthias. Next base: position 32,023,613 of record CM059425.1, on the reverse strand, counting down.
TCAGAAATTATATCCCTTTAATTTAGTCAAGCCCACTCATAAACCTCATGAATTTACTGAGGTTCTTAAGATAGATGCTACCCTTTTCTTTATCTAAATTTTGATTTACCCATATTAATTTTTAATTTATTTCCTTACTGTAGGTTAACCACTTCAATTGTAGTTATGGTGTTCCTTCCACCAGGTTGTGTGGACTTCTTCCCAACTCCAGGTTTATAGTTTTGACAGCTGGGACAGAAAGGAGGAGCAGAGAGGTAAGTTTTGCCTTGTTGTAACGTGATCACGTTATCAGCAGAATGTACCCGATCTTATTGACAACCTGGTAAGCCAATCAATTTCATTGATCTAATGCTAGACTGCTTTGATCCTGCCTCTTTCAGGTTGTCTCCCTCAGGATTTTTTTTGAATGAATTAGAATAGGTAGGTCCTTCCACTTGAGGGCAGCAAGCAAATTTAAAAGATTTAAACTTGTGCAGTAAGAGCTTTTAAAATGTTTATATCTCTGCTTTATAATAAGAGACCTCAAGCCTACTTTTCTTTGGCTTTCTGCACTTTTTCTCTTTGCCATCTGTTTCTATGTTTCTTTTGGTCTCAGTCCATTTTAATTTATCTACATTATATTTGTTTCTTTGTCTTTACTTTTTATTTCTGTCATGTGCTCACTTCTTTTTCAACTCTCTCTGTAAGTTCTGATTTAAAACAGAGAGAGTTCTGTACATGAGAGAGGTGGGGGTCCTTTCCTTCGAGATAAATGTCTAGCTTTTTACCAGCAACTACTGACTGTGCAAAATCTCTTACAGCTCCCACTTCTTCAGGTCAGCCGCAGGTTTACCCAGAATCAACCTGACTGGTTCCCACCAGTTCCTGTGCTGGTGCCAGCACCAGAGCATATTTCAAGCACACAGCTTTGAATAAATGGAGGCTGTCATTGTTTTGGAGAGAGAGACCTTTGGAAACTCCACACACATTGGCACAAGAACATAAGAACATAAGAAATAAGAGCAGAAGTAGGCCATACGACCCCTCGAGCCTGCTCCACCATTCAATAAGATCATGGCTGATCATCGACCTCAACTCCACTTTCCCGCCCGATCTCCATATCCCTTGATTCCCCTTGAGTCCAAAAATCTATCTGTCTCAGCCTTGAATACACTCAAAGACTCAGCATCCACAGCCCTTTGGGGCACACACAAGCAAGGATAACGTTTTTATGACACAAATGGTTCAAAATGATGTTTATTAATAGAAGGATAAAATTTTCCTAGTAGTTTTATTCCCCAGTCTCCCCAGCCAGGGACTCTTCCCTGGTATTTCCAGGATATTCTGCAGATCTGCTTTGCCCAAATGCCCGTGTTTTGCTCTGGGAGAAAGGAACCGGTAAATAAAAATATATCGAGCTCTCCCCATAGGGACTGTGAAAAATATATCGAGCTCTCCCCATAGGGACTGTGAAAAATATATCGAGCTCTCCCCATAGGGACTGTGAAAAATAAATGAATGCATTGGAGGGGGAGATACATGGATCATGTTCAAATTTAAATACTGGAATTAATAACATTCATTTAAAAATAGCTTTCACTTCCTTAAATCATCAGCAGCCATAGGTTTAACAAAAACTGCACCTGAAACCCATGAAAAATATAGATATAAAGAAACCAGTTTTCAAAAACAATACTTCCAGTGCAATCCTTCTTTCTTGTAAGGTATCGTAGTTCAGACATAAGAACATAAGACGTAGGAGCAGGAGTCGGTCATTTGGCCCCTCGAGCCTGCTCCGCCATTCAATAAGATCATGGCTGATCTGATCTTGGCCTCAACTCCACTTCCCTGCCCGCTCCCCATAACCCTCGACTCCCTTACCATTCAAAAATCTGTCTATCTCCACCTTAAATATATTCAATGACTCAACCTCCACAGCTCTCTGGGGAAGAGAATTCCAAAGATTCACGACCCTCTGAGAGAAGAAATTCCTCCTCATTTCCGATTTAAATGGGTACCCCCTTATTCTGAAATTATGCCCCCTAGTTCTAGATTCCCCCACGAGGGGAAATATCCTCTCAGCATCTACCCTGTCAAGTCCCCTCAGAATCTTATATGTTTCAATAAGATCCCCTCTCACTCTTCTAAACTCCAATGAGTACAGGCCCAACCTGCTCAACCTTTCTTCATAAGACAACCCCTTCATCTCCGGAATCAACCTCGTGAACCTTCTCTGAACTGCCTCCAATGCAAGTATATCCTTCCTTAAATAAGGAGACCAAAACTGTATGCAGTACTCCAGGTGTGGTCTCACCAACGCCCTGTACAGTTATAACAGGACTTTGCTACTTTGAAACTCCATTCCCTTTGCAATAAAGGCCAACACTCCATTTGCCTTCCTAATTACTTACTGCACCTGCATGCTAACTTTTTGTGATTCATGTACAAGGACCTCCAGATCCCTCTGTACCTCAGCATTTTGTAATCTCTCCTCATTTAAATAATAATTTGCTTTTTTATTTTTCCTACCAAAATGAATAACCTTGCATTTTCCCACATTATACTCCATCTGCCAGATTTTTGCCCACTCACTTAGCCTATCTATATCCCTTTGGAGATTCTTTGCATCCTCCACACAATTTGCTTTCCCACCTATCTTTGTATCATCAGCAAATTTGGCTATATTACATTCGGTCCCTTCATCCAAGTCATTAATATAGATTGTAAATAGTTGAGGCCCCAGCACTGATCCCTGCGGCACCCCACTAGTTACAGTTTGCCAACCTGAAAATGACCCATTTATCCCGACTCTCTGTTTCCTGTTAGTTAACCAATCCTCTATCCATGCTAATATATTACCCCCAACCCCGTGAGCTCTTATCTTGTGTAGTAACCTTTTATGTGGCACCTTATCGAATACCTTCTGGAAATCCAAATACACAACATCTACTGGTTCCCCTTTGTCCACCCTGCTCATTACATCCTCAAAGAACTCCAGCAAATTTGTCAAACATGATTTCCCTTTCATAAAACCATGCTGACTCTGCTTGACTATATTATGATTTTCTAAATGTCCTGCTACCAATCCTTAATAATGGACTCCAGCATTTTCCCAATGACAGATGTTAGGCTAACTGGTCAATAGTTGCCTGCTTTCTGTCTTCCTCCTTTCTTAAATAGGGGCGTTACATTTGCGGTTTTCCAGTCCGCTGGGACCTCTCCAGAATCCAGGAAATTTGGTAGATTACAACCAATACATCCACTATCTCTGCAGCCACCTCTTTTAAGACTCTAGGATGTAGGCCATCGGGTTCAGGGGACTTGTCCACCTTTAGTTCCATTAGTTTGACTAGTACTTTCTCTCTAGTGATAGTGATTGTTTTAAGATCCCCCCCCCCCCCCCGTGAAGACCGATACAAAATATTTGTTCAGTCTCTGCCATTTCCCTGTTTCCCATTATTAATTCCCAGACTCATCCTCTAGGGGACCAACGTTTACTTTAGCTACTCTCTTCCTTTTTATATACCTGTAGAAGCTCTTACTGTCTGTTTTTATATTTCTTGCTAGCTTACTCTCATAAGCTATCTTCTCTCTCTCTATCATTTTTTTAGTCGTCCTTTGCTGGTTTTTAAAAAATTTCCCAATCCATCATTACCCTCTGTAATGCCAGGAGATGCAAAAAAGCACCAGGCATGACCTCCACTCCCAGAGAGAAATACCATAGCCACCATTTGATATATTTCCACTCAACGTGAGTCAGTTTGGGGAGAAAGTGGAGATCGGGCCCACATTCCTCTCCACTCCATGGCTCCGAGCATTGGTGCTGTAATACTTAAGGCCACTGCACAAACCAATGTTAATGATAGTTCTATGTTACTGATTTTGAAGGGGAGACTGATGGCAGGACTCTGTTTTATTTTTTTTTAAAACAGATCAATCATGTTACACCACTGATAATGCGATAAGGAACTTTTTATATGCTTTATTGAAACTACAGAATGCAGATCTTCTGTGGAAACAAGAAACTCCATGGCAGGGGTAGGTAAACAAAACTAGGATCATCCATCTTGGCCTGCATGAACTGTACATTCTGTAAGTAAGTGACATTGTTGGTGGCCATGGGGAAGTCCGCATCTTAGATCCCCACACCCTGCTGCTATAGGAACGTGGTGTAACACTGTCTGTAAGGAGAGTCAAAGGCAGCTTAAAAATTTAATTGCTGTGATTTGTTATTGGAAATTACTTCATTGAATTATCCCATGTATTGCAAATCAATTTATATGAAACAAAGGAACAGTCAACTTTTTTTCTACATTTATGATTTACTATTTTACTAAAACTCATGATAATCCTCAGTGTGTGTTGATAAATGCAGAGAAAAAAAGGCAAAAGACAATTTCTGATTTAGAATTGATTTAGCCATGGTCTTTATAGGAATTGTTTTCACGATATCACACTGACAGCTATCTTCAAGGCATCAAGTTGGGGATGTGGTCCTAAATACATGCATATCACTGATCTTTGACTTGAAATAATTGTAAAGATCACAACTTTAAATTAAAGCATTGGATAGAATGGCAAACTGAATTAATTATGCCAGTTTTTTTCTTTAAAAGTTCCAGTATGATAGAGGATTTTTATTCCATGGGGCATATAATGTATATCTACAAAGATTTGTTAAAGAGAATACAATCTATTCCCAATTGTTGTTTGTTTGCAGGAAAAATGTTGAATGATCTTGTAATATGAATTAACGGACTTTGAAATAAAAACAGTCAACTGTATTATTAAATTACATGTACAATTCTAGGCACATCTGCACTGATGCAAGCTGCAATTTTCTGAGGCTGGAGTTAACACCTTGTTAGCATAACGTAGTGGAAGCTTTTCATTGGTTTTGACCTGTACCATTACTGACCTGGGCATATTGAAAGCAGTCACTGGGGTTGTACGGTCAGGGACGAATGCCTGTTCCAACACCTTCTTACATGTGTATAAGTCCACATGTGTAATTTAAAAATTAACAAAACATTCAATTGTGATTGCGGAAAAATTACATTGTATATTTTTCCACAAAAATAAATCCGTTGTATATGTTTAAACTCCTGCAGCACACGAGTACTTCAGAGCATCAGGTTCATGTCATGTTAAAATATTTTGTAACAAATGACTGGCAGCACTCAACGCTCAATCTGTAGGTTCATGGATTCAGAGTTCCTAGGAAGCATATTTACTAATAAATACCATCCAAAGTAAGTCTGTTTTGGCCAGAAATTAGTTTGTCATTTTGCCACAGATAAGTGTAGCTGAATACTTCAGCCAGCTTTTAACAGCAAAGACACTGAATCTTTGTTGAAACTATTGCTTCCCGAGTACTTTCGCCATTAGGCTAGAAAAATACACGTCAGTTGGTTGCGACAGGGTTTTGAAAACCTTCCATGTAGTTGTTTATTGAAATTTAAATATCCAAAAGTATCAGGTAATTTTAATATTCCTTGCTGCTGTTATGTGTCATGCGCAGGGTAGTGTTGCATTTTAGCCACTTGTAGCATTGGAACCGTGAGATGAAGGCATCAAATGTCATGAAATTAACACTTGAACCTCTAAGCCTAGGCGTTCAGCTCTCCCTTGATTGGGCCGCATATCCGGCCGGGTGGAATGTCTGCCCTGCCTGATGCTCCGCTGATCCCAGTCACATTTCCGCCTGGGGTTATTTACGTATGGGGAGGCTGGCTCCCAGTTCTCATACGCGGAGTTGCCGCCATTGGGTTGCTGAGGAAGAGGCCTCTAAAAAAAAATATATATTTTTGGAACAATTTATTTTCATTTTAAAGATGGGGCCTGTGCACAGCAACATTCTAAGATCACTTGCTCAAGACCCCCCTTCTCTTTATGCCGCGATATTCCCCTCTGCCAACCTATGAATGCTGAGTGCCAAGGACCAATAGGCAGCTCCCGAGTCCAAATACTTGGATAAATGGCAGAGGCTGTGCTTCCCTCATTTGCATGTTAGCATACAGCCATGGGGGGAGGGGAGGGGAGGCACATTGTGCCCGGACAGAACCAGCCCTTGGAAAACATGCAGGGAAGCAGGGACATGGTCCCCGAGTACTTTTCTATCTCCACCCACCCCAGATCCACTGAGACATTGGCAGCAGGTAGGAAAGCCTAGGCCAGTGTGTACATTAGCAGAGCACAGTATTGCACATTATTTACTATGTTTTTCTCTTGCTCAGGTGGTACTCTTTAACCTATACTAGTCGATCTCCTGTGGCATTGCTCATGGGTAGTCTGTGGTCTGGAACGTGGTTGTGATGTTTAGTTTTAAGGACACTGCTCAAGCACCGCCTGTTGAAATCCAAACAATTTTAACAGCTTGTAAATGGTTGCCGAGGTTAATTAGAGGTCAGTATTTTTATTGCTTGTAATTTTTGGGCTCCAGGTTAGAAAAAAAAACACAAGGCACGATGTCTGGCTTCCTTTCTCTTTTTTAATATTGTTTTGCCTCTGTATCATGCTACAACATTTATGGTGTCTGGAGTGTAGCAGATGTGCGCTAGATGCAAGAACTTTACATTTATCCTAATGAATCTCCTATGCTGTTGCTCTCAGTAAGTCAGAGGATGCAGTTTTATAAGGACAGGAACATAACGGAGTGTAAAACATAATGTGCTATTCTGCTACTATTAGTGTAGGTATGTCTTTTTTAAGTCTGCAAATTGCAAATGGTCCGCATTCTTGAAATGAATGCTCAGGGCAGTTGCAGGTCAGAACCTTGCTTTTGTTTATGAGAAGGTCAACTGACAGCTTCAGACAGTCTGGCTGCAGCATTAAATGTGATACAGAAATTTGTATTAGTCTGGCGTGTTGACATACTATTTTCAATAGGTATCCAGAATATTAGCAGATCTCCTGCCGTGTTGCTCACAGGGAGTTGGATAATATGCTGTTTTATAACAATAGGGATGTTTATGTCCTGTAGGGGTTAACATCCGAGCTGCTGATTTACAGTGACTGAACAAATCAAATTCCATTTTTATTAGGTGGTATTCTGCGTATTTGGCTGGAGCTCTGACAATTAACTTCCTGAACTCTGTGCATTATTCTGTGAAAACTGTAAATGAATGGCATTTACTTTTATTTAGTACATTTCTTTACCTATGTATTTAATTTTTTTTAATTCACTACCACTTTTAAAACTGAGATTACACAGCAAGACGTACCAGATGGAGTTAAAATATCTAGGCCCCGAACTTCCTGGGGCTAGCAAGATTTCTGGTAGGGGAAAGTGGTGGGTAGACATTTGGGGCAGAACCTGGTTCTGCCGGAATGCCATCTCCCCATTAAATTCAGGTGGTAAGGGCAATGGATAGCTCTTCTGCCCATGCCCCCCACATCATAGGGGCACGTCCAGGGCAGTTCCGCCCATGGTAGGCCTCAGTACATCACACACCAGCTTTGTTGAGGCCTTTAGAAAAAGTCCCAAACCCTTACTAGACTAAGGTAATGGATCCCAGAGGGGATCGATTACCTTAATTGGCAGGGACGATGGTACTGCTGGGAGCCAAGGAATTTCAGGATCTAGGTATTTAACAAAATTGGAAAGGGGGGGTATAGGGGTTAGCTGCATTGGAGGCAGTCCTGAGCTGCAGTACCATTGGCACCCTTTGGCAGAACTGGGCTAGGAATCCTGCAGTTTGCCAGTGCTACAGTGAGGTTGCAGAGGTTTAGCAGCATAGGGGCAGGGGTGAATCCTTTAGTCTGGCATCATTGGTGACAGGCTTTCTCGGTTTTCAATATTCAACTTTTAAAAAAGAAACACAAGAACTCAAATGTTTTTCTACATAGAGCGCATATCAGGCAGGCAGTGTGGAGAGCGGTCGTACTGCCTCGCCAAAGGCACAAGAGAGGCCTGAATTATTTTCATGGTTGGGCCTCATTTGAATGGGATTGGTGAGCTGTCAACACTAGACAAATGCACACTGATTGGGCGAGGGGGCAAGAAATCTAGCAGCTCCTCTGTGGAGCTGAGGTGGAAGTAAGTGTTTAAAGGGGGAGGAAGAAAACCGGGGTGGGGAGGGGGGAGGGGTGGCACGGTGGATGGCACTGAGCAGCTGGCAGTGGATGCAAAGAATTTTTAGGGGTCAGAAGAAGTGCTCCTGCCTATTTTGTCAAGCGGGCCTTTAGCGGCCTGTGGGTGAATGATAGACTGTTCAAAAAAAAATTGTGCCATATTTCATGAACAAGGTGGTAGACAAATGAAAATCACCCCAATTCTGCGTCGGTTTGTGTTCCGTTCTTTTAGCTTAATACACTTTATGAAGTTTATAGCATATACAATAATTCAAAAATCAACTAAAGCTACAACAGGTTTGTAATTTGTCATGTCTCACTCTCACACAGACTGCATCTCTCTTGTTTTTAAACAGTCAATATAAATGTTACTTAAATAAAGTTTTAAAAAATTGTGCTCTAGTTTTTTTTCTCCAAATAATTTTGGAAAAATACCCAAAGAGTTTGTTATGATGCATCCTGTGAAATTATGCACAATGCACATGCTAAAACTGCAGGACATGTCTTCAGCTAAAGCTATTGCTGCTCTAGGCAAAAATATTAACTCCAAGCCCAGGCATTTGGGACAGGCGGGGGGCCTGCAAGTAAAACATTTAATGAAGACATTAAAAAACAATTAATTGGGTAAATTTAATCATGTTATTGTAAACTATGTCATTTAAAAAAATCTTTTGCTCTGCTTAAGCCTTTATTTTGGACACTAGAAATTTCAGTTACTGACAGTGGCAGCAATTTGTTTCAGAAAAGCATTTTGAACGATTTGATTGGTTTGTCAACAAATAGTGACGATGAAATGTTTACATATCGATTTCTCATTACAAATGTTTACATAGGCAATTTCAATTGTAACTGTTTACATATGGATTCCCATTATGAATGTTGACATATGCAAGAAGTTATCTGTAATGTACACTGCACTCCCCAATAACTGAAAGTACCTTCATTGGCAAAGCAAGGATGTCTCAACACCCAAAGAACCCCATCAATCACACTTGGGGAAAAAGAGAAAAAAAGTCAAACCTCTGACTTGCAGCCTGAAGAGCAACTGAACTCTGACCTCACCCTGTGCTAAAAGGTGTCTGTATTTTATTTCCAATTTTTTTTGGTTTTGTTTTTCTCTTTTCAAAGTCTTCAAACTGAAGTCATCGTTTAACTACCAGAAAATTGGAGTCTGGCAATTAGACACTAGCAGATCTTGCAGGCCATTGTTTATATTGTCTACTGCAGAAAAACAGTAGTTTGTGGAAGTTTGTGGGGGGCGGGAGGGTCCACTATCTCCATTGAAATGATTTTTGCAAAGGAAAAATCACAAGAGATTTCATCAGCGATAGTACAAGTTAATGCCTTTTAGAAACATAGAAAAATAGGAGGAGTAGGCCATTCGGCCCTTCGAGCCTGCTCCGCCATTCAATATGATCATGGCTGATCCTCTATCTCAATACCATATTCCCGCTCTCTCCCCATACCCCTTGATGCCTTTTGTGTCTAGAAATCTATCTATCTCCTTCTTAAATATATTCAGTGACTTGGCCTCCACAGCCTTCTGTGGTAGAGAATTCCACAGGTTCACCACCCTCTGAGTGAAGAAATTTCTCCTCATCTCAGTCCTAAATGTCCTAGCCTGTATCCTGAGACTGTGACCCCTCGTTCTAGACCCCCCAGCCAGGGGAAACATCCTCCCTGCATCCAGTCTGTCTAGCCCCGTCAGAATTTTATACGTTTCAATGAGATCCCCTCTCATTCGTCTAACCTCTAGTGAATACAGGCCTAGTCGACCCAATCTCTCCTCATAAGACAGTCCTGCCATCCCAGGAATCAGTCTGGTGAACCTTCGCTGCACTCCCTCTATGGCAAGTATATCCTTTCTTAGGTAAGGAGACCAAAACTGCACACAGTACTCGAGGTGTGGTCTCACCAAGGCCCTGCATAACTGTAGTAAGACATCCTTGCTCCTGTACTCAAATCCTCTTGCAATGAAGGCCAACATACCATTTGCCTTCCTAACTGCTTGCTGCACCTGCATGTTTGCTTTCAGTGACTGGTGTACAAGGACACCGAGGTCCCTCTGTACATCAACATTTCCCAATCTATCACCATTTAAATAATACTCTGAATTGTTCCTGGAAATTAAAGGAAAGATTTGCCCTCTGTGCGGTTTTCAGGTGACTGACCGGTAACCTGATAGTGTCGTTGGAAGGCCCAGTCCATTTTGAGAGCCAGGTCTCATCAACATAGGGTCGCTGGACTATGGGTGGAAAACCAGCGCCCAGGGCAGCCTGCCGCAATATCAGGCGGCCTGGAAAAAGGTAGGTCAGGTGGGGTTCCGTTCTCGGGAGGGGTGGTGGGGGGGAGGGGTGGTGGGGGGGGGGGGGGGGGGGTGGGGGAGAGAGGGACCCGGTGCTGCAGCGGACCAGGTCATTCTTGTGCAGTCTGGAAGAGAATTCCTCTCCAAAAATAAATAAGTATTTAACTTTGGGCTCCTCTTCAGTTGTATCGCCAGCTGATACTGGACGGAGCAGGTATTGCGCACGCTCCATCCAGTTTAGTCCTAATATGGCATCAGGGTCTTATTGATATTATAGGACCTTGATTTAAATACCTAAATTAGCTGTGTGCTTGCTTCAGGTAGCCACCCGGGCACCTGTAGCCGCAATGCCCTTGCGAGCTCCGCAATGAACCCTCCTATCCCATATATGGAGATTGAATACAAGTCCCAATCTCTGCAACACATTAGTAATTTAATATGGCTGAGAAATGTGGGTACGCACCAAAGTAACGAATTGGTGAATCGATGGATTCAATTCTAGATCGCTTTGCACACAACTAGGTTAAACCTCAGGACAAAATCTTAAATGAGACTGTACACAACCTGAGTGATCAACCAGTACTGTCCCACTAGGTCCATTGTTGGCCACCCAAACTCTGACCCTGCCAGAGCATTCATCACCAAATCATCACCACCAAGGAAGAGGCCATGAGGCAGACCCAGAACAAGATGAGATGGTGACTCCTGAACAGCATGGGCCTTACTGCCGATGAGGCACAAGCGGGAGCCCTGAACCGTAATGGTTGGAAGAAGTTGTCCCTAGACAACGATGAATAGAGTAACTTGCAATGTTTTTCAGCAACATTACCTCAGAAAAAGGTTAAAACCTTAAGCTTTACCTTGTTTTGACGGTACAGCAAAACTAAAGCAAGTCCCTGTTACTACTGCTGCTGCTAAAAAGTCTCCTTCAACACTGGCCAGGCAAGTGGGGGAAGAGATAGTGGAGGGAAAAATGTAACAAGTCCTGGTGTGCTTTGTTAATCAAAAAAAAAAATCAAGGAACAGTAGTAAGAGATGAACAATGGCCGTTGAAGTGTGCTATTTGATTGAGTCTTTTCAGCTCAGAGACCCTTGAACTCAAGCCCTAAATTTGCAGGCTTCCACCACCAAACATCAAAAATATTTAAAATACACAAAACGCTCCTGTAGACATTTCTTAAACAGTTACCTTGCAAATTTTGTAATTTTTATACTATTATGTTATCTAATAATAAGTTTCTCAGCTAACAAGAGCCCAAGGATTTTCAAAAAATATTTGGAGTAATCTCAATGGCTCCGTTTTTTTTCTAAGTAAATACAGTCATTTTTGACGACTGCTCACTGTTGATTGGTTCTAATCATTTGTCTTTAGCAGTTTGAAAATTTATGTACCAACCGTACCAATTTTTATTGACACACTGTTCACTTTTGATTTATTGCAGTTTTATGAATCATTCAGGTGCAAGTATAATGCAGACTTTGCATATAAGGTGTGAACCTGAGCAGCAACAGATATAGACACATTATAACTATGATATATTAAAAGTGGTAGGTGGATCACAACATTCCACTTCAAAATGTTAAACTCCTGTCAATCTGGTCCCATGGAATCTCATTATAAAAGTCCGTATTTACCTACAATACCTGTTACACCTGTAGGTGGTGCTGTGATAGGGGTTTTCAATGTTAAGCTTCGTTAACATTAGTAACATCATAACACCTTAGTTTAGGAATAAACCCGAAGAAATTGGTGCCTGTTTAGAAAGGAAGAAATCTTGCCAGTATGGATAGGAATCTCATTTTCTTTTAAATTGGGCCTCTTCAAATTTGAAATAACGGAACCTCTACTATCTGAAAGTTCAGGGCCTTTTTTTTTTGAAGGGGCCTATTAAAAGTAATAGTGAGCTGTGTAGTTTTTAAAGTATTGGAACCTCTTCAATGGGCATTCTCATTCAGTGAAAAATCCAGGACCTTTTTTTTGAAAATTGGGGAACCACCTCACCCCTGGTGTAGTACTCTCCCAACTCCTCCCCCACTCTGCTGAGGTACTTTTGAAACCCCTCCCCCACCCCTCCTTCTTTGCCTCTAGCTCGAGCAAAAAGCCAGCAGGCACTATGGGCTGAGTGACCTCCTTCTATACTATGAATTTCAATGGTTCTTCCCCCCCCCCCCCCTCCTCTGCCTTGGTCCAGTGGTATCCTACTGTCCTTTAACCATGTATAACCTGAAGGCAGCATTTGATCTTGATTACCCATGTGCAACACCATAGGATATAAATTAGATATGAACACTCTGCTAAATTTGAATGCTCCACTGTAGTTGTTTTGAAACAATTTAGCCAGGTAATGTTCCTTACCTGGATCGCCAGGTCACTTTGTTTTTCATAGCATCATGTCAACAATCTTCAATTTTCTTCACATTTCAAAATATCTGTAACATTGCATAATACCAAGGATTTTGCTGCTATAATTTAAACAGATCAATTATGCTTCCGAATTTTTCAGTTTCCACATCTGGTCAAAAATAGTACATCGAGACATTGGATAGGAGGAAACTGGTTGTAAACTGGATAATTAGGTGATTAAAGGGTCACTGGAAGACCTGTTAATGTCTAATGTAACTAACCCGATTTAAATTTTTATCCATGTGTAACATTAATATTTGTTTTCCTTCTACTGGCCTGATATCTCGATTGGAGCCAGGTTTCCCCACTAGAAATTTATCTCCAAAGAGTACAGAATGGCAAAAATTCCTTCAATATAATGAAGCATAGGACAATATTCTGCACTGAAAGTACTTCACTTCAAATAATGCATTTCATTATTTTTCCATAACTTGCCAATGATGATCACCCTCAGACAAACAGGAATAAGGTTATAAGTCACTGTTCATGTGGAAAACAAATAGTAGTGTTAAAAGCTAAATTTCTCCACAGCACGGTAACAATACTTAGCAGAGGATTGAGTTTGTGAATTTTCCTTTTGTGATATGGTGGTGGTTATTTTTTTGCAAATACTAAAACTACATTGTAAAACGGGCTTAGTGCCTGCAGTCAAGACCCTTCACGTCTGAGGATGCAGGCACAAATTCAATTAGCAACAGAAAAAGGAAAGCTTTTCACTCACCAACACCTGTTAAAACTTACAAGGAACTGAGTAGTGACATTTTCTGACTAAGCAGCAGAACTCTGTCCCAAATTCAACAGTCAACTTGAAGATCACAAGGAGAAAGACGTTTCTATTCTGCTGCGAAGTTGGTTTTTGTTTGGAGAGTGAAGGAATTTAATGTTGCAGCAATGTTCTGTACGATAAAGTAAGAAAAGCACCGCAATCTGAGCTGGCATTTACAGCATTGGAGCAAATTTTTTTAATGATTTATTCTTTTGCAGTTAGCCATTATCCTAATCTCTGCAAAGAAATGGCAGTACTGTAACGTTGTGTTGTACTAGAAGCTAATTAAAAGCAAAATAAATTACATTCAAAATCACAATGAACTCGTTTGACACAAAATTCCTTGGAGTACGTTTTTGTGTTAATGTGGATTCCCATTTTTAAGAAAGTATTTCAGTAAATCAGCTTAAACAATGATTATATGTAAATCTCACCTCAAATTCTTATTACATTAACCAAAATATAATTTGTTTTGGGCCTGTTACTGATGCAGACACAATTTTAAGCATTATATAAATTCAATTTTAATATGTCCTGTAATAATAAGTTACTTCCACCCCCATCACAGCAGAATCATTTTTTATGGTCAACAGAGAAGCTCAAACCATGACTAGGTGACACCCACCCCAAGAGAGGCTCCAGTGGGAATTGTAGTACAAATAGTAGTTCAAAAACAAACGAAAGGGAAGAGAGTAGAGTAACAGTCATAAATTGTGCTTTAGGCACCACATGTAAAGGGAAAACTAAAAGATGTAAAGTGATTAAACCAGGAGAGAAAAATAAGAAACAAATGAGTAAACCATTAGAGCTGAAGGACAGGCTAGGGTGTGTGGCCCAAATAAAGCATTCTTTATACAAACGCAGAGTATATGGAATAGAATGAATTGCAGGCAAATTCAAATTGGAGGGTATGACATGGTAGCTATTACGGAGACATGGCTGCAAGACGGTCAGGACTGGGAACTAAATATACCAGGTTATGAGGTCTATAGGAAAGATAGGGAAAATGGCAGAGGGGGAGGAGTAGCCTTAGGTGATTAAGGATGAAATCGCTTCAATGATAAGAGAGGATATAACGAGAGGTAGCAGGCAGTGGAGACTTTATGGGTAGGATAAGAAATAGGAAAGGATTTAAGACTGCAGTGGGAGTTGTGTATAGGCCCCCCTAGTAGCAGCTGTGAAGTGCTAGATTGTATAAATGCAATGATTAGACAAGCTTGTAGCAAAGGCAGAGTGGTTTTAATGGGGGATTTTAACTTTCATATAGATTGGGATAAGCAGACTAGCACCTGTCAGAAAGGTAGTCAGCTATCCACTTGTGCTCCCGCCAGGTTTCACTGGAGTGTTTCACACCAGGCGTGCTTCACGTCAGAAGAGGGTTAAACTAGCTACAGCATTTCAAAATGGCATTACAGAGCCAATTTAGAGCTTGTTAAGGACTTTAATGGCCTCTCCCGCCTCTTGAAGGCGGGACGGAGTCGGGAACCCCGCGACTGATTATGTCAAAATTGCGTGGAGGCGGGATGGAGTCGGAAACCCCGACCCCGCAAATTTAACCCCCCACACGCCTCCAAACCCGACTCCATGGGTCATTCAAAATCCAGCCCTAAGATTCTAGATTTGGGTAAGGCCGACTTCAACGGGATGAGTCAGAGACTGTCCACAGTAAACTGGGCAAATCTGTTAATGGGTAAAATGACAGATCATCAGTGGGAGATGTTCAAAAAAGAATTCAAGGTGATACAGAACCAGTTTATACCCATGAGGGGCAAGAGCTCTACTTGCCAAAAAAAAGCCATGGACGACTAAAGAGGTGAGGGACAGCATAAAAGCATACAAAAATGCAAAAAATAGCACAGATCTTGGCAATTGGGAAATATACAAAGAACGGCAAAGGGTCACATAACAGACAGCAAGAGCTACAAAAAAGTAGTATGAAAAGAAACTTGCAAGGGATATCAAAATCAATGAAGAATTTTTACAATTATATTAGGAAAAAGAGAGTAGTCAGGAGCAATGTTAACCCCTTAAAAACTGAAAGCGGTGATATTGTCAATGATAATAAGGAAATGGTGGACATGTTGAATAATTATTTTGCGTCAGTATTTACAGTAGAGGAAGAGGATAGCATGCCAGAAATTCCAAGGAAACTAATTTTGAATCAGGGACAGGGACTCAATAAAATTAACGTAAATAAAACAGTAATGAAGAAAATAATGGCACTAAAGAGTGACAAATCCCCAGGACCAGATGGTTTCCAAGGAAGTAGGTGAGCACATTGCAGATGCCCTAACTATAACCTTCCAAAGTTCTTTCTATTCTGGAACCGTTCCTTTAGATTGGAAAATTGCACATGTCTCTCTGCTATTTAATGGCGAGAGAGGGAAACCAGGGAATTATAGACCAGTTAGCCTAACATCTGTTGTTGGGAAATTGCTATAGTCTATAATTAAGGATAGGGTGATTGAACACCTTGCAAATTTTCAGTTGATCAGAGAGGGCCAGCATGGATTTGTGAAAGGTAGGTCATGCCTGACAAACCTGATTGAATTTTTTGAGGTGACTATAGTAGTAGGCAGGGATATGTCTATGGATGTTATTTATATGGACTTCCAGAAGGCATTTGATAAAGTCCCACATAAGAGACTGTTAACTAAGGTAGAAGCCCATGGAATTGAAGGCAAATTATTGACCTGGTTAGGAAATTGGCTGAGCAGCAGGAGACAGAGAGTAGGGATAATGGGTAGGTTCTCAAATTGGCAGGATGTGACTAGTGGTGTCCCGCAGGGATGTGTGTTGGGACCTCAACTATTCACAGTATTTATTAATGACTTAGATGATGGCATACAAAAAGTCACACATCTAAATTTGCTGATGACACAAAGATAGGCGGCATTGTAGATGGAAGCATAAAATTACAAAGGGATATCGACAGATTAAGTGAATGGGCAGAACTGTGGCAGCAAATGGATTTCAATGTAGGCAAATGTGAGGTCATCCACTTTGGACCTAAAAAGGATAAAACAGGGTACTCTCTAAATGGTGAAAAGCTAAAAAAACAGTGGAAGTCCAAACAGACTTGGGGGTCCAGGTCCATAGATCATTAAAATGTCATGAACAGGTACAGAAAATAATCAAAAAGGGCTAATGAAAAGCTGGCCTTTATATCTAGAGGAATAGAGTACAAGGGGGTAGAAGTTATGCTGCAGCTATACAAAACCCTGGTTAGACCACACCTGGAGTACTGGGAGCAGTTCTGGGCACCACACCGTAGGAAGGATATATTGGCCTTGGAGGGTGTGCAGCATCAGTTTATCAAAATAATACCCGGACTTCAAGGATTAAGTTACGAGGAGAGATTACACAAATTAAGGTTGTATTCCCTAGAATTTAGACGGTTAAGGGGTGATCTGATTGAAGTTTTCAGGATATTAAGGGGAACAGATAGGGTAGTTCGAGAGAAACTATTTCCACTGGTTGGGGATTCTAGGACTAGGGGGCATGGTTTAAAAATTAGAGCCAGACCTTTCAGGAGTGAAATTAGGAAACACTTCTACACACAAAGGGTGGTAGAAGTTTGGAACTCTCTTCCGCAAACGGCAATTGATGCTAGATCAATTGTTAATTTTAAATCGGAGATTGATAGCTTTTTGTTAACCAAAGGCATTAAGGGATATGGGCCAAAGGTGGGTATATGGAGTTAGATCGCAGATCAACCATGATCTCATTGAATGGCGGAACAGGCTCGAGGGGCTCAATGGCCTACTCCGGTTCCTATGTTCAGGAAAGGAGGGGGGAAAGCATTTTTTTTTTTTGACAGGTTAGCAAATGATAACCATTGCTTGCTGTGCAAAAGCTAAACCAACCAGCCGACATTTTGGCCCAAATTCGGAGCTCATTCATCAATGGCATTCATACCGTGCAATTTAATAAAACAAAAGACAGCACAAAAATGTATAAATATAAAGTTCATTGAGTATAGTGTTTAGAAAAATAAGCTCAGATCATTTCAGAATATAAACAAAGCTCATGTAACAGTATAGACACAAACCAGATTATACTTTAAATCTAGTATTTAAAATATCTTTGGTATAACAAGGGTGAACACAAAACACTGTAATACATGCTCAATGTACCATCACCAAGAAGTTAGTGCAGTATAGATGTTTTTAGCTACCCATATCCCTCACACTGGATATATAGACATATTCAAACCAATGTAAAATGTTTATAAAGCTTCATGCCAAATCTACAGTACAGTAAAACAGACTTGAAATCAAAGCATATAACTTGCACTGGCTAATAAAACCTTCCCTTTAAATTAAAACCCCTTTAGAGCAAGCTATAAAACAACTTTTACTAACAAACTTATAGATACAGAAAAAAAAATTACTTTTGCTCGTGTGCAGTCAGATAAGGAGGTGGCACAGTGAAACGTAACCACTCAACACACTATCATTTCTAGGGATCAACAAAAACATTTTATCCAACAACCATTTAGAATAGGAGAACTGAATGTAGAAAATTCACATCACACTGCCTCATACCTTGCATGAGTCAAAGTTCAGCAATTCAAAAAAATTAAATTAAAACTAATATTTTATGCAAGTCGGACCACATTATTTATTTTGCCAGCTGTGTTAGGTTAATATTAGAGCACACAAACTCAATAATTAACTCACAGTTCATATGAGCAGAAATATGGAGTGTCATTTCTTGAATAAGAAATCCTGTTCAGCTCCCTCCTTAAACAATCTGCACAGCAGTTTTAAAAGAAAACTTCATTCATTTTCACCAGTACTTCGATAAAGCTTTTGGGTTTTTTTGCATGACAAACTTAATGTGAGGATCATTAAAAACATTGCTCAAACCTCCTGCTGACATTGTCATTCGCTTTGGGGAATTTTATGGTCATATAAAAATACTTATCCAAATAATATGAAGATTGTCTCAACATACAGGCAGGCTCTCACATACCAGAAAAATCGTATTTGGCTACGCTTCATACACACTTGGCTACACTTCATTCTCGCTTGGAGAAGAATAGGATTTTTCTATTTACTGCAGTGGGTTGGACAGGTTTTCAAATGCCTCACATTGCTTAAAATATATCAAAAACATAAGAGGCACTGAATGCAAGAAGACACATTAAGATAATGAGCAAACTTGCACAAACAAATGTAAGAGTTACATAATTTTCATTTCACAAAAAGACAATATTTGTTTCCACTTTTGGAAAAGCTTCCTGCAAGGCACACAAGCCAGGGAAAAAAATTCAAGAGGGTCTGTTCCAACACTTCAAACATTATGCATTGAAAACTAATGGCAACAGATTAAGGCAAGTTGAACTTCTTTAAGAAACTGGTATTCTTAATGTGTAGCGATACTAACATGGTTTGTAGCACATACCAACACACATTATAATGTCATAACACTAGTGAAGAGGGGCTGCACAGTAAATGGCATGAATTAAAGTTAAATTGAGTTCAGTAACATGCATGATAATTTTCTAAATGGGAATAGTTTACTTAATAAAAATTGATTAAACATTAAAATGTTTCTCTGAAGGGAAGGATTAACCCACACGTATTACATACAGGGCAACACGGTCTGTGGTAGGTTACAAAGCAGTAACATTTCCAGCATTTGAAAGGACATCATAAAACTGCAAGAGCAAAGCTCAAGTTGTTCATTATCATCTCAGGATTAAAATGTTATTGCCACGGAATATATCCAAACTATTATTCTATTTAATATATAGAAATGTAATTTTGACTGCCTTTTATATTTTGTTGGCCATTGTAACATGACAGGCAGAAGCCTCTTCCAAAAAAAAAAATTACAATTGAAGTGATATTGTGCCATGTGAATCGACAAGCAGCGATATCTGGATTTATCTTGCTGACTGAATGACTACCACAGCTTCTATCAGGAGCATGCTACAAGGCTGTAACACATCAATGAGTGCAGAAGATATTATAAACCATGAAAGCTCAAGCAGATTATGACCATAATCTGAAATGCTTGATTTATTACAACCCAACTGTGCAAATGGTGTGCTAACCTGTGCGTAATGCACTGTTGTGCATTTTAAGTCCCATATATAATATGGTACATATATAAAGCTTAACTAGAAACAAACATTTGTAAAAAAAAATATTGTTCGGCTTACAATGATGCGGAATCCAGCAATATATCTTGATGACGGGCAGGAACTGACTGGAGAGTGTGAATGTTGGTAGTATCCGAGCATCATAGTCTCAGAACAGATCGTCACTGCACCACAACACAGGAACTGAGGTGGTACCTTGTGACTCGCACCAAGGTATTACATGTTTTTATTTTTATGTTTGACACCGATTAAAGTGATAGGCTTGATCTGCCCCAGGTGAATGGTGAACTATGTAACTCTGGTTCTGCTAAAATGCCAAGGCACGCAATTAATGCACAGGAGCACTCTATTGCCAAGGTTATTCCTGGCAAAGCTTACAGCACTTCATTAAACTAATTGCATGCAAGTAGTAAATCAGTAAGATAAAAAAATAAAGTTTCTCTTATTATTATATTGTGGAGTAGTACCAATTTGAGATATTCACTTTCTTACACAACCCACCCAAATTAATATTGTGTGCAGGTAGATAACAGGAAGGGAAAGGTGCACTTCCTGTCAATTTTCACAGTACTTGGACTTCAGGACATTTAAAAATAAAACTGTATACTGTAATGGTCATTCTAGTGATACAGTCTGTACAGTCCATATTGATTGTCAGTTATTAGTCATACAAAGGACTGTCAAATAAGTTTTCTATTATATATTTTGGGAGATTTCTTAGGAAGATATATTGTTTAAAAAATCTGCAAAAAATAAATTACATTGAAGAGTGTTACTTTAGCTATTTTTTGGGACGTATAGTGTTTTTTTAAAAATGAGGATTGCGGTCATGCCTCTGGGCCAATTTGTGACTGGTGTACCTGAAATATACCATAATGTAATGTTTACATTTGCTAATGGTACACGGATATCAAACCATGCATAAAAAGCAATTGACACAAGAAGAAAAAACACACATCAGTAGAGACATGTACCTTTAAAACAATAACCAGATCTTGTGTTCTGACTCACTAGACAGAGTTTGATGCCATCTTTATACTTGGAAAAATAAATACCAACTTACAATTCTCAAGATTCCAGTAAAAATGTGTAACAGACAATGTTCAACTACCTCAATCTTCTTCCATCAGTTTTTTCTTTAAATTATGAAGTAGATAAAATATCATAGAAACACTTCAGTCTTTGGATACCTAAAAGTGAGGACGGAAAATATTAAAAAGCCCCATTTTCAACAGCCGCGTATCTGTAGGCAGTTATAAATCACTGATATCTTCATCCATAGGAACATTTTGAAGTTTTGCTAACTCCTTTTCTTCAGTTTCTAGTTCTTTGCAGACATTGTTAACCACATCATTTATAACATATTTGGATTTAGAGTCCATCATCGTCAGGTGGTTGCTAGGTTTGTTCTCTAAAACTACCAAGTAGTTTTCTTTTACTGGGGGTTGAAGTACTGACACATGCCCACTACTGTACTCGTGTGCTTCTTCTGTAATGGGATTTCTGGGTTTATCGCCACTGTCAGAAGCTCCAAGACCAGATTCAGTTACAGTCTCTTGGCCAGAATTTGAAAGTAGATTGCAGTTCTGGAGTGTAGTGTATTCACTGTTGGCCATCGACACTACAGGAACTGCATTGGTGACAGCAGTAGGCAAATGTTGATCACAATTTAGAGGTGCAGTAGTTGCCAGTGGCAGACTCACTGTGAGGCTGAAGCTCAAAGTACTTGATGTGTTCAGTAGATTTGAAGAAGTCAAAGGCAGATTATGAGACAGGCCTGTGTTTACCAGAGATGAGGCTTGAGTTTGTAGGGTAGTTCCAGGTTGGTTCCCAGTAGATGTATTAAGATTCAGTTGATTATTTCCACTCACTGACATCAACTGAGAAAAGACAAGGCCCCCTTCCAATGCCTCTTGCTTGACTGGGGCCACAGCCTGTCCTGAATTAGGTAACGTGCACATTAATGCATTCGGTGGGAGAGTGGCAGCCAAGAAGACCTTACCTTGCTGAAGACTGGCTGCTGTACCACTTAGGAATGTTCCTCCATCTGATGTGTTTGTTATCAAAATGTTTCCTGTCAGACAAAAAATAGTATAACTCTTACTGAAGTGTAAACGTATTAATAACCCAATGTATAACATGTACAGTAGTAACCCAATTCAGTCTGTAAATATCAATGGTACATTTTCATAAATCAGTATGTTAGTATACTTAGTTAATTTTATAAAGTCACTGCTTCCTGCCAGGATCAAAGAATAAAAATCACATTTATACAAAGCTGATGCAAGAATGCAAGAATATTTTACCAGAACCTCTGTGCATAGATGATACCCAGCATGAAGCTTGGGTTATAAGCAATGTTTTTTGTTAGTGTATGCAACAAGATACTATTGTACTTTTAAAACCAAACAGTAACAATTTTAGATTACCTATTTTTGCTTGTTTCATAAAAACTCAAATTAGAATAAAAGACATACCATCATATACTTATGTCATTATGTTTTCAAAACTGAATTAGCATTCTGGTTAAATATATAGGGCAAAACAAGCTCAAAAATCACCATGAACCTGCAACCGGTAGAACATAAGAAAATAGAAGCAGGAGTAGGCCATTTGGTCTTTCGAGCCTGCTCCGCCATTCAATAAGATCATGGCCAATCTTCTACCTCATCTCCACTTTCCTGCACTATCACCATATCCCTTAATATTCAAAAATCTATCGCTCTCTGTCTTGAATATACTCAACGACTGAGCCTCCACAGCTCTCTGGGGTAGAGAATTCCAAAGATTCACCACCCTCTGACTGAAGAAATTTCTCCTCATCTCAGTCCTAAATGGCCGACCCCTTATTCTGAGACTGTGACCTCTCGTTCTAGACTCTCCAGCCAGGGAAAACAACCTCTCAGCATCTACCCTGTAAATCCCCCTCAGAATCTTAGATGTTTCAATGAGATCACCTCGCATTCTTCTAAACTCCAGAGAGTATAGGCTCAATCTACTCAATCTCTCCTCACAGGACAACCTTCTCATCCCAGGGATCAATCTGGTGAACTGTCGTTGTACCACCTCTAAGGCATGTATGTCCTTTCTCAAATAAGGAGACCAAAACTGTGCACAGTACTCCAGGTGTGGTCTCACCAAAGCCCTGTACAATTGTAATAAGGTTTCCTTATTCTTGTACTCCAACCCCCTTGCAATAAAGGCCAACATGCCATTTGCCTTCCTAATTGCATGCTGTACCTGCATGCTAACTTTCTGTGTGTCCTGTACAAGAACACCTAAATCTCTCTGAACACCAACATTTAATAGTTTCTCAACATTTAAAAAATTCTTCCTACCAAAGTGAATAACCTCACATTATACTCCATCTGCCACCTTATTGCCCACTCACTTAACCTATCTATATCCCTTTGCAGGCTATGCTTCCTCCTCACTGCTTACTTTCCCACCTAGCTTTGGATCATCAGCAAACTTGGATACATTGCACTAGGTCCCTTCATCTAAGTCATTAATATAGTTTGTAAATAGCTGAGGCCTAAGCACGGATCCTTGTGGCACCCCACTAGTTACAGCCTGCCAACCTGAAAATGACCAGTTTATCCCTAGTCTCTGTTTTCTGTCCGTTAACCAATCCTCTATCCATGTTAATATATTACCCCCAACCCCATGAGCCCTTATCTTGCATAGCACCTTTTATGTGGTACCTTATTGAATGCCTTTTGGAAATCCAAATATACGACATCCACTAGTTTCCCTTTATCTACCCTGCTAGTTACATTCTCAAAAAACTCTAATAAATTTGTCAAACACGATTTCCCTTTCATAAAACCACGCTGACTCTGCCTAATCATGTTATGATTTTCTAAGTGCCCCGTTACCACTTCCTTAACAATGGATTCCAGCATTTTCCCGACAACTGATGTCAGGCTAACTGGCCTGTAGTCCCCCGTTTTCTCTCTCTCTCCTTTCTTGAATAGCGGAGTTACATTTGCTACCTTCCAATCCACTGGGACAATTCTAGAATCTAGGGAATTTTGGAAGATCACAACCAATGCATCCACTATCTCTGTAGCCACCTTTTTAGAACCCTAGGATGTAGGCCATCAGGTCCTGGGGATTTGTCGACTTTTAGTCCCATTAGTTTCTCAAGTACTTTTTCCTCTACTGATATGAATTACTTTAAGTTCCTCACTCTTATTAGCCCCTTGGTTCCCCACTATTTTTGGTATGCTTTTTGTATCTTCTACTGTGAAGACAGATACATAATATTTGTTTAACGTTTCTGCCATTTTCTAATTCCCCATAATAATTTCACCTGTCTAAGCCTCTAAGGGACCAATGCTTTAAAATCTTAATTCAGCGCACACTTCCTGTCTACAAAACCTTACTTCCGGTTATCACATTAAACTTTTGTGTCAACTTTTTCCATTATAAAGTCCTATGTCCAGTATTATAATGGAAAATGCTTATGTAAACTTGTCACACTGTAATTACACTCTCTCACTAATGGTGGTGCTGTAGCATCTTAGTTTTGCATCTCCCAGCTCCTCAGCCTGTACTGCAGGGAAACTCCTGCTTCCAACTCTAAAACTGCCTCAAGTTCTGCTACTTAACTAGAAATACAAATTTAAAAAAAAAATCAAAGTATTACATAAATACAAGGACAGAACGTATAACTTTAAAATGGGGACGGAATTTCCTTTGTGTATTCTGGTCCATATATCCCTGCCCTCTAATCTCACTTAAAAGAAATAATCATATATGGGATGTGGGCGTCGCTGACAAGGCCAGCATTTATTGTTCATCCCTAAATGCCCTTGAGAAGGTGGTGGTGAGCTGCCTTCTTGAACTGCTGCAGTCCGTGTGGTGAAGGTACTCCCACAGTGCTGTTAGGGAGGAAGTTCCAGGATTTTGACCCAGCAACGATGAAGGATCGGCGATATACTTCTAAGTCAGGATGGTGCGTGACTTGGAGGGGAACTTGGAGGTGGTGGTGTTCCCATGCGCCTGCTGCCTTTGTCCTTCTAGGTGGAAGAGGTCGCGGGTTTGGGAGTTGCTGCTGAAGAAGCCTTGGCGAGTTGCTGCAGTGCATCTTGTAGATGGTACACACTGCAGCCACGGTACGCCAGTGGTGGAGGGAGTGAATGTTTAAGGTGGTGGATGGGGTGCCAATCAAGCGGGCTGCTTTATCCTGGATGGAGTCGAGCTTCTTGAGTGTTGTTGGAGCTGCACTCATCCAGGCAAGTGGAGAGTATTCCATCACACTCCTGACTTGTGCCTTTTTAGATGGTGGAAAGGCTTTGGGGAGTCAGGAGGTGAGACACTCGTCGCAGAATACCTAGCCTCTGACCTGCTCTTGTTGCCACAGTATTTATGTGGCTGGTCCAGTTAAGTTTCTGGTCAATGGTGAGCCCCCCAGGATGTTGATGGTGGGGGGAGTCAGCGATGGTAATGCTGTTGAATGTCAAGGGGAGGTGGTTAGACTCTCGCTTGTTGAAGATAGTCATTGCCTGACACTTCTGTGGCGCGAATGTTACCTGCCACTTATCAGCCCAAGCCTGAACGTCGTCCAGATCTTGTTGCATGCGGGCATGGACTGCTTCATTATCTGAGGAGTTGTGAATGGCGCTGAACACTGTGCAGTCATCAGTGAACATCCCCATTTCTGACCTTATGTTGGAAGGAAGGTCATTGATGAAGCAGCTGAAGATGGTTGGGCCTAGGACACTGCCCTGAGGAACTCCTGCAGCAATGTCCTGGGGCTGTGAGGATTGACCTTCAACCACCACAACCATCTTCCTTTGTGCTAGGTATGACTCCAGCCAGTGGAGCGTTTCCCCCCAGATTCCCATTGACTTCAGTTTTACTAGGGCTCCTTGATGCCACACTCAGTCAAATGCTGCCTTGATGTCAAGGGCAGTCACTCTCACCTCACCTCTGGAATTCAGCTCCTTTGTCCATATTTGGAGCAAGGCTGTAATGAGGCCGGGAGCCGAGTGGTCTTGGCGGAACCCAAACTGGGCATCTGTGAGCAGGTGCCGCTTGATAGCACTGTCGATGACACCTTCCATCACTTTGCTGATGATTGAGAGTAGACTGATGGGGCAGTAATTGGCCGGGTTGGATTTGTCCTGCTTTTTGTGGACAGGACATACCTGGGCAGTTTTCTACATTGTCGGATAGATGCCAGTGTTCTGGAGCACAAGTCTTCAGCACGATAGCCGGGATGTTGTCGGGATCCATAGCCTTTGCTGTATCCAGTGCGCTCAGCTGTTTCTTGGTATCACGTGGAGTGAATCGAATTGGCTGAAGACTGGCTTCTGTGATGGTGGGGACCTCAGTAGTAGGCCGATATGGATCATCCACTCTGCACTTCTGGCTGAAGATGGTTGCAAACGCTTCAGCCTTGTCTTTTGCACTCACGTGCTGGGCTCCACCATCATTGAGGATGGGGATATTCATGGAGCCTCCTCCTCCTGTTAGTTGTTATAGAGGTGGAAGTAGACCACGGTGCAAGGGCAACACGGTGGCATAGTGGTTAGCACTGGTGCCTCACAGCGCCAGAGACCCGGGTTCGAATCTGACCTCGGGTGACTGTCTGTGTGGAGTTTGCACATTCTCCCCGTGTCTGCGTGGGTTTCCTCCGGGTGCTCCGGTTTCCTCCCACAGTCCAAAAATGTGCGGGTTAGGTTGATTTGGCTATGATAAATTGACCCTTAGTGTTAGGGGGGGATTAAATATGTGGGGTTATGGGGATAGAATAGGATATGTTAGGGGGAATTAAATACGTGGGGTTACGGGGGTAGGGTGGGATATGTGTACTGTGGGGATTAAAGCAGGGACAGGGTATTGGACTTGGATGATCAGCCATGATCGTATTGAATGGTGGAGCAGGCTCGACGGGCCGAATGGCCTACTCCTGCTCCTAGATTCTATGTTTCTATGTTTCTAGACGGTTTTGGTGATGGAGAGGATATGGAGGCGGAAGCTCAGCTCAAGGTCAAATAGTACGCCGAGGTTGTGAACAGTCTGTTTCAGCCTAAGACAGTGGTCAGGTAGGAGGATGGAATTGATGGGGAGGGAATGGAGAATGGCTTCGGTCTTCCCAATGTTTAATTGGATGAAATTGCAGCTAATCCATAATTATCCATGCTGGACAAGTAGTCTGACAACACAGAAGCACTGGAGAAGTCGAGAGAGGTGTTGGTGAGGTAGAGCTGGATGTCGTCAACATACATGTGCCTTCGGATGAAGGTGCCAAGAGCAGCATGTAGTTGAGAAATAGGAGAGGGCCAAGGATAAATCCTATGGGGACTCCAGAGGCAATGATGTGGAGCGGGAAGAGAAGCCATTGCAGGAGATTCTCTAGCTACGACTGGATCGGTAAGCGTAGAACCAGGGAAGGACAGTCCCACCCAGCTGGACAATGGTAGTGACGCGTGGGAGGACGTTGGTGTGGTCGACCGTGTCAAAGGCTTAAGAGAGGTCAAGAAGGGCGAGGAAGGATAGTGCACCATGGTCACAGTCACATAGGATGTCATGTGTGACTTTAATTAGGGCTGTTCCAGTGCCACGGCGGGGTGGAAACCTGATTGTAGAGGTTCAAACATGGAGTTGGGGGAAAGAAAGGCACGGATTTGGGAGACAACAATTTGGAGAGGCAAGTGAAGTTGGTGATGGTGCGCTAGTTTGCAAGGACAGAGGGGTCAAGGGCAGGCTTTTTTTGTTTTGAGAAGGATGATGCTGGCAGATTTGAAAAGGAGGGGGACAGTACCGGAGGAGGGAACCGTTTAAAATGAAGGGAAGTTGGGTCGTCAGCAGTTTAGGATCGAGAGAAGTAGATGGGCCTCATGGACAAGATGAGCTCGTAGAGGACATGGGGGTAGATAGAGAAACTAGAGGAAGATGTGGGCTCAGGGCTAGGGAAAGGGTGGAGGGAGGGGGGCAAGGGGAAAGGAGGGATGTGGCAGAGCCAGCTAATGGATAGTCTCAAACTTAGTGACAAAGAAGTCCATGAGCTCTTCGCACTTCTTGTTGGTGAGAGTGCAGGGGGCAGGGAAGAGCGTTTAAGTAGACGGTTGGTAATGGAGAAAAGCTAAGGGTTATCTTGCATTATAGGATGATCCTGGAATAGTGAACAGTTTTGACAGAGGCGAGCAGGACCCAGTCGTGCTTGATGATCTGTGATGAACAAAATGTGGAGGGGACAGGTGGACGGACGAGGAGAGGACGGACGGAGAGGACGGACGGATGGAAGGATGGAGAGGACGGACGGAAGGAGAGGACGGACGGAGAGAAGGAAGAAGACAGACGGACGGAGAGGACGGACGGATGGAAGGAGAGGACGGACGGAAGGAAGGAAGGAGAGGACGGACGGAGAGGACGGACAGAAGGAAGGAAGAAGACAGACGGACGGAGAGGACGGACAGAAGAAAGGAGAGGGCGGACGAAAGGAAGGAGGACGGACGGAAGGAGAGGACAGACGGAAAGATGGAGAGGACGGACGGAAGGAAGGAAGGAAGAAGACGGACGGACGGAGAGGACGGACGGAAGGAGAGGACGGACGGACGGACGGAAGGAAGTAGACGGACGGATGGAAGGACGGACGGATGGAAGGACGGACGGACAGAGAGGAGGGACGGAAGGAGAGAGAGGACGGACAGAGAGGAGGGACGGAAGGTGAGAGAGGACGGAAGGAAGGAAGGAAGGAGAGGACGGACGGAAGGAAGGAAGGAGAGGACGGAAGGAAGGAGAGGACAGACGGACGGAAGGAGAGGACGGACGGACGGAGAGGACAGACGGACGGAAGGAGAGGACGGACGGAAGGAGAGGACGGACGGACGGAAGGAGAGGACGGACGGAAGGAAGGAGAGGACGGACGGACGGATGGAAGGAGAGGACGGACGGAAGGAAGGGACGGACGGACGGAAGGAGAGGACGGAAGGAAGGAAGGAGAGGACGGAAGGAAGGAAGAAAGGAAGGAGAGGACGGAAGGAAGGAAGAAAGGAAGGAGAGGACGGACTGAAGGAAGGAAGGAGAGGACGGACTGAAGGAAGGAAGGAGAGGACGGACTGAAGGAAGGAAGGAGAGGACGGACTGAAGGAAGGAAGGAGAGGACGGAAGGAAGGAGAGGACGGAAGGAAGGAAGGAAGGAAGGAGAGGACGGAGGGAAGGAGAGGACGGAAGGAAGGAAGGAAGGAGAGGACGGAAGGAAGGAAGGAAGGAAGGAGAGGACGGAAGGAAGGAAGGAAGGAAGGGACGGAAGGAAGGAAGGAAGGAAGGAGAGGACGGAAGCAAGGAAGGAAGGAAGGAAGGAAGGAAGGAAGGAGAGGACGGAAGGAAGGAAGGAGAGGACGGAAGGAAGGAAGGAGAGGACGGAAGGAAGGAAGGAAGGAGAGGACGGAAGGAAGGAAGGAAGGACGGACGGACGGACGGACGGACGGAAGGAGAGGACGGAAGGAAGGAGAGGACGGACGGAAGGAGAGGTGAGGACGGAAGGAAGGAAGGAGAGGAGAGGACGGAAGGAAGGAAGGAGAGGAGAGGACGGAAGGAAGGAAGGAGAGGAGAGGACGGAAGGAAGGAAGGAAGGAGAGGAGAGGACGGAAGGAAGGAAGGAGAGGAGAGGACGGAAGGAAGGAAGGAGAGGAGAGGACGGAAGGAAGGAAGGAAGGAGAGGACGGAAGGAAGGAAGGAAGGAAGGAAGGAAGGAAGGAGAGGACAGACGGACGGAAGGAGAGGAGAGGACGGAAGGAGAGGACGGAAGGAGAGGACGGAAGGAAGGAGAGGACGGAAGGAAGGAAGGAAGGAAGGAGAGGACGGAAGGAAGGAAGGAAGGAGAGGACGGAAGGAAGGAAGGAAGGAGAGGACGGAAGGAAGGAAGGAAGGAGAGGACGGAAGGAAGGAAGGAAGGAAGGAGAGGACGGAAGGAAGGAAGGAAGGAGAGGACGGAAGGAAGGAAGGAAGGAGAGGACGGAAGGAGAGGACGGAAGGAAGGAAGGAGAGGACGGAAGGAAGGAAGAAAGGAAGGAGAGGACGGAAGGAAGGAAGAAAGGAAGGAGAGGACGGACTGAAGGAAGGAAGGAGAGGACGGACTGAAGGAAGGAAGGAGAGGACGGAAGGAAGGAAGGAAGGAGAGGACGGAAGGAAGGAAGGAAGGAGAGGACGGAAGGAAGGAAGGAAGGAGAGGACGGAAGGAAGGAACGGAAGGAAGGAAGGAGAGGACGGAAGGAAGGAAGGAAGGAGAGGACGGAAGGAAGGAAGGAGAGGACGGAAGGAAGGAGAGGACGGACGGACGGAAGGAGAGGACGGACGGACGGAAGGAGAGGACGGAAGGAGAGGACGGACGGAAGGAAGGAGAGGACGGAAGGAGAGGACGGAAGGAGAGGACGGAAGGAGAGGACGGAAGGAGAGGACGGAAGGAGAGGACGGAAGGAGAGGACGGAAGGAAGGAAGGAGAGGACGGAAGGAAGGAAGGAGAGGACGGAAGGAAGGAAGGAAGGAAGGAGAGGACGGAAGGAAGGAAGGAAGGAAGGAAGGAAGGAAGGAGAGGACGGAAGGAAGGAAGGAAGGAAGGAGAGGACGGAAGGAAGGAAGGAAGGAAGGAGAGGACGGAAGGAAGGAAGGAGAGGACGGAAGGAAGGAAGGAGAGGACGGAAGGAAGGAAGGAAGGAAGGAAGGAAGGAGAGGACGGAAGGAAGGAAGGAAGGAGAGGACGGAAGGAAGGAAGGAAGGAGAGGACGGAAGGAAGGAAGGAAGGAAGGAGAGGACGGAAGGAAGGAAGGAAGGAGAGGACGGAAGGAAGGAAGGAAGGAAGGAGAGGACGGAAGGAAGGAAGGAAGGAGAGGACGGAAGGAAGGAAGGAGAGGAGAGGACGGAAGGAAGGAAGGAGAGGAGAGGAGAGGACGGAAGGAAGGAAGGAAGGAGAGGAGAGGACAGAAGGAAGGAGAGGAGAGGACGGAAGGAAGGAAGGAAGGAAGGAGAGGACGGAAGAAAGGAAGGAAGGAAGGAGAGGACGGAAGGAAGGAAGGAAGGAGAGGACGGACGGAAGGAAGGAAGGAAGGAGAGGACGGACGGAAGGAAGGAGAGGACGGACGGAAGGAAGGAGAGGACGGACGGAAGGAAGGAGAGGACGGACGGAAGGAAGGAGAGGACGGACGGAAGGAAGGAGAGGACGGACGGAAGGAAGGAGAGGACGGACGGAAGGAAGGAGAGGACGGACGGAAGGAAGGAGAGGACGGACGGAAGGAAGGAGAGGACGGACGGAAGGAAGGAGAGGACGGACGGAAGGAAGGAGAGGACGGACGGAAGGAAGGAGAGGACGGACGGAAGGAAGGAGAGGACGGACGGAAGGAAGGAGAGGACGGACGGAAGGAAGGAGAGGACGGACGGAAGGAAGGAGAGGACGGACGGAAGGAAGGAGAGGACGGACGGAAGGAAGGAGAGGACGGACGGAAGGAAGGAGAGGACGGACGGAAGGAAGGAGAGGACGGACGGAAGGAAGGAGAGGACGGACGGAAGGAAGGAGAGGACGGACGGAAGGAAGGAGAGGACGGACGGAAAGAAGGAGAGGACGGACGGAAGGAAGGAGAGGACGGACGGACGGAAGGAGAGGACGGACGGAAGGAAGGAGAGGACGGACGGACGGAAGGAAGGAGAGGACGGACGGAAGGAAGGAGAGGACGGACGGAAGGAAGGAGAGGACGGACGGAAGGAAGGAGAGGACGGACGGAAGGAAGGAGAGGACGGACGGAAGGAAGGAGAGGACGGACGGAAGGAAGGAGAGGACGGACGGAAGGAAGGAGAGGACGGACGGAAGGAAGGAGAGGACGGACGGAAGGAAGGAGAGGACGGACGGAAGGAAGCAGAGGACGGACGGAAGGAAGGAGAAGACGGACAGAAGGAAGGAGAGGAAGGAAGGAAGGAAGGAAGGAGAGGATGGAAGGAAGGAGAGGACGGACGGAAGGAGAGGAAGGAAGGAGAGGACGGACGGAAGGAAGGAGAGGACGGACGGACGGAAGGAGAGGACGGACGGAAGGAAGGAGAGGACGGAAGGAAGGAAGGAGAGGACGGAAGGAAGGAAGGAGAGGACGGAAGGAAGGAAGGAGAGGACGGAAGGAAGGAAGGAGAGGACGGACGGAAGGAAGGAGAGGAAGGACGGAAGGAGAGGACGGAAGGAAGGAGAGGCCGGACGAAAGGAAGGAGAGGACGGACGGAAGGAAGGAGAGGACGGACGGAAGGAAGGAGAGGACGGAAGGAAGGAAGGAGAGGACGGAAGGAAGGAAGGAGAGGACGGAAGGAAGGAAGGAGAGGACGGAAGGAAGGAAGGAAGGAGAGGACGGAAGGAAGGAGAGGACGGAAGGAAGGAAGGAGAGGACGGAAGGAGAGGAAGGAGAGGACGGAAGGAGAGGAAGGAGAGGACGGAAGGAGAGGAAGGAAGGAGAAGACGGAAGGAAGGAAGGAAGGAAGGAGAAGACGGAAGGAAGGAAGGAAGGAGAGGACGGAAGGAAGGAAGGAGAGGACGGACGGAAGGAGAGGACGGAAGGAAGGAAGGAGAGGACGGAAGGAAGGAGAGGACGGAAGGAAGGAAGGAGAGGACGGACGGAAGGAAGGAAGGAGAGGACGGAAGGAAGGAAGGAGAGGACGGAAGGAAGGAAGGAGAGGACGGAAGGAAGGAAGGAGAGGACGGAAGGAAGGACGGAAGGAAGGAAGGAAAGGACGGAAGGAAGGAAGGAGAGGACGGACAGAAGGAAGGAGAGGACGGAAGGAAGGAAGGAGAAGACGGAAGGAAGGAAGGAGAGGGAGGACGGACGGAAGGAAGGAGAGGGAGGACGGACGGAAGGAAGGAGAGGGAGGACGGATGGAAGGAAGGAGAAGACGGAAGGAGAGGACGGAAGGAGAGGACGGAAGGAGAGGACGGAAGGAGAGGACGGAAGGAGAGGACGGAAGGAGAGGACGGAAGGAGAGGAAGGAAGGAGAGGACGGAAGGAAGGAAGGAAGGAAGGAAGGAAGGAGAGGACGGAAGGAAGGAAGGAGAGGACGGACGGAAGGAGAGGACGGAAGGAAGAAAGGAGAGGACGGAAGGAAGGAAGGAGAGGACGGAAGGAAGGAAGGAGAGGAAGGAAGGAGAGGACGGACGGAAGGAAGGAGAGGACGGACGGAAGGAAGGAGAGGACGGAAGGAGAGGACGGACGGACGGACGGAAGGAGAGGACGGACGGAAGGAGAGGACGGACGGACGGAAGGAGAGGACGGACGGACGGACGGAAGGAGAGGACGGACGGACGGAAGGAGAGGACGGACGGACGGAAGGAGAGGACGGACGGACGGAAGGAGAGGACGGACGGACGGAAGGAGAGGACGGACGGACGGAAGGAGAGGACGGACGGACGGAAGGAGAGGACGGACGGACGGAAGGAGAGGACGGACGGACGGAGAGGACGGAAGGAAGGAAGGAGAGGACGGAAGGAAGGAAGGAGAGGACGGAAGGAAGGAAGGAGAGGACGGAAGGAAGGAAGGAGAGGACGGAAGGAAGGAAGGAGAGGACGGAAGGAAGAAAGGAGAGGACGGAAGGAGAGGACGGACGGAAGGAAGGAAGGAGAGGACGGAAGGAAGGAAGGAAAGGACGGAAGGAAGGAAGGAGAGGACGGAAGGAAGGAAGGAGAGGACGGAAGGAAGGAAGGAAGGAGAGGACGGAAGGAAGGAAGGAGAGGACGGAAGGAAGGAAGGAGAGGACGGAAGGAAGAAAGGAGAGGACGGAAGGAAGGAAGGAGAGGACGGAAGGAAGGAAGGAGAGGACGGAAGGAGAGGACGGACGGAAGGAAGGAAGGAGAGGACGGAAGGAAGGAAGGAAAGGACGGAAGGAAGGAAGGAGAGGACGGAAGGAAGGAAGGAGAGGACGGAAGGAAGGAAGGAGAGGACAGGAAGGAAGAAAGGAGAGGACGGAAGGAAGAAAGGAGAGGACGGAAGGAAGGAAGGAGAGGACGGAAGGAGAGGACGGAAGGAGAGGACGGAAGGAGAGGACGGAAGGAGAGGACGGAAGGAGAGGACGGAAGGAGAGGACGGAAGGAAGGAAGGAAGGAGAAGACGGAAGGAGGACGACGGAGGAGAGGACGGAGGAGAGGACGGAAGGAAGGAAGGAAGGAAGGAAGGAGAGGACGGAAGGAAGGAAGGAGAGGACGGACGGAAGGAGAGGACGGAAGGAAGAAAGGAGAGGACGGAAGGAAGGAAGGAGAGGAAGGAAGGAGAGGACGGACGGAAGGAAGGAGAGGACGGAAAGGAAGGAAGGAGAGGAAGGAAGGAGGGACGGAAGGAAGGAAGGAGAGGACGGAAGGAAGGAAGGAGAGGACGAAGGAAGGAAGGAGAGGACGGAAGGAAGGAAGGAGAGGACGGAAGGAAGGAAGGAGAGGACGGAAGGAAGGAAGGAGGGGACGGAAGGAAGGAAGGAGAGGACGGAAGGAAGGAAGGAGAGGACGGAAGGAAGGAAGGAGAGGACGGAAGGAAGGAAGGAGAGGACGGAAGGAAGGAAGGAGAGGACGGAAGGAAGGAAGGAGAGGACGGAAGGAAGGAGAGGACGGAAGGAGAGGACGGACGGACGGAAGGAGAGGACGGACGGAAGCAGAGGACGGACGGAAGGAGAGGACGGACGGAAGGAGAGGACGGACGGAAGGAGAGGACGGACGGACGGAGAGGACGGACGGACGGAAGGAGAGGACGGACGGACGGAAGGAGAGGACGGACGGAAGGACAGGACGGACGGACGGAAGGAGAGGACGGACATTAGGAAGGAGAGGACGGACAGAAGGAAGGAGAGGACGGACAGAAGGAAGGAGAGGACGGACAGAAGGAAGGAGAGGACGGACAGAAGGAGAGGACGGAAGGAAGGAAGGAAGGAGAGGACGGACGGAAGGAGAGGACGGAAGGAAGGAGAGGACGGACGGACGGAGAGGACGGACGGACGGAGAGGACGGACGGACGGAAGGAGAGGACGGACGGAAGGAGAGGACGGACGGACGGAGAGGACGGAAGAAAGGAAGGAGAGGACGGAAGGAGAGGACGGACGGAAGGAAGGAAGGAGAGGACGGAAGGAAGGAAGGAAAGGACGGAAGGAAGGAAGGAAGGAGGACGGAAGGAAGGAAGGAGAGGACGGAAGGAAGGAGAGGACGGAAGGAAAGAGAGGACGGAAGGAAGGAAGGGACGGAAGGAAGGAAGGAGAGGACGGAGAGGACGGAAGGAAGGAGAGGACGGAAGGAAGGAAGGAGAGGACGGAAGGAAGGAAGGAAGGAGAGGACGGAAGGAAGGAAGGAGAAGACGGAAGGAAGGAAGGAGAGGGAGGACGGAAGGAAGGAAGGAGAGGACGGACGGAAGGAAGGAAGGAGAGGACGGAAGGAAGGAAGGAGAGGACGGAAGGAAGGAGAGGACGGACGGAAGGAGAGGACGGACGGACGGACGGACGGACGGAGAGGACGGACGGACGGAGAGGACGGAAGGAAGGAAGGAGAGGACGGAAGGAAGGAAGGAGAGGACGGAAGGAAGGAAGGAGAGGACGGAAGGAAGGAAGGAGAGGACGGAAGGAAGGAAGGAGAGGACGGAAGGAAGGAAGGAGAGGACGGAAGGAAGGAAGGAGAGGACGGAAGGAAGGAAGGAGAGGACGGAAGGAAGGAAGGAGAGGACGGAAGGAAGGAAGGAGAGGACGGAAGGAAGGAAGGAGAGGACGGAAGGAAGGAAGGAGAGGACGGAAGGAAGGAAGGAGAGGACGGAAGGAAGGAAGGAGAGGACGGACGGAAGGAAGGAGAGGACGGACGGAAGGAAGGAGAGGACGGACGGAAGGAGAGGACGGACGGACGGAAGGAGAGGACGGACGGAAGGAGAGGACGGACGGAAGGAGAGGACGGACGGAAGGAAGGAAGGAGAGGACGGACAGAAGGAGAGGACGGACAGAAGGAGAGGACGGAAGGAAGGAAGGAGAGGACGGAAGGAAGGAAGGAGAGGACGGAAGGAAGGAAGGAGAGGACGGAAGGAAGGAAGGAGAGGACGGAAGGAAAGAAGGAGAGGACGGACGGACGGACGGAAGGAGAGGACGGACGGACGGACGGAAGGAGAGGACGGACGGACGGAAGGAGAGGACGGACGGACGGAAGGAGAGGACGGACGGAAGGAAGGAGAGGACGGAAGGAGAGGACGGAAGGAAGGAAGGAGAGGACGGAAGGAAGGAAGGAGAGGACGGACGGAAGGAAGGAGAGGACGGACGGAAGGAAGGAGAGGACGGACGGAAGGAGAGGACGGACGGACGGAAGGAGAGGACGGACGGAAGGAGAGGACGGACGGAAGGAGAGGACGGACGGAAGGAAGGAAGGAGAGGACGGACAGAAGGAGAG
This sequence comes from Squalus acanthias, assembly GCA_030390025.1. Taxonomy (NCBI): domain Eukaryota; kingdom Metazoa; phylum Chordata; class Chondrichthyes; order Squaliformes; family Squalidae; genus Squalus; species Squalus acanthias. The sequence continues at coordinate 31,987,602 of CM059425.1, read as the reverse complement.
GACGGACAGAAGGAGAGGACGGAAGGAAGGAAGGAGAGGACGGAAGGAAGGAAGGAGAGGACGGAAGGAAGGAAGGAGAGGACGGAAGGAAGGAAGGAGAGGACGGAAGGAAGGAAGGAGAGGACGGAAGGAAAGGAGAGGACGGACGGACGGACGGAAGGAGAGGACGGACGGACGGACGGAAGGAGAGGACGGACGGACGGAAGGAGAGGACGGACGGACGGAAGGAGAAGACGGACGGACGGAAGGAGAGGACGGACGGAAGGAAGGAGAGGACGGAAGGAAGGAAGGAGAGGACGGAAGGAGAGGACGGAAGGAGAGGACGGAAGGAGAGGACGGAAGGAGAGGACGGAAGGAGAGGACGGAAGGAGAGGACGGAAGGAAGGAAGGAGAGGACGGAAGGAAGGAAGGAGAGAAAGGAAGGAAGGAAGGAGAGAAAGGAAGGAAGGAAGGAGAGAAAGGAAGGAAGGAAGGAGAGAAAGGAAGGAAGGAAGGAGAGGAAGGAAGGAAGGAAGGAGAGGAAGGAAGGAAAGGAAGGAGAGGAAGGAAGGAGAGGAAGGAAGGAGAGGACGGAAGGAAGGAAGAAAGGAGAGGACGGAAGGAAGGAAGAAAGGAGAGGACGGAAGGAAGGAAGAAAGGAGAGGACGGAAGGAAGGAAGAAAGGAGAGGACGGAAGGAAGGAAGAAAGGAGAGGACGGAAGGAAGGAAGAAAGGAGAGGACGGAAGGAAGGAAGAAAGGAGAGGACGGAAGGAAGGAAGAAAGGAGAGGACGGAAGGAAGGAAGAAAGGAGAGGACGGAAGGAAGGAAGAAAGGAGAGGACGGAAGGAAGGAAGGAGAGGACGGAAGGAAGGAAGGAAGGAAGGAGAGGACGGAAGGAGAGGACGGAAGGAGAGGACGGAAGGAGAGGACGGAAGGAGAGGACGGAAGGAGAGGACGGAAGGAAGGAAGGAAGGAGAAGACGGAAGGAGAGGACGGAAGGAGAGGACGGAAGGAAGGAAGGAAGGAGAGGACGGAAGGAAGGAAGGAAGGAAGGAAGGAGAGGACGGAAGGAAGGAAGGAGAGGACGGACGGAAGGAGAGGACGGAAGGAAGAAAGGAGAGGACGGAAGGAAGGAAGGAGAGGACGGAAGGAGAGGACGGACGGAAGGAAGGAGAGGACGGAAGGAAGGAAGGAGAGGAAGGAAGGAGAGGACGGAAGGAAGGAAGGAGAGGACGGAAGGAAGGAAGGAGAGGACGGAAGGAAGGAAGGAGAGGACGGAAGGAAGGAAGGAGAGGACGGAAGGAAGGAAGGAGAGGACGGAAGGAAGGAAGGAGAGGACGGAAGGAAGGAAGGAGAGGACGGAAGGAAGGAGAGGACGGAAGGAGAGGACGGACGGACGGAAGGAGAGGACGGACGGAAGGAGAGGACGGACGGAAGGAGAGGACGGACGGAAGGAGAGGACGGACGGACGGAGAGGACGGACGGACAGAGAGGACGGACGGACGGAAGGAGAGGACGGACGGAAGGACAGGACGGACGGACGGAAGGAGAGGACGGACGGAAGGAAAGAGGACGGACGGAAGGAAGGAGAGGACGGACGGACGGAAGGAAGGAGTGGACGGACGGAAGGAATGAGTGGACGGACGGAAGGAAGGAGTGGACGGACGGAAGGAAGGAGTGGACGGACGGAAGGAAGGAGTGGACGGACGGAAGGAAGGAGTGGACGGACGGAAGGAAGGAGTGGACGGACGGAAGGAAGGAGTGGACGGACGGACGGAAGGAGAGGACGGACGGACGGAAGGAGAGGACGGACGGAAGGAAGGAGAGGACGGACGGAAGGAAGGAGAGGACGGACGGAAGGAAGGAGAGGACGGACGGAAGGAAGGAGAGGACGGACGGAAGGAAGGAGAGGACGGACGGAAGGAAGGAGAGGACGGACGGAAGGAAGGAGGACGGACGGAAGGAAGGAGAGGACGGACGGAAGGAAGGAAGGAGAGGACGGACGGAAGGAAGGAAGGAGAGGACGGACGGAAGGAAGGAAGATGAGGACGGAAGGAGAGGACGGAAGGAAGGAAGGAGAGGACGGACGGAAGGAAGGAAGGAAGATGAGAACGGAAGGAGAGGACGGAAGGAGAGGACGGAAGGAAGGAAGGAGAGGACGGAGGAAGGAAGGAGAGGACGGAAGGAAGGAAGGAGAGGACGGAAGGAAGGAAGGAGAGGACGGACGGAAGGAAGGAAGGAAGATGAGAACGGAAGGAGAGGACGGAAGGAGAGGACGGAAGGAAGGAAGGAGAGGACGGAGGAAGGAAGGAGAGGACGGAAGGAAGGAAGGAGAGGACGGAAGGAGAGGACGGAAGGAGAGGACGGAAGGAGAGGACGGAAGGAGAGGACGGAAGGAGAGGACGGAAGGAGAGGACGGAAGGAGAGGACGGAAGGAGAGGACGGAAGGAGAGGACGGAAGGAGAGGACGGAAGGAGAGGACGGAAGGAGAGGACGGAAGGAGAGGACGGAAGGAGAGGACGGAAGGAAGGAAGGAGAGGACGGAAGGAAGGAAGGAGAGGACGGAAGGAAGGAAGGAGAGGACGGAAGGAAGGAAGGAGAGGACGGAAGGAAGGAAGGAGAGGACGGAAGGAAGGAAGGAGAGGACGGAAGGAAGGAAGGAGAGGAAGGAAGGAGAGGAAGGAAGGAGAGGACGGAAGGAGAGGACGGAAGGAAGGAAGGAAGGAAGGAAGGAGAGGACGGAAGGAAGGAAGGAAGGAGAGGACGGAAGGAAGGAAGGAAGGAGAGGACGGAAGGAAGGAAGGAAGGAGAGGACGGAAGGAAGGAAGGAAGGAGAGGACGGAAGGAAGGAAGGAAGGAGAGGACGGAAGGAAGGAAGGAGAGGACGGAAGGAAGGAAGGAAGGAAGGAGAGGACGGAAGGAAGGAAGGAAGGAGAGGACGGAAGGAAGGAAGGAAGGAAGGAGAGGACAGAAGGAAGGAAGGAAGGAAGGAAGGAGAGGACGGAAGGAAGGAAGGAAGGAGAGGACGGAAGGAAGGAAGGAAGGAAGGAAGGAAGGAGAGGACGGAAGGAAGGAAGGAAGGAAGGAGAGGACGGAAGGAAGGAGAGGACGGAAGGAAGGAAGGAAGGAAGGAAGGAGAGGAAGGACGGAAGGAAGGAGAGGACGGAAGGAAGGAAGCAGAGGACGGACGGAAGGAAGGAAGGAGAGGACGGACGGAAGGAAGGAGAGGACGGACGGAAGGAGAGGACGGAAGGAAGGAAGGAGAGGACGGACAGAAGGAGAGGACGGCAGGAAGGAAGGAGAGGACGGAAGGAAGGAAGGAGAGGACGGACGGAAGGAAGGAGAGGACGGACGGAAGGAAGGAGAGGACGGACGGAAGGAAGGAGAGGACGGACGGAATGAAGGAGAGGACGGACGGAAGGAAGGAGAGGACGGACGGAAGGAAGGAGAGGACGGACGGACGGAAGGAAGGAGAGGACGGACGGACGGAAGGAAGGAGAGGACGGACGGAAGGAAGGAGAGGACGGACGGAAGGAAGGAGAGGACGGACGGAAGGAAGGAGAGGACGGACGGAAGGAAGGAGAGGACGGACGGACGGAAGGAAGGAGAGGACGGACGGACGGAAGGAAGGAGAGGACGGACGGACGGAAGGAAGGAGAGGACGGACGGAAGGAAGGAGAGGACGGACGGAAGGAAGGAGAGGACGGACGGAAGGAAGGAGAGGACGGACGGAAGGAAGGAGAGGACGGACGGAAGGAAGGAGAGGACGGACGGAAGGAAGGAAGGAGAGGACGGAAGGAGAGGACGGACGGAAGGAGCGGACGGACGGACGGAGAGGACGGAAGGAAAGGAAGGAGGACGGACGGACGGACGGACGGAAGGAAGGAAGGAGAGGACGGAAAGAAGGACGGAGAGGACGGAAGAAGGGCAATAAACAAAGAGAAGGATGGACGGGGGAGAGAGAGAGAGAGAGAGAGAGAGAGAGAGAGAGAGAGAACGGTGAAAGACAGAGGAGAAAAGAAGAAAGGTACAGAGGACCAAAAGAATAAAAAAGGAATGAGGGGGGAGAAAGAAAAAATGTTGGAGTGGACTGAAAGAAAAAAGGAGTTAGGAAGAAAAGATAAGAAAAAAGGAGAAAAGAAAAGAATTGAAAAACAGGGAGGGAGGTGGGCAAGGTATTTCAGGGGATGGGGTAATGAGTGTCCATCACACTTTACCTAGCAAGTACTCAAAACTTCTTGGGAGAGGAAAAGAGAAAATTAGTGATACAAAAAGGAATAAAAAGCATCATAACGAGGGGAATAAAAACTGAATTGAATGTGAATTACAAACAGCAGGAAGGATGCCCTGCTTCATGCCTCAGGGGCCAGAAAGGCTTCTGTTGTACCAGTCTGTGCAACAGCTGTACCGTTCCAAATTATTACTTTCTGGTACAGAGGAAGCTAGAACTAAATAAAACTTAACTCTGACAATAGAAAAACTAATCTTGTACCTACAGTATCGGCACATTACAAGGTTACCCAGGGTGGATATCATGAGCTGAGAGGCGTTAGACTTTAGGAGAATCCTGTTGGTTATAGTGGCTCTTGTTCAATGCATTAGTATTATATTATCTAGGAAATAGTACATATCTTAAACAAATGCGAAAAAAAAATCATGCTTCATTAAAAAAATTGTTGAATCTGGTTGTAATTTGTATAGGTAGGCAGATATTTAAACTGGTTTGTGCTGCACAATGGAACAATTTTCTAGGGTACAGTAAAAGTATCCTTTTATTTATTTTAATTCTACACCTTTTTTTTTAAAAGATTGCATTAACTTTTATGTAGGCAGCAGGCAGGTGCTATAAATGGACTAGGGTTGTGAATGTTTACACTTCTCCTATTAGGGAGATTTCTTCACAGTGAACTCAGTAAAGTAGGTCCATAAACTGACGCCCTTTTTATATTGTAGAACTGCTTTCATTTACACCAGCAACTAAAATGAGTAACAAACGCACTTCCGCAAGCTTGTGCACGTTCAGTTGTTTAAAATTCACAATTACAACTTAGTTTTCTGGCAATAGCACTTCTGTTGACTGGGGAAGGGGAGTACAAACCAGTTATATGAAAATCCTATTGTTGGTCTGTATGGGAGGACAGCATTCAGCCATCACGATCATTTGCCACTGGTAGCACGCCTGCTTCTCAGGAAGCTATACAAAACTGCCGCTTGAGGGGACTCCGCTCCTCCAATGCCAGCAGCACTGCTTCATTTATATCATGGAGCGGGTACCAACGTCAAGGCTGTTGTCAGCAGCAGTGCTACAATATAAAGGGCAGTGATTATTTGCTATCTGTGCATTACCAGGATACAGAACACAATGGGGCTTATTATGATAGGCCATGCTAGGGTTATAGGTATGGCCAAGGGAGAGTTTTTCCAATTCTGATCCAGTGTCACACAAGCAACCTCAGACTGTTAAATACTCTTATTAAGGAGCCAATGCAACAGAGGTTACAGCTCACAACTGAAAAGATCAGAGCAAAGGACAAGACCCATAGAGCCAATTTTCAAAAGGTATGGCATCTTGCAAATGACCTATGACTTTCACCCGGTGACCTTGCTAAGTGGCTAAACCACACTGGGTGGCAGTAATGCTGCAAAGCATTTTGCATGGTAATTGGTATTCACTATGCAAATACTGCACTCGTCACATTTCTAGCATACTTCAGACATTTGCTTTTTGTTGTTGTTGCAAAATTCACATTGCAAGGGTTAATTGCGCAACACAAGTTTTTTTTGTAGGGGTAAGATGTTCAAAGAGAAAGTTGCAAAACAGGTCCTCAACTGCTCCAAGATTCAACAGGGATTTTCACAATATGTAGAAGTCTGTCAGCCCAAATACCAATCCAGTTAAGTAAGCTGATGATGTTTGTATGCAGCTGGTCAGCTGCTGTGGACTGAACAGGGCTTGAATTTGTCAGACATAGTGCTTCTCAACTCCAATATGCTCAAATAGTGCCACTTTAGCCTCAATTCACCCCATACAAAGAAAACTATAATAAAATATCAATATATTATTGTTCTACCTTATATTTGATGTAACACAATGAAACTAACCTCAGTCAGCATTCTTGGAAGAGTTTAATATGGAATGTATGCCCAACATTAAATTGAACACTTTAACCCATTGTCTGGACCAATCTCACAGAAAAATCAAAAAGAAACTTACCCTGCGATGGTGCAGCAGAAACAGAAGGCAGCTGCAGTGAAGGTAACCCAATATTTCCATTTACCAGTTGGATGTTATTTTCTGAATTTTGGAGCTGCACAAGGCCATATTGGTTTACTTGTGTCGGGCCTCTAATTTCAGCAGAACCTGAAGGTGCCACTTCTTGAGAGGTTAGCATGTGTACACTTTCAGTTTTAATTTCAGTGCCACCAGCGGACCCTGGGAAGGGAACAGATGAATTGGGATTGAAAGTCACAGTTGAACAGGACAATGATTCAGCCAAGTTTTTAAAGTCCTTATTTGAAGGAGAGCAATTCACTAATAACTCACCATTTGAAATACTGTTAACCAGCACACTGGGAGTGGTTCCTACTGGGCTTAAATTTATTGTCTGGGCATTTCCTAAAGACAGTCCATTAACGAGGACCCCATTAGGACCTTGGATGAAAGAACTTCCATTGTAAAACACAGGAGAGCCATTTGTAGTTACAAGGTTTCCATTCAGTAGTATGCCAGAGGAACTCTGGGAGGGCTTCAGTTCCCCAATATGATGCATGAACATGCCTTCTGGATGACTTTGGACACTGGAGTGGTTCATCCCATCAGATGGATTTGACAACGGACGAGGCGACATGTCATCTTGGCCCTTGCTGGACTCATCTTCAGTGCTGTGATTACCATCTGACTCACTGTAGAAACAGGTTTAAAATATAAGTACTATTTTATTAATGGTTGATGCTTAATAACAATATTTTTTAAGTTACTTTCATTTGACATAATGGAAATAGATAAAATTATAACCCACTGTCTAACAAACCTGCTGCCCTGGGCAAAACATTGTACTATGAAAAAAAACGAACATTAGCGTGATAGGTTATTAACAATTCACAAAAAAATAGCCTTGTATCTCAAAAGGGAAAAGCACAATCTTATAAAACTGTACTGATGACCACATAAATATCTTGCACAATAACATTTAGTTTATTGTAGTTGGTTAGTGGATGCTTAAGCCCAACGACAGAGTTCCAGTATTCAATGATTAAAAGTTCTATTTTATATAAAAACTATAACCTAATCCTAAAATAAATATATAGATCATCAATTTCAGTTTTACGTTCAGTGCCACCAAGGGGTCCTAGAAAAGGAAGAGAAGAATTGTGATAGAAAACAACAACTAAATTGTTCACTCAAATCTCATAAATGCATGATATTAAATATGAAGAAAAGTATTCAATTTTGAAGCAAAATGCATTGTTTATACTGTATCAAGAGTATATGGCATAATAAGTACAAGTTATCCAACCCACCTATTTGAAGTATACAGTTATATAAATATCAGAAGAGGTGCTACTTTAAATTGATACCATAAAGTGAATCTCTGAAAAATTGTCACAGTGATGCTCAGACATGCAGTTGTCCTGGGAAAGGAGGGGAAGCTGGGTTGTCTAGTGGGCTTGAGCATTAACCCTCAGATTCTGTGAGCAGTGTTTGATCCAGCTTATAATGATGGGATGAAATTTTCCTCTTTCTGCCATCTCAACATATCCCACATGAAATGTGTTTGGCCCAGGGGTGGGAAAGAACTTGTCGCAATTCTGTTCATAGTACGCACAGGGCATAAAATTAGCAATAACTTTTCACACAAACTGACAATCTCACTGAAAGTGGACACAAAGGTGGGTGGTGCAGAAGGGGTTGCTTTTCTGAGGCTGCAGTCAAAATTTATTCCCAGTGCAGAATAGATGTTACAAAGACTATGACCAAAATGAAAGGGCCATGTTTCCAGCATTGAAGTCTCTCACCTTTATAACTAGGGCATAGAGTACAAAAGCCAGGAAGTTATGCTAAACCTATATAAAACACTAGTTCGGCCCCAGCTGGAGAATTGCGTCCAATTCTGGGCACCACACTTTAAGAAGAACATGAAGGCTTTGGAGAGGGTACAAAAGAGATTTACTAGAATGGTTCCAGGGATGACGGATTACAGTTATGTGGATAGACTGGAGAAGCTGGGGTTGTTCTCTTTAGAACAAAGAAGGCTAAGAGGAGATTTGATAGAGGTGTTTAAAATCATGAAGGGTTTCGATAGAGTAAATAAAGAGAAACGGTTTCCAATAGCTGAAGGGTTGATAACCAGAGGGCACTGATTTAAGGTGATTGACAAAAGAACCAGAGACGACATGGCAAAAAACTTTTTTACACAACGAGTGGTTAGGATTTGGAATGCACTGCCTGATGGGGTGGTGGATACAGATTCAATAGTAGCCTTCAAAAGGGAATTGGATAAATACTTGAAGGAGAAAAAAAACTGCAGGGATATGGGGAAAATGCGAGGGAGTGGGACTAACTGGATTTTTTCGAAAGAGCTGGCACAAACTCGATGGGCTGAATGGCCTCCTTCTGTGCTGCACTATTCTATGATTCGATAAGGAGCACTGCCCCTCCCATATTGTAACCTGCGGAGTGCCATTTAATTTTATAATAATTTGTATGCCCCACTTTTTTTCTACCACCATGTAAAATCTGACCCAGAGAATTGAGCCTGGAAATTACTGTTGCCAATAATACTGTATGTACACTTTAACACTTTCATATGACATTCCTTCTCTACTACTTTTGTGGAGGTGTTAACCTATTTAAAATAAATGGGTTAGCACCGTGTTAAAATAGTGTACAGACAAATATCGGCACCAATAATTCCTAGGCTTTGGTGTTCTGCCCAATAAAACTTTATTAATTCCTGGAAATGCACCAACAAATATTTAAAATTTCTTAAAGGATCAGAAAATGTATTTGAAAGCTGATTTACAAACCGCTCCAGCTACTACTCTTACATTCAATCAAGTACAGTAATTTATTTGGGGTGGATTGAACAATGATACACCATCATGTACGCCATGTCCTATCAGAGTTTTTTAACATACGTTTGCATTTTGGACTTGCCTCCCAGGTTGTTCATTTATTGGACTGTTTTTCAAAGATTTGGAACCAGTATTATTTATTATATGTGTAGCTGTACTGTGCACATCAAAACATCCATCCTGTCTGTTGTCATTATAAAGAGGTACATAGGCTTTCAATTGACCATGCTGGGTTTTTTTTACTGTTTGGGAGACCACGAGTGACAAAGGGCTATCTATACCCCGAACGTTAACGTGTCTTTTCTCTTTATGAATGCTTACTGGCCTGTTGTGTATTTCCAGCAGTTTCTGGATTTGTTACAGATTCGCAGCTTGCTTTTTAGTTATCAGTTATACATCGTTTGTATTTTGTAAATAACATGCGTGTTTAAAATACAATTGCAAAGGTGACTGATCACTGTTGGATCCATAATTCTTCCTTATCCATTTACTTTTTGTTTTTAAAAAAAAAGTCCTTCCAGCCATCCTTTCAAATTGGATTTTAATTGCAAATGGCATGTTCGAATATCTTAAGCGCTTACTTTGCCCCGAGGGGTGTCTTTCTCCCGCCATCTCGGTCAAACCAACCCGATAGTGCAACTCAGTATGTACCTCTTTGACCTTTTGGAATATCAGCCAATAAAGTTGCAACGAACTAGTTCTTTCCCAAATTATATCAAAGATTCCCTTGTGCGTGTGTTTTGTTAGTGGTAAAGTCGCCTTTTTGCACAAGATATCTTTTTTTTTAAGGCAATAATAATAAAAAGGGACAAGAATGGCCGATGAGTCAGAAGCATTGGTTCTATTTGCGGAATCTGACTTTTCCTATCCAACTGCATGGTGCGCTGGCCGAGTACAAAGGCGTCCTTCACCTCGTTTACTTTACAAATGCCCTCCAGCAGTTTCTGACATCACCATTTGAAATGAATACAGTTGGAGCTTGTCGCTCGACACTACCTCCACCAGGTGCGCACTCCCCCTTCAAACAAAAGCATTTCACTACCTTTCTGGCACAAGGCAAAAAAAAGTCAATCTACCATCGGCGGGGTGGGGGGAGAATCCGCCTCGATTTCCATCCCAAACTTGAAGTGAACCCAGCAGACGGCGAGAAGCATTTTTGTGCGAGATATGAACAAGTGTGTGTGTGTGTGGGTTGGGGGAAAATAGGAGCAAACTTGCTCTGGAGAAGTGAACTCGGCTGAAATTCGAGCTGAATGGGAAAGACTCATGTTTCAAAACAAAGCCAGTGTACGGCCATGCTGCAAAGTAGCTTAAACAAACCCCGAAAAGAGTCGCTCCCGTCACACACACCGTGTGGAAATAGTGATTTTTTTTGTGTGTGAAAAAACACAAATAATTACACACAAAAACAAACGAGCTCTTTGTTTCTCCTGCTCTTGGATCTCGTTTGAGGAAAAAAAAACTCCTCCCCCCCCCCCCCAATAGTTTTCTTTCTCACCCCCTCCTCCTCCTCCCAAAAGTAGCTGTGGCGGGCCGGACCAACCATTTCACCACTGACCCTGTGTGGGTGGGGGTAACCCAAAAAATATTGTAATAATAATAATACTTTCAATAATCCTTCCAGTGTAACTTTAAAAAAGTAGGAAATAAAGGACTAGATAAGCGCCATTTTGTGGCATTAGGAAGCGCCCCCGGAGACTTGGGAAGTTTGGGAGCCTCACCTTTTCGACTGGGTTTCCGATGGGTTTCGGTCCCGCTGGCGCCGGTTTTTGAACCAGTTGCTGACCTGGGTGAGGGAAAGCCCGGTGATCTTGGCCAGGTTGCGCTTGTCCGCCGGCGACGGGTAGCGATTCTGCTTGTACAGCTCTTTGAGCGCGTTCCGCGATTTTTCCTTAAAGCAGTAGACCCTCTCCTCCCCGTCCCAGATGGTCCTGGGCAAGGGGAACTTCCTCCGCAGCCGATACTTATCCACCGCCCCCAAGGGCCGGCCGCGGACCTTCTCGGCTTCGGTGTAGCGGGCTTTGTACCACAGATCCTGCAGCGCGGTGTGGCAGGACGCGTCGAAGTTGTGGCTCTCCAGAATGCTGTAGAGCTCTTTGTACCGACTCTGGTGAAAAGCCACCAGAGCCCGGGCTTTTAGGATGCTCTCGTTGCCACGTAGCAGATCGCTGGGAGGCAGGGACCACAGAAACTGGGCTAAGCGATCCAGGTTCCCTCCTTGTTGCAGAGCCTCGCAGACGCACGCCACTTGCTCCGGCGAGAAAGTCAGGGCAGACGCGGGGTTGGTTAAAAGTTCAACGGGGAGCTGCTCGGAAATCTCCGGGCTGGCAGAAAGTGCACTCACTTCAGGCTCCAGAGTGGCTGGAGAGCCCAGTGTATTGATCTTTGGCTGCAGGCTGGCGTTTTCTTCTTTAATCTCAATTGTGCTCGTGATTTCGTTTGCAGCGGAAGACATGTTTCTCTTTTTCTTCCCCCCCCCACCCCCGCCGCTTATGCCCCAAAGCCTTCTCCTTTCGGCTGGATCTGGCCGATCAGGTTTTTTGCCCCCATGCAGATAACTATCTCCCGGGATGGATCTGTGTGTTTTCAACGTGACGGCGCCCTACTCTGGAGCAGAAGCGGGTCGTTCTCTCCTCTAATGATTGGTCAATCTGCACCAGAGGGCGGGCCCAGACGGATTAAGACCTGGCCGTTTCCATAGAGACTGTCAATCAACTGAAATTAAAATTTCCCTGGACTTTTTGGCAAAGTATGAGATAACACTGTTCCTGTTGAGTTTCCTTCTTTCTGTCTCCAAAAGCCTGTAGTTACGCAAATTTTTTGTTCATTGAATCAGAATATCGTTATTAAATAACATTTTAAAAGTATAATTATTATTTTTCGGACATTTGAAAACTCCAGGCCATTCAAGATTGTCACTCAAAATGAATGAAGGAAATAGCTGTAAATTAAATTGGATTGTTTGCATATTTCTCTCTGTTTAATCGCATGCACACACATATATACACACACACACATATGTATATGTAAAATACACACACAGCTTATAAGTTTTCCACAGTTTATGTTGGCCGCTTCCAAATTTTGCAAACAGTTTTTGTGACAAGTAACTCTTCAGAACGAACTGCGAAATGCAAATGAGACTTTCTCCATAAATCCGGACAGCAATTAGCAACCCAAAATAACTTTTAGCTATGCGGGGAAAATGGTCAGAAGGACTGTGCGATTTTAAAATGCGATTGAACTTAATGATTTCTGATTCTTTCGTTGCTTGCTGGAATTCCTTAGTAGATTACACTAACCAACCACAAGCACCTATGAACAGAATTTTGAACGAGTTTTACTTCCTCGGGATACCCGTCAGATTCTTGTCAAGTTCCGCGGGGTGTTTGTTGGTGGATTGTATCACCGGCACGCCAAGGGGAAACAATCTGAGTATAAACATACAGCGAATGCCTAAAACAGCGGGGTCTCGGGTGATCAGACAACGTCCTAGTTAATGAGCGAGTTACCCAGTATGTTATTTCAATTCAGTTTCATCTCAATCTGATCAATTTTTTTGGCTGTTACTTGATTTGGATTTGAAGAGTTAATTTCTCTGTTGCCGGATGAGTGAGTTTGGTTTAAGCACTATAATAAGGTGCAGAGTGGGACTTCTGCATTCCATCAGAACCCTTTTATATATACCAATTAAAAAAAGCAAAACCAAACCTTGCACATGTTGGAAACCTCAAACAAACACAGGAAATGCTGGAAATACAAAAGAGACCAGTCAGCATCTGTAGAGAGAAAATGACCGGCTAATGTTCTGGACAGTGTCCTTCATCAGAACTGAACCGAAAAATGAACAGACATTTTAATAGAATCAGGGAAAAAGAAAAGGGAGTGGGAAACACAAGCAAATAACAGATACAGCAATCATAAAAGAGAGTTAAAATCGACCCCAAGGTATCTATTCAGTATCTCTGCTATTTCAGTACCATCTCCTGCGAGTTTATCAGTGGCTCTGTCCTTATCTTAATTCTCGATTTATTACTTATGTGCCAATAGAACAGGTTACTATTTCTTTTTATATTCTTTGATATTTTTATTTCATTTTTTTCATTATCTTCCGAATTGTCTTTTTAACCTCTCTCTAAGCTTTTGTCATCCTTCCTTATTGTTTGCCTTTTCCTTTAGATTCATTTTTATCCTCACTTCTTTATTTATCCATGGCATCTCATTCTTGGCTAGTTTGTTCTTATTTTTTAGTAGAATATATTTCTCCCGAACTCGATTGATCTCCCCTTGAAATATTGCCTACTGTTGTTCTTCTTTGTCAATATTTTTGTCCAGTTTATCTTCCTTAGCTTATTCCCTCATAGTTGGCTTTTTTCCCAATCTATTACTTTGGTCTTTGTACACTCTATCTTTCTCAATCATTATCTTAAATCTCATTATATTGTGATTACTACTCCCTCGACGTTCTCCCACACTTACTTCCCTTATCTGCTCCGGTTCATTTCCCATTATTAGGTCCAGCAGCGCTGCTTCCCTTGTTGGGCTTATTACATATTGGGTCAGAAAGGAGTCTTGCACACACTGTAAAAACTCCATCCCCTTCTCTCCTTTCACTCCCTCTCCCTGCCAGTTTATTTGGGGGTAGTTGCAATTTTTCATAATTATGATTCTGGTTTTTTTATACTCATTTCATATATTTGTCTACATACATCTCCACTTCCTTTACTCTATTTGGTGGTCTGTATTAGAACCCTAATAGTGTGATTGATCTCTTACTGTCATTTATTTCAATCCAGCTGGATTCTGGTTCTATCTCTTTGCTAGTTGTGTCGTTTCTTGCTACTGCCGTTATGTTGTTTCCAATCTATTGCAGATATCCCCGAGATATCTGCACTCCTCTAATTCTGCCCTGATTATAATCACTCAACCATTGGTACCTGTGCCTTCTGTTGCCTATGTTTCCTCCTAAACCTCTCCACCTCTCTACCTCTCTTTCCTCCTTTAAGATGCTCCTTAAAACCTACCTCCTTCCCCGAACTTTTGGTCATCTGCCCTAATTTCTCCTTATGAGGCTCGGTGTCAAATTTTTGTCTTATAATACTCTTGTGAAGCACCTTGGGATGTTTTACTATGTTAAAGGTGTGATATAAATACAAGTTGTTGTTGTTTCTGATTAACACAGATACCCCACCACCACCAAAATAGAAAACAGAGGGTAGGAGTTAAGGGAAGGTGGCAGATAGTGGGAAGTCCCACAGGGATCTGTGCTGGGACCACTATTGTTCACCATATAAATAAATTATTTGGACTCAGTAACTGGAGGTATGCTGTCAAAATTTGCAGATGATACCAAATTGGGGGTATAGTTAATAATGTGGAGGCCTGCACCAAAATACAGGAGGATATAAACAGGCTTGTAGCATGGCCAGATAAATGACAAATTAAACTCAATATAGCAAAGTGTGAGGTAGTTCATTTTGGTAGAAGGAATAAGGAGGCCACTTGTTCCTTGGAAAGTAAGAAACTAAATTGGATACAGTAGCAAAGAGATCTGGGAATACAGATACATAAATCACTAAGAGTAACAACACAAGTTGATAAGGCCATAAAGAGTGCAAACAACAGACTGGAGTTCATGTCTACTGGAACAGAATATAAAAGCAGAGAGTTAATGTAAAATTTATGTCGAACCTTGGTTAGACCACACTTGGAATATTGTGTGCAGTTCTGATCTCCATACTACAAAAAGGATATTGAAGCGATGGGGAAAGTGGAGAAAAGATTTACAAGGATGTTATCAGAATTAAGAGGTTGCACCTATCAGGAAAGATTGAGCAGGTTGGGACTCTTTTCTCTGGAAAAGAGAAGACGAAGAGGAGATCCAATTGGGGTCTTTAAAATTATGAAAGGGTTCGATAGAGCGGATGTAGAGAAACTGTTTCCATTTGTGGGTGAGTCCAGCGCGAGAACAAGGTTGCATCTTCTTGAACCGTTGCAAATCCATGTGGTGAAGATACTCCCACAATGCTGTTAGGTAGGGAGGTCCAGGATTTTGACCCAGCGACAATGAAGGAGCTGCGATCTATGTCCAAGTCAGGATGGTGTGTGACTTGGAGGGGAACTTGGAAGTGATGGTTATCCCATGTGCCTGCATTTGTTTTCAGCAGTGATAACTCAGAGTCTAATGTTGGCCAGGACACGGGGAGAACTCCCTGCTTTTAATAAAATGCCATCTTTTACGTCCATCTGTGCATGCAGGTGTGGCCTTGGTTTAATGTTTCATCTGAATGGCAGACCCCCCAATAATGCAGTACTCCAGTACTGCACTGAAGTGTTAGCCCATACTATGTGCACAATTCCATATGGGGCTTGAAGCTACAACCTTCTGACTCAGAAAGTGTTACCAACTAAGCCAAGCTGACAAAGCCAAGGATGAGTGAACCTCCCCTAGTGTGAGTCGAGATACTGCTGGAGTTTAGCACACTAAAACTGTACAGCCATACAGAGCACTGGCAAGCTTCACTCTGCTTAATCAGCCCAGGACATCATATCTATTGAGGCAATGCCTTGCAAGGTTATCTGGAGCTGAGTGGGAAGAGTCCTAGTCGCAGAGACAGGTCTCGACGTCCAGGTTCCATTAGTAAACCAAATAGGCTGGTCAATCATTAACAGTGCCTTGAAGTACTGTGGACACGTCTGGCTCAGATATCAATTACCAAGTCTGCCTCAAGGGATTGGCTCAGTTCTGAACTTTCTTCACCACCTTGACTCCAAAGACACTCTGCTTATCTCTGCTTCAAGGAGGATATTCACGAGTTGTCATTAGACAACTGACAAGTGTGGGTTTGAGCCCTCACTAGGTGGACAGCATGTACTAGGTGCTTCTCACGAGTGGCATGATGAGCAGCATTACTAACAATCAGCACATTTCCACCATCTTCCTGATCACAACATAGACAAACATCATAACCCATCTAATAGTAATTTAATCAGTTGGAGGTGTGAAGTGTCACCAGCGCCTGCTTGCCTCTTTGTAA
Source organism: Squalus acanthias (assembly GCA_030390025.1). Classification (NCBI taxonomy): domain Eukaryota; kingdom Metazoa; phylum Chordata; class Chondrichthyes; order Squaliformes; family Squalidae; genus Squalus; species Squalus acanthias. The sequence goes on along the minus strand of CM059425.1, from coordinate 31,971,510 downwards.
CCCAATCATAGTATGCACTGATCCCTGGAGTGCACGTTTTCACACCCAACCTCCATGTAACACCTTCCAATAGTTATTGTTGTGAGTTTCAGAGTTTCCTCATCAGCTATATGATGGACAGCTGCTTTTAGTGTGACGGAAGGACCTACATAAGACAGATTGCATGGCAGCTATTTTGATGTTATGCATGTCCAAACTCAGTGCCGTATACCAGGCTTTCTTATCACTAACTGCCTCATCCAAGAGTGATTGGCTTTGTTCTGAACTTTCATGAACAGATGTGTTATCTTGGATCAATCTTTACTCCAGAAAGACTTGACTTACCTCCTTCCCAAGGAGGATGGTTGTGAGTTATCATTAAACAACTCACAAATGTGGGGTTAACAAAGTGTTGTGCCAGCCTTTAAGCTGGGTTTTCATCCAGGGTACTCAGTGACAGGTTCATGCAGCCAAGAGCCTGCCCTCCCTGTAACCATTTGCCCTTTTTGTCACAAATCTACCTCATAGCTTAATCCTGGATCTCACACCCGATCCAGAGGAAGCCCTTTGTTGCATGCCTCAGAGCTCTGAACTATTTGGACTATCTTAAATGCCACAAATTTAACCCCCATTGGGGCTTTGCAGTTGTTGAAAAAAGATGAGAAAAAGCAAAGTACCTCTTCTCAGTACAGTCCTGAAGGAGTGTATTTAGGCTAAAGTTGGCATGCACCAGAACTTCCCAGGTATCAATATCAATGAACAATTGGGACAGTCACCCCTTATATCTTTTAATCAGTAACTTTGAGTTAATCTCTTGAGCTACACAAAGTCACAGTTGAGCAAAAACGCAGTTGTGAGCATCCACTGTCGTTAGCTTGGCTCAGTGGTAGCACTCCCACCAGTCAGAGGGTTGTTGGATTCAAGACCCACTCCAGGACTTGAGCACATACTCTAGGCTGACACTTAAGTACAACATTGAGTAAGCACTGACTTTCAAAAGGCTTTCGATAAGGTCCCGCATAAGAGATTAGCGTGTAAAGTTAAGGCACATGGGATTGGGGGCAAGGTATTGACTTGGATAGAGAACTGGTTGGCGGACAGAAAGCAGAGAGTAGGAATTAATGGGTCTTTTTCCGTGTGGCATGCAGTGACTAGTGGGGTACCGCAGGGATCGGTCCTTGGACCCCAGCTATTCACAATATACATTAATGATCTAGATAAGGGAACTAAATGTAATATCTCCAAGTTTGCAGATGACACAAAGCTGGGTGGGCGTGTGTGCTGCGAGGAGGATACCGAGAAACTCCAGGATGATTTGGACTGGTTGGGTGAGTGGGCAGAAGCGTGGCAGATGCAATATAACGTGGATAAATGCGAGGTTATCCACTTTGGTGTCAAAAACAGAAAGGCAGACTATTATCTGAATGGCAATAGATTGGGAGAAGGGGAAGTGCAACGAGACCTGGGTGTCCTTGTACACCAGTCGCTGAAGGTAAGCATGCAGGTGCAGCAGGCGGTGAAGAAGGCAAATGGTATGTTAGCCTTCATAGCGAAAGGGTTTGAGTATAGGAACAGGGATGTCCTGCTGCAGTTGTACAGGGCCTTGGTGAGACCACACCTTGAGTACTGTGTGCAGTTTTGGTCGCCTTATCTGAGGAAGGATGTTCTTGCCATGGAAGGAGTTCAGCGAAGATTCACAAGGCTGATACCTGGGATGGCAGGAATGACATATGAGGAGAGATTGGGTCGATTGGGCTTATACTCGCTGGAGTATAGAAGAATGAGAGGGGATCTCATCGAAACATATAAAATTCTGACAGGTCTGGACAAACTAGATGCAGGAAGAATGTTCCCGATGGTCGGAGAGTCCAGAACCAGGGGTCATAATCTAAGGATAAGGGGTAAGCCATTTAGGACAGAAATGAGGAAGAATTTCTTCACCCAGAGAGTGGTGAACCTGTGGAATTCTCTACCACAGAAGGTAGTTGAGGCCAAGTCATTAAATATATTCAAGAACGAGTTAGATATATTTCTTAACGCTAAAGGTATCAAGGGATATGGGGAGAAGGCAGGTACAGGGTACTGAGTTTGGATGATCAGCCATGATCTCATCGAATGGCAGAGCAGGCTCAAGGGGCCGAATGGCCTACTCCTGCTCCTATCTTCTATGTTTTCTATGTTTCTATGTTTTACCAGGCATAAAATTTCTAAGGGTTTTCTGCGGGCGGAGGTTCTCCAGAAAGCAGAACTATCTGCCCGCGGAGGCCCTTCTCTAGGGCAGGCGTCCGATCTGTCAAGAGCATTCTTGACAGATCGGAAATACCGGTTTTCAGCGCATGCGCTTCGCATGCCTGAAACCGGCATTTCCGATGTCCCTACAGGTGTGTACACAGCGCGTACCCACCCGTAGGCATCGTAAAATACGGCCCATTATACAAATTATTCACTTTCAATGGCAAAAGTTTAGAGTTACTGATTTTAGAGCTGCTGTGGGAGACGCTTGAATTTTGTTCTTGGTGATAATAAGAAAACATATTGGAAGCATTTGTGAGTAAATATATGACAACATATCATGTGACTGGTATTATAACAAGACTATATTTTGCAGTAAGTTATCAAGGGTGTTTATTATTGAGCAAATATTATAAGGAGATATACAAGGCAGGAGTCAGAATTAATTGCTTTGAACTAATTTGTTTAATGTACAATTCTATGAATATAAATTTTACCTTTGCATTTTAAGTTCTTCGGTATATATTTCCTCTGCATTTTTCCAGTTTTCTTTCTGGTCTTTCTGAATTGATTGTGACTTCGAGACCAGATGGATGCCCAGGCTTCCGCTTGTGTCACTCTAAAGCAATTGCTGGAGACGTGCAAGAACAATTTGGGGACTCCAATTTTCCTCTCCCCTTGTGGGAAACTATCTAACTTCTGCTCACTCTTTTCCAAAGCAACACGGCTGAGATTGGGAACAATTTACATCCCCCCACTCTGTTGGTTCTGCATTACCTCTTACCTCTGCATTTTATTCATTTGCATAAGTATAAGCAAATCTTACTTACCTCAGCTATTTGAAAATTGCCCGCTCTCCATGAACACAATTTACACAGCAGATCTGTTTGTAATTATAAATTTTTCTCTAATACCAGCTCACAATCACCTTGCTACAGATAGATTGTACAGAAGCAAGAACTGGTCAGTGTTTTGCAAAATATCATAAATAGATCCTTACCCTAAATATTACTCTTAAAGATTATTTTTGATTAATTAGAAGTACACGTATATTTAATACAAGTGTTGTTTCCCACAACATCATTTTTAGGGGCTTAACTATAAAATTATTGTTATGCTACATAGTAGCTATTTTTGGTGTGAACAGATGTGAGTTATTAGTCAAAATAGATGTTTTGATGGAAAGGTACATTATCAGGTTGGCAAATGCTAGAAAAATGTACTATTTGTGATATTGTATGTTTAATGCTTTTCAGTATTACCTTAACCACAGTGAAAAATCAACAGCCAGCACAAGAACTCTTGTAATTTTGAAGATCAATTACAAACAAAAAGTGAAAACAGATTTAATGCATGTCTAACATCCCCTGAAAATACCATTTTTTTCCTTTAAGTATTTTCAGGTAATCTCACGCCAGTTCATGACTTTAAATAAGTTTAGTGGCACAAAGACAAAGGACAGAACATAATACTTGCTCAACATGTTCTCTAAAAGTATCCTACTTCACTGCTGTTCTAAGATAAGTATAAACATTTATATATATGAGGGCATGAAAGCAAGCTAGCTAAAGTGAACTGGCAAATTAGGTTAAGGGATAGGTCAATAGAGTTGCAGTGGCAGACATTTAAGTGGATATTTCAAAATACACAGAATATATACATTCCAACAAGAAAGAAAAATTCCAAGGGGAGGACCCACCATCCGTGGTTAACTAAAAAAGTTAAAGATAGTATTAAACTTAAAGAAAAAGCATATAATTGTGCAAAGATGGGTGGCAGGTCAGAAGATTGGACAGAATATAAAAAACAGCAAAGAATGACTAAAAGATTAATAAGGAGAGAAAAATTAGAGTACGAGAGAAAGCTAGCTAGAAATATAAAAACAGATTGTAAGAGTTTCTATCGATATTTTAAAAAGAAAAGAGTTAACAAAGTGAGTGTTGGTCCTATAAAAAGTGAGTCTGGGGAATTCATAATGGAAAATAAGGAGATGGCAGTTGAATTGAACAGGTATTTTGCATCGATCTTCACTATAGAGGATACAAGTAACATCCCAGAAATAGCTGTAAATCAGGAAATGGAAGGGAGGGAGGGACTCAAGAAAATTATAATCACCAGGGAAGTGGTACTGAGCAAATTGTTGGAGCTGCGGGCTGACAAGTCCCCGGGTCCTGATGGACTTCATCCTAGGGTCTTAAAAGAAGTGGCTAGTGAGATATTGATGCGTTGGTTTTAATTTTCCAAAATTCCCTAGATTCGGGGAAGGTTCCATTAGATTGGAAAATAGTGAATGTGACTCCTTTATTCAAAAAGGGAGGGAGACAGAAAGTAGGAAACTACAGGCCAGTTAGCTTAACATCTGTCCCAGGGAAGATGTTAGAAGCTATTATTAAAGACATTGGCCCAAAAATTAGTGCCGCTACGCGAGAGTACGCACTGCGTACTCTCGCGTATTCTGTCTCCAATTGCCGGTTTTCTGCATGCACTGCGCATGCGCTGAAAACCGGCACTTGGTGAATGGAAAAGGGGGCGGGTCCTAGGTGAACCGCGTGCGCGCTACAGGCTGCGCGCACGCTGTGCACTTAGTGGTTTCAACGCGCAGGTAAGTACGGAAGATTCTACACATAAAAAAAGGAGGAGTAAGACCCACTTTTAACAAGGTAAGTAGTGAATTAAGTATTATTTTGAATTTTTTTTAACAGGTATATCTTTTTTAGAGACTTTAAAGACAGGTAAGTTTATTTTTATAACTTTTTAAAAGATTTTAAATTTTTTCAACAATTTAATTTTTTATTTAAAATGGTTAATTTATTTAACTATACTTATTTTATTAATGTGATGGTTTTTTTTTTAAATTTAATTGAGGTTTAGCGGTTCTTTTGGGGGGCTATAGTATTCATAGCTTTCACAGCACTTATGTGAAAGTTATGAATGGAAGATGGTGTGCTGCCATTGGCTCTAACTGAGTCACGTGATCCCACAGCTCGCACGAATTAACTACGCCTGTGGGATACGGAAGCCCAGCACAGCAGCTGTCCAGAACATCAAGTTCGTGCGAGCTGGAACTGAAAAAGCCAACGCGCAGTGAGAGATCGCGGGGAGGCCTTACCCTCGCACGAAGGCTTCCTCACGAATTTTTGGGCCAATATAGCAGGGCACTTAGAAAAATTCAAAGTAATCAGGCAGAGTCAACATGGTTTTGTGAAAGGGAAATCATGTTTAACCAATTTATTGGAGTTCTTTGAGGAATTAACATGTGCTGTGGATAAAGGGGAACCGGTGGATGTACTGTACTTAGATTTCCAGAAGGTATTTGATAAGGTGCCACATCAAAGGTTATTACGGAAAATAAAAGCTCATGGTGTAGGGGGTAACATATTGACATGGATAGAAGATTGGCTAGCTAACAGGAAACAGATAGTAGGCATAAATGGGTCATTTTCTGATTGGCAAGATGTAACGAGTGGTGTGCCACAGGGATCAGTGCTGGGGCCTCAACTTTTTACAATTTATATAAATGACTTGGATGAAGGGTGCTAAATTTGCTGATGACACAAAGATAGGTAGGAAAGTAAATTGTGAAGAGGACATAAGGAGGCTACAAAGGGATATAGATAGGTTAAGTGAGTGGGCAAAGATCTGGCAAATGGAGTATAATGTGGGAAAATGTGAAGTTGTCCATTTTGGCAGGAAGAATAAAAAAGAAGCATATTATCTAAATGGTGAGAGATTGCAGAGCTCTGAGATGCAGAGGGATCTGGGTATCCTAGTGCATGAATCGCAAAAGGTTACTATGCAGGTACAGCAAGTAATTAGGAAAGCTAATAGAATGTTATCGTTTATTGCGAGGGGAATTGAATACAAAAGTAGGGAGGTTATGCTTCAGTTATACAGGGCATTGGTGAGACCATATCTGGAGTACTGTGTACAGTATTGGTCTCCTTATTTAAGGAAGGATGTAAATGCGTTGGAAGCAGTTCAGAGAAGGTTTACTAGACTAATACTTGGAATGGGCGGGTTGTCTTATGAGGAAAGGTTGGACAGGCTAGGCTTGTATCCGCTGGAGTTTCGAAGAGTAAGAGGTGACTTGATTGAAACATATAAGATCCTGAGGAGTCTGGACAGGGTGGATGTAGAGAGGATGTTTCCTCTTGTGGGAGAATCTAGAACTAGGGGTCACTGTTTAAAAATAAGGGGTCGCCCATTTAAGACAGAGATGAGGAGAAATTTTTTCTCACAGAGGGTCGTGAGTCTTTGAACTCTCTTCTTCAGAGGGCGATGGAAGCAGAGTCTTTGAATAGTTTTAAGGCAGAGGTAGATAGATTCTTGGTAAGCAAGGGGGTGAAAAGTTATCGGGGGTAGGCGGGAATGTGGAGTAATCAGATCAGCCATGATCTTATTGAATGGCGGAGCAGGCTCGAAGGGTCAAGTGGCCTACTCCTGCTCCTAATTCGTATGTTCGTATGTACGTATATATGATTTATCTGGTTTCTGGACAATTGGTCTCATTTAATTCAATTATAAATCATTTCATCCAATTATTTTGCCTTCAGAAAAAATAACTTTGACATGAAGTCTATGCAATCCACTATATGATTAGCCTAAGGGTGTATTATTTATGCTGCAACTGTACAGTCAGTCTAAAGCAGTTTCACTTTGCAATGACGCTGTATTTATAGTGCACATGTAGCCAGAATCTCGAATTAGGCCCAACCTGACACCAGAATGAAGTGGACTAAGATTCCCCAGAGGAGGTAGTCTCATTCTGTTCATTCCGGAATCAATTCACGTGTTCGCATCTGATTTATACTCCACGGGATAAAATGTCAGCAGGGGTTCTCCTGATTTCCTACTGTAACTTCAGTGGGAAAGCAAAAGAAACCCTTGAGAAACAGCGTAAACGGGGTTTCTGTCCTATTTTCTGTTGAAGTTACGGCAGGAGATCGAGAGAATCCCACGGAAATTCTACCCCCGCAAATTTAGTGTCAGTGTGAAGCTGATATCACTATCAGCCAAACACTAAACTTGTAGTGTAAATGCATTCTTATAATACCTTATTATAATCTGACTTTAATTCTTTACCAACATAAATAAAATCCCTGATGAAAGGTCATCGATCTGAAACGTTAACTCTGTTTCTCTCTCCACAGATGCTGCCTGACCTGCTGAGTGTTTTCCAGCATTTTCTGTTTTTATTTCAGATTTCCAGCATCCGCAGTATTTTGCTTTTTTATAAAGAATATAATCCCAGTTGCTCTTCCAAAATGGAAAAAAAGAAAGACTTGCATTTATATGGCACCTTTCACGACCTCAGGACTTCCCAAAGTGCTTTACAGGCAATGAAGTGCTTTTGAAGTGTAGCCACTGTTGTAATGTAGGAAATTCAGTCACTGCCACTAATATTGTATTTTTAAAGTAAAATCAGAGTATAGTTAATATAAATGTTGACACTTTTTCTAAGGAATAGTTAAATAAATTGCAGAATTTTTTAATATGCTGTCTAATTTATTCACTTTAATCTTGAGAAGTGCAAGACTGCATTTCAGCACCAAAATCAAAATACAATGTGATTACTTTTTCTACTTTATTTACAGAATGACAAGAATTAACAAATGTTTTTGTACCATTCTTAAATTTTGATTGAGCACATTAAAGATCATGGTATATGAAAAACAAAGAATATGGCATATGTGTAAAGCTGGAAAATTATTTCACACAGATGTTCAAGCTTAATAACCTTTCAGAAGAGGATGCGACTCAGGGTGCCAGCGTTTCAGCAGGCAGAACAATTTCAGGTTAGTAAATCCGTAATCTTTGACCTCAAAAAATGTGGTTTGTTTCCTGAGCAAAAGATTTTTTTTTTAAAAAGCGGAAGAAACAAAAAAGTGAGTGAGGCATCTGATAATTTAGATCCAGCAGTTTACCCAGAAACAAGCTGAGGATGCACCAATCTCAGTATCTTGGCAAATGGAAAAAGCGCATTTGTGGATCAAAATGCTTGGGTGATGCTGCTCAATTCCAGGGGCTGGCTTAACAACTTTCAATAGAGAAATTGTATCTGCCATCTGTTTCGTGTGTTGGGCCCACGATTTCACAGCTCTCACCAGATGAAATGGCATTTGCCAATTCTCAGGCAACTGTCCTGCAGGCATGCTGCACATAACATTTGGAGGATCAAAAGTTTATACAAGAACAACCTCTAATGATTAATTGCATTGAAAATGACCTATTTCATAAGGCTGTACCAAATTAATCTTTAGTGATAGCAAGGGATGTTAATAGGTAAGTAGAAAACAATGACATGCTTCAATGCAGTTGGGCCTTACCAATTAGCCTACTCTTTATTAAGAAATTTATAACAGTTAAGATGTTTAAAAATGTTAATCTTGTCCCATTGCCTGTTTCTTGTAGACCCAAATGGAAAGCAGCTGGATAGCTTTGTGTTTAAGGAGTGGTTTGACTGCATTTTTTACCCAGTGTAGGCAAACATTTAAAGGAATGTAAAAATAGAAGCTGCTGGAAATGCTTAGCAGGTTGATCAGCACCTTAAAGAAAAAGATGGGTTAACATTTCTGGTTGGTACCCTTCATTAGAACGCTTCAGAACTTGAGTTCTGATGAGGAGTTACGCCTGACACATTAACCCACTGTTATTTTTCAGAGGTTGCTTAACCGTGGTGTGTATTTCCAGGATTTTTCTGTTTTCATTTCAGATTTTTAGTGTTCACAGTTTTTATTTTTTATCTAACCAAAAATGGGGTGAGTGTAAAAAGTTTACTTCTGTTGGATGCTTGCCAGTCCAACTTAAGCGGCACAAATTGAGATCCACCGATGGTTTCATCAATGCGTTTTCATACAACCACACACCACATGCAACCAATGGGCCAAGGTAATTGGGAAACGTTCAAATGCACCTACTATAAAATCTACTGCAGTCACTCTTCATTCAGGATGGTCTGAGTCTGCCTGCAATTTTGCAGGCACTTTACATGAAGTATGTGATTTGCAGAGTGGTAGGACATGGCTTGATGCTATGATTACAGTGATTCCTAGAACTCAGCTGGACCATTCAAGGGAAACATTTACTGCCCCACTCCTCCCATGAAGGAAACACTGAATGGTGTACCTCCCTATAGGTGGTTAAAAAGTGCTTCCGGGGATCCCCAGTAGCTTAAGGGGTAAATGTACTATCTGATGTGATACTGAGCCATACAATCCAGTTCAGTCCCGGGTTTGATCCTTGATCTGTGTTCAGTTATCTGAGCTCAGCCACGGTAGTAAATGGCAGTGGCATTGGCCTCAGTGTCCTTGGGCTAAGGAGGGGAAAACTGCTAGTTACTGCTCCTGATTGCTATCAAGCAAACTCAGTTGGAAGTTGCACGCATGTCAATATGGTTTGAAAACAGCATCTGTCTGGCCTGATGATCCTCACTATCTAGGCTCACACTTGGGTGAGGTTTTGCACAGCTGTCGGCACCCATGGGACTATACCGAGTATGAGTCGCTAACTTCAGGAGATGAGAGGAAAATAGTCAAAAAGTAGGAGAGGGGCAATAATGTTGGAAGGGGCAAGAAAGTGGAGACATTGAAGTGACTGAAACAATTAAAAATTCTGTTGCACAGAAGCTGCCAAAAGTAGATGTAAATTCAAGAGTCATAGGTCGCATGATGACTAAATAGTGTTCTCCCATTTTTAGATACCAGTCATTCACTGATCTGGAAGAAAAGCTCCCTACATCATCCAGAAGAAAAAGTGTGTACTGTTGAAGATGCAAATGATATTGATATTCTAATCCAAGGAGCATTGATTATGGAGTCTGCTCATGGAATGTCAATCTGAAACTGATCATACAGAGCTTATTCAACTGAGGAGAATTATGATCATCCCATAAAAAATGATGCCCAGCACAGAAAAAAATAAAATGAAATATTATAAAGCCAAATGAAAATTGTATGTATGTATATTAAGTTATCTATTGTTTTCACATATTTTAATGTTATTTGGTCCTGTTTGGTATGTATAACCAATAATAGACTGTAACATAAACCAGAAAAACAAGTAAGTAATATTAACAAAACTTCCCCAATAGCTCAGTTGATAACAATCATGTGTAATCAGGCTATACAAAAGATCCCAGCTGTTCTCAGCTGGATATCAGTCAAGTCTCTATAATTGCCTTCAGTGCTCCTGGGCTAGGGAAGGGCAGATCAACCAAGGTTTCTGCTGCTGATCCTTATCTAATTACTCCTGCTGGAAAGTGTGTTTGTGTGGACATTGGGTGAGGACAGGATCAGACTCTGCTGTGATGCCACTTAACAGTCAAATAGCCTATTGATAGTCTCAAGATTCACCAATGAATAATGGCTATTTGGGGGGGCACGTGGTGCAGATAAAGCCCGGTGGTAATCAAAGCCTTCAGGCGATCAGTAGGGGGAAAATGGGCAAAAAATATTTCTATTCAGCTCTGAAAAAAATATAATGGAGAGAAAAAAATGATTTGTTCACAAGGAAAAATAAAATAGTTCCAAAATAAAAAAATAAAATCAAGAACTGAGAATATTCAGAAAGAAACAAAATCAAAAAGAAAGCCAAACAATATTCTTTAAAGATAGAAAGAAAGTTTGGGGGATAAACATCAAACATAAAATAAAATAAAATGAAATGAAGAACAAAAAACAAAAATAGGAAATAAGAGTTTAAATACAAAGCTAAAGACAACAATACAACAGATCCATTGCAGAAACATGTAATATAGTGGAGGGACAGGATATGGGGCGAACACAGGAACATAGGTATATTGCAGGACTAGAAAAGACCATTGTGGTCCATCTGAGTGTAACGTATCCAAGTTTGCTGATAATACAAAGTTAGGTGGGAAAGTAAGCTGTGAGGAGGACGCAAAGAGGCTGCAGAGAGATATAGACAGGTTGACTGAGTGGGCAAGAACATGGCAAATGTAATAGAATGTGGGGAAGTGTGAAGTTATCCACTTTGGTAGGAAAAACAAAAAAGCAGAATATTTTTTGAATAGCGAGAGACTGGGAAATGTTTGCATTCAGAGGGACCTGGGTGTCCTTGTAAATAGAAACATAGAAACATAGAAGATAGGAGCAGGAGTAGGCCATTCGGCCCCTCGAGCCTGCTCCGCCATTCGATGAGATCATGGCTGATCATCCAAACTCAGTACCCTGTACCTGCCTTCTCCCCATATCCCTTGATACCTTTAGCTTTAAGAAATATATCTAACTCATTCTTGAATATATTTAATGACTTGGCCTCAACTACCTTCTGTGGTAGAGCATTCCACAGGTTCACCACTCTCTGGGTGAAGAAATTCCTCCTCATTTCTGTCCTAAATGGCTTACCCCTTATCCTTAGATTATGACCCCTGGTTCTTGACTCTCCGACCATCAGGAACATTCTTCCTGCATCTAGTTTGTCCAGACCTGTCAGAATTTTATATGTTTCGATGAGATCCCCTCTCATTCTTCTATACTCCAGCGAGTATAAGCCCAATCGACCCAATCTCTCCTCATATGTCATTCCTGCCATCCCAGGTATCAGCCTTGTGAATCTTCGCTGAACTCCTTCCATGGCAAGAACATCCTTCCTCAGATAAGGTGACCAAAACTGCACACAGTACTCAAGGTGTGGTCTCACCAAGGCCCTGTACAACTGCAGCAGGACATCCCTGTTCCTATACTCAAACCCTTTTGCTATGAAGGCCAACATACCATTTGCCTTCTTCACCGCCTGCTGCACCTGCATGCTTACCTTCAGCGACTGGTGCACTTCCCCTTCTCCCAATCTATTGCCATTCAGATAATAGTCTGCCTTTCTGTTTTTGACACCAAAGTGGATAACCTCGCACTTATCCACGTTATATTGCATCTACCACGCTTCTGCCCACTCACCCAACCTGTCCAAATCATCCTGGAGTTTCTCGGTATCCTCCTCGCAGCACACACTCCCACCCAGCTTTGTGTCATCTGCAAACTTGGAGATATTACATTTAGTTCCCTTATCTAGATCATATAAATGAATCACATAAAGCTAACATGCAGGTACAGCAAGCAATTGGGAAAGCAAATGGTACATTAGCTTTTGTTGCAAAGGGATTAGAGTATAAGAGTAAAGAAGTCTTACTGCAATTATACAGGGCATTGGTGAGACCACACCTGGAGTACTGTGTACAGTTTTGGTCACCTTACTGAAGGAAAGACATACTTGCCTTAGAGGGAGTGCAACGAAGGTTCACTAGACTGGTTCTTGGGATGAGGGGATTGACCTATGAGGAGAGATTGAGTAGACTAGGCCTATATTCCCTAGAGTTTAGAAGAATGAGAGGTGATCTAATTAAAACATATAAAATTCTTAACAGGGCTTGACAGGGTCAAGGTTGAGAAGATGTTTCCCCTGGCTGGGGAATCTAGAACACGGGGTCACAGTCTCAAAATAAGGGGTCGGCCATTTAGGACTGAGATGAGGAGAAATTTCTTCACTCAAAGGGTTATGAATCTTTGGAATTCTCTACCCCAAAGAGCTGTGGATGCGCAGTCGTTGAGTATATTCAAGACTGAGGTCGATAAATTTTGGGAATGAAGGGAATTAAGGGATATGGGGATAGTGCGGGAAGGTGGAGTTGGGGTAGAAGATCAGCCATGATCTTGTTGAATGGCGGAGCAGGCTTGAAGGGCCAAATGGCCTACTCCAGCTCCTATTTCTTATGTTCTTATGTTCTTATCTGCTGAGTTCAAAAACAGAATACACAGTTCACAACTTATATCCCTATATTGATTTTCTTCCTAAATGTCTGTTCAATGCCCTCTGAAAATTACTTATGTTATCAGCCTCTATACCCCCCTGTGCAGTCCATTCCAAGGGCAATTCTCAAGGACAATTAGGGATGGACATTAAATGCTGGCCTTGCCAGTGACGCCCACATCCCAGAAACGAATTAAAAAACAATTCCAAACATTCACTGCTCTCTGTGTGAGGTAGTTATATCTGATCTGTCCATTCATTTCCTCTCTTCTGAGCTTCATCCCGTACCAAATTGTCATTCTCAGGGCCTTGGTGAACAGTTTCTCAGGGTTCAACATATCAATATCCCTAAGGATCTTGAACACCTGAATACGATATCGTTTCAGTTTTCTCTGATGTAAGTGCTTTGGGAACGCTTTTTTGTGTTAAGGGCACTATATAAACGGAAGTTGTTCTTGTTGCTATGAACAAACTCAGCTTCTGCAGTCTTGATTTGTAGCACAGCTGTCTGATGCCAGGTATGAGATTATGTAGTCCTCTGCTGCACCTTTTCCAATGCAGTGCTGTCTTTTCTGTAATATGGTGACCAGAACTACACATTACTCCAGATGGGGACCAACCAATGCCCCATAAAGGTTCAGCATCACACACTGTGATTTGTATTCTATTCCATGTGCTGTACAGCCCAAGATTCTATTTGCCTTATTTAGCTCTGCCACATACTATACAAATGGTTTCAATTATCTGTCCTGCATTATCCCCAAATCCTTTACCTATGCTGTATTCTGTAGACTAACACCATTTAATTATGCCTCAAAACCCATCTATTTGACCATATTTGATCACCCTCTTCTAGTCTCTCCCCTCCTGATCAGTGTCTGTTTTCCTTATACCTATTTGTGATGCACCATGGGACATTTCTTTACATTGTGAGTTCTCATTGTAAAAATGTGAGTTATTGTTGTTGTAGTTCCAATGTTTATTCTCCTTTTTCCGTCACATCACTTTGCACTTGTCAACTTTGAATTTAATTTGCAATTTCTCAGCCCAACTTCCTAATCTATCTCCCTGCACCTGATTAGCAACCACCATCACCACCACCCCCCCCCTCCACCCCCACCTTGATGTCAACAGTTTTGTTTCTATTCCCACTTTCATATCATTGGTAGACAACGTGAATAGCAAATATCCCAGCAGTGAATCTTGAGGCGCCGTACTAGTCACTTTCCACTACTGATGCAGCTCCATGCACAACCACCCTCTGTCTCCTTTGGTGTAACCAGTTGCTTAACCACTTCAGTAACTGCCATAGTATTTCATGCTTTTCAACTTTGTACGAATCTCCAAAGTGATGTATCAAAAGCCAAATCACCTCCTTCTGTGCTTCATTTCTATGACTTGAATCCCAAGAATCATATCCCAGCACGAGACTCTATCTTCAAGGCAGGAATGTAGAAAATAGAAGATAATAGGAGAAACAAGTTCATTGAACTTAAAGTAACCATTTCCTCAATATCCTCTGCCATGCAATAACACACAGATCCTCTCCTTAACAAATGAATCGCAGATGATGACAGTAGTCTAAATATAGGATGTTGCCAGTGCAATATGGTAAGGATATTAATAATTAATGTTTAATGCTAAGACTGCAGTGGGTTTAGACCAGTGGTGTCCAAACTTTTTCTCTCAGTGGACCACTTAGTTGCTTAGCATGGAGACTCATAGGCCACATATAAACAACTAAAATACAAAACACCAAACTCAAGGATTTTTTTTAATGAATAATCTTATTGCTGTGAATAAATACTTGAATTAACATTTGTAAAAAAAAACTTTAAATTTGTTGTAATATGAAATATATATTGAAATATTTTTTTAAATTTCTATGTGAAGGTAGGTTAAATGCATAGGTGAGCAGGTACTTTACATTAGAATAGGATATCAGGAGATGGACTTTTAGTGTTTTATACATTCTGCAGTGGAATAAATTGGCCCTGGAGAGAGGTGGGATCTTATTGTTTTGTCCCAGGCTAAAGGCTGAAAGATTTGCACTTTTTTCTTTCAGACACAAAAATAAGCAACTTTTTGTTGACAAAAAGTAAGTAAAGTACAAATTATTACTCATGATCTGTTTTGTAGTGTAGTGTGCATGTAGTGTGGTGTCAATGAAGTGCTGGAGATTTTGGTATAGATTGGTATCTCTGGGGTTGAGAGATGAAGTGGATTTAATGGGTAAGTGTGTGGTGCTGGCCATGTCTGAAGGGCAGGGGGTGGGGGGCAGGACAGCTTGTTAGTTGGGCTGAGAAGTTCTGCACCACAGTGTTGTGCGCCCTTGTTCTATGGTCCTCAGTTGTCACTTTGTCTGCTGAGGGTGTGCCTTTCTTAGAGCCCTAGGCAGCCTTGTTGAGGGAAATGCTGCTGACTCTGGCGTGGGATGCATTGGCACCACCTGGGTAGGATTTTCTGACATTAGACTGACACTTCAGTGCAGTTCTGAGGGAGTGCTGCATTGTTGAGAGTGCCATCTTTCTGATGAGATGTTAAGGTGGACAGAAAAGATCAATGGCACTATTCAAAGAAGAGCAAGGATGGCCATCATTCATCCCTCATTTAACAGCAACAAACAGAATAACTAGTCATTCATCTCATTGCTGTTTGTGGGACCTGGCTGTTTGCAAATTGGCTATGAAGCACTTGGGGTTGGGCAGGCAGGCAGTGAACCGCTTGGCGTGGGTGGCTGTTCAAACAGTCGAGCAGGTGGTGAAGCATTCAGGATGGTGGCACAACAAAGCAGTCAGGGCAGGTTATGGCAAAAGACCCAGTTAACCTGCAAAAGGCTCAGGGCAGCCAGCCAGCCAAAAACGCTGATGGGCAGATGGCCAATGAAATACCTGGTGGTGGGGGGGGGGGGGGCGGGGAGGCAGTGAAACATGTGGAGTAGACAGATGTGGAAGCACTCAGTTATTTATTTCACTTTCTTATCTTTGTCTGGGTATGACTATGTGTGGATGAGGCCAGGCTCTCTCTTTTTTTAAAAAAGTGTAACTCCTGTCACATTGCATAGGTCATAGTGTCCAAAACCTGTCTGTGGCAGGAGTACAAACTGCAGCCTTTGAGCAGTTACTAGGGTGACATATTAATGTAGCATTTTGATGTATTAATATACTGTATCACAGACTGTAAGTCATAGGCTTCTGTCTCCAGTTTCAACATGTCAAGTTTTCAATCTCAGATTCTTCACTGTGGGTTGTATTGTCCTCCGTGAGTCTGCTGCCACTGTTCTACTCAGCACAAACTGTTTGGGAAATACGAAGGATTGCAGTCAGACCGCAGTTGTGTTGTTTCCAAGGGACCAGGGAAGGATTGATGATGAGGGATATCCATAGTGTAAAACCACCAAATACCAACTCCTCACTCAAAATGATTGTTAACATGTGCAGCTACATGCTGTAAGTTATATTTTATAGCCTCCTACAGTTTACTGGTATTGATTGAATGACCGCATCAGCTGCAGAAAATCACAGGGCAACCAGATGCTTTAAATCCAGGACCTTTTGGAATTTTTGGGAAACAGGTCAGATGTATTCTAAAGCGGGATGGGGGTGGGGGGGAGGGGGTTGGTGGGGCGGGGGGGTGGGGGGGGGGGGAGGGTGGCGGCGCGGGTGTTGGTAGGAAAACCTGAAGGGCATTTCACTCTCCTGCAACTCCAGGATACCAATTCAAGAGTAATATTTACAGAAGCCTGGGACCAGAAAGCCTTCCCTACTCAAACCTCTTAAAAAAAAATCAGTTTAAAAGGTTACATTCTATATTTAGTAAACTTTTTACAGTTTGTTTTTTTCTGAGAAAGGAGAATCAACAGAGCTGTGCATCATCATGATGACATCCCATCATTCCATGTATGTGACATGATGGTGCATTTCACATCATGTGTTTATATAAAAGGTCTGCTAAGTAATCCTTCCTGAAGATGGGAACCCTTCAATGTACCTGCACCTTCTCTGTTTTTATACATCCAAGTCTATCTCCCATAGGATAGCACATGGATAGTCAGCAACAACTTGAATTTTTCAGATCAAGCAGGGTTAGAGGGTGGGGGATATTGGAACCAATTTTGGGGAACAAGAGGGCAGTAATGGGGAGGTGGCAACTAGCAGGGAGAGGGGAGGCAGGGAATGGGTGAGGAGAAGAGGAAGGGAGGCAGAGAGGGGAAAGGAGGAGATGTGGAAAGGGGAGAGGAGGTGAGGGGGACAGGGAAAGGGGAAACGGAGAGGGGAGAGAAAGAGAATAGTGAGGAAGGGGAATTCAAATCAGCATGGCGCAAGCCAGCTAGTGGTGGGGGGCGGGGGGGTGCGGGGCGGGGAGAATGTTGTGGATGGGAATTGCAGTTGGGAGGGGTTACTGTAAAAGGGGAAATGAATTGAGGCAGGGGTAGCCCGTGAGGGGCAACTGCAGCCAGTGGAGGCAAAGGAATTGGTCAGAAACCATGGTACACAAGATTCTGCAAGTGTCAATGTCACAACCAGTCAGAAGTCTAAAGACAAGGCATCAACGGACATGCAACAGAAGAAGTTCCTGCCAAACACAGTTACTTAACCATTGATGAAAGGCGATGAACATCCAAAATAGTGAATGCATAAGAACATCTTGAAGAATCCAACCATTATTAAGACTGAAGATATGAAGAACTCTATATTTAAGAATAATTTATAATACAGAATATTCCAAATTGTTCTTGCAAAGGTAAATTAGGTTTTTCAAAGTGAGACTCAATCAAGCTGTCACATAATTACAAGGCTATCAACTGGTGTCCTATGATTAATGCCTTGACTTATGCAATACATCAAATACTATTGGATCCTGATTACTTCTTACAGGGACTTCACTCTCCCCTCCCCTATAACTTTATTCAGATTACATTGCATGGCTTATGGCATGTTTGAGCAGTTTTTAAAGCTGATTTTTAAAGGAAGACCTCATTTTCAACCTTGCTGTCCGGGTCAGGTCATGAAAGCACTTCCGGCACTGATCCCACATCCTGGGGTGATGACATTGTCTGTTAGCTCCATCCAGGCCTGCTGCATTGTTTGTTTGGGCACCTTCCTGCCATCTAAGTGGAACAAGACCTGCCTACGTGGCTTCACCTGCTTCACTAGCTCCTCCACTGCTGTATCAGAGAAGGGAAGTGCTCTTGCCTGAGGCATGTTGAAGTGCAGAATCTTCCCAGCGGCAGCACTGAATTAAATGGAGTGGAATAACACCTCACATTAAGTGGTGCATTCACTCTTTAAAAGGATGGTGTGCTTGCTGGAAATTGGCAGGCTGCCCGCCAATGTTATTTAAAACAAGACCAGACTGTCAAAATGGTGCGAACCTCAGACTGATGACATCGGGCGGGTGGCCCAATTGTCATGCTCACCACTCGTTCGGAATCTGCCTGCAGATAAAATTGGCCTTATTATCTCTCTGTCTGTCTATCTCTCAGCTTGACATGCTTTCTGAAGTAAAAAAATGAATGGCTTTTATTATTAAAATTTAGTTATGAGACAACATTTGACCTTTTTCTCTGAAAAAAGCAAATAATATTGTTTAGAATTCAGATATAGAATAAAGCTGCAACAAATTTACAATCAGTACAATCTGCAATTATGGAAGTGAAAAAGCTTTTTTCTGTCTCTTTTACACACACAATCTCTCCACTCAAAAGAGACTCACTCATAGTAAAGTTTATCTGAATAAAACTTTTTATATTTGCCCTCTAGCTTTTCTTCAAATAATTTGAAAAAAAAGCAGATCTCTAGATGTGGAAGGCAAATTCTGCCCTTCAAATCACATGGGCATAATAGACCAATGAAAAGTTAGTGTTTTCAAAAGGTTCTAAAAGAGATTTTTAAAAATTCATTCATGGGATCTAGGCATCGCTGGTAAGGCCAGCATTTATTGCCCATCTATAATTGCCCTTGAGAATGTGGCGGTGAGCCAAGAAAAGTGTGAGAAAGTGATGTGATAACTAAAGGCAGCAGACAGGCATGAGGGAAGTAAAAGTGACATTAGAATCCAAACACTGGGTGTGCACAGGAAGCATGCATTTCAAGCAAGGCTGTTAATATAACTACATGGAATTGTTCATGAGTTGCAGGAATCACTATTTTATAACAATAGGTGTGTTACAAATTCAGATTCATCATAGATACCCCCTTGGATTCAATGTATCTGTAAGAGGTCTGACTTACTTTTATGGGAGTTGACTCACACTGTCCTACATTTACTCACGCAATAGCATAACCCAGGGGTGTAACTTGTGACCGGGACCAAATAATCCTGTCTTTCAAAATGTGTACATCCTCAATCTATCTGTAGATGGACTGAGCAAATACTTAGTGACACAAGGCTTAATGTGAATAATTAAGCTGCTTTATTTCACAGTAAATGAACATACGGTTATGATCAGATTCACTGAATTCAACTGATACACTTGTCTTTGTGTAATAATACAAAAATAATGAACACACTATGCCTTGCTTAACTTAAGCTAATTTTCTAACTCTTCTTTCCTGCATTCCATCCTTGTTACCGCCTTTATCTGCCTGATTGTCCCACAGCATTCTCTTTCAGATGAAAACTTCCCGTGTTCGCAGCCAATAGGATTGTGAACTTTCCAACACATTGGGTATGGTTTGTTTTTCAATTGCTGAGATGGTCTAACAAATTGCTTTTTACACACTATGAGGAAACAACATCAAAGCAAACTCATTAGCATCTTAATTACCTGTTGTCCCAACCTCATGTTTGGATTTGCATAATACAGTACATTTTAAAGTAACCCAAATCCTTCTTGTGGAAAAATGATCATAAAATCCTGAAATGTGACATGGTGCTTATGTCTTATAGTGGGCCACTGATTTACAGATACTGAATAAGTCAAATTACTTTTTTATTAAATGGCATTCTGAGATTAATATTGGTGCTTTGTGAATTGAATTCCATTATTTTATATAGTTATTCCATTACCTACATAATTAACTTTATCCCATACTCCTCTTAAAGTAGAGAATTCACAGCAATGTGGTATGCAGTTGGAGTTAGATATCTGATCCTTAGTAGTACTGGGTAGAGGGAGGAAGGTTTAGCTGCACTGGGGTAGTCCTGCACTTTTGTAGCATTGGGGGATGATCTTGGATTTTGGAAGGAATGGGGTGGAGCCCTGTGGAGGCCTTGGAGTTTGGCAGCACTTCAGTGAGGTTGTTGGGATTTAGTCCTTTGGTCTGGCATCATAATGGAGGGGGAACCTGAGCTGTGTCAAAACAGATGTTGAATGCAGGGCTTTGCTCACTAGTTTTTACTGGTGTCTGTCAGCAGTAAGGTGAGTGGAAAGGCTTGGGACTGGATGGGGGTGGGGCAGCAGTGTCTCAGCTCTGGTTTGTAACTTTCTAAAACAATTCTGCAAACGTTAAATTTGCTGTTTTGGTGAATAGTTCCTGGAAGGGTATTTCTGTCTACTTCTCTGCCTTGTTCTCAATCTCTGTGTCTGTCTCACAAGGGGTCAGTAATTAGAATGTTAACATTTTCTAACTGTTAACAAAGCATAGACGATAATCAGGTGATAATTAGAAGTGTTGTTTGCTTTCAAAATTCAACTCAGTTGTTCATTTTTAAAATAATTCAAATTAGGACGAAGAAAAATAGTCTATATGTCACTCTCATCTTAATATGCCTTCCAAATGTTATAGAGCATTTATAACTCAAACCCAACAAAACCTGCAACTGTGTGTAATTAGTAGTGTAATCTTTCCTCTCTCTCACACACACATAAAGCCTCTCTATGAAAAAAAAACAATATAATTTTTACTTCAATAAAGCTTTGAAATTCTTCCTTTAGCTTTTCTTCAAATAATTTTTAGAAACAACCAAATAGATTTGTTAGAGCCTGAGAGAGGCAATTATTCCATGGGTACGGTAGCATAGTGGTTATGTTACTGGACTAGTAATCCAGAGGCCTGGACTAATGACCCGGTGACATGAGTTCAGAATCCCACCATGGCAGCTGGGGAATTTAAATTCAGTTAATTAAATAAATCTGGAATTAAAAAGCTAGAGTCAGTAATGGTGACGATGAAACTACTGGATTGTTGTAAAAACATCTGGTTCACTAATGTCCTTTAGGGAAGGAAATCTGCTGTCCTTACCTGGTCTGGCCTATATGTAACTCCAGACCCAACACAATGTGGTTGACTCTTAACTGCCCTCTGAAATGGCCTAGCAAGCCACTCAGTTGTACCCAACTGCTACAAAGAAGTATACTCACTGTGGGAATAACTTCACCTCATGGACTGCAGCGGTTCAAGAAGGCAGCTCACCACCACCTTCTCAAGGGCAATTAGGGATGGGCAATAAATGCTGGCCTTGCCAGCGAAGCTCACATCCCATAAAAAAAAATTGGCTCGCTAAATGCTACTGAAGCATCCTAGGAAACTGTACATACTGCAGATGCTCACTGCAGGGTCTGCTTTTAGCTAACTCTGCTCTGAGCAAAAATATCAAGTCCAAGTTTAGGTTGTGAGAGCAGCTGAGGCCTTCAAGTAAAAACTTTAAGGAAGAGACTAAACGACACAAAATACAATTTGTTGGATAATCGTATTTTTGTAAAATATATAACTTTTTGACATTTTATGTCAAGACCTTATTTTGGACATTAGGATGTCAAAGCTCAGAGAGGGTGCAGAAGTGATTTACTAGAATTGTACCAGGGGTGAGGGACTTCAGTTATGTGGAGAGACTAGAGAACAACAACAACTTGCATTTATATAGCACTTTTAACATAGTAAAATGTCCCAAGGCGCTTCACAGGAGCGTTATCAAAAAGAAATGACACCAAGCCACATAAGGAAATATTAGGACTGGTGACCAAAAGCTTGTTCAAAGTGCGTTTTAAGTAGTGTCTTAAAGGAAGAGTGGTAGAGAGGTTTAGGGAGGGAATTCTAAAGCTTAATGCCTAGGCAGCTGAAGGCATGATCGGCATAGGTGAAGCGATGAAAATAGGGGATGCGCAAGAGGCCAGAATTGGAGGAGCGCAGAGATCGAGGAGGGTTGTAGGGCTGGAGGAGGTTGCAGAGATAGGGAAGGGTAAGGCCATGGAGGGATTTGAAAACAAGGTTGAGAATTTTTAAATCGAGGCATTGCCAACGCAGGTCAGTGAGCACAGGGGTAATGAGTCAACTTGACTTGGTGCGAGTTAGGACACAGGCAGCAGAGTTTTGGATGAGCTCGAGAGAAGCTGGGATTGTTCTCCTTAGAGCAGAGAAGGTTAAGCAGAGATTTAATAGAGGTGTTCAAAATGATGAAGTGTTCTGATAGAGTAAGGAGAAACTGTTTCCACTGGCAAGAGAGTCGGTAACCAAAGGACACAGATTTAAGGTAATTGGCAAAAGAACCAAAGGGGAGATGAGAATTTGTTTTATGCAGCAAGTTGTTATGATCTGGAATGTGCTGCCTGAAAGGGTGGAGTTAGCAGTTTCAATAGCAACTTTTAAAAGGGAATTGGATAGATACTTGAAAAGGAAAAATTTGCAGGGCTATCGGGAAAGAGCAGTGGGAGTGGGATTGATTGGATAGCTCTTTCAAAGAGCCGGCACAGGCACGATGAGCTGAATGGCCACCTTCTGTGTTGTACGATACGATGATTAGAAGTTTCAGTTGCCGAGAAAAGAATGATAACGATTTTATCAAAAGATTATTTTAAGTGATTCAGTTGTTTCATCAACAAACTTTGAGCAAAATGTTAACGTTGATTTCCATTTTTAATGTTGACAGACAGTTTCAATGCATAATACTGACATAAATCATGACACAGGAAGTAAGGTTTGTGGACAAGTGTGTTCATACAAATTTTTTAATATGTATATACACACATACAACATATGCAAATCTTGCAGTAACCAACTGGTGCCATTTATGGAATGGAAATAAATAATCCAACATAAAAGTATCATAGATACAAATAAAAATGTAGACGTTAGTCAAGCAAAATGTCTCCCAATGTAACATGAGTATAAAAATGTGGTTCGAATCAACCTCTTTGTTCAAATCTAACCTCTGAATCCCTCTCGATGTTTTCATAAAAGTGATTATAAATTGGACAGCTACAGGAAATGTGCAAATGTTAGAAAGTAGATTTGAATTGGTTTAATTGAGTATTCAAAAAAGCCTCGCAGTGCGGGATAAGCCTTTTCTTAGTGCACAAACACAGATGCATTCAATAAGATGTTTGTATTTGTTCAGCTGATGGCCATTGCAAAGTTAAAATAAACACACACATGAAATAAATGACTACAGACCCGCAGATTTAAATTGAATTGGAGGAATGAATAAATACAAAAATATTTCAGCATTTTTTCCAAGAGGAAATTTGTATATGGTATTATAACTCAACGCCTGGGAGATTGCGGGGATTATAGATTGGCCAACTATCCATCCGGGCCAAGGTCTATTTCCCACTCATTGGTGTCCGCGTATTTGTCTTCCGCCAGCTTGGCGGACTGTTTGTGAAATGCTGAGAGTTGCAGTCGGAGCCGTTTGGTTGCTGCGCTGTTTCCAAGGGACCTGGCAGGATGGATGATGATCAGGGATGTCCTCGGTGCAAAACCACGAAATACCGCAACCCCTCGCTCAAACTGATGGTGAATGTGTGCGGACACACGCTGTGAGTGATGCATTGTAACCGTAGGAAATCATGGGGCGCAAAGGCGCTTTTAAAACGGGATCGCCGTGTGTTTTCTCCCTGTAAACAGACGTTCAGGCTAAACAGTTTGGTGCAGTATTCATGAATGTCGACCAAATCCTTTCTTTTTCCCTTTTCTTCTTTGCTGGAGAATATGTTGACTCTAGCTGCAAGGAACCTGAATTAACATCAGTAGAATTTGTCAACCGAATCCAATCTACACACAATTAAAGAAATAGAAAGACATGGAATGGTGGAAATGTGAAATAAAACCTGGAGTTGCACAGTAATATCGTTAGCGTTTAGCCTGTCTTCTCTTTTCGGCTGTTGGAGAACTTAATTGTGAGTTTCCAACATTTCAGGTTTATTGGCTACTGGATTTAAATTGCCATTCATACAAACGCAGTCTTTCACTTGACGTCTGTCTTCTCTTTATAGATACTGACCTATCTGAAGTGCATTGCCAGCATTTTCTGCTTCATGTTTTAAACTGGAGCTGTTCGGTTTGAATTATGGGAAAGCAGCTCCCGTGAGCCAGTTACTTGAGTTTACATTATTAAATTAAGTTCTCTTGTGGCTGACTCTAGACCCATGGACAAACTGGGTCTCTGGCTTTGTTGTGGGGCTAAGAGATTTGAATTTAGTAATACAAACTGGGGAAACCAGTTTGCAGAGACTGTCTTCTGGAATCAACTTGCTTTAAAAAGTGTCAGTGTAAAAATGCTGAATTCTTGTGAGACCTCTAATTGAAACAAGTTAGGGTGGATTTCAAAAGGGATAGTCTTGCTTGACCAACTGTATTGACTTTTTTGAAGAGGTAACAGAGAGAGTAGACAATGGTAATGCAGTAGATGTAATTTATCAAAAGGCCCTCGATAAGGTACCCCACAATAGACTGATGAACAAGGTCAGAGAATGTGGAGTCAGGAGACAAGTAGCAGAATGGATAGCTGGCTGGCTTCAGGACAGGAAGCAGAGAGTAGGAGCAAAGGGTAGCTATTCACAGTGGCAGAAGGTGGGTAGTGCTGTTCCACAAGGATCCGATTTAGACTTGGGAATCAAAAATTTGCTGATGACACCAAGTTAGGCGGGATAGTCAATACTGAGGAGGACTGCAACAAGTTAGAGGAGGGCATGAATAAACTTGCAGAATGGGCATATAATTGGCAAATGAAGTTTGACACAGATAAATGTGAGTTATTACATTTTGGTAGGAAGAATAGGGAGGTCACATCACTTGGAGGGTGTGAGTCTAGGTGGGGTAGAGGAACAAAGGGATCTAGGAGTAGAAATACACAAATCATTATAAGTTGCGACACAGGTTAGCAAGGCCATAGAAAAAGCAAACCAAGCACTAGGGTTTATTTCTGGAGGGATAGAATTGAAAAGTAGGGAAGTTATGCTAAACCTGTATCGAACCTTGGTTAGACCACACTTAGAGTACCGCGTACAGTTCTGGTCACCATATTATAAAAAGGATTTAGAGGCACTGGAGAGGGTGCAGAGAAGATTTACAAGGATGATACCAGAAATGCGAGTGTATACATATCAGGAAAGGATGAACAGGCTGGGGCTCTTTTCTCTTGAAAAAAGAAGGCTGAGGGGGTGACCTAATAGAGGTCTTTAAAATTCTGAAAGGTTTTGATAGAGTGGATACAGAGAGAATGTTTCCACTTGTGGGGAAGAGCATAACTAGAGGCCATCAATATAAGATAGTCACCAAGAAATCCAATAGGGAATTCAGAAGAAACTTCTTTACTCAGAGTGGTGCAAATGTGGAACTCGCTACCACAGGGAGTGGTTGAAGCGAATAGTATAGATGCATTTAAGGGGAGACTAGACAAGAATATGAGGGAAAAGGGAATAAAGAGTTAGGCTGATAGATTTAGATGAGGAAAGACGGGAGGAGGCTCATGTGGAGCATAAACGGCGGCATGGACTGGTTGGGCCGAAAGGCCTGTTTCTGTGCCGTATATCCTATGTACTGGTCTTAATTAGGGTTTGCAGAAGGCATGAGACTGCTGTATAAAGCTGCCTCAAGGAGATGATGATGCAGGAAATCAAAATGCAACACCAGCATGCCATGCCGAAGTCTCTGTAAAAGCAGTGAAGAGTGTTTTATTGTGCATTTGCCTATGTGAAGCATGAAAAAACAAAACTATCCCCTGTGTAATTTTTTTTCTTGCTGCAGTTTCTTACAAAAGTGCTAATTTAACCAAAATACTAAGAGTAATAAAAACAAAAAATATTGTTGGTACATTGTTGGCTAATGTGAATGTCCAAAAGTTGTCTAGTCAAATATTTAATTTTAGATTTGATGGCATATTGGAAATACATTTGCAATTGAATTTTGTTCTGGATCAATGCTTTAATCTAGATATTTTACACTTCCTAGTTTCAGTAAATTATAACTTTTGATATATGTTAAGATAATTTTAGTTCTCATACCTGAATCTTTCATAAGAGACCTTTTCTCATTCCAAGATTTCAGTCCACCAAGCCTACTCCTTCCACAGCAGTTACATTGACACCGCATTTTTTCCCCCTTTATCTCCTCTCCTCCTGAACGGTGTACAGTCAACTCACAATCCAGACAATTCCCTCATTGCTGTATTATCTCTAGCCCTTGTACTTCAGTTCAGAATGATAGTGGGCAACCAAACCGGAGGAGGAGGCAACTCCATGAACATCCCTATCCTCTAGCATGGTGGAGCCCAACTGAGTGCAAGAGAAGAGCTGCAGTTTTGGCAAGCATCTTCAGCCAAAAGTGCCCTGACCCCCACTGTTGTAGATACCAGCGTCCACCCAATTTGGTTCACTCCACATGGCATTAAGTTTTTTAAAATTTGTTTATGGGATGTGGGTGTTGCTGGCAAGGCCAGCATTTATTGCTCATCCCTAATTACCCCTTGAGAAGGTGGTGGTGAGCCGCTTTCTTGAACCGCTGCAGTCCGTGTGGTGAAGGTACTCCCACAGTGCTATTAGGTAGGGAGTTCCAGGATTTTGACCCAGCGACGATGAAGAATCGGCGATGTACTTCTGAGTCAGGATGGTGTGTGACTTGGAGGGGAACTTGGAGGTGGTGGTGTTCCCATGCGCCTGCTGCCCTTGTCCTTCTAGGTGGAAGAGGTTGTGGGTTTGGGAGGTGCTGCCGAAGAAGCCTTGGCAAGTGATGGAAGGAGTCATCAATAATGCCATCATGTGACATCTACTCACCAATAACCTACTTACTGATGTGACTAGTAACATTTACACCACATTAGTGTCAGGTAGTGACCATCTTGAAGAGAAAGCTGAGCCATCTCCTCTGACCTTCAGCGGCACTATCATCGCCAAGTCCCACATCAGCAACATCTAGGGAGTCAACATTGACCAGAACTGAAGTGTACTAGACATATCCACAGCATAGCTACAAGATCAGAGCAGAAGCTGGGTACTCTGACAAGTGGCTCATTTCCTGACCCCTCAAAGCCTCTCCATTATCTACAAAGCAAGAGTGTGGTGGAATACTCACCACATGCTGGGATGAATGCAGCCGCAACATTGCTCAAGAAGTTGGATACCATCCAGGATAGAGCGGTTTGCTTGATTGGTACCTCTGTCACTGGACTTAATATTCACCCCCCATCACCAGTGCACTGTGGCTGCAGTATGTTTGATTTACAGCATGCACTACAGCAACTCATCAAGGTAATTTCAACAACACTTCCCTCCCCTGCAACCTCACCAATGAGAAGGGCAAGAGTAGCAATGTTATGCAAATATCATCACTCCAAGTCACTCGCCATCCTGACTTTGACAATCTACTATTTCTTCCTTCGTCGCTGAGTCAGAGTCCTAGTATTCCCCACTTACCACCACTGTGGGAGCACCATCAGCACAAGGACAGCAGTGGAGACAGGAGAGGACTCACCACCACCTTCTCAGGGCAACTTGGGCAGTAACCTTGGCAAAGTCATCCATATCCTGAGAACATAATTCAAATGATGATTTCAGTTTTTTAAGCACAAACAATTTCAAATGATCAAGAGTGGACTGTAACTCATGGCGATATATAATAATATGGGTGATAATTCTTTGCTATCTTGCCTAAATAAATATTCTTCATGTATGTCCTTGAACAGTGACTATTGGTGTACTTTTTGGTCATGGGAACCTCATGGCTTACTTAGCCCAATCCTGGTTCCCTCCCTTTCTCTCTGTCACTGAGTTTCTAACATGGATGACTAAACTAGGATTAGGGATACTGCCTGATGCATTGATTTTTTTTCTTTCTCTCCTTACATTGGGGTCATTGTTGCTTCTGCTCAGAGCGGCTATCTCAGCATAGATCAGTGATCAAAACGGTGTCTTTCCTGGTCTGAGTGGCTCAGTACAGCATCACAGTGCATTTACCCATTGAGCCATTGGGAAGCCTTGTGTTGAGACATCTGTCAGTGCACACTATTTAGGAATCTTTGTGTACTGGGGGTAAGCAGACTTGAGGATGAAGTGTTTCACAGGAGGCACATTCTACCCAAATTGAATGATGGCATGTCACAACACAGAAGCGGACCATTCAGCCCATCAAGTTTGTGCTGTTCAGTCTAATCCCACTCTCCTGTTTGCTCTCCATAGCCTTTAATATTCCCTTTTTCCCAAACAACTGTTTAATTCCCTTCTAAAAGTACTTGGGGAAGGTTTGTGGCAGAACATTCCTAAGCACCCTCAAAACAATTTTTTTTCTCCCTCCCCCCCCCTTAATCTGTGTTTGTGATTGCCTTAAATGTGTGTTCTCATTGCAATCTATCACTATTTACCCCATCATAACCATAACCCTTCTTAATCTTGATCTCTATCAGGTGACTCCCAACCTTCTCGGCTCCAGTGATAAAAGCCCTAATTTCTCAAATCTCTCGTCATAACTGTAACCCTTCCTCTCGGGCAATATCCTAGCCAACCTATGCTGCACCTTTTCCATTGCTTTTATATCCTTCCAATAAAGGGGTGTACAAAACTGTACATGATACTCGAGAGTTGTGAGGCTATGGAATACATTTCCAGGATTACTGGTTGAAGCAGAAATTGTCACCATTCAAGATTCGATTGGATAGGTGGATGAAGGCAAAAGGGTTGAAGGGATATGGGAACAGGGTGAGTAACTGTGATTAGAACTATTTGCTTGTGTGGAGGGTAAATGCCAACACAGATTGGTTGGGCCGCGTGGCATATTTCTATGTTGTAACTTCTATATATTTTTATGTATAACTGCAGCCTAACTAAGGGTTAAACAATTTTAACATGACATTCTTGCTTTTGTATTCAGTGCAGTTAGCTAGAAAACCAATGATGGTGTTTGATTTTTTTATAGCCCAACCACGTCTTCCTGCAGTCTTTCACAGTCCTCATCACAGTTTGCCATATCATTCAACTTGCTGTTATTAGTAAATTTCAGTATTGTTTTCTCAGTTCCTAAATCCAGATTATTGAGAAATGTAGTAAATAGCAGCAACCCCATCACAGAACATCACTCGCCACATCTTTCCAGTCTGAGAAACCTCCCTTTACCCTACCTTTTGCTTTCTGCTAACCATCTCTCTCTCCATGTAACCACATTCCCCTTAATTCAATTCAGAAGTCTCTTATGTAGTACCTAGAATTGTAGGATTTTATAATAGCAAGAAGCCATTCGGCTCATTGTAGCTGTCCTGGCTCTTGGTGATCCATTTAGTCTCATTTCCTTTTCCTTTCCCTTTACCCTAACAAAGTTTTCTTTTTCAAATAGCTATTCTTAAAAGCTATTCTGGATTTTGCTTCCCTGCCTGTTCCTGTAGGGCACTCCATGTCCTAACAACCCTTTGCATAAAAAATCTTTTCGCCTTTCTCTGTTCTTGATTAGTGCTGCATAGTTACCAACCAGTAGAAATAGTTTTTCTCTATTTACCTTATCAAAATCCTTCATAATTTGAACACCTACCAGATCTCCTAATCGTCTCTGCTTTAATGAAGAGTTCCTTTAGTCTCTCTTCATACATAGTCTCTCGTCCTTGGTATCACCTCAGTGAATTTCTTCTGCATCCTCTCCATGGCATTGACATCCTTCCTAAAGTTGCGTGCCCAAAACTGGACACACTATTCAGATGCTTTTTGAATATCCATATAAAGTATATCCGCTGCATTTCCTTTATTTATCTTGTTTCTGCAAATAATTCTATATGGTCGGTTGTACAACTTATCCTTTAGCAACCCACACTGACTGGTCCTTTGTCTTCCCTTGATTATAGAAGATTGAGGGGTAATCTAATCGAGGTGTTTAAAATGTTAAAAGCATTTGGTAGGGTATATACGGAGAAACTATTTCCTCTGGTGGGGGAATCGAGAGCAAGGGGACATCATTTTAAAATTAGAGCTGAACCATTCAGGAGTGAAATCAGGAAACACCCTTTTACACAAAAGGTAGTAGAAATCTGGAATTCTCTCTCCCAAAAGGCTGTGGATGTGGGACAATTGGAGCTTTCAAAACAGAGATTGATAGATTTTTGTTAGTAAGGCCATCAAGGGATATGGAGCAAAGGTGTGTAAATGGAGTTGAGGTGCGAATCAGCTAGGATCTAATTGAATGGCGGAGCAGGCTCGAGGGGCTGAATGGCCTACTCCTGCTCCTATGTCCTGATTAACTCAAGTTTCTCCCAGTGCTTAGTAATTTCATTCCGTATTATAGACTCTACTAGTTTGCCAACAACTGAAATAAGAATAAACAGTCTATAACTTTAGATTATTCCTGTCTTTTTTTTTGGAGAAGGATGTTACATTTGTCACACTTCCTACAGTACAACTTTCCTTTCCACAGAATTTTGGCTATTTCTTCCTTGGTTTCCCTCTAGATCCTCGGGTCTAAACCATTTGTGCAATTTAAGTTAAGTTTGAGTAACTTTTTTTAAGCACCATGTCTCTTCGTATAATAACCTCCACTCATAGTTCTATATCCAGCTTTGATGGTTCTTTAATCTCGGTATCCATCTCCTATGAAAACTGAGGTAAAGTACTTAAGATTTTTTGCTGTTCACTCACTCTCCACTACAAGCTTACCTCCTGCATTCTGAGCAACTGTGCCTCTTTTGACTATCCTTTTACTAGTGTGTATATCGAAAACCTTTTTTTCTTAATTTTTTTCTTAATTTTTTTTCACGCTCCTTCCGCCTTTCTAATCTCCCTTTTTATAGCTTTCATATTTGTTGTGAGACGAGATGGCCGAGAGGTTATAATGATGGGCTGCTAACCCATTGTGCTCTACACACGTGCGTTCGAATCCCATTCTCATTGCTATGTTATGCTAAACCTTTATAAAACACTGGTTAGGGTCCGATGGATTATTGTGTTCAATTCTGGGCACCACACTTTAGGAAGGAGGTCAAGACCTTGGAGAGGGTGCAGAAGAGATTTACTAAAATGGTACCAGTGATGAGGAACTTCAGTTATGTGGAGAGACTGGAGAAGCTGGAGTTCTTCTCCTTGGAGCAAAGAAGGTTAAGAGTAGATTTGATAGAGGTGTTCAAAATCATGAAGGGTTTTGATAGAGTAATTAAGGATAAACTTTCCAGTGGCAGAACGGTCAGTAACCAGAGGGCACAGATTTAAGGTGATTGGCAAAAGAACCAGAGGCGACATGAGGAAACTTTTTTTAACGTGGCAAGTTGCTGTGATGTGGAATGCACTGCCTGAAAGGGTGGTGGAAGCAGATTTAATAAGTTTGAAAAGGGAATTGGATAAATACTTGAAGGGGGAAAAAAATTACAGGGCTATGGGGAAAGAGCAGGGGAGTGGGACTAATTGGGATAGCTCTACCAAAGAGCTGGCACAGGCACGCTAGGCTGACTGGCCTCCTTCTGTGCTGTATCAGTCTATGATTCTTTAGATTTATTCAGGCTTTTATTTTCATTAACTGCCCTGTAAGCATTAAATGTTTTTTTTTCAAATTTGATTTAATCTCCCTATTGATCCACGGAACCCCAAGTTTTGTTGCATTTCCTTTGTTACTTACTACAATATACTTGTTTTCTACCTTTTCCATCTCCTTTCCCATTGGCAATCTATGGTCTATTTGCCAATGTTTCCTTGCATTTAATCTGGGCAAGGTCCTTTTTTTAATCTCGCTATATAATTTGTTTTTTTCCAGTGAAATACTTTTGTCTACTTTCTTGCGCTTAATCTAATTATATTATGGTCACCTGTTTTTTAAATGCTCCCCTATTTTCAGGCCACCTATTTGTTCCATTTTATTACCCAGAACCAGGGCAATGTTTCCTTCCTTTTTGGAGTAGCAACACATCTACTGAAAAAACCCCAGTTCTGAACACATTGCAAAAGAAATAGCCCTTTTCACCACAAACATTTTCCTTATCTGTGTTTATTTATACATAATTAATATCTCATGCAATAACTCATGTTAATGCATGCCTCTGTAATTAATTCTCTGGCAGCATGTTAATGCATGTCTCTCATTAATTCTCTGGCAGTCTATAATATGCATACAGTAATGTAAGTGTACCCTTGCTATTCCTCTGCTTAATGTAGGGGGATTATGTTTGGACTACTTCTCTATTTAAGTACTTGTGCTCTAGTGCTATGATCTTGTATCCAATTAATACTGTTACCTTTGCTGCCTTTCTTCTTTCCCTATCCCTTCTGAAAGTTTTATGTCCAAGCATGTTTAATTGCCATTTCTGACACAATTGCAATCATATTTCCGTTACTGCTATTACTCCAGTTACTCCAGAGGAGGCTGGGAAGCCCACTTTCCATATGTAAATGACCTGGGGCCGGAAAGACGGGATTCAGGGCATCTTGCGGGCAGGAAAAAGTTCTGCCTGTCAGTGACATATCTCAAATCAAAGGGGGGAGGGGTCTGGAAGCTTAGGCACTGGTGTCTTACCAGAATAACATTCACATCTCACTGAATACTTATTCATCCAAATTATATTTTGCATATTTCAGTTGCAAATTGTAATCTCTCTGAATTATTTAAAATTCCACAGACTACACGCTATCGTGCACAAAGCCCGTATTGACTTCCTGTAGCCATATGAATTGTCTTCTAAGACCTCTTTTCAAATCCCTCCATGGCTTTACTATCAGAGTAATAGTCTCCAGCCGTACACGCCGACATCCCCTGCTCTCCTGGTGACCAGGTCAGCATCCCTCCTTCAACCATTTATTGCCCATCCCTAATTGCCCTTGAGAAGGTGGTAAGCGCCGCCTTGTACAACTGAGTGACTTGCTAGGCCACTTCAGAGGACAGTTAATAGTCAACCATATTGCTGTGGGTCTGGAGTCACATATAGGCCAGACCAGGTAAGGAAGGCAGATTTCCGTCCCTAAAGGACATTAGTGAACCAGATGGGTTTTTACGACAATCCAGTAGTTTCATGGTCATCATTACTGATGATGACAATACGGCCTTTTTATTCCTGATTTATTTTAATCTGAATTTAAATTCCCCAGCTGCCGTGGTGGGATTTGTCATGTCTCCAGATCATTAGTCCAGGCCTCTGGATTACTAGTCCAGTAAACATGACCACTATGCTACCGTACCCCGTTTAGATTGTGCTTAACAAACCTGACTAGATGAGTTGACTGATACAGTGGACGGGGGAAATGCAATGGTGTGTTTACATAGACTTTCAGAAAGCTTTTGAACAGGAGACTATTGGAGAAGATTATGGGGTATGTATTTAGAGGGAGTGTAACAAATTGGATTTAAAAACTGGTTAAAAGAGAGGAAATGGAGAATAGGAGTTAAGGGCTGTTCCTCGGAGTGTTTGGAAGTGGGTAGTGGTATCCCACAGGGTTCTGTTTTGGACTACTTCTGTTCACTGTGCACATCAATGATTTGGATATAGGGTTAGTGGGAGTGATGTCCAAATTTGCAGATGATACTAAAATAGGAGCTAGATATAAATAATTCTGAGGACCAAATGAAGCTTCAAAGGGATATTGGCTAAGATGGTGAAATGGGCCAAAACATTCCAGATGGAATTCAATGTTAGTAAATCTGAGGTAGTACATGTTAGTTTAAAAAAAAAAGTAATAATTTGATTGGAGAAAAGTTGGGTGATGTGGAAGAAGCAGAAGGATTTGGGCGTGCAAGTTCAGAAGATATTTACAGCAGCATCTCAAGTGGATAAGGCCATAAAAAAGCTAATGGAATATTCTGTTTATGGTAAGAGGCATAGCATATGAAAATCAAGATGTAATAGTGAATCTATATAAAACCTTAGTAAAATCACAGTTGGAGTAATGTGTGCAGTTTTGGGCTCCACACTATAGGATGTTGAAGCAATAGAGAGGGTACAGCACAGATTTACCAGGATGCTCCACACTATAGGATGTTGAAGCAATAGAGAGGGTACAGCACAGATTTACCAGGATGCTCCACACTATAGGATGTTGAAGCAATAGAGAGGGTACAGCGCAGATTTACCAGGATGCTGCCTGGTATGAGGAAATACAAATACGAAGAAAGACTCGGAAAAATTTGGAGAGTTGTTGTTGGAACCAAAGAGATTAAAGGGCGATTTGATAGAGGCATTTAAAATCAGGAAGCGATGGGACAGGGTAGATAGAAACAGATTCTTTCCAGTCATTGAGGGGCCTAGAAAGAGTGGACATAGATATAAAATGAAAAATCAGAGAATTAGGACAGAAAACAGAAGAAACTATTTCGGGGTGTGAGGCTGTGGGAATGCAGTTAGTGATGAAGCAGAGACCATGGGCCGAGATTTGCGGTCGGAGGCGTACCTCTGGAGTACGCCTCCGACCCGAAATAAAAATACAAAAATACCTGGTGGATTCGGCGTCTTCGGGCTCTGGGCCTGCAGGCGTACGCCTGTGTAAAGGCCTAGGGACGCAGGCGGTTCGGAAGCGTCCCTGGGATCACGTGGGCCAGGCCAGCCAATTAGAAAGGGGGATTCCTCATAAGCTTATGGGGATTCCATTTTTACGAACGGAATCCCCATAAGCTTATGAGGAATCCGGAACTTGCGGAGCCATTCTGAGGGCTTGGCCATCATCGGCCCTGCAAAACCCGGGCTCATGTCAACATCTAGGTTAGATAGTTGATTGAAGGAAAGGAGATACAGGAACAGGGCAGGCACATGGGATTCGTGTGGAGGGTTACACAACATGGACTGTTGGGATCGAACAGCCTGTTTCTGTGTTGTAATTTCTATGGAGTTGACATTAGATTGCTGCTAGTTCCCTGCTTTTTTCATTCCACCATTGGTGGGCAGTTCTTTCAGTTGTTGTAGCCCTACTCTAAAATTCTCTTCCATCGTTTGTTTGGCACATCCCTCCTTGTTCATACCTTGGTCTTTACCCTGAGTTCAATTCTTTTACTTCCTTTTTTTACTGATCGATGTTGACCTTTTTCTGCCTTGTTAAGTACTCCTGAGATGTTAACTGTCTTTACATGAACACTGCAGAAATACAAATTTTCAGTCAAATTTGAAACATGCTATTGGAACCATATCATTGAGCTTCTGTAAAACGAAAAACTGAACAACTCTGCATTGGACCCATTCCCATAATGGTTGGTTCAGTACAAAATCGATGAATTATTTTTCAGTTTTTTGAATGGGTTATAATCTTTTAATCTGGACAGGCCCAATATCTACTCTCATTTTGAGGTTAAAGCTTACACAAAACCTAGAAAATCAGTTTGTTGAAACCCAATTAAGAAATAGTTTATTTTAAAATATGGCAGTGGGAACCTAATTAGACAAGTTCATTTGTTTGAAGATGTGCCAAGCTTTATTTTAGCATCTCTTGCACCAAAGAATTTGAGCCCAATCAGGAGTGGTTGGGTTGACTTTCTATTAGCTTTAATGTTAATTAACATTAACAACTGTTAATGTGCCAGCAGTTCCTTTGACTGAAAACACGGACTAAGCGTTACATTGTGAAAGCATCCAACCACTTTTGGATTGGTAATTTGGCTGTTTTTTAGAAACTGGTTCTAGCAAGCCAAGGACCTCCAACACAGTGGCATCACATGATTCAACATTTTAATGTCGGTGGTGGAGGGATGTAATGCAGGTGTGTTTAATCTTTTTTTGAATTGCTGCCAAAACAGGAGGAGAGTTGGTAGACAATTAGCTACATCTTGTGTGCTATGATGGGGGTTATTTTGACTTGTTTAATTTTGTTATGCAAATGTGATCAAGAGTAGGCATAAAGATTCTGCATGGTCAGCTTTCTATAATTTTGAACTTGAATCTTACCCATCACATTTTGTTAGAAGTACATTCATTTTGTTCCAAGTGCTGTTGAACTTAATGAGTTGGTGGCTTTAAAGACACAGATGCGTATTTTCATCTATGCATATTTCAGTTTGAGACTTTGTATTCATCATTGACAAGGGAAAAGTATACACTATCATCCCAGTCCTTGCTGTCCTCGACTGGCTTCTCATCCTCCAGGACATTGATTTCAAATCCTCATCCTCCATTACAAATCCCTCCAAGATCCAGCTTGCACTTGGAGCTGGGCAAACACCTGGAGATGCGGGCCTCCATTCTGAAAGCCTGATCTTTGATTCAATGGATGCTAGGAAAACCTCCATTCTCTACTGCACCCGAATACCCCAGGGAAATGCATGCTGTCCAAACTTCGCCACATCCAGTGAGCCCTGTCCCACCAGCTTTGCTTGACTTAAAGATCACTACTGAGGAAGACAATTGTGTCAAAAATCAATATGTAAAATGTATGGAACTGTGCAAGATCTTCAATTTACCTAACTTCAAGTACCTGTGATGTACCTTGACCCAACAAAGTGTATGAACTTTGCTGACTTCACTTAATTTGGTACTGGAAAAGGACTATCGGTGAGTAAATTCCATTTTTTGTCTTTTGTCAGTGCTGTTGGGTAGGGAGTTCCAGGATTTTCACCCAGCGACGATGAAGGAATTGCGATATATTTCCAAGTCAGGATGGTGTGTGACTTAGACAGGAACTTCGAGGTGGTGGTGTTCCCATGCACCTGCTGCCCTTGTCCTTTTAGTTGGTAGATAGAGGTCACGGGTTTGCGAGGTGCTGTTGAAGAAGCCTTGGCGAGTTGCTGCAGTGCATCTTGTAGATGGTACACACTGCAGCCACGGTGCGCCGGTGGTGGAGGGAGTGCATGTTTAAGGTGGTGGATGGGGTGTCAGTCAAGCAGGTTGCTTTGTCCTGGATGGTGTCGAGCTCCTTGAGTCGTGTTGGAGCTGCCCTCATCCAGGCAAGTGGAGAGTATTCCATTACACTCCTGACTCGTGCCTTGTAGATGGTGGAAATGCTTTGGGGAGTCAGGAGGTGATTTACTTGCTGCAGAATACTCAGCCTCTGACCTGCTCTTGTAGTCACAGTATTTATGTGGCTGGTCCAGTTAAGTTTCTGGTCAATGGTGACCCCCAGGATGTTGGTGGTGGGGGATTCAACAATGGTAATGCCATTGATTGTCATGAGGAGGTGGTTAGACTCACTCTCTCTCTCGTTGGAGATGGTCATTGCCTGGCACTTGTATGACACGAATGTTACTTGCCACTTATCAGCCCAAGCCTGAATGTTGTCCAGGTCATGCTGCATGCGGACACGGACTGCTTCATTATCTGAGGAATTGCACATTGCAATCATCAGTGAACATCCCCACTTCTGACTTTATGATGGAGGGAAGGTCATTGATGAAGCAGCTGAAGGTGGTTGGGCCTAGGACACTGCCCTGAGGAACTCCTGCAGCGATGTCCTGGTGCTGAGATGATTGACCTCCAATAACCACAACCATCTTCCTTTGTGCTAGGTATGACTCCAGCCAGTGGCGAGGTTTCCCCCAGATTCCCATTGACTTCAGTTTTACTCGGGCTCCTTGATGCCACACTCGGTCAAATGCTGCCTTGATGTCAAGGGCAGTCACTCTCGCCTCACCTCTGGAATTCAGCTCTTTTGTTCATGTTTGGACCAAGGCTGTAATGAGGTCGGGAGCCGAGTGGTTCTGGCGGAACCCAAACTGAGCATTGGTGAGCATGCTATTGGTGAGTAAGTGCCGCTTGATAGCACTGTCGACGACACCTTCCATCACTTTGCTGATGATTGAGAGTAGGCTGATGGGGCATTAATTGACTGGATTGGATTTGTCCTTTTTTTGTGGACAGTACATACTTCTACTTTGTCGGGTAGATGCCAGTGTTGTAGCTGTACTGCAACAGTTTGCCTAGAGGCGTGGCCAGTTCTGGAGCACAAGTATTCAGCATGACAGCTGGGTTTTGTCGGGGCCCCATAGCCTTTGCTGTATCCAGTGCGCTCAGCCGTTTCTTTATCATGTGGAGTGAATTGAATTGGCTGAAGACTGGCTTCTGTGATGGGTAGGACCTCAGGAGGTTGTACACTCCTCATCGAACCAGGGTTGGTACTCTGGCTTGATGGTAATGGTAGAGTGAAGGATATGCCAGGCCATGAGATTATAGATTGTGGTGGAATACAATTCAGCTGCTGATGGCCCTCAGAGCCTCATGGATGCCCAGTTTTGGCTGAAAGGTATGACTATGTCTAGTAGCTGGACTGTGGGACAGCTCTCCCAATTTTGGCACCAGTCCCCAGATAGGACTTTGCAGGGTCGACTGGGCTGGGTGTGCCTTTCATGTTCGAATCCAATGCCTAGGTCTATGCCCGGTGGTCCATCCAATTTTATTCTTGTACTTCGTCGTAGCAGTTTGGTACAACTGAGCGGCTTACAAGGCCATTTCAGAGTCAACCACATTGCTGTGGGTCTAGAATCACATAGGACGGCAGATGGGTTTTTATGACTTTCCGGTAGTTTCATGATCACCAGATTTATTTAATTAACTGAATTTAAATTCCCCAGCTTCCCGTGGCAGGATTTGAAGTCATGTCTCCAGATCATTAGTCCAGTCCTCTGGATTGCTAGTCCAGTAACATAACCAGTATGCTACCGTACCACCTAGCTTTTGCAGCTTTGTAGATATCTCTTAACCTATATTAAAATAACTTGGAGACTAATGGTCGTTTTTGAGCCCACTTTTCCCTGCTGCCCCCAGCACAGAGATTGATTGATTGATTTATTCATGATCAGGATTACAAGTTCTGGACAATTTCAGCAATTACAATTGGACATATGAAGTACCCATTACAAAATCAAAGGTATGTTCTGAAACCCAGATGAGAAATAGAACTGCTGCAGTGAGAGATTTTTTGTTCCTCTTCCCACACGCATTAGCTATTTTGAAAATGATAACACTTGCCCCAAATTGCCTGGGAAATCAAACTCCAGTTCCAGCTGTAACCAATAACATTCTAACCAGCTAGACAGGACACTTTCTCCATTCATTCTAAATTCTCTTTAGCATTGTAAATAACTTGTGCTTTTGTTTTAAAAGGAAATAACAACTAAAGGCAGCAATAGACAATACATTCTAAGTTCTGTGTTTCAATATCTTAGCTCCCCCTTACCCAATGTACATGTAACAGATTCTGACTCCCTTTCCTCTTTCCCCTTCCCCCCCAAAATTTTTTTTGTGATATACTTATTCATGGACATTGCAACATTCCATAAGTTAATGAGCAATTTTGTGGGATTGTAATCAGGTGCAGAATTTCCTGCAGCGGTGAGATTGGTGGCGTTTGCTGTAAATGTTGCCGTTTTGCACGTCGATCTTGCTGTTGCAAAGTTTCTCCAAAATTTCCTGGATTTGTAATTTGGTCTGCCGCAGCAAGCATAGCGGCGAATGGGAAGTGGTACAGTCAGTGGCCAGTGTTTGCTATATATCTGGTTGGTCACTCAGATATTTCTGTGGTTTTGTTCTTTCACCAGCTCAGAACCAAAATAAAGCATCAGGGCTTCAATGTATTGATTGTTTGGCTGACCATTGGAAATATCGTTTTTGACATTGCATGCCTGAGGTTAACTCGGAGGATAGGCAAGAGCGACCTGGAACTAGATACCAAACATGTACTTGAGGGAGTTTTTATAGTGTTATGGGTGATTTCCTAATTGGGGAAAATATGCCGTCAAAGAAAGCTGTTCAATTTATATGAACTTCCTGTACGAGTGCAGGGATTGATTGGCTACTTCAAAAAGTTTAAAGAGCAACTCTATAAACACTGAAGGCTCTGTATTAGAAGCTGGACCTCAAGCAAGTGAGACAACCACTTTATTAAAGTTGTCTTATTGGTGAATATTCTGAATTCACAAAAGATTGCACAAACATTCCAGATACCGTTAAATTAGATATCAATAATTGCAATGAAGCTGAAATATAAAGTACACAAGGCCAAATCTAAATGCTGTCTTATATAGACCTAACACAAGCATGTCACCAAGTAACAACTTGTTACCAAGTTCAAGTTTGTCCTTGACTCTGTTCTGGTATCGCTTCTCACTTGGAAACCTTACTATAAGCAGCAGTCTTTGTTCATTGTATATATCGATTATATTTATTGGTAGATACCTGCTGCTGTTTCAGAAGTACAAAACAGGCTCTTCCTTCCGAGCAATAAAGTTTCAAAAAGTGCAATTTATACCGGAACCGTTTAAAAACTTTTAGTACAGTTTTCTGTGGGACTCTTATGCTAATATTTGGTGATCCACGCACCTCTAACATTTCTATAATTTACATAAACCGAATACTCATTACACATCAGGGTGGACCTCAATTCAAAGAATTTATTCGTAAGAGGTAGTACCCCCATTCTGCTTAATATTAGCTAGATTTCGGAAGAAATTATTTTTTGTGTTGAGCTGTTAGTTTCATAAATTGGAACAAAACAGTCTTTGCTTTGGAAACCAGACACGCAATAAGTAGTTTACTACAATAATTTAGTGGTACTTAGACACTATGTGCAGACAACACTGTTCTTAAAAAGAAGATGGCCCACTGGTGCCATTATTTTTTAGTCTAAGTTTTAGTGGTGAGAAAACGTGTGTTAATTCAGGAAATTTGATCGCCATTGATTTTAATGGGGGATGAAGCTATGATTAACCTCTCGTTGTTTCAACGATGGCGCAAAAGTGTTAGGCAATTATGGCATGGCTTAAGTCGCTTATGTCATTTCCTCTTTCTATTGTGCTGTAAAATGGGCCGTACGATGTAGAGGCGCCCTTACAATTGTGCAATTCTCCGTGAAATTCTCGCCCCTCATCCTCTAATTGTATAAATGCTCAAAAAATTCCTTGTTCTCTACCCCTTTCCAAAAAGAGAATTGGAAAATAAACACTGCTTCTTGACAGATAGCTTCAATAGTGGACACATTGGTTTTCTAGGTGGTATTTATTGTATTTATCATGTCCATATTTGTTGGAAGAACCCAACAAAATATGGTAAATTAATAAAGCAACAAGAGGCAAAGAGTGCAGACTCTCGTGGGCCTAGTGTCCAAAATGACATCTTAATTCACAGTATCCCATCCACGTAGTTTTTAATTTGTGGGCCAAGTAATATAGTTGAGCCCTATAAAAACAGATTACATTCAATCTCATGTAAGTAAAGGATAGATCGTATATAACTTAAATTTTTTAATCAGTTGTGTAATGTTTAAGTGCTGTAAAGGAAAAGACACTGCATTGTCATGCAGTAAATACAGTATAGAATAAGACGTTACAAGCTATAAATGAGAGAACATAAAAGTTTTCTATGGAAAGTGCCCCTTGTACTTTAAGATAAATCGCATTTCAATCCAGCCTAACCGAAAAAACTGTTTATAATTCCACAAGGGTTGTCTTGTTTATATATGATACAATCCATCTGCTCCTGCTCAAACTGGTAATGGTATAATGACTACAAACATTCAAGCGGCTTGCTGACAAATCCAAAGTGGATTGAAGTTACAACCTGGTAGTCCAAGAACAGAATTGTCTGTTCCTGTATATTACCAGAGGATGATCACGTGAAGTGGGTTTCAAGCTGTGATGAGTTGCCAAATCATTCATCTGTACTGCACTGCTTAGCTATTGAGTCACTCTAATGTATTAAAATATCTAGTAACATGTTGTTTGACACACTTTATCAAGAGAAATTACACTTTATTTCTACCAGCTGTTATAGGGAGCCTCGCTTGTGCTAATCCCCATGCTGTGTTCCTTGTTTCTGGCATCACTTATTCTGTGATGCAAACAACTAGCAATTTCTAGCCGATGATGGAGAAACTGCCAAACTCACTTGGATCAACAGGAACTCGCTCAGATCAACAAGAACTACGTAAATTGTATTACTAAATCATTTTGGGGCAATATTTAATTTGAAGAACTTGGAAACATGGAAATGTAAATCAGTGAAGTACCATTCTTCATTTACAGCTGCATCTGCTTTAAGATTGAACCACTGAGACAAGTTGTTTTGTTCTCTCTGGGAGTTACAAGTGAGAAAGCGGCACATGACAAATGCACAAATGCCTCCCCAGTTGGAATAAACATATTTGCACAAGTTTTGGTTGCATGGGTTTCAAGTATCTTAAATGTCTCATTATTCTGTTGCAAATGTCTTTCATTTTCCAAGAAAGTTCAGATATATTGCAGATGTTATGGATAACTACATGTAGGAAAACATTCAGAAAGCAATATTCTATGATGTAAAATTTATGTTAAACCATAAGTACTTAATATGGGTAGAAAGCTATCACAAGATTGCAGAATACGAGGGGATACTACTAACATGTTAATCTTCATTGTTGAAGTAAAGAGGCTACATTATGCATTTTTGACGGTCATTGCTAGAATACCTTTCTATATACCATGATATACTTGCGCAGAATACTGTGTTTTTTGAGGTCCAGAGTAGAGTATATTGTTGAAAATTATGTAGTTATCCATATTTAAAAAAATTAACCTAAAATTAATCAACTCCCTGTTTTTAACAGATGTGAGAGTTGCGTGGAACTGCTATTTGTTAGAGGTTCTGGAAACTGTCAGGAGTGTGGCACAGCACTACGAAAGAACAACTTCAGAGTGCAACTCTTTGAAGATCCTACAGTGGACAAGGAGGTAGACATTAGAAAGAAAGTGTTAAAAATGTAAGAAAATTTTATTTCTGCTGTCTGATAGCATCTGTGAAGATAATTACATGTGTAGCATTACATACATAGAATGTACAGCACAGAAACAGGCTATTTGACCCAACTGATCCATGCCAGTGTTTGTACTCTACATGAGCCTCCTCCCACTCTTAATGACCTCTTTGCACCCTGCTCCCATATCCCACTATTCCCTTCTCCCTAATGTATGCATCAAGCCTCCCCTTAAATTTTTCACTGCTATCTGCTTCAACCACTCCATGAGGCAGAGAGTTCTACATTCTCAGCACTCAAAAGAAATTCTTCTTAAAATTATTTATTTGATCCGTTAGTGGCTATCTTGTATTTATGCGCTCTTGTTCTGCACTCCCCCACAAATGGAAACAATTTCTCCATATCCACCCTATCAAACCCTTTCATAATTTGATAGATCTCTATCAGATCTCCTCTTAGTCTTTTCTCTTCCAGAGAAAAGAACTCCAGCCTGCTTAATCTTTCCTGATAGTTGTATCCTCTCAATTCTGGTACCATCCTTGTAAATCTTTTCTCCACTTTCTCCAGTGCTTCAATATCCTTTTTGCAGTATGGGAGACTAGGACTGCGCACAGTACCCTTGTGTGGTTTAACCAAAGTTCCATATAATTTTAACATTACTTCCCTGCTTTTATATTCTGTTCCTCTAGAAATGAATGTTGTTTGTACTTTTTATGGCCTTATCAACTTGCATTGCTATTTTTAGCGATTTATGTTTCTGTGCTCTCAGATTTATTTGCTACTATATCCTATTTAGTTTCTTACCTTCCAAGGAAAAAGCGACCTCCTTATTCCTCCTAGCAAAATGAACTACCTCACACTATATTGAGTCGCATTTGCCATTTTATCCACCCACTCTGCAAGCCTGTTTATCATCTTGTATTTTGGTGCAGGCCTCCACATTATTAACTATATACACCCCCCCCCCCCCCCCTCCCCAATTTGGTATTTAAGATGATTGGCAAAAGAACCAGAGGTGACATGAGGAAACATTTTTTACACAGTGAGTTGTGATCTGCCTGAAAGGGTAGTGG
The DNA here is from genome assembly GCA_030390025.1 of Squalus acanthias. Classification (NCBI taxonomy): domain Eukaryota; kingdom Metazoa; phylum Chordata; class Chondrichthyes; order Squaliformes; family Squalidae; genus Squalus; species Squalus acanthias. The sequence goes on along the minus strand of CM059425.1, from coordinate 31,927,719 downwards.
AAGCAGATTCAGTAGCGACATTCAAAAGAGAATTGGATAAATACTTGAAGGGATAAAATTTACAGGGCTATGGGAAAAGAGCAGGGGAGCCTGATTAATTGGATAGCTCTAACAAAGAGCCGGCATAGGCACGATGGGCCCAATGGCCTCCTTCTGTGCTGTATCGTTCTATGATCTGAAAATTTCAACATCATATCTCCAATTCCTGAGTCAAAATCAATTTTACACAATGTATATAGTAAACAGTAGTGGTTCCAACACAGATCCCTGCAGGACGCCACTTCCCACTTCTGCCACTTAACTCCTACCCTCTGTTTTCTGTTTTGTAGTCATCTTTCAATCTGTTTTGCTACCTGGCTCCTGACTCCACATGCTCTGATCTTGTCATGCTTCCTGTTACTTCAAAGAATTCAATAATATTAGTTAAACATGACCTTCATTTTAAAAATCCATGCTGACTATTTTTTATTATATTCTCGGTCTCTAGGTGTTTTGCTATCTCATCTTTTAGCAAAGATTCTGGTATGTTTCCTACCATTGATGTTAAGCTAACTGATCTATAATTCCCTGAGTTAGTTCTATCTCCCTCTATGAAGATAGGAATTATATTTGCTGTCTGCCAGTCCTCTGGTGATGTTCTAATAAAGGGTCCACATCTGAAACTTCAACTTATCTGATCTCTGTACAGATCATGGCTGACTTGCTGAGTCTTTCCAGCAGTTTCTGATTTTTAATGAGCCTTTGGTTAATCAGAGTCTGCTTTGATTCTTGGGAAATCATCCTGACACACATGCCAAATATCACCCTCCAAGTACTAATCTCAATGCATCATATATGAGTATGTCAGATTTAGTATAAAAGGGAATTAATATGTGTAATTATTTTAATCCTTAAAGGCATGCAAGTTGTACTTAATCACAAAAGAAACAGGCAGGGCAAAGTATTAAGTGCCACCATGACTCAGTGGTCGCATATTTGCCTTCCGCTGGTAGCGTGTGTTTTTAAGCTCTGCTTCAGGACTTGAGCATGCAATGTTAGCTGGCATATCCGTACTGAGGGGAGTGCTGCATTGTTGGAGGTTCCGTCTTTGTATGAGATGTTAAACCTAGGCCCCATCTGGCTGTTTGGGTGGACGTACAAGGCACTTTTTGAAGAAGAGCTCTCCTGGTGTCCTAACCATCATTTATTCCTCAAACAACACCACCAAAACAGATTAATTGGCAGTTTATCTCATTTCTGTTTGTGGAATCTTGCTGTGGTCAAATTGGCTGTTACATTTGTCAACATAAACGCTGACTACCTTCAAAAGTAAGTAATTGGCTGTGAAGCACTTGGGGATGTCCTGAGGATGTGAAAGGTGCTACATAAATGCAAATGCTTCTTTCTTTAATGTTGAGTAAGAATGGCTACATGTATTCTAAGAATTACAAACATCATCTCGTTAATTTGTTTTTTTAAATTAAAAAGTTTTTAAAATCAGTGTGAGGGATGTTGGTACAAAAGCAAAATACTCCGGATGCTGGAAATCTGAAATAAAAACAGAAAATGCTGGAAATACTCAGCAGGTCAGGCGGCATCTGTAGAGAGAGAAACAGAGTTAACGTTTCAGGTCAATGACCCTTCGTCAGAACTGGAAAAAGTTGGAGATGTAACAGGTTTATAAACAAGTGAGGGGGGAGGGGAGGAACAAACAAAAGGGAAGGTCTGTGATAGGATGGAATCTCTCCTGCCTTCCATCCTATCACAGACCTTCCCTTTTGTTCGTTCCTCCCCTCCCCCCCTCTCCCTGCACGTACACTTGCTTAAAAACCTGTTACATCTCCAGCTTTTTCCAGTTCTGACGAAGGGTCATTGACCTGAAACGTTAACTCTGTTTTTCTCGCTACAGATGCTGCCTGACCTGCTGAGTATTTCCAGCATTTTCTGTTTTTATATGCGGGATGTTAGTGTTGGGGAATGGAACTCTTCCCATTTTAGGCACCCACTATTGGCATCAAGCACAGCCAGATGCAGAGTAAAGCTCCTTCTATTATGACTCCCCAATGTCCCTTAGTCCCAAACTGAGAAGAGCATCACCCACTGCACCAGTCTGAGAGCTTCCATTTTCCACACCTGCCATTCCTTGGCCTCTGAGTGAGATTGCTAATTAATGCCAAGTTAGGGACAGTTTTCTGTTGTACTCTGAACAGAGACTGCCCAAATTCATTTCATATAGGACTATTCCAGCCAGCAGACATAGGAGAATTTTGTTCCCATCAATCTGGGATGGTTAATTAAATATTTAACCCTAATAGTTAATAACCAAGCAAAGCAAATAGAATATCATCTCCCACCTACGCAATCATAAATGTGATTTGAAATGGCAACATCCACATCCTTTCCTGTCACTGGCTGTCATAGGTTGGGTGCACAGATTTAACAACATAGAAAAGACAAGCTCATAATTATGGAGTAGCTGGAGGTAAATGACTCGTTATTGATGCTTTATCTGTTCATCAATTTAAGCTTAACCGTTTTTCTGTGTGAGGTTAGTTTTCAAGGAGAAGGGCATTATATGGCAAAGTATTTACAATCAGTCTTTACATATATTGCATGTTAAGTAGGTCTGTGGACAAACAGTTTTGACAGTCTGCAGTTTTAGGAGCACACTTATGTAGGATATGCATTTTTTTGGGAGTCTTTCAACTTGGAAACTGGTTTATTGTGGATTCAACTTATAATTATCAGTACTTGACCAAGTAGAGTTTATCCTCAGACAAGGATTCCACTGTTCTAGATCACTTGACTACCTTCACCCATATTAATTGGGTTCTTTCACAATCTTAAAACATGAAGACCAGGTAGTGTTGGCTGACGCAGTACTTTTGTATATCTGATCTAGGATGCATTTATGCAACAGCTGTAATGTTGGTGCAAAGCAAAATTGCATTGCATCACTGTTGCAGTTGTGTAAATGCAGTATAAATTCAGACATCAGAGTGGAGTGAGACTCTCTAGAAGAGGGAGTCTTACTCCACTGTACTTCAAAGGTTGTACTTTTAACTCTAAATTTACACTACATAAGTTTAGTGTCAGTGCAAAGTGGAAACCACTTCATACCAGAATTGAACTTGTGGTTTAAATGCACCCTTAAATGTTGATTCTGTCAGCACTAATTTATTTCCCCAGCTCTTTGTGGACTTGCAATTTTGGGTCTCCAAACCAGCCACCACAACATTGCTCAACTGCAATTTTCTGTAGGCTTCACCAGTGTGTGATTCCATAAAGTCAACACAGATGCATCTCTTCTAGTCCAGCTTGCGAACAAACAGCAGTACCAGTTGAGTTGTTGTGTTGAGATACCACTTCTGTAAACACCTGGTACTTAAACAGTTTTTCATTTAACTTGATAAGGGGCACTCTCACTCAGTCGTGGTGAGCAAATTATATCCTGAAATAAGCATTTCCCTAATGTTCAGATCCTGGATATGTTTGTACTTCTAAAATGATCATAATGATCTTCAGCGTTAAATGTTGTAATGCACTGAGAATTTTTAAATTTCATTTTTGATTTGACTAATGTGTCATAGAAACATAGAAGATAGGAGCAGGAGGAGGCCATTCGGCCCCTCGAGCCTGTTCCGCCAATTAATGAGATCATGGCTGATCATCCAAATTCAGTACCCTGTCCCTGCATTCTTCCCATATCCCTTGATCCCTTTAGCCTTAAGAAATATATCTAACTCCTTCTTGAATATATTTACTGAATTGGCCTCAACTGCCTTCTGTGGTAGAGAATTCCACAGGTTCACCACTCTCTGGGTGAAGAAATTCCTCCTCATCTCAGTCCTAAATGGCTTACCCCTTATCCTTAGACTGTGACCCCTGGTTCTGGACTCCCCCGGCATCGGGAACATCCTTCCTGCATCTGGTCTGTCTAGTCCTGTTAGAATTTTATAAGTTTCAATGAGACCCCCCTCTCATTCTTCTAAACTCTAGCGAATATAAGCCTAATCGACCCAATCTCTCTTCATATGTCATTCCTGCCATCCCAGGTATCAGTCTGGTAAATCTTCGCTGCACTCCCTCCATGGCAAGAACATCCTTCCTTAGATAAGGCGACCAAAACGGTACACAATACTCAAGGTGTGGTCTCACCAAGGCCCTGTACAACTATAGCAAGACATCCTTGCTCCTGTAATCAAATCCTCTCGCTATGAAGGCCAACATACCATTTGCCTTCTTAACCGCCTGCTGCACCTGCATGCTTACCTTCAACGACTGGTGCACAAGGACACCCAGGCCTCGTTGCACTTCCCATTTTCCCAATCTATTGCCGTTCAGATAATCTGTCTTCCTGTTTTTGCCACCAAAGTGGATAACCTCGCATTTATCCACATTAAACTGCATCTGCCCAATCACCCAACCTGTCCAAATCATACTGGAGTTTCTCTGCATCCTCCTCACAGCACACACGCCCACCCAGCTTTGTGTCGTCTGCAAACTTGGAGATATTACATCTAGTTCCCTCGTCTAGATCATTAATATATATTGTGAATAGCTGGGGTCCCAGCACCAATCCCTGCGGTACCCCACTAGTCACTGCCTGCCACTCGGAAAAAGACCCGTTTATTCCAACTCTTTGCTTCCTGTCTGCCAACCAGTTCTCTATCCAAGTCAGTACCTTACCCCCAATCCCATGTGCTTTAACTTTGCATGCCAATCTCTTATGCGGGACCTTATCGAAAGCCTTCTGAAAGTCCACATCCACTGGTTCTCCCTTATCTATTCTACCAGTTACATCCTCAAAAAATTCCAGTAGATTAGTCAAGCATGATTTACCTTTTGTAAATCCATGTTGACTTTATCCGATCCGGTCACTGTTTTCCAAGTGCTCTGCTATTACATCTTTTATAATGGACTCTAGCATTTTCCCCACTACCAATGTCAGGCTTACCGGTTTATAATTCCGCGTTTTCTCTCCACCACCTTTTTTAAATAGTGGGGTTACATTAGCTACCCTCCAATCCATGGGAACTGTTCCAGAGTCTATAGAATTTTGGAAGATAACCAGCAATGCATCTACTATTTCTAGGGCCACTTCCCTAAGTACCCTAGGATGTAGATTATCAGGCCCTGGGGATTTATCGGCCTTCAATCCCGTCAATTTCCCTAACACCATTTCCCTACAAATACTGATTTCATTCAGTTCCTCCCTCTCATTAAACCCTATGTTCCCTGACATTTCTGGGAGGTTATTTGTGTCCTCCTTTGTGAAGACAGAACCAAAGTATGTATTTAATTGGTCTACCATTTCTTTGTTCCCCATTATAGATTCCCCTGATTCTGACTGCAAGGAACCTACGCTTGACTTCACCACTCGTTTTCTCTTCACATATCTATAGAAGCTTTTACAGTCAGTTTTTATGTTCCCTACAAGCTTACTCTCATACTCTATTTCCCCCCTCTTAATTAATCCCTTGTCCTCCTTTGCTGAATCCTAAACTGCTCCCAATCCTCAGGTTTGCTGCTTTTTCTGGCCAATTTATATGTCCTCTCCTTGGATCTTATGCTATCCTTAATTTCCCTTGTTAGCCACGGTTGAGTCACCTTTTTTGTTTTATTTTTATGCCAAACAGGGATGAACAAATTCTGTAGTTCATCCATGCGATCTTTAAATGTTTGCCATTGCCTATCCACCGTCAACCCTTTAAGTAACGTTCCCCAATCCATCCTAGCCAACTCGCACCTCATACCATCATAGTTTCCTTTATTTAAATTCAGGACCCTAGTCTCTGAGTCAACTACTTCACTCTCCATCTTAATGAAGAATTCTATCATATTATGCTTACATATTAAAGAAATCTAAATGTTTAATTTGTTCAATAACTCTGTTTACTCCTTTTGGATATGAAGATACAACAAAAGGGAAGAGACTTTCGTACTCTCAAAGAATATAATGACTTTCTTGAAGAGATTGAAGATATTGGTAAGTCTGAAACTTGAAGAATGCTTATGAAGTGAGGTATAAATGTTTAATCAATCTAGCAATACCTGAGCAGTAAAAGACCGAACTTGCTAACTGAATCCTGGAAATAGTTAGAAGTATACACATTGAAGGTTCCACATGGCAGACTGTTCACAAAGTTAAAAGCCCATGGGATCCAGGGCAAAGTGTCAAGTTGGATTCAAAACTGGCTCGGAGGCAGGAAGCAGAGGGTAATGGTTGATGGGTGTTTTTGTGACTGGAAGGCTGTTTCCAGTGGGGTTCTGCAGGGCTCAGTACTGGGTCCCTTGCTTTTTGTGGTATATATCACTTGAATATAGGGGGTATGATTAAGAAGTTTGCAGATGATACTAAAATCGGCTGTGTGGTTGATACTGAAGAAGGAAGCTGTAGACTGCAGGAAGATATCAATAAATTGGTCATGTGGGCAGATCAGTGGCAAATGGAATTCAATCTGGAGAAGTGTGAGGTAATGCATTTGGGGAGGGCTAACAAGGAAAGGGAATACACATTAAATTGTAGGACACCTGAGTAGTGTAGAAGAACAAAGGGACCTTGGAGTGCATGTCCACAGATCCCTGAAGGTAGCAGGCCAGGTAGATAAGGTGGTTAAGAAGGCATACGGAATGCTTGCCTTTATTAGCCGTGGCATAGAATACTTTGGCGATTCTGTATCTAATTTACTTCACCTGAGGAAGGAGCAATCGATAGCTCCGAAAGCTTGTGATTTCAAATAAAACTGTTGGACTATAACCTGGTGTTGTGCGACCTCTCAATAGAATACAAGAGCAGGGGGGTTATGCTTCAACTGTATAAAACACTAGTTAGGCCTCAGCTAGAGTACTGCGTGCAGTTCTGGTCACCACATTACAGGAAAGATGTGATTGCACTAGAGAGGGTACAGAGGAGATTTACAAGGATGTTGTCGGGAGTAGAGAATCTTAACTATGAGGAAAGACTGGATAGGCTGGGTTTGACTTCCTTGGAACAGAGGAGGCTGAGGGGAGATCTTATTGAGGTTTATAAAATTCTGAGGGGCCTAGATAAAGTGGATAGAAAGGACCTATTTTCCTTAGCAGAGGGGTCAAAAACCAGGGGGCACAGATTTAAAGTAATTGGTGGAAGGTTTAGAGGGGATTTGAAGGGAAATTTCTTCACCCAGAGGGTTGTGGGGGTCTGGAACTCACTGCCTGAAAGGGTGGTAGAGGCCGAAACCCTAACCACATTTAAAAAATACTTGGATGTGCACTTGGGATGCTGTAACCTGCAGGGCTACGGACCAGGAGCTGGGAAGTGGGATAAGGCTGGATAGCTCTTTGTTGGCTGGCGCGGACACGATGGGCCGAAATGGCCTCCTTCCGTGCTGTAACTTTCTATGATTCTATACTGGGGCAATCATCAGGGATAAATATGACTGCTTCATATTGCCCAACTTAACCCATACATTATCCTTTTTAATACTGGGATCTCAGCAACTCAGTGTTCTTGTGCAATTATCTGAAACATTTACCTTTTTTCCCAAATGTCCGAACTCTCATTGATATATAAATACAATCTGATTGCCCCATTACTTTTTATCTTTTTCATTATTGTTTCAATCAAAATATATCAGTTGAAACAGAAATTTGCATTGTCGGCAGGAGTTTTTTGGATCTCAATCCTTAGTCTATGTAACGTATTTTGTTTTTATATAAATGAAGTTAGACTCCGATGGCATAGTGGGAAAGACTCAGAGTATGGCTATGTGAGAAAATAAAGTGGCAAAACAGATTGTGATGAAGATAATGAGAAGTTCTCTAAATGTCGCAATGTATTTTCCCAAGTGGCATCCAAAAGTACCATGTATGACAGCGAATACTTTAAAAAATTCATTCTCAGGATGTGGGCGTTGCTGCCAAAACCACCATTTATTGCCCATCCCTAGTTGCCCTGAGAAGGTGGTGGTGGGCCACCTTCTTGAACCCTGCAGTGTAGCGGTTTGATACAACTTGCTAAGTCACTTCAGAGGGCAGTTGAGATTCAATCACGTTGATATGTGACAGAGTAACATAAAGGCCAGACTGGGTGAGATTTCCTTCCCTAAAGGAAATTAGTGAACCAGTTGGGTTTTTAATGACACTCTTACAGTTTTACTGCAATAGCATACCAGCTTTTTATTTCCAGATATTTTTAAAAAATTGAATTCAAATTCTCAAACTGCCATGGTGGAACTTGTTCTCAGCAGAATTGTCTTACTATCTGTGTACAGAAATGTTGTTCGTTAAAGCATTCTTTTAAAAAGACTGAATATCTGCTTCAGGAAGGAGTGAAGAATGAAAAAGGGCAACACGGTGGCATAGTGGTTAGCACTGGTGCCTCACAGCGCCAGGGACCCGGGTTCAAATCTGACCTCGGGTGACTGTGTGGAGTTTGCACATTCTCCCCGTGTCTGCGTGGGTTTCCTCCGGGTGCTCCGGTTTCCTCCCACAGTCCAAAAATGTGCGGGTTAGGTTGATTTGGCTATGATAAATTGACCCTTAGTGTTAGGGGGGGGATTAAATATGTGGGGTTACGGGGATAGGGTGGGATATGTTAGGGGGAATTAAATACGTGGGGTTACGGGGGTAGGGTGGGATATGTGTACTGTGGGGATTAAAGCAGGGACAGGGTACTGGATTTGAATGATCAGCCATGATCGTATTGAATGGTGGAGCAGGCTCGACGGGCCGAATGGCCTACTCCTGCTCCTAGGTTTCTATGTTTCTATGTTTCTATGTAATTACTGAATGCAACAATACACATTGCTTGTCTTGCATTGTATTAATGGATTGAATAGTTGAGTATTCAACATGGAGGGGGGGTGGGGGGCAATTCGCTGTTCATGACTACTCTAGGGTTAAAAAACATGTTATCAATTGTCGTACTAGACATTTATTCAATTGTAACCTGGCAAGGCAAGAGTTTGCTTGTCATGAAATAGTTCTGTTTATGCCATGAAAGTGGTCCTATGAATCATTGAATAAAGCACTTGGAATGCAATTGCATATGGTGCTTCTTGGGGCTCAAAACACAGTTTATAGAGTCATACAGCACAGAAAGAGGCCCTTCGGCCCATCGTGTCTGCGCCGGCCATCAAGCCCTGTCTATTCTAATCCCATTTTCCAGCACTTGGTCCGTAGCCTTGTATGCTATGGCGTTTTATGAAGTGACCTAAATAACCCTTGAAAGTTTTTTTTAATGCATTGTGCTTTAGGCCACATCATTCTCTCTGTTTTATGGAAATATTCATGGCACATGTAGCATCGTTTTATTTTTGGTGATTCAGTTTATTCTTTTGTTTCCTGTACTTATTTGTTCTTTTGTACATAAATGAATACTAAAAGTCTTACTAGATGTATACTGTGCGAGGGGAATAAATGAATACAGAGGAGGTAAGGGCTGATTTGAAATTGGGTGAGGTTTTATTCTATAGTTTGATACTGTAAATTAAAGTATAGAATGTACAATTGCAATGGCTATAAGTATGACCAAAAAACTCCTGCTGAAGAAGTAATTTGAAGAATGCTGGTATAGCTGCCTTTTTTCACCGAACAAAATTACATTAGATAACAAGGTAGGCAAAGATACAGAAGAAAAGAGGATGTGGGGAATCCTGAACTTCAATACAGTGATGAAAAACAATGGCTAGATCTTGAATGGTCATTGAAATATAGTAAAGGGAATTCACATTGCAGTCTATTCCTGATAATTCAAAGTCCTTTTTTGCTTGAAAAATATTAACAGGTAATTCAAATTTAGCAACTTTGAATTAGGAGGAGTAGATGATATTGGATTGTTTTGCTGATAGTACACAGTAAATCAGTAAGTCAATCTGAAACTAAGGTTTTTTTTTTGCAGTGAATAATCTGACCAACAATATTGATGTGGAGAACACGAAAAGAAAAATGGAGCAATACCAGAAGGACAACAAAGATGTTATTTACAGAAACAAGATAAAACTGGTCAGTTGATCTGTCTAATTTAAAATGACCTCTTTTTCTCTTTCTCTCCGCCCCCCCCTATTAACTGTTTTGTTATTACTGTGTTTTGTCATTTCAAAGCTGCAACTATTAACTCTCAAACCTAAGTGTACCGAATCTATACCGTACATGTGCCACATAGGAACAGGAGTAGGCCATTTAGCCCCTCGAGCCTGTTACGTCATTCAATGAGATCATGGATGATCTGCGACCTAACTCCATATGCCCGCCTTTGGCCCATATAGAGTCATAGAAATTTACGGCGCAGAAGGAGGCCATTCGACCCATTGTGTCTGCCGGCCGAAAATGAGCTAACCAGCCTAATCCCACTTTCCACCTCTTGGTCCGTAGCCCTGTAGGTTACGGCACTTCAAGTGCATATCCAAGTACTTTTTAAATGTGGTGAGCGTTTCTGCCTCTACCACCCTTTCAGGCAGTGAGTTCCAGACCACCACCACCCTCTGGGTTAAAAAAGTTCTCCTCAACTCCCTTCTAATCTTTCTACCAAATCTATGCCCCCTGGTTATTGACCTCTCTGCTAGGGGAATTAGGTCCTCCCTATCCACTCTATATAGGCCCCTCATAATTTTATACACCTCAATCAAGTCTCCCCTCAGCCTCCTCTGTTCCAAAGAAAACAACCCCAGCCTATCCAATCTTTCCTCAGCTAAAATTCTCCAGTCCAGGCAACATCCTCGTAAATCTCCTCTGTACCTATCCAGTGCAATCACATCTTTCCTGTAATGTGACCAGAACTGTACACGGTACTCTAGCTGTGGCCTAACTAGTGTTTTATTTTAGTGGAATTTTTTGAGGATGTAACTGGTAGAATAGATAAGGGAGAACCAGTGGATGTGGTGTATTTGGACTTTCAGAAGGCTTTCGATAAGGTCCCGCATAAGAGATTGGCGTGCAAAGTTAAAGCACATGGATTGGGGGTAAGGTACTGACTTGGATAGAGAACTGGTTGGCAGACAGGAAGCAAAGAGTTGGAATAAACGGGTCTTTTTCCGAGTGGCAGGCAGTGACTAGTGGGGGACCGCAGGGATCGGTGCTAGGACCCCAGTTATTCACAATATATATTAATGATCTAGACGAGGGAACTAGATGTAATATCTCCAAGTTTGCAGACGACACAAAGCTGGGTGGGCGTGTGTTGTGAGGAGGATGCAGAGAAACTCCAGTATGATTTGGACAAGTTGGGTGATTGGGCAGATGCATGGCAGATGCAGTATAATGTGGATAAATGCGAGGTTATCCACTTTGGTGGCAAAAACAGGAAGGCAGATTATTATCTGAATGGCAATAGATTGGGAAAAGGGGAAGTGCAACGAGACCTGGGAGTCCCTGTGCACCAGTCGTTGAAGGTAAGCATGCAGGTGCAGCAGGCGGTTAAGAAGGCAAATGGTATGTTGGCCTTCATAGCGAGAGGATTCGAGTACAGGAGCAAGGATGTCTTGCTGCAGTTGTACAGGGCCTTGGTGAGACCACACCTTGAGTATTGTGTGCAGTTTTCGTCGCCTTATCTGAGAAAGGATGTTCTTGCCATGGAGGGAGTGCAGTGAAGATTCACCAGACTGATACCTGGGATGGCAGGAATGACGTATGAAGAGAGATTGGGACGATTGGGCTTGTATTCGCTCGAGTTTAGAAGAATGAGAGGGGATCTCATTGAAACTTATAAAATTCTAACAGGACTAGACAGACTAGATGCAGGAAGGATGTTCCCGATGGTGGGGGAGTCCAGAACCAGGGGTCACAGTCTAAGGATAAGGGGTAGGCCATTTAGGACTGAGATGAGGAGGAATTTCTTCACCCAGAGAGTGGTGAACCTGTGGAATTCTCTACCACAGAAGGCAGTTGAGGCCAACTCATTAAATATATTCAAGAAGGAGCTAGATATATTTCTTAAGGCTAAAGGGATCAAGGGATATGGGGAGAAAGCAGGGACAGGGTACTGAATTTGGATGATCAGCCATGATCTCATTAAATGGCGGAGCAGGCTTGAGGGGCCGACTGGCCTACTCCTGCTCCTATCTTCTATGTTTCTATGTTATACAGTTCAAGCATAACTTCTCGGCTCTTATATTCTATGCCTCGGCTAATAAAGGAAAGTATCCCGTATGCCGCCTTAACCACCTTACCTACCTGTCCTGCTACCTTCAGGGATCTGTGGACATGCATGCCAAGGTCCCTCTGTTCCTTTACACTTCTCAGTATCCTACTATTTATTGTGTATTGCCTTGCCTTGTTAGCCCTCCCCAAATGCATTACTTCACACTTCTCCGGATTGAATTCCATTTGCTACTTTTCTGCCCACCTAACCAGTCCATTGATATCTTCCTGCAGTCTACAGCTTTCATCCTCACTATCAACCGCTCGGCCAATTTTTGTATCATCTGCAAACTTCTTAATCGTGCCCGCCACATTGAAGTCTAAATCATTGATGTATACCACAAAAAACAAGGGACCTAGTACTGAGCCCTGCGGAACCCCACTGGAAACCGCTTTCCAATCACAAAAATATCCGTCGACCATTAGCCTTTGCTTCCTGGCACTCAGCCAATTTTGGATCCAACTTGCCACTTTGCCTTGGATCCCATGGGCTTTTACTTTTCTGACCAATTTGCCATGTGGGACCTTGTCAAAAGCCTTGCAGACTACATCAAACGCACTACCCTCATCAATCCTCCTTGTTACCTCCTCAATAAATTCAATCAAGTTAATCAGACATGACCTTTCCTTAACAAGTCCATGCTGACTGTCCTTGATTAATCCGTGCCTTTCTAAATGGCGATTAATACTGTCCCTCAGAATTTTTTCAGCAATTTGCCCATCGCCGAGGTTAGGCTGACTGGCCTGTAATTACTCGGTCTATTCCTTTCTCCCCTTTTAAACAACTGTACAACACTAGCAGTCCTCCGGCACCATGCCTGTAGCCAGAGAGGATTGAAAAATGGTCAGAGTCTTCGCTATTTCCTCCCTTGCTTCTCTTAACAGCCTGGGATACATTTCATCCGGGTCTGCAGATTTATCTACTTTCAAAGATGCTAAACCTCTTAATACTTCCTCTCTCACTATGTTTATCTCATCTAATATTTCATACTCCTCCTCCTTAACTACAATGTCAGCATCATCCCTCTCTTTTGTGAAGACAGACGCAAAGTATTCATTAAGAACCATACCCACGTCTTCCGCCTCCACATACAAGCTTCCTTTTTAGTCTCCAATAGGCCATACTCTTTCTTTAGTTATCCTCTTACTCTTTATGTATTTATAAAACATATTTGGGTTTTCCTTGATTTTACTTGCCAATATTTTTTGATTCCCTCTTTGCTTTCCTAATTTCCTTTTTAATTTCACCCCTGCCCTTTCTATACTCTTCTAGGCTTTCTGCAGTATTTAGCTCTCGGTATCTGACCTAAGCTTCCCTTTTTTGCCTTATTCTGCCCTGTATGCCCCTTGACATCCAGGGGGCTCTAGGTTTGGGAGTCCCATCCTTTTTCTTTGTGGGAACATATTTGCTCTGAACCCTCACTATCTCCTCCTTGAATGCCTCCCACTGCTCTGACGCTGATTTACCTTCAAGTAGCCGTTTCCAGTCCACTTTTGCTAAATCACATCTCAGCTTAGTAAAATTGGCCTTTCCCCAATCGAGAACTTTTACTCCTGATCTATCTTTGTCCTTTTCCATAACTGCGCTAAATCTAACTGAATTATGATCACTACCACCAAAATGCTCTCCCACTGATAGCCCTTCCACCTACCCAGCTTCATTCCCTAAAACTAAGTCCAGAACCGCCCCCTCTCTTGTTGGGCTTGCTACATACTGGCTAAAAAAGTTCTCCTGAATGCACTTTATGAATTCTGCGCCCTCTATATCTTTTACACTGATTCTATCTCAGTTAATGTTGGGGTAGTTGAAATCCCCTACTATTACTGCCCTATTGTTTTTGCACTTCTCAGAAATTTGCCTACATATTTGCTCTTCTATCTCTCTCTGACTATTTGGGGGTCTATAGTACACTCCCAGCAGTAAAATTGCCCCTTTTTTTTTGTTCCGTTCAACCCATATGGCCTTATTTGATGATCCTTCTAACATCATATCCCTCCTCACAGCTGTAATTGTTTTTTTAACCAATATTGCGACCTTCCTTTTTTTATCCCCCTCTGTATCTTATCTGAAAACCCTGTAACCAGGAATGTTGAGCTGCCATTCCTGCCCTTTCAGCCACGTTTCAGTAATAGCTATGATATAAAATTCTTAAGGGGCTTGACAGGGTTAATGCTGGGAAAATGTTTCCCCTGACTGGGGAATCTAGAACACGGGGTCACAGTCTCAGAATAAGGGGTCAGCCATTTAGAACTGAGATGAGGAGAAATTTCTTCACTCAAAGGGTTGTGAATCTTTGGAATTCTCTACCCCAGAGAGCTGTGGATTCTCAGTCGTTGAGTATATTTAAGACAGAGATTGATAGATATTTGGATATTAAGGGATATGGAGATAGTGTGGGAAGGTGGAGTTGAGGTAGAAGATCAGCCATGATCTTGTTGAATGGTGGAGCAGGCTTGCAGGGCCAAATGGCCTACTCCTGCTCCTATTTCTTATGTTCTTATGATATCATACTTCCGCATGTCTGTGACCTCTGCTCATCTGCCTTATTCAGTAGACTCCTTGCATTGAAGTATATACTAGTAAGCACTGCCAAACCCCTCTGTCTAATTTTCTAGCCTTAATACCTCTGGTTAACAAAAATCTATCAATCTCAGATTTAAAATGAACAATTGATCTAGCGCCAATTGACATTTGTGAAAGAGAGTTCAGAAAGTCAGCACAGAACCAGAGGAGAGGTAAAGGGATACACAAGTACACACCCGATAGGGGAACCACAAATGCCAAGTTTAGCTCAGAATTTAGGAAAATTGCATAAATTATAATTTTTCTTGATCGTATGATAATGGAACTGTTGAATCTAGAAGGTGTTTTAATTCTTCCTTTTGAGTTGAGGTGCCTTCATGGTCTGAGTGTTCGCATAGGGTTCCTTTTGTCATTGCCATTGGACCGTAACTCTGGATTCTAATCAAAATGTTTTCAATTATTTTTTGTACGCACTCTTTTTACTAAAGCAGCGCTACTTTTTATTCTTTTTCAGTAAGTATGTGGAAACCCATTGTGGGACATTTTTTCTGATTATCTCCAGTTGTCGCTTTCTAGCCTTTTACTGAAAGCTGTTGCTGGCACAGTGCTACTGTTAATCATAGAATCTTACAGCACAGAAGGAGGCCATTCAGCCTGTCGTGCCTGTGCCAGCTGTTTGAAAGAACTATCCAATTTAGTCCCATGCCCCAGCTTTTTCCCCATAACCCTGCAAATTAGTCCTCTTCAAGTACATGCCCAGTTGCCTTTTGAAAGTTACTAGGGAATCTGATTCCACCACCCTTTCAGGTAGTTAACAACCCTTTGTGTTAAAAAATTCTCCTTTAGTTCTTTTGCAAATTATTTTAAATCTATGACCTCTGGTTACCGACCCACTTACCAGAGGAAACAGTTTCTCCCTACTTGCTCTTATCAAAACTCTTCATAATTTTGAATACCTCTATTAGGTCTGCACAGGCACGACAGGCCAAAATGGCCTCTTTCTGTGCTGTAAGATTCTATGATCAACCTTGTCTGCTCTAAGGAGAACAATCCCAGCTTCTCCAATCTCTCCACATAACTGAACGCTCATCCCTAGTATCATCCTGGTAAACCTCCTCTGTACCCTCTCCAAGGCCTTAACATCCTTCTTAAAGTGTGGTGCCCAGAATTGTAAATAATACTCCAGCTGAGGCCTAACTAATGGTTTGTAAAGATTCAGCATGACGACTTTGTTTTTGTATTCACTGCCCCTATATACAAAGCCAAGTATCCCATACTCTTTCTTAACCGGTTTATCAATTTGCCCTGCCACCTTTAAAGATTTGTGAATATACACCCCCAGGACCTTCTGCTCTTGCATCCCCCTCAAAATAGTACCATTTAGATTATATTTCTTCTTCATGTAGTTCATTCCAAAGTGCATCACTTCACACTTATCTGCATTAAATTGCATCTGTCATGTGCCTGCCCATTTCACCAGTCTGTCTATGTCCTCCTGAAATCTGCTACTATCCTCCTCACTATTTACTACATTCCGAAGTTTTGTATCATCCGCAAACTTTGCAATTGTACTCCCTGTACCCAAGTCCAGGTCATTTATATATAACAAGAAAAGCAATGGTCCTTATACCAACCCCTGGGGGGCCCCTACTGCATACTTCTCTTCAGTCATCCGTTAACCACTACTCTCTGTCTCCTATCCCTTAGCCGATTATGTACTCAAGTTACCACCGTCCCTTTAATCCCATGTGGTACGTTATCGGATGTCTTTTGAAAGTCCATATATACAACTGTTAGTTTAATTACTATTCTGTTTCTACCTTCCTACACATCGTTGATTAATATAATAAACAGAAGGGAACATAGCACTGACCATAGGGCATCCCACTTGTGACCAGACCCCAAACAACCCCATTTAAACCACCCTTTGTTTACAGTCCCGTAGCCAATTTGTTATCCATTTTGCCATTTCTCTCTTCACTCCATTGGACATAATTTTTGCACACAATTCTTTGAGGCATTTAATCAGAAACTTTTTGTCTTGTTGATCCACTGTTTAGTGACCACTTTGATAAAGTAGATCAGATTTGTACAGTTGACCTTTATTTTACGAAGCCGTGTTGAAAATCCTCTTTCAGCCCTGTAGTTGGTCATTTATAGCATCACTAAAAATGCATTCCATTAACTTTCCCAACACCAAGGTTAGCCTCATGGTCTATAGTTTCCAGGATTTGAATTCTACCCATTTTATTAAAAAGGATGCATGTACTTTTCTCCAACATCTGGCACTACCACGGCTCTTAGTGCGCTGTTGAAATTATTCACCGGGCATCACACAAGACCTGTACCCCAGGATAAATTAAATCTGGCCTTGCTTCTTTTATCACCTTGAGCCTTTTTAAATTAGCTAGCACCACTTCCCTTGATCTGCCATGCCCTTGTTATCATTTGCAAAGAAAGAAAAAAAATAACATTTATAGAACGCTTCATCATATTCTCAGGATGTCCTAAAGCACGAAAACGAATTGATTATTTTTTGAAATGCAGTCACTTTTGTTTTGCAGGCAAAATTTAAAAGTATTTGGGTTAAATACAAATAGTCTAGGACGGCTTAGAATAGTCCGTTAAGCCACAGCTGTTTTGTTTTCTTGTTTTTCATATGAACCATGGGCTTGAATTCAGCTATGGCTTCTAGTATTGTTATGCATATGTGGAGAAAAAACATATTTTTGGGAAGCATTGCATTGAATGGAATGATCAGTTCATGTGTAAATATAATTCAATATCATTAACAAACACTTGAATAGGTTATTTAAAAAAAGAAATGCCAAAAATATATAATAGGTTTTAGATGTACCTCCTTCATCACAACTGAAAATTGAAAGATAAGGAAATTGCTTTATAGGACTGATCAAAGTGAAGGGTGGGAGAGAACAACAGGTAAAAGTCAAAATAGATCTAATCTTTGCATATTGTTCACCCATTTTCACTTCTCTCTTTAGTTTAAAAAATCTGTTTTCAGGCCGTTAAACCTGTTGGGGTAATTTTGATTTTGGATGATGATGTTAAAAAGGCTGCTATCGAATTAGCCACCAATTATACACCACGCCCGATTTTCCTTTCCTTGGGAATATCGGGAATGGTATATAACGGGAATGGTATATAACGGAGAGTTGATCCAATATTGCCTGTTTTACACAATCGGCAAAAGTTAAAATGACCCCCATTAGTTCTCTTTCATGGGAGTCAGCATACCTAACTCTTGACTTTTATCTTCCCCTACTCTTTGTTTTGTCAAGTGCTGTAAAAGGGTTTACTTATCTTCCAGTTCTGGTGAAGGGTATACACCAGACAATTAACCTGACTTTTTCCTCTTTTCCGAAGCTGATGCAGCGCCTGTGCATTTCTAACATTTTCTATTTTTATTTTGCATTGTCAAAATCTGCAGTTTTTTATGGGTATACTGGACCTCATAATTTTGTCCACTTTCTAGACATAGAGTTTAACCCTTCAACATTGCACCAGAATCCAGATGGGAAAATATATATTTACATTTATTGAAATGATATCTCAAAGTATAGGATCATGGGAAAATACAGAACCAGAAAAGAATATGCAGTCCATCCGACCCATCCAGAATACTAATGCTTTTCAATCACCCGTTCCTTAAATTATCCAATTCTTCCTTAAATCTTTCCACATTATCTGCCTCCATTTTGGATGGTCCATTCCATACATTTAGCATCCTCTACGTAAAGTAGTTGAATCTAAATTTTCTGTGAATCTTCCCTGTTCTAAGCTTGAGTCTGTGACCCTTGGTTCTCGAGTTTGGTTTCCCTTTCTGCACTGTCTCTAATGTATGCATATCCTTGCTGTATTACAGCAACCAGAACTGTGCACACTACTTCACGTCTGGTGCCCTGTAGAGACTCATTATCACCTACTGTGATTGGTGCTCTATCGCTTTGGCTGTACATCTCACAATTCAGTTAAGCATCTTCTGGTACTTCCTTGACCGGTGGGCACCACAGGATGATTATTGTATAATTGACCACAAGAACGAAATACTGATTTAGTTTGCGTTATGCTTCTTTCAGTTTGATTGGACCTCGGGTTAGATCATTTTATTCGTGGTGCTCTCCTAAAGGGGGCTCTTGTGGTACTCATTTCTGTTTGGTGACACTGGGGTTACCCAGTGCCTCCTCTATTGGTCCAGTTAAAATAGACACAATCCAGTTAGCTTTCCTTATTACTGCTGGACAATGTTTCCCTGAGCTATCCACCAATACCTGATCGATCTCTCTCTCTCTTGTAGCCTAAAGCTATTTAGTTTATATTCCCACTGTTTATTTCCTTTCTGTAGTTACATTATCTTGTAATTGTCTACTTAGCAGCTCACATTCCCAACCTATCCAGATCCTTTTGTATTTGGTTTACCTGTTCTCTATTGTTTGACCTTCCCCCTTAATTTGGTGTCTTTGTTATTCTCCCCAACTTCAAATCATTTATAAACAGCCGTGACCCTAGCACTCTTTCTGGTGGCACTCCATTAGTAACCCCTTGCCACGTCAATGTAGCTCCATTCACAACTATTCTTTGCTTTTGCTAGTTTAGCTTATTTTCAGTCCAACTCAGAACATTGCATGCTGTCTATGCCTTCCTACCTTGTGGACTATCGCTTGTATGGTAAGATACCAAAAGCCTTGCTGAAATATAAGTACATCACATCCACAGAATTTTTGTTTTCAATAAGTTCTATCATTTCCTTGCTATAAATTTGTTCGGCAAGACCTTCCTCCATAAGTCCATACCAAGTGGGTTTCCTCCGGGTGCTCCGGTTTCCTCCCACAGTCCAAAAATGTGCGGGTTAGGTTGATTTGGCTATGATAAATTGACCCTTAGTGTTAGGGGGGGATTAAATATGTGGGGTTATGGGGATAGGATGGGATATGTTCGGGGGAATTAAATACGTGGGGTTACGGGGGTAGGGTGGGATATGTGTACTGTGGGGATTAAAGCAGGGGACAGGGTACTGGATTTGGATGATCAGCCATGATCGTATTGAATGGTGGAGCAGGCTCGACGGGCCGAATGGCCTACTCCTGCTCCTAGAGTCTATGTTTCTATGTTTCTATGTTTAAGTATACAAAAATCAACATGAACATTTTAAAAAGCTGGCAGGAATCTTATTCAAATATGGAGATTGTTTTTGCTTTGGTTGTTAATAATCAGTGAAATCTGGTGTGATTTATAGTTTATCTAAAATATCAAGTGAAGAATTTCTGTGGTTGCTTTTATTTTACTTTTGGACTAGACATTTTCTTAAGCTAATATTTATGGTGCATTAGATGGACATATTTTTATTGGCCCTGAATTCGCGGTCGGCAGCGTAGCTAAGGAGTACGCCGGCGATATCTGAACTAAATCTGCACTTATCTCATGCGGACCCCCCTTCGAAAAGTTGCTTTCAAACGCTGCAGAGTTGTGTGCAGCGTAGTGGCCCACGGACCCCATTAGTGTACCGTTGTGCGTATACGAGCCTGGGATCACGTGGGGCGGTGCTCCTTTCGCTTGCTAACTCTTCGCCAATTAGAAACAGAGGAGATTGCTGATTTGCCCACAACTCATTTTAAATAATTTAGCAGCCAGAAATGTTATTTTATTAATACATTACGATCATTGCAATGGTATTTAATACACAAACCAAGATTATAATACACAAACCTATAATTACAGTCTCCACTATTAGACTCACTAACTTTTGATTAATTTAAATAATCTAAAATTGAGAGTCTAAATGTCTGATAACATGAGGAAATCATGAAAATGAATGAAATCCTATCTAAATAGAAGTTGGGAAATAATTA
The DNA here is from genome assembly GCA_030390025.1 of Squalus acanthias. NCBI lineage: Eukaryota > Metazoa > Chordata > Chondrichthyes > Squaliformes > Squalidae > Squalus > Squalus acanthias. Next base: position 31,907,229 of record CM059425.1, on the reverse strand, counting down.
AACCAAAACTACAAAAGGATTTTGGGCAGCAAGGACGGTGACACAAAAAGGCCCTGTTTTCAAACTCGAACAAATCAATGTTTCTTTCAAAGTTTGTATCCGCTCAGACACGAACCAGTGCCTCACTGTAGCATAAACTAATACAATTTTCTCATCATCATCCCCCCCACCACCCTCCCCTTACCCTGTACAACAGGCTCCTGCGCCTGTTTGCACCAGATGTAAAAATTTTCGGGATAATTGATGCACAGTAGGTGGGCAATTAACCCAACTTTTCACCAGCACATTGATTTGAATGGGTAGGTGAAACGTGCAGCAAAGCCGACACACAGTCGGAACTTGACAGATCGCAGTATGCGGAAATTCCAAACTTGTGGTCAATTTCAAAGGCGGTATGGTGGCGTACTCTCACGTCATCATACCGTCCGTGAATTCAGGGCCATTATTGCAAAGGAAATTTGAGCAAAAACTAAAGCCAAATTATTTTTTGCACTTTATTTTGCCATTTTAGATGGAGGTAATTCCTCTAGTAATTATTTAGCTACAATTGTAACTGTACTGTAACCTCCAAACAATCTGGTTGTCTGGGAAGAAACCATTGAGCAAATCAAAGTCTATTATCATATATAGTGACTGTACTTCAGTAAAAATGTGAAATTACTTCATAAGACACATTAGAATAGTCACAAAAGGTGCTCTGTTGGATCTGGGGGTAAAGTCACTGCCTAGTGTGATACTGAACCATGCAGTTCAAGAATATCCCAAGTTTGATCTCTGGTCATTGCTGAGTTAACTGGTCTCAGCACCCCAGAGCCATGGAAGGAAAAAACTAGGTTCCTGCACATGATCACTATCCAGTTACCTTGTGGAATGTGCACCAGGCATGGATGCTGGGTGAGGACAGGATTGGACTTAGCCAAGTAATGCCTACCATGGTAAAATTGCTCCACTTTCTAGGCTCTTGCATGAAAAATGGACATTTAAGAAAGGTACTGGAAGGCTGCAGGGAATTGTGGAGCTGTACCCTACACTCAACATTTTCAGGAGGAAGAGGATATGAGAGACTGTTGAGGGAAAATTAAGTCATGAAGAATTTTATGTAGGATATAACCTTTTATAGACCTGGATTCTAGATATCTATTGCACATAACCTTTGTAGGACTGAAGCCAGAAACTTTGCAACTCCGATGCGATTCCATTCCCCTTCCTGGCTGCTGAACCTGACCGTGCATAACCTCAATGTACTCTTGAAGAAGCATAACCTCAATGTACTCTTTGATCCTGAACTCAAACCCCCACAACATGTCCATCACCAGGACTATCTACTTCCACCCGCCTACGTCTTTTCCTCATGCCCACCACTGAATTCCTCAACAACTCTCACCATCTTCAGGCTTTATTTTGCCGATTCTTTCCTTGCCAACCTCCCACCATGTATAAACTCCAAAGCACACAAAGCTCTATTACTCATATCATATCCTGTATGAACTTCCAAGTAGCTTTCACTCCTGTTCTTGTGGACCCTCACTGGCACCCTGTTTTCCTAGTGCATAGATTTAATAATCCTTGATGTTATTTTCAGATCACTGTACAGTCTTGCTTTAGCCTGCATCAGTAATCTTCTCCAACCTTGCATCCCAGTTGCATGCTTTGTCTTTCTGACTTGGATTGCTGTGGATATCCATCTCCACTGTTCCCTTCCATTCCACCATTGGTGGCAGAGTTTTCAGCCACTCTGCCCCTAGACTTTTTGCCTTGCCAGCTCCCTCCTCATCTTCAAAGGCCTCCTGAAAACCTAGCATTTTTGCAGTTGTGACATCAGTCACCAACTGTAACTTCTCTTCCACATTGTATCTTTTGATCTCCTGTAATATTCCTCGAGATACTTATTATGTGAGCGTTGCTGTATAGCTTGTTGGTATATGATCTAAACAAAATTTTTACATTTGATTCTATACGGTTCAATATTATAGTCTACTGTTAATGGAAATTACTTTCAACAACCTGTATTTATATAGGATCCATAATGTAGCAAGGTGTTGAACCCAAGTAGGAGGAGCTTAAGGGTAGTGACAAAGTGCAATTGAAAATAAAATGTTTTATGTAGGCTTTTGAAGGTGGGGAGGGATGGAAGATGATAAAGGGTGAGAGTGTGAGGGCAAGATGGCTGAAGGCTCTTGATAAATGATAAAGTGGAGGGAGGCAGGAACACACAGTAGACCAGAGTTGGAAGAGAGGAGGGTGTGTGCAGGGAAGTATTGCTAGAAGACATTATAAAAGTAGGAAGGCCATGCAGGATTTGAAGATGAGGATTTTAAAAGAGATGATGTGTTGAGGGCAGGGAGCCAGTGGATGCCCCATTGATATGCGTGATCAGTGAATGGGATTTTGTGGGGGATAAGATACAGGCGGCAGGCTTCTGGATGGTTTGGAGTTTGTAAAATGGAGCTTGGGAGGCCACAAGGTGGTTGTTGAAAAATTGAGTCTAGAAGTAATGAAAGATGTGGATGAGGGTTTCAGTGGTAATGGGGATGAAGTAGTGGTAAGATGGGTCATGTTTCGGAAATGGAAGTAGCCAGTCTGTGTGATGGACTACATGTGGGATTTGAAGCTTAGCTCGGTGAAGCAGGATGTTAGGGTTGCTTACCGTCAGATTGAAATTGGAAAAGATGGGATCAGGAACTAGGACAAGGAGTTTCTAGCATTGGATGGCTTTGGTCTTGCCATTGTTGTGTTGCAAGAAATTCTGGCTTATCCACAGCTTGTTATCAGACAGGCATTGGAGTACATATGGAAGCTGACCCCATACTAGCAAATAAAGTAGCCAAATGGCAATGTATTTGTGAGTAATACAAGGGAGGTAGGTTGGGACCTGGGGGAACACTGGAGGTGATCATGCAAGCACAGGTGGAGAAACCATTGTAGAAGATGTACTGGCTACAATGGGACAGATAAGACTGGAATCATTAGAGTGCAGTGCCATTCAAGTGGATCACAGAGGAGAGGTGATGAAGTAGTATGGTTGACTCTGTTGAAGGCCACAGAGGTAGAGGATGGATAATGCACCACAGTCACACAGAATATCATTGATGACTTTGACTAGAGTCGTTTCAGTGTTGTGGGTGGGACAGAAACTGGCTTGAAGGGATTTGCACGGGGATCATTTCCTCTTGGGTTGCCTGCAACTGCCTTCTATTATAATTATTATTTTTATTCCTTTGTTGAATTATAACGGCAGCACTTTTTAACTGTAGTGCAGTCACTGTTAGTGCCCTGGATGTCTAGCCAGTAAGAAGTGTGTTTCTAAGCATGAGGATTGCCCCTGCAAGTCCATGTTTTATCAGGATACTGGCACCTTGTTATTAAACAGTGCTCCATGTACTTGTCTTGATAATGACTAGTGAAACTTTCCCACTGAGGTTGGATGAATGCAAATGTTAATTAAAGTTGAGATTCTAACATATGACCATCTGTTTTGAAGTCCAATGCAGTACTTTTAGAAATATTGGCTGCTGTAACTAGGGATTTTGATAATGTATTATGCTTGAATGATGCATCTAGCAGACTTCAGTTAAATCAAAGCTATAGGCTGCAGCAAACACTATTGTTTTCCATTTTAGACCCGGGAGCAGGAAGACTTGGAAGAGGCTTTAGAATTTGAACGGCAGGAGACTGATCAAAGACGAATGCTTCTGCTGAAGGAAGAGCAAATGCAACAGTTGGCAAAAAAGAAGAATAAGCAGGCGCTGATTGATGATCTGGTAGGTGTGGATCTGAAATCTAAACCTCTTGGAAGACAATACTGCACTTTAATGTTAGATGTTGCAATGAGCTAAATTTTTACTGTTAATAATTCTGTTTACATGTTCAGAGACTAATTTTAAAGTGCCATTGCCCTAAATTGCTTTACTAATTTGTTTGGCGTGCCAAGAAGACTGGGTGGCACAGCAGGTTGTACACTGGTCTTTCACCTCTGGGACTTGGCTTTGCACCCAGCTCAGACTGCTGTTTTGCCTTCTGTAAGGGTTGAAAGGTAAATGATTTTGGACAATCTCAACACAGTTCCTAATATGTATAGGCCATAACACCCAACTGCTCCGAATTTACCACCAAACTGGTAATCTCATACAGAGGCTTGCTTGGGGAAACAACAACAACAACTACTTGTATTTGTATAGCGCCTTTAATGTAGTAAAACATCCCAAGTCGCTTCACAGGAGTATTATAAGACAAAACATTTGACACCGAGCCACATAAGGAGAAATTAGGACAGATGACCAAAAGCTTGGTCAAAGAGGTAGGTTTTAAGGAGCGTCTTAAAGGAGGATAGAGAGGCGAAGAGGTTTAGGCAAGGAATTCCAGAACTTAGGCCCTAGGCAACAGAAGGCACGGCCACCAATGGTCGAGCGATTATAATCAGGGATGCTCAAGAGGGCAGAATTAGAGGAGCGCAGATATCTCGGGGCTGGAGGAGGTTAGAGAGATAGGAAGGGGTGAGGCCATGGAGGGAATTGAAAACAAGGATGAGAATTTTGAAATCGAGGCATTGCTTAACCAGGAGCCAATATAGGTCAGTGAACACCGGGGTAATGGGTGAACGGGACTTGGTGCGAGTTAGGACACGGGCAGCCGAATTTTGGATGACTTCAAGTTTACGTAGGGTAGAACGTGGGAGGCCAGCCAGGAGTGCGTTGGAATAGCCAAGTCTAGACGTAACAAAGCCATGGATGAGGGTTTCAGCAGCGGATGAGCTGAGGCAAGGGCGGAGACGGGCGATATTATGGAGGTGGAAAGAGGCGGTCTTAGTTATGCCGCGGATATGTGGTCGGAAGCTCATTTCAGGGTCAAGGTTGCGAACAGTGTGGTTCAGCCTCACAGATGTTAGGGAGAGGGATGGAGTCAGTGGCAAGGAAACGGAATTTGTGGCGGGGACCGAAAACAATGGTTTCGGTCTTCGCAATATTTAATTGGAGAAAATTTCTGCTCATCCAGAATTGGATGTCTGACAAGCAGTCTGACAATTTAGAGACCGTGGAGGGGTTGAGAGTAGTGGTAGTGAGGTAGAGCTGGGTGTCATCAGCGTACATGTGGAAACTGACGCTGTGTTTTTGGATGATGTCTCCAAAAGGCAGCATATAGAGAAATAGGAGGGGGCCAAGGATAGATCCTTGGGAGACACCAGAGGCAATGATGTTGGAGCGGGAAGAGAAGCCATTGCAGATGATTCTCTGGCTACGATTAGATTGATAAGAATGGAACCAGGTGAGTGCAGTCCCACCCAGCTGGACGACGGTGGAAAGGCGTTGAAGGATGGAGTGGCCAACTGTGTCAAAGGCTGCAGACAAGCCAAGAAGGACGAGGAGGGATAGCTTACCTTTGTCACAGTCACAAAGGATGTAAAAATAAAAAAGCAAATTATTATTGGTAGGAAAAATAAAAAAGCAAATTATTATTTAAATGGAGAGAGATTACAAAATGCTGAGGTACAGAGGGATCTGGGGGTCCTTGTACATGAATCACAAAGTTAGCATGCAGGTACAGCAAGTAAATAGGAAGGCAAATGGAGTGTTGGCCTTTATTGCAAAGGGAATGGAGTATAAAAGTAGGGAAGTCCTGTTACAACTGTGCAGGGCGTTGGTGAGACCACACCTGGAGTACTGCATACAGTTTTGGTCTCCTTATTTAAGGAAGGATATACTTGCATTGGAGGCAGTTCAGAGAAGGTTCACGAGGTTGATTCCGGAGATGAAAGGGTTGTCTTATGAAGAAAGGTTGAGCAGGTTGGGCCTATACTCATTGGAGTTTAGAAGAATGAGAGGGGATCTTATTGAAACATATAAGATTCTGAGGGGGCTTGACCGGGTAGATGCTGAGAGGATGTTTCCCCTCGTGGGGGAATCTAGAACTAGGGGGCATAATTTCAGAATAAGGGGGCACCCATTTAAATCGGAAATGAGGAATTTCTTCTCTGAGGGTTGTGAATCTTTGGAATTCTCTTCCCCAGAGAGTTGTGGAGGCTGGGTCATTGAATATATTTAAGGTGGAGATAGACAGATTTTAAGGTGGAGATAGACAGATTTTTGAATGGTAAGGGAGTCGAGAGTTATGGGGAGCGGGCAGGGAAGTGGAGTTGAGGCCAAGATCAGATCAGCCATGATATTGAATGGTGGAGCAGGCTCGAGGGGCCAAATGACCTACTCCTGCTCCTACGTCTTATGTTCTTATGTAATTTGTGACTTTGATGAGAGCTGTTTCGGTACTGTGGTAAGGGCGGAAACCTGATTGAGGGATTCAAACATGGAGTTACGGGAAAGATGGACACGGATTTGGGAGGTGACAACATATTCAAGGACTTTGGAGAGGAAAGGGAGATTGGAAATGGAACATGTAGGATATGTTTTTGAAGTTGGGGCTGAGGCACATTTTTGAAGCAGGGGGAAAAAAACATTTTTTGCAAAGCCTACAGAAGGATAAAAGGAGAATTCTGGGAGTCTAAGGATTTGATGGAACAAGTTAGAAGAGATCTTTGAGAAGCACAGAGGATCCTAGAGATGACTATAGCTAAATATGTTAAGTACAATACCAAAAAGCTATTCCAGGATTGTGATCAGAAAATAATAGAGGGTGTGAGGACTCAAAGACAAGAGCGGCAGTGAAATGGAAAAAAAAAATAGTAAATATATATAAAATATCCTCTGGAAACCTCTACTAGAGATGATTTGCTGTCGAATTTTGGTAGTAGACCCAGAGAATTTTGAAATCGGTGTCAAGATAGTTGATAGGTTAGCGGGGCTTAAGATGAAAAAAAAACTGTGCCAGATGTTGCAAATCTTTGAAGACTGAAGGTATATATCTTAGGGTGCTGAAGGAGACCAGGAAGAAAATGAGTGGGGCCTGGCTCTTAAGGTAGAATCGCTGGTTACTGGTGAGGTTCAATATAGTCCCGATATTTAAAGAAAGCAGCAAATCTGATCCAGGCAACTAACAGGTCATTAGTACATATAAAGTAATGGAATGTATTGTAAAAGGTTGGTTGCTAAACAACTTGCTAAACACCCAGTGTTGATTTGGATGGGGACGATACTGCCTGATGAACTTCCTTGGCTTCTTCAGGATGTTCTAGATCAAGTATGGAGTAGTACTGTATATGATGTAGTTTATTCAGACTTTCAGAAAGCTTTTGACAAAGTTTCACATAAAAGACTTCTAGTTAAATTAAAAGCTGCAGGAATCCAGAGTAGAACGTGAGACTGGATAAAAAGCTATTTTGAAATAGGACATAAAGTACTCATGAACAGTATAATATCAGACTAAAGGAGAAGTTGAGTGTGTCCCACAAGAGGCAGTCATCAGACCCATGTACTGTCTCCTCTACATAAATGACCTGGATCCTGAAACCAACTAATAAACTGGTGACACTAAAATAGGGAGAGCGGACAGCAGTGGGTGCGGAAAAATATTTGCAGAAAAATTTAGATAAGTTATTACGCAAATGAACAAATGGCAAATTAGATTTAACATTGATGATCATCCTGTCCTCACCTGGCATCCACACATGTGTATTTTTTTTTAGATTTTAATAATTTGTATTGTGAATCTGTATTCCAAAAAATGAAAGGAACGCAGCGTAGAACTGGATGACTTGGCCTTTTCTCCTCTTGTCTCCTCACACCCATTGATGGCCAGCATAGGTTACTGGCTAGCAATCAGGAGTGAGAATCCTGATTGCTTATTTTTTGCAGTTTAGCCTGTGAGCAGTGAGGCATTTGTAGTGCCCAAACTGCTCGCCTGATTGAGAACAGCTAAATCAGCATGGGCCATGGATTGAATAAGGTATCTTCTGACGTGTTTGGCTTAATATCACACTGTGTGATGCATTAGCTCACTTAGCCATCAGGGCCCAACTTTTCAATTTTTTTCATTTCAGTGATGCTGGGGGGATCATTTTTGAGTGTGAGGCAGACTATGAACACGAGACTGGGTTATATTGCTAAATCGGTTAAGTTCATACAGTGCTTTGGTCAGGCTGAAGTGGAGTATACATACAGTTCTGTTTGCTGCATTAGGGTTGATGGGCAGGCCATCTCGACCCAGGAAAGCAGTACACAGGACAGCAATGAGTCTGATCCCTGGTGTCAGAGGAAGAACTATGAGGAACGACTTGAAAAGCCAAGGCTCTTTAGCCTTGAAGATAGATGTATCAGAGGGACATAAGAGAGTTCATGGAATAGAAAAAGTAAACTCAAAACAGTACTTTCACATAAGGCAGAGGACAAAAGGATATTAGTTCAGGGTTCTGGAGGGCAAATTTAAGACATCAAAATATTTCTTTACATAGAGGATGATATATTACATAGAATATACAGCACAGAAACAGACCATTCAGCCCAACTAGTCTGTGCTGGTGTTTATACTCCACACAAGTCTCTTCCCATTCTATCTACCTCATATCACCCTTTCAGCATATCTTTCTATTCCCTTTTCTCTCATGTACTTGTCTATATTCCTTTTGAAAGCATCTAAGTTATTTGCCTCAACCACTTCCTGTGGTAGAGAGTTCCACATTCTAACCACTCTGAGTATTGGATGTATTAGTAACTATCATGTCTTTATGGCCCCTAGTTTTGGAATCTCCCACAAGTGGAAACATTTTCTCCACATCTACCCTGTCCAACCCATTCATAGTTATAAAGACCTCTATCTGGTCATGGTTAAGGGTTTTTTTGTAAAGAAAAAAGCCCCTACCTGTTCAATCTTTCCTGATAGCTGTGATCTCTCAGTTCTGGTACCATCTGTGTAAATCTTTTTTGCACTTTCTCCAGTGCTTCTATGTCCTTTTTATAGTATGGAAACCAGAACTGTGCTCTAAGTACTCTTAAGTACCAGTACTCTAAGTGTGGCCTGATCAGGGTCCTATACAAGTTTAACATAACTTCACTACTTTTGAATTTGATATCCCTAGTAATAATATATATGCTACATGCTTTGAATTTAGAATCTTTTACAGGGAATAAGTTCTTGCTTCTGTATTCTGTAGCTGGAAGCTACGACCAGAATAGTGTTAGGAATATTCAGGAATAAATTCACTTTCTAGTCTTTTTAATCCACACTTTAGAAGGAGCTATTACTCCTCAAAAGAATGATGTGGAGATGCCAGTGTTGGACTGGGGTGGACAAATGTGAGAAGTCGCACAACACCAGGTTATAGTCCAACAGTTTTATTTGAAATCACAAGCTTTCGGAGCGCTGCTCCTTCGTCAGGTGAAGGAGCAGCGCTCCGAAAGCTTGTGATTTCAAATAAAACTGGTGGACTATAACCTGGTGTTGTGCGACTTCTCACATTTGTCCTCAAAAGAAGAGGAGGATGAGGGGGTATTCTGAGCCAAGACAATTCTTTGAGTCATGATGGCATAATTTCTAATCTGATCTCCCAAGTGAAATAGCTAAAACTAGTTTGGATTGCCAGCCACACAACTTAAAGCTTCAGGTGATTTTCAGCTGGAAAAAAGAGTAAAGAAGGACTGCAAAATGGAGCCAATAGAAACCCAAATGCAATGCCAAGTGGAATTTTGAATACAGTTTATGAAGAACAAAAATATTATTCATTCTAATTCTTGGGTTTAATAACCCAGGAACTGGATATGTTATGATAGAAATCCTTCCTATGTTCCTATATCTCAACATGGGGAAGAAGGGGGAATTTTTTTTCTCTCTGCCAAAACCCTAATCTGTCATTAATGTGTCTGGTAGGAGAGTTCCCAGCTGCCCGCCAGCATGCTTTTGGCTCAGCATAAGGACCGGGCTGCGCAACTGGAAACACAGTTGGAAACACAGCGGCAAGTCAAATCCGTCACATTCTCAACTGGCATCAAAATGGTAAGAGATTATGTACTTTGCATATGGTATAATGGAACTACATACAGTCATAATAATACTGGCTCTATATAGCTTTTCAATATGTCATATAGGACTTGCCTTATGAATCCTAACTTGTCTTAATTTTCTGCTTTGAGGCTACTGAATGCACATCTGGATAGAATTAATGCTAAACTTCAAAAGTAAAACATTACATCAATGGAAACCTGATCTGTGCACAGCATTTGAATTAGTTGAGTCAGGAGTAAAGCACAGGCCGGTGACTTTGACTTTGCTTTGCCTCACTCACTCTGCTTTGTGCTTCCACATAGAGATGTGTAAAATCAGGAATGCAGCAATGTCAGGGACTCATGGGTGAAAACCTATGTCGCTGCACCATGTTGCTTAGTGGCATTTTTGCTCTAATATAATTAAGAGTTTGTATAAATATTGTCATATTTCCATTGGTAACATAAAGACCAAGGAAGGCATGCCGTTATATCCTTCAATAAAAAATGAGCAAGTACAGTTTCTCTAGACTGAGGGAACCACTGCTGCCTGCTTAGTCACTATTTGTCAAACTCTTGCAGTAAATTGAGGCTACGGAATAAGGAGGAAAGGAAGATTATTTACTATCCAGAGTTTTCCTCCTCCTATGAAGGCAGCATCCTCTACATTCCGAACTCTTCCTATCCACCCCCACAGTGCCACTTAGGGAATCATCAAACATAGTTTACAGTTATGTGTTTATTATATTTAGTATTCCCCTCTTGTTGGAAGGGGAAATAAACTACTTAGCCTTTTATACAACGTGGAATTGGAAAATCACATGATTCCTATCCCAACAATCTGACATCATCAAAATCTTGGAGATTGTGGACTTGGATTCTCCATGTTGCCAACCTGGGGTTACTTCAGCAGTATGAAATGTTCTTCACTGAGGAAGATGTTACAAGGTAGGTAATCCTTATTCTCTCGCAGTTTGACATTTTTGAATCCTGGATACTTAACCTTTCAAAATGTGACAGCCCTGAAATGTCATAGGCAATCTACTGGTCTCCCACCAAAACTTCAGTAGGAGGCCAGTGGAACTCCCATGGAAACAGGGTACACTTGGTTGTGTCAGATATCCATTGTTTCTGGGATTTTCCACGTTGCTTTGCAAGGGGTGGAACTTCTGTCCATCCTTGACGCGGCAAAGTTCAGGCCAGTGGCAGGGACTCCCTAAGCTAGGAGTTCCCGCTACTGAACCTCAGTCGGGACCTGTCAATGGTGGTGTGGTGAGAGAGAAGTGGGCCCCACTGGTGGAGTCCAGGCCAGGCAAGGAGCCTAGATTCCCCGAGGAAGATAATTTAAAAAATAAAAATTACTTCCTGGATCAGCCCCCTCTTTCTTGGAGCAGAGGGGACCGAAGAAGCACCCAAAATAGCGCATCTGCCCGCTGGCTCCATGCAGATGAGGTGCCCTTTCACTGAGCCTGCAAACTCTGATGGGAGTCAGTTTTGCAGGATATCGGCAGCGCTTGATCCTGGCACAAAAGCTAGGATTGCTGCCCATGAAATTCTGGGGCTGATTCTCGATTCTAAATTCACAAAAACATGGAATTTCAATGTTGAGTGTTCACTTGATTTACATTTTGCAAACAGTTCTTATTTCAAAGTGTTTTACAAAAATAAAAGTTTATTTTGGTGCTATAATGCATCTGCGGCCCTGAAGATTTATATAATACAGTTCTAGTTATGTATTGGCAACAGTTTTTCTTATTCCAGACATATCATTTTGCGGTTCCTGATTTGGCTGAATAGCACATTTATACTTCCAAAGAAACCTAAACTGGCACTACCTGAGTGCCCACCTGGAAACTTATTTCCTTAAATAAAATGCAGCTTTTGTACTACTTAAACTACAAGTTCAGTTCTGATTGGAGAGAACCTGTCGCAGCAAGTGTCTCTAACATATCAATAGAAACTGCTGAGGCATTAAACAACAATGCATGATTATACAGGGGGTTAATAATTTTTGATTGCCTAGCTGCAAATTCATAATTTTAAAAGAAAACATTTTTGTATGCATTTTTATGCTAACAAAATTAGGAAGATAATATTGGAATGGAACAGTTTCCATTTCAGATACCCAGTTTCAGTATTCTGCGGTCCTAGGACAAATGTATGTACATTATAGCGCCCTCTACTTTGACGCAATCTCCGCTTCAATCTCAGAAATGCACCCCAACAGCACCAATCTGACATTTTTCCATTTTGCACATCAACTGTCCTGTGGCCCCTCTTGAGTAAGGTTGCTAATTGATGCCGAATGATGGATATTTTTTGCCGTAGCCTGTGTTGACTGGGTGCGGGATTGAGACTACCCAAACTCATTTTACAACCTTGACAGCCAGCAGATAGCAGAATTTTGTCCCATCAGTCACAACTGGATTTGAATCCAGGTGATGCACATGGAAAGCCAGCATCTAACATATTGGGCCTCCAGTCTCCCTAATTCACAAATTGTTAAATAATTAAAAAAGGTTTTTTTGTGTTTTTTTTTTGTTGCACCAAGCAATTAGAGAGATAGGAAAGACTAATGGAGTAGTGCATTTTAATCTGAGAGTTTCCCCAATTTAATGGAAGAAAGAATTGGCTTTGATCTTTTGATTGAGTTTTAAAAAAAAAAGTTACTGTTCTTACCAGCTTGGAAACCTACTAAGAGTGTCACCATGCCTCCCAGATTGGTTCCATTGGATATAGCATGGGGCCAAACTGAAACTGACCCAAGAGCCACCAAACCCCGGGAAGCCTTGCTCTAGGCTTGGAAATCAGTCCAAAGTGTAGCTTTATGGGCTAAGGTAGACCTAGAGCAGTTCTTGGGTCAACTTGAAGATGAGTCTTCCATTATTTTCAACGGAGGCAGTCTGGGATCCATGGGGATTAGAACAGTCAGTGATGTCACTGAAGCTGCTTAGCAGGGAGGGAGAGCGGTTTGAAGGATTCTATGTCGGTAAGATCTCCCAAGGTTTAATTTTTCTTCAGTAAAGTGAAGGAATTCTTTGAACAAAAGTATCCCTACAGACTTTCCTTCCTGTTTAACTAAACCTTTTGCTTCATCTGTAATCCTTTCTGTCTCTTGTTGGTACGCTACTGGTTGTTTTGTAAATACATTCTTTTTAACAATTTAAACTAATGGCTCCCTCAAAATGATTCAGTTTTGATATTTATTTACTACTGAATTATGCTATTGCCATTTGATGCTTTGAAACCATAAAGGCCGTTATTTGGCTCAGTTGGGTGTGCTTAAATTGCTGTAATAAATGTGGCTTTGCCAGTGTCGTCCACATCCCGAGCTTAAGTTTATATAAAAAGTTGAGCATGCTGTAACAGTGGAAGTAATGTAGTTCTATTTCTGGGGAGGAATAATAATGTGACTCAAGCCAGTAGAGATTATTTTCTGATGTCCTATTTCTGCAGTGGCATTGAGATTGTCCATGGAAGAGAGCACTGTTCAGACTATATAGGTTACAGAAGCCAGTGAGGGGTAGAAAAATGCCTCTTTGAAAGACAAATCTAAATTTTTTTAAATGGCAAAATTGCATATTATGCACAGGGAAATGTTTGAGTTGACCATCACAGATGTTAAAGTTTTGAAATCCCCACAGTAGTTTGCCGTGATTATCTCTCTGCCGAGGTGTGATAAAGGGCAGTTAGAAAGATTAACTGTAATCATCTGGTAGTGTTCTCTGACTATATATGCTGTGCCTAAATGCATCTCTTCACTTCACCTGACGAAGGAGCAGCGCTCCGAAAGCTTGTGATTTCAAATAAAGCTGTTGGACTATAACCTGGTGTTGTGCGACTTCTCACATTAATTAATGGCAGAATTCCAAATTGAGTCAATTGGTAGCATAGAGGTATTGTCGGGACCAGTTTGAAACTTTATGTGCAGCACTTTGCAAACTGGGATTATACAGCTATTGTCTTTAAACCCCCATTGATAATTTTTACTTAACTTCTCTTGACACCCAATTAAGGATTGATCAATTAATAGAAACTGAGCACACATCACAAGATTTGACATTGCATGCAGTATTATTTAGAATGAATTACTTACATTGTGGAACATGTGAAAACAGTTTTGAAGAATGTATTTTGCCAAGATGGTCAGGGAATCTGAATGGAAACCGTTTTACTGTCCTATAGTATTCTGTTCCAATTGTTCAATTTGTGAGTCATGAAAATGTATGGTAAAGCTGCACTTTCTCTCCTCTACATTGTATAGGCATGACATTTGATTTATCGTTCCTTGGCAAGCTCCAGCATGAAAGCAGGAGCACTTGGGTACTTAAATACTTAACCTAGACCCTGATGTTGCTCAACATTGAAATAAAGCTTTAGAAATGACTTTTTTTAAGAATATATGGCTGTGACTCTGGGTCCTGTAAAAAGTGCTTGGTCATAGGATGAAATATGATAGATCATTAAAATACTCTGGAGAGATTAGTCTTCTGTGGAGAAGCTGTAATGGTGCAGTAATACTGGTCAGAAACACGTTCTTGCAGCAATACACATTTGCAAGCCAATTATGAACATTAATATCAATAATTAGCATAGTTTAGAACATAGAACAGTACAGCACAGTACAGGCCCTTCGGCCCTCGATGTTGTGCCGAGCATTGTCCGAGACCAAGATCAAGCTATCACACTCCCTATCACTCTGGTGTGCTCCATGTGCTTATCCAATAACCGCTTGAAAGTTCCTAAAGTGTCCGACTCCACTATCACAGCAGGCAGTCCATTCCACACCCCAACCACTCTCTGAGTAAAGAATCTACCTCGGACATCCCTTCTATATCTCCCCCCATGCACCTTATAGTTATGCCCCCTTGTAACAGCTGCCTCTACCCGAGGAAATAGTCTCTGAACATCCACTCTATCTATCCCCCTCATCATCTTATAAACCTCTATTAAGTCGCCTCTCATCCTCCTCCGCTCTAAAGAGAAAAGCCCCAACTCCCTCAATCTTTCCTCATAAGACCTCCCCCCCAAACCAGGCAGCATCCTGGTAAATCTCCTTTGCACTCTTTCCAATGCTTCTACGTCCTTCCTATAGTGAGGTGACCAGAACTGCACACAATATTCCAAATGTGGTCTCACCAAGGTCCTGTACAGTTGCAGCATAACCTCACAGTTCTTAAACTCAAACCCTCTGTTAATAAACGCTAACACACCATAGGCCTTCTTTACTGCTCTATCCACTTGAGTGGCAACCTTCAGAGATCTGTGGATATGAACCCCCAGATCCCTCTGCTCCTCCACGTTCCTCAGAACCCTGCCGTTGACCCTGTAATCCTTATTCAAATTTGTCCTACCAAAATGAATCACCTCGCACTTATCAGGGTTAAATTCCATCTGCCATTTTTCGGCCCAGCTCTGCATCCTATCAATGTCTCTTTACAGCCTACAACTGCCCTCCACCTCATCCACTACTCCACCAATCTTGGTGTCATCAGCAAATTTACTGATCCACCCTTCAGTCCCCTCCTCCAAGTCATTGATAAAAATCACAAACAGCAGAGGACCCAGCACCGACCCCTGTGGCACACCGCTGGTAACTGGTCTCCAGTCCGAAAATGTTCCATCCACCACCACCCTCTGCCTTCTATGAGTTAGCCAGTTACTTATCCAATCGGCCAAATTTCCCTCTATCCCACAACTCCTTACTTTCTTCATGAGACGACCATGGGGAACCTTATCAAACGCCTTACTAAAATCCATGTATACGACATCAACTGCTCTACCTTCATCTACACACTTAGTTACCTCCTCAAAGAATTCAATCAAATTTGTTAGGCAAGACTAACTTTTGTTACTAACTTTATTGAGGCGCTCAACCCCAAGCAGTTTTTGGGTTGGCAGGTCATACTCAGGGTTACTTTAATGCACTGCCCTGTGGATTAATGGAATGTAGATCTGTGCTGCAGTTACCTATGTGAGCTCCTGATTTCAATAGTGTTGCTGTGGGAAATAGCCCAGTGAAGGCCAGGTATTTCCACACAGGAAGAGGAAAATAAATGGTCAATTACCTTGGGACTTAGACGTGTACCTCCATGTGCTGTAGAGTAACACTGGGAAAGGTCGTCAGCCCATGGTGCTGGACAGACGAGGTCAGTCCATGGTGTCAGAAAGGAAGCAGAAGGAAGAAATTAACCTTTCGGAGAAGAATGGGAGATGGGAAGTACTGTTTCCTTCCTACCATCCTCGTCCGTCTTTGCTTCAGGCTTCCCCTTAGTGCCATCTTTCTCCTTTTCTTCAGTACCCTCCCTCCCTTTTCTATTTCTCAATCCCTCCATGGTTTGTTTTTCTTTCTCTGGCTCAAGGTAAGAGAGAATATGAAATCCTTTAATATATAGCTTGGAAATGGGAGATATTGCAGGAAAAAAACTGTCTGAGAAAGTTTATAAAAAGAATTCTACAGAACCGTGAAACATTGAGTCCAGTTTTTAAAATGTATTTCCCCCTTTACTCTGCATGTCAGTCAAGGGGGCAGGATGGCATTGACTGATGATTTGTCCATGGTTGACATTGTGCCATTCTGTTTCAGGCAACAGGAAGCATAGTTAGGCAATGGGATAGGATTGTTTTCGTATCCCCTGTAGTTATGCGGCTGCCAGTTGTGTTGAAACTGGGTTCTCGCATTGGGAATCCAACAGGTTCTGGCTGAAGCTGCTAAATTACTGTACTACATTAAATTAACCCTTTGTACTCATTTTTGTATAAACTTTAAGGTCTTAAAGGAATTCTGCAGGATAAGGCTCCATAGGAGACTTGTAAAATATACCAACATATATTTTTTTCCTGTAACATTTCAAGTGAAGCCCAAAATGTAATCAACTTACCTGGGAATTGCTGGCTTTCCATTTGAGGTAATCCAATATTCACCACATTTCCAAGGCTTGAGCACAAAAACATAAGATCTGTTGTGGAACGTTGATTCCCAGTGGCTCCCTTTAGTGCCATCAATGAACTGGTTGGGGAGGGGATCTGAGTAGAGATTAGATTACAGAGCAGCATGTTTTTGGCATCTAGACTGTTGAAAAATGGAAGGTGACAAACCCAAATATGAAGTCTGTAAACAAAAAGTCAAATATATCCTAATATATAATGTTTTTCGTTAAAGATTCCAAGTAAAACACAATCTTACAAACATACCTGGTTCACCAGTTGAGCTAATGCTATTATTGTAACTCAATAAAAAAAAAACTTCTAAAAGACATGAGGGTCTAATTAATTTCCACCTTCTGTTTAGGAAAAAAAAATTCTAGAAAATAGTGGTCTTTTGAATCAGATGATCAAATGATGGTATATTGGAAATTAAAATTTAGTGCACTGATGTATAACTAATTGGCTGACTATTGAACCAACTATAAAATTACTATGTTTTGCATCATCTTAAATTTTACTGTATACCTCAAGCCAGGGACCCTATTTAAAGTTTTATATATGTGGAAATGTTGAAAATAAACTTTAAATAGGAAATTTCTTAAATACCTTCGATTTAGATTTTCCAAAGAATTTGTGTTTATTTGTTAAATTCTGTTTCTTCTGAGTTCTAAAATGCATTCAACTAATCATTAGTTTTTGCAGTGCTAGGTTTGCCACATGGTGAAGGATATATGCTGTGTAAATGTGGCCTCTTCTTACCCTCCTCCATAAATATGAGTAGCTTTTACAGCTAGAGGGCTTTGTGCCAAACAGAACAGGTTTTACTTGTCTGTGAAGATTTATACCACAGTGCAATGCATGACTGCCTTTGCATAGGTCATTCCAGAGGTCAGCAGAATGAATGTATACGACAAGCCTTGAGCCATTTGTATCTTGTCTTGTGAGGCAAAGAAAGCTAGACAACATCAGGATGTAACATTATTAAAAAATCTACTGTGTAGGCCATTTGCAGATATATTATTTATAAAATGAATTTATTTTGAATGCTTAATACTTAAAAAGGATTGAACTGATTTGAAAAAGATTGACTTGCTGGCAAACAGCCAGTTTTGTGAGGGGTGGGACAGAGTGCAGAGATTAATTAGGTTTTGCGAAGTGTTGCAGCAAATGTCTGATTGGCATCAACATGTGTAATGGCAACTGGTGCAGTACTAAGTAGATGTACAAATACAGCCTCAACAAACCTTCCAGTATATAATCGTGCATTTTATACATTTTTCCATAATAACAACTGTATTTTAACCCATTCATCATTAAAGCTGTCATTTATCATCAGGCACTTGGCACTAGCATACATGCCAAGGTCAGACGGTTGTCGATGGTAAGGATTTGTGAGCAGTGTGTAAACCCATTGAATAGATTTTTTTTGAGACCGGCATATGCACGGAAGCCAGTTACAATTTTTCATAGCAGTGAGTCTCAATGAAAATAAGTGAGACGTGACAGACTACTTTTTACCAATAAATGTGAATGCAAAATGTAGTAATGTACACTTCTATGTATTCAGACTATTTGCAATTCGTTACATTTAGTTTGGGAGGAGATGGTAAAACCTATTCAGCAATAATTTTGGTTTAGTGTTGTATGATGTGGTCATGTGATTATTTGTTACTTGTGTAATTAGCATCCAATTTGAAGACTTTAAATATTTTAAAGACACAGTTCAAGCGAAGTATGATGAATAATATATATTCTTTTCAACAGTCTTCTCTACTTCTGGCATACAAACATTGAAACTTTTAAATTTGTCTTTGTATGAAATGTAGAGTAGTTTCAGTTTATTTCAGTATAATTAGAAAGATTATACATAATTGCCCTGAATTTCTGCAAAGGTTTTTATGTTTCCTGCCGTTACCGTGGCGGGAAATTGACAGAACTCCAGGGAAACGGGATAAACTTCCGTTTTCAGCCATTTACGGTATTTTCTGGGGGTTCTGCAGATCTCATGCCGGTGATCGGGAGAACCATGGTGAAAATTTATGGCCATTGCGTGCTGACAATCGTAATGGAATAAGGTAAACACAATGGGGTTTATTTTCTGCTTAGCATATTGAGAGTGCATTAAGTAAAAGTTATTTTTATTCTTTCAGTTCTGTGCAAGTTTTCTCACTGTGCCTTTTATGAGGTTGGGTGCATTGATGTAATAGTAGTTCTGGACAGTCAGTAACACCTTTTCTGTTATAAGTTAAGGTGTAGAAATTTTGTGAGAAACCCTTCATTTGCTTCTTAACAAATAAAAATGCCAGCTTGGTGCAGTAACGTGTGTTTGACCAGTTTGTGCGCTTAAAATTGTGGCACAAAATGAGTACATATCAGTATACCATTAACCTAAGGAACAGGAAATTGGTGCCAACGAAGTTGTACCATGATCCGCCATACTTCAAAATTGTGGTCAAGTCATGTTTAGTTAAAATAAAGATGATGCGCTTTATGTTGGTGTACCAACATGCTAAGGTGTGAAAATGTTTCAGTTGAGCCACTGCTATTCCTTTGGACCAGAGAAAACTGATATTCTCTGTTTCTTAGTGCCACCGGGATTGGTCCTAGAGTAGACCATTACTCAGACTGTCACATCCTCCATTAAAGGAGTCTGCATGGAGCAGAATGATCACATGGATAAAATAAATTTACTGTACTTCATAATGTTGTACGCGGATAACTCATGCTTATTAAGTTAATTGTAAATTTTGTCCAATTTGATAATTAATCAAATTTTTCAATGAGTGTTATTACTGTATTATCATGTCCATCAAGTCTCCCTGCCGTGCTCTCCGAGCCATCAGTTAGTTTTCTTATTCCTCATTGGTTAAGTATATAAATCCCCTTTAATTTACATTTTCGTTGGTTATTTGTGTTATATTTTCATTATTCACCAAGCATATTAAACAAAAACTTCTTACTTCGTATAAAAATGTTGTTGCAGTTATACCATAAATATTCAGTTCTTGAGGATCATCTCTATCTTTGGTTTGCGTTTCTTTTGAAACTCTGTTTTAAAATTAGATTTGGAAAAAGTACATTTTTGATGAAGAATGATGTTTTGGTTGTTCAGGTAGATAAAGCCATAAAAAGGACAATGGCATCTTGGGCTTTATAAATAGGGGCATAGGGTGCACAGGCAAAGATGGAGCAGTCTCCGATTGTGGGCATATTATCCAATGAAGCAGACTAGGATCATAAATTCTTTTGCTGGAGTTTCATCTGGCTGCCTACATCATGGCAATGGTCAGTGTGGAGGGACTGGAGAGTATCACTATCAAGCTCACCCTATACACCATTATCCATGTGAATGGTGGGCACAGGACTAATTGCAGAAGGAGCAACAGATGCTGGTAAAAGTGAAGCCCTCAACTGTTTGAGCAACAGCAGCATCTTGTGAAGCATGTGGGTTTGACAGGTGCAACAAGTCATCACTCATGTTTTCCTGTTGTGGGGGGGGAATAGAAAACTTGTTGAGTTGGAGGGGGACATTCACGCAACTGAGTGAGTGGGGAGGGTTTGAAGAAAAAGGGAGAAGAACCCAATTGGAAGTGGGGTGGTATCTCTAACTGTTGAGATTGGGAGCAATGGTTGCTGTTGGGGCTTGAACTCCACATTATAAAACAACACGTCTGCCAACAGATTGTGAGCGACACTACTTGAAATGTGCTAGTATTTGTATAACTTTGTTAAATAACTATCTTCTTATCCTGCAGGATTGTTGCTTGGTTTGGTAACTTCTGTGATTGATTTCATTTTAGTCATTGAACTTCCTAATTTGGTTGTTTTTTCATTTTATTTAATTTACTATAATTTTTTCAACGTTCCGGTAGTTCAAGGTTTTCCGAGTATCTTGGCCTGACAGGTCTGCATTTTCCCTTTTCTTAAATAAATGGAAAAAAATGACATGTAACAGAGTGTAAAAAATTTTCAGAGTTTTATTTAAGAGTCTTTGGTGCCATTGTCTCATTGAGAAAGAATGTTGAGATCTGGCATATTTTAAACATATCATGAAATGCATAAATTTTATAATACTGTTATTTTGAAAATGAATGTTCATACTTTCTGGGAGCTAAAGAAGGCGGATTCTATTGTGATTCTTGTATAATTTTCTAACAATGAGGTGCTAATTACATTGTAATGCCATCTGAAAATGTTTCTTAATCATACATAATGCATTCTTTAATCCTACCATTTAATATTTAGTTCTGTAAATAATTAAACTTTGGCATGCTTCTCAGCAAACACTGGAGACGAGCAAAATTTGATCCGAACATTATACCAAAGGACTTGTATCGAAGTACTTTGCCATGCCAGGATATTGGATCATAAGATACTAAGCAATTCTACTATCTCTTTATGTTTAAGTTGAAATTTTAAGGTGTGAAAATACTTATTAGCTACAAAATTCATTGAATTAAGCCACTTTTGTCTTCCGTAAAGCTGTATTTTTTTTTCCTGAAATGAAGTTGAAACCTCTACTTGCATAACAGGTTTTGAAAGTCATTTGTGCCTTCAGGGTTATTAGAATGTGAGGTGATCATCTAAAACTCTGAGAATTGGTCCAAGATTTGGTGAAAACAAACTTGATGTTAAGTGGAAAAATGTCTGGAATGCTCAGAACCCACAGAAAAATTTAGTCTGGTGTCTGGTTAGACAGAACATAATTACCTTTTTTATTTTCACTAAATCTAAGGAAAAACAGTGAAGGAATGAAAAACGCTTAATGCATAAAGCAACAATTTATTAGGTTATTAAGGGTGGTATTGTGTTATTGTAAACTAACATTACAATGGGTGTACTAATGCATATATTAATAAAAAGACTAAAATGTATTTATATAAATATACTAAGAGCAAAATAGCAACTCGGTACTTTTTATTCGTTCCTGGGATGTCTGCGTCGCTGGCAAGGCCAGCATTTATTGCCCATCCCTAATTGCCCTTGAAAAGGTGGTGGTGAGCCGCCTTCTTGAACCGCTGCAGTCTGTGTAGTGAAGGTACTCCCACAGTGCTGTTAGGGAGGGAGTTCCAGGATTTTGACCCAGCGACGATGAAGGAACAGCGATATATTTCCAAGTCAGGATGGTGTGTGACTTGGAGGGGAACTTGGAGGTGGTGGTGTTCCCATGCGCCTGCTGCCCTTGTCCTTCTAGGTAGTAGAGGTCGCGGGTTTGGGAGGTGCTGTCAGACAAGTCTTGACGAGTTGCTGCAGTGCATCTTGTAGATGGTATACACTGTAGCCGCGGTACGCTGGTGGTGGAGTGAGTGAATGTTTAAGGTGGTGGATGGGGTGCCAATCAAGCGGGCTGCTTTGTCCTGGATGGAGTCGAGCTTCTTGAGTTGGAGCTGCACTCATCCAGGCAAGTGGAGAGTATTCCATCACACTCCTTACTTGTGCCTTGTAGATGGTGGAAAGCCTTTGGGGGGTCAGCAGATGAGACACTTGCTGCAAAATATCCAGCCTCTGACCTGCTCTTGTTGCCACAGTATTTATGTGGCTGGTCCAGTTAAGTTTCTGGTCAATGGTGAACCCCCCAGGATGTTGATGGTGGGGGAGTCAGCATTGGTAATATCATTGAATGTCAAGGAGCGGTGGTTAGACTCTCGCTTGTTGGAGATAGTCATTGCCTGGCACTTGTGTGGCGCAAATGTTACTTGTCACTTATCAGCCCAAGCCTGAATGTCGTCCAGGTCTTGCTGCTTGCGGGCATGGACTGCTTCATTATCTGAGGAGTTGCGAATGGAACTGAACACTGTGCAATCATCAGCGAACATCCCCACTTCTGACCTTATGATGGAGGGAAGGTCATTGATGAAGCAGCTGAAGATGGTTGGGCCTAGGACACTGCCCTGAGGAACTCCTGCAGCGATGTCCTAGGGCTGAGATGATTGGCGTCCAGCAACCACAACCATCTTCCTTTGTGCTAGGTATGACTCCAGCCAGTGGAGAGTTTTCCCCCGATTCCCATTGACTTCAATTTTACTAGGGCTCCTTGATGTTAAGGGCAGTTACTCTGACCTCACTTCTGGAATTCAGCTCTTTTATCCATGTTTGGACGAAGGATGTCATGAGGTCTGGAGCCGAGTGGTCCTGGCAGAACCCAAACTGAGCATCAGTGAGGTTATTGGTGAGTAAGTGCCGCTTGATAGCACTGTCGACGAAACCTTCCATCACTTTCTTGATGATTGAGAATAGACTGATGGGGCGGTAATTGGCCGGATTGGATTTGTCCTGCTTTTTGTGGACAGGACATACCTGGGCAATTTTCCACATTGTCGAGTAGATGCCAGTGTTGTAGCTGTACTGGAACAGCTTGGCTAGAGGCGCGGCTAGTTCTGGAGCACAAGTCTTCAGCACGACAGCCGGGATATTGTCGGGGCCCATAGACTATGCTGTATCCAGTGTGCTCCGCCGTTTCTTGATATTACGTGGAGTGAATCGAATTGGCTGAAGACTGGCTTCTGTGATGGTGGGGACCTCAGGAGTAGGCCGAGATGGATCATCCACTCGGCACTTCTGGCTGCAGTTACTGAGGTAAATATGCTGAAGGTAGAAGAACATTCAGAGGTCAATGATCATAACAGAATAGATAAAGAAAAACTGAGTCAAAAACAAAGTTTTTGGACTTGAAAAGGGGGATGAAACTGGCTCTAGCCCAAATTAATTTGAAGATTAAAACAGATCATCAGTAGCAAAAACTTAAGTCGGATAACATGCAGATTAAAAACAGTCTTACCGGGCATAAAGGGGTTGAGGCTAAATATAGAGTTCCATGGTCATTTAATGGAATTACATCAAAGATTAAGTCTAAGAAGGAGGCATATGATAAAATCAAGACTATTAGTATAGAATCTTAGGCAGTCCCTCGGAACCGAGGATGACTTGCTTCCACAGTAAAAATGAGTTCTCAGGTGACTGATGAGTCCAATGCGGGACCTACAGTCTCTGTCACAGGTGGGGCAGACGGTGGTTGAAGGGGCGGGTGGGTGGGGTGCTTGGGTTGACGTGCGCTCCTTCCGCTGTTTGTGCTTGGCTTCTGCTTGCTCCTGGCAAAGGGGCTCGAGGTGTTCGGCGCCTTCCCGGATGCTTCTCCTTCACTTTGTGCGGTCTTGGGCCAGGGATTCCTAGGTGTCGGTGGGATGTTGCACTTTTTCAAGGAGGCTTTGAGGGTGTCCTTCAAGCATTTCCTCTGCCCACCTGGGGCTCTCTTGCCGTGTCGGAGCTCCGAATAGAGTGCTTGGTTTCGGAGTTTCGTATCGGGCATGCGGACGATGTGGCCCGTCCATCGGAGCTGATCGAGCGTGGTCAAAGCTTTGATGCTGGGGATGTTGGCCTGAGCGAGAACACTGACGTTGGTGCACCTATCCTGCCAATGGATTTGCAGGATCTTGCGGAGGCAGTGTTGGTGGTACCTCTACAATGTTTGAGGTGCCTGCTGTACATGGTCCATGTCTCTGAAGCATACAGGAGGGCGGGTATCACTACTGCTCTGTAGACCATGAGCTTGGTGCTGGGTTTGAGGTCCTGGTCTTCAAACACTCTCTTCCGAAGGCTGCACTGGCACACTGAACGCGGTGTTGGACTTCGTCATCGACGTCTGCCCTTGTTGACAGTAGGCTCCCGAGGTATGGAAAGTGGTCCACGTTGTCCAAGGCCTTGTCATGGATTTTTATAATCGGGGAGCAGTACTGTGTGGCGGGGGCAGGTTGGTAGAGGAACTTTGTCTTACGGATGTTTAGTGTAAGGCCCATGCTCTCGTAGCAGTGAAGGTGTCGACGACGGTTTGGAGTTCGACTTCAGAGTGTGTGCAGACGCAAGCATCGTCTGCATACTGTAATTCGATGACAGAGGATGGGATGACCTTGGATCTGGACTGGAGGCGACGGAGGTTGAACAGTTTCCCGTTTGTTTCGTAGATTAGCTCCACTCCAGCGGGGAGCTTACTGAGGGTGAGATGGAGCATTGCAGCCAGGAAGATCAAGAAGAGCGTTGGTGCAATGACACAGCCTTGCTTGACCCCGGTCCATATGTGAATTGGGTCTGTGGTGGATCCGTTGGTCAGGATCACGGCTTGCATGTCGTCGTGAAGCAGGCGGAGGATGGTGACAAACTTTTGAGGGCAGCCGAATTTGAGGAGAACACTCCATAATCCCTCACGGTTGACTGTGTCAAAGGCCTTTGTGAGGTCAAAGAAGGCCATGTACAGCGGTTGGTGCTGTTCCCTGTATTTCTCTTGTGGTTGACGCGCGGTGAAGATCATGTCCATTGTGCCCCATTGCGACTCTGGGAGGAGCTCTTCAGCCACTGGGAGAAGGCGATTTGAGGAGGATTCTTGCGATGACTTTCCCTGTGGCAGACAGCAGGAAGACTCCTCTGTAATTACCGCAATCGGACTTGTCACCTTTCTTGAAGATGGTCACAATTATGGCGTTTCTGAGATCCCCATGCATGCTCGCCCCCTTCCAAATAAGAGAAAAGAGTTCATGTATTCGCGTCAATAGTGCTTCTCCGCCATGTTTTAGCGCCTCGGCAGGGATTCCATCTGGTTCCTGAGCCCTTGTTGTTCTTCAGTTGTCTGATGGCCATTTCAACCTCATGCTGGGCTGAGGTGGTGGCGGGTAGCATGCTGCGGGATGGAGTTGAGGACATTCGCGTCGAAGACAGAGTCTCGGTTAAGGAGACCTTCGAAGTGCTTCTTCCAGCGGGCACTGACTGCCTCTCTGTCCTTGATGAGTACCACTCCATTCTTGGCCCACAGTGGGGTAGGACCTTGGGTGCTTGGGCCGTAGGTGGTCTTGACTGTGCTAAAGAATCCACGCACATCGTGGTTGTCGGCTAGCTGCTGGATCTCCTCCGCTTTCTCCACCCACCATCTGTTCTTTAGGTCACGAGTTTTTTGTTGGACCTCGGCCTTCAGGCGTCTGTGGAGCTGCTTTCTTGCTCTCGAGTTGTGTTGCTGTTTCCAGATCAGGAATGCCTTGCGCTTGCGGCTTATTAGCTCCTGGATCTCCTGGTCGTTCTCGTCGAACCAGTCTTGGTGTTTCCTGGTCGAGTGACCGAGCATCTCTTCACAGGTGCTGATTATGGAGGCCTTGAGTGCAGACCAGGCTCTGTGGGTACTCTGTGTCTCTGAATCACTGGGAGTCGTCAGGTTGGTTGTGAGGCGCAGGCTGAATAGGGCTTTCTTACCAGGGTCTTTGAGTGCTCCAGTGTTGATTTTCCTGCGGCATTGCTTCTGTTGCCACCGCTGTTTTGGGGTTACGTTGATGGAGATGACAAAGCGGATTAGGCGGTGGTCTGTCCAGCAGTCGTCTGCTCCTGTCATGGCGCGGGTGATGCGGACGTCCTTGCGGTCCCTCGCTCGGACGATGACGTAGTCCAGCAGATGCCAGTGCTTGGAGTGAGGATGTTGCCATGAAGCCTTGTACTTGTCTCTCTGACAGAATAAGGTGTTGTTTATGACAAGGCCATGTTCTAAGCATTTTGTCAGGAGGAGAGTGCCGTTGGAGTTGGCTTTCCCTACCCCATCTCTGCCGATCACACCTCCCGAGAGGTCTGTGTCCTTTCCAACTCTGCCGTTAAAGTCGCCAAGGAGGATCAGCTTGTCGCCCATTGGGACTCGGGACAGGGATTGTTCAAGGCTGGAGTAGAATTCCTCTTTGGTCTCGTCTGTGGCTTCCAGTGTTGGGGTGTATGCACTGATGACCGTAGTGCACTGGTTCCGGGCTAGGGTGAGCCGTAGATTCATGAGGTGTTCATTTATTCCACAAGGGGAGTCTCTGAGACGCTCAACTGGCTCTTTTTTTTTAATGGCGAAGCCTACCCCATGGAGGCGGCCTCCTTCAGGTTTGCCTTTCCAGAAGAAGGTGTAACCTTCCCCTGCCTGCCGGGTCTCGCTTAGGGTGGCGATATCTATGTCGAAACGTCTGAGCTCCCGGGCAACAATAGCAGTACGGTGTTCCGACAGTGTGGACCAGCTGCGGGGTCGGGAGGACCACACTGCAGCCTATGAAACCCAGGCAGAGAGGACCTGCGGGAAGGAGGGAGGACAGTAGGTGTGTGTGCGCGTGTGTGCATGTGCGCAGCGTTTCAGAGACTCCCCTTGTGGAATAAACAATAATATAGAATAAAACCAGAAGGACAATCAAAGTACAAAAGAGAACCAAATGATTCGAAGGGTGAAGAGTGAGTAAGAAATAAAGACTGTTAATGAGAATAGAAAGAGTTGTAGCAAAAGCTATAAGCACAAAAGCAAGAGAATAGTGAAAGGAGAGTGGCAACCACGAAGGGATAATGAAGGCAATCTTAGAGTAGTAAAAGAAGCAGTGGAAGATATACTTAACAAGTATTTTGTATCCACAGACTGCAGGAGTACCAGAGCAATTGATATAACATAATATTAAAAAGGAAACTACATCAAAAGGGTTAATGACATTTAGAATTTTACAGCACAGAAGGAAGCCATTCAGTCCATTGTGACTCTGCTGAGTTGATAAATCACCAGGCCCAGAAGGTGTACAGTCCATGATACTGAGAGGCTAGTGATGAGAGATACTAACCATGAGCTTGCAAAATTCTTTGGAAGTGCGATTTGCACCAAAGGTTTGGAAGGTGACAAATATCCCCTACTCAAAATTAATTGGAGAAGCCATTTATAGATTAGTTAGCTTCACAAATAGCAAAACTGCTTGAGACCATAATATTTAAAACCATATGGGCTAATCAAAGGCAGTCAACACAAATTTGTAAAGGATCAATCATGTTTGATTACCTTAATCAAATTGCTCTGAGGAAATTATCAAATGTATAAACAAAGGCAATACAGTGGATGGGTATAATTGGACTTTTAAAAAGCATTTGAGAAAGTGCCACATGGGGGATTAGTGAAGATTAAGGCCTATGGTATTAAAAGTAAAGTGGTGGAATGGGTAGAGGGATAGCAGAAGGGCAGAGTAGTAAATGGATGTTTCTTTGATTGTAGCTTCTTGTGTGCCCCATGGATTCATGTTGAGACCTCGTTCTCCATTTATATAAATGATTTGGCATGGGCTTAGAGGGACTAATGCCAAAATTTGGCAGATACCAAATTATTGGGCATGGCAAACTGAGGAGCAACAACAACTTGTATTTATATAGCACCTTCACTAGTAAAATGTCCCACGGTGCTTCACAGGAGCATAATTAGACAAAAATTGACCGAGCCAAAGAATGAGATATTAGAATGTGTGAATAACCGCTTGATCAAAGAGGTAGGTTTTAAGTAGCATCTTAAAGGAGGAGAGAGACAGACGTTTAGGGAGGGAATTCCAGAGCTTGGGCCTAGATGGCTGTCGGCACGGCCACCAATGGTGGGGTGAAGGAAGTGGGGATGCACAAGAGGCCAGAGTTGGAGGAATGCAGAGTTCTCGTAAGGTTGTAAGGCTGCAGAATGTAAGAGAGATAGGGAAGGGCAAGGCCATGGAGGGATTGGAATAGGAGGATGAGAATTTTAAAATTGAGGCATTGGTGGTCAGGGAACCAATGTCGGCCAGCGAGCACAAAGTGAATGAAACTTGGTGTGAGTTAGGATATGGGCAGCAGAGTTTTGGATGAGCTCAAGTTTATGGAGGGTGGAAGATTAGAGGCCGACCAGGAGAGCATTGGAATTGTCGAGTCTGGAGGTAACAAAAGCATGGATGAGGGTTTCAGCAGCAGATGGGCTTGGGGCAGAGACTGACTATGTTATGGAGGTGGAAGTAGGCAGTCTTTGTGATAGAGAGGTTATGAGTCGGAAGCTCAGATCAGGGTCAAATAGGACGCTAATGTTGGGAACAGTTTGGTTCAACCTGAGACCACGGCCAGGGAGTGGGATAGAATCAGTGGCTAGGGAACAAAGTTTGTGGCCGGGTCTGAAGACAATGGCTTCGGTCCTCCCAATGTTTCATTGTAGGAAATTTTGGCTCATTCAGGACTGGATGTCAGATAAGCAGTCTGACAACACACAGGCGGAGGTAGAGCTGGGTGTTGTCAGCGTTCATGACGCCGTGTCTTCGCATAATGTTGCCGAGGTGCAGCATGTAGATGAGAAATAGGAGCAGGCCAAGGATAGATTCTTGGGGGATGCCAGAGGTAACTGCGAGGACCGAATGAGAAGCCATTGCAGGAGATTCTCTGGCTATGACTGGATAGGTAACAGTGGAGCTCGGCTATGACAATCCCACTCAGCTGGACAATGGAGGAGAGGCGTTTGAGGAAGATGGTGTGGTCAACCGTGTCAAAGGCTTGCAGAGAGGTTGAGAAAGATGAGTAGGGATAGTGCACCATGGTCACAGTCTGAAATGTAATGGAAATATAGCCTAAACTCTCAAAGGCATGAAGGAACAGAGAGATGTACATCTAATTGCAGGTGGAAAAGGCCATAAAAAGGGCAAATGGGATTCTGAGTTTTATATATCGACTTTAAGGACAAAAGCAAGATGACGATGATTACTCCGCACAAGACTTTGGCCCAGAAATTAAAGACTGAGTGTTGACGCGGTGGTAAGGCTTCCCCGCGATCTGTCACTCCGCGTTGCCTTTTTCAGTTCCAGCTCGCACGAACTTGATGTTCTAGACATCAGCTGGGCAGTGCTTGCGTATCCCACCGGCGTAGTGAATTCGTGCGAGCTGTGGGATCACGTGACTCAGTTAGAGCCAATGGCAGCACACCATCTTCCATTCATAAGTTTCACATAAGTGCTGTGAAAGCTATGAATCTTACACACCCCCAAAATAACAGCTAAACCTCAATTAAATTTAAAAAAAAACCATCACATTAATAAAATAAGTATAGTTAAATAAATTAACCATTTTAAATAAAAAATTAAATTTTTGAAAAAATTTAAAATCTTTTAAAAAGTTATAAAAATAAACTTACCTGTCTTTAAAGTCTCTAAAAAAGATATACCTGTTAAAAAAATTCAAAATAATACTTAATTCACTACTTACCTTGTTAAAAGTGGGTCTTACTCCTCCTTTTTTCATTTCTAAAATCTTCCGTACTTACCTGCGCGTCCAAAGCACTAAGTGCACAGCGTGCGCGCAGCCTGTAGCGCGCACGCGGTGCACCGAGGAACCGCCCCCTTTTCCAAAAACCAAGTGCCGGTTTTCAGCGCATGCGCAGTGCATGCAGAAAACCGGCAATTGGAGACAGAATACACGAGAGTACACAGTGCGTACTCTCGCGTCACGGGACTAATTTTTGGGCCATTAACTAGGCCACAGCGGAGTGCCGTGTGCAGTTTTGGACCCCCATTATAGAAAGCACATCAGAGCCATGGAAGAGGTACAATGTAGATTTGAAGAAAATTGGCAAGGAATGTTCTAAATTTATAATGGCCTGGGAATTGCGATCGGAGGCTTGCCGCCCGCATACGCCTCCGAACCACAAGAAAAGTACGTACTTACCTGCTGTCTCTGGAGCTTTGGAATCTTGTGGTCCTGGGCCTGCAGGCATATGCCTGCATAAAGGCCCACGGACCCAGGGGCGCATGAGGTTCGCAAGTGTCCCTGGGATCATGTGGGCTAGGCCAACCAATGACAAAGGGGGGGATTCCTATTATGCTTATGGGGATTCCATTTATGTACGGAATCCCCATAAGCATAATAGAAATCACCTAATAAATACAATTTCACAACACCTGAAATAAAAATAAATTATCACAGGTTCAAAATTAATTAAAATACCATTTAATTAAACATTTAAAATAAAAATGTAATTTTTTGAAAAATAAATGTAAATATTTTTAACCGGGACAAAATTGACCTAAACTCATTTTAAATGTAAGTGAATGTTTAAATCATTTAAAAATGTTTATTTTAACATTTATTTAAACCCTTACGCTGGTAAAAGAAGGCCTTATGCCTGCTTTTACCAGGTGTAAGGGTTTTGTGGGTATTTGCTGGGCAGTAGTTGGGCAAATAGCCCAACTCTGCGCCAGCGGATGGGTACGATCTGTCAAGGAGAAACTTGACATCGCAAGTTCCGGGTTTTTGCGCATGCGGAAACCCGGAACTTGTGGGGCACTTACGACTGCGTACGCTGTCATAGGCCCCATAAAATCCAGGTCATAGTCTTCGTTTTGGGAACCTGTATAAGGAATAGTTGCACAGACAGTGCTTTATGTAAGCAAGCACAATGCAATAAGCGTCTACTGCCAGTGTACAAAAAAATACCTTTTTTTAATTAATCTGAACTCAAAAGAAATAATTTTGTGCAAATTGCGAGGAAGTTAAATTAAGCTAAATCCTCCTTTGCTAGCAGCAATTGTTTTAGTGTCTTTTTGTGTTCCTGAAAACATTCTGCTGAACAGTATTGTTGTTGCAGCTGCTACACATGCTTGCTCTGTCAGTTGAAAACCGTCATCGAAAGGTTTCTCCCCTGCCCCCATCACCTGAGTCGATTAAATGTGTGTAAATTGCTTAAACACTACAGAAACTTGTAGAAATACCACCTTTAGAAGAAGATATTCAGCACGCCCAAACAAAAAGAACAGAATTTAAAGCTCACTTAGGGTTTTCTATCTTTTAAAAAATATTTTGTCAATTCTTAGTGGGTTTTGGTGTAGTTTACAATTAGATTGCATCAGGTTCTGAGCAAATGTCAGCTGTTTAATTTATTACCATGTAGTCCATGAATATATTCATCCAAAACCGATTTTGCCCTGTAGCATGCTTTTTTAAAAAATAAGTGTAAACATTGTAAAATAATATTTCAATATCATTGTATACTTAGAACCCTCTCGTGTACAAGTACCATTGATGATAAAAAAAAAATGTTATTTGGGCTGGCTTCTTGCAAATTAAAACTCAAAATAACTCCTTTATCTCCTTTCATTTTATTTTTGAAAACTTTCTGAATGCTTTGTTGGAAAAAAATAACAACTGAAAATTCATTTTTAAAGTAAAAGAGGAAGAAAGCCAGGCATTTCCTACTGGTTTTTGTGACCTTTGGGAGGAGCCAGAAATCTATAAGCACCTGCCAAACTAGAGAAACCTGAGCCATTTAGCCATTACAATTCTCTGCAAATCCACAGAGAAACAGTTACTGTTGTAACATGACCACAGGATGTGCCTATGGAATTAGCCTCTAACTGATCTCAAGATGTAGATGAATTGTGGCCTTAATGTGGGATGTGCTAGATTATACATATTTCCACTTTGCCAGCAGAATAAAACATAGTATTATAGCAGGTCATGTGCAATTATTATAAAAACAGCCTATCCGTCAAGTTTGTAACCAACACCACAGCAGATCAATTACTATATGTTAAAAATATTGCAGGACAATTTTGTTAATGGACTAAACCAGCTGACATAAAATAAAGACTTAACATTTGTTTTGTGCCTATCTAAACTGATTTTTCCAGAGTTTTATTTATTGAAAAGCTCTTTAGAGTCAAATTTATATTCTAGCTTTGCTTGCATTGACTTTTATAAAAATTGATGTATTTAAAATTCTAGACACATTCTAGAATACATTGGGGGAAAAATTCAGTATCGCCCCATTTGGGGCGCAATTATCAGCCGGGCGCAAAGATTAGCGCCTGGCGCTATTTATCACCTCCGACTGCAAACTTGACTTTTATCGCCCCTGGAGGGGATTGGAGCGCTAAATCAGGCGCTACACATCTGTCTTAAGGCGCAAAGGCTGAGGAGCGAGGCGCTAACTCATAGCGCTGGCGAAGCTCATGTGATGTCAGTCAACAATGGAACACACACACAATGGCCCCGGCCAGTTCTTAAGGGGAGGGTTGATCTTGCTTTCCATCCACATCCTGCTCATTGCAGCCTTGAATCTTGGCCTGGAGAGACCTGTACATCAAATCTGCTGGAAAGAACAATGGAGAGGCCCAGGGAAAGAGCTCAGAGTGCAGCCTCTTCTAAATCGATACAAGGAAGGGCAAATCAAAATGAACCTGCAAAGTGCTGCTCAGTACCCAAAACTCCTTCACACAGCGTTGAATCTCTCCAGAAGTCTCAGTCTCAGTCTCTCTCTCTCTCTCAGAATGCGTGGTTCAAAAATGTCACCAACAAAAAAAGGCAGGAAACGGTCGCCTTTAAATAGCGCTCCCCCAGTCCCTTCCTGACAGCAAAACGCTCCCCTCAACCTGTCGTTGCTAGCGGCAGGTGGTAAGGCAGGGGGCGCCACTCAATATCCGCTCCGGGGCGCTACCGGGGCATTGTGCACTCGACTGACGTCACGATCTGCCGGCGCAGGAGATCGTGGCGGTACTGTTTAGCGCCGCCGCAAAATGTCTGGTTAATTTCGCGAGTGGCACAAACATTGCCGTGCCCGGGCGCTAGTTGCTTTGCGCCCCATTAGCGCCCTCTTAAGGCGCTAACGGGAGGCGCAACCAACTGAATTTTTCCCCCATTATCTGGTATCACAATTATACCACGAATGAGAGTTTATAGTTATTTTGTAGAACCGAGCAGGTTATGGTAGATTTAACACAAGTTTTTGAGTTTGGAATTTCTGAATAGTTAAATAGTTACATCGAGTGTACAGCACAGAAGCAGGCCATTCGGTCCAACTGGTCAATGTCAGTGTTTATGCTCCACACGAGCCCCCTCCCACCCTACTTCATCTAACCCTATCAGCATATCCTTCTATTCCTTTCTCCTCGTGTGTTTATCTAGCTTCCCCTTAAATGCATCTATGCTATTTGCCTCACTACTTCTTGTGGTAACGTGTTCCACATTCTTG